>CM054060.1:264935871-266334361 GCA_028641055.1 Alopecurus myosuroides
TGTAGAGCGACACCTGCAGGCAGCCGACACCGACCATGTTGCTTCATCTTGCCCATGATCAGCGACCCTGTTCCCCTACCCACGATCTCCTTTTTTACTATGCTCATGAAATGCACCCATTATCTTATTACCTTCCACATCCGCCTCTCTACATCCATACCTTCTGTTGAAGTTTGATCTTCTACCTGCACTATATAATCCCATAGCAGATGCGGTCGTATCTCCCTAATTATATAGAGAAAAGGCATCTTTATTGCCCGGCTTAACAGGGAAGCCGCCACCACGTCCAAACCAAACACCAACCCGAACGGATCTCCCTAATTATATACGTCCGTACGTATGATTCCTTCTTGATGTACATGTTTTCTACAAGCCCAACAACAAGTGTATTTATCTTCAGTCCTCCATCTTTGATACCCAGTTAAGTATCTCCATTAATAGAACAAAGTACGGCTCTGCCCCTAATCGCTGAACATATGGATCGTTGTTAACTCCTTCCCTTTGTTTTTTTCATAGATTAATCTTGCTTTTGCCGATTTTTCTGTTCTTTTGCACAGGCATACACAAACCCCTTTTCTTCTTGATGTTGTCTTTGTGACAAGAGACAGCAACACCACCCAAATGGCGGCAACAGGTATGTCCCACTCAGTCAACAGAACTTGAAATTAGCAAATTTTCATGAAAGCTCGATATTCAATCTGACAACAACCCTTCATGTTATGTTTTTTAATTCATTGACAATGCACGCTACACATGAACAGATCGAGGGGGGCAACATTCTGACCTCAATGTTAGTTTCGGTAATTAGCAACCACTATATTCTACTGTATAAATTCAGTTTTCTAGATTCTCTACAGATTCTTGATGAAATGACTTATTTGATGAACTAGCTATTCATACATATCACAGTGTGGTTTCTCTGTCTTATCTAAAAATACCGACTCTAATAAGTTGATCAGCATTGGGATGGAGGAAGAAATAGGTGAGGACAGAGGAGATGGATAGACCATGGCATTTGATGCATGATGTTGGAGATGAGAGGACAAATAGGTTCGGCACATGGTATATGGTCCAATGAATACGATTGGCATTTCTTATGTTTTCATAAAGTCGTGTATTTTCATATCACACGTGCTGAACATTGTATACCGTACTACTTCACTATGGAGCATTGGCAAGAAAATAACATGTGCATATGCTTAAATTAACATGTTCATCGTAAAAAAATTCTCCTCAACATGTATAACATCCTCCTAATTCATCATCGGATGCTCTTGGTTGCTCTGACCACACAAGCTCATAGTGATGAAGCTTCGAGTAATAGGCAAACACAACATTTAAATGCATCCAAGCTCTTCAGTTGTATCTCCAAAAGTCATTTTACTGAAGGCACAAACCATAGTCCCAATACATATAGCTCTCTTATATGTTACTATTTTTGCGGTCATACTAATGAATTATTCACGCTCGGTATAGAAGATTATATGAAACTAAACATATGAAATTTTCTTGCATCACTAATATTGTGAGTCCAAGCTTACTTTTTTGCTACGTAAAATTTTCGACTATATGTTGCTTCGAAATCCCGCAGCAACGCATGGGATATCATCTAGTTTCATAGTAATTGGTACCCATTGGGTGCATAATTAACCTACTAGCCTGGAACATGCATGTCTAATGCAAAGAGATAGAGAAGTTGAATGCATGATTGGATATATAATCCCACATGGCTGAAGGCTTATTCTGTGAAAGCAGCAACTAGGATAGCTTCAACCTTCTTTTCCGCTCCGTGCCACCACCCAAGGTCGTTCCCTTTGTAATATTTAGAATTTTTTTCAGGGATTTTTTTAGAAAAAATTAGGATACCGCATTATCGAGATATTTGTGTTGTTATTGACTTGCATTACAAGAGGTAATTAGGAGTACTACTTCTATTTGCAAATTATTCACTCTAATTAAAACATGCCAACTAGTGTAAATGTAAAAATTAATTAATCATTCGGGCAGTGTATACATCCAGACGATTAAATTTTTTCTCGATAAATTTGGAAGAGATGGAGTAGAAAGATCGGATGCATGTCAAAACTCGGGCATCAGACACGCAGAGGAACAAGGCTCTTGCAGGGTACCTGGAGGACGGGAGAAGTCGAGCCGCCGGGTCAAGGTAGAGGAAACGAGTCCGGTCGATTAGAGTGTGAGGAAACGTGTGCGTCCAGGTCCGGTGCTGCGTCAGAACAGAAAGGAAGGTGAACATGAGATGCCTCCGGCTCCGAGTCTGCCTCTGAGAGAGGGGGCTCTGGACAATAATCGCCGGGGCTGCGCACCCCCACACTCTAATCAATCGCCGACGACGACATCGCCAAGGGCTCAGGTCAGGTGGGTTTCCCTTTCCCTCCGTCGATGCATTTTGCTCAGCTCAGGAACCCTTGGCACTGCTATCCCCCAAGCAAGTACTGCGTGTGACGTTTTGGGGAAATTGGTCACCGAAACGGAAAGTAGGGTTTTTTATTGACCTGTAACGTGATTGTGGTGCACATACAGGATGCTGGGGGTCTCAAGACGCATGTCGCAACGGCTCCACGCTGCCTCCCTGCTTGGTTCAGCAGCCGTGAAAGAGGAGGAGGCTGACCATCAAGGCCCTGCTGGTGAGTTCATCATGCTTACTGTAAATCGCTCTGGATTGCTCTGCAGTCTCTCTGCACTGCCAATTACCACCAACATTCATCTTGTGCCCTGCCTGCACAGCACAGTGCACACTCGATACTAATGACATGCCACCACATCCACATATGCAGCTCACCATGCCATTTCTTCTGTCAAAGTAAAGTGTTACTACCCCTTGGCCTGCGATGAATCGAGGCGTGAGATGGAGTTCCTTGCGGGCAGAGAATGAACTGGAGGAAGAAGAGATAGATGCAGACGGCAACGAGAGGGGCAACGAGAGAGAGAGAAAGACAGGGGAATAAGTTTCTTCTATTTCTTATCTGTCTGTCTCCTTCACCAACCGGGCTTATATCATGCCCAACAACTCACGCCCACAGGTCACGCACACACACGCACAGCTGTGCAGCAGCCACCAACTCTAGGACCCCCACGACTACGTCACCTACTCATGTACAACCACAGTTGTTACATCACCCCCCGGTGAAGAACTTGCTTGTCCCCAAGCAAGCGCATCCGGGAACCTGTTCTTCAGCACGTACATATCCTCCCATGTCGCGGATGTTGCTGGGATGCCTTGCCACTTGATCAGCACCTGAGGCATAGCGGAGTTTCCTTTCTTGACGAGCCTTCGATCCAGTATCTCTTCTGGTTGTGTATCCAGTGCATCCAGTGCTGGTGGATTGGGTAGATCAGAGTAGACTGGCGTGAAATCCGGTGTATAATTCTTGAGTTGTGAGACGTGGAACACAGGATGGACTGCACAATCCTCTGGGAGCTCCAATTTATATGCCACCTCTCCTATCTTCTCCAGAACTCGATATGGGCCATAGAACTTGAGTGCCAGCTTAGGACAAGGACGATTGACCACCGTGGACTGAGCATAAGGTTGTAACTTGAGGAGTACCTGTTCTCCCACTTGGAAGGATTTTTCAGTTCTCTTCCGATCAGCCTGCATCTTCATTCGATTTTGAGCTGCTGCTAAGTGAACCTTCAGACGAGCTAATTGTTCCTGCCGCTGTTGAAGGATTGTCGCTTGATCGTCCTCCTTCCTCGTTGATGTATCAGGTATCGATGCCAGATTTGGGTCAGCTCCATAGACGGCTTTAAATGGTGAACAACCTATAGCAGAGTGATAGGTGGAATTGTACCACATTTCAGCTAGTGGTAGCCATTTGCGCCACTGTTTGGGGTCTTCATGTACAGCACATCGAAGGAACATCTCCAAACATTGGTTCACCCGCACCGTCTGGCCGTCCGTTTGGGGATGGTATGCCGTGGAAAACTGGAGTTTTGTTCCCAAGGCTTTGAACAGTGCTCGCCATAGTTGACTTGTAAAGATTTTATCCCTGTCTGAGACAATCGCCAAAGGAACAGAGTGCAGCTTGACCACCGAATCCAGCAAGGCATCAGCTACTGTGGCTGCCGAGAACGGGTGCTTGAGAGGAATGAAGTGAGAATACTTTGAAAGCCTATCCACCACGACCATAATGACATTTGCACCGTGTGACATAGGAAGCCCTTCAATGAAATCCATGGAGATTTCTTGCCAGTTACCTTTGGGGATTGGTAGCGGTTGCAGCAGGCCCGCTGGATGTGTGTGATCATGTTTTGCTTGCTGACAGGTGACGCATTGTTTCACGAAATTCTCCACCGCTGTTTTCATACCTGACCAAGCAAATAGTTTCTTTAACCGTATGTAAGTTGGTAAGATGCCAGAGTGCCCTCCCATTGCACTGGAGTGGAAAGCATTGATAAGCTTTGTCTGCATTGCTGAATTGTTACCCACCCATACTCTTCCTTTGTATCTGATGATGCCCTGACATAACTCAAACCCATTCTCATCTGGACTAACGACGGCCAATGCTTGCAGTTTACTTTGCGCGTCAGTATCTGTAGTGTAGGTGTTGATCACTTCCTGTAACCACGCGGGTTTAACAGAGGAAATTGCTTGCAGATCCAGAGCGTGAGCCACACGTGAGAGAGAGTCAGCGGCCCCATTATCTCTCCCTTTTTTGTACTGGATTCGAAACTGTAATCCCATCAGCCGGGTCATTGCTTTTCGCTGCATTGTGGAGTGAAGCACTTGATCGTCGAGAAACGTGAGACTTTGATGATCCGTGCGTATGATGAATTCGCCTCGTAACAGGTACTGACGCCATCTTTCCACTGCCAGTATAAGTGCAAGAAACTCCTTTTCATAGATGGATGTTGCGCTATGCTGAACACCCAGCGCTTTGCTGAGAAATGCTATGGGCCTTCCCTCTTGCATCAGCACGGCTCCTATGCCAGTATCGCATGCGTCCGTCTCGACGACAAATTGTTTAGTGAAATCTGGAAGCTGTAGCACAGGTGTGGAAGACATTGCTTGCTTTAGCTGCACAAAAGCCTGTTCTGCCTCTAACGACCACACGAATTGCTTTTTCTTCTGGAGCAGATTTGTCAGCGGTTTGGCGATAGTCCCATAAGAACGTACAAACTTGCGATAATATCCCGTAAGCCCCAAGAATCCTCTCAATTCTGTCACATTCAACGGGCGAGGCCAGGCCAACATGGCTTCAGTTTTCCGTGGATCTGTCGCCACTCCATTGCGGGACACAATGTGTCCCAAGTACTCGAGTTCTGGCTGCGCAAAAGAGCATTTGGAGCGTTTGACAAACAACTGACTGTCTTGTAGCAATTTGAGGACTTTTGCGAGATGTTGAGCATGATCTTTGAGAGAGGCACTGTATATCAGAATATCATCCATAAATACCAGTGCAAATTTGCGAAGACACGACTGCAACACTTGATTCATGACACATTGAAACGTAGCTGGAGCATTTGATAACCCAAAAGGCATTACTCGAAATTGATAGTGGCCATGATGTGTCTTGAATGCGGTTTTGAGCTCATCATTAGGATGCATGCGAATTTGATGGTATCCAGCACGTAAGTCCAGTTTGGAGAAATACTGAGAACCTGCCAATTCATCCAGGAGTTCATCGATTACTGGCATGGGAAATGTGTTCTTGATGGTCAGCTCGTTGAGGCGCCGGTAATCTACGCAAAACCTCCATGATCCATCCTTTTTCTGGACAAGCAGAACTGGGGAAGCGAACGGGCTCATGGAGTGAACAATTACGCCTGCTGCCAACATCTCTGCGACTTGACGTTCGATCTCGTCCTTGTGGAGAGGTGAGTATCTGTAGGGACGTGCATTTACCGGTGTTGCACCGGGTTTAAGTGGAATAGTGTGGTCATATACCCTTGACGGAGGTAGTTCCTTGGGCTCAGTGAAAACCTGCTCGAAATCTGAGAGCACAGTCTGTATTTCTGCTGGCAACGTACTCTGTACTTGATCAACTACAGTATCCAGCACCGCAATCGCCCAAACATCATTTCCTTTACTCCACCTGATGAGCTGCTCAATGGGTACTTCTTGTATTGGCAGTAGTGGTGTGGGCTGTAGGCCAGTCAGTGTCACCTCCCTTCCTTTATGCACAAACTGCATTGTTTTCTTTTCCCAGTTGCAGCACATGTCGCCTTGGAGCTTTAGCCAATCCATGCCAAGGATGGCGTCATATGCCCCCAGAGCTAATATACGCATATCATGAGTAAATGTTTCCCCATGTGTCCACCACTCAAAGTTCTTGATCATTTGGTTGCAGTGCATCAATTCATTATTTGCCACTCTGACAGAAACTGGGGCAATTGGTGTTGTTTGGCAGTTGATTCGATCCACAAACTGAGAACTCAAGAAGCTATGACTGCTTCCAGAATCCACTAACAATAACATGACTTGGTTCTTTACAAGAGCACGGATGCGTACTGTGTCTCCCTCCTCCGCCCCCGACAATGCATTAACTGAGAGTGACAATTCCCTTGCTTCAGCGATTTCCTGCAGTTCTATCATGTCAAGCACATCAGGTGATAGTTGCACCGCATGATCTTCTACTGTCAATGCTTGTACTACTGCCATTGCCTTCTGTGTGCAGACATGAGTTGGCTCATATTTCTCACCACATCGATAACACAACCCATTTGCCCGGCGATATTCCTTAAGCTGACGTTCCTTCCACAATTCCCCTTGCCCAGTTTTTCCCACGGGTCGAATCGCATCAGTTTTGTGATATGGTTGTCCCTTGCCAGCCCAAGGCTTGTATTGAGTGCTCAGGTCCTCTTGAACGTGTGCCAACAGAATTGCTCGATCCACAGTGTCCGGTAGTTGGGCTGCTACTGCCATTCTAAGCTCAGGTTTCAGTCCTTTTAAAAAATGCCCCACAAACATTGTTTCATCGTAATGCGGATTGTGGCCACACAGCTTGAACATCAACTCCTGAAACTCGACACAATATTCAGATATCGACCCTTTTTGCTTCAGTTGAATGAGTGCCGTCATGAACTGTCTGTGGTCGTCCACTCCGAATTTCGCCTCCACTGCTGCGATGAACACCTCCCAGGAAAGCACCTCATTGCGCATTTTGTAAGCTTGGAACCAGTGTTTGGCATTACCTTCCAGGTGTAGCCGAGCAGTGGTAAGCCACATTGAGGGTGCTGTGTTCATCACTGTAAAATAATCCATGCAATTGTACCTCCAGATACGCGGAAAACTGCCATCAAATTTAGGGAAGGACAACTTTGGTGTGGCCGGTCGGTTGCCTCCAAGGTGCTCGTCCGATGGTCGCCCCCGTCCACGGCCTCCATCTCCTCCACATAACCCAGCGCTAATGCCCGGATCCGGCTGCCTGTGTGTACTTGCCAAACCTGGACGAGTCGCCCCCAGATTCGGGTCTCCTCCGCTACTGCCAGCCGTTGGAGAACCCAGTATTGACTTGCTCCTACCGGTCCCTAACTCCCCATCCTTGTCCTCGATATTCACCGTGATCGACGGTTTTGCGCTTGCCAACTTCGCCACCGCCTCTGCAGTGGCCGCCATCTGCTGAGATAGGGACTCCTGGCGCCGCTCAATGCCGTCCATGATCCTTGTGTGATCTCCCACTGCTCGCGAATTGAAATCGAGTTGGCTCGCTACCTGTTGATATGAAGTGTCGAGCAACCCTAGGCGCGCATCCAGCGAACCCATCTGAGTTTGAACGAGCTCGAGGCTGGCACGAATCGCCGTGAGCGCCTCGTCCGTTCGTGCCGCCGTCTCGCTCATCGCTTCCAGAACGAATTGCGTTTGCGGTGATGGCTTGGGAGGTGCGGTCGCGACTCGCTCGTCAAGCCCAGCCAACCAGTCTCGGGATTGACACGGTTCAGAGCAATTCCGATCGAAATCGAGCTTGCTCCGATCCGATACCCTCCACCAGGAATTTCACAGCTGCAAGCCGAACGGAAACGCGAATCGCAGATCGACCCAACCTCTGATACCACTGTTACTACCCCTTGGCCTGTGATGAATCGAGGCGTGAGATGGAGTTCCTTGCGGGCAGAGAATGAACTGGAGGAAGAAGAGATAGATGCAGACGGCAACGAGAGGGGCAACGAGAGAGAGAGAAAGACAGGGGAATAAGTTTCTTCTATTTCTTATCTGTCTGTCTCCTTCACCAACCGGGCTTATATCATGCCCAACAACTCACGCCCACAGGTCACGCACACACACGCACAGCTGTGCAGCAGCCACCAACTCTAGGACCCCCACGACTACGTCACCTACTCATGTACAACCACAGTTGTTACATAAAGGTCGAGATTGGTGATGAGCAAAAGAGCAAGCCCGTCTCGCAATGTGAGTGAACGCTTCCTGCTGCCTTCTCTACTGCCTGCCTACTCAGTATTACCACCATGTATGAGTGCACATTCTTTTTGCGGCCTGCCTGCCTACTCAGTATTAATGACCACATCTGCAGATCACCATGCATTTCCTTCTGTCAAAGTAAAGGCCGAGACTGGTGACGAGGAACAGAGCAAGCCCCTCTCGGAAGGTGAGTGAACACAACGCTCCCTGCTATGCTGCTTCCTCCACTGCAGCACCAACACTCTTCTGTACATCAATTCTCTGTCCCGAGTATACAGACTTGCTTTTTCCCCCTACATGTTATGTGTATGCCAATGTATTGACATGTGCCTCCAGCAAAAAAAAAACATTGTAATGAGAACATGTAATTTAGATGGAATATTATTACCTTTGCTTAATTGCTTTGCTCACTAGTCAGTAGCCTGCTATGATAAATTGATAAGTGTTAAACAGTCTGTTCCAAGTGCCCATTGTAGACCGATTCTTTATTTTCACACCACAATTTAAATGCAGCAGGTCAAATATAGTATATTTTTTCAGATAAACCACAAGAGTGCTGATGATGTGCTGGTGTGGCAACACTTCATTTTTAGGCAGCAAAATGGAGCATATTCTGCAGAAGCCCGTGAGGGGTCGCCATCGGGAAAAGTATGACAATGGAAGCCGCTATGCACGCATTATGTCAATAGCACATCGTAAGAAGGCATCCCCTAATATTTTGGCATCAGAAGTTGAAGGAAGGTTATTCCATAATGTATTTAACCATCTGGTTGATGCAATTGTAGCTTCTCAGACAGCTGGTACGAATGAGCTGAATATCTAGTATCTCATCAAAATTCAACTGCACTTGTGCTTGAACTTGTGACAACACGACATGCTAACTCTTTCGGATCAATAACAACTTTATTGTCTACTTCACATACTAGGGAGCGAAGAAAAGGCTATAGAAGTGAACATCAGCTCTGATGGCTGCAACACTCTAATACCTCTAGCTGGTCGAGAATATGTCCTGCGGAAAATCTTGACACTCCTACTCTGCATGGCACGTCAGCGCCTTTATGACCCACCATGTGACGATGAAATTGTGTACTACAGAGAAATTAAGAGACATATCAGATGTACAATTGCATACCACAAAGCTAAGGGAAAACCAGAAGGTAATACGTTGCAATATTGTAGTATCAGATTAACAGTTTTCTTTAGTTAACTAAATCACATGTTTTGAGGTCAGGATGTACTGAGATGTGACGGTCTTTTAGGTTCCACTTTCTTTTCTGGACAACTACTCTGACTTCAATTCTGATGTTGTTCCTTCACAGATGCCCAATGGGGGGACCCTGCAGGTTATCATACATTTTCATGCTCACAGACAATATCAGCTGTGGAGGAGCTTATAGAGCTAACAAGCCCTCTTAAGGAGTTGATCCCACACTTCCAGGATCTGAGTCACAGAAGTGGTGAGTGAAGTCTTACTTTACTCAGTGTCATCCATTCCTCTATTTCTAAGCATACATATAGTACTGCTCGACTTCTTAGCTGATGAGATATATTCTAAAGGCCTTGCTACAGTCCAGATAGTTACGGTTTATGCTCTTCATGACACCTTCTATGATGCTTGTGTATTGACATGAATGAATCATGATCCTCCATTCCCTTGCACATTTTTATGACTGTCTAGCTATTACCTAAACAAAATGATGTTTCCCTCTTCCTTGAAAGGAGGTTTCAATTTTTGAGTATTAACTTACATGTTACAATCAACTTGAATTACTGAACCCTATCCTGAACCCAACCACCAAAAAAGTTACTGGAACTTGAATATTGGGCAGTTCCTAAATCCATATGTCTGCAGCTTTTAAAATTCTCCTTTCCTCTGATAATTGTAAGTAGTTACTGTTTTATTGCGCATGCAGATCTTTGGCTGTTGTACTCAAGTAGGCAAATCTGTGAAAATCTTCCCTTTTGCAGGTTCAGTATCGGACATCGCTATGCATGTTAGGATGGATTTCAAATCTTTACCTGAACCAGATTTCAGTGTTCGGAAGACCAATGCATTCTACTACAGCAAGTTGATTCTGGCTTTGCATGATCTGAAATTTTCAGGCTTGGTAGGTCTATCTCCTAACAGCAGCGAGAAGAAATCTTTGGACACACTACTCGACTATGTAACATGTAGTCATTTACATGTAAAACAAGGTGAGTGCAAATAATCTTCTGAACTAATTTGTTCCCATAAACTTCATACTATTTTAACATGGTGCTGTTGCAGAGTATGAGATGTCTGCCTCCTCTTCATGCGAATCAGTGAAATCTACTAAGAAGCGAGGAAGAGGTACTCGCTTTAAAATTGTACTGTTCTGTCTACTTTCTTGTTTTGTTATCAGCTTGCTTTACTGCATTAAAAATCTTTTTATTTGGAAGCAACGATATGTTACAATCTTCTAGGCTTTCTCGTTCATTATGGATGACAAACACAATAAATCATGCTTTGCAGTTCACATTGTCTGACTGTTATGTGTTCTTTCAGATGTACTGATGGACGATGATTATAGAGTTGATTTTTACCCAATTGCTCCACTCTTGGATACTCGAAATAGGCTTTCGCCCCGCTTTATAAATAAAGCAACCGTCAACAAGTCATACAAGAGATCCGATACAACAACACAGACCACACACGATACAACGGCTGGGGCAACAGCACAATAAAGCCCTGAAGAAAGGGGGAAGCAAGAAGGAGGCGGGAGGGGGGTGGTGTGGGTAGAAAAGACTAGAAAAACTAGGGGTGGGGGGGGCGCCTCACGGTGGCACCGAGGCGGCGATGCGTCGTGCCGCAACTAGCAGACTGTCGATGTAGCCGTCGAGCCGCGACCTGTCCCGCTGTCTACATAGCGGGTACCACTGCTGCAAAAAAGCCAGGCATTTGAACAAGGAGTCAGTAGCCCGCCGCAAGAAAATCTTCTCAATCACCATCTTATTACGAGTCGTCCAAAGAGACCATGTAAGTGCCGCAAAGACCAGCCAGAATAGGCGTGAGCCCCCTCCGGCCTGGTGCACCTGGGTTTCCAGGAATTCGCCGAGGTCCGAGGCCTGCCAAGACGGCCCCAGCGCCTCGTAAACGAAATTCCAAAGAAGTCGGGCAGCAGGACATACAAAGAAGATATGGGTATTAGTCTCCGGGCAACTACAAAGGGGACAAAGGCCGTCCCCCGGGCCCTGGCGCTTGGCCACCTCAGTCCCTGATGGCAGTCTATCACGTAATAGCTGCCAGACGAAAATCTTTATCTTCAGCGGTACCGGGGCTTTCCACATCGGGGTAGCCCAGGAACTAGTAGGTTGTGAGAACTGGGACCTATAGGCCGATTTAACCGAAAAAGAGCCTGAGGGGGCCAATGACCAGGTGACCTGATCGTGGCCCCCAGGGAGGGAGTCCGGCAACTCTCCCCGGAGAGTCTCCCACTCGGCAGCCTCGGCCGGTCCAAAGGAGCGGCGGAACACAATGTTCCACGTCCCATTCTGGACCGCCGACGCTACCAGTTGGGAGGGCTCCGAGCAAATGGCAAACAACCTCGGGAATTCCAGCTGGAGTGGTCGATCCTTGAGCCAAGGATCAAGCCACAACATGGTCCCTCGACCGTCCCCAATGTTGAATCGAGCCCCCTTCCTAATGCCCTGTTTAATCAGCTGGATAGACCTCCAAAATAGGGATCCCTCCTGTCGATCGCATGCCAGGACAGGTCGGCCCTGCAAGTACTTAGCCTGGAGGAGCTGGAGCCAGAGGCCCCCCTCCCCCCGCAAGATACGCCAGACCCACTTCAGCATTAGGGCGACATTCAACTTCCGGGACGAGATAATACCTATGCCCCCAAAATCTTTGGGGGCGCACACATCCGCCCACTTGACCATGTGGTACTTGTGGTTCCCCTTGGCATCTTGCCAAAAGAAGCGAGATAGTTCCTTGTCAAAGGCCTCGTGGACTCCTTCCGGGAGAGAGTAAATACCCATCACGTATGAGGGGATACTAGATAGGCAGGCCCCAATCAGAACCGATTTGCTTCCCTTGGAGGCAAACCGACCACGCCAGGGCTCAGCTTTATATCGGACCCTCCCGACCACAGGCTCAAGGTCCCTAATGAGGATCCTGGAATCGCTCAGTGGCACCCCCAGATATGTAACAGGGAATGTGGACAACTTACAATTGAGGTTGTCCGCGATCCGCTGTTGCTCCTCCGGGGAGTACCCAAGAACCACCACCTCACTCTTGTCGAAGTTAATTTTGAGACCCGACATGGCCTCAAAACATAACAACAAGAACTTGAGGTTGATGATATCCAATTCCGAACCCTCAACCGTGATCATGGTGTCATCTGCATATTGCAGGTGGGTAACACCACCCCCGGGAATGAGATGCCCCACCACACCAGTGATGTGGCCGGCTACCCTGGCTTTATCCAGGATAGCCGCGAGGGCATCCACCGCGAGGTCAAATAAGATGGGGGAAATCGGATCCCCCTGCCGAACCCCACAGGAGGGCCTAAAATAGGGACCAATGTCCCCATTTATGTTAATCGCAGTATTGCCACTCATGACGAGCTGCATAATCCACGTACTGAACCTATCATCTATGCCGCGGCGCTGGAGCACCTGGCGAAGGAACGACCAGTCCAACCGGTCGTAGGCTTTCTGGAAGTCCAGTTTCAGGAAGACCCCTTTGTGGTGTCGGACCCTGACCTCATGGACAATCTCATGTAGCGCCAGGATCCCATCATGGATATAACGCCCCTTGAGGAATGCAAACTGAAAGGGATGTGTTATGCGCTCAGCTACTGGGGCCAGGCGCATTGCACACACCTTAGAGAAGATCCTCTGGATGACGTTAATCACCGTGATCGGTCTAAACTGGCGGACGTCGGTGGCCCCGACAACTTTCGGGATCAACGTCACTACACCGTAGTTTAGGCGCGACATCACGAGAGTCCCAGTATAGAATTCCTGGAACATCGGCATGATTACCTCTCGCAACGTCTCCCAGAAGGACTGAAAAAAGGACACCGTCAGCCCGTCCGGCCCTGGGGCCGAGTTGGATTTCATCTCCATCACCGCCCGCCTGACCTCCTCCGGGGAAAACGGGAGGAGGAGTCTCTCGTTCTCCTCCGACGATGCTCGGGCCGATAGGGCCCACGAGTCCTCGGCTAGCGCCACCCCGGAGCGGGGTACGGCGGTAAACAACTCCTTATAGAAGGAGTAGATATGGGAGGACAGGGCAGCCTCCGTATTCAGCAACTCCCCGTTCGCCCAAAGGAGCGGGATGGAACACCTCCGGCGCCTACCATTGGCAATAGCATGGAAGTAAGCCGTGTTGGAATCTCCCTTGAGAATCCAGTTCTGGCGGCTACGCTGGCGCCAGAAGAGCTCTTCTCCCTTGTAGATCTCCATAAGGGAGGCCTCAAGGGCATATCGCCGGGTCCATTCATCCGCGGATAGACCCCCGGCATCCGCTGCGACAACCAATGACTGAATCTGGTCAAGGATGTGGGCCTTATTCCTACGGATCTCCGCACCCCGATTGGCGCCCCATCCCCGCATGAATTGACGTACGCTTTTGGCACAGAAGTGCCATACGTCTACCGCGTTGAATCTACGCGGGGGGTTGGAGGCTGCCGCCAACCACTTAACAGAGACCGCACTCACGAAGCCTGGCTGGCCAAGCCAGAACTCCTCAAAGTGAAAGCGGTTCTGCCTAGGGGGGGCTGCCCCTCCCGTGGAGAAAATCAGGGGGGAGTGGTCGGAGCCCACTCGCGTAATGGCCCGAAGAGAGCATAGTGGGAAGTTCGCCTCCCATTCTGTCGAGACCAGCACCCGATCCAATACACTGCGGATAGGGTCCACTTGGTTATTTGACCAAGTGTAGCGAGCCCCCACCCGCTCTATATCAATGAGGGTTAGGTCAGCGATGAAGTCGTTAAACATCCGCATCCGAGGGACATCAACGTTATTTGAGCTCTTCTCCTCGGGGGACCGGATCAGGTTAAAGTCACCGGCCACCACGACCGGGATAGTGCACCGGTCCACCTTCTCTCGCAGTTCCACGAGGAACTCCTGTGACCTACTGTGATCAGCAGGACCATAAACAATAATCACCTCCCATTGAAGCTGGGATTGTCTATGGCACAGGGACATGCTCAGGAAGAATTCCCCGCGGTCCATGTCTTCTACCTCGAAGGTATCCTCCTTGGCGCCAAGGAGGATCCCTCCCGAGCGGCCCGTAGCCGGGAGCCACTGCCACGCAAACTTATGTCGGCTCAGGCCTTCTAGCTCCGGGATCGAGAAATCCTGCCGTATCGTCTCCTGGATTCCTACTATGTCTGGATCTTCATCGCGGATATAGTCCACCAACTGGCGTCTCCGCCCATCCTGCCCAAAGCCCCGCATGTTCCAAATGAAGTGAGAGACATTCATCTGGAACTGGGCAGGTTTGTCCCCTTACGGGGGACGGGTCGGGCCCTACCAGAGGTCGAGGGCCGGGACGCTGACTTGGGGGGCCTCCCACGCTTCCGCCCCGGCTGGGGGGGCGCAGCAGTAGGGTCGAGACTAGTCTGCTCAGGAGAGGTGCCACTACCGGAACCCTGCATAGCCAGCACGGTTCCAGTGGGCTCCATAGGCCCCCGCCGCTCACACTTTGCCTGGGCACGAGCGGCAGCAAGGGCCCCCTCAAGGATCTCCTTCGCTCTAATAGCTTCGATCTGGTCACACCGAGGCCCCTTTTCACCACGGAAAACAATACCACAGTCTGATGCCACCTGAGCTAAGTGATCCAGGTGGACCGACGCTAGCACCGAGAAACGGGAGCCAGAGGAGGGGGAAGGAGGTTCGGAAGTGTGAGTAGTACCAGTCTCGGAGTCACGGGCCGCCCGACGGCGGGACGCCACCACCTCCATCGTCGGTACCGTCAGCTCCCCGCTAGCCTTCGAGGCAAGCCTCGCACTGGCGCGGGTGGGCGGCGGTGGAGGAGGTCTGGGGCGGCGCAGAGACTGGGCCCTAGGCTCAGCCACGGGTGTGTCGGGGAAGACCGTGACTGAATCCACAGGCCCAGTCGTCGGCGTCCTCGGGACCAGCGCTGGGGACCCCTGAGGCGGTGAGGGAGGAGTCCCCGGTGACCGGAAGTAGCAGAGCACTCCCGGGGAGCGTGGGGAAACTGGTGCCTGGACCACCATCCCCACACTCGAGGAATCCTCCTCTCCCTCCTCCTCCAGAGCCTGTGCGGTAGAGATGGCCACCTCCGAGCCGCTGTGTCCTGAGAGCTCAGCGGACCCCGGACCTCCGCAGAGGTTGGACCCGTACTGGGAGATCCGGAGCTCCTGCGTCGGCGCGGACCCGTCATCGTCCACCCGCACCGGCTCACCCAAAGCAAGCGCTGCCAATGCGGGAACAGACTGACCAGGCTGGGCTGCCTGAACAAGAGCCATCACCCTGGCCTCTACCCCCGACTGCGGAGGCGGCGGGGGTGAAGTGGGAGCCACTGGTGGGAGTGAGGGCTCCCCCCTGTCCTGTGTAGTGCCCTCAGGGAAGTCGTCGTCTGAAGAGTCTCCCTCATCATCCTCAGAGAGACTGTGGTCGGGGGAGGGGTCGTGGTGTGGCGGCGGCGGCGGGGAAATGGACCCCTGACGCTCCCCTTCCCCCTCCACCTCCACCTCCAGAATCCTGCCATCCAAGCCGAAGAAGAATAACGGCAGCGGTCCTGGAATCGCGGAGCTATCCGGGACCAAGACCCGGAGCCGGACAGGGCCCTCACCAGGGAGGGAAGCCACATCCAGCTCCTGGAACACACCCACAGCCTGAGCAATCCGCGGCAAGAAGGCGTCGGATCTCACCTCGCGCGGAATCCCGTGGATCTTAATCCACACAGATGAGAGAGAGGCCACTGTGGCCGGATCAGAGGAAGACTTCTTGATGGAGACCTTGATGTTGTGGACTGGCAGAGTCGTCGTAGCGCCCCAAGAGACAGCATTGAGGAGAGCGAGGGAGGGAAAGGCCACCGCAAACTCCGTCGCGGAGACCTCCTTCACCACCCAAGTCGCCTCGCTGTCGAGGCGAGTCAGCTCCTCCCTGATCGTCTCACCCGTGATCTCAAAAGAATGCTCCACCTCCTGATCCGGGAGCACGGTGATGGACGCCAAGTGTTCCGGCGCCGCCAGCTTGGTGTTCCCCATGTCGATGTAGAAGAAACCTGCATCAATTCCTTGGCCCAGGAGCTGGAGCCTTCCGCATCCACAAC
This sequence comes from Alopecurus myosuroides, assembly GCA_028641055.1. Lineage (NCBI taxonomy): Eukaryota > Viridiplantae > Streptophyta > Magnoliopsida > Poales > Poaceae > Alopecurus > Alopecurus myosuroides. The sequence goes on from CM054060.1 coordinate 264,952,524, forward strand.
ACCCGCCGCACGTCCGTGTCGCCAACGAGACATGAGCGGCGGGCATCACAACAGCTCCTGGCCGCCCACCCACCACCTCGGATGCCGGCTTGCGCTTCCTCTTTTTGTACTTCTTCTTCTTCTTGGCCAAGGCGGCGGACCCGTCGGGTGGGAGGAGTGATTCATCGTGAGCCGGCGGGCTGTCACGGACACCCCTCGACGGGCGCGAGGCGGCGTCGCGCTGCCGCCATGAACCACCCGCAGCCGGAGGGTCCGCGCGTGGTGGATTGGCCACCAGGTCCTTCCGCAGCAGCTCTTCGCGCCGAATCGCGTCCGGGGACGGCCCCCTAGGAGGAGACCGGCGGCCATCCCGTGGGGGGAGCCTGTCGCGGCCCTGCAGCGGGGGGCTCCGGCGGCCGGGCCAGCCAGGCCGCGGTGCCTCACCCCGGTGGCTCCCGAAGGGCCTCGCGGGGGAGCGCCGGGCCGGCGGCCGGTACCGGACCTGCTGAGGCTGCTGTGGCTCGCGCAGTGGCTCGCGCACAGACGGCCGCGTCCGGAGAGGCGACCGGGAACCGCGTCGCGGAGGAGGTGATCTGGAGCGGCGCGACGGGGGAGGGGAGGTGGTGGGGCGGGGGCGTTTCATCCTGCCGGCGACGATGTCGGCAAAACTCGCTACGAGAGGCGGCGGAGGCGCTGTTCGACGAACCCTACGAGCGAGGGCAGCGTGCTTTGCGATCTGTGCACCTGATGCGGGCAGGCCCAGATGGAGGCTGTGCGCCCCCTTTGGAAGCCAGAGCCAGGCCGGTGCCGGCCCACACGGCCCAGGCCCAAGCAGAGAAGGCTGGTCAAGGCCCGGGGTGCATCGGACATCTTGGCACCGCCATCCCAGGATGGGCCTCCTATCCCGGGCTACGCAGGCCGCGCTAGGGCTGGGCCCACGGCCCAGGAGTGATGTCGCCCCTCCTCCAGAAGCGGTCGCCGCTGGCTCCGCATCGATCGCCGCCGCCTGCGTCGAGGAAGTCAACCTGGGCGCCGTCACCGAGCCCCGCCGGCGAGCCGGGGAGCAAGGCACAGCCGCCACAGGGATTCCCCGACCGGCTCTCGAGACTCGCGTGGTGGCCGCTCCGCTGACAGATGCTGGACGGGCACCTCCCGCAGGACCATGGCGGCGACGGGCCGGCGACCGGGTAGCAGCAGCGAGGAAGTCGGCGAAGGTGGGCAGCGCCGGTGGCGAGCAACGGAGCTCCGCCTCCAGACGCGCCGCCTCGGCCTCGTCCGCTTCCTCAGCTATATCCGCCCACCTCCGGCCGCGGACCGGGTCGCTACCGTCCTCCTCAAAGCCCGTCATCCCGGACGCCGCCGGAGAGTCGGCCAGAGCAGCGGGAAAGCCCTCCCCTCCGGCCATCAACGAGGAGCAGGAGCGCTCAACGCCCGCCGTCGGTTGATAAAGTACATGATGCAGTTGAGACTATCCTGCTTGATCCTGATGCTGCGAATTATGGGCAAGTTGGAAGCTGTGGGCTACCCCGTGAACTTATTTCATATGGATGATAATAATATTATGCTTGAATGGCTGAAGAAAGTGAGGTTCAATAAACTAAACAATTCCGCGAATGCTGCCAATGCCCGTCAAGGAATCCAACTTGCACGCTATGCTGCTTCACTGATTCAAGGAATCTCTTCTAGCATAGAAGATGCATGTGTAGAGTTGACCGATATGTTGAGAAGGAGGGGGCATTATTTCGAATTTGCTCCTCAAGCTCTTCTTGTTTTGTTGCTTCTAGATTGTGGTAAGTCAAATTTGGCGCCGTCAAATCTAGCTTAAACAACTCTAATATAAGTAGCACTGGGTGAGCCATCTTATGCACACAATATCCTAACATTTTACGAGCCTTCGCCCTAATTTTTATTCCTTACATTTGACAAGCATTAGTGCCTTTTTCCCGGGCGATGTGGCTTGGAGCCACCTTTTGATCATATATTTATATAATAGATTTTACTATTATAAGACTAGTTGTTTACCTGTCCGTGGACTAATGTTTATTTAATGCCAGGTGCATTCAGGAAAGCAGGAGAGAAAATGGAAACACTGCTTGATGGTAAAAATCAGGACTCAAACTACAGCCTTTCCCATCAGTGTGATGCATCTTTCTCTGACAGTCACGATGGTGCTGAGGCCCACACCAGTGTGGAAATTCTTGCGACCATCTTGCAAATCCTGAAAAACATCGGAACATCAGATGCACTCGGTGCACCATCGCCTGGTGAGGTGATAATTCTAGACCAGATCATGGAGCATGTCTCGCTGTGTATCGATGGCTTCCTGTGCGCAAAGGCATATAAGAAGGAGAGGGACCTGAGACGCACACCGTGTGGTAAAATTGGTAAGCAGTGCGTTGCAGACCTTCTCACATATCTTAGCCTTGTTTTGAGGATCGTAACTGAGGTGCATGTGATGATTTTGTTGTTGCAGATTCTGAGTTGTCTCGCATCAGGAAGAACGGGGCTATTGCATTTTATTGTAAGTATGGGCACGGTGTGGAGGGCATGTCCGAGCGGTTAAAGCAGCTACAAGAGGGGATTTAATCTCGTTGTCCAGGCATTGGAGAAAACAGAGATTATCTAGAAAACTACCACTGAGCCTTATTTCACCACGCCGCTGGCGATATTTGATTCCTTGTAACTATCATTTTCACAGCTCGATCAGTTTATTTATGTCCCTGGTCTTTTCTTGAACTTGGGTCCCTGGTCCTTGGATTGATGATCATGCATCTGTGTTGTTTAATGTTTAGATCGAGTTTCATTAATTGGAACTGTGGGAACAATATGTTGTAAGATGGGTGTGAGTTTCATTAATTGGCACTGTGTTGTAAGATCGAATTTGTAATCAATTGTATATTTGTAATATATATCTGCCATCTCTCATATTATGACTGAGTTATTCTGCAACAAATGTTCTACTTTTCAGGCAGCTATATATAAAGTTCATTGATAAACATGGTAACAAATATGATATTTTCTCAGGAACCATATAAATAATAATTTGGTTCTGATACACTAATGATAATCGTGCCTGCTGTGTTTATTGAAGCACCCTTCCAGTCCAAGCACTTTCTACAGCTTGCTGATTTTACTATCTAAGGATACTCCTGCACTTAGATTTTATTTTTTGACAATCAATACCATGATATATTTATTGTAACAGATAGTACATGATAGAGATACATTAGCTGAATGCAGCGATTACAAAATAACGTCTAAAAAACGTGCAGACCTTCGAGATCTCCAAACTATTTATTCTTCCATGGCACAATCTTTTACTTTCCTGAAGGCAACCGTAGTAAATAGATAACAAAGCACTTAGTTTACAATTAATCCACGCTTCCAATGGTTTTGTAATGACTCTGCCTACTTTTGTTTTATAATATTGCATTACAAGGTCATCGCTGTTTCCTACACTAGATGAAAGGCATTGAATGTGGGAAATCTTGCAATGCTTTTGCACAAAATTCTCATAATTTACATCGTGGTAATACAAATAAGACTACACAACATCACAGTTCACCGTGAGGCTAGTCTCCAAGACACCACAGTTACTTGCCGGGGGCGAAGTTGGTGGCGAACGCCCACGCGTTGTTGTTGACGGGGTCGGCGATGTGGTCGGCGAGGTTCTCTAGTGGGCCTTTGCCGGTGACGATGGCTTGCACAAAGAAACCGAACATCGAGAACATGGCGAGCCGACCGTTCTTGAGTTCCTTCACCTTTAGCTCGGCGAATGCCTCAGGGTCGTCAGCCAGGCCAAGTGGGTCGAAGCTGCCGCCCGGGTAGAGCGGGTCAATGATCTCACCAAGTGGGCCGCCGGCAACACGGTACCCCTCGACGGCACCCATGAGCACGACCTGGCATGCCCATATAGCGAGGATGCTTTGTGCATGGACGAGGCTGGGGTTCCCAAGGTAGTCAAGGCCACCCTCACTGAAGATCTGGGAGCCAGCCTTGAACCACACGGCCTCCCCGAACTTGATGCCATTGCGGGCAAGCAGTTCAGGGAAGACACAGCCGAGTGCCCCTAGCATGGCCCAACGGCTGTGGATCACCTCCAACTCGCGGTTCTTCGCGAAAGTCTCGGGGTCAGCAGAAAGTCCGGCAGTGTCCCAGCCATAGTCACCGGGGAACTCACCTGTTAGGTAGCTCGGGGGCTCACCGGAGAGCGGACCGAGATAGAGCACGCGGTCGGCACCGTACCATGGGCTACCGGATGAGACCTGCTTAGCTTTTGCTGCAGTCTTGCGCATCGTAATACGGGCCTCGCCAAAAAGTGTGGACGATGGCAGATTCTTGACTACCTTCCCCGAGAAGGTGGAGGAGGAGAGGGACATGGTGGTGGTCGCCATTGGAATGCTAAGACAGGTGGCTCCTGTTTGTGTTCTCCAAGAGAGGTATGTGAATGTGGAGATGGTTTGAGAGGGAACAAGGAGGTGGTATTTAAGGGAGTCGATCGAGGTTATACATGGGTTTGATATGTTATATGGATCTACAAGATAAAGATAGATAGGGAGAAAAATCTTGTGCTTCAATGCCATTGGTGCTGCAGAATGCAGATATCTCTTCGTCTGGGAACACTTGGCGCAGGCAGAGCCAGGAAATGTGATAGTTGTGGGTTTTGTGGTTATGAGTGGCTGTGACTTGGATCTGCTTGAGGACGGCTTATTCGATCACGTGACGAGTGCGATTTTCTGATAATGCACGGCTCACATGGAATAAAAAAACGCCAAATTTCTTCTAGGCTGGAAATAGTCCATACAAGTTTGCTGACAGAAATCGTCCATGCTTATACAAACATTAATGCCGTGATAATGCTGTCAGCTGAAAAGTACTTCACGTCAAGCATGTTTTCTGATAAATCTAGAAGTTATAAGGCTTCACTTCATTCTAGAGGAGATAAGCTAAGTGCTGCAAATAGGTCTGTGGTGAATTCATTCCAAGGTGACTTTTTTTCGACAAAGATTACAAGGTGACTTGCTTCAAAGTTGGTTACTATCTTCAGTACATTCACTGCATCCATAGATGTAAAAAACACCTGGAGGCTTTGGAAGACCTATGCCAATCCCATGTCGAGTCGCATGACAATGTACGTATTATTAATGGATTATCGACAAGTATGCAGATGTAATTCTACACAATATCTTTCTGGGCTCAGTGATGTATGTTATCTTGATTAAACATTTGAAGGCTACAACGGAGATAAAGAAGATCTTAGCTTCAAAGCTATATATATGTTACACGTGGAAGTTTTTCAATATACTGTACTCAGTACTCCTGCATAAAAGCAAACACACAATGCATTCTCGAGTCATCACTAGCCATGTAATCTGCCTGCTTTTTCAACCAACAATTTTTTTTTAAAATTATCCTCTGTCGTTATGCGTACCATTACGCTCTCCTTCAGTTAGTCCCATGGGGATATTCTTGCTGACAGCTCTGTCACTCTCGTGTGGACAGCTCTGTCACTCTCGGGTTGGTGATTTTGATCAATCAACCAACGGTTCAGTCAAGCTCTCATGAATCTCAGTGTCTTGATTGCGACGCAAGACACAACTGCATACAGATAAGCATCTCACGAGTTACTAGCAGTGCAGAAACTAATGCCATTTCTGAACTACTGTTGCTGCCTCAGCTTCAACTGTTTCATTGTGAGTTGCAATGCGGTGGAGAGAAAGTTCAGCAATAAAAGGCGTATAAATCGCAAGGATGCCACACATTCATTCTGTAGCATATCTGCTACGAATGACAAAATTGATGAAAGGCATGGAATGTGGGAAAATCTCACAATGCTTTTGCACAAAAATCTCATAATTTACATCGTGGTAATACAAACAAGACTACACAGCATCACAGTTCACCGTGAGGATAGTCTCCAAGACACCCCATTTACTTGCCGGGGACGAAGTTGGTGGCGAACGCCCATGCATTATTGTTGACGGGGTCGGCGATGTGATCAGCGAGGTTCTCTAGTGGACCCTTGCCGGTGACGATGGCTTGCACAAAGAAACCGAACATCGAGAACATGGCGAGCCGACCATTCTTGAGTTCCTTCACCTTTAGCTCGGCGAATGCCTCAGGGTCGTCAGCCAGGCCAAGAGGGTCGAAGCTGCCGCCCGGGTAGAGCGGGTCAATGATCTCACCAAGTGGGCCGCCGGCAACACGGTACCCCTCGACGGCACCCATGAGGACGACCTGACATGCCCATATAGCGAGGATGCTTTGTGCATGAACGAGGCTGGGGTTGCCGAGGTAGTCAAGGCCACCCTCACTGAAGATCTGGGAGCCAGCCTTGAACCACACGGCCTCCCCGAACTTGATGCCATTGCGGGCAAGCAGTTCAGGGAAGACACATCCGAGTGCCCCGAGCATGGCCCAACGGCTGTGGATCACCTCCAATTCCCGGTTCTTCGCGAAAGTCTCGGGGTCAGCAGAAAGCCCGGCAGTGTCCCAGCCATAGTCACCGGGGAACTCGCCTGTTAGGTAGCTCGGGGGCTCACCGGAGAGTGGACCGAGGTAGAGCACGCGGTCGGCACCGTACCATGGGCTACCGGATGAGACCTGCTTAGCTTTTGCTGCAGTCTTGCGCATCGTTATACGGGCCTCGCCGATAAGTGTGGACGATGGCAGATTCTTGACTACCTTCCCCGAGAAGGTGGAGGAGGAGAGGGACATGGTGGTGGTCGCCATTGGAATGCTAAGACAGGTTGCTTCTGTTTTGTGTTCTCCAAGAGAGGTATGTGAATGTGGAGATGATTTGAGAGGGAACAAGGAGGTGGTATTTAAGGGAGTGAATCGAGGTTACACATGGGTTTGATACGTTATATGAATCTACAAGATGAAGATAGATAGGGAGAAAAATCTTGTGCTTCAATGCCATTGGTGCTGCAGAATGCAGATATCTCTTCGTCTGGGAACACTTGGCGCAGGCAGAGCCAGGAAATGTTATAGTTGTGGGTTTTGTGGTTATGAGTGGCTGTGACTAGGATCTGCTTGATGACGGCTTATTCGATCACGTGACGAGTGCGATTTTCTGATAATGCACGGCTCACATGGAACAAAAAAACGCGAAATTTCTTCTCGGCTGGAAATAGTCCATACAAGTTTGCTGACAGAAATCGTCCATGCTTATACAAACATTAATGCCGTGATAATGCTGTCAGCTGAAAAGTACTTCACGTCAAGCATGTTTTCTGATAAATCTATACGTTATAAGGCTTCACTTCATTCTAGAGGAGATACGCTAAGTGCTGCAAATAGGTCTGTGGTGAATTCATTCCAAGGTGACTTTTTTTCGACAAAGATAACAAGGTGACTTGCTTCAAAGTTGGTTACTATCTTCAGACATTCACTGCATCCATATATGTAAAAAACACCTGGAGTCTTTGGAAGACCTATGCCAATCCCATGTCGAGTCGCATGACAATGTACGTATTATTAATGGATTATCGACAAGTATGCAGATGTAATTCTACACAATATCTTTCTGGGATCAGTGATGTATGTTATCTTCATTAAACATTTGAAGGCTACAATGGAGATAAAGCAGATCTTAACTTTAAAGTTATATATATGTTACACGTGGAAGTTTTTCAATATACTGTACTCAGTAGTCAGTACTCCTGCATAAAAGCAAACACACAATGCATTCTTGAGTCATCACTAGCCATGTAATCTGCCTGCTTTTTAACCAACAATTTTTTTTAAATTACCCTCTGTCGTTATGCGTACCATTACGCTCTCCTTCAGTTAGTCCCATGGGGATATTCTTGCTGACAGCTTCTAGCTTGTGTTGAGGGACAGAGTCTCTGAAGACATTTACTTGTATCCAGGGTTCGATAGCCTACCAACTAATCTTGACTTGCGAGTTGCGAGGGAGTTTCTTCACGTTGATTTCGACAAATAGTGCCACGGCATCCAGGCGCACGGTGCTTAGGTGTGTGCTTCCGTAGAGGACGAGCTCCATCGCCGGTGTTTGGAGTTCCTGGTGTGGACAGCTCTGTCACTCTGGGGTTGGTGATTTTGATCAATCAACCAACGGTTCAGTCAAGATCTCACGAATCTCAGTGTCTTGATTGCCACGCAAGACACAACTGCACACAGAATTACAGATAAGCATCTCACGAGTTACTAGCAGTGCAGAAACTAATGCCATTTCTGAACTAGTGTTGCTGCCCGCCTGAGTGGGTTGCAATGCCGTGGAGAGAAAGTTCAGCAATAAAAGGCGTATAAATCGCAAGGATGCCACACATTCATTATGTAGCATATCTGCTACGAATAAAAAAATTGATGAAAGGCATGGAATGTGGGAAAATCTTGCAATGCTTTTGCACAAAATTCTCATAATTTACATCGTGGTAATACAAACAAGACTACACAGCATCACAGTTCACGGTGAGGATAGTCTCCATTCTCCAAGACACCATAGTTACTTGCCGGGGACGAAGTTGGTGGCGAATGCCCATGCGTTGTTGTTGACGGGGTCGGCGATGTGGTCGGCGAGGTTCTCTAGTGGGCCCTTGCCGGTGACGATGGCTTGCACAAAGAAACCGAACATCGAGAACATGGCGAGCCGACCGTTCTTGAGTTCCTTCACCTTTAGCTCGGCGAATGCCTCAGGGTCGTCAGCCAGGCCAAGAGGGTCGAAGCTGCCGCCCGGGTAGAGCGGGTCAATGATCTCACCAAGTGGGCCGCCGGCAACACGGTACCCCTCGACGGCACCCATGAGCACGACCTGACATGCCCATATAGCGAGGATGCTTTGTGCATGGACGAGGCTGGGGTTGCCGAGGTAGTCAAGGCCACCCTCACTGAAGATCTGGGAGCCAGCCTTGAACCACACAGCCTCCCCGAACTTGATGCCATTGCGGGCAAGCAGTTCAGGGAAGACACATCCGAGTGCCCCGAGCATGGCCCAACGGCTGTGGATCACCTCCAACTCCCGGTTCTTCGCGAAAGTCTCGGGGTCAGCAGAAAGCCCGGCAGTGTCCCAGCCATAGTCACCCGGGAACTCACCGGTTAGGTAGCTCGGGGGCTCACCGGAGAGGGGGCCGAGGTAGAGCACGCGGTCGGCACCGTACCATGGGCTACCGGATGGGACCTGCTTAGCCTTTGCTGCAGTCTTGCGCATCGTAATACGGGCCTCGCCGAAAAGTGAGGACGATGGCAGATTCTTGACTACCTTCCCCGAGAAGTTGGAGGAGGAGAGGGACATGGTGGTGGTCGCCATTGGAATGCTAAGCACAGTGTCGTCTGTATGTGTGCTCAAAGGGAGTTGTGAATGTGGAGATGGTTTAACAGGACACGAGAAGATGGTATTTAAGGCAGGAGAGGTGACGCCTGACATTGATTTGTTGTACGAGCAGACAAGATAAAGATAGATAGGGAGAAAAATCTTGAGCTTCAATGCCATTGGTGCTGCTGATATCTGAACACTTGGCGCAGTGAGAGCCAGGAAATGAAATAGTTCTGGATTTGTGGCTAGGTGTGTCTGTGACTAGGAGCTGCTTGGAGACGGCTGATTGGATGCAAAATTTCTTCTCAGCTGAATGTAGAGTTTGCTGGCAGAAATTGTTGCACTGGTTGTTCCGTGACTGTAACAAAAGTGGCATGTCTGATTTGATTTCGACATAGCAGCAAAAGGCTCACAGTCCCTATTTCTTCCGGTCTGCTTGCCGAGTCATGTCCAACTGAGATCGCCGGTGAGAACTGGTAAATTTTCGGTGGTTCAATGTTTGCCCGTTTGTAATCAGAATCCTTGAACGTAATATCTTTAAATTTGAAACACCGAGTTCAGTTAGACAATGAGTGGTAAATACAGCTCTGCTTGGTAGTTCAAAACGTCAAATCCATCCCGCCACTCCTCGAATCCCTCTGACAAGGTGGGCGTCGCCCACCATTCCCGGCCGGTGTTGGCAGCAAGCGAGGTGGTCAAGAATGTGGCGGCGCAGTCACCGGAAAAGTTCACCGCCTTTCTGTTACCAATATTTTCCTTGCAGGCAAGCTTGATGCTTAGATAATATTCTATTTATAATTGGAATTAGTGCATATGTTTTATTTGGGGTCTAAATATGTTCAGATTTGAAATTGCTGAACACTTTTTTTTTTTTACGAAAAGTCAGCCAGGCTGAATTTCATTAAGGTAAGAAGGAGCGGAGTTACAGACTAGCAGTGCTAGTGTCGCAACTCGCAACAGACCAACAACGGAGGGCCAAGAGGACCCAACTGAAAGCAAAAGAAAATAAGACTAGAGAGAGATGAAGTAAATATTTTTCTATCAGTACTTTTGTCGCAGCTCAGGTGTTTTATCTCTTCTATAATCAATTAATCATGCCTTTCCTCTTTCTTTAAGTTGGATCAGCTATCAGCTGCACGACAAAACCGATGTATTCATAAGCATTATCAGTACAAAGAAACCCTTGTCGCCTGCTTATTGGAGGTAGAGCTCCATCTAAGGAACATGAACGAATCATATCTTGAACTATTTTCGTAAATTCTGTATGATTTTCTCACAGTTGCTGGTTGAAAAAAAAAATCGACTCATGCCAGCTCGTGCGTATCAAGAGATCGACTGTGCTTTTTTTACATTTGTGGCGCTGTCGAAATAAAAAATGTGAGCCCTACATACTCGATAATTTAGTTCTCTCTGATAGTTTCCCTGTAGATGTAAGGTTGTACATGTTAATACTCCCTCCGTTTCATAGTTCTTGTCATAGTTTTAGTTCAAGAATTATGAAGCGGATGTAGTAAATAGTTTCCGCGGGAAGAAATCCAGATATCCAGACTATATTAGAGCATGTCTAACAGACCCCCTAAGTTTTCACCCCCTAAAACGCGTGTAGAGGGCCCTGTATGCACATTTCGCCGGTCAAAAACTCGTGCGAGCTAGCAGACCCCCTACCCCACCCCGTAAAACAGAATATTCTGTTTTACGGGGTGGGGGTAGGGGGTCTGCTAGCTCGCACGAGCTTTTGGCCCCTCAGAAAACAGGGTTTTGCAGGGTTTTGCACAACTACACAAGCATATCAAACATGGCAGATTCAAGATATGCGATGCATAATCCATAGTTTTACATCACAAATAGATCAACAAGTTCATAGGTCATGTTCTAGGCATAGAGGTTCCCAAAAGTACTGCCACCACCAACGCGATCCACATCAATCTCGGAGGCCACCGTCGGCACCACCACTCACCGAAGTTGAAGCACCAAGGTTGGTTGCCTCGCGAGCTTGACGCGCCTGCAACTTCCTCGCCATGATCTCGGCCTTGCTCTCTTTCCACCACAGCAGCTGATCGTCGTCCATGTCCTTGGTGTTCATCATCATGATCTCCTTCTCCTCGGCCAAGAGCTCCTTCATGGCTTTGGTTTGTTTGAGAGCCAACATCTGGGCATCCAACTCGGCCTTGCGCATAGCCTCCTCTCTTTTTGCAGCCACCTTGGCAAGCTTCACCTCCTTTTTCTTCTCGGTGATGAGGACCTTGGTCTCCAATGTCTTGAATGCTATTTCCTCCTTTGCCCTAATGTGCTGATCCATCTTGTCCTTGAAGCTAGCTGCCTCGGCTTCTAGCCTTTGCCTCTCCTTCGCCTTCTTGGTGCCCTCGGGCTTGCCTACGTTGCGACCACCCGTGTCTTCCTCTTCATCATCCATGTTGAGCATTGCCTCCTTCTTGCACTTTGGTTCTTCGTCCCTCAACTTCCACTTGGGAAGGTGTTGGAGCAAGTTGAAGCAATGCTCAAACTGAAATTCCTTGTTCTTGGAGCCGGCCATGTCTTTGTACCGCAATTGAGCATACTTGGGCTGCACAACAACAATGTAGTGTGATGTTTACACAAGAAGACATAGTTTGCACAAGAAATCTGTAACAAAACTTACGTAGTCCGATGCCACACATCCACTTGGTGGATTATCCGCCACTTGGTCCATGGCAGCGCTCCAACGAGAACAAGCTGGCTTGATCGTGTTCCACCGGCCTTCAAGGGAGCGGTAGGATCGATCCGCCAAACTTTTCGTGCGAGGCTTGAGCTTGTGGTAAAGATCCTCAATGCGTTGCCAATAGCGCTTGCCGGTTTGATCGGTGCCGGTGGCAGCATCCATGGACACTTTGCCCCACGCACGGACCAATGTGACATCTTCAATCTCGGTGTAGTTGGGCTGCTTCCCCGATCTGCTCCGGCGCGCAGTAGCCGCGTCCACCTCAACCACGTCGTCGTCCACCTCTTCGTCGGCCTCTTCATCCTCGGCATAGTCAGCGTACTCGTCGTCGAACGCACCAATGCCCGAATCCAAATCCACCGCAGAATCGTTGAGCATGTCCATGTAGGATGTCGCGACGGCCGGCGCGGGCACTTCGTCGAGCACCTGGCGGGCACCAGCCGGCGGCGGCGTGGGCACCTGCGTGGGAGCAGGCGGAACGGCCGGCGACGGAACCTCGGCGAGCACCTGCGTGGGCGGAACGTCGGCGAGCACCTGCGTGGCCTTCTTCACCTTTGGTGGCCGCCCCCTCGTCGCGAATGACTTCACCCGGGCCCCTTTCGCGGGAGCAGTAGTGGTCGCCGCCGCCGCCCCCGTCGCTACCGCAGGCCCCGGCGGTGTGTCGAAGAAGAGCTTCGGGATCCTCTTCCTCTTCATCGGCATGGTGGCGGAGATGATGGCCGCCACATCGGCGGAGTCCGCGGCGTCGACGGTGGCAGTATTCACCACCTCAGACATGGGTGGCGCGTCGTCGGCGGTAGGAGGGGCTTGTGAGGAGTCCATGGCGGCGAGATCTGGCGACGCGGTGGCCGGGGAGGGCGAGGAGGCGGATTTCCGGCGGCGGCGGCGGCGGTTGGGAGGTTCGCGCGCAGTTGGGGAAAAGGTGAGGGGTTGGCCCTGTACATCTCCTCCCGACCCGCACATGTAGGGGTCGACGGGCCGCCCCCTACCCAAACTTGTAAAAAACCGTCCGGGGTGGTCCATTTACGGGGTCTGCTAGATGGCCGGGTAGAGCCCAAACCCGTATATCAGCGGTTATTATACGGGTTTGGGCCATTTAGGGGGTCTGTTAGACATGCTCTTATGATGACATCTTAAATAATTTGCAAGCTCTCCTTTCTCTTGGCTGTTACTACAGAATAATTTGTACACTATTCCAGCTCTAAATTTTGATTTGCTGATGGTCAAGCCATGGCTTGTGCTACACGCCTACACCTCAGATCGATAGTTGAGATTAAATACTATAGCAGTTGATTATATCTGCTGAAGATTTTTTTTTCGCGAAAACGCAAAAGCTTTGCGTTTCATTGCATTTGATAGAAAGAGAGTTTTGTACAAGCCTTGCAGAGAGGCAACCCCACGCGATACAACTCGACCCACAACCTAAACTAGGGGAGAAGCTGCCTGAGATCACGCGCTCCTGCGCACACCCAATCTTGAGCCTCGGCTTTGATGGTTTCCACCAGCGCGCCTACCGCCGGGTTCGAGTTGTCGAAAATGACCGCGTTCCGTTTCTTCCAGGTTCACCAAGCTGTGAGCATAATCAGCGATGAAGTGTCGTGCGCAGCGCGGGAGGGGTGGAGTTTAGGGCTAACGTCCACCAGGTGACGAAATCATCTTCCACAACCGGACGACTGGCTGTGGATCGTATCCAGGAGAGGACCTTGTGCCAAATCGTTCTCTAAAAAGAGCACCCTGCAAGGAGATGCTGCATGGTTTCCGCCACCTGGTCGCAGAGGGGGCAGTACTCCTGGTGTGGTAAAGCCTCTGGGCCAGCCTTTCACCTGTCCAACATCGGTCTAGGCATGCAAGCCACATGAAGAATTTCACCCTTGGTGGCGCCCAAGTTTTCCAGGTTAGCTTCCAGGAACCTGATTCCATCGCCCCTCGAAACATCGCTTCGTAGCAGGATTTCGAGGAATACTACGCCTCCTTCGTCCAACGCCATAACAACCTATCCGGCGCGTCCGATAGCTATACGTCCTGAAGCATCCTCCACGTTTGAGCATATTGCCATAACGCCAGAGGACTTAAAGCACCCGGAATGTCATTGATCCAGTTTCTATGAATGATGGCCTCATGGACTGTTCCACGCTTCCGACATCTCTTAGGGATCAGCGCGAATAAATCTGGCGCTACCTCCCTAATCGAATTCCCTTGGATCCATTTGTCCTCCCAGAAAAGAGCCACTGTCCCATTTCCGAGCGCCATCTCTGTTGCGAAGTCGAAAATTTCCCTCTCCGTCTTCGAGAACTGCATGTCCAACCCTTGCCAGGGTCGCAACGGGTCCGTTCGCATCCTCCAAAGCCAATGCACCCTTAGGCTAGTTGCAGTGCGCCCCGTGTCCAGGATGCCGAGCCCTCCAAGCTAGAGGGGTCTACACACCCTAGCCCAGTTCACATGACAATGCCCACCCTTTGCCTCGGTCCTGCCCACCCAGAGGAACCCGCGCAAGATTTTCTCTATCTTTTTCATTGTTTTCTTGTTTACACGGAGGACCATGAGCTGATGCAATGGGATCGCCGCTAACACAGCCTTAATGAGCGCAAGTCTTCTTGCCTTAGGCATCATGGCCACCTTCCAAGTAGGGAGCCGGTCTGCCATCCTGTCCACCAAGGTTTGTAGCGCCTCTCCCGACAACCTCCGTAAGCTTAGGAGAATCCCCAGGTATTTTGTCGGAAAGGGAGTCCCCCAGGTATTTCGTCGGAAAGGGAGTCAGCTGACAGCCCATGGTTGTAGCTGCTGCAGTCCCAATCTCCTCAGAGCATCCTATTGGCGAGACCGAACATTTTTCAAAGTTCGTATGTAACCCTAACGCGTGTCCAAAGAGCGCAAGGATATCCCTGACTCCCTACAGCTCCGCGCAGTCTGGGTGACAGAATAGGACGACGTCATCCGCATAAAGCGAGATCGTTGTGACTAGGTATTGCCTCGCCAACCTGCGCAGAATCAAAAACTCTGCTGCCTTCTCTAGAAGCTTGTTCAACGTTTCAAAGACTAGCATGAAAAGTTGTGGCGAAAGCGGGTCCCCCTGTCTTAGTCCCCTCCGGTGCCAAATAGGGGGGCGTGGCTCGCCATTGAGCATCACCCTTGTTCTAGTCGGGGAAAGAAGCATCGCCACCCACTCACAGAACCTCGGGTCGAAGCCATCTTCCGGAGCACCTCAAAAAGCAACGCCCACGACACCGAGTCGAAGGCCCGAGCAATATCCAGTTTAAGCATCCCCCTGGGCTCCTTTAGCGTGTTGAGCAGTCTGGCAGTCTGCTGGACTATCATAAAGTTGTCATGAATGCATCGCTTCTTGATGAAAGCACTCTGATTCTTCCCCACCATCCTCTCGAGATGGGGGGCCAACCTTGTAGTCAGGATCTTGGCCATCAGTTTGGTGAATATATGAATCAGACTAATAGGTCTATAGTCCCCCATAGCAGCCGCATCCGGGCGCTTGGGTAGTAGGATTAGGAGAGCCTGGTTCACCCCTTGAAGGACCCGCCCGTTCAGCAGAAAGAATTTGTTGATTGCGGCCATGAAGTCGTCCTTAATAATCCCCCAACAGCTTTGTAGAAATTCCACAGTGAAGCCGTCCGGCCCTGGCACCTTCCCATGGGGTAGTCGCCGCACTACCTCCCAAACTTCCTCTACCGTGAAGGGCACTTCAAGCCCCGATAGATCCTCCTCTACATGAAGGCCTAGGAAGTCCAGGTCGAGAGAAAAGTCTCGATTTAGAGACGTACCCATCAACCCCTCAAAATGCTCGAAAGCGTCTTGGGCCATCACCCCATGGTCCGTCTCTGGCACCTCGTTGATCTAGAGGCTCCTGATCTCAGATTTCTGTCTCCTCTATGATGCGTGTTGATGAAAGAAAGTTGTGTTGGCATCACCCTCCGTGATCCAGGCAATCTTGGCCCGTTGTCGCGCCATAGTACGCTCGAGGGATGCGAGGCTCAGGTGGGCTTGCTTCAGCTTGGCACGGAGCGCCCTCTCCATGCTCGACAGTTGCCTAACCTCCATAACCGTGTCCAGCCTTAGAACCACTTCCCTTCCTAACATGAGCCGCAACTTAACACACCCTACCTTTTTGTCGCTCCAGCTCTTCAGTTGGCGATCCGTGCGCTTAAGTTTAGAACTTAGCCTCCTGAAAGGATCTGTATTACCGTTTGGCTCCTCCCAGGCCGATTGCACCATCTCTTGAAAGCCATCGAGCTTCACCAAAAAATGCTCGAACTAGAAGTGCCTCCTACCCGGCGACTAGGAAGTACAGTCAAGCAGTAGGGGAGAGTGATCTTCTATCACCGATGCCGGGCATCGGAGCCAACAGTTATCATGTAACTCCTCCCAATCTGACATGCAAAACACCCTATCCAACCGGACGAGCGTCGGGGAGTCCCGCTCGTTGGACCAAGTATACCTCCGTCCCTGGAGGTAGATATCTTTCAAACCGCAGTCGCTCAAGAAGCGCCTCATCCTTCCCATCATTCGTCTGTCCAGGTTCCCGTTGTTCTTGTACTCGTCCCTATAAATCATGTTGAAATCACCACAGAGCGCCCACGGGCCCGGTCTTGTGGACCGCACGTTACGCAGCTCTACGAGGAAAGCGATTTTTCCATATCCTCCTGGGGGTCGTACACATTCGTGAGCCACCACCCTGTATCTCCCTCCACTGGTGGAACCCAAGCTGTAATCGAGTTCACATCTACATGTGCGTCCTCCAGGTGGAATTTCGAGCTCACCCAGGTAATGACAACACACCCCCGGTCCCGGTTGCCGGCAACCAGATATAATCATCAAACTCAGTGCCTAGCGTCTCCATAACAATCGGAAGGGCTACAAGTGCAAGTTTTGTCTCCTGGAGTCATACAATCGTAGCCCCTGTAGAGCCAGTTACACAGCGGACATTACTCCTACTCGTGCGGTCGTTAAGACCTCGCGCATTCAGCACCAACATCCTTGGTTCGTATAACATGAGGACGTTGTACACCCTAAGCTTGTGGATGCCCGGGGTCAAGCCACCACCAGGCGACCACCCGGATTCTCCATCCTTCTTGGAGAGCAACCATCCCCACGAATGGCCGAGATGGTCCACCCAAAGAGTTCCCTAATTGCCTCTATCATGTCGTCCTCCAAAGGAATCTCAAAAATCTTGTGGTAAGCTGCCACCGCCTCCGAGGATGGTACCTCCTCCTTCTCGATCAGGCCCAGTTTGCGCATGAGGTTACATTGTGATTTTTTCTCCGCGTTCAGCCCACTAGGTTGCTTTGCAAGCCTCCCACTGCGGAGAGGTTAGAAGTCCATTGCCAAAAGACGGCGCCATACCGGAGGGGTTTGCAAGATGCACTCTGTACGCGCCTTAGCCGCGGCAAGGAAGACACCCAAGGTACGCGGAATCACCGCGTTCACACCCTTTTGCGCCCCTCGGGAGAAGGTCACCGGAGGCGAGGCAAAACGTGAGGATCGACCATCAACGATCGGAGGACCCTCAGCACTCTCCGCATCTCCCCCCCCTCTGTTCCGGGCAGGGGGATGGCTCAGCCCTGATCGAAACTGGCGAGTCTTCAACCGAGACTGAAGGAGATGTGGTAGTTGGGGATGGAGTTTGGAGTATGGGGGAGTTGGGGTCATGCGTAGTATCCACGGACTGCGACGCACTTGTATCCCCACCTGTCCCCCGAACAGGGCTCCCAAAATCCAGCCCAACAGCCTCACCACCGAGAGCTGAAAGTGGTGAGACTCCTCCACCTCCAGAAGTGGGCCGAATGCACCCAAGTACGGCCCAATAGGAGTGGCCTCCACCCCACTTTCGCATTGGGCCACGTCCGTGATGTCCGCGCGCTGGGCCATGTCCAAATGTAGGCCGAGCAGCGCAACACCCCCACAAGGGACTGGCCCGTTATGCGCAGGTACGCTCGGCACGCCAGTCTCTGTGCTTTCCAGCGTGGCCTCGACGACAAAGTCTTCGTTCAGCACACTCCTAGTTCCCGTCGCATCTTCACCAACGCGCTCGTCCTCATAGATGACAGAGGAGAGCAAGCATGGCGCAGCCGGAACCTCCTGGAACCCGACCAGACCACAAACCCCCTGCAAGACCAGGCCGCCCACCCTTATCTCTGCCGCCTGCGACGCGCACCAGTCGCCAGTCTGCTCGACAGAGGGCGCAGCGGTCTGGCCGCTTTTGACCGTGCTTTCCCCGGCCACGGCAAAATTGACCGTTACCAGCGCACTCGCGAGCTCCGCGCGCTTCGCCGCCCTCCTACCTTTCGCCTTTAGCCGCTTTTGCTGACGACGCGAGAGGAGAGGTGGACCCACCACGACACCAGAAGCCACAGAAAAAATGCCCTCGAATTATCGTTGTCCGTTCGAACTTCCACGTCCCCTGGGCCCGCCCTCCCCTCCATCGTGACCACGTCCTGCGCCGCTGCTACCATTGGGCCCCTCGTCCGGTCCGGAGCAGCGCATCTCCCTTTGCTGGAAGAACCTCCTTGCCGGCGGACGGCCAGACGGTGGGCCTGCATCGCCTCCACCCGGCGGCGCGCTCGGCGGCTTCCTGCCATAATCCACTAAACGCAAGACCTTGATCTTCAGAGGGTACACCAACGTTTTGAGCTGGGGAGGTTAGATCAATTCATGGGCCGCAGCCAGCTCTTCCGGCGTCGGCGGCGCCCCGGGCTCCGGCACATGAAAATCCATCTCCTTTGGAATCGCGTCCACATCCAGGCACCAGGCAGAGAGACGAAACCGAGACATGTGAACCCGCATCCGTATCGATGGGTGGACCTTCTCCACCCAAGCCGCCAGCGCCAGCGCCGTCTCGGCCGCCTCGATCCCCCAACAATTGTCCGGGATGCCCACAATCTCAATGTCTCTACCTGCGTGCCCAGAGCCCCGGCAACGGCGAACTTGCACCTCGACCATGGAGAGAGGCGGAGGCGCACCGTCGGCGTGCACACGAACGGTCCTGCATCACCATGTTCATGTCCTCCTTCTCCGCGAAGAAGAGGAGGAAGCACCCATCTCGATACGGCGTGACGGAGAACTCCGAGCCCTCAATCCCCTGGTGCAAGTCCATCAGCGCCTCCTTCACCTTCGAGCGCGTCAGCGACCGCTGGGATCCATCATCGGAGGAGATGACCGCATTCTGCAACTCCTCTTCGGCGTCGTCCACCTTCTGCGTGCGGTTGAAGATGCACGATGCGCGCCTGGGCGGGGACGCTGTCGTGGGGCTGGCACGGGCCGATGCAATCGCCGTGAACGGCACGACCTCAGTTTCTCTGGCCCTCCGCGCCCTTGGGTCGTCCACCCCCAGCCCGCAGTCACCCCTGGGAGCCGCTGCCAGCGAGCCCACCTGCGCTGGGCGTGGCATCGCCGCAACCACTGGCATGGGAACGCGCTGGCCACCCCTGTGCTCGCCCGCGACCCCGTGCAACGGAGCCAAATTCAGCATCCCGCCGTCCTGCCCGGCGGCCACCCTCTCTCCCGCCGGCGCCGAGGGGCGCCAAGGCTCCACGCAGTCGCGGGACCAGTGCCCTTCCTTCTTGCATCGTATGCAGACGGGGCCAACATCACAATCTCGCGGGTGGTGCTCGTCGGAGCGGCAGAGCAGGCACAACCCGTTGAACTTGCCCGCCTCCCGCGCCGTGCACCTGACCTTGTCGGACACCTACTTCCCTGTGCGGCGACCCCGGCGGCGTTTCTTCCTCTTGGGTAGCTCCCACGACCGTTCCCCAAGGGGTTCCTCGAGCACCTCCACCGGAGAGGCCACCGGCGAGTCATCCTCAGGCTTGAACAACGAGTCGTTAGAGCGATCCATCTCGTCGAACGCCCTAGCCACCTCGTCGTACAACTCAGATCTCACCCCTCCCCCTGGTCGCCGCCCTCTCCGGCGTTCCCTGCAGCACCTCACGATAGGACCTACGGGGGCCCTCCGAGCCGGAGTCACAGCTGGCGCGCCAACGGTCGTCGCGCCCTCGTGGTCCCCTCGGAGAGTCACCGTAGATTGGGGAGAAGGACGGAGTGGAGGAGGAGGAGCCAGCCATGGCTCGAGAGGTGGTCGGCGCGTCCGGAGCAGCTGCCTATTCTTAACCAAAGTTTAAAATAGCGGGCTATCGCATATAGCCCCGGCGTTTTCAGAAGCTATGAAAGGCTATAGCCGGACTATAGCCGGGCTATAACCATATAGCCGTTTTGCTAGAATATTACAAAAATAGTAAAATTTAGACAACATATAATCATTTATATAGTCTTATTCGCAAATGCATAACGTAACAACATAGTCATATAAGATGAACGAACAATCATGAGTTTAAATAACAACTATTCATGACACAATTCAAACCAGGTCACTATGGGCCGCACTCGCACCTCACAACAGCAATTCAACAACCAACAGTGATTGATTTAGGCTCCGAAATTGACGGAGGTGAAAAATTTTGGACCAAAATTTTTGGTCCCGTAGGTGGGATATAGCCGGGCTAAGAGGCTATATCCATACAGCCGGGCTATTAGCGGCTATTCTCCATATAGCCTATGAAGGCTCTAGCCGTAGCCCCGAGCCTCTCGTAAGGCTATAGCCTAGCTATAGCCGGCTATTTTAAACTTTGTTCTTAACTAACCTTCTGCTGAAGATTCTTGGTTTTTCTTTATCAGACCGACGCTCGTGTGCCTACAGGTGTATACTACTGCATATTGTTTTTAAAACAAGGATACTACTGCATTATGAACTGTGAGTTTGTTTACATTTCTATGCGTCCAAATTCCTGGTAGTCGTAGATTGATGTAATGCTCGCACCAAATAGCTAGCTAAATGCAAAGTAAGGAAAGGTAGGGGCAATCTCAAAATTTACACCAAATTCTCATAATTTACATCGTGGTAGTACAAACAAGACCACGTCATCACAGTTCATAGTGAAAATAGTCTCCAAGACACCACAATTAGTTACTTGCCGGGGACGAAGTTGGTGGCAAATGCCCATGCATTGTTGTTGACAGGACCAGCGAGGTGGTCAGCAAGGTTCTCAAGTGGGCCCTTGCCGGTGACGATGGCTTGAACAAAGAACCCGAACATTGAGAACATGGCGAGAAGGCCGTTCTTGAGTTCCTTCAAGTTTATCTCGGCGAATGCCTCGGGGTCGTCAGCTAGGCCACGAGGGTCAAAGCTGCCACCTGGGTAGAGTGGGTCAATGATCTCACCAAGGGGGCCACCGGCGACACGGTACCCCTCAACAGCACCCATGAGCGCGACCTGGAATGCCCAAATAGTGAGGATGCTTTGTGCATGGACAAGACTAGGGTTGCCGAGGTAGTCGAGGCCACTCTCGCTGAAGATCTGGGAGCCGGCCTTGAACCAGACGGCCTCACCGAACTTGATGCCATTGCGGGCGAGAAGCTCGGGAAAGACACAACCCAATGCCCCGAGCATGGCCCATCGACTGTGGATCACCTCCAACTCCCGGTTCTTCGTGAAAGTCTCAGGGTCACTAGTGGAAACAGGGCCATTTGTCCCGGGTCGTAAGGGCCAGTTGTCCCGGTTGTGCAACCGGGATGGGCTAGCCGGGACAAATGGCCCTCCCCCATTGGTCCCGGTTGTGCCAGGACCCGGGATGGTAAGGATGACCCACGTGGCGAACCTGGGCCAGGGACGGCCAGGGAGTTCGTCCCGGTTCGTTTTAGGAACCGGGATGGATAACTTTTTACAAAAAAAATATTCCGCCCACTTTTTCTGCCGCAGCAGGTTTTTTTTTTGTTTCGTTTTTTTTGGCTCCTGTCTCGCAATCCCCAACCGGCCTCCCCTTCCCCAACCACGTCCAGGCCCACATCTTTAATTAAGCCCACTGGCCACATTTTTGGTCAAAAGGGCCCACTGGCCCGCGTCTTTTATTATGTTCGGTCAACGTTTCACAGGGGCCACTGGCCAGCGGCCTAGCGGCTGGCTCGCCGGGTCCCTTAAATTAAGACCACATGGACGGTCAAAGGGCCCACTGCCGCCTCGTCTTCCCGTCCCGCATCGTCTTCCCGCCCCCCTCCACTCCCCCACGCGCGCGTGCCCAGCTGCAACCGCCGCCACGCCTCGGCTACCGCCCCGCATTCATGGCCGCCTGCAACCGCCGCCACGTTCAGGCCGCCGGTTGGCATGCCATCCTCCCCCGGGTCCTTTATAAAGGGCCCCCGCCGCCCGTACAGCCCATCCACCCCGGCCGCGCCCCAGGCAAAGCAACCCTAGCCATGTCCCGCTGGTTCTCGAGCGGCAAGCGCCCCCAGAACGACCACGAGGCCGGGTCCTCGAGCGGCGCGCGCTCCGCCGTTCCACTGCCGCCGGCGGAGGCCTTCGGCTTCGGCCCGGGAGGCATCCGCATCGGCGGCCAGCCGCACGTCGCCGCTCCGCCTCCGGCGTCACGCGCGCCGCCCCGCGGCGCGCCCAAGGGCAAGCGCTTCCGCCGGTACCGGAAGGAGGAGGCGGAGTGGCATTGGGAGCGCCGCACGCCGGTGTTCTGGCCGGATGTCCACCTCCCGGAGGGCTGGCACCTCAACCCCCAGAGGATCCCCGTGCCGCCGGCCCCGTCCAGCAGAGAGGCCCTGGGCGAGGAGATCGACCGCCGGCGCGTCTCCTGCCGGCCCGCCTCCTCAGGGACCGCGCGTACGCGCGGAGCTCCCCCTACTGGGCCACCTGGCTCCAGCAGGAGCACGAGCAGCGCCGCCGCTCCTACATCCCCACAGCCGAGGAGGTGAGCACCGAGGACTACCCCGCGCCACCGCCGGGGAGGGAGCCGGAGCTTTGGCTCCTGGTGGACGACGCCGACGCCCACGTCGACGAGGACGACGACCAGGAGCTCCGGGACAACATGGAGGAGGCCTTAGAGGCCTCCCGCCGCTCCCTCGTCGAGGACGAGGTCAAGCGGTGGGAGGTGGTCCTGGCCGCCGCTGCCGCCGACGCCAACGCCATGCCGCCCCCGCCCCCTTCGGCGCCTGCCCCTTGGTGGCAGGTGATGAACGCCGAGCTGGAGGCGCCCGAGGACCAGCCGCCGCCGCAGCCGCTCCCCCCCGGCCTGGAGTACGGGATGAGCTGGGCCTGGACCGGCGGCGTGTGGTCGCCGGAGGAGGAGAAGCTGCCCCCGCCACCGCCGCCGCCGCAGGAGGTGCTGCCCCCACCACCGCCGTACGCGCCCCCGATGCCTCCACAGCCCCCGGCGGGCCCGCCCCAGTCGCCTGCCCACCTGTGGCAGCCACCCCCTACCAGTGCATCTCCTCCGACGAGGAGGAGTAGATCGGCGCCGGTGCGCCCCCCTAGGCTAAGCTACCCACCCCCCAAGAAACGGCCGGCCGCCTGTGGCCGCGCTGCCGCCCCCTATATGTAAGCACGGCCGGCCGCCTGTGGCCGCGCCGCCCCCTATGTAAGCACGGCCACCGGGCCTTTTTTAATATATGTTTGTGTCGACAAAAACGCGTCCCTAGTCCAACCCCGCCGGCGGAACCAGCATGGCGGGATCTTCCTACTCGTTCCCGCCGCCGGCAGGGCTTCGCCAAGCCATGTCCTTTGTCCTGGGTGGTCGCTCGGCCTGGAGAGAGGGCCGAGATATTTATACAACCGGGCCTCTAGTCCCGGCCCGTGCCACCAACCGGGACTAGAGCCCCTTTGGTCCCGGTTGGTACCACGGGCCGGGACCAAAAACATATTTCGAATTTTGGGGGTGGCACCCTGCGCGCCCAAAAGTTTTTAGCGCCAAAATTTGAAAATTGTTAAGTTTGCACATTAACAACTTCTATATACTTTCGAATTTTACAAAAATTCCAACATGAAAAATACTAGAATTTGCATAACTAATTTAAATCCATTTTTCGTTTAACTAAATAATTTTTCTAACTATTGAAACTATTAATTATTTTACCATTTGTATATAATTTGAATATAAAAATGTTACAATTTTTGTTTTCTCTCATGATCTTCCGAGTTAGTCCAGAGCATACAAGGCATCCCGGGTGATTTATATAAAGTTCGACAAAGCGAGTTGTACCTTATTGACACGGTGAATTTGAGATCTTTGTCTAGAACAGAAAAACCATAGTTTTCCTTCGAAGGTTTACTCTGCGCATCCACACGTATTTTCCCTTTATCCCGACCCCCGCTTGAAAACATAGTAACTTCCGTGTACGCGGCAAGCCTCAGCGGGAGCATCAGACTTAAAGCAGAGACGGGCGGTCGGGCGGGGGAGACCGCGCCGTTGCTGTCGCGCTTTCCTCTCCTCTGCTCGTCCGCCGTCACCGTCGCGCTCCCCTCCGCCTTCAACATTTGGGATCTTCGTTGTTCACTTAGACGTTTCTCCTCCAAAAATTTATCATATCTGTTAAAGAAGTACCGAAGCTCTATTTCTGTTTTAAGGATATCTGTTAGGATGGTATCCCTGCTATCACTTCGAAGTGTGCCTGCAATATCTGCGCAGAATATATGACACCCATAAGGCAAAGCCCATTTTTCTCTATCCTCATAAAATCTACTTAGCCACTCGTTATCCTTCAGATTGTACTTCGCCAAGACCTACTAAAATCATGAGCGAAAGTTTCTGAACAGTGCAAAATATCCCTTAATACTTTCGTTGCATTTTGATATATATATCCGAGCGGTGGACAGTCCCTGGCCAAGCAGAAGCAACTGCATCCCCTATCGATGTAAATCAGTCAGTCAAAACTGTTTTCGGCTGTTTATGCTGGTTAACTCCAATGAATAACAATAGAGGCCTGCCATAATCACTTGTTCTATACCGTGTGTCAACACATACTACATCTCCAAAGTAGTTATAATCCTGCAATATCTGTCAGGATTGTATCCGTACTATCACTTCGAAGTGTTCCTGCAATATCTGCCTACAGTTATCTCATACTCCGATATGGGTCAAAGTTGTCAGCTTTTTACCGGTCAATACAAAATACTGATCAAACAAAACTATATGATCATGTATTCCACGCTTATTATTACACATCACCAGCAGACGGAGGAGAGAGAAACAGAAAAGTGGGTGGGTGTGCCGCTGGTTGGAATAATAATGAAGCCAGGCTGGTCATAGTTGTCAAGCACTCAATGCTTGCCAGCTTTTGACCGATCAATACAAATTATTGGTCAAACTTGCACCTACTCCATTCATAATCACAGAATATGTATAAATATCATTTTGGCTAACAAAATCTCGTTCATACTGCATTATAAGAACTATGATCATGTATTCCACGTTTATTATTACACATCACCAACAACATCCCTATCTAGTCTTCTGATTTTTCTTCGTGTCCCTTGCTTATGATCGCTTCGGCCGTAACCATGGAGCATCTTCATTATTTAACGGGATCAGGGGCGTAGCCAGGACCCAGGCTGCCCTGGCCTTGGCCTGGGTCGTGGGCAGAAATCGTAGGCTTGATAGTAGCTACAGTAATGTACTGTAGCGCACTGTGGCTACAGTGCTCTGAAGGTGGCCTGGGACTTGTGTTTTTTCTGCCTACGCAACTGAACGGGATGGTGGGGTCAGCTTTCACTGTGAAGGGTGGAATTTCAACAAACTTATTATAATCTTCTGACATGTCTGTCGTGTCCTCGATTCCCACGATGTTTCTTTTCCCTGAGAGAACTATGTGACGCTTCGGCTCATCGTATGATGAATTTGTTTCCTTATTTTTTCTTTTCTTCGGTCTGGAAGACATGTCCTTCACATAGAAGACCTGAGCCACATCATTGGCTAGGACGAATGGTTCGTCATTGTAACCAATATTGTTGAGATCCACTGTTGTCATTCCATAAAGCGGGTCTACCTTTACCCCTTCTCCATTCAGGTTGACCCATTTGCACTTGAACAAAGGGACCTTAAAAGAAGGTCCATAGTCAAGTTCCCATATCTCCTCTATGTAACCATAGTATGTGTCATTTTTTTCCATTCTCGTTTGTTGTATCAAAGCGGACACCACTGTTTTGGTTGGTGCTCTTCTTATCTTGGGAGCTCGTGTAAAATGTATTCCCATTTATCTCGTACCCTTGAAAACTCCCAATAGTCGAAGATGGTGACCCTGCCAACATGTATAGCTGATCTTCAACAGTGGTGTCATTTATAAGACGTGTTTGCAACCAACTTCCGAAAGTCTCCATGTGTTCGCGTTTAATCCATGAGTCATCCTTCCCCGAGTTTGCAGACCTTACAATATTCTTGTGTTCCTCGAGATACGTAGCCATGAACATAGAATTTTGTAGAACTGTGTAGTGTGCTTTGGTCAAAGAATGCCCGTCCCTAGGTATCATTGTTTTCTTTCCCAGTGTTCCTTTTCCCCTCAGTCTCCCCTCATGCCGCGATTCAGGAACACCAATTGTCTTAAGGTCAGGAATAAAGTCAACACAGAACCCAATGACCTCCTCTGTTCCATAGCCCTACGAGATGCTTCCTTCTGGCCTAGCACGGTTATGAACAAATTTCTTCAAGACTCCCATGAACCTCTCAAAGGGGAACATATTGTGTATAAATACCGGACCAAGAATATGAATCTCTTCACATAGGTGAACCAGGAGATGAGTCATAATGTTGAAGAAGGATGGTGGGAACACCAACTCAAAACTAACAAGACACTGGACCACATCCCTCTGTAATCTTGTCAGACTTTCTGGATCGATTACCTTCTGAGATATTGCGTTCATGAATGCACATAGCTTCACAATGGGTACTCGAACATTTTCCGGTAGAAGCCCCCTCAATGCAATCGGAAGCAACTGCGTCATAATCACGTGGCAGTCATGAGACTTCAGGTTTTGGAATTTTTTCTCTGCCATGTTTATTATCCCCTTTATATTCGACGAGAAGCCAGACGGAACATTGATACTGTAAAGGACTTCAAAGAATATTTCCTTCTCTGCTTTAGTAAGAGCGTAGCTGCTTAAGTAATGGCGCCTATCTGTGTGCTTGTTGCTTGGGTCTTTCATACGTTGCTGGTCCTCCCGTGCTTCTGGCGTATCTTTGGACTTCCCATACACGCCCAGGAAGCATAGCATATTGACACAAAGATTCTTTGTCACGTGCATCACGTCGATCGAAGACCGGACCTCTAAAACTTTCCAATAGGGTAGCTCCCAAAATATAGATTTCTTCTTCCACATGGGTGCGCGCTTATCAGGGCCGTACGGAACTGGTTGGCTGCCAGCAGCCTTACCAAAGATTACTTCTAGGTCCTTGACCATATCGAATATATCATTATTACTACGCAGCTCAGGCTTCTTCCGGTTATCTGCCTCACCTCTGAAATGCTTCCCTCCTTTCTTTCTTACGGGATGCTTGATCGGAAGAAATCTACGATGCCCCAGGTATACAACCTTTTTACATTTATCCAAAAAAACACTGTCAGTATTATCTAAACAGTGTGTGCATGCATTGTATCCCTTGTTTGTATGTCCGGAAATGTTACTAAGAGCAGGCCAATCATTGATGGTTACGAAAAGCAACGCCCGTAGGTCAAATGGCTTTTGTTCGTTCTCATCCCACACACGTACACCTGGTTTGCCCCACAATTGTAAGAGTTCTTCCACTAATGGCCTTAGATACACATCAATGTCGTTGCCAGGTTGCCTCGGGCCTTGGATGAGAACTGGCATCATAATGAACTTGCCCTTCATGCACAACCAAGGAGGAAGGTTTTACATACATAGAGTTACAGGCCAAGTGCTATGACTGGAGCTCTGCTCCCCAAAAGGATTAAAGCCATCTGTACTTAGACCAAACCATAAGTTTCTCGCCTCTCCTGCAAAGTCTGGAAAGTCTCTCTCGATCTTTCTCCACTGCGATCCATCGGCGGGGTGCCTCAACTTTCCGTCTTTCTTACGGTCTTCTTTGTGCCATCGCAACAACCTAGCATGCTCTTTGTTTCTAAACAGACGTTTCAGCCGTGGTATTATAGGAGCATACCACATCACCTTAGCAGGAACCCTCTTACGGGGGGGGCTCGCCGTCAACATCACCAGGGTCATCTGCTCTGATCTTATACCGCAGTGCAGTGCATATCGGACATTCATCCAAATTCTCGTACTTCTCACCGCGGAAGAGGATGCAGTCATTAATGCATGCATGTATCTTCTGCACATCTAATCCTAGAGGGCAGAGAGCTTTCTTTGCTTCGTACGTACTCTCAGGCAATTCGTTATCCTTTGGAAGTTTTGGCTTCATTAGTTGAAGTAAACTCTCAAATGCCTTGTCAGTCACACCGTTCTGTGCCTTCCATTTCAGCAACTCCAGTGTGGTACCGAGCTTTGTGCTACCATCTTTGCAATTTGGGTACAACAATTTTTTGTGATCCTGTAACATGTTGTCCAGCTTCAACCTCTCCAATTTATTTTCACAGTCTTCCCTTGCATCAGCAATAACTCGGCCAAGATCATCATCGGGCTCTTCTGATGCCTGTTCTTGATCACCTCCTTCTTCTCCATTCTGTTCCATTGCAGTATCGTCGTATTCAGGGAACAAAGGATCTTCTTCTTCTTCTTCTTCATCGTCTTCCATCACAACCCCTCTTTCTCCATGCTTCGTCCAGCAATTATAGCTGGGCATGAAACCTCTCCGAAGTAGATGGCCGTGAATGATTCTTTCGGAAGAGTGCTCTCTGACGTTCCGACAATCAACACATGGGCAACACATGAAGCCATTATCTTTGTTCGCCTGAGCTACAGCAAGAAATGCATTCAGGCCTGCCATATACTCGGAAGTGCGTCGGTCACCATACATCCATCGCTGCCGTGCATCCAGCTGCATCGTATAATTAAGTTTATCAAAATACATTACAATAACATATTAATACGACAAATACTACTTTTTTATGTATCAGTTACAGATGAAAAAGATAAGTTTGTTAACCTCGGTCGAAGATACCATTTTCAGTGAGCTTATGTGCGGCTCGGGAATTTCGTCGAACACCTCGTGTGCATAGTAAAATAAAACACACTAACACCACACTCTCTCACACCTCCAAGCAAAAAAAAAGATGGAAGGGGGGAGGGGCTGGGGCAGTATATATAGGGGAAGGGGGGCATTGGTCCCGGTTCGTGGACTGAACCGGGACAAATGTTCATGCGCGTGCTACGTGGCATGTGGCTAGGCATTGGTCCCGGACCGTGGCACGAGCCGGGACAGATATGTCCCCCACGAACCGGGACCAATGCCCCCAGGCGATTCCTGTTGCCCCGGGCGCACGAACCGGGACCAAAGCATGGCATTTGTCCCGGATTCGGTTGCAACCGGGACAGCTGCCCCCTGGCCCCCTGGACGAGAGGGGTTGTTTCCACTAGTGGGTCAGTGGAAAGTACGGTTGTGTCCCAAGCGTAGTCGCCTAGGAACTCACAGGCTAGGTAGCTCGGGGGCTCACCAGACAGCGGACCGAGGTAGAGCACACGGTCGGCACCGTACCAAGGGCTACCGGAGGATAACTGTTTAGCCTTCGCCGCAGTCTTGCGCATCGTAATGCGGGCCTCACCTAAAAGTGGAGATGATGCTGGTAGCCATTGGAGTATTGAGACTGATGTCTCCTGTTTGTGTTCTCGAAAAGAGGTGTGAATGTGGAGATGGCTTGACATGATACAATATGGCGGTATTTAAAGCAGGGGAGGCGACGCTTTAGATTGATTTGTTGTATGAGAAGACTATATGAAGATGGATAGGGATAAAAATCTCGAGCTTCGATGTCATTGGTGCTGCAGATATCTCTTCTTCTCGAAAAACTTGGCGCACTGACAGCCAGGAAATGAGGTAGTTGTGGGCTCTATGCCTAGGAGTGGCTGTGACTAGGATCTGCTTGAAGACGGCTGATTGGACCAAGTGATGAGTGAGATCTTACAATGCACGGTAGCATGCAACAAAAGAACACAATTTTTTTTTGCTGAAAGTAGTCCATGCAGGTTTTCTGATAGAAAGTGTACATGCTTACAAACATCAATGCGGTGATAATGCTGATAGAAAAGCAACTTGCACATCAACCTTGTTTTCTGAGATAATAAGTATGCTTATCTCTACATAATAATAATAATAATAATAATAATAATATATAATAATAATATAATAATAATAATAAAATAAAGGGAGTATGGTTTCTCCCTTGGTCCGTTCCGTTTCCTTGGTTTGTCCATACGTCCATTTTTTTATTTGATCGCAATTTTTTTCGGTTTCATACATATAGGAATACTACGGTACTGCATGAGCCAAAAGGATAAGTATCAGGTCCGGTCTCGTCTCCATGTCGACTTCAAAGTACGGTTGCTCGCTCATATATACGCCACCCAAATCAACCACAATCTTTGCCGAGGATCGCAAATCTATATAGAAATTTCGGCGGCATGACGAGGTGGTCAAGCACGATGTCAGGACGTTAGGTGCTATCTCCTTCATGGCGCGTCTTCAACTTTCACAAATCGAGATGGGGCTTCATCTGGGAACCGCTGCGGAGCTGCTGCTACCGGTGTCGCGTTCGACTTCTTTGCAACAGCCAACCACAAGTACTAGATCGGGATTTTGGGAGAAAATCATTGTCCCCAACTCTGATCCAGCAAACCAACTGCCGATCACTTACTCTGCACGTTCATTAGAAAACAATTCCATGAAAGAGTTGTTGAACAATTATGCATAATTTTCACGATTAATTCCAGAATATAAACCATGACAAAGACATCTATTAATATGTGGAACTCGAACATACTAGATGCATTAGACAACATGAATAACAGCAACACGATCTTCCTAAACATGTAAACAGTCGACATGTTAAACAGACAGATCGGGACACAGATTCCGTACCGATCGTTGTTGATGACAACGTTGGCGATGACAGGTCGGAGTAGACGACGCTTGAAGTGGCGGTACGCAGCACCGCCTGACTTGCTTGGCAGACGCGCCGTCGTGGAAGCAACGAGCAGTCGCGCGAATCACTTCCCAAAAACCTAATTCGCCCTCTCCCATACAGGATCACAAAGGCGACTGGTTCCGGAGACCTGCTCTCCCGTTCGCCGTGGACGCCGTCGCTCGGGATGGAGTAGTCTACAGTGGCGGCGCAAGGAACGAGGTGTGGAAAACCTAGATTGGTTTTGGTGTGTGTACAGCTCCCACGGCGCGCGTCTTTTATTGTGCGGTTGGGAAAACCCTAACGTGTGTGACGTGGGAGGCTCACGCCGCACGTCCGAGTCGGTTGCAGCACGGGATACGGGAGCGACCCGAACCGCCTCAGTTGTGACGCGTCCGTCACGACTACGAAATCGGTTTTCCAAAACAGCAAAATAAAGATAAGTATTGTATCGGCTCGAGGCTCGATTCACGAAACGTGATCGCGACGTGTTGTGTCGAGTCGAGTCGAGACGAGCGAGCGGGGGAGGAGGAGGAGGAGGAGTGCGCGAGAGACTCTCTTCTTCTCACTCACATACAGTCCCTACAACACTCCACCTTATAAGGTGGTGTGCAACTCCTCAAACTTCCAATGTGGGACTAAACTTCCCACTCCCACTACTCACTAGTACACATGAGCCATTTTGAGATTTCAGGATTTCTTATTGGGCTTGCACATATTGAGCCCAATATTTCAGCAATCTCCCACCAGATCTCAAATGCCCATTTGAAGATTTGTCAATCCTCGCTACTTGTTTATATACTGGTGTTTCAGCAGATACTGTTAAGTTGAACTTCCGCCTAGAGGCTTAAGCTACATCTATCAGCAACTTGAACAATGGACTATGCCTTGAACTGCAAGTTTTGTGCCAATAGACTTTACCCAAAGTCTTAACTAGTACCTGGCTGCCAGTAGCCTACCCTGCGGGTGGAGCATATGCGTCGTGCTCCGTGGTCTCTTCATGAGTTTACTAGAGATCACCCAAATCTCATAGACTGCGACGTTTACAGTTGGACTCACATAGGTGTGTTCTTTCAAGAATGCTCTGTAGGATAACATCTTTGCTATGAATAGCCAAGATAAACACATTAAGACATGTTGCCAACCTGCCTTACAGCTCTTTGAGAGTTATGCATCACCACTTAGAGAGGGTTTACCAAATACTCTCCTCAGTTAAACCACTAGCTTGTTCTTCCCAGGTCCTAATTCACGGGATCTCTGATCACATTGGTTGGGTTACCACTACGGTGTAATGCTCACGGGCCTCATACCCATCTCCCTCGATGCACTATCTATCACATTTCGTGATAGTCCCTTCGTGAAGGGATCTGCCAGGTTTTTGTCTGTTTGAATATACGTAACAGTAATTACTCCGGAGTTTCTCAATTTCCTGGCAGACTTCAACGTCTTTTGACGTGTCTTGATGACTTTGCATTGTCCTTAGAACTGGTCACCTTGGCAATCACCGTTTGATTGTCACAGTTCATGTGGATAGCTGGTAATGGTTTCTCAACCACCGAGAAGTCCATCAAGAGCTCACGCAACCATTCGGCCTCAATAGTGGATGTATCTAAAGTAGTAAGTTCTGCTTCCATGGTTGACCTCGTCAAAATGGTCTGTTTACAAGACCTCCATGACATTGCGCCACCTCCAAGAAGAAATGCATATCCACTTGTGGCGTAGAGCTCATCTACATCTGAAATCCAGTTGGAGTCACTATATCCTTCAAGCACAGCAGGGGGCCCTGAATAATGAATCACATAGCTCATAGTACCATTTAGATAGCGCATGACCCTTTCAAGTGCATGCCAATGATCATTACCCGGGTTTCATATGACCTGCTCAATTTTCTCACAGTAAAAGAGATGTCAGGCCTCGTCGCGCTCGCAAGGTACATGAGTGAACCGACTATTTGAGAGTATCTCAATTGATCTCTCGCAATCCTCTTGTTCTTTCGAAGCGTCACACTGGGATTATAAGGTGTTGGAGATGGCTTGCTATCAATAAAGCCGAAACGGCTCAAGATCTTCTCAACATAGTGTGATTGCGTCAACGTAATCTCACTCTCATCCTTAATAAGCTTAATGTTCAGAATTACATCAGCTTCTCCCCGATCTTTCATATCAAAGCACTTTGATAGAAAAGACTTGACCTTATTTATCACAATTATGCTAGTACCAAAAATCAGTATGTCATCAACATACAAGCATAATATAACACTATCGCCCCCACCATGGCGGTAGTATAGACACCTATCAGCCTCATTAATGACAAAGCCCGCAAAAGTTAAAGTTCGGTCGAACTTCTTATGCCATTGCTTAGGTGCTTGCTTCAGTCCATACAACGATTTTAACAATTTGCACACATTTGTCTCTTCACCTTTTACCACAAACCCATCAGGCTGATCCATATAGATTTCCTCTTCCAACTCTCCGTTGAGGAAAGTTGTCTTTACGTCCATTTGATGAACGATAAGACTATAAGAGGCAGCCAGGGAGAGTAGTACACGGATGGTGTTCAGTCTAGCAACAGGTGAATAGGTGTCAAAGTAATCTTCGCCTTCTCGCTGGTTGTAGCCCTTGGCTACAAGCCTTGCCTTGTACTTCTCATTAGTACCATCAGGCCTTAGCTTCTTCTTGAACACCCACTTGCAGCCCACTGGCTTACAGCCATAAGGTCGTTCTGATAACTCCCACGTCCCATTAGAAAGAATGGAGTCCATCTCATTATGGACAGCTTCTTTCCAGTCATCTGCATCTGGAGATGCAAATGCATCTGCAATAGACGTAGGAGTATTGTATACAAGGTATACAATGAAATCATCACCAAAGGATTTTTCAATCCTCTGTCTCTTACTCCGTTTAGGAGCTTCATTGTCACCCTTCTCAAGAATTTTCTCATCATGTGGTTGTTCAGTATGATCACTAGATGTACAAGATTCCGGAATTAATTCAGAAGAAAATTCAGCAAAGCTAGGCATATCTTTCATAGGAAACATATTATCAAAAAATGTTGCATCACGAGATTCCATAGTAGTATCAACTTGCATATCAGGTACCTCGGATTTAACCACTAGAAATCTATAACCAATGCTGCGCTGCGCATAGCCCAGAAAGATGCAACCCACTGTCTTTGGTCTGAGTTTGCGTTTCTTTGGAATTGGAACATTGACTTTCGCTAAGAATCCCCAAGTACGCAAATAAGAAAGAGATGGTTTTCTCCCAACCCACTCCTCATAAGGGGTTTTCTCTTTATTCTTGTTAGGAACTTTATTCAGGACATGACACGAAGTCAACAGAGCCTCCCCCCACCATGCCTTAGATAAACCAGCAGTGTCCAACATGGCATTCACCAAGTCGGTCAGCGTGCGGTTTTTCCTCTCAGCAATTCCGTTTGATTGTGACAAGTAGGGAGGCGTCCTCTCGTGAATAATACCGTGTTCCTCACAAAATTCATCAAATACTTTAGAGAAAGACTCTCCACCACGATCCGACCTAAAACGTTTGATCTTTCTCTCTAATTGATTTTCAATTTAAGCCTTATATATTTTAAAGTAGTCTAAAGCCTCATCTTTAGTTTGCAACAAATAAACATAGCAGAATCTAGTAGCATCGTCAATGAGTGTCATGAAATATCTCTTTCCACCTTTTGTCCACATACCATTCATCTCGCATAGATCAAAATGTATGAGTTCTAGAGGTGCCAAGTATCTCTCCTTGGCTGCCGTGTGAGGCTTTCGAGGTTGTTTAGATTGCACACAACTATGGCACTTAGAACCGTTGGCAATAGTGAAATTCAGAATTAAACTTAAAATGGATAGCCGAGACAGTAAACCAAAATTAACATGACATAAACGAGAGTGCCAAACACTAGCATCTGAATCAACATTGCCACAAATATGGTTTACTGACTTATTGCAAAAATCGGAAAGAGAAAAGCGGAACAAGCCTCCGCACTCATAGCCTTTACCAATAAATTATCCAAATCTCGACACAACTACTTTATTGGACTCAAACACTACTTTATACCCATCTCTACAAAGAAGGGATCCGCTGACGAGATTCGTATTCATAGAAGGGACATGTTGCACGTACCTCAGCTGCACGATCTTCCCCGAAGTAAACTTCAGATCTATCGTGCCAGCACCACGAACAGAAGCATGTGATCCATTCTCCATTAGGACGGAAGAATCTCGTGCGACCTGATAAAAAGTGAACATAGGGATGTCAGCACACACATGAACATTAGCACCCGTATCAATCTACCAACATGGAGATTTAAAAACTGAAAGTACCATCGGTATATTACCGTACCCATCAGTGTTGCTAGCGGTCACCACGTTGACATTCTTGGAGCCTTTCTTCCCTTTCTTGTCTGCACGGTCTGGGCAATCAACAGAAAAGTGGCCGAGCGCTCCACATGTAAAGCACTCGAGCCCAGCTTTGTTCAGCAACTTCTTCTTATTATTATTCTTAAAGGCAGTAGTGTTCACAGGGCCATTGAACTAGCGCTTATAATTCCCTTTGTTCTTGTTGTTGTTCTTGACGTGATGATTTTTCTGCACCATATTGGCACTAGAGTGCAACTCACCACCTCTCGCAGTTGTGTCCTTTGCCCGAGATTTTTCCTCAACATCAAGAGACGCTATCATATTTTCAACTTATATCTCCTATCTCTTATGTTTGAGAGATGTGGCGAAACTCCTCCATGAAGAAGTCAGTTTTGCAATAATGCATCCAGCCACAAATATATCAGGAATCACACACTTGAGAGGATCAAGCTACTTCGCAATGCACTGTATCTCATGAGTCTGTTCGACTACAGAACGGTTATTCACCATCTTATAGTCGTTAAAGCTCTCCATGATATACAGCTCATTGCCAGCATCGGATGCACCAAATTTAGTATTCAGTGCATCCCAGAGCTCCTTAGCGTCTTTGATGTGCATATACTCATCGCACAGACGTCCCTCCAGTACAATCAGAACACAGCCTCTGAAATTATTATTGGCTTCCTTGAACTTATTCTGAACATCGTCAGAAGCTCCTTCAGGAAGGCCATTCATAATAATGTCATACACTTTCTTGGACTGGAGCCACAGTTGGCTTCTCAGTTGCCATCTCTTAAAGGTGGTACCATTGAACCTTTCCGGTTTCATTGAAACACTTAGATGGGCCATAGTCAGTTCAGGTTAATACCTACAATTAGGTATTTGGATTGTTGAACAATTAGGCATAATTTCCACGATTAATTCCAGAATATAAACCATGACAAAGACAACTATTAACATGTGGAACTCGAATATACTAGATGCAGTAGACAACATGAATAACAGCAACACGATATCCCTAAACATGTAAACAGTAGACATGTTAAACAGACAGATCGGGACACAGATTCCGTACCGATCGTTGTTGATGACAACGTTGGCGATGACAGGCTGGAGTAGACGACGCTTGAGGCGACGGTACGCAGCACCGGCTGACTTGCTTGGCAGACGAGCCGTCGTGGAAGCAGCGAGCAGTCGTGCAAAGCGCTTCCCAAAAACCTAATTCGCCCTCTCCCGTATAGGATCACAAAGGCGACTGGTTCCGGAGACCTGCTCTCTCGTTCGTCGGTGGACGCCGGCGCTCAGGATGGAGTAGTCTACAGTGGCGGCGCAAGGAACGAGGTGTGGCAAACCTAGATTGGTTTTGGTGTGTGTACAGCGCCCACGGCGCGCGTCTTTTATAGTGCGGTTTGGAAAACCCTAACATGCGCGACGTGGCAGGCCCAGACGTGCAGCACGCCATATGGGAGCGATCCGAACGGCCTCAGCTGTGACACGTCCGTCACAAGTACAAAATCGGTTTTCCAAAACAGCAAAAATAAAGATAAGTATTGTCTCGGCTCGAAACGCGATCGCGACGTGTCATGTCGAGACGAGCGAGCGGAGGAGGAGGAGTGCGCGAGAGGCTCTCTTCTTCTCACTCACATACAATCCCTACAACACTCCACCTTATAAGGTGGTGTGAAACTCCTCAAACTTCCAATGTGAGACTAAACTTCCCACTCCCACCACTCACTAGTACACATGGGCCATTTTGAGATTTCAGGATTTCTTATTGGGCTTGCACATATTGAGCCCAATATTTCAGCAAGAGCAGAGCGCCATCGAAACTGCTCGGATGTGGGGGTGCCCGCCGGTGTCGGTGAGTCGAGGTGGACGGGCTGCAGGTTA
The DNA here is from genome assembly GCA_028641055.1 of Alopecurus myosuroides. NCBI lineage: Eukaryota > Viridiplantae > Streptophyta > Magnoliopsida > Poales > Poaceae > Alopecurus > Alopecurus myosuroides. The sequence continues at coordinate 264,989,604 of CM054060.1, forward strand.
GGAAGAAGGTGCAGTGATGACCGTCGGGAGCGAGCCACCCCACGCTGCCATTTGCCATGGCGTGCACCCTGTCCATGTTCTCAGCCTGGTAGATGGCGCGCTCTGAGGCCGTGCCTGCTAGCCCCGTGCCACTGTTCCGAACGCCGAGTACAACAACAGAAACAACGCCGGTGTCTACACCACCTCTACGGAAGGTGGATTCTCCGGCCGCGAGTCCGCTGGGCGAGACCTCGTTCATGTTTTGGTGATTGAGTTGATAGAAAAGGCATGGCTGGGCTAGAGAGGATGGAGTTGGAGCGTGCCGTGACCTCCCGCTCCTTCCTACACTAGGATGCAGCAGTCGTGGAAGCTGCGGATGGGAGCTCAAGCGCGACCTAAAGTTCCTCTGATTCTCATCTACGCTAGATGTGCACCGGCCACAGGCGCTATGGAGCGCGCCTCCAGCTGCTGGGGAGCCAGAGCGGGGAACAACAACACCGAATGGAGCGGGGAACATCCAGAGTAGAAAAGGCATCGCTAGCCTTTTCTTCTGGGAAAACACTCAGGATCACCCGGGGGATCGCAGCGTCCCGTCCCCCGGGTCGTTGCACAACGCGGTGTCCAGACCGGGACCACACACAAGAGCACTTTCTTATCCCCTTCCTCCCGCAGAGCACCTTTTTTTACTGTTTTCCCAGTTCGTCGCCGTCCTCGATGCGCCGCCGCCATGATGGGGCCCCGTCCCTGCGCCGCCGCCTCTCCTGTAGCCCTAGATGCACCGCCATGTCCGCCGCCCCGTGCTCTCGCGCCCTCCTCCATCCCCATGGGCATTGCTCGTCTTGCATCCTCGCCACACCTCCGCAGGCACGGCTCCCATGCGCGCCACCGCGGCCAGGGCACGACATGGATGCCTCCCCTTCGCTCCACCGCCACCGGGGCCTCCCCCATGCGCGCCGCTGTTGCTACCGCCATGGATGGCGCCGCCAGAGATGCTCGCCCTTCCTCCCGCCGCAGTGATCCATGGGCTGCGACCGGTGCGTGGTGTGGACGCCGCCGCGGCTCCCTCCTCAACGCCGGTGCTCCCATTTTTTGCCACGCTTTTTGCCGCTCCCATGGAGGCCGCCCGATGCTCCCTCCTCAACCTTGTAGGACGGGGTCGCTGCAAAGAGCACGCCGGTGCTCCCCATTGCAGGAAGACGTTCCTCTGTTTTTGGATTATGGCGGTGCTCCGAAAATTGCAGGGATGGCAATTTTTTTTGCTACATACTCGTTTTTTTGCTATTTTTTGTCAATTTTTTTGCTACGAGAACTCCGGCGATGTCTCCGGCGATGTCGAATTTTTGCTATAATAGAATAATTTATTGCTACAATTATTCTTTCTTTTTGCTATAATAGCACAAATTATTTGCTATGAGGTTCTCCGGCGAGAGTCTCACGGCGATGTCTCTGATGAAGTTGATTTTTGCTGCAGTACCATAATTTTTTTTACTCCGGCAACTCCGGCGAGGTCTAAACTTTTTTTAATTTTTGAAACTAAACGTTTTTTTTTGCTACACAGAGCAAAAGCGGGTTTTTTTTTTCTACACAGAGCAAATACAGAATTTGGGCAAAAAGTGGACACGTGTCAGCGTGGGGCCCGGGGATGGAAAATTTTGATCCCGGGGACGCCCAGCACTGTCCTTTCTTCTGTCGCCAGAACCCGTCTCCGCTCAATTTTGGCCAGGAAGACAACTTTGGCACGTCAATTCGCTCTCCTGGTAGAACTGTAACCATACCGGATACATTCTCCGAATCGAAGACTAACGAGTCATGCCTTCACAAAACACCGATCCCCATCGGCCCCTCCAAACATACCGATATGTTCCTCCCTTCGTCTTACAAGCGCGCACCGGCAAAAGGCCCGCACTCCAGTTTCTCTCCATTCCCGCGGTTGCTCGATGCTGCTAGATTCCATTACGGAGTCGTCCAGGCTCGAGGACAGCCTGGCTTGGTTTCGGTTGATCTGGAAAATCAACTAGCCAATTCTGTTTGGGTGCACCTGAGAACACCACTGGTACCCTTTGCTGGGTCGGTTGATATTTCTGCCCACACCATGCCTGTTGAACAAGGATACCATTGCACTTCCCGAATCCATCGCCTTACATGCACGTGATGTGCTCCCAATTCGTGGTTGCATGTTGAATTTCAACCCGTACATTAGTTGGAAGAAGGCAAAGCAGCGGCCGACTTTTTATGCGCATCTCTTATCTTTTTGCTCTTGGCAGGTAGGTCGGCGTCTCGCAGAATCAAAACTCAAAAGTACTCGACTATCAGGAGGTAGACCGGTGAAATAGGCAAGAGAAAATTTACAGAATGTATTTATGAATATCTTATCTTAATGATATTCATCAATACGTAACTAAAATATGCATACCTACATATTCTTTATTTATGCCGCAAAATCCAATTTGTTTTTTTGCTTTATAATCAGTAGCATTATATATACCTAATAATAAAGACGTTAAGCCTTCCTTAGTTTGGTTTGGTTTGGTAGGTCATTGAAACTGCCCCTAAAGTTAGACACAAATTACCCACCGCTGCCACCGGTAAGTTGCATACCGATTCATTATTATTTTTTCCTTCCGTGTATCAATCTATCTAGGCGAGCGCTAGACGTAGGTCGCCCTAGCGCGCCCTATTCTAGGTCCCCTCGCGGACCGTTGGATCATCATCGCACGGCCACAGATGGCGTTTTTGTATATAGAACTCGCACTCCACTCCAGACCCACTTAAACGAAAGGGTATATTGTGTTGCCCCCGAACGTCTTGATAATTACAGCAAAAATGCCATTGCAACAAATTCGCAGGTATCGTAACAAAATTTATTGTTCCGTGTACAAAAAAAAATATTGCAACAAATTATTCCGGAAAAATTCGAAAGACAAGTAATGTTACAAATAATAGTTAAACAATATGATATTGCGTTGCAACAAAAAAGTTACAACAATTCAACAAAAATCACAACCTATTGCAACAAAAAAAAGTATTTGCATCAATTAAAAAGTTGGTAAGCAACAAAATAATTTGTCACTGTTTCAGCTGCAACAAAAATCATCACCTATTTCAACAGAAAGGTAAATCGATAGCAACAAAAAAGTTACATGTTTACAACATGCAAAGGAGCCCATAAACATGTCATTCCAAAATGAATTCTAATAAACATATAAACATTTTCTAGAAAATCTTCCAGAAAACATTGCAACATCTTATTTGTGGTTTCTCAACAAAAAACGTGCGAAATTGCAACAAATTTTACAGACGTACGCAACATTAACTGAAATGGCGAAGAACACTTAGCAATTTAAAGGGTGCACGTGGTTGTATGCCCAGACAGGAAAACTGGACCCAAAAATACCTACTTGATGCTAATTGGGCCTATATACGCTAAATGGGCCGGCCAAGGCAACGCTCGCTCGCTCGCCTCGCACACGCTCGCTCGCCTCGCACGAGGGACCTAAGGTAGCGAGTCTTAGGTCCCCCTAAAACAAGCATTTCCCATCTATCTATCTATACTATAATACGTCTTGTTCGTTCGTTGGTAATCGTCTCTCGCGAATATGCCGCCAGTCCGTTCCTAGGCGCACGCTAGGCGTAGGGCGCCCTAGAACGCCCCGTTTTAGGTCCCCTCGCGGACCGTTGGATCATCATCACACGGCCATAAAATGTGTTTTGTATTTTTGCATTTTAGCCCCTCTAGTTTTTGTATATAGAACCCGCACTCCACTCCAGACCCACTTAACCGAAAAGGTATATTGTGTTGCCCCCGAACATCATGATAATTACAGCAAAAATGCCATTGCAACAAATTCGCTCGTATCGCAACAAAATTTATTGTTCCGTGTACAAAAAAAAGTATTGCAACAAATTATTCCATAAAAATTCGAAAAGATAAGTAATGTTACAAATAATAGTTAAACAATATGTTATTGCATTGCAACAAAAAAGTTACAAGAGTTCAACAAAAATCATAACCTATTGCAACAAAAAAAAATTGCATCAACTAAAAAGTTGGTATGCAACAAAATAATTTATCACTGTTTCAGTTGCAACAAAAATCATCACCTATTTCAACAAAAATGTAAAACGATAGCAACAAAAATGTTACATGTTTACAACATGCAAATGAGCCCATAAACATGTCATTCCAAATAAATTCTAATAAACATATAAACATTTTCTAGAAAAATCATCCAGAGAACATTGCAACATCTCATTTGTGCTTTCTCAACAAAACACGTGTGAAATTGTAACAAATTTTAAACACGTATGCAACGTTGATCGAAACTGGCAGATACACTTAGCGTAAATATATGCTGGTGGTTTATATGTTGGGCTTGTAAAACACTGGCCAGGCACGAAAACTGGGCCCAAAAAGCTGAATTGTAACTAATTGGGCCAGCCCAACAGCGAGGATGCTAGCGATCGCTAGCTTCGCTCGCTCGCTTCCCTGGGCATTTCATCGCGTAGGTCACCCTAAAACTCAGGATGCAGGCAGACGCGCCCGCGGCCTGTCCGCTCCGGCCGCTACGTCCGCAAAGCTAATTGGCAGGATTAGCGGCTTCCGCGTCCACTAATCGGCCTGCCCGCTGTGTCCAGCGGACGCACGCGCACTAGCCGCCACACAATAGCAGAACAGTAGCTGATGCCCATTTCACTGTAACATGCAGCCACGCACTAGCTCGTATGCATTTTATATGGAATCTGTACGGTAAGAAGCTAGCTTTTCACAGCAGATCAAGCATTCCTTCTCACAGCAAGCATTCTTTTTCACAACAAATCAAGTCAAGTACAGCCAGAGAGAATTTAGAAGATACTTTTTTCACATCAATTCAAGTATTCAACAGTATTCAGTACACAAAGAACGGAAACAAACCATCCCATCGGTTTTGCTCCTCTCCCACCCCTGCCGCTTTGAGAGTCGAGAGCGGAGGCGTTGACCCGGGCTGGAACCGAGCCTTTCTCGCCGGCGTTGCCGGAGGGATATGGCGAGGGGATAGCGCCGGCGGTAGTTTTAGGCTTAGGGTAGTTAGTTTGCTTTGCTTGTGGCCCTTAGTGGCAGTTAGGAGTAGTTTCTTGGCCGTCGGCGGCCATGGCCAAGATCCCCTTTTTTGCTTATTCTCCTGGCGGCGGCGTTGGAGTGGCGTCCGGCGGCGTGCGAGGCGGAAGGGGCGAAGGGCATCTCCATAAATAAGGCCCGCGCTGGCAGCTACACCGGCGATGTTGCGGGATCCTCGTCGGCGTGGTGGATTTCTGCATCTCCCTTTGCTCATCGGAAGAGGAAGGGGATGGTGGGAGGCTACCGTTGCCCAATAAATTCCGCCCCCCAGATCTACACTCATCGGCATCTTCTTTGCTCGTCCTTCCCGGCCCGTGGCAGGCGCCGTGGCTTTGGTGAGTTGTTTTCTTCGACCCGACGTGTGCAGGTCTTCGTCAACTCCGATCCTCGATACTCTTTTCTTCTTTTCCGCTCTGTGATTGCCGTGGTGGTGGGCAAGAACGGAAAGGAGGAAGGTGCTACTGCAGATTGGGAGTGGATTCGGAGTTTTAGGACCAATCCTTGGAGCAGCTCATCAGCGAACAAGAGTGTTCAGCTGACATCTATGGCGAAGAAGGCGCCTGCAAACACCGTTGATGAATTAAGGAAAGAGATCAACCTCCGGTGGGAGGCCCTCCAAGAGTTGTGCTTCTGAGTTTATCACCAGGGCAGGGGCAAGTGGCTCTGTCCCCGTCGCTGTCCATGGTTGCAGAGGCCGGTTCTCTGTGCTCCGCGCTGGAGAAGAGGAAGGACCTGATCGCGTTTTATATTTCCTTTTTAAGGTCTTCCTTACTAATATCAGGGACCTATGTGTATTTTCTTTTTCTTATGGGGTCGCCTGTGATGCCCAGTTCCTCCAGCGTTGTATTTCCAGCAGGTTCTAGTCCCTACGGGGAAGCTCCACTGTTCAAAAAAAAAAAACAGTACACAAAGAACAACCAGCATACAAGCTCAGCTCATTATGCTTGTGTCCCAACCAGTAGCTCCAGTAGCTACAAAACTTCAGTACCTATGTTGCAACTGAACAACCAAGATTTCTATGTAGAAACTGAACAAACAATAAGATAACTTCAGCTTGCGCAATGAAGAATGATATCTCATATCAGCATTAGTGGATCACCAGCTTGGGCGTTCCACTGTCGAGACGTAAGTACAAGAAAAGTACCAAGTATGTATCACCAGTTGTTGCAAGGTTGGAATCCGATCAGTGCATTCATATTATTAGATGAAAGTCACCATGCTTCCTGCAGTGTAGTGGCGGAGCCGGCAACCGGCGACCCCGGGTGGCTGCCTAGGCTTGTCCGTCGAGTGACCACGTATAACTACACTAATCATGGTAATCAATACTAATGCATTGTGAGGAAATTAAAAGCAGCTGATCGTGTATACTACTTCCTTTGCGCATGCTCCATCAACCGGCTGGCTCCGCCACTGCCGCAGTGTCATCTTTCTCAATCAAATCAACACAAATAATTGAAGTGGACAGAGTATAAATTGGTTACATGAGATCACAAAATACTGAAGCAGATAGCTGCACAATCTTGCTCTTGGAGTGCTGCAAAATTCCAGAAACATTTTTATATCTGCCTCGGATATACGCGGCAAGACCGGGCGCTATATGGGGAAAGTCTATGGTGAGCATCGTCCTTGGAGAGCATGTTTCGATAGCAAGAGACCCGACACGTCGCAGTTGTCACCATCTCAAGTATCCATATGACCCCCCATGAATGCCAACTACAAAACCGAGCTCATGATTTTTCGTGCCCGATTACAATCGGCAAATAACATGTGCCACCATCTCAAGTATTTACATGAAAGATGCCATCAACGTCAACTACAAAATTGAGCCGATGATTTTTCATGCCCGGTTACAATCCGCAAATAACACGTGTTGGAGTCTATAACATGTATTCATCAGCGCAGAGTGATCCCTGTTTAGATCGTGCGTTCACATGAATCACCAAAGATGTTCCAGAAGGAAGAGAACAAACGCGAGAGAAATGGATGTCCGAGCTCCGGTGTCGACTATGAAGACAACCGAGGTGCAGGTGCAGCATGCCTCCATACTGCACCGTGAATGCGGCCAGGCCATGCTAAGCAAACGGGTTCCCCATCAATCCAGATCATCATGTCGTCGATGATCGGCAGCAGCCTCGGGCCCGGAGGGAATGACGGGTTGCTCTGATGCCTCCTATGCAGGATGGCAAAGGCTGGCGAGGCGGCCAGATAAGAGTTCCACAATCCGGAGGCACTCCATGAGCATCTCTACAAACACGCCATTGACGATTAAGCATATCACAAATTACACAGATGAACCAACTGGTACATGCCTACCTGGACATGGCTGGAAGATAAAAATCGTCCATACTCGCTAGATTGATGAGGTCGCGAGAAATGTTTTGGAGGAGAATTTGAGATCGATGAATCCACCATGTTCGGTAGATTGATAAGGACGCGAGAAATTTTTGGGAGGACAATTAGGGATCGATTCCTTTGTTGCATATGGTGATGATGTGGTGTTGGAAAGGAATCTGTTTGAGCATGGCTAGCAACACATGAGCTACAAGAATGGCGGCTGAAGAGATGAGACTATAGGAGGCAAGATGGACCTAAATCTTTTATTTGGGAAGGTATCGTTAACTGGGACAGGAGACCATTGGAGATGTTGGTTTTTTAATATATGAAAGAAACAGAAAGTAGGAGTTACGCTTCTCCTAGGTGGGGCAAGGCGACCACTACTTTTTGTATTTATCGAACGGCTAATCACTAAGGATAAAACTGATCGGATGGACAATATTTTCTAACCTCTAGGATTAATGTGGTGGCTTTACGAGAGTCTCCAATTAGTAAATATAAGATATAAGATTAGTAGCAAAGAATATAGCATCTGCTAGTTTGTGAAAACAAAACATGGATGTCAAGTTTCACTAGCCCAACCTGCATATTTATGTAGGATATATACAAATAAAGAAAAAATAAGGAGAAAAATGGCAGATCAAGATGTCATCTGCTCTGCAATTAGAGCAGCGTTGATGGAGAAGAAATAAAACATGGAGACCTGTTGGGTTTGATTTGGAGACCGCTGATGCCTTGTTGGATGGAGGAGAAGGCGGCAATAGCAATGGGTTTGTTCCTGTAGTAGAGTGGATGAATACATGTATTTTTCGATTCTTAAAAGGAGAGAGCATATCAACCGATCACAGTAGTGCAGGGTGATGTCTTCTATTCTTGTAGACAGTGTTGGGCCTCCAAGTGCAGAGGTTTGTAGAATAGCAGCAAGTTTTCCTTAAGTGGATCATCCAAGGTTTATCGAACTTAGGGAGGTAGAGGTCAAAGATATCCCTAGCAAGAAACCCTCAATTAAGATACAAGAAGTATCTTGTGTCCCCAACACACCTAATACAATTGTTAGCTGTATAGGTACACTAGTTCGGAGAAGAGAGAGTAAAGTGCAAGTAATATGGATGATAATAAGTGATAATAGCAATCTGAAATAAAAATGACAGCAGACAAACATGTAGCAGAACAGGCGGAAAACGGTGTTTCAATGCTTGGAAATAAGGCCTAGGGCTCCTACTTTCACTAGAGGACACTCTCAACAATGATCACATAAATGAATAACTAGATATATTCTCTCACTATGCTACTCTTAACCACTCTCCAATCTAATAACAACACCAATCCATGCGTAGGGCTTTAACAACACTCCTCAGAGTAAGCACTTTCCCAACCAAGTGAAAGTAAAGTATAGGCACCTAGAGGGGGGGGGTGAATAGGTGCTATGACCAATTTTATTTTTTCTTCCCAATTAGGCTTGACACGAAGGTAAATTCTCTAGATAGCTCTACTAAGGTGAATGTACCTATATGACAAGGAAGCCACTAACACAATGAGTACAACAATAAATGCAACAAGTACAAGTAAGTAAAAGATAAGGGAACGAGATATCCGATAGGAAGCACACAGAGACACGATGTATTCCCGAGTTCCTCCTTGTTAAGGGAGTACGTCTCGTTGGAGGGGTGTGAGTTCTCCACGAAGGCCTACTCAACGCCACAAAGGCCTCACCCTATTCTCCGATGAACTCCGCCACAAAGGCCTAGTTCACCTTCCACTATAGATCCCCTTTGAGGCGGGAATCGAATCCTTTACAAACAACTTGGGGCACACACCCACAACCAAATTGGGGGCTCCCAACACTTCTTGAATCAACTAAGAGTAGCAAGATGCCTAGGTTCTCCATAAGAGGAAACCCTATGCTAGATCCCTCAAGCAAATGAGAGGGGAAATGAAATCCGGTTGGTGAAGACGTAGATCGGGGCCTTCTCCTTCAATCCTCCAAAGATCAAGGCTTTTGGGTGGAGGGATTGGGAGATCTAGCAAGGTGGGGGAGCTCCAACAATGGTGACTTTAATTCTGGACGAGCTGGCTCAAGGTAGGTGGAGGGGAGGGGGTATTTATACCCCTCATAAAGTCTTGGAGTCGTTGGAGCTTTTATGCCAAACTCACACCGGAGACTCCGGTGTAAAGGCCGGAGACTCCGGTCTGAACATTTTCGCAGACCCCCTGGACCGGAGACTTCGGACAGTCTTCGGTAAGTCTCCGGTGTCGATACCGCAGGCGACACCAAGATTATCACCTTGAGAAAATTCAGGAAAACTTCAGTGCGGAGACTCCGGCCTGGAGGACGGAGACTCTGGTCTTGACTTAGTCGTTGAGCTCATAGAGTGTCTGGGGTCAGTCGAGGGCAAAGAACACAGGCACACCGGAGACTCCGGACAGTCTCCGGTTAGTCTGTGGATCGAGTACCGCAGGAGACACCAGTTTTGACTTAGCCAAATTCATTAGAGGAAATACCCACACCGGAGACTCCGGTGTATCTCCGGTAAGTCTCCGGTCTTGGGTACCGCAGGCGAGACCAGAAATGACGAGAAATCGTCCTGGTGAATTTCTTCACACCGGAGACTCCAGCCTGGAGTAACCTCCAGCAGAACAAATTCCATAGGCTTTGCTCCTTTTTGTAACACAATACCACCACATCAAATATGTTGTTTAGGCCCTGAAATACATCAACACACTTAAGGATACATGTGTTGTTAACAAACACCAAAACAAGATTATTTAAGCGCGTTTGCACTTTCAATCTCCCCCTTTTTGGTGTTTGATGACAACACACATATTTGCAATAAAATCACAGCTAGGCTATGTTTGAAAAAGATAGATCACTCACAATGTGAGCTCCCCCTATATTTTACAAACAAAGCCCTCTAGATCAACTACTAGTGAACAATAATACATACATGCATAGAGACAATAGATAAATCAATAATAAGTTTAATATGAAAAATAGCTTCACCACGTACTCTCATCACACACATAACATCCATTGTTTACTAGAAAATCAAAGCAACTAAGATACCGGGAACACAAGCCATAAAAGGCAAATCAAGTTCAAAGACTTGTGTTCCGAAGCAAATCAAGCCAAAGCAACTCATGCAAAGCCCGGAGAAGACAAGCTACTTCTCCCCCTTTGACATCGAGACACCAAAAAGGGCAAAGAGCACTACACAACCCAAGGACTCATTCATCATCCTCGTAGTCCTCGTCCTCATCATCGACTGTGTCCGTTGCTTATCCCTCATCATCTTCGTCTTCATCTTCCTGTTCCTCTTCCTCTTCCTCATCAGAACCATTGTTGAAGAACTCAAGCTCCTCATCATCCTCAGGCTGTTCCTCAACATTCTCCTCTTTCGCAGTCATAGGGGCCTTGCCACGGTGGGTCGAAGAGGAAGGAACTGATGTGACGTCCTCAAAGTCACCCCAAGGGAACTGGTCAGTGTTCCAGTTCTCATAGGACATAGTCACGGACGCGGTGCGAGGAGTGGGAGGTGTAGTGGGAGGAGTACCCATAGGAGGAGTAGCTCCAAGCCCAGCATGGTCCTGCAGCTTGGAGATCATCTTCTTCAGCTCACTCCTCTCCTTATAGGCCACATGTTTCTCCTTATGCACTGCAACTGTCGTGCATAGAATGTTGCGCTGAAACCAAGACAACTTCTTCATCTCATCCCGTGTCTCCTCCTTGCTAGAACGGCGAGAGGGAGGATCTGCATTCTTTCTCCTGGACCCAGAAGGAGCCTCATTCCCACCCATGGGAGTGTCAGAGTCAGCACGGCGTGAGAGAACCTAAAGAGTACCAACAGAGTGCTCAGTCTTGCACTCCAAGCCCGGAACCTCATCAAGAATCAGCTTCATCACATAAGGAGCATATACTGGAACCTTCTTGATCTCAATAACAGTTGAGTACATTTCTTCCTTGATGAAGTTCATGACGTCAATCTTATACCCCTCACAATCTGGACCGGCATGGTGACAACAGAAGGCCTGGTAGAGAAGGTTGACCACACCACTGCGAATAGCATCCACATTACCCGCCTTGGGAGCAATGTTGTTGCGGAAGAGGCGGAGAAGGATGTTGTAAACAGTCTTGAGGTCCTTCGTGGTGCCAGTACTAGAGATCTTCTCTTACATCGGTGCCATCCTCTTCTTATCATAGGCCACAACATGGATATGCATGCGTGCTCGGCAATTGTCACCCCAAGGGTAACCCAGCAGCTCAGCCAGCCTATGGACAGAGGACTCACACTGAAGGGACCCGGTCATCCAGGTAAGGGTGACATCCTCATTTTCACCAAAAGTGACAGTGGAAAAGAACTACTGCACTACCGAGATGTTGTAGTCCTGCTGAATCCCAACTAGATGCTCAAGTCCTAGCTTCTTCGTTATCCACACAGCCTCCTGAAAGTACTCAGACCTGTCAAGTGCATCCAAGTCAAGAACTTTCTGGGGACACACCGGCTGCTTGAACTGAGAGAAAATCTCCCTCTGAATCAGCTCAGACTCCCTCCTCCAGTAATGAGAACTCTCCGCAGTACGGGCCATGGTGAAGAATGGTTGGGCCCGCATGATCCCGTACTCCTTCTTGCTAATAGACTTGAAAGAAGTGATCCTGTCATACTTGGCCTTCTTGGCCAACTCATTCCTTAGCCTTGCCTCAGCTCTCTCCCTTTGACGCTGCTCAGCTGCAAAAGTGTTCCTCTGACCAACCCTGCTAGTGGCCTCGTCAGTGACAGGATAGTTGCGGGTGTGAGCACGGTAGGCACGCTTGTTGGGGTTGGAGGATTTTGTCTTAGTCCTTTTCCCTGAAAGAACACACAGCAAATACACAAAACCAGAAAGAAAAATAAAACAGTGAGCATACATGTCCAAATATGAGTGCAGAAACCAAACTGAAACGACAGAGTTCAGTTCTAGGAGATTCACACCAGAATCTCCGGTCTGGCAGACCGAAGTCTCCGGACTGACGCCGGAGTCTCCGAACTAGGCGTCAAAACTGCTATGTGAATCTGACAGAACTAGTTCTAAATTGTTTCTAACAGTTTCTTCAAGGGAAAAAATATGCTAGGGTGAACCCTAAACAACAGCATGTACCATCTCTCCAAAACAAATCACCTAGTCCTTAGATCTAGATGCAAAAACAAGAAAATGGGGAGGGGAGAGATGTACCCTGGTCACCCTGGTCTGTCATGGTGCCTCTCATGGATGGGAGAGGCGAGGGGAGGCGAGGGAGGAGGTTTTCGGCGGTGGGGACCGGTCGGAGGGGAGCTCCTGGCGACGGCGGCGGTGCAGCAATGTATTGGGGGTGGGGGGAAGTGTGGATGAAAACCCTAACTTCCCCGAGCCCCCACTTTTTATACTGCGGACCCCCACACCGGAGTCTCCGGTCTTACCACCAGAGTCTCCGGACTGGCCGGAGATTCCAGTGTGGCAGAACGGAGTCTCCGGACCCCACGCCAGAAAACACAAAAAGATGGAAAGGACATGTATGAGGCAAATAAACTTGTTTAAATGGGAGGTTTTTGGCTGGGAAAGAACAAAAAAAAATCAACAGGGAGGGAATCTTATACTCAAGAAATGCTAGAAATCAAACGACCATCAAATTTTTGAGTATATCATCCGAAATTGCCAAAAGCACTCAAAAGAACAAAGTAAGCCCAAATAAGAACCAACTCTTTTAAAAAGAGGTTGGTGGCCTAAGCCACCATGTAAGAGATCATGGTATGTCATCGCGAAGATATATCTTGGGTACATTGCCAATTCTCGACATTGAAGCTCACAATTCAACATTAGAAAAAGAGAGATAACAATGATTTTTTTTGCTATGGGCATAATGGGGGAGGGAGAACCCAATGTGTTAGGATAACACTCCCCCTATGTCCATGCCTACACCTAAACCAAAACACGTTTCATCTATACGGTTGTGTGAAAGATCCTCAAGTCAAACTCCTAGAATCAATGACATTTAGTTCATTCCTCAAGAACATAAATCTTGCATCATGAAGTGGCTTCGTGATGATATCCGCAAGATTATTCTTGGTGGGCACATAAGATAGAGCAATATCCCCTCTTGCCACATGATCTGGGATGAAATGATGGCGAATCTCAATATGCTTCGTTCTTGTATGTTTCACATGGTTGTAGGCTATCTTGATGGCACTTTCATTGTCACACAAAAGAGGCACCTTATCCAAATGAACATCATATTCCTTGAGAGTTTGCCTCATCCATAACAATTGGGTGCACGCACTTGCGGCGGCTACATACTTGGCTTCGGCGGTGGAGAGAGATATGCAATTTTGCTTCTTGGAAGACCAACTCACCAAGGACCTTCCAAGAAATTGGCAAGATCCAGAAGTGGAGTTCCTATCATCTTGATCACCCGCCCAATCGGAATCCGTGTAGCCCTTGAGAGAAAATTGTGCCCCCTTTGGGTACCACAAACCAAATCTTGGGGTATGAACCAAATATCGAAAGATCCTATGGACCACCATTAAATGGCTTTCCTTAGGGGCCGCTTGATACCTTGCACACACACCTACACTCAAAACGATATCGGGCCTAGATGCACAAAGGTAAAGCAAAGAACCAATCATAGAACGATACAACTTTTGGTCCACATCTTTACCCTTTGGGTTACGAGATAGATGGCACTTGACTTGCATAGGAGATGGATTGATCTTTGCATTTTGGAAATTAAACCTCTTGATCATGTCTTGGGTATACTTGGCTTGAGAAATGAAAGTCCCTCTAGACAATTTCTTGATCTCGAAGCCAAGAAAGAATTTAAGCTCTCCCATCATAGACATCTCGAACCTGTCAGTCATAAGCTTTGAGAACTCATTATTGAAAGCTTGGTTAGTTGAGCCAAAGATGATATCGTCCACATATAGTTGGCATATGAAGAGCTCTCCCTTTACTCTCTTGGTGAAGAGAGTGGGATCGATCTTCCCAACTTCAAAACCACGGTCATCCAACAACTCTCTAAGGTGCTCACACCATGCACGTGGTGCTTGTTTGAGACCATAGAGCGCTTTGTCGAGTTTGTACACATGGTTAGGAAAGTTGAGATTCTCGAATCCCGAAGGTTTCTTAACATATACCTCCTCTTTTAGTGGACCATTCAAGAAAGCACTTTTAACATCCATTTGTTGCAATTTGAAATTATGCGAAGATGCATAAGAAAGAGAGATACCGATGGACTCAAGGCGAGCCACGGGAGCATAGGTTTCATCAAAGTCAATGCCTTCAACTTGAGTGTAACCTTGAGCTACCAATCTTGCCTTGTTCCTTATAACAATGCCATGCTCATCTTGCTTGTTCTTGAATATCCACTTAGTGCCAATAACATTGTGGCAATATTTGGGCTTCTCAACCAATCTCCAAACCTTGTTACGCTCAAAGTTATTGAGTTCATCATGCATAGCTTCAACCCAATCGGAGTCCTCAAGATCTTCAAACACTTTGTTTGGTTCCACCATAGATATGTGAGCTTTGTGCTCACTAAAATGTGCCACTTGCCTTCTTGTGGATCTTCTAGCTTGAATATCATCCAAGACCTTGTTGTCTTGGGCATCAATTTGCTTCAAAGCTCTTTTTATCCTTCTAGCACGATTGGATTCGATCTCCTCATTATTACGACGAGGGATCACTTGATCATTTGGGTCCCCATATTGACCAACTTGGCCTTGATCATCATCATCATCATCACTAGCTTCAACTTGAGGAGAGGATGAAGAGGATGGTTGATATTGGCCTTTTCCTTGACTAGCATGAATGATAGGAGTGGTAACATATTTGCATAGTGGCTTGGTAAATGAGAGGAGGGTCTTCAACATGTTCTTGGTTAGGTGCACCACTTGGCTCATTGGCTTGTTCTTCTAATGTAGAGGAGGGCTCCACTTGAGTAGAGCATAGTCCTTCTCGAGTCGCCACAAGGTGTCCCTCGATGGCGCGGAAAAATCCCACACCCATCCTTCCTATGGCTTCTTGAGGCATTTCAACATCTACATTAGAAACATGAAATTGCGCCACTTGGGAGCCATCATTTTCCTCGAAAACCACACTACAAAATTCTATGAAAATCCGTGAGGCTTTGTCAAAGACTCTATAAGTGTGGGATTTGGCACCATAACCAACAAATATACCCTCAATAGTTTTGGATTGAAATTTAGACAACCTAACACCCTTGATCAAATAAAAGCACTTACAACCGAATACACGGAAGTAGGAGACGTTGGGCCTGTTGACGGTGAGGATCTCATGTCGAGTCTTGTCCAAGCCCTTGCGGATGTAGAGGCGGTTGGAGGAGTGGCATGCGGTGGATATGGCCTCGGCCCATAAATATTGGGGATAAGAATACTCCGCCAACATGGTCCTTGCCATATCCAAGAGAGTGTGATTCTTCCTTTCGGCAACACCATTTTGTTGAGGAGTGCAAGTGGCGGAGTATTGGTGACGAATGCCTTATTCACTAAGGAATTCATTCAAAGTGTAGTTCTTGAACTCCGAACCATTATCACTCCTAATAGCCATGATTTGCACATTGTGTTGACGTTGCACTTCGTTGGAGAAGTCGATGATGGTTTGTTGAGTTTCACTCTTGCACTTGAAGAAATAAACCCAAGTGTATCTTGAATAATCATCGACAATAACCAAGCAATACTTCTTTCCACCAAGACTTGCCTCGGGCACGACACCAAATAGATCAACATGGAGAAGCTCCAAGATCCTCTTTGATGAAATAATAGTCTTGGCCTTGTGCGAGATATCGTGCATCTTTCCTTCAACACACGACCTACAAACGCGATCTTTTGAAAAGGAAACATTTTCTTTTAGTCCGACAAGAAGGCCACCTTTGTGAAGACTTTGCAAAGTTCTCATGTTGACATGGGATAAGCGGCGATGCCACAACCATCCCAAGTCCGCCTTTACAAAAAGACACATTGATCGAGAGTTGGTAGACTTCGAAAAGTCCACCACGAACAACTCATTTTAAACATGTCCCACGTATGCGACGTCAAGAGTCTTGCTCCTCAAAAGGACCACAATATCTTCACTATCTTGTATAGGAACATCATCATGTGTAACAATAGGTGAAGAGCTAGTGATTTCCTCATCATCCTCCCCCTCTTGAAAAGGCATCGACCTCGATGCAAGATCATCTCCATAGTAAGGTGTCAAATCAGCCACATTAAAAGAATTACTAACACCAAACTCATCAATTGGGAGGTCAAATTTGTATGCATTATCATTGATCCTTGAAAGAACTCTATAAGGACCAGCACCTCTAGGCATCAATTTTGATTCTCTCAATGTGGGAAATCTGTCTTTTCGAAAATGAACCCACACCATATCTCCTGGCTGAAATATCACCTCCTTTCTCTTCTTGTTAACTCTTTCAGCCACATTATGTCCTTTCTTCTAAATTGCCTCTTTTGTTTTCACTTGAATTTTCTTCACAAAATCAGCTCTCTTTGATGCCTCCATATTTGTTCTTTCTTGTGTAGTAAGTGGTAACAAATCTAGTGGAGTAGTAGGCTTGACCCATATACCACCTCAAAAGGACATAATTGAGTAGTTGAATGCACAGTTCTATTATATGCAAATTCCACATGTGTCAAGCACTTCTCCCACTCCTTCAAATTTTTCTTGATCATGCTTCTCAATAATGTTGATAATGTCCTATTCACCACTTCGGTTTGCCCATCAGTTTGGGGGTGACAAGTTGTGGAAAATAACAATTTTGTTCCAAGCTTCCCCCATAGTGTCTTCCAAACATAGCTCATAAATTTCACATCCCTATCTGACACAATTGTCCTTGGCACTCCATGTAATCTTACTATTTCTCTAAAGAAGAGAATAGCAATGTGGGAAGCATCATCACTCTTGTGGCAAGCAATGAAGTGTGCCATCTTAGAAAATCTGTCCACAACCACAAATATAGAGTCATGTCCTCTCTTTGTCCTTGGCAAGCCCAACACAAAATCCATGCTTATATCTTCCCATGGTGTATTTGGTGAAGGCAATGGTGTATACAACCCGTGGGGTTTTAGATTGGACTTGGCCTTATTGCAAGTAATGCATCTTTGCACCAATCTATAAACATATCTTCTAATAGGTGCCCAATAAAAAAATCCAGCCAACATAAGCAATGTCTTCTCTCTTCCAAAGTGTCCCATTAATCCTGCACTATGAGATTCCTGTAATAAGAATAAACGCAAGGAACACTCGGGTATACACAATTTGTTAGCTCTAAATAAAAACCCATCATGTATATGAAATTTTTCCCATGCCTTAACATTAGTACATTTAGCAAATGCATAGAAAACTCATTATCCTCAACATATAAGTCCTTTATTCCCTCCAAACCTGAAACCTTAATCTCTAATTTGGAGAGTAGCATATTTTTCCTTGACAAAGCATCAGCAACTACATTATCCAATCCCTTTTTATCTTTAATGGTGTATGGAAAAGATTCAATAAATTCAACCCATTTAGCATGTCTTTTATTCAAATTAGATAGGCTCTTTAAGAATTTTAAGGCCTGAATGTATAATAAATTCTTTAGGCCACAAATAATGTTTCCATACTTCTAAAACTCTCACAAGTGCATATAGTTCCTTATCATAAACAGAATAATTCAATTGTGCACCATGTAATTTTTCTGAAAAATAGGCAATAGGTTTCTTTTCTTGCATTAACACACCTCTAATACCTATGCCACTAGCATCACACTCAATCTCAAATTGTTTATCAAAATTTGGAAGCATTAATAATGGGGCCGAAATCAACTTCTCTTTTAATGTATCAAAAGCAATGTCTTGAGCAACCCCCCACTCGAAATCTACTCCCTTTTTAGTTAGATCATTCAATGGTGCAGCAATGGTACTAAAATCTTTCACAAATCTTCTATAGAAACTAGCAAGACCATTAAAACTTCTAACTTGACTCACATTAGTTGGAATAGGCCAATTTCGAATTGCTTCAATTTTTTATGTATCTACTTCAATGCCATGTTTAGAAACTACATATCCAAAAATATGACCTTGTCTTTACAAAAAGTACACTTCTCAAGATTACCATATAATTTATTCTCTCTTAGCACTTGCAAAACTTGTCTAATATGATCAATATGTTCATGTTCATTGTGGCTATATATGAGAATATCATCAAAATAGACTACCACAAATCTACCAATAAATTCTCTCAAAACATGGTTCATAAGTCTCATGAAAGTACTAGGTGAATCAGTTAAACCAAAAGGCATCACTAACCATTCATATAAACCAAATTTTGTTTTAAATGTTGTTTTCCACTCATCTCCCTCTCTCATTCTTATTTGATGGTAACCACTACGCAAATCAATTTTGGAGAAAACAGCAGCACCACTTAATTCATCTAACATGTCTTCCAAACGTGGTATAGGATGACGATAACGAATGGTGATGTTGTTAATTGCTCTACAATCTACACACATGCGCCAAATACCATCTTTCTTAGGGACTAAAATAACAGGAACAACACAAGGAGAAAGACTAACTCGGATGTAACCTTTGTCTAGTAGCTCTTGTACTTGCTTCTGTATCTCCTTTGTTTCTTGTGGATTTGTTCTATAAGAGGCTCGGTTTGGCAAAGATGATCCAGGAATTAAATCAATTTGATGCTCAATCCCTCTCAATGGTGGCAAGCCCGAGGGAATTTCTCCTGCAAAAATATCATCATATTCCTGCAACACATTAGAAACACCAAGAGGAATAGGGGTCATATCATTAGAAACCAAAATATCTCCTTTGTGAATAAGCACAATAGGAACTAATGTAGGATCCTCCCTAAATTCCCTCAAATCCTCCTTAGTGGCTAACATGCATAATAGGCTCTCTCTCTTATTTGTACTTTTACCACTCGAATTGTTTTGACTACTGCTACCCACAGCTTGTGAATTTTGTTTTCCCTCGTCCCTCTCACTCTCTTTTTCAACTTGCACTTCTATTTTGGAACGAGACCCATTTACAATTTGTTGTGGTGTCATAGGCCTCAAAATAATAGTTCTCCCATGGTGGTTCAACTCATAAGTATTGGCTCTTCCTTTATGCTTCACACTCCTGTCGAATTGCCATGGTCTTCCCAACAATAAGTGGAAAACAATCATAGGAACCACATCAAACTCAATGGAATCCTTATAAGGGCCAATCTGAAATTCCACACGCACCATATGGCTCACTTTCATCTCACCAGGGCTGCTCAACCATTGTATATGATAAGGAGAAGGGTGTGGTAAATATTTCAGATTTAACTTTGCACATAGATCTTTGCTAGCCAAATTCCTGTAACCCCCTCCATCAATAATGACTTTGCAAGCCATATTAGGACCAATAGCACCTTGGTTTGAAACAAATTGCACCTTTGATTTTCAGGACTAGGAAGAACACTCAAAGATTTTTGTGCGCAAATAATAGATGGCATAGTAGTAGCATAGGCATCCAATGGAGAATCACTCAAATAGCCATCATCATCATGATAATTAGGATCAACATCATCACCCGTCTCATACTCATTGTGCTCATTAATAATCATGATTTTTGTATTAGGGCAATCCCTCTTAAAATGACCTTTTCCTCCACATGTATGACATGTAATATACATGTTTCTTGCTGTGGATGCACTTGAACCCGTGGTACTAGCTGCTGGTTGTGATGATTTCTTTGCAATAGAAGTACTAGGCTCAGCCTTGGATGATGAAACACCACAGCTAACAGAAGGTGGAGGTGGTGTACTAGGCATACAAGTTGATCTCAAGGGAAATTTGCTCCTTGTTCTTGCTGTAATTTTGGCCTCCTCATTGATATGTGATTCGGCCTCCCTAGCATGATGTAATAACTCATGCATATCAGTATAATGGTGATTCCTAACAATGCCCTTCATTTTATAATGCAAACCTGAAAGAAACCTTTGCATTGTTTGCTCCAATTGCTCTCTCACACGTGCTCTTTGCATGATTAATTCCATCTCTTGATAATAAGCATAAACAGTCATAGACCCTTGCCTCAAATGTTGCAATTGATCAAATTGTTGTCTAATATAATTTGGTGGTACAAATCTGTCCCTCATGAACCTCTTCATAGTATTCCAAGTGATAATGGGTAATTCACCATCTTCATGTCTTTGTCGTACAGTAGTGTCCCACCAACGAAGAGCATATCCATCAAACTCAGAAGGTGCCAATTTTATTTTTCTGTCCTCAGTATAATCATGAAAACGTCATAGCTTCTCAATTTTCAGCTCCCATAGCAAATATTCTTCCACATCAGTGTTGTCAAAGCTGAAAGGTGGTATAGAAAATTTTGGCTTACCCAAACTATCCTCCTATCTATGATTGTATGGAATAACATTATTGACAACACGCCTAGCTCGGCCATGAAATCCTCCTCGGCCTCTTTCCCCTCTAACTCCACGTCCACCATTATTTTTCACTTCATCATTAGCTTCAAAACCATTATTTGCATCACTATGCACACTAGCAGTATCATCGTCATTACCAGGCAATCTTTGTGCAATCAAGGTTTGAAGAGCAGCAAGTTGAGTAGTCAATGTAGCAATGGAATTTTGGATGGTAGTCACATGCTCATTATTGTTCTCGGCCAACTTATGTGTCTCCCCCACTTTATTCTCCATGGATTGCATTGCTTCATATAGGGGATCACAAGCATCAGTCACAAATTTCTCAAGATCTTTGTGGTTGTCTCTCATTTGGTTTGTCAACACATCTCGTAGTGCCTCATACTCCCTCCAATTCACTCCTTCTGTTTGGTCCTTCTTTTGCTGCACAATAGCATCACTAGAGAGATCCATTAGGAGGTTAGTGAAAATAGAAACACGTATCAATAGGTGGTGTTCTCTCATAGCTCACTCAACAACTAGCAAGACAATTGAGTTATCTTACCGTTCCAAAGTGAATAGAAATACTTACCAACAAGTAGAGCCAATTAATGTACTTTGATGTGAAGAAGAGAATACCCAGGGTTTTCACTCTCACAAAGGCAAACATGTTATTTAGTGGGTCTTGGTAACAAGTCCTATTTGTTGTTTTGTGATGATATAAAAATACCCAAGGAAACACACACCAATAATGGAGACAAATGTGGAAAAGGAAATATATGGATGAGATTTTGCAATGCACTAGAAAGTCACTAGCTAGGCTCACAATAGACATGCACAAGATTTCTCAAATGAAAAACCAAGTGTCACAATGGCAAGCTCCACTAGTAAACAATAATATCACTTCGGCCTCTTTGCAATTTTCAGTTTTCTCGTTTCTCTCTTTTTTTTTACTCTTTTTCTATTTTATTTTTATTCTTATTTTTCCAATGGCCTTAAACACAACTAGGAGCAATATGAACCAAGTAACAAGTGAACACAATGGTAGTGATGAGAATGAGCAGCCTGTCAGAGCACAAAAATAGCTATACTTGTGGGCAAGATCCTATTAAATATGTTGTAGAAAGGCTGTGGCTAGGTTCACAAAGATTGGATATAGAACTCCTAAGAAAAATAAAAAGGAAAAACAAAAAGAACTAACCTAACAGGGGTTAAGTACTCACGACAGGAAAACAGTCCAAAACGTACCGTATGGCAGAGAAAATGGCCGAAAATCGTGTCGCGGCACCAGCTAGGCGCTCACGGCAGCGAACAAACGTGCGGCAGCGAAACGCTGCCTTCTGTGCCGCGGTGTGTGCGTGCGGCAGCAGGCGTGTAGTGTGCGGCAGCGGCGGCAGAGATTTTCTGCCGCGGGGGTAAGCGTGTGGAGTGCGATCGCACGGCAGCGACGGCAGAATTTTTGTGCCGCGGTCGGATGCAACGTACGCGCATGACATGAAGTTTATAGGCGCCAGCAAAAAACGCACGGATCTGTGCCGCGGTAGTATTCCGAGTTGCACTAGAGATCCCAACCGAGGAAGAAGAATAACGCGCGCGTGATAGCACCCCTGGTCGAATACGATTGTAGCTAGAAAACCAATCAAACCTAGTAGCTCCCGAATAACAATCCGAGTAGAGCTAGACTAGGAAGATCAAAGAGAACCCGCAGCTATTTTTGATGCGATTTTTTGATATGGACTCAAAGAACAATAAGAACCCTAAAACCTATCCAAGACAAAAGACACAAAAACTGAAAAGGGACGCAAAATAAAACACAAAAACAACAACTAAAACTTGAAACTAAGATGAATCTACGGCTATGGGAAAGATCTACACCTATAAATCACTCAAATATAAAGGGAAATTTGATAGCTCACCGAGGAAACCTGTAAATCTGATACCAAGATGATAAGGGGTGGCCCGATCTTCTCGATGAACTCACAGATAACTTCTGTATGATAACCAGTGCGCCACTAAGAACTCTCACGGCTGATCCCTGATGACAATGCAACAGCTAGCAACCCCAACGATATTCTCAACTCCACACTCTTGCACAAGTAATCCACCAACTACAAGTGGTCCTGTACCATCTTATTCCCTGTGGAACAGCAGGTAACATGAAAAGCTTGCAGATGAACTTCCAGATGAATGCTTACAAGCTAATTCGATCTAGAGGTCTAGGGTTTTGTGTTTAACGTAGTCTAAGGAGCCTTGGCTCAGATTCTAACTATTTAAGAGGGGTGGGTGCAGCCACAAGGGATCCCTTGCGCACGCACACCCACTAATTCGACTAGGACTCATAGTTTGGGTTGGACTCAACCCAAACCGACTCAAACAAGATACAAACCAACCCACCATTAAGGGGTGCAGCCTATGATGTGGCGCATTGATATCCATGTGTAACACAAATATGACTATATGTGGCGCATTGATATCCATTGTGGGCACCCTCCTCTTGTTTTCACCATCTCCTAGTGTGGAATAACAAACTAGGGGTTGTTTTCCACACTTGTGATTTTGTTTTCACCATCTTCTATGCTTGTTTTCACCATGGCATGCTTGTTTTCACCTTCTTGTAGGCTTGTTTTCTCCATGGTGATCTTGTTTTCCAGCTTCTCATCATTGTTTTCTCCATCCATGTTTGTGTTATCAATAAACCTGATCATACATAGATGCATAGATTTAGGTAGTATAAAGTTCTCATAACTATAAACATTATACTCAAGCAGGAGTGAATTCACATGTTGTTGTAATAATTTGGTTCTTGATCTTGTCATGGGACCAATCCTCACTTCCTTAGCCCATCAGGAGTACTTAGAACTTTGTTCCATTACTCAACATTTGATTCTTTCCACCCAACAGAAGGACATATGGATTAGCTCAATCTCTAAGAAGGCATTCTCACCAAGTTCCTTCTATAAATACAGTTTTGCACACATCCATTCTGATTTTGTCTCGGGTTGGTTATGGAAAAGTAAATGTCAATCCAAGCATAATTTTTTTGCCTGGTTGATCCTTCATGATAGGATTAATACAAAGGATATGCTCACCAGGAGGAATTGGCATGTCTCTAATACACAAGATTGTGTCCTTTGTGCTGCTCATATTATTGAAGATTGGAGGCATCTTTTCTTCAATTGTCAATTCAGCACTCGAATTTGGAATTATTTACAAATTCCATGGATTCCTGGAAACACTGCAAAATCTATGAAGTTTGCCAGGAAATATTTCTCAGGTCCCTGCTTTGCTGAGATTGTGATCTTGGCTTGTTGGGGTATTTGGAAGCAAAGAAATGGCTGGATATTAAATAATATTAAACCTACTTTCAGAGATTGGAAAGCTATTTTCTTGCATGAGATCACCCTTCTTAAGTATAGGGTGAAGAAGACTACTCTTCCTTTTTTGACATCATGGATTAATTCCATCTCCTAGCTTTTCTCTGTTCTTTCTGTACATATTGTAAATAACTTTATTTATTCTTTAATAAAGAGGGGGCTGTGAGGGATTCCCCCACAGTAATGGTGTCAAAAAAAAGACGGACAAACCCATCTTTCCAAGAGATCGGACAGAAAGTAAATTGAAACCAAGGGATTCGACAAGCATGACGTTCACAATAGTGATATAGGGAGCAATCACAACCTTGCCGAACCCCGATACCTTAGACGAGGACGAGTCTTCATAAGTGACGATTGCTTGAATATCATTTGGGCGCAACTCTGTCACAAGTTCTTTGCTTCCGGTCATATGACTAGTGCATCCACTATCAATTATCCATTTAGACCCTCCAGAAGCATAGTCCTGCAAGAGATCATTGACTAGAGTTAGGACCCGAGGAGGGTCCCTTCATGTTAGCAACAAGGGTCTTTGGAACCCAAATAGAGTAGTTAATGTAACCCTTAATAGGACCAACATATTTAGCTTGCACAACACCATAATAATCAACATATAAGAAATGGTGTGGATTGTTAGTTCCCGCGGAGATGCTATGAGTAGTGTTGTCCCTCATGACACTACTACTCGAAGAAACATTGCTTGCTTGTGCGGGAGTGCCACAAGTAGTGTTGTCCCTAATGACAATAGTACCCGAGGCACCATTGTTGGCCTTCTTCTTGTTCTTCTTCTTGGCAACATAGCCAAGTCCTTTCTTGCCCACTTGTGGCCTTGGAGCACTCAATTGTGGTCTAGCAACAACCACATGAGGACTAGGGGCCACTACTTGTGGGTTAGAGACCACAACCTTCTCAACTTGAGGGCCTTTGCCCTTGAGCCTTGCAAGCTCATCCTTCAACCTAGCATTTTCCTCAATAATATTTGCATGATCACAAGAATAAGTAGAGGTGCTAGGGTTGTTAGGTTGATTAAGTTGAGTTTGAAGTTTTTCATGCAACTCTTTGAGGGAAGAATGTTGACTCTCCAAAGCTTTGTGAGCCTCGGTTAGTTTTTCAAACTCCTCGGTTAGTTTGCCGTGAACAACCCCAAACTCAACCTTATCCTTTTTAGCCTTTTTATATTTAGCAATAGCAAGATCACGTTCATTAGTGATATTAGAAACAAGTTCATTATGAGTTTCTTCAATAGATTCAAGTTCCTCCTCAAGAGAAACTCTACCATCATGCTCTTCCTCAAGAGTCATAGTGAGGGATGCAATTTCATCTGCATCCCTTCTTTCAACCTCACCTTTCTTCTCAAGAGCTTCGTGGGGTTCTCCCAATTGGCTCATGAGATGTTATAAGTACTTCTTGGTCTCCCCTTGCATGTTAGACATAAAACGTCCCAAAGAGAGCATTTCATCTTCTACTCTAAGACTAGCAAGATTTTCTAGTTCACTTGGGGTCTTAGAGTTGGAAGATGGTGATACTTCCGAGGACTTTGCCATGAAGCACTTGGCATTTGGGTGAGGATGATTTTCATTGGGGGATTCAAAGAGAGATAAAGACGATGGAGTCTAGGCAATAGCTAGAGCGGCCACTTCACTAGTGGTTTCTTCTTCTTCATCACTCCCAGAATCATATTCCTCTTGAGTCAATAGCACAAACTTGGTGGGAGATTTCTTGTTGAAAGGTTTCTTCTTGAAATGAGGTTTCTTGTACTCAACTTTGGACTTGTCCTTGTGAACGCGCTTTCCACCATGGTGTTCTCTATTTTCATAAGGACACTCCGCGATGAAGTGGTACTTATCTTGGCAATTGAAGCAAGACCTCACTTTTTGAGCCCCATCATTGCCATAGCGAGACTTAGTTTTCTCCTCAACAAATTTCTTGGCCGTGGGAGGATTCCTCCAAAACTTTTGCACGGTGAGAGCAATGATATCCTTGAGCATGGGATCATACTCTTGATCCTTCAACGGAGCCAACACCTCATTGACTTCTTCTTCATACTCAACTTCTTGAGACACAACCTTGGCCTTTAAAGCAACTGATGCCCCTTTCTGCGTTCCTATGGCCCTAGCACGGTTGTCAAGAGCATTCTTGGTTTGCACTTGATAGGAGCACATTTCTTGCATAACTTGAGTTGAGGTCATGGAAGGGAAATCATGTCTTCCTTGAATGCTCTTCAAGTCCGCGGGCTCAAATGGCATGAGGGCAATCATGTACTTCCTTTTGATCCAAGCATCATCAATGTACTTGGAACCAACATTAGTGAATGCGGTGGCAAGTGTCTTGAGACTTTGGTACATGTCTTCTGGTTCTCTCCATCATGCATATAGAACCCTTCGGCCTCATTGGTCAAGGCATCATATCTATTCCGTTGCATGCTCTCATTGCCCACAAACATGACGACAAGAGCGTCCCATGTTTCCTTGGCGGTGGAATATTGTTGAAGGTGCGGCATGTGGTTAGGACCCACGGCTTGTTGAAGAATTGACAAGGCAGTCTAGTTGAGTTGACAATCTATTGCTTCTCTTCTTGTTAGGTTCTTGGGGTCACGAGGCTTGTATCCATCACGAGTGACCCTCCAAAGCTCTATACAAGAAGAGTTCAAGTGAGTCTCCATGTAATATTGCCATTCACGAGAAGAATATGCATCAATTTTAGGTGGATCTCCCCTAGGGATTATATGAGGATGTGGGACGGGAGGATCGGGAGAATAACTTCCAGGAATGGAGTGAAATTCTCCATCTCCTTCCGTACCCTTAGTGGAGTTTTCGGCGGAAGCATTTTTATGTGGTTCACCATCTACCTCTTTCTTGGCGCCCTCCGGATCTACATCCGGAGGAGATGAGTCAGTGACCTCCGGTCCTTTAGCTTTCAAGAGTTCCATGAAGACTTGACGCAACTCATTGATTTTGGTGTCTATGGATGAGGTCAATGTATTTTTCAACTCATTGAGATCATTCATGGACACCCTCGCCACGGAAGCTTCGGTATCCGAATCTTCACCCATACTTAAAATCTTAGGCGGTTAAGCCCGATAGAAGAGCCGAGGCTCTGATACCAATTGAAAGTAAAGTATAGACACCTAGAGGGGGGTGAATAGGTGCTACGACCAATTTTAATTTTTCTTCACAATTAGTCTTGACACGAAGGTAAATTCTCTAGATAGTTCTACTAAGGTGAATTTACCTATATGACAAGGAAGCAACTAATGCAATGAGAACAACAATAAATGCAACAAGTACAAGTAAGTAAAAGATAAGGGAACGAGATAACCGATAGGAAGTACACAGAGACACGATGTATTCCCGAGTTCCTCCTTGTTAAGGGAGTACGTCTCATTGGATGGGTGTGAGTTCGCCACGAAGGCCTACTCAACGCCACAAAGGCCTCACCCTATTCTCCGATGAACTCCGCCACAAAGGCCTAGTTCACCTTCCACTATAGATCCCCTTGAGGTGGGAATCGAATCCTTTACAAACAACTTGGGGAACACACCCACAACCAAATTGGGGGCTCCCAACACTTCTTGAATCAACAAAGAGTAGCAAGATGCCTAGGTTCTCAACAAGAGGAAACCCTAGGCTAGATCCCTCAAGCAAATGAGAGGGGAAATGAAATCCGGTTGGTGAATACGTAGATCGGGGCCTTCTCCTTCAATCCTCTAAATATCAAGGCTTTTGGGTGGAGGGATTGGGAGATCTAGCAAGGTGGGGGAGCTCCAACAATGGTGACTTTAATTCTGGACGAGCTGGCTCAAGGTAGGTGGAGGGGAGGAGGTATTTATACCCCTCATAAATTCTTGGAGTCGTTGGAGCTTTTCTGCCAAACTCACACCGGATACTCTGGTGTAAAGGCCGGAGACTCTGGTCTGAACATTTTCGGAGACCCCCTGGACCGGAGACTCTCGACAGTCTCCGGTAAGTCTCTGGTGTCGATATCGCAGGCGACACCAAGATTACCGCCTTGAGAAACTTCAGGAAAACTTCAGTGCGGAGACACTGGCCTGCAGGACGGAGACTCCGGTCTTGACTTAGCCGTTGAGCTCACAGAGTGTCTGGGGTCAGTCGAGGGCAAAGAACACAGGCACACCGGAGACTCCGGACAGTCTCCGGTAAGTCTCAGGACCGAGTACCGCAGGCGACACCAGTTTTGACTTTGCAAAATTCATTAGAGGAAATATCCACACCGGAGACTCCGGTGTATCTCCGGTAAGTCTCCGGTCTGGTTACCGCACGCGACACCAGAAATGACGAGAAATCGTCCTCGTGAATTTCTTCACACCGGAGACTCCGGTCTGGGAGACCGGAGACTCCATCCTTGAGTAACCTCCAGCAGAAAAAATTCCAGAGGCTTTGCTCCTTTTTGTAACACAATACCACCACATCAAATATGTTGTTTAGGTCGTGAATTACATCAACACACTTAAGGATGCATGTGTTGTAAACAAACACCAAAACAAGATGATTTAAGCGCGTTTGCACTTTCACCAAGTAACCCCCATGCTAGCAAACACCACAATTTCATAGGGTTATCCAATACAAAATATAAATATAATGCTAAACCACACGGTGCACACACTGTCACCTTTACACCGTGATCAAAGCGTTTACGAAGATCTCATAACAAATAACGAACACTAGGAGACACACACGATGTGCACACTGTCACCTTCACACCGTGATCAAAGTGACTCCAAGTTCATATTAATAAAGCACTCGAGTAGCAAAAGATGAAGAGTAACATCTACGAATTCAAATAGATTACAAAGCTCATGATCACGTATAGATCACACCATGGGAGAGAGAGATGAACCACATAGCTACCGGTAGAGCCCTCAGCCTCGGGGAGAAGTACTCCCTCCTCATCATAGGAGACAGCAACAGCGATGGAGATGGCGGTGGAGTCGATGGAGATGGTTCCGGGGGCACTTCCCCGTCCCGGCAGGGTTCTAGAACAGAGATATGTCCCCCGAAACTTGTCGGCGGCGGAGCTACGGATGTATTTTGTGGAAAAAGTCGATGTATTTAGGGTTTTCCCTCGAGGGAGTATAAATAGGCGAAAGGGCGATGTCGGGGGGTGGCCATGGGGCCTACACCACCAGGTGGCGCGGCTAGGGGGACCCGCGCCACCCCATGGTGTGGCCACCCTGTGGCCCCCCTCCGGGGATCTTTGGGACTTCTGGAAGCTTTCGGGACTTCTAAGACTTCTGGCTTTCGAATTTTCCAATTCCGAGAATATTTCCAGAACAACTTTTCTGAAACTAAAAACAGCAGAAAACAGGGAACTGACTCTATGGCATCTTGTCAATAGGTTAGTCCGAAAAATCGATAAAAATGACATAAAGTGTATAGCAAACATGTGGGAAACAGCATGAAAACAGCATGGAACATCAGAAATTAAGGATACATTTATGACTTACCACAAGGCTTATGAAATCTTCTCGTTTGAAGTAGTGGGGAGAGGAAGAGAAAGTGGACTTACAGTCGAAGATGAGAAGACAAGAAAATCAATTGGATGTGGGGGAGTAGCAACTGAGCAAAAGATAGGACCGCAATAGCATAGACAAAATTCTGCATTTTTTTTTACACAACAGATGACCTGAGTAGATGGCTTCACCACGTTGGAGCAGTGTATCGGGACAGAATAGTGGACGGATTGAGATGATAATCAGACGACTGCTATTGTTGATGATATGGATAGGCCGCATGTTAAGATAGACAACTTAAATGATTCTCTAGTAGGGCTTTGTCTTATCTGAGGGATAGATAGATACTAGAAGGGTTGGGCGCGCTTTGCTGCGCCCGAATGTTATAGAGTGGTGAACTAGGAAGAAAAAGTTATGTCTTAGTAATGTATTACAACCACCCAACAGCTCATACTTAGTAATAAGAAATATTTAAATGTCAATGAATTCGGCATTGAGAAGCGATTACAAATTAACAAAGATAAGCATTTAACAATATTTCACAACAACAAGAGCTGTAATTATGGACCATTACATCTTAGTCGTAGCACAACCATGTTGTTAAATAATGGGTTGTTACATGTTTATTCATAGCAGCTAACATCTCAGCATCACAAGAATAAGGTTGGGATGATTCCATAATACATTGCATACATGCGTTATGTAAGTCTTGAACAATATAATGTTTCCAGTGCATGTGACATCAAGATGAATTTTGTTCTCTTACCATACACCATGCAGGCTTCTAT
This sequence comes from Alopecurus myosuroides, assembly GCA_028641055.1. Classification (NCBI taxonomy): domain Eukaryota; kingdom Viridiplantae; phylum Streptophyta; class Magnoliopsida; order Poales; family Poaceae; genus Alopecurus; species Alopecurus myosuroides. Next base: position 265,020,057 of record CM054060.1, read on the forward strand.
AGACATTTTCTATGATCACCGAAAAATAATACTTGCTATCACCCACATTAGGGATTTATTTTGTCCCAACACTTCAACATAATAATCGTATCTCAATACCCTTGTAGCTCCAAAAAAACTTAAGACAAAAGGAGTCTGGTATGACAACACCTCCACTGGTCCTTATCATGTTCCCTATACAATCTGGCGTGACAAAGAACATGGCTTGTAAGAAATATAAGCAACAATGCATGTAGGTATATATGTACTTAGTCCCATGCCTTCAAACAACTAAATAAACAAGTTATATAAAACCGTGATAGCATATACTATCATGACTATTCACCGGTTGCTTTGTACAAAGGCTTGGGGTACTTCAATACATGTTGGTAGACGGTAGGTGTAGCTGATGACATAATATGTAGTTTGACTTGTGCACTGAGTGGGTAGACTGGGAAACACCAGTGGCCTTATTTGCTACAAATCAAATATGTAATTGGGCATATTACCGATTCCATTAGAGTCCGCTGCCAGCAAATAGCAGCATAATTGCATGGATTTAGCTCCTATTTACCGATCCTGAAGCACATATACTTAGGTGTATGACATATGATGAGACACAACCATGAGCATAAGATTCAGATAAATTGAACTATCATTGGGTTACTACAAGCCACAACAAAAACAGAGATACATAACACTTGCTTCCAAGTTGCATTAATATTTCTAAAGTGTATCCTTGTTTCTTGTAAATATGCACATTTTCGCTCTTGAATATACTGCTATAGTTATGTGTATCCAGCAAACAAAAAAGAATGAATTCGTTTGTTAGTCTCACATTCAATAAGATTTACGACCTGATTTTAGCATAATATCACTCACTAGTGGAAACATGGGCATTAGTCCGGGTTCGTAAGGGCTATTTGTCCCGGTTGTGCAACCGGGATGGGCCAGCCGGGACAAATGGCCCTCCCCCATTGGTCCCGGTTGTGCCAGGACCCGGGACAAATGGGGCTGACCACGTGGCGAACCTGGCCAGGGGCATTCGTTCCGGTTCTTAACACGAACCGGGATGAATGACTACTATGTCGCGGCAGCACTTTTGCCATTTTCTCTGTCGCGGTAGAGTTTTTTTCTCTCTTTATTGTTTTCCTTTTTATTTTCTGTTTTGCGATCAATTCGATTTTACGATACCCCTGTCACCAAACACTGATAAGGAGCCTTGGTGGCCCCTCGCCGGACCTCACGGATCCCACGAGAAGAGAGGAGCCTCGGTGGCCCCTCCCCGGACCTCCCTGATCCCACGAGTGAATAAGTAATACATATATATAGCAAAAGAAGGAACACTTATATTACAGAAGCTAAGTATATCGAGCATATTACATGACCGATGGAATGAATTACAAAATCAAATTCAGTTCCAACCGGCGCTATAGTACTCTCCATTTACATTTAGGACCTCTGCATCTAAAAAGCCCGCAATTTCCTCCTGAATTGCTCGTATGCGCTCCCTTGGTAGAAGACCGTCTCGGAGCCGTTCGATCTAATATAAAGAAGAGTGGTCAATATATATTAATGAAACTAAGTAACTAAAATAGATGGTAATAAGAAAAATTGACGACTGACGTACATGAAGGTGGTTTAAATCTCTGCCCTTGGGACAGGTTGTCTGACGAATGAACTCGCAGCCGTAGTATCCACACAAGTGATTCCCGTCTCCCTGTTGCAAGGACTTTACGAGAACATGGTTTCAATCAAAATAATAATCAACCAGCCATGATAATGGTATCGACACTAGAATCAAGGAGATGCGCGGATCTAGATAGTAGTACTTACTTCCACAATATCAAATGTAAGCTCTGATTTCCATTCACCAGGAGACTTTTTTGTGAACCTCTTCCAAACACTGCTCGAGAAAGAAAAAAAATAAAAAGAGTTAGTAATTACTTGATATCCGAAAATGAAACAAAGTAGTCGATATAGTGCCATATATAAAGACTGAAATCAATAAAGATTGAAATTACCGCTGGATCATTTCCTGCATGTCCGCCCACATCGCTAGGGGTTTACGTTTTGGGTCCATTACCAGTACTTTTCCTTTGTCAACTTGGAAGATTAGCAGAATATAGTGGAAGCTGCGCACGCATAACTCATCAATTATACACTGAACATCGAGTAAGGAAAACAGAATGTGTACAACACAGTAACACTCACCCGAAGTTGTAAGGAAATAGTATTTCCCATCGTTGTTGTTGAAACCTTATTGCCCTCGGAATATTATATTCTGTATCCTTGGGAGATAGCTCAAGAGTCTTATGATTAACAAAATGTGGTTCAATGAACCCAATATAATAGATTTGTCCTCTTTTGCATTCGCGAATCTTCATTCTGCAATTATAATATAATGAGTGTACTATATATATATATATATATATATATATATATATATATATATATATATATATATATATATATATATATGAATATGCAATGAACGAGGTGAGCTAGCTAGAGACTTAATTAGAGAAATAAGTACTTACAGACAATAGGCACTAATGATAGATTTGTTGAGGGCCTGCTGCTGGAATAACTGAAACAATTCGAAAAATTGAATCAGAACCATTGCATCTCCATACCCGTAGTGCTCGTCTCTAACTGCGAGACATATCCAGTCCTGGGATTTCTCAGCGGCTTCCATATACTGTCACATCCCAATTTTGGAATACCTGATAACACAGTTGTTTTGCTAATTGCTTCACAAATAAACTTTGGTTGTGTTTGTTTGAGTGCAACTAAACCAACTAATTATATAAACTTACATGGCTAAGAAATGGAAAGCAAACTTAAAAAGATAGCAAAGCAGTAAACTAAAAATATTCAACATATTGTTCCAATGACCTTGGCAATATTTTATAAAGTAAATATTGATTATAGAGTTTTCCAAATCTATCTTATGAATCTACTACTTGTTGAATATAATTCCAAGGCCTAAATTAAGAAAGAGGAAACACTAAATAAATTTCCCTAAAGGATTATCAGGAAAAAGAGGCATTCTTAAATGCTTCACCAAAATCTTATCAAATGTTTTTCCAACCTTGCAAGCTTAAAAACAAAAGAATTGGAGATCATTTACTTGCTATCCCTAGTCGCATAAATATTTTGGCAAAGCTTTGTTAAAGAAAAGCCAAGTGCTTTATTAAATAGAATTTCCAATATTTCCAGACACAGAAAACTAAAACAAGTTACTATTGGAAACTTTCTTCAAATCATCTGAAATTAATACCATTGCTTCCTTATATCAAATAAGGAATACACACAAGAGGAGACCAAAATTTGAATCCATTAAAGCCCTGAAAACATGATTTTTCTCCACAGCAACATTTGGAATTTTGAACAAGTTTGTTCTACAAACTTTTTCCAAATGCCATGAAATAAATACCACATGCTCTATATCATAAATAAGGATGAAAACCAAAAGGGCACAAGTTTTTGAATTATTTAAGTTGCCAAAACCCCCTGTTTTCTTGACAGCACCTTTTTGAAATTTGAACAAGTTTTGTTCTATGAAGTAACTCAAAATGACTTGAATTTTCTACCCCATAAGTAACACACCAAATAAGGAATGTGTGCCAAAAATTATCATTTTTGGAAGCTCCTAAGTAGTCAAATAAATTCAATGTCCATTTATGTAAGAATTCAAATTTGAACAACTTTGAACTACCAAGTTTATTCAATTGAGCCAATTTTCACATATGTTGTACATCTATACTAATAAGAATTTTGGGAAAAAGGATTTCAATTTATAACTTTGTTTGCCTAGTGAAAACATCAATTTTTAGAGAGGAAAAGGACCTATTTGTAAATAGCAGGGACCTAGTTGCAATCCTAGTCACTTGTGTCCTTCTTCTTCCTGTAGATGCAGTAGAGGGCATGGAAGCCCATGCTCCATAGCTTCGAATGGAAGCAATCCTTGTGGTTAAAACCCCCTTGTGCACCCTCTATGATTGCTATCTACCCCCTCTCTCTCCCCCTTGAGTTTTCCCTCTCTCTCTCTGAAAAAAAACCAAAAACCGAAACCCTAGCTAGATGAGCTCGCCGTCGATCGGTCGTTTCCGAGCTCACCGGCGGCAGTTGTTGTGCTCATCAGCTCCGCCTTCTCGTGGTGGCCCTCGGCGCCAGAAGAATCGAGGCGAAACGCCGCGTGGTGTCCGCGCCGTCCAGTCCTCGTCTGCGAGGCCGGCGGACTCCGGCGAGGCATCGCCACGGCCTCGAGTCTCCTTCGACCTCAACGAGTTCTTCCACGCGTTGGTGGTGAGCAGGCGACCGTCCCTGACCGTTTTTCCCCTCCCTCTCCCTCTGGAGCGTGGCCGCGCCGTGGTGGCCGTCCGGCCACCGTGCACCATTGTCGCCGCCGCTCTCCGACGCCCTCCCAGGAAACGAGCCCCCTCCCTTTTGCTTCCCCGAGTCGAGTACAGCGCGTAGATGATTTTTGTTCGCGTTTTGATGGCCGGAAACGCGAGATTCGAGCTCGCCGGAGACATTCCCGCCGGCGATGACGTCGTGGTTGCGTCGCGCTGGCGTCACCGCCCCCTTGACCCCGCGCGGGACGGTCAAACCTGCTGGTGGGGCCGCGCTCGCCTGCGTGGCAGCCCCCGTGGCGGCCTGGCCCGCGGGTCAGCCACTGCGGCTGGGATCTGCCGCGGTAGAAATCGTCCAGGCCGGCCCAACAACTGGATCTGGCCCATCCCTAGTTCTTTTCCCAATTTATTTTTACAGAAACTTGTATGATTGCTTTTGGCTCTAAAAACCTACCTAAAAGACGAATTTGACCAAGCTAAAATTCACAGTGGTACATCAACTAAATCTAAACCACCTAAACTTTGTAGATCTACATTTGGATGAATATTTTTTAAATGAAAAATGATTTGGCAACAGGTACCAGAAACACCAAAATGAGCACCATTGTTTTCACAACTCAGAATGAAGTGAGGCCAATTGCATTGGAAAGCCCTTGACATTTCCTAACAGGATCAATTAACCTCGCTTCCAAATTCCTAATATGTTTGAAATGGCATGCAATTTGGTAAAACACTAGAGAGCACTTTGGTGGTTTTTATGAAATAATTAAAAATGCTTTTTGATGCAAACTCAACTGGATGGTCTTGTACATGTTAAGGGCTATCCAAACCTAGCTTTGTTTAATTTTTAGAGCATCATAGAAAATTTGGTGGACAGATCTTTAAATTGCTTGTTTCTGCCATTTTGGCATTTTAGGTAATTAAATTGTGTGATTATATTTTTGAGTTGCAATGTCGGCAGTTGTTGTGCTCATCAGCTCCGCCTTCTCGTGGTGGCCCTCGGCGCCAGAAGAATCGAGGCGAAACGCCGCGTGGTGTCCGCGCCGTCCAGTCCTCGTCTGCGAGGCCGGCGGACTCCGGCGAGGCATCGCCACGGCCTCGAGTCTCCTTCGACCTCAACGAGTTCTTCCACGCGTTGGTGGTGAGCAGGCGACCGTCCCTGACCGTTTTCCCCCCTCCCTCTCCCTCTGGAGCGTGGCCGCGCCGTGGTGGCCGTCCGGCCACCGTGCACCATTGTCGCCGCCGCTCTCCGACGCCCTCCCAGGAAACGAGCCCCCTCCCTTTTGCTTCCCCGAGTCGAGTACAGCGCGTAGATGATTTTTGTTCGCGTTTTGATGGCCGGAAACGCGAGATTCGAGCTCGCCGGAGACATTCCCGCCGGCGATGACGTCGTGGTTGCGTCGCGCTGGCGTCACCGCCCCCTTGACCCCGCGCGGGACGGTCAAACCTGCTGGTGGGGCCGCGCTCGCCTGCGTGGCAGCCCCCGTGGCGGCCTGGCCCGCGGGTCAGCCACTGCGGCTGGGATCTGCCGCGGTAGAAATCGTCCAGGCCGGCCCAATAACTGGATCTGGCCCATCCCTAGTTCTTTTCCCAATTTATTTTTACAGAAACTTGTATGATTGCTTTTGGCTCTAAAAACCTACCTAAAAGACGAATTTGACCAAGCTAAAATTCACAGTGGTACATCAACTAAATCTAAACCACCTAAACTTTGTAGATCTACATTTGGATGAATATTTTTGAAATGAAAAATGATTTGGCAACAGGTACCAGAAACACCAAAATGAGCACCATTGTTATTTCACAACTCAGAATGAAGTGAGGCCAATTGCATTGGAAAGCCCTTGACATTTCCTAACAGGAGCAATTAACCTTGCTTCCAAATTCCTAATATGTTTGAAATGGCATGCAATTTGGTAAAACACTAGAGAGCACTTTGGTGGTTTTTATGAAATAATTAAAAATGATTTTTGATGCAAACTCAACTGGATGGTCTTTTACATGTTAAGGGCTATCCAAACCTATCTTTTTTTAATTTTTAGAGCATCATAGAAAATTTGGTGGACAGATCTTTAAATTGCTTGTTTCTGCCATTTTGGCATTTTAGGTAATTAAATTGTGTGATTATATTTTTGAGTTGCAATGTTGTTCTATAGCATGTATAAGTTGTGTGAACTTGTTTTCTAAGTGTTACTTAGCAATTTTAGCATGTTAAATTGTGTGGACTTAAGTTGAGAAGAAATAGGATTTTTGTTAATAGCATATGTTTTATCTCTAGGTAATAATTGCATAGAATTTTTGATTGATTAATTTGTGTGCAAGCAATTGGATTGTTGTGTTGAGATATTAGATACAGCACCATGTTGATACTTACATTTTGTTAGTACCACCTCTGCTAGCTTGCATTTTATTGGGTAGAAAAGCATGAGTAGCTTTGTCATGACTATGAGAATGTTATGGAAAAATCCCCTCATGTGGAGAATTTTTGACATAACATTTGTGGTTGTGTAGCCACATATTTTTGTGTTGTGCTCATAGGACCAGTAGAATTTTGATGATGTTTTTATGAGTACTTGAACCCTAGAGTTTTCACTTGTGTGAAAATAATAGCATGAGTAGCATTACCTTGCTTATTTTTGCATCCTAATATTTTCTACTAGTATGGTTAATGCACTAGATGCTAGTTTAATCTTTTGTTAATTTTTAGCAAGTGTGACCAGATGCCTTGTGACCTCTTAATGCTTTGATATGCTAGTGGAACACCCACTGGTGTCATTGCATTTTTGGTGGAAACATTATTTCCCCCACACTAGATGTGTTTCTTTTATATAATTCTCTAACAAATGAGTGCCTAGTATTTTTGCTTTGGGATTTTTTGTGCTAAATGAAAATGTGTATACTTCTGTTTGTAAGTGGTTATAATCACGTGTGGCTTGCTAGGAAAAATCCATCTTTGGAGTGTTGTTTGATTCCTCTAGTAATGCCCTTTTTATTACCACTAGTATGTAGGAGTTGCCCTGCAAATTGATGCATTGTTTTGTTAAATGAGATATTTTTGTTATAGAAAGTATAGATGTTTTTCGCTCCTGTTTTTATGAAATGGACCCTCTGGTTGTATTTCAATTACTTGATTGAAATGCATCCATTGATTCTTCATGTGTGAGTAGTACTAGTTTTCCTTAGCAGTTCTTGTATTGAATTATTTTTTTCTGCCAACTTGTGTTTGGTAGATATTTGTGTATCCTTGCATGAGGATATGTTTTCATTTCCCATTATGATAACATGGTTCCTTGTTTGCATTTTAGTACTTTACTTATTATGCTTGCTTGCATAGCAAACTTGTAGTAGAAGCATGTCTATAGGATTCCTCCTTTTTAGTCATTGTTTCTATTGTTCTCACTATGAGAAATTGTGTGTTTTGTGATGAGTCTATTACCTTGTTACACTTGAGTAGGCTCTCTGATTTGTAAAAGTAACTTTTGCAAATCATGTGTCTCATTTATTCTTGTTGTGAATTTAGGCTTAGCAGAGTAGCTACCTTATTCTTTTTGTGGTGTGGTTGATAGACCCATTGCCATGCTTATTTTTGTGCATGTTTTATATACTTTTAGTAGGCTCACCCTTGTGAACCTAAGTGTATTTTGGGTTTACTAATATCTTGGTATGAGAGTGGCACACCCACTGAATCCATGATATTTAGGTTGTGAGATATGTTCCTCCAACCTTGAGTTGTCTTATTAAATGGCATTTCTGCCAAGTGTGTCTGTTTGATTGTTTGCCTCAATTAATAATTGAGTGATTGGTTGTTATTAGTTTTCCTTGCTGTATGTATGGTTATGCATTGTTGCTTGCCTTGATTGGTTCTGAATGTGTGTCCTTTATTCTTTTTACGACGTTAGAAAACGAAGAGGAAGGAAGTGTCGGGAAGCTCTGTTTCAAGTTCCAGTCACTCCAAAACCAGGGACACAAGAAGTTACCAGGCAAGCCATCCTGATGCTTGCTGATACAATACTTATCATTATCTATCATGCATATTTTACCTCTGAAGTTTTACAAAAACTTGATTATCAAAACTATTTTTGATGTGGCTATTACTACTATACTAGTATATAGGTTACTATTATGCCAGTAGTTAAACTTGGTAATACCAAGCCCATAAGCCACCATATGGTATTTATTACCATCAAATATACTAGTCCCTAAGTGGACACCCTAAAATTGTGATTCTACAAACAAAGGCTTTAAGGAAAAACCCGGAGAAAAGGCGGATCCTTGTTCTCCGGAGGAATGTGGAAGTGGTCATTTTTGAGAAAGTGGTGTTTTAAAAAATGACACATAACCTAGTCTTCGCCGAACAACCTTTACCGTACTGCCACCCTACCCCAACATGGGCACGGGGCTTAACTTGAAGTTTGTTCTTATTAGTGTGCGCTATCTCACTTGCTATAAGGGGCGTCGTACCCTCGAACCGAATGTCGTCAAAACTCCCAATGTTGAGGCATATAAAGTGTGGGATTAATTTTCCCTCCGGATGCATTCATTGAGGCTCCCGGCTAGGCAGGGTGGGACTTGGTGCCGGGGAGAACAAACTCAATCGAGAGATAGACATATACTAGCTTGAACATAGTGAATGGTTATGATCAGATACCTGATGTTTACATACTGTTGTTACAGTCTGTGGTTGTTTCACGGGAGGTGTACTGGATCTGGTGGATGAGTACACCTCTGCAGAGTACAACTTTTTCGAAGAAGCCGCGTCCTCGGATATGGACAGTTGAATGGCCATGTAGCTAGCATTGTGTCAATGTTTTCAAAAAGGAAGTTTTTGAAAAGGAATTTTGGAAAGGAAGTGTTGAACTTGTGAAGTTCGGAAAGGAATGGAAACTTATACCGTGGAGGTATCGTCGATGATGAAAAGCCAGATGTCTTTATACAAAACAAAAATGTTTTGCAAAGAAAACCTTTTCTACTCTAAGCAAGAACTCTGGAAACTGATTCCAAGAAGTTTTGCAAAGAGAAAATATTCTTTAACAAAGCTTTACAAAACCTCTTGTACATGTGATATCTACAAGAGAAATAAAACTATATTATTTTATTTTCTTCTGAAGTATCTTCTTCAACGAAGATATAGATTAACCCGACTGCAACTGTGGTGTCATCATACATGAACACCATTGGTAGTGAACCCTATTTATAGCCTACCTATTCCACCATATAAGCATACTTGCATGTTGGTAAGTGATATGATGGATGTCTTGCTGAGTACATTCAAATGTACTCATTATGGTTTCGCCCCTGGTATCTACTTGCCAGACTTTGAGAAGGCGCCTCCGAAGGAGATCTATGAAGAGAAGTACGGAGTTGACGGCTTTGCGAACTAGGATCGTCTCCGGGTCAGCAGCCTGTAGGTTAAGGCGTGACTTGGACTCATCTACGTTGTGTTTTATTTGTCTTCCGCTGTGTTTGTTAAGTTGCCGCCCTCTGTGGCAGTTGTGTTAAACTTGATCATGTGATCTTTTATGTAATACCTTTATGTATTCGTGTAATGGATGATGTATTTCTGTGTGCCAACTTTGTATGTTGTTCACGACTGATCTTTCTGGGATCGTGAATGTATGCATACGGAGGGTTTCAGACCGCCGGTCTGGGGTCCTTACATATACCAACTATGCACTCTTTGCATTTTGGTTGGTAGATCCTTTACCTCCTCGCGTTTGACGAGAGGATTCCCGTACTGGTATTTGTACGCACATTCAGCTTCGGGGAAGTAGTCTATTGTTTGCATATACTCAGCAATGGACAAACCCGCAGCAACTGCCCTTTGTCCGTACAGTTCTATAAACTCCGGATCAATTTGCTCGTCAGCATTAGTGCTCGGCCCTACCAGGGTATTGGAAATCACTTTGAGCGGGGAGATGGATTGTTTTTTCTGCTCTCCGAGCTGGGCAACTGATTTCCCCCTTTTCCCGCTTGCGCTACTACTCTTCGTCGACCGCACCATTTCCTGGTGTGACTTCAGAATAGAGCGGTCAAAGTCAGATGACAGACTCGGCTCGGGTTGATGAAGAGTCTTCACCATTTTCCACGCTCCTTCTATATCTTCTTCGGTCTTGGGGAAATCTGCCTTTTTCTTCTCCTTCCGCTTCGATTTCCACGCCTCGTATTCGTCCCTTGCGATTTCCTGGGTTTGCTCAGGAGTATAGTCGTAAGGTAACTTGGGTAACTCTTTTGGTACCTTCGGGAGGGGTGACCGTTGACGTTTGGGTGATCTTTTATGTTTCGGCAGAAACTTAGTGGGCGGAGAAGGCTCATGCGGCGGCGTAGGCGACCGCGCTGGAGACGTGCACGGCGTAGGCGACCGCGATGGAGACGGCATGCATGGCGGAGACGACCACGCTGGAGACTTTTGTGCTAGAGAATGGTGAGGAGTCGATGGCCTTGCCGTATGATTTGGAAGCACAATGCATTACTTTGGCCATAGAACGGTCAACTTCTTGGATTCTCCGAGTTCAGTCACCTCTCCGTCTTCGCCTTCAGGGAATTCAAGCTTCACCTGCTCGAATCCGTTGACAACTTCATCGACCCCAACAACAGCGTAGCCCCGTGGAACCGGAAGACTATGGTGAGTTGGTTCGTTGCCAATTGGTAAGACATAGACGACCGCCCCCTTGATGGTTATATTGACGACCTTCACGTGGAGCTCACAGGTTGTCATCTCCGTGATATCATCCACCGGGTGCATCATCACCCGGGAGCTGCGTGGACACAACGTTGCTTTTCCGATGAGAATGTGCGGCGCCGGCAGCATCGACTTCACCTTCTACCATGTGGGGTACGCCGGTAGACACTAGCTGCTGGCTAAGTGTGTTAATTTGCTCCTGCTGCTGCATTGCTACATCATGCGTCCGCTTTATCTGTTCTTCAAGTTGATGCCTCTAGTTTGCCTAACTCTCTGCTTCATCTGCCTCCGCGTCCTTTTTCCGTTGACGGCTTCTATCGGGGTATTTATTTTTGGTGTCATCAAACCCAATACTCCACGGAGGATTGCCTTTTGTGGCTCGTGTACGCCCTACGTGTTCCTTCTTCCCGAGGGCGCGTGTGAGCTCGTCGTACTCTCTATCTGGCACGAACCACCCCTCTTGAACGTCCTTTATTGCGCTTCTCAGATCTTCTATGGGTAGAGGATTCTCTTTATGCCTTTGGTTATAGATTGCTTTCCCTTCGGCGTCCAACTTGCCCCCATGCCCGTAGAACCATGACCTTGTCAGCTCGACCCACAAGAACGGCTCAGGAGTGATTCCCTTCTCAAGCAGGTCGTTCTCCCATTTCTCCCACTTGGGCATGGAACCCTTGTAGCCAGCTTGCCCCATAATATGGTGATATACCTTTTTCTCGGCATTTTCCTTATTTGTTTTTGACCTTCCCGTTGCATTCTCTGACAGCTTGTACTTCACAAATTCTGCCCATAAGGGTTTTATTTTCTCACACCCTTGAGTGAAATCTAGAGTCTTGCCCTTCTTAACAAAGTCAAGGTTCAATCTTTTCTTCCAGTTTTTGAATTGCTCGGCCATCTTTTTCAGAGTCCACGTCTTGACCTTTTCCAGTAACTCAAGTTTCTTTTTAGTAACATCGGCTTCACCATCTACCTCCTCATTCTCGTCCACCTCCGGCAAGGGTAAGGTGAAATTGTACATGATCTTTTTGAAAAGATGATCTTTGGCTTTTTTGCTGACAAATGAAATTCCTTGTCTCCGCGGATCTTTTGGCTCATTCCGCTCATGAACAGTGATCGGGATGTGATCCCTAACTAGCACTCCGCATTGCTTCACAAATTTTTGGGCAACATCAGCGGGAAGCTCGGGTGCGCCGTCTGATGTGATCGTTTCGATCCTATATCTTTCTGTATCTTTCAAATTCTTTGTTGCGCCTCGTTTAGTATTTTTTCCGGTTGATATGCTTGAACCGGATGGCTAAAAATATAAAGACTGTTAATACATGTATATAGACAACGGATGCTTCATTAATTAACATATCTATATGCACCTCGGAGCCGGTGTTTGTAATTTGTACGGCTCCACCGGAGCCGTCGGCTTCTCCCTCACCGGAGCCGTCGTCTTCTCCCTCAGCAGAGACGTCTCTTCGGGTGAGCTCCGGATCTCCCTCACCGGAGTGGTTCATCCACTAGCTCATATCGGTCTCTCCCTCGGGCCCGCGGATTAAACCCGCGAGCAATTTTTCCGCATCTTCGTCTCTTGGCCCCATACTTTTCTGAAAATACACAAAATTCCCTAAGTCAAAATTCCCTAAGTTAGAAAAAAAGAGTAATTATATGTTCCAGATCGATTTCATCAAAATTTCTTATAGATAATAGCTAATGGTACTTATACCTAAACAAGTTAGAAAAAAGAGTATCAATATGTTCCAGATCCTCATTTCAATTATAAAAGCAACATTGATGAAATATTTAAACGTATCAATACACACCAAGAGTTACATAGATCGGGTTCATTTTATTTAACCCTAATACACCACGATCGAATAATATCACTTATACATATTCCTGACATCTCTCAAACTAATTAACTTCGATCGGGTCCTAAGTCGCGGGGTGCTGAGTCGCGGGTGCTACGCATCCATAGCTAAGGAACCCTCACAGGGTCATAGCTTACGTGGTAAGGAACCCTCCGAATAATCGACCAACTGCTGCTATACTCCGTATCGAGCAAGTACATCTAGTGATGGACGTGCTCGTCCTCCTCCCTGATACGCTGATGTACCATCTCCTCAGGGGCCGGCTCTCTCCGCACCGACAATGGCCCACACGATGGCCACCAAAGAATATCCTGGTCGACCACGTCACCCGGATTTCTCACCAAGCCGCGTCTCCCGGTAGTAAGGACCTCCCAGTGCCAGCCCGGCGGGGCCCAGTCCCGGACATCGCCCGACGGGTCCAACAAAGACATAAGCTAAAAACAGACTCGGACTAAGTACATATTCCTAATTAAATAAAATACTTTACTGTTTCTAACTTAGTAAAAAATAGTAAATGGAGAAATATGACATAAATAAGATGAAAGTTAAACACAAAGGATCAAATTGGCCCTTCTCATATCTTGTGCTTGTTACGAGGTAGTATACGTGATGGCGATGCGGGGAAGGATGAAGACAAGGGTTTCTGAACTTCGTTGAAACTAAATAAAATCACATACGTAAGTGTTTGTGACATCCGAACAAAGTTAGACCCTTTTGTGCAGATCCATAACGGCGACATTCTTCATAACCCCGGACGGGATTTCTAAGGAATGTCACCATTACGAATGTGCACTAAATTAAAGGTTCAACTTCATCCATATCTCACGAACGATATTACATATGTGACGTTATTTAGTTCCAAAGAAATCCAGAAACCCTCATCTTCATCCTTTCCTGGGATCACCACTGCCTGTAGTACCTCTTAACAGGAACAAGATGGTCATCGGGCCTTGATGTGAAGTTGGACCTTCACATTTTGTGCTTGTTACGAGGTAAGTACACGTGATGGCGATGCGGGGGAAGGAAGGGTTTCTGGAGTTCTCTGAAACTAAACAAAATCATATATGTAATAGTAAAATCCGGAAAAAACTGGACCCTTTTGTACACATACATAATGGGGACATTCTTCATAACCCCGGAAGGGATTTCTGAGGAATGTCACCATTACGAATGTGCACTAAAGTGTTCAGCTTCATCCGGATCTCACGAACCATATTACATATGTGACATTATTTAGTTCGAAAGAAATCCAGAAACCCTCGCATTCGTTCCTTTCCCGGATCACCACCACACGTAGTACCTCTTAACAGGAACAAGATGGTCATCGGTCTGTGTGCCTCATATTTAGGGTGGACACATACAAGAAGCCTTGGTGGACCCGGCGCGCCAAGTGGGATGCACAGGATCCAAATTTGTGAAAATCACAAGGCGCACCGAACCACCAAGGCCATCTGAGTGTGAACCAACTCTTTCAATCATCGGCATTTATTCAAAAGATCGAACGAACATCACAAGTAAAACTGCAATAAAAGCTCCAAATTTCTAACACAAAGTAAAAAAAATTCTAACTTACTGAAATTTTCTAACTTAGTGAAATTTTCTAACACTAACTTAGTGAAATTTTCTAACTTAGTGAAATTATTCTAACTTAGTGAAATTATTCTAACTTAGTGAAATTTTCTAACTTAGTGAAATTTTTCTAACACTAAAAATTTCTAACACTAAAAATTTCTAACACCAAAAATTCTAACACTAAAAATTTCTAACACTAAAAATTTCTAACACTACAAATTCTAACACTAAAAATTTCTAAAACTAAAATTTTCTAACACTAAAAATTTCTAACACTAAAAATTCTAACACTAAAAATTTCTAACACTAAAAATTCTCTAACACTAAAATTTCTAATTTTTCTAACACTAAAATTTCTAACTAAATTCTAACTAAAAATTTTCTAACACTAAATTTTTAACAATAAACAAAATTGTAAAAAAAGCACTAAATAAAAAATGTTTTTTGTTAATCTTACCTATACAGAGAGCTCGGGGCGAGGGGCGACGGCGACGGGGCGCGGCCGAGGGGCGTGGCGCGGGCCCGTCGTACGGGCAGAAGAAACAGGGCGGACGGGCGCGGCGCGTCGGAGGCGGACGGGCGCGGGCGCGGGCGAGGTCCTCCACGGGTCGACGACGGCGAGCTCCTCGGGAAGACGATGGCACGGCGCGGGAGGCGTACGGGTAGCCTGGCGGCGTCTCCTCGTCTAAATCCTGCGCGCGGTTATGATTTTGGGGGGAGGGAGACGACACCAATATATAGCGAGGGGCATCCGTCCCGGTTCCTAGGAACAACCGGGACAAAAGGGTCTTCCGTCCCAGTTATTGCGTGAGGCATCCGTCCCGGTTGTTTGCAAAAACCGGGACGAATGCCCTATTTTAATTATTTTTTGTTTTCTTTTGTTTCCTATTGTTTCCTTTATGTTTTTTTATTGTTTTCCTTTATGTTTTCTATTGTTTTTTTTTGTTTTTTTTGTTTTCTCTTGTTTTATTTTGTTTTTTATTGTTTCCTTTATGTTTTCTATTGTTTTCCTTTATGTTTTCTATTGTTTTATTTTGTTTTCTCTTGTATTCTTTTTGTTTTCTCCTGTTTTATTTTGTTTTCTATTGTTTCCTTTATGTTTTCTATTGTTTTCCTTTATGTTTTCTATTGTTTTCTCTTGTTTTCTTTTTGTTTTCTCTTGTTTTATTTTGTTTTCTACTGTTTCCTTTATGTTTTCTACTGTTTTCCTTTATGTTTTCTATTGTTTTTCTTTATGTTTTATTTTGTTTTATGTTGTTACCTTTTTTGTTTTCTATTGTTTCCTTTATGTTTTCCATTATTTCCTTTATGTTTTCTATTGTTTTATTTTGTTTTCCATTATATCCTTTATGTTTCAAATAATAACTCCACACATTTCAAATACAAAACAAGGTACGTTAAATCTATAATAAGTGCACATCAGACCGGTTGATCCATGCATATACATAGTTTCATCACATACAAGGCACCCAGGTAATTTGTATTCGGTTGATGAACTGAATGATGTATCAAACCTTTTGTCAAACCTTCAAGGGGGGATGTAGAACAAAACAATCGGTATCGCCATCTTACTCCCCGACCGTGGCTATTGAGTGCATATATGAATATCAAAAGAACGGTCGGACGTATGATGGCGAATCCGGATGATTTGTATTCGGTCGATGAACTGAATGATGTATCAAACCTTTTGTCAAACCTTCAAGGGGGGATTTAGAACAAAACAATCGGTATTGCCATCATACAGCCTGACCGTGGCTATTGAGTGCATATATGCATATCAAAAGAACGGTCGGACGTATGATGGCGAATCTGGATGATTTGTATTTTGTCGATGAACTGGATGATGTATCAAACCTTAAAGGGGGGATGTAGAACAAAACAATCGGTATCGCCAGCATACAGCCCAACCGTGGCTATTGAGTGCATATATGTATACCAAATGCACGGTAGGACGTATGCTGGCGAATCCGGATGATTTGTATTTGCTCGATGAACTGACTGATGTATGAAGGTGGGCTATATATAGGGTCCTATGGCTCACAAAGTGTTCTGCTAGGGTTTCGATCAACCGGTTAAGAAACACCCCTGATCCAACTGCTCACAACCGCTCGAAAGAAACACACCGTACCCCTGATCGAACGGCTCACAACAGCTCGAAAGAAACACACTCCTGATCCAACAACTCACAAGCGCTTGAAAGAAACACACGATCCGTGTGATTCTTTCTGATTGGTCCCAATGAAACCCTAACCATTTAGTCTCGGTTGGTAAAATAGGCCGGGACTAAAAGGACGATCCGTTCCCCAACGAAACCCGAACCATTTCGCCCCGGTTGGTAAAACAGGCCGAGACTAAAGGGTTTGTTTCTTCTCACTATATATATGTATGCATTGCCACCATTTGCATAAACACATATAAACTCATCACTCTCTCATGGCTTCTACCGTACCCACTCTAACCTTCCTCCAGGCGGAGGCGCTTTCAGCCTCGAACTACCCCTGCCCGCCGGCTACAGCGTTCCCGCCGGTTGGATGCTGAGCGCCGGAGGAGTGCATGTCCCTCCTCTTCCTCAAGGTGTGGCGCGTCGGGAGGCCATCACGAACCACTACTACCACGAGCTCACGCTGGAGCAGCTGAGGAATCCCAGTTGGAATCCTGACTACTGCCCTACTTGGGACGCCTTCTTCATTAATCGGCGTGAGAGTGCGCTCGCCAGGTACGAGGAGAACGGCCCGCCTCCTTCGAACTTCAATGAGGCCGGTCGTCAGCTGTGGTGGGGCCACGGACGGACTCTTCAGAGCGTCATGAACTACATCAGGGCCGGCGATAACCCCCGCCTGCGCTACCCTCACGCCCAGTCCTAGCGTCGTGATCCTACGAGGGAGTCCAGAGCACCGTCCGACGATAGTGACGACGACGGCGGCGACTACGACGACTACGAGTCAGAGTACTATAGGCCTAGGTAGGAGTATGACTAGCAGATCAGATCTAGTCTTGCCATTATGTAGATCTATGCTCTCGGTTTAGGTTTAGATCCACTCTTGCCATTATGTACTGTATTTTTTATCTATCCAAGATGCATGTTTGTGTGCAATATGGGCGCGAGCGTCGGTGCGACAAATTCTTTTATTAAAAACAGAAAACAGACGCGCTAGCTAGCGCGCGGCAGTTCGCGAGAATACAAATTCTTTTATCAAAAACTGAAAACAGACGAACACTACTCCTCGTCGTCGTCAGGGAACTCGTCGGTGACCTCCTCCGGGTCATCGTCGTCACCGAACTCGTCGGTGACCTCCTCGTCGTCGTCGGAGGTGCATGATGGTATGTCCGAGATAGGCCCCCACCTCGGATCGTCGGAGGCCTAGACTTTGCAGGCGTGGTCGGCCCGACGGAGCTCTTGCAGCGCCTTCGTCCTTGCCTCCCGAGCGGCATCTAACGCGAGGTGGCGTTCGAGGCAGCGCTCCGCCCGCTCAGCCGCGCGGGTCTGCCAAAGCTCCTCGTCGGTGCTCTCCTCCCCCGGATTGTTCTGGTAATACTCGCGGACGACGCGGTCGTCCCTGGCGTCGACTAGGCCCTGAAACGCGCGGTGGCGGAGGTGGAGGTGGTCGGCGGCAGTGACGATCTGCGGCTTCGGCGCCCTGGCCTCCGCTTCCCAGAGGGTGTGGCAGTCGTTGAAGTTCATCAGCGACCGCGGTCGGTTGAGGCGCTAGGCCGCCGCTTCCCAGGCGTGGGCGGCCTCCGCCGCCGTCGCAAAGGAGCCGATGGGGATGCGATCGTCCCCCCCAGCGGATATCCGCGCTGAACATTCCGTTCTGCCGTGCTCGAACGCCGCGGAAGCCGGTGGTGCTGTTCCTCCTTGGAGGCATGGTGGCGGCGCGACGGTGCGTGGAGAGGAGTGGGCGCGTGGAGAGGAGAAGACGCTCGAGGCGCGGCAGTTTATACCGCGCCCTCCTGGCCACTAGTCACAACTCCCGCGCCACGCGTCACAACTCCCGTGCCACGCGGCACACCTCCTTTGTCAACATTTTCCGTGCTTCCAAGATGCATGTTTGTGTGCACCGTCGTTTGAAACCGGAACCCTAGAATGTTAGAAGAAGATAGCAAGTTTTTGTGAACACTTTTTCAACAGAACTATGATCATGTATTCCACGTTTATTATTGCACATCACCAACAACTTCCCTATCTAGTATTCTGAATTTTCTTCGTGTAGAGATGGTCCATGAACCCTAGTCCCTTGCTTATGATCGCTTCGGCCGTAACCATGGAGCATCTTCATTATTTAAGGGGATGGTTGGGTCAGCTTTCACTGTGAAGGGTGGAATTTCAAAAAACTTATTATAATCTTCTGACATGTCTATCTTGTCCTCGGTTCCCATGATGTTTCTTTTCCCTGAAAGAACTATGTGACGCTTCGGCTCATCGTATGATGTATTTGTTTGCTTATTTTTTCTTTTTTCCTGTCTGGAGGACATGTCCTTCACGTAGAAGACCTGAGCCACATCATTGGCTAGGACGAATGGTTCGTAATTGTAACCAATATTGTTGAGATCCACTGTTGTCATTCCGTAAAGCGGGTCTACCTTTACCCCTTCTCCATTCAGGTTGACCCATTTGCACTTGAACAAAGGGACCTTAAAAGAAGGTCCATAGTCAAGTTCTCATATCTCCTCTATGTAACCATAGTATGTGTCATTTTTTCCATTCTCGTTTGTTGTATCAAAGCGGACACCACTGTTTTGGTTGGTGCTCTTCTTATCTTGGGCGATCATGTAAAATGTATTCCCATTTATCTCATACCCTTGAAAACTCCCAATAGTCGAAGATGGTGACCCAGCCAACATGTACATCTGATCTTCAACAGTGGTGTCATTTATAAGATGTGTTTGCAACCAACTTCCGAAAGTCTCCATGTGTTTGCGTTTAATCCATGAGTCATCCTTCCCTGGTTTGTGGAGCGTACAATATTCTTGTGTTCCTCGAGATACGGAGCCACGAAGATGGAATTTTGTAGAACTGTGTAGTGTGCTTTAGTGAAAGAATGCCCGTCCCTGGGTATCATTGTTTTCTTTCCCAGTGTTCCTTTTCCCCTCAGTCTCCCCTCATGCCGCGACTCAGGAACACCAATCGTCTTAAGGTCAGGAATAAAGTCAACACAGAACCCAATGACCTCCTCTGTTCCATAGCCCTTCGAGATGCTTCCTTCTGGCCTAGCACGGTTATGAACATATTTCTTCAAGACTCCCATGAACCTCTCAAAGGGGACATATTGTGTAGAAATACCGGACCGAGAATATGAATCTCTTCACATAGGTGAACCAGGAGATGAGTCATAATGTTGAAGAAGGATGGTGGGAACACCAACTCAAAACTAACAAGACACTGGACCACATCCCTCTGTAATCTTGCCAGAATTTCTTGATCGATTACCTTCTAAGATATTGCGTTGAGGAATGCACATAGCTTCACAATGGGTACTCGAACATTTTCCGGTAGAAGCCCCCTCAATGCAATCGGAAGCAACTGCGTCATAATCACGTGGCAGTGATGAGACCTCAGGTTTTGGAATTTTTTCTCTGCCATGTTTATTATCCCCTTTATATTCGACGAGAAGCCAGGCGGAACCTTGATACTGTAAAGGACTTCAAAAAATATTTCCTTCTCTGCTTTAGTAAGAGCGTAGCTGCTTAAGTAATGGCGCACTGTATCCGTGTGCTTGTTGCTTGGGTCTTTCATACGTTGCTGGTCCTCCCGTGCTTTTGGCGTATCTTTTGACTTCCCATACACGCCCAGGAAGCATAACAGGTTGACGCAGAGATTCTTTGTCACGTGCATCACGTCGATTGAAGAGCGAACCTCTAGAACTTTCCAATAGGGTAGCTCCCAAAATATAGATTTCTTCTTCCACATGGGTGCGCTCTTATCAGGGCCGTTCGGAACAGGTTGGCTGCCATCACCCTTCCCAAAGATTACTTTTAGGTCCTTGACCATATCGAATAAATCATTACCACTACGGAGGTCAGGCTTCTTCCAGTTATCTGCCTCACCTTTGAAATGCTTCCCTCCTTTCTTTCTTATGGGATGCTTGATCGGAAGAAATCTACGATGCCCCAGGTATACAATCTTTTTACATTTATCCAAATAAACACTGTCAGTCTTATCTAAACAGTGTGTGCATGCATTGTATCCTTTGTTTGTATGTCCGGAAATGTTACTAAGAGCAGGCCAATCATTGATGGTTACGAAAAGCAACGCCCGTAGGTCAAATGGCTTTTGTTCGTTCTCATCCCACACACGTACACCTGTTTGCCCCACAATTGTAAGAGTTCTTCCACTAATGGCCTTAGATACACATCAATGTCGTTGCCAGGTTGCCTCGGGCCTTGGATGAGAACTGGCATCATAATGAACTTGCGCTTCATGCACAACCAAGGAGGAAGGTTGTACATACATAGAGTCACGGGCCAGGTGCTATGACTCGAGCTCTGCTCCCCAAAAGGATTAAATCCATCTGTACTTAGACCAAACCATAAGTTTCTCGCCTCTCCTGTAAAGTCCGGGAAGTCTCTCTCGATCTTTCTCCACTGCGATCCATCGGCGGGGTGTCTCAACTTTCCGTCTTTCTTACGGTCTTCTTTGTGCCATCGCAACAACCTAGCATGCTCTTTGTTTGTAAACAGATGTTTCAACTGTGGTATTGTAGGAGCATACCACATCACCTTTGCAGGAACCCTCTTACGGGGGGGCTCGCCGTCAACATCACCAGGGTCATCTGCTCTGATCTTATACCGCAGTGTAGTGCATACCGGACATTCATCCAAATTCTCGTACTTCTCACCGCGGTAGAGGATGCAGTCATTAATACATGCATGTATCTTCTGCACATCTAATCCTAGAGGGCAGAGAGCTTTCTTTGTTTCGTACGTACTCTCAGTCAATTCGTTATCCTTTGGAAGCTTCGGCTTCATTAGTTGAAGTAAACTCTCAAATGCCTTGTCAGTCACACCGTTATGTGCCTTCCATTTCAGCAACTCCAGTGTGGTACCGAGCTTTGTGCTACCATCTTCGCAATTTGGGTCAACAACTTTTTGTGATCCTGTAACATGTTGTCCAGCTTCAACCTCTCCAATTCACTTTCACAATCTTCCCTTGCATCAGCAATAACTCGGCCAAGATCATCATCGGGCTCTTCTGATACCCGTTCTTGATCACCTCCTTCTTCTGCATTGTCTTCCATTGCAGTATCACCGTATTCAGGGAACAAAGGATCTTCTTCTTCTTCTTCATTGTCTTCCATCACAACCCCTCTTTCTCCATGCTTGGTCCAGCAATTATAGCTGGGCATGAAACCTCTCCGAAGTAGGTGGCCTTGAAGGACTCTCGAGGAAGAGTGCTCCCTGACGTTCCGACAATCAACACATGGGCAACACATAAAGCCATTATCTTTGTTCGCCTGAGCTACAGCGAGAAATTCATTCAGGCCTGCCGTATACTCGGAAGTGCGTCGGTCACCTTACATCCATCGCTGCCGTGCATCCATCTGCATCGTATAATTAAGTTTATCAAAAAACATTACAATAACATCTTCAATAGAGAAATGACCAGAGTACATAGACAAATATAACTTTTTTATGTATCAATTACAGATGAAAAAAGATAAGTTTGCTAACCTCGATCGAAGATACCATTTTCTGTGAGCTAATGTGTGGCTCGGATATTTCGTCGAACACCTCGTGTGCATAGTAAAATAACACACAATAGCACCCACCTCTCTCACTCCTCCAAGAAAAAAATAGAGGGAAGGGGGGCAGCTGGGAGGCAGTATATGTAGGGGAAGGGGGCATTGGTCCCGGTTTGTGGCATGAACCGGGACCAATGCCCTTGCGCGTGCCACGTGGCCTGTGACGAGGCATTGGTCCCCGTTCATGCCACAAACCGGGACAAATGTCTGCTAACGAACCGGGACCAATGCCCTCAGGCGATTTCTGCTGCCTCGGGCGCACAAACCGGGACCAATGCATAGCATTTATCCCGAATTTTGATGCCACCGAGACAGATGCCTTTTCTAGCCCTGGACGAAAGGGGTTGTTTCCACTAGTGACTTAAAGAATCTCAATCGTGTGCAAAGACGTTTAATTCAGTGTCATGCAGTAAAGAAAGAAAATAGCAGATACACGAACTGTTCAGCAGGACTGATCTTCTCTCGTATAGTTAATCCAGGATTCAGGTACAAAATGTCTAAGGAGATAATCTTCTTAAGTAAGCAGAGAAAAGGTACGGCACTTGTTCACCCCAAATAAACAAAACTAAAATCACACTCTGGGCGAGCATTACCACACAAACATGTGTTGAGGAAGTCACATAGATATCCAATGCCCGAGACATTCATGTCATGTTGCCACCCACTACCAAATTCCGTGCGATCCGGAACGTTTTGAGCGAAACGTTTTGATAACGTCGAGCGTTTCCGTCGCGAATGGCTGAAAAGTGAAGTTTTCTCTCGACGTATTGGTTTGGTCCGTCGCGGACTGGTTTTGCTCGACTTTTTGCTAGTTTTACGTCGCGTATTTTTGTCTCCGGCCCAGTAGCCCACTAAGAGGCCAGTTGCCTTCGACGAAACTTGCCTAGTCACGTAGAACGTCGCGAATTTTTCTTGGGGCCACACATCCTGCCCTGTTTGACTGCTTTGACTGGCTACGACCGGCCAGTTGATGTCTGGACCCCACTTGTCATCCACGGTAAATAAGCATGGATATAATCTTCGAAATTAAGCATGCACATAATATTTGAAATCATCACAGTTAACGGTGAATAAGCCGTTTCTGAAACAAATCACAAAAAGAAAAGGATATACACCAGACCTAGCGTCCTAGCCAAGAGTGCGCCGCCGCATCTTCATTCTGCATCGAATGGCGGATCACTTCCGCAATGTCGGCCTCTAGCTTGACAGTGAAGTGTCGGGCGAGCCTCGCTTGCCGGAGCTCTTCTGCCGCGAAACTCTCTAAGGACGCTAAAATCCCCGCCTGCATGTGGGGCCAATGCAGGGCCTCGTTGTGGAACTCGACGGCGAGATACTCCTCCTCTTCTTCCTCCTCGACGTCCGAAGGTGCGATGGGTGGAGCTGGAGGTGGTGGTGCGCGGGACGAGTTGGCCTGATGCACCTCGCGCCGGTACGCCTCGCGGGCACGCGCACGCTCCGTGCCTTGCACGCTGCGCCAGGGAAAGTACATGGGGATCTGCTGTTGGCGGCCCTCCTCGCGACGGCCAGACATGGTACCGATGGATCTGCGCACAGCAAAGGGGAGTAGAGAGGTGTGGCACAGACGGACAGTTTGGGAGTAGAGAGGACAGCGTTCTGCGCCCCTATGGGGAGCCGCTGCATTATCCACAGTTTGGGAGTGGAGAGGAGAGCTGACCGGGTATCCCACGTGGCGAGTGTCAACCAAATTACCGAATATAAAGGAGATCTAAATTATAAAATGCACTCCAAAATGGAAATGAATTGACATGGTTTTACATTTGCAACAATGGATACCCTAGTACTAATACTAATATACTGCCTCCTTGTCCTCTTCGATGTCTGTTCCACGTCATCATCCCGGTTACATGCACTCCAAAACATAGGAGATTTATAGTAACTGAAATTAGCATCACAAAAGGTTCGACAACAGGTCCACAGTTAACCAGAACTTTTTTTATGCCAACATCCACTCCGAAGCCACATCCACAGTTTCACATCATCCAACGGATATTTTCCTATGCCAGCATGCATTCCAAAGCCACATCCAGAGGTTCACATCATCCACTGGAACTTTCCGAAACCGCGTCCACAGAAACACTAGCAGAAAAGCATCATACATGTTTAGCACATCTACAAAAAAGAAGCAGATATACTTCCAAACATACAAAGATGAGTGACAAAACTGCCTCACGTGTACAAATGACACAAGTACAGAGGTGATAAACCGCTAGACCCGGTGGCATAAACAAGCTACTAGGTCCTTGTAAACGCTACTAGGTCTAGAGGAGTCTCCCTCTGCATTTTAAAATTGAACAGTTTAATCATCGGCACTCTAATCAAACACAAATATGGCACTCTTTTTTCTATGGTACGCCAACTGTTGGAGACATTGCTGCATATTAATCATCGGCAGAGAACCAAGCCTAGATAGGAGCCTCATAGTAAAGAAGCACACACAAATCAATGAAATTATCGAACACTTTCCAAGGAATATGCAGATCCAATATGGCTCATGCATTACAGATAAAGTCATAATTGGGGCCTCATAGTAAAATCACACAAAAATCAATGAGATTATGGAACACTTACCAAGGAAGATGCAGAACAAATGTAGTTGTACACAACACTAGGTAAGTGTCAATATCTCACCGAGAGAAGGTGCAGAGTTTATGTCCGTGTAAACGCTACTAGGTATTGGGGACTAATCCTTTGGATTTTAGCATTGCCCAGTTTAATCATCGGCACATGCAACAAAACAGAGAAATGAATAACAGCTAGACTCATTGGCAAGCATTGCAGGTTGAGATAATCTAATTAAAGAGCAAAGTAGTTTTACCTCATTCCATGATCTTGCAAGAAACTAAGAATGTATCTCAACTTCACATTGGTGTCCTTCGCACTCTCCAACAGGGTGTCTTTTCCCCTCTGGAGCATGTCGCACTTCTGTTCGGCTACTTTCAAAGTTTTGTTCGCACTCTTCAGCTCAAAATCAAGCTTAGTAACCAAGCCGTGCATGATCATATAGCTTCTTTTTTGGTCCCACAGTTCCAACTCGAGTGCTAGCATTTTTGAAGCTTTCATCGCCCTGTCCAGCCTGTCCTCGCAGCAGACAAAACAGATTAGCTTCTCAGCGTTGGTATCATCAGCCAGCTTGCAAACTTCAGAGAGACGATGAGATTCAATTGTCTCAACTGACTGATGCACCAATTTCTGAATTGTCTCAACTGACTGCTGCACCAACTTCTGAATTTCAGTACGTGACATGCTGCAGAAGTCACAGCCTACACTGTGGTCCTATAGCCAAATACGAAAAAGAATGAAAATCAAAGAAGTGTCGACGAAGGCGAAAGGAGATAGATGAATCTTAAGAGAACATTTGGCTACAGGACTAATTTATATGCTATTTACCTCGGCTATCTGAATAACAGGGGGCTTTGCAAGCTCCGAGGCCTTGTTCAGGTCGATCTCCATCTGGGTGGGGGAAACGATCTCCGAGGGCCCTGTAACGGTAGCGTGAGCTAGATCCATGGCCGGTGGTAACTTAAAACATCAACGGTGAACTACATCCGCCGGCATTTAACCTACATCCGCCGGTATCAAACCTAGATCTGCCGGCATCTAACCTACATCACATCGTTTGGTTGAGGATGGGGAAGAGAGGGAACCATGGCTTATTAGTCATTGTTTGAGAACGACGCCGAGGACGGGGGAGGGCGAAGCCGTGGCAGCCGCCCTTGGGGCGGGAGGGCGAAGTGGAGGCTTTCTGTGGAGGTCGCTTTCAGTGGAGAAGTAGCCGAGTGGGCGAGGAGCGCGGTGTGGTGGAGATTTGGCGCGTAGACGCTGGCGAGTGGGACCCTGCGTGAGGCTGATTCTGTGGAGATTTGGCGCGCGGCTATTAGTCATAATTTATTCTTGTTTTTCGGATTGAACAAAAATTAAAAAAAGAACCAAAAGGAAAAGAGTCTTAATTAGGATCTAATCGCATTTTTATTCTACTTCTTTATTTTAGTTAGCAAATAATTGCAAAATAAGACAGTGCCTAGTGGTGGGGGGGAGGGGCTGACTCATTTCCACACACCAAAGATCGAGTCTTGTTACTCACATTTGTGATGTTGCACCAACTATTGGCTTATTAGGCATGATCCAGTAGTAAAGGGATGTGACAATTCATTGATCGACCGGATCAATGAGTTGTCACATCCACTTATTACTGAATCATGCCTAATAAGTCTTTTTGACATCCTTAAAACATGATCGGGTTAAGAAACATATACTAATATAATATACATATTAGGTTCTTACATACCAACATGATAGAGGTTCTTTACAAGTTCTTACTACGCACACACCAGACGACACTACCAGAAGTAAGAGATAACACAAACACAGCGGGCAAGCTGCAACAACGAGCGCACCAGCAGCAGCTACATCATGTTCTGCCGCTTCCGAGCCTTCATGGGCCTCCTGGCCTCGTTGAAGTAAAGCTGCGGAACATGTTCTCCCGCTTCCGATCCTTCATGGCCCTCCTGGCCTCGTTGGAGAAAGGCCGAGGAGGAGGTGCCGCACGACCTGTGAGGATACTCTGTGCAAGCAGCTTCTTCAGGAAGACGCCGTAGGCAGCGTGCTTGGCCCTAACATGGGGCGCACGATTCTCAGAGCCATTTCCCACACCGACGGCATGTTGAATCATGCTGTTGCGATCGTTGGCTACCTTTCTGACACAGAAAGGGCAGAACAAGTTGGCGTAACGACGGTACCGAATGGCGCCCTCCTGCAGCTTCCTCGGGACATGCCTGCTCTTCGCAGCCCTATCGTCCGCACCCGAGCCAACTTCCAGATCTTCTTCCTGCAAATTTGCAATAAAAGAAAAGTTAGCAACACAATCTTATTGGCAAAAGAATAATATACCTAACCAGATCACAAAAAACATAAAGAAATAGTAGTTCTTCATTTATTTGCATACACTTCATCAAGTAACTTATTTAGCAGATGCGCCCTAAAGAGGACATCAATGTTGAGAAAAATGTGTCGAATTTTATACAACATTACTGTTTCCACTATATATATTTGGTGAACTAATGCACAAAAACAGATAATAACACATCAGGAATTCATTGATGATCTAAGATAACATTCAACAGATTAATATTCTAATTAGTACATGTTATTATACCTTACCAGGTCAAAAATATCATACAAGAATTGTTCTTTAATTATATGCATAAACTGGATCAAGTAATTATCATGCACGGGGGTACAATATGTGATTTTGCAACAAATTCATAATGTGTCAAGAGTATCTGCGAGGCAAAATATACACAAATTGAAAATGTCTCCAAAAAACGTAGAATCTCTAACTTACATGCATGCTAACATGCACACAAAAAACTAGAAGCCATAAGAACAGATGCAACTACAACCTCTGAATCCCTAAAATACAAAAAACCTCCAAACCCCTAAGTACAGATGCAACTACAGCCTCTGAATCAACTCTCATCTATATTTGATCATCCATAACTCTATATAGAAGATCATTTAAAAAGATTCATGCATAGATGTTATTAGTTTCACAACAGGACATCTATATTGTCAATTTAGTGTCTAGTATATGTCTGTTTTTCTACAATGTTTATCCCTTTGGTCTCTAAGTACAGATGCAAGCAGACCTCTGAATCTTGAACTTGCGTGTACAAAAAACCCTCGAACCCCTACAGATCCAACTACAAACCTTTTAATACCGAGTACAAAAAACCTCGAACCCCTAAAGAACAAATGCAACCGCAAACACCAGAAGCCCAAACTTTACAAAAAAAAACAAAGTATACATGCAACTACAAACACTAGAAGCCTGAACTTACGTGCAGTCATGCACAAACCCTGGATCTTTGACAATAAACTAAGCAGGTCTGGACATAGATACCTCAGAGTCCTCGTCGTCGACGTCCTCGTCGAACGCCGTGTAATCCCCGTAGGGATCACCCAGATCTTCCAGGAGAGGAAAAGCAGCAGGCGCCTCCACCACGGCAGGAGCAGGCGGTGCCCTCAAAGCGCCATGGCCGGCCGACGAACCTGCGGCGGTGACGACATCCTGTGGCTACGACGAACTGGAACCGCCATGGGCGGCTCCTATGGCGACGACAACAGAAGGGACGACGCTGTCGTTCTCCTGCTCCGAACCTTCCATTCTGCGGAACCGCCTCGGGGTTGTGCGCTCGGCAGTTGGGAGAGAAGGAGGGCTGGGAGACGATGCGGAGTGGGGTTTTTTTTGCTAGAAATTGGGGGGGAGAATGGATGAGGGAGAGAGGCGATGCGGCAGTAGCTTTATATACGGAGTGCCGTTTCGAGGCCGCCCCGTTTCGACTGGTCGCCATGTCGTGTGCGCATGCATGCATGGTGGGAACGTGCCGGCTGACTTAGTCAATATAGAATGATGTGACATTTAGTCACTGGCAAGTGGGGCCCGGGATGCCACGGGGCCACCAATCAGTGACCCAAATTCACCACAAAGCTCACCCCACCAAGTCAGCGAATATCAAAGGCTCTATCGTACATGTAGAAAAGAGGATACCGTTTTATACGTGTACGCATACAAAACGATATGGCACGTGTTTGCTTGCGAAACGTGGTACCAACCTTTGCCAAGTTCACTACAAATATTGGTACGTGCCAACACAACTACCATGTGTATGCAGTCTAGGTGACGAACATGTGGTTACGTGCCAACACGTCTCGCATTCACACGCCTTGGACATGCACACGGCGTCGTGCAGGTGGTGGTTAGCCTGCCGCGCGTAATGGCGACAATGGGACGCGACCTGCACCAGGCGGCGGGACGGTGCTTCGCCTCTGCCGCACGCCTAGCATTAACGCGGTATGCAGCCTTCCCGGCTCCCCAAGCGGCGCCAGGGTCATTGCGGTTTGCATGTCGCCGCCATTTACTCCGATGGGATGCGTGCTCCGACGCGTGCACCGTCCATGGCGCCGAACGATGATCAGGGCAGCAGGCAACGAGCGACAACGAGGAGGACGGACGGAACGGCGTCTAGGATAGTTTAGGCCTAATTTATATTTCCCGCCGTATTTTTAATTAGAATGTAATGATCTATACTTACTAATATATATGTACTACTCCAGTTTAGTTATAAACATTCGATGCCCCCCTTTCGGGGAAAACTGAAGGAATACAGTTAAAAGTATAGCTAGATTTTCTGTTATTAACGTAGTTATGGCCTAACCTAACACAACCAAGCAAAATAGTATTGTGTTCTACCCCCTTCCGACGCGGTCATAGGGGTAGACCAAAAGGTTGACTTCTGGTCAATAGATCAATGTTCTAGTGAAGCGTTGGGCTCTAAAGTGTCGGAATCCTACGTAAACCATGGTGGGGCACTAAGAATGCTTATAAACCTGTGCCGGGATCGAGGTGGGGAGGGGCCAATATACTACCCATAGGTGTGACTGGTTTCACCGGCATCACATAGGAAGGTTATGCACTACACTTATAGGTATCGAACCGTCGATGCTACCCCGTTCGGGCAATTCGAAGGGAATATTGTTAAAAGTATAACTAGATTTTGGTTATTAATGTATCTTAGGTCTAATATAACACAACCAAGAATATAGTTATGAGGTCTACCCCCTTCCGACGCTGGTCATAGGGGTAGACCAAAATATTGACGCTGGTCAACAGATCAATGTTCCAGCGAAGCGAGGGAATCTTGCCAAGAGGTGGGCCCTACCATTGTCTTGGGTGTTCATTGGGCCTAACCTAACAAAACCAAGCATTTGGTTCCACTTTTCTACCCCCTTCCAGCTCACGTAAAGGGGCCAGAACTCCAGTTCCGTCTTTTTACCTAGTGGGGCTATGGTTTCTCCGGAGAAGGGACTCCGGATCGTCTGAATGCCACCAAATCCCATGGTATGACATACCATGTGTGTTATAGTGTTCCATGGGTCTTTGATGCCCAAAATTCCCTCACTCGGTGTGTTATGGCTTCACCGGTGTCAGATTCTCTCTGGCGGGTTCAAGGACTACTCAAACCACGAAACTCCCGGATGTGACGAAACAGGGGGAATCCTGCCAAGAGGTGGGCCCTACCATTGTCTTGGGTGTTACTTGGGCCTAAACTAACACAACCAAGCAATTACTTCCACTTTACTACCCCTTCCGGCTACGTAGACGGGCCAGAACAGCAGTTCCGTCTTTTTCCCGTGGGGCTAGGCTTTCTCCGGAGAGGGGCTCTGGATCGTCTGAATACCACCAAATCCCATGGTATGTGGCATAACATGTGTGTTATAGTGTGTCATGGGTCTTGGATTCCCAAGATTCCCTCTTTTTGTGTGTTAGTCCTTCGCCAGCGTCGGATTATCTCTAGAAGGTTCCAAAACTATTTAGAGCCCGAAACTCCCGGATCTGACAGAACATGGGGAATATTGCCAATAGGTGGGTCCTACCATTTTATTTTCTGTTACTTGGGCCTAAAATAACACAACCAATCAATCAGTTCCACTTTCCTACCCCTTTCCGGCTCACGTAGAGGGGCCAGACCGAGAGTTTCTTCTTTTTCTCCCGCACACCTAGGGTTTCTCCGGCGAGGGGGTCCGGAGCGTCTGAATTCCCACCCAATCCTAGGGTATGCCAAAACATGTGTGTTAGATCGTGGCATGGGTCTTGGATGCCCAAGATTCCCTCGCTCTTTGTTTTATGGCTTCACCGGCGCCGCATTCTCTTTCGCGGGTTCCAGGACTACTTAGAGCCCGAAACTCCCAGATCTCACGGAATGTGGGTAATCTTTCCAATAGGTGGGACCTAACATTGTCTTGGGTGTTACTTGGGCCTAACCTAACACAACCAAGGAATTGGTTCCGCTTTTGCTATGATGAGGGGATAGTAACCCGGTATGCCAACTCCCAGGTGTAATCCGGCCCAAACGGCGGATGGACCAAATCCGGCTAAGAACAAAGAAGCTTCAGAAAGGCCCAGGGCTTGTAAGGATCGTAACCCGGATTGTGGGTTATGGTAAGGAAAGTTAGGTTTGTATATAGAGTTCGAGTAGGACTCAAGGAGCGCTTTGTATGACAAGCCAAAGGGGGTATGAGTACTATATAAACCAACCCCTAGGCTTCGCCTGAGAGAGATTCAAGTCATAACTGTAACACCTATTATCGAGTATCCAGCATAATCATATCGAGATCCGGCGAGTTGTTTTCCGGCTCTTAGATTGCTTTTCGCCATGTCTTCCTTCGAGCTACACCCTCTCCCAAATACCTGTGTCGACTTGCCCCTAGATCAGTTACCCCCGGTAACATCTGCCGTGATTATCCCACGACAGTTGGCGCCCACCGTGGGGCCTGCGTCCAAAGGTGTTTACATCACGGGAGAAGCTCGGAAGAGTATGGAGAACTTTGTCGTCGGCGAGATCTACTCCAATGACAAAGGAGAGCAGATAGTGGACAATTCCGGGTGGGAGTTGGAGCCGGATCACTTCGAATCCGGATCCATGGTGTCAATCGGCCAAATCAATATCTTCATCGGCATGGTACGTACGCTCAATTTGAAAGGACAATATCATGTGCATGTTACAGGGACTTCCAGCAGGGACAAAGGGGCGTTGAAGCAAACAGTGGATCCAGCCTCCTCGGCCACTTCGGGATCCTTGAGATGGGCGGAGCAAGAGGTAACATGGAGCAGAAGGGATCACCCGGAAGGAATAAAGCACCCCGGAACCTTGGCATTAGTGGTGGCACCCCAGGTCAATGGTTACGAGCTGAAGAAAGTCTTGATGGATGGAGGGAGTAGTATCAACATCCTATATTGGGAAACCTTCTTGCGCATGAACCTCAAGGAGTCCCAGCTACAAAAAAGTTCGACGGTGTTCCATGGAATCGTGCCGGGTCATTCGGCACGCCCCGAAGGAAAAATTGCGTTGGAAGTAGCCTTTGGAGAATCGGTAGATAACTATCGGGTGGAGTGGCTCACGTTCGAGGTAGTCAAGCTGCACAGTCCCTACCACGCTCTGTTCGGAAGGCCGGCTTATGCTAAGTTCATGGCTAGGCCGTGCTACGTGTACCTGCAATTAAAGATTCCGGGCCCCAAGCAGACCATCACTATCCATGGAAACCGGGATATAGCAGCCGAGTGCGATGAGGGAGATTCAGTAATGGCCGAACAAGCCTGCAGGAAGGAAGAGCTTCAGTATTACCGGTCGCAGGTGGATCCGGATGATGGTACAGCGTTGAGAAGGCCAGATGCTGAAGACGAAAGAGCGAAGTTCAAGGCAGCTCAAGATACCAAGAAAGTAGATTTTGTGGAGGGAGATCCCACCAAGCAATTCACTATAGGGTCCAATCTAGATGATGCGCAAGAAAAGGCTCTGGTGGAATTCATCCGTTCAAATGCGGATGTGTTTGCTTGGACACCCAGCGACATGCCGGGTATTCCCACTGAGTTGGCAGAGCACAGTTTGCACGTGGATCCCAAGGCCAGGCCTGTGAAGCAAGGTATGAGAAAGATGAATGAGGAAAGGAGAAGAGCTATAGGTGAGGAAATCGCGCGACTATTAACCGCAGGCTTTATCATGGAAGTATTTCACCCCGACTGGTTAGCAAACCCGGTTCTTGTGATGAAAAAGACAAATGAATGGAGGATGTGTATCGATTTCACGAGCCTCAACAAGCATTGCCCAAAGGATCCGTTCGCACTACCAAGGATAGACCAAATCATAGACGCGGTAGCCGGAAGCGACTTGCTGTGTTTCCTGGACGCATATTCGGGGTACCACCAGATTAAACTCAAAAGGGAAGATTGGGAGAAAACGTCATTCATAACCCCTTTTGGGGCCTTCTGCTACAAAACCATGACGTTTGGATTGAAAAATGCGGGCGCAACTTACCAACGATGTATTCAGAAGTGCTTCGAGGACCAAATTGGGCGCAACGTGCACGCGTATGTGGATGACGTGGTTATTAAGACCCGGAAGGCAGAAACGTTCATTGATGATTTGAAGGAGACATTCAAAAACTTGAGAAGGTACCAGATGAAGCTTAACCCAACGAAGTGCGTATTTGGAGTCCCGGCGGGGAAGTTACTCGGCTTTATAGTCTCCGAGAGAGGAATCGAGGCAAACCCGGACAAAATCAAGGCCATCCAAAGTTTGAAGAAACCGGAAAATTTGAAGCATGTTCAAAAGCTCACGGGCTGCGTAGCAGCCTTGAGCCGGTTCATATCCAGGCTTGGAGAAAAGGCAATACCCTTGTATCGGCTTTTGCGGAAGTCAGATAAGTTCGTGTGGGATCAGGAGGCAGATGAGGCGTTTGAAGCGCTAAAAAAGCAATTGTCGGAAGCACCAGTACTAGCAGCCCCGGGTCCTAAAGAACCTATGTTATTATACGTGGCCGCTGGTCCCCGGGCCGTCAGCGCGGTAGTTGTCGTAGAACGCAAGGAGGATGGGAAGGGATACCCGGTCCAAAGGCCGGTTTATTATGTCAGCGAGGTGTTATCGGAAGCAAAGCAGCGTTATCCACATTGGCAAAAGTTGGTGTTTGGGGTCTTTATGGCCAGCCGGAAGTTGAAGCCATATTTCCAAGAACATCCCATAACAGTGGTTAGTTCAATACCAATGTCGGATATCATCAGAAACTCGGATGCAACGGGAAGAATAGCCAAATGGGCAATAGAGATGGGAGATTATCATATCAGCTACGAGCCCAGATCAGCAATCAAGTCACAGGCTTTGGTCGATTTTGTTAACGACTGGACACACACTGGAATGGCTACTATAGTCCCAAATTCCGAGTCATGGACCATGCACTTCGATGGATCAAAGCAGTACGAAGGGTCAGGAGCTGGAGTGGTGCTGACGTCGCCAAAGGGGGACAAACTAAGTTACGTGCTACAGATTCACTTCGATTGTTCAAATAACGTGGCCGAGTATGAGGCCCTACTGCACGGCTTGAAGATAGCCAAGGAGATGAACATCAGAAGGATACGATGCTTTGGGGATTCGGATCTTGTGGTGCAGCAGGTATCAGGAACCTGGGATAGGAAGGACGCCACTATGGCAGCGTATCGCAGAGAGGTTGATAGGGTTGCCGGGTGTTTCTCCGGGTATGAAGTAGAGCACATAGACAGAAGAAAAAATGAGGCAGCGGATGCACTCGCCAGACTCGGCTCGCGTAGAGAGCCGGTTCCACCTAATGTTTTCCTGGATGAGCTATGGCGACCGTCAGTTAAATCCGAGTCTGAGGAAGAACTAGCAAATCGAGACCCGGATGAGGAGTTTGTGGCTACAATACGTACTGTTCCCGAGTGGACAGAGCCATATCTGGCCTATCTATCACGGGGCGAATTGCCAGAGCAGGAAGTATTAGCAAGACAAATCTTGAGGCGGGCAAAAGGATATACTATTATCAATGGGGAGCTGTACAAGAGAAGCGCGACAGGAGTCTTTCTGCGCTGCGTGACACCGGAAGAAGGCCGACAAATCCTTAAGGAGATCCACGAAGGTGATTGTGGGCATCATGCGTCCACAAGATCCCTTGTGGCTAAGGCCTATCGGCATGGGTTCTTCTGGCTCACGGCCTTAACAGACGCGGAGCGGATAGTGGCAAGATGCGATGGATGTCAAAGGTACGCTCGCCAAACTCATGTGCCGGCTATGGAGTTACGGACAATACCACTAACCTGGCCATTCGCTGTTTGGGGTATGGACATGGTTGGCCCTTTCCATATGTCACCATGCAAGAAGACACATCTTTTAGTGGCTGTCGATAAGTTTACCAAGTGGGTGGAGGTTATGCCGGTTACCAATTGTGAAGCGGCCACAGCAGTCAAATTCCTGAAAAGAATCATATACCGGTTTGGATATCCCCACAGTATAATCACTGACAACGGAACCAACATGTCCCTTGGAGAGATGGAAAAATTTTGTGGCAACAATGGAATCAGGCTTGATGTGGCATCAGTGGCACATCCGCAAGCCAACGGGCAAGTGGAGAGGGCGAACCAAGAGCTACTTAGAGGATTGAAACCGCGGCTAAGGGTCCCTTGTATCAGGGCCGCTGGAGCGTGGGTTGAAGAACTCCCTTCCGTGGTCTGGGGTATCAATACTACACCTAACCGGTCCACCCAGATGACGCCTTTCTTCATGGTTTACGGCGCAGAAGCAGTATTACCAAGCGACATCATTCATGATTCACCAAGAGTGACAGCCTACGTCGAAGTGGAGAACGAGAAGAACCGGCAAGACGCCGTGGACATGTTAGAAGAACAAAGGGAGCAAGCCTTAGAAAGGTCAGCCATATATCAGCAGGATTTGCGAAGATATCATAGCCGGCGGGTAAAAAGCCGGGTCTTCCAGGAGGGAGACTTGGTCCTGCGCTTGGTTCAAACAAACGAGGGAAAACACAAGCTATCGCCGCCATGGGAAGGACCTTTCATCATAAGCCGGAGTCTACATAATGGGTCATATTACTTGATAGATGCAAGAGAAGAATCGGCCACAGTCAACGACACTGCTCATACTACTGCACCTATGCAAGAAAGAGATAGACCATGGAACGTGGCTCACCTACGTCCATACTATACTTAGCAGAAAATGATGTAACAGGCAGCAGGTTTCAGACGCACTCTTTTCCTATCCAGGGCACCCTTGGGGACTGGATGGGTTTTTAATGAGGCGGCCTGCTGGCCTAATTTTCTCATATCAAATAGAAAGGGGATTATCGAGAAAAGAGACAATTGTCATTTATACGGCGTAAAATATTTAGGTCTTGAGGGCTAGTTGCTCCTACAAGCACAGCTGCAAACTCAAAAAAGACCCGGCCTTGATGCCAATGAGTTATAGGGGCCGGCAACTCGAAAAAACGAGTGCGGCTACAATCTTATAACCGGACAAAGAAGTCCAAAATTCTCGTCTATTCTTACTTAAGCTCGATGTGACTCGCAACAAAGTGGCATGATCTGTTCGCCTACGATTACTATCAGTCATGAGACCCAAAAGGGACTTGTTTGACCCAGTTTTCGTATTGATGTAACAACATGGTATCCACGCGAAAGCCGGCTTATAGTACAAGATAGTCGAAAGGGTCATCTAAACCATAGGTTATGCAGAGTATAAGGCTTACAGCCGGAAACTCAACGATTATCAAGCATAACTTCAAACCTCATAAAAGCTGTCCTGAAGTTTTGGGCATCCAGCGATGGGCGATTCGTTTCCTTGAAAAGAAACAATCATGTGTCCTAGACGCGGAAACCCGGGCTGGGGACTTATGAGCTCTAATGAGGAAACAACATCATCCAGCCGATTAAATTACAACGAGCCACGCATCCGGGTCTCAGACGAAACCCGGAGGACGGGCTTTGCTAAGAAAAAAGAAGTATAAGTTATCGAGAATAAAGCAAGTGGATATCAAGAATAAGAAAACGCAAAGATACATTCATCAAAAGCCCAAAGGGGCGCAAAGTGCATCGGGAGTTTAACTCAAAGTATTACAATATCATAAAAGTATCAGAAGAGCACAGGCGCTCTGCTTAAACGAATAGTAAAGCTGTTGTAAACGACGCTTCGCCGATTGACGCATGTGGAATGATAAGCGTTACTTCAAGCTGCAGGATCCACCTTGGCCTTGCCCTTGGTGCCACTTGGATCAGTAGTAGTCTCGGGCTGCGCAGCAGAAGTTCCAGGAGCAGAGTCGACCTCGGCCTTCTTGGCGGCTTCTTCCTTTAACTTGATCGCTTCCTCCCTCCAACGGACAAGCATATCGAACGGCTGGGGGCGGTCAGCCTTGACAACCTTGTCATTAGCATCATAAGCCGGAAGAATCACATCAATTTCTAAGGCATCAGCGATAACACTAGCCGGATGACGGACTTCTTTCTGAATAGCCTTGAAGTCCTTTGGCAAAAACTTGGACCCATCCAAGTTGAACTCTGGGAATCCGCTCATAAGCTTGGACAGCTCTAGCTTGGGAGCGTAGGCCTTAGCTAACGCGAGTCCCCGGGTTACCCCAAAGCGGCAGGAGGACCGTTTCCAATGCCAAATCCATTCGGGGATGGTAGAGCAGCTTTCTAGTAACTTCTTCATGTTATCTGGCCTGATACCCGGCAGACGTAACTCGTCAAGTATCCAACTGACTCCGCTGCAAAGTTGGCGAAGAGTATTCTTGATGGTTTTAAGCTTGGCAGCATCATCTCCTTCGGGGGCAGCGTCATGTGGCCCTGCTAAAAAAGGCAAAAGAAGCAAAGATAGTAGGCAAACAAGTGCAGTTGTTCAAATCAAAGTAATCCGAGTCACAAAAGGTGAAATTCAAAAATCTTACCAGTTGCGGTACGATAAACACCATCAATTTGAGCAGAAAGAGTTGTCAGTTTGCCTTTTGCCTTACGAGCTCTCTTCTTGTACTTTTTCGTCATCTTCTGGCACCTGTGAGCCTCAGTCTCAGCAGCTTCACGAAGGGCCGCTTCTTTTTCAGCAAGCTTGGTGGATTTGGCCAGTTTCTTCTCCAACTGTGAAACATAGTCCTGTAGGGAAGCATGAAGAAGGGTCAGCCAGAAACATTATGCAAAGTTCCAAGCAAGCTACCTAGTAATTTACTCGGAACTTGGGGACTATATATGGAATCAATTGGTGTTAGTCGGGATTACCTCGTGCTTGAGTATTAAGGCATCTAGTAAGTTTTCTTCGTCACCCTTCAAGGTATGAAGGGCATCTAGCATCTGAGCAAAGGTCATGTCTTCAGGACGAAGTTGAGAAGGGCCGGAGGATTGGCCCTCTTGTGGAGGAGCTGTTCCGGGTCTGGGGGTCGAAACCCGGGTCGTTTGAACGTCCGGGTTAGGAGAGCCCGGCTTGGTCTCCAAGATGATGTCTTCGTCCACTTCTTCAGAGGGCTGGGGTGATGCAGTTTTCGGTGGAATTGGGTCCTTGAAAGGGTCTTCTTCTTTTCCGTCCTCGGCCTCGTCTTCAATCTCAACGTCCATGTCATCACTCGGCTTCTCCTCTTCCTGTCCTTCCGGTTCAGGAATATCCTGGTCGCTCAGCGTAACTGTGGCGCTGAAGACAAGAAGGAGGACATGGATCGGTGGAAGGTACCGAAAAAGGAAAGGTAACAAGTACGAGAAAATGCAAATAAAGGTAGTTACCCGGTATTTACGGCGTAGTCCGGAGGAAGTTCGCCACTGGAAGCGGATGACGTTGGCAAGAGCACTGGCTGCGGGACGCGAAATTGCCCGGCAAGTGGATGAGTAGGAGACGGGTGACGCTGAGGAGATTGGGAAGGTTGAGCTGGAGGGGTACTGGCTCGATGAGTAGGTGAAGTGGGAACACCCGGGTTAAGGGGATCATCCCCCGGAGAATTCCGGGTCACCCTACGTTTAGTCGGAAGAGGATCCTTCAAGAAGGGTGAATGTGATAATCGCTCGTTAAGTTCATGCATAGCAGCAAAGGAGTAAGGCGCACGAGACACAGAAGAGAAGGGAACCTTTTCAACTACCCCTCTAGCCTTCCTTTTGTTTCCAACTGGAGGCTCCCGGTCAGACTCGGTGGCTTCCGGGTCATTTTCTTCTTCCTCCTCGTTATCCCCCGACCCTGAAAGCCGAGTAAGTATCAGATAAGGGAAACAGCACAGATAAAAGGCAGGTATAAAGGTTATGGAGGAATACCCTCATCATCATCCACAGACTCGACCTCTTCTTCGGGGTCTTGAGAAGGAGGAGAGTTTTCGACTTTCCAGAAGGGATCGTCAGCCTGTAAACAGGTAAATACAAATGATGGTTAAAGGCTGTAGCGGACGAAAGTACTGAAATAAGAAAAAGGGGGGCAGGACTCACCGCTGGGGCGGGATTCTCCCGAGTAAACGGGGGTAACCCGGCGGTGTTCTTTATGACGTCCAATCTCTCCACCAAGAAGCCCTTGATGGTCTTGATGGTGTTACCGGCAGGGAAGTTTTTGGTGGAGTAGCGGAGGGAGTCTGTGATATGGCCCGAGTATTCGTGCAGCAGTTTTGAACGAATGGAGTTGGGTTGAACCCGGAACTCCACCCAGGTCTTTACTAAATTGAGCCCGAGAAGGCCATGGGCTGAGAAAGCTGCTAATTTGGCCAGAAGGGGCTGAATCGCTTCCCTATCAGGATCAGGCGCAAAAGCATTGAAAGACGCGGAGGGTTCGAGGGGGGTCTCCGAGTAACCCGGCAATTTCCTCTCGCCATCCGGAGAGGTATCATGGCAATAGAAGAAGGATAGCTGCCAATTTTTGGCATGGGAGTTCAGATTAAGGGCTGGCATCAGCGAGTGCTTGCGGCGTTGGATAGATACCCCGCCGCAAGTAAGGATTGCTCCGTCATCGCTCTCGCGGCACGGTTCACAGTAAAATAACTCGGTAAAAAGAGCTAGGCTTGGTTGAATGCACAGGTAAGACTCGGACAAGACTATGAAGTGAGTGATGTTCAGCATAGAGTTAGGCCCTATGTCGAACACCCGGAGGCCGTAGTGGCTTAGGATTTCTCGGAAGAAGGGGTGACCCGGAGGACGGAACCCCCGGATCACGTGCTCGGTAAAGCAGATTACCTCATTCCCGGTAGGAGTGGGACGGGTCTCATCGCCAGGAGCCCTCCAGTGTATTTCCTTTTGGGAAGGAAGGATTCCTAGCTCGGCCATCCCATCCAGTTTGGCCTTCGTTGTTGAAGACCGGCCCCAGTCGGCAGAAGCGGTTTGGGAGGTCTTTGCAGGAGCCGGGTGTTTTCCCTGTCTTTTAGGAGCCATGGAGCTGACCTGCAAGGGACAAGAAATGTGTGGGGTAAGATTCGGAACATCGACTCATTTGAATCTGGAGACATTAAGACGCTGAAGGCTAAAACAAGACCCGGGTAATGCGCTACGAAGCTAAGTGCTGAAGATTTTCCGGGTGTCGGATGAAGTTGAGTAAATTGTTAATTACTTACGTATTGAGGTGGGTTGGGTGAACATGGATGGTTGCCCATACCTTACTGAGGAGGGATTAACTGGAAAAGAAGGATTATCCGGGTGTTAATGCG
This sequence comes from Alopecurus myosuroides, assembly GCA_028641055.1. Classification (NCBI taxonomy): domain Eukaryota; kingdom Viridiplantae; phylum Streptophyta; class Magnoliopsida; order Poales; family Poaceae; genus Alopecurus; species Alopecurus myosuroides. The sequence continues at coordinate 265,060,264 of CM054060.1, forward strand.
GCAGGCGGAGAAAACAAGGCGGAACGGATCTAGAATCGAAGGACTTGCAAGTAATCTTATATGAAGTTTAATGGTTAATAAGGGCGCGGAAATGAGTGGTGATTGCGTATCAGGTGCTTGAAGAAGCTAAGGACTATTGAAGCGGACTAATTTGATGGTTCCCTAAAATTGATTTGCGGGTTGACTCAGATCCAATCTTGGTCAAATTGATGAAATTGCCGGTTTCAGTTGGATGGTTGAGAGGGGCTTACCGAAGGAGTTGAGGTCCGAACTGAGGCCGGTGCGCGGCGCGGCTTGAGTGTCTCACCACAGTCCTTGATGAAAGAAGCAAGAGCGTGGCGGCGGGGCTCGATGGCGGCGCTGGAGAGCTCGAGGTCGGGTGCGGCCGGAGGTGGCCTTATCTCTGGAAGCGCGCGTGAGCCCGGCGGCCGGAACTGTGAGGGAGCGAGGAGAAAGAAATGACGAAACGAGGTGAATGGTTTAGGGTTACCCTCTGCTGATATTTATAAGGGAGGTGGTGAGCTCACCCGCGGCCAGAAAGCCGGAAGTTGCGGAACAGTAATTATCCGCGCGGATTTGGCGTTGTGGGCGTTCGGAGCAAGGGTTCAAATATGGAAAGGCCCATTAGGCGTTCAAGGAAGGATCGAGCTATCGGGATAGCGAGCGCCTCAAGAATGAATCCACGAAGCCCGCGCTATCCTGGGGACTACTGATGAGGGGATAGTAACCCGGTATGCCAACTCCCAGGTGTAATCCGGCCCAAACGGCGGATGGACCAAATCCGGCTAAGAACAAAGAAGCTTCAGAAAGGCCCAGGGCTTGTAAGGATCGTAACCCGGATTGTGGGTTATGGTAAGGAAAGTTAGGTTTGTATATAGAGTTCGAGTAGGACTCAAGGAGCGCTTTGTATGACAAGCCAAAGGGGGTATGAGTACTATATAAACCAACCCCTAGGCTTCGCCTGAGAGAGATTCAAGTCATAACTGTAACACCTATTATCGAGTATCCAGCATAATCATATCGAGATCCGGCGAGTTGTTTTCCGGCTCTTAGATTGCTTTTCGCCATGTCTTCCTTCGAGCTACACCCTCTCCCAAATACCTGTGTCGACTTGCCCCTAGATCAGTTACCCCCGGTAACATCTGCCGTGATTATCCCACGACATGCTACCCCATTCCGGCTCACGTAGAGGGGCCAGAACGACAGTTCCGTCTTTTTCGCAGCGGGGCTATGGTTTCTCTGGAGAGGGGCCTCCGGATCGTCTGAATGCCACCAAATCCCACGGTATGCCATACCTTGTGTGTATTAGGGTGTGGCATGGGTATTGGATGCCCAAGATTCCCTTACTCCCTGTGTTATGGCTTCACCAGCGTCAAATTCTCTTTTGCGGGTTCTACTTAGAGCCCGAAACTCCCGGATCTCACGGAACGGGGGGAATCTTGCCAAGAGGTGGGACCTACCATTTTATTGAGTGTTAATTGGTCCTAACCTAACACAACCAAGTAATTGGTTCCACTTTTCTACCCCTTTCCGGCTCACGTAGAGGGGCCAAAACGGTAGTTCCGTCTTTTTCCCAGCGGGGCTATGGTTTCTCTGGAGAGGGGCCTCCAGATCATGTGAATGCCACCAAACATGATGGAGGGATGATAACCCGGTAGGCCAACGCCAAGGAGTAACTCGGCCCAAAGGATTCTGCGCAAAACCCGGCTTAGGATAACGGAGTTTCTAGAAGGCCCAGGAACGTAGGCCTCGTAACCCGGATTGTGGGTTACGATAAGGAAGTTTAGGGTTTGTAAGCAGTGTCCGGGTAGGATTCAGAGTGCACCTTGGAGAGTAGGCCAGGGGGTCCGGATATTATATAAGACGGCCCCTAGGGTTAGACCAAGAGAGATCTAAGAGTTCGAGCAATATCGCTAGGTATCGAGTATCCAGTGTAACACGTGAGTTGAGTTAATATATTTAGATCGGAGACTCGGCGACTTGATTGCCGGCTACCAGATCGCACATCATCATGTTTTCCCTTGAGCTAAACCCTCTCCCAAACACCAGAGTCGATTTGCCCCAAGACAAGTTACCCCCAGTAACGTCTGCCGTGATTATCCCACGACAGTTGGCGCCCACCGTGGGGCCTACGTCCAAGGGTGCTTACATCACGGGAGAAGCTCGGAAGAACATGGAGAACCTTGTCATCGGCGAGATCTACACCGACCCCGCAGGAGAGAAGATGGTGGACGATTCCGGCTGGGGTCCAGAGTCGGATCTGCTCGAATCCGGATCTGTCGTGACAATCGGCCAGATCAACGTCTTCATCGGCATGGTACGTACGTCCGGTTCAATCCCTGACGATTTCGGATTTGATTCTGTGTCAGGGGAGGCCACCTGCGTTCAGTCAGACGGAGAAGAATCGGTCGGGACGGTAGATCCGACAGAAGAGCCCACCACGAAGAGGGAACAGCCGGAGGAGCCAGCATGGACCCCGCGTGGCCGGGTCACGAGAGAAGATGATACCGAGTCTATCCTGCACTTGCTGGAGGACCGGTACGAGGAAAACAGCAGCGAAGAGGAAGAGTACGAATCTGCACCAAGCATTGTGCGCCAGGTTGCGGTTTACACGGCTCCCGCGATCAATCTTAATTAGGGGAACGTGACCGCGGCCACGGTCGGAGCAGCACAAGCATTGGCCCAACAGCAAGGTCCAGTTGACGGAAAGCCGGTTCTCACCCGGGTTGACGGAGAATCGGCATCAGTTACCAGCCATGCGGCGGACAGTGAGTTGCAGGCAAACATGTTTGGATATCTGGCAAATCGGATGCCAGGGGCGGGTCCTTCAAACCCGCAACACCCGGCCCTATTCAACAACAACTTGATTCTGGACCCAACCGTTCTAGCCACAGTCATAACTCCGGAAAACGCGGCGGAACGTGTTAGAGATCTGGACGTAGCCCGTCGTGCATTGGAGCAACAGAGAAGGCAAGTAGAAGCAGAAAGGCAAGGGATGGCCACGCGCCAACGCAAGCTGGATGCATTGGAAACCCGGCTCCGAGAAGAAACAACTAGGGTGCGTCAAAGGCATCAGACCAGATTACCGGCAACGGGTGGAGTTATAAACCCGGCCACGCTATTCATCACAACTCAGGATCAACCGATCCCAGCGGCAAACCAAGGAACTGTACAGCAACCTGCAACTGGAGGAGCACAACCGGCAAACATACAAGCCGGGTTACCCATATTGCAGAAAGGAGTCACTGCCGGCAATACACTACCACCACCATCACGATTTCGCACGCCAGCAGGTCACTACAACAACCCCATGGATAATGTGTACGCAGCAACACTCGCATTGAATCAAATCCCCGTGAGAGAGTCACCCCACGTAGAGGAGACCCGGCGGGCGATAGATCTATTGCGCACTGCGGTGGCACAGCAAGTTAATTACCCGGATCACAGAAGTGGAATGCATGGGACACCATATATCAGCCAGCAACGAGGCAATACCGGTAATATCCAGACAAGTTCAGCGCGACGGAGGGAAGAGCAGCAGCAAATGCCGCCTCCTCCCCGCGTTCAGGCAGTACCAGCAGCATCAGCAGCACAAGCTATCGTGGATAGTTCCAGAGCCAGGAGGGCCGCGACCGGGTCTGCGGTGCATGGGCCACCAGCCGTACCGCGTCCAGCCGCACCTCCCGCAAGATCACACGTTTCCCGAGTAAGGCCAGTTCCGACTAATCTCGCTGGGCCTAAGTGTCTGTCGTATAACATCAGGGCTGAGCCTTATCCGGATAAATTCAAGGAACCGGGTAAAGTTGTGAATTACGAGCCGACTATGGATCCAGAAACATGGTTGAGCAGTTATGAGATGGCTATGTCGATTCGCAATGCATCCGAAAATCTTCAAGCCAAGTTCATGTACTTGATGATGTCAGAAGGAGCAGCAAAGTTATGGTTCAATAATTTACCGGAAGGATCTATCAAGTTATGGGAGGAGTTGAAAACTGCGTTTATCAAGCACTTTCATGGGACGTGCAGAAAGCTATTTACTATTGATGACCTAGAGCGATGTGTCCAAAAGAAGGGAGAATCGGCGCGCAGCTGGGTGCGCCGGGTTATGGAGATACTTCACTCATCTACGGATATTCAGCCCAAAGATGCGCTACAAGCTATGCCAAAGACGTGCAAGTACATACCTTTAGTGCAAAAGTTAACTCGCATGAAATCTAGTCGAAATGCTTCAGAGGTTACGTTGGGAGAGCTAATGGACGCATGTAACAAACACGCTGCAACGGATACTACAGAAGAGGATGTCGATGACAAGAAAGCAAAAGCAAATACAAATAATAGTGGAAGAACCGGCAATGGATCAACGCCGGGTAACAATGGAGGTAACAATGGGAACAACCAGAACAAGCGCCCGTTTGAGGGAGGCTCCGAGTTTGTCGCTAGCACAGAAGCCGGGTCTTCGAGACCTAGGGCAGAAGGAAATTTCAATGCTGGAAACCACAATGGAGGAAATTATCAAGGGCCACCGAGGTCGGGTAACAATTGGGATATCTTCAGAATGGCGTGTCCAAAGCACAGCAGGAACGGTAGGCCGGCTAACCACTCATTAGAGCAGTGCGCGGACTTACAAAGATGGAAGAACGAGGAAGTAAACAGAGCCATGCGAGGTGCAGGTCGGGGAGGAGGACCGGGTCCGGGTGGAAACTGTAACACCTGGGGTGTTACCCTAAATAGGAAGTTGTTTGTTTTCTTTTGCTTGCATCACATGCATCACATAGGCATTGCATTCTGTTTTCAAAACAACTCAAAATTCAAAACCACTTTAAACTTTCACACATGTCCAAATTTTCCAACTCAAAAATTGCCAACTAAGCATCTCAAATTGTTTTCAATAGTTTGAAGTTATTTAAATTGCTTACTCACTAAAAATTCCTTTTTATCAAACACCCTAATGGCAAATTAAAATTCAAATCCAATCAATCATAATGGGCAAGATCAAATTGTGGGTTTAACAAAAACAAATTATTGCAAACAATTAATTCAATAATGTCTCCTAAATTGTTGGGGTTATTGAATAGACTGTTTAAATATCAATCTTTATGGAAAACTAATGGAATTTCAAATACCAACTTAAAACTCCAATTAATAATTCAAATTTTGGAATTAATGTGCACAATTGCTTTTACTCATTATTTTGCAAATTAATAAAATATGTTTATAAAATTTACAACCCCAAACCATATTGGAAATCCAACTACCCATTTAAATTCAAACTAATATTACCAACTTTGAAATCAAAACTAACCTTGCTTTTACTCACTATTTTGCAACTAATAAAATTTAATTGTAAAATAAAAGAACCCCCCCCCCAAAAACCCCTTTTTCCTTTCTTTCTATCTCTCCTATTCTTTCCTTACAAGCAAAAAAAAAGAGAAGGAAAAAAAATATAGAAAAGGGAGAGGTGAGCAGGAGACAGCCCACAGCCCATTTCTTTTTCCCCTAACCCACCTTCCCCTATCTAGCCCACCAAGCCAACAAAGCCCTTGCGCTGTTCTCTCTTCCTCCTGTCGCTGTCCCTCTGTACGGCATGGACAGGATGCGACCACGTTGCCTCCCATCGACATCACCACGGCCACGCTGCCCTCCATAAAGCCCCTCTCCCTCCTGCGTGCCCTAGGCTAGCCCTACCCACTCCATCTCCCTCTTCCCATATCCTTCCGCCGCCGACAGACCCTCCTCGCCTCCCTGAATTTTTCCGGTGTCTACCGATCGTGGACAGAGCTTGGTGCAGCTCGCCACCGTCTCCGTCAAGCTCCAGCCTTTCGGCCCTGTCCTCGAAGGTATGCTCGAGCTACTCCGTCGATCAACCAATTCTGGTACGCCGCTAATCCACTGCTCTGCTCGCGGGCGAGCTCGTCCGAACGCGCTTCTGCAGCTCCAATTCCGGCGGCCGTCGACGTCCCCTCCCATCTACTCCACCGCAAGACCAACGACCGTGTCCAGTAGCTGCGCCTCCACGTGCGGTACCACCACTTCCAAGGATCGGCGCCATCAAGCACGGAGGCGCCCACGCCATGCAATTCTTCCCGCCGGTCACCGCCCCGCTGCTACCCCCTTCTTCCGCGACGTCCGGTCGTCTCCGTCGACTCCAAGCTGGCCTGCTGCGCCATCAACGCTAAGGTGACTATACCCACCCCCGTGGACATCATCTCTGTGCCCGCTCCTCTCGTGTATGCATGGATCCGTCGCCGCCCAGCCCCGTCCGTCTCGCCGCCGGGACGTCCATGCCGTTATCGTGCATCTGCAAGGTCTGCTCGAGTCGCTCCGCCCACCCGTGTCTGCACCTGCTAAGCATCACCACGACCACCTGCACGATCCACCACATCCCAGCACCCCTTGCTACACCTCGAGATCGCACCGATCGCGACTGATCCCCAGCAGCCGCAGCAGTTCCTTTCTCTGAACCGTAATGTATGAATTTTGCTGTTAAAATTCAGTTAAGTGGCCACTGCAACTACTTCCTGCTTCCGTCTCACATACCATCAACAACACGCAGCAGCCGCATTGGTGCTGTTCCCTTGCGCCGCGCAGCGAGCTCTCGGGTTCGATCCCCGCTGAGGGGATAAAAGCCCACCCTTTTTGCCAATTATTCGCGCAGGGGCCAGGGCCCACCAGTCGGTGGCCCTATGAGCCACCTCACCTTCCACACCCGCCACGGTGGCGCGGGCCCCGCACGGCAGAGGCTCGAGGCCAGTGGGCACTGGGTGTAAAAACACCCCAGGGGCCTGTATAAGAAAATCATGTTTCCCTCTAAGTCCTTTTACCTTACAGTTTGGTCCCTGAAAATAAAATGCAAATAACTTCTATTTCATAAACCCAAATAATAAAAATAAAATATGTTTCTTGACCCAAATTTAATTCTCTACCTATTCAAAGCATTTGTTTTCTGTTTTGCACATTTCAAATTGTTTCAAATTTCAAATTTAAACAATTAATTTCAAATTTGGTTAATTCCATAAATAATTCATACTTAATTAAAATAACACAAATAAAATATGTTTTTCAGTCCAAATTCATTGTACTTTCTGTTTATCAACTTTGTTTTGCATTTTGGGCAATTAAAATTAATGTTATTTAATAATTCTTAAAAATGACAAATTAAATGGCATAATTAATAACTTGCAAATGGTTGCTCCAAATTAAATACTCAAAACATGAATTTCATCCAAAATCACATGCCACACTTGAATATCAACTTTGTTTTCTGGTTTGCAACCTTTCAATTGAATAATTGTGTCATCTCTTAATTAATGCATTTAAAATTGGTAATATGCTTAACTAAATCATTTGTAATTGTTTTCCAACAAATAAAATATGTTTTCCATGCCAAATTGAACCACCTTTTCAAATATAAACTTTGTTTCCTGTTTTGATTAATTAAAAGTGGTTAAATAATTTAAACCTTGTTTAATTCATTTAAAATTGCTAAATTAATAACTTGCTCAAATTAAATTATTTTTGAACTAATAAAATATGTTTTCAAACCAGAAAAACATAACCTTTTCAAATATGAATTTGAATTTATGTTTTGAACAAATAAAATTCAAATAATATTCACCCTTGAATTACATTCAATTAAAACTTGTTTAATCTTGTTTAATCATAATTAAATCATTGTAATTCCTTTTTCAATAATTGAAACATGTAATCCACCTAAAATTTGGTGTTCTAATCAAATATGAACTTTGTTATCTGTCTTGAACAATTTAACCTGATGAAAATAACAAATGCTTGTGTGACACCTTTAAGTAACCAAAATTCCAAAACTTAATAAGTGAATTTCAAAATGGGTAAACCTTATTTCCAATTGATTCTATTATTGTTATTTTTCTGTTTTCCTCATCCATGCATCATGCTAAACCACTTTCACCTGTTGGTTAGTTGTAAAACAATTGTTTCAACCATAATTCATGGGCTTTTCATATGCAACTCAAATTGCATATGGGTCCATTTAAATCTGTTTATCATGTCAACTAGTTTATTTCTATGCATCCATTAAATTGTCATGCATCCATATCTTGATCATGCTGGATCTTTTGCCGTAGTAGTAATTGTTGCATCCGGTGTTTGTTCGAGGTTCGTTGCTTCTTCCCGGATAGGACGTTGAGATGATGTGAGCAACGACAAGTTCTGTGGATGTACCTCTACCTGCTGGATCTCAGGCAAGTATACTCACTTGCTGCCAAATGGCTGCCTTTCATCACTTGTTACCGATTCTTTCCGTTGTTCTTATTCTAGCCTGTTGATACGATGCTTGTGTCTCGATCCTATTATATGTTTACCTTGCAGCCATGAAATAGCCTTTCCCTTCCACTTCCTATTAACTGTTGTTCGTTTACCTTGTTGGCCCTCGTGTCGTAGTTGCATGCTTAGTGTTGTTTGCGCTCAAGTCTTGTTGTTCCTTTCATATCACCTGTTTAGTTGATAGTTGGGTTTCAATTCAATCAACAACCTATTAATGTTTTGGGTAATAACAATTTGATGATAAGGCACCGGCAGGAGGCCCGGCGTGGTTTTGAAGCCTGCTAGTGTCGACCCTAATTAGGAAAAGGGTCTTGTCTACTGATCCATGATGAGCGCACTAACCGCATGTGGGAAGCGAGTATGGGCGCCCCCCTCAATTTGACTCGATTCGCATCTCGTCCAAATCGCCACACTTAGTTCGGGCTTTCCATTTGATGCATGCATATGCAGGTGCGAACCCGAGGCCAGGGTGGAAGTTTTGTAGTCGGCATTTAGGGCGGCGTGGTCTTCCAGTGCTATGAGGGTCCCCTTTTCTTCGTGGGGCTCGATTAGCCGCGCACGCACAGCACGTGGTGCTTTGGGCTTGATGCGAAGCAGAGTTGGGTTGTGTTGAGTACCTCGCTTGGTGGGTTGATCCCCCGTCTGGCGGGTTATTCTTACGTGTACGGCCAAATTGGTGCACCCCTGCAGTGTTAAATCTTCTCGAGAAGCCGTGTTTTCCGCGGTTATGGTTGACTTGGTGAAAGTACTGGCTAACAAGTACTCAGAACAACTTACACCTAACCAATGATAACTTGACTAGTAAGTAATCTTATTGACACAACAACTTTATCCATCCTTAATCCAACAGTGTGAGTTATCCTTGGGTTGCTTCCTTAGTAGGGGGTGACATTTGATGGGTTTGTTTGGTGAGTAGTTGTAGTTGGTTTCGATACGCTATCTTATCCCCCTCTTTTAGCCGGATGTTGTAGTGAGTTTCTGTAGTTAGTTAGTGCAGCCCGCTGCCGCTTATTTGCAATAATCCTTTTCCTTTCCGTTGAACCCAAGTATTTGTATCTGGTGATGACTGGTTACGCCGGTATCTTGTGAGTATGGTTTATCCACTTGCCAGTACTTAACCGTACTGACCCATGAATCCTTTTTTCGTGGCTGCATATTCAACATTGCAGTCAACAGGTTTGAAGTCTGACGACGTTAGCTTGGGAATCCCTCCGGCTTGGCCTGGGCAGGGATTGGACGCTCTCGGTTATCTTCAGGACTCTTAGTCCAATTTGTATCTTGTCCGTAGACGGACGATATGTTGTTTCTTCCGCTGTTATTTGGATCTTTGTATGGTATCAGTTGTATCCCCGGCTCGTTTGAGTCATCTTGTATATATCTTTTCTGTTGTTGTTGTAGATTATTCGTGAACTGTTGTAATGTTATCACAAGTGGCAACCTGGAATCGGTTATTATGTGGATGTTGGCGGGAATGCTGAAATCTGCATAGTGCCCGATCCCGGGGCGTCACAAAATGGTATCAGAGCCTTGGTTCCGATTCCCGATATTGTTTCGATACGAATGGTTATCGAAGCAACGGGTCCGCAAAGCCTGTAGGATAACCTCGCTAATGGTCGTTGTTTCTAGAGTGTCAAAAACTATTTCTGCTAAACTATTTTGGAAAAACATCTCAATAGGATTCTTGTTTTCTCCTTATCCCTATTCTATTTCCCCTCCCATCTTATTTGTTTTGGAGTCTTCCTCCCTTTCTATCTTTCAAAGTGTTAGGATCCTACGTGGGTGGACGTTTTCTGAGCCTTTAACCTAATAGGTTCGATCATCGGAAGATTCCTGGTGGAAAAACATCATCGTCACTCCGAGCAAGAATCCCTTGTTAGTGGTCTCGAGCTTAGTGGTGTCGAGGAGATCAAGCTGGAAGCATGAAGAATCGATAGTCGAACTTCTTTCCCCTCCCGGGTTAGCAGGTGGATTGCGAGGGCGCAATCCCTTGTTAGTGGTGTCGTCTGTAACACCTGGGGTGTTACCCTAAATAGGAAGTTGTTTGTTTTCTTTTGCTTGCATCACATGCATCATAGGCATTGCATTCTGTTTTTCAAAACAACTCAAAATTCAAACCACTTTAAACTTTCAAAAATGTCCAAATTTTCCAACTCAAAAATTGCCAACTAAGCATCTCAAATTGTTTTCAATAGTTTGAAGTTATTTAAATTGCTTACTCACTAAAAATTCCTTTTTATCAAACACCCTAATGGCAAATTAAAATTCAAATCCAATCAATCATAATGGGCAAGATCAAATTGTGGGTTTAACAAAAACAAATTATTGCAAACAATTAATTCAATAATGTCTCCTAAATTGTTGGGGTTATTGAATAGATTGTTTAAATATCAATCTTTATGGAAAACTAATGGAATTTCAAATACCAACTTAAAACTCCAATTAATAATTCAAGTTTTGGAATTAATGTGCACAATTGCTTATACTCATTATTTTGCAAATTAATAAAATTTGTTTATAAAATTTACAACCCCAAACCATATTGGAAATCCAACTACCCATTTAAATTCAAACTAATATTACCAACTTTGAAATCAAAACTAACCTTGCTTTTACTCACTATTTTGCAACTAATAAAATTAATTGTAAATAAAAGAACCCCCCCCCAAAACCCCTTTTTCCTTTCTTTCTATCTCTCCTATTCTTTCCTTACAAGCAAAAAAAAAGAGAAGGAAAAAAAATATAGAAAAGGGAGAGGTGAGCAGGAGACAGCCCACAGCCCATTTCTTTTTCCCCTAACCCACCTTCCCCTATCCAGCCCACCAAGCCAACAAAGCCCTTGCGCTGTTCTCTCTTCCTCCTGTCGCTGTCCCTCTGTACGGCATGGACAGGATGCGACCACGTTGCCTCCCATCGACATCACCACGGCCACGCTGCCCTCCATAAAGCCCCTCTCCCTCCTGCGTGCCCTAGGCTAGCCCTACCCACTCCATCTCCCTCTTCCCATCTCCTTCCGCCGCCGACAGACCCTCCTTGCCTCCCTGAATTTTTCCGGTGTCTACCGATCGTGGACAGAGCTTGGTGCAGCTCGCCACCGTCTCCGTCAAGCTCCAGCCTTTCGGCCCTGTCCTCGAAGGTATGCTCGAGCTACTCCGTCGATCAACCAATTCTGGTACGCCGCTAATCCACTGCTCTGCTCGCGGGCGAGCTCGTCCGAACGCGCTTCTGCAGCTCCAATTCCGGCGGCCGTCGACGTCCCCTCCCATCTACTCCACCGCAAGACCAACGACCGTGTCCAGTAGCTGCGCCTCCACGTGCGGTACCACCACGTCCAAGGATCGGCGCAATCAAGCACGGAGGCGCCCACGCCATGCAATTCTTCCCGCCGGTCACCGCCCCGCTGCTACCCCCTTCTTCCGCGACGTCCGGTCGTCTCCGTCGACTCCAAGCTGGCCTGCTGCGCCATCAACGCTAAGGTGACTATACCCACCCCCGTGGACATCATCTCTGTGCCCGCTCCTCTCGTGTATGCATGGATCCGTCGCCGCCCAGCCCCGTCCGTCTCGCCGCCGGGACGTCCATGCTGTTATCGTGCATCTGCAAGGTCTGCTCGAGTCGCTCCGCCCACCCGTGTCTGCACCTGCTAAGCATCACCACGACCACCTGCACGATCCACCACATCCCAGCACCCCTTGCTACACCTCGAGATCGCACCGATCGCGACTGATCCCCAGCAGCCGCAGCAGTTCCTTTCTCTGAACCGTAATGTCTGAATTTTGCTGTTAAAATTCAGTTAAGTGGCCACTGCAACTACTTCCTGCTTCCGTCTCACATACCATCAACAACACGCAGCAGCCGCATTGGTGCTGTTCCCTTGCGCCGCGCAGCGAGCTCTCGGGTTCGATCCCCGCTGAGGGGATAAAAGCCCACCCTTTTTGCCAATTATTCGCGAAGGGGCCAGGGCCCACCAGTCGGTGGCCCTATGAGCCACCTCACCTTCCACACCCGCCACGGTGGCGCGGGCCCCGCACGGCAGAGGCTCGAGGCCAGGGGCACTGGGCGTAAAAACACCCCAGGGACCTGTATAAGAAAATCATGTTTCCCTCTAAGTCCTTTTACCTTACAGTTTGGTCCCTGAAAATAAAATGCAAATAACTTCTATTTCATAAACCCAAATAATAAAAATAAAATATGTTTCTTGACCCAAATTTAATTCTCTACCTATTCAAAGCATTTGTTTTCTGTTTTGCACATTTCAAATTGTTTCAAATTTCAAATTCAAACAATTAATTTCAAATTTGGTTAATTCCATAAATAATTCATACTTAATTAAAATAACACAAATAAAATATGTTTTTCAGTCCAAATTCATTGTACTTTCTGTTTATCAACTTTGTTTTGAATTTTGGGCAATTAAAATTAATGTTATTTAATAATTCTTAAAAATGACAAATTAAATGGCATAATTAATAACTTGCAAATGGTTGCTCCAAATTAAATACTCAAAACATGAATTTCATCCAAAATCACATGCCACACTTGAATATCAACTTTGTTTTCTGGTTTGCAACCTTTCAATTGAATAATTGTGTCATCTCTTAATTAATGCATTTAAAATTGGTAATATGCTTAACTAAATCATTTGAAATTGTTTTCCAACAAATAAAATATGTTTTCCATGCCAAATTGAACCACCTTTTCAAATATAAACTTTGTTTCCTGTTTTGATTAATTAAAAGTGGTTAAATAATTTAAACCTTGTTTAATTCATTTAAAATTGCTAAATTAATAACTTGCTCAAATTAAATTATTTTTGAACTAATAAAATATGTTTTCAAACCAGAAAAACATAACCTTTTCAAATATGAATTTGAATTTATTTTTGAACAAATAAAATTCAAATAATATTCACCCTTGAATTACATTCAGTTAAAACTTGTTTAATCTTGTTTAATCATAATTAAATCATTGTAATTCCTTTTTCAATAATTGAAACATGTAATCCACCTAAAATTTGGTGTTCTAATCAAATATGAACTTTGTTATCTGTCTTGAACAATTTAACCTGATGAAAATAACAAATGCTTGTGTGATACCTTTAAGTAACCAAAATTCCAAAACTTAATAAGTGAATTTCAAAATGGGTAAACCTTATTTCCAATTGATTCTATTATTGTTATTTTTCTGTTTTCCTCATCCATGCATCATGCTAAACCACTTCCACCTGTTGGTTAGTTGTAAAACAATTGTTTCAACCATAATTCATGGACTTTTCATATGCAACTCAAATTGCATATGGGTCCATTTAAATCTGTTTATCATGTCAACTAGTTTATTTCTATGCATCCATTAAATTGTCATGCATCCATATCTTGATCATGCTGGATCTTTTGTCGTAGTAGTAATTGTTGCATCCGGTGTTTGTTCGAGGTTCGTTGCTTCTTCCCGGATAGGACGTTGAGATGATGTGAGGAACGACAAGTTCTGTGGATGTACCTCTACCTGCTGGATCTCAGGCAAGTATACTCACTTGCTGCCAAATGGCTGCCTTTCATCACTTGTTACCGATTTTTTCCGTTGTTCTTATTATAGCCTGTTGATACGATGCTTGTGTCTCGATCCTATTATATGTTTACCTTGCAGCCATGAAATAGCCTTTCCCTTCCACTTCCTATTAACTGTTGTTCGTTTACCTTGTTGGCCCTCGTGTCGTAGTTGCATGCTTAGTGTTGTTTGCGCTCAAGTCTTGTTGTTCCTTTCATATCACCTGTTTAGTTGATAGTTGGGTTTCAATTCAATCAACAACCTGTTAATGTTTTGGGTAATAACAATTTGATGATAAGGCACCGGCAGGAGGCCCGGCGTGGTTTTGAAGCCTGCTAGTGTCGACCCTAATTAGGAAAAGGGTCTTGTCTACTGATCCATGATGAGCGCACTAACCGCATGTGGGAAGCGAGTATGGGCGCCCCCCTCAATTTGACTCGATTCGTATCTCGTCCAAATCGCCACACTTAGTTCGGGATTTCCATTTGATGCATGCATATGCAGGTGCGAACCCGAGGCCAGGGTGGAACTTTTGTAGTCGGCATTTAGGGCGGCGTGGTCTTCCAGCGCTATGAGGGTCCCCCTTTTCTTCGTGGGGGCTCGATTAGCCGCGCACGCCCAGCACGTGGTGCTTTGGGCTTGATGCGAAGCAGAGTTGGGTTGTGTTGAGTACCTCGCTTGGTGGGTTGATCCCCCGTCTGGTGGGTTATTCTTACGTGTACGGCCAAATTGGTGCACCCCTGCAGGGTTAAATCTTCTCGAGAAGCCGTGTTTTCCGCGGTTATGGTTGACTTGGTGAAAGTACTGGCTAACAAGTACTCAGAACAACTTACACCTAACCAATGATAACTTGACTAGTAAGTAGTCTTATTGACACAACAACTTGATCCATCCTTAATCCAACAGTGTGAGTTATCCTTGGGTTGCTTCCTTAGTAGGGGGTGACATTGGATGGGTTTGTTTGGTGAGTAGTTGTAGTTGGTTTCGATACGCTATCTTATCCGCCTCTTTTAGCCGGATGTTGTAGTGAGTTTCTGTAGTTAGTTAGCGCGTCCCGCTGCCGCTTATTTGCAATAATCCTTTTCCTTTCCGTTGAACCCAAGTATTTGTATCTGGTGATGACTGGTTACGCCGGTATCTTGTGAGTATGGTTTATCCACTTGCCAGTACTTAACCGTACTGACACACGAATCCTTTTTTCGTGGCTGCATATTCAACATTGCAGTCAACAGGTTTGAAGTCTGACGACGTTAGCTTGGGAATCCCTCCGGCTTGGCCTGGGCAGGGATTGGACGCTCACGGTTATCTTCAGGACTCTTAGTCCAATTTGTATCTTGTCCGTAGACGGACGATATGTTGTTTCTTCCGCTGTTATTTGGATCTTTGTATGGTATCAGTTGTATCCCCGGCTCGTTTGAGTCATCTTGTATATATCTTTTCTGTTGTTGTTGTGGATTATTCGTGAACTGTTGTAATGTTATCACAAGTGGCAACCTGGAATCGGTTATTATGTGGATGTTGGCGGGAATGCTGAAATCTGCATAGTCCCCGATCCCGGGGCGTCACAGAAACCCGGGCAATGGCCCACCCCCAGCCGGTAACCCGGCAGGCGGAAATCCGGGTAACAACCAAGGGGGAGCTGGAGGTTTCCAAGCTAACCCCAAGCAATTGGGACAGTATCACGTGCATACCACAGGAATTTCTAACAAGGATAAAAAGATACTGAAACAAGCGGTAAACTCGGTTTCCTCGGCTGTTCCGAGATACCTGAGATGGTCAGAGCAGGATGTAACGTGGAGCGGAAGAGATCACCCGGAAAGGATAGAACACCCGGGAGTCTTAGCATTGGTGGTTGCACCACAAGTTAATGGTTATGAGCTGAAAAAGGTCCTAATGGACGGTGGAAGTAGCATCAATATCTTGTATTGGGAAACCTTTCTACGCATGGGTCTCAAGGAGTCTCAGCTACAGAAGAGTTCAACAGTTTTTCATGGGATTGTGCCGGGTCACTCAGCGTGCCCCGAGGGAAAGATCACATTGGAGGTAGCTTTTGGAGAATCGAAGGATAATTACCGAGTCGAGTGGCTTACTTTCGAGGTGGTTAAGTTGCGTAGTCCTTATCACGCGCTATTTGGAAGGCCGGCTTATGCAAAGTTCATGGCCAGGCCGTGTTATGTGTATCTACAGCTAAAAATCCCGGGTCCCAAGCAGACCATCACCATACATGGGAGCCGGGATATAGCAGCTGAGTGCGACGAAGGAGATGCAGCCATGGCGGAGCAAGCTTGCAGAAAAGAGGAACTCAAGTATTACCGGTCTCAAGTAGACCCGGATGACAGAACATCGTTAAAAAGACCGAATACTGAAGATGAGAGAGCAAAGTTCAAGGCAGCACAGGACACCAAGATGGTAGCTTTTGTCGAGGGTGATCCCTCTAAGCAATTTGCTATAGGATCTAACTTGGACAGCGAGCAGGAGAAAGCACTTGTGGAGTTCATTCGTTCAAATCAGGATGTGTTCGCCTGGACGCCTAGCGATATGCCGGGTATCCCCACAGAGTTGGCAGAGCACAGTTTGCACGTCGATCCCAAGTCCAGACCTGTGAAGCAGGGCTTGAGAAAGATGAATGAGGAAAGAAGGAAAGCTATAGGGGAAGAAATTGCTCGGCTACTGACAGCCGGCTTTATCATGGAAGTGTTTCACCCGGACTGGTTAGCAAATCCGGTTCTCGTGATGAAAAAAACCAATGAGTGGAGCATGTGCATTGATTACACGAGTCTCAACAAGCATTGCCCAAAGGATCCGTTTGCACTACCAAGGATAGATTAGATCATAGACGCAGTAGCTGGAAGCGACCTATTATGTTTCCTCGATGCATATTCCGGGTATCATCAAATCAAGCTCAAGAAGGAGGATTGGGAGAAAACATCATTCATAACCCCTTTTGGGGCTTTTTGTTACAACACCATGACATTTCGATTGAAGAACGCTGGCGCAACCTATCAACGGTGTATTCAGAAGTGCTTCGAGGACCAAATTGGACACAACGTCCATGCTTATGTAGACGATGTGGTGATCAAGAGCAGAAAGGAGGAGACATTTATTGATGATCTAAAGGAAACGTTCAAGAACTTGAGAAGGTATCAGATGAAACTCAACCCGACAAAGTGTGTTTTTGGAGTCCCAGCCGGGAAATTACTTGGCTTTATCGTTTCTGAGAGAGGAATTGAGGCAAATCCGGACAAAATCAAAGCTATCCAGAGTCTGAAAAATCCGGAAAATTTGAAACATGTTCAGAAGCTCACAGGGTGCGTAGCAGCGCTCAGCCGGTTTATATCCAGACTCGGAGAAAAGGCAATACCCTTGTACCGGCTCTTGAAAAAATCTGATAAATTCGTATGGGATCAAGAGGCGGACGAGGCGTTCGAGGCACTAAAAAAGCAGCTATCTGAGGCACCAGTCCTAGCAGCTCCGGGTCCTAAAGAGCCTATGTTACTATACGTTGCAGCAGGGCCCCGGGCGGTTAGCGCAGTGGTTGTTGTCGAGCGAAAAGAAGATGGAAAAGAATACCCGGTCCAGAGGCCGGTTTACTACGTCAGTGAGGTATTATCAGAGGCAAAACAGCGCTATCCACATTGGCAAAAGCTGGTTTTCGGGGTCTTCATGGCCAGCCGGAAATTGAAGCCATATTTTCAGGAACACCCCATAACAGTGGTTAGTTCTATACCAATGTTGGATATCATCAGAAACTCGGATGCAACAGGTAGAATAGCCAAGTGGGCGATCGAAATGGGGGATTATCATATCAATTACGAGCCAAGGTCAGCAATCAAATCTCAAGCTCTAGTCGATTTCATTAATGATTGGACACACACAGGCATGCCCACCATGGCTCCAAACTCCGAGTCTTGGATCATGCACTTTTATGGCTCCAAGAAATACGAGGGATCAGGAGCTGGAGTGGTGCTAACATCACCCAAAGGAGACAAGTTGAGCTACGTGCTGCAGATTCACTTTGATTGTTCCAACAACGTGGCCGAGTATGAGGCCTTACTACACGGCTTAAAGGTAGCCAAGGAGATGAACATTAAGAGGATACGGTGCTTTGGAGATTCGGACCTTGTGGTACAGCAGGTCTCAGGAACTTGGGATAGAAAAGATGCAACTATGGCAGCGTACCGCAGAGAGGTTGATAGGGTTGCCGGGTGTTTTTCCGGGTATGAGGTGGAGCACATAGACAGAAGAAAAAACGAGGCAGCAGATGCACTCGCCAGACTCGGCTCGCGCAGAGAGCCGGTTCCACCTAATGTTTTTCTGGATGAACTATGGCGACCATCAGTTAAAACCAAGTCTGAGGAAGAACTGGCAAATCAAGACCCGGATCTGGAGCTCGTGGCCACTGTACGTGCTGTTCCCGAGTGGACAGAGCCGTTCCTGGCCTACCTATCACGAGGCGAGTTACCACAGCAGGAAGTATTAGCAAGACAAATTCTGAGGCGAGCAAAAGGATATTCTATCATCAATGGAGAGTTATACAAGAGAAGTGCAGCAGGAGTCTTTTTGCGCTGTGTAGCACCAGAAAAAGGCCGACAGATCCTCAAGGAAATCCATGAAGCTGATTGTGGACATCATGCATCCACAAGATCCCTTGTGGCCAAAGCTTATCGACATGGTTTTTTCTGGCTCACGGCCCTAGCAGATGCGGAACGCTTGGTGGCAAGGTGTGACGGATGTCAAAGGTACGCTCGCCAAACCCATGTGCCGGCTATGGAACTACGGACTATCCCGTTAACCTGGCCGTTTGCTGTTTGGGGTATGGACATGGTTGGCCCCTTTCACATGTCACCTTGCAAGAAGACACATCTCTTGGTGGCTATCGATAAGTTTACCAAATGGGTTGAGGTTATGCCAGTTACCAACTGTGAAGCAATTACAGCAGTCAAGTTCCTGAAAAAGATTATCTATCGGTTCGGGTATCCCCATAGCATAATTACCGACAATGGAACCAACATGTCCCGTGGCGAGATGGAGAAATTTTGTGGTAACAATGGAATCCGGCTTGACATAGCTTCAGTGGCCCATCCACAGGCTAATGGACAAGTGGAGAGGGCAAATCAAGGGTTGCTTCGCGGATTAAAGCCATGATTGCGAGTTCCGTGTGTCAGAGCCGCTGGAGCATGGGTCGAAGAATTACCTGAAGTGGTTTGGGGTATCAACACAACACCTAACAGATCCACTCAGATGACACTGTTTTTCATGGTTTATGGTGCAGAGGCGGTGTTGCCGAGTGATATCATCCACGACTCGCCTCGAGTGTCGGCTTCGTCGAGGTGGAGAACAAAAAGACCCGGCAGGACGCCGTGGATATGCTAGAAGAAGAAAGGGAACAAGCACTGGAAAGATCAGCCATATATCAGCAGGATCTGCGGAGATATCATAGCCGGCGCGTGAAAACCCGGGTCTTCCAGGAAGGAGACCTGGTTCTGCGCCTGGTACAGTCAAAGGAAGGAAAACACAAGTTATCACCGCCATGGGAAGGACCGTTTATCATAAGCCGGAATCTGCACAATGGATCGTATTACTTGATAGATGCAAGGGAAGAGTCGGCTATGGTTAACGACACCGCTCATACCACTTCATCTATGCAAGAGAGAGAAAGACCATGGAACGTAGCTCAGCTGCGTCCCTACTATACCTAGTATAGACCAGACTCACAAGTGGAACTACACGATGTAACAGGCAGCAGGTTTCAGACGCACTCTTTTCCTATCCAGGGTACCTAAGGGGACTGGAGGGTTTTTAATGAGGCGGCCTGCTGACCTAACTTTCTCGTATCAATAAAGAGATGGTTAAGCAATATATCTTTTCTACATGTTTTATCAAGCTTTATTTTTCTGTCATGTTTTTTACTTTTCTTCCAGGTAAGTATTATTTATTGTTTTTAGTACATTAGTTTCTTTAGTATGGTGCATATAATTAGGTCTTGGGGGCTGATTGCTTGAATAGCACAGTTACAAACTCAAAGACCCGGCCATGATGCCTATGAGTTATAAGGGCCGATTACTCGCAAACGAGTACGGCTGCAATCTTATAACCGGACAAAGGAGCCAAACTTTCTTGACTTTTCTTACTTAAGCTCGATGTGACTAGCACTAAAGTGGCATGATTTGCTCGCTTACGATTACAATCAGCCATGATGCCCAATGGGACTTGCCTGACCCTGTTTTCGTACAGATGTAACAACATGATTATCCACGCGAAAGCCGGCCTACAGTACAAGAGAGTCAAAAGGGTCATCTAAACCACAAGTTATGCAGAGTACAGGGTTAATAACCGGAAACTCACTGTTTATTAAGCATAACTTCAAAACCTATGTGAAATGGCTCTCGGTTTTGGGCTCAGCGAAAATGATTTGTCCTCTTTCAAAACCCTAACACCCTAGACTCGGAAGTTCGGGCCTTGGGGAATGGGGATTTTGAAAAAAGAAACAAATTATCTAGCTATTAAGCTCAAAAATCCAAAAATCCGAGTCTTGGGGACTTGGGGACTTAGAGAAAACTTCACCTGTCAAAACCCACGAGACCCGGAAACCGAGTCTCACAAAAGGAACCATAAAGTAAGTCGGGAATATCAGGAATAAATAAGCTCAAAAGTAGATAGCTATCAAGTTCATCCAAAGGCCAGAAAGGCCACGAAAGCTATTAAAGTTTCATAATGTGTTTACATGATGCGATGGTAGTATCAAAAGTGCACATCTGCACTATCAAAAGAATATCTGTTTTTACAAGGGCATCGAGCGAACAAGGTATTAGGATGGCATCAGGTAATAATTTACTCGGCCTCCTGAGTCGGGTCCACATCCTTACCCTTGCCCTCCGGGTCTTGGTCCTGGGTTTGCTCCTTAGAAGCATTCGCAGCATCATCATTCGGATTTTCAGCATCAGGACGAACAGGCGGACGGACAGCCGGTGTAGAGGAAGTTGGTGCTGATTCCAAGTCGGCTTCCCTCTTTGCATCTTCCTCCCTCCTCCTGGCCGAGTCAGCATTCCACTTTTCTAAAATGTCGAAGGGCACGGGCGTATCTTCCTTCACAGCTTTGTCCTCAGCATTGTATGGAGACATAAACTTACTCAAGTCCATACTATCGGCAAGAGCAGTTGCCGAGTGACGTACCTCGGTTTGTACGGCCTTGAAATCCTTAGGGGAAAACCTCGAGCCATCTGCCTTGAATTCTGGAAATTCGGCCACCACCGTTGCCGGCTCAAGCTTAGGAAAATAAGCTTTCGCCAGCATAAGTCCCCGGGTCATCCCAACCCGGCATGCCGAGCGTTTCCAGAGCTCAATCCATGCAGGGACAATAGAACATGCATGGATTAGGGTCTCCATACCCGGATAGAGTTCAGTTGGCCACTGAATGGCGTCTAGGATCCATTTGGTGCCGGTGCAGAACCTCCGGAGGACATTCTTCAATTTCTTTACCTTTTCAATATCATCCTCTTCTGAGGGCGCAAGGTTGGAAGCTGCGATATGAACAACAAAGGTTACATCAAAGTATTCCGGGTATCATGTATCAAGAAAACAAAAAACCAAGACACGAACCAGTAAGTAACAAAATCTCACCAACGAGGACACGATAAGTGTCGGCAACTTGGGCTGACAGCTTCTTCAGCGCAGCTTGGGCAGTGGTGTATTTCTCTTTGTATTTCGTGACGTCCTTTTTCAAGGCTGCCACCTCAGCCTCAAGTGCTTCTCTTAGCTTTACCTCGGTGTCCAGGAGTTGATTGGTCTTGGCCAAAATCTTCTCAGACCGAGACGCCTGCGCCTAAAGGAATGGAAAGTTAAACATTAGTCGGATAATGCAATCAGCCGAGTATTGAAAGAAGTACCGAGTGTAACTTCGACAAGTTAGACTCGGAACTTGGGGACTAGATGGATGCTATGAGATGTCAATTAAGCGTACCTGATGCTCCACGGCCATGCGTTCTAACATACTGCTCTCTGAGGCCTTCATGGCGAGGAGGGCGTTCATCATTTGGTCGAAGGAGTGGCCGCCCAAATTGGAAGACCCGGGGTCTTGGTAACTTGGAGTGGGAGTTTTCTCCTTGGCAGGGGAAGGCACCCGAGTCGTCCGGATATCGGAGTTTGGTACGCCTCCTCCCGTGCCCAAGACTGCGGCCTCTTCCTCCTCGCGTGCATGTGAGGCTATTGGGTATTTGGCTTCCTGATCATCCGGGTTTGTTGGTGGCACTTGTTGTTCTTCGCCGCCAGCTGCAGCCGTCACATCATCAATCGGGTTCTCCTGACCCGGATCATCGGTCTCCATATTTTCCTGGTCACTGATAGTGACCGTGGCTCTGTGGACAGTATAAGTAAGCGATCAGCATGTAATTGGAGAAAATTATGGAAAAGCGATAGAGCATCAGGAGAAGAACTTTACCCAGGATTCACCGTGAAATCCGAGGGGAATGCGTTGCTGGACCCGGACGAAGCTGATAAACATCGAGAGAGTAAGGCATGGAACTGCCCTGTTAAAGGATGATTCGAAAAGGAAAAAACTTCGATATTTGGGAAAAGATTGAAAAGTACCGGCGCGTCGAGGAGGGGATGATGGAATACCCGGGTTAAGTGCGGATTCACACGGAAAGTTCCGAGTCAGTCTGCGCTTGGTCACGGGTGGATCCTTCAAATACGGCCAGTTGATAACTCTCGGTTTAGCTCGCGCATGTTAGCAAAGGAGTATGGTTTAGAAGCAAGGGAGCGGTATGGCACCTTAAAGACGACCCCTCGGGGTTTCCTCTTTGATCCGACCTTGACTGCCGGCTCAACTTCATTTTCATCGCTTTGTGTTTCTATCCCGCCTTCCGGGTCTTCTTCTTCGTCCTTGTCCTCCAGCCCTGAAAGTTATCAAGACATACAGTCGGAAAAACGGGGAATGTATAGCAGCAAGCTCGCAGAAGTTGAGTAAGAACCGGAACGTACCTTCCTCCGAGTCAACTGCGTCCTCTTCCTCCTCTGGATTTTCGGAGTTGGGGGGAGTTTCGACGCTCCAAAAGATGTCATCAGCCTAAGACAAAAGCACAAGGGTAAGAATCAGCAGTTATGTCAAGCGAAAGCATGAAAGTGAAAATATAAGAGCCGGATTTTACCTTGGGAGCTGGATTCTCGCGCGTAAAGGGATCTAACCCGGCTATGTTCCGGATCACGTTCAACTTCTCTGTCAAGAATCCCTTGATGGTCTTGTTGGTGTCGCCGGCCGGGTAATTCTTAGACGAATATCGAAGAGAATCCGTAGAGTGCCCCGAGTATTCACACATCAATTTCAAGCGGATAGAATTGGGCTGAATGCGGAAGTTCACCCAGGTCTTGACCAAGTTAAGCCCAAGGAGACCTTGGGCCGAGAGAACGGCTATCTTAGCTAAGAGAGGCTGGATTGCTTTCCTATCCGACTCGGGAGGGAAAGCGTTGAAAGACTCGGAGATATCAAGGAGACCCTCCGAGTAACCCGGCAATTTCCTTTCGCCGGGTGGGGAGGTGTCTCGGCAGTAGAAGAAGGACAATTGCCAGTGCTTCACGTGGGAGTTTAGATTGAGAGTCGGCATTGGTGAATTCTTGCGGCGTTGGATGGAAACCCCGCCGCAAGCAAGAAGCGCCCCGTCACCGCTTTCGCGGCACGGTTTGCATTGGAAAAGTTCAATAAAAAGAGCCAGATTTGGCGGAATGCACAAATAAGACTCACAAAGGACGATAAAATGGGTAATGTTCAACATAGAGTTAGGCCCTATGTCGAACACCCGGAGGCCATAGTGGCTCAAGACCGCGCGGAAAAAAGGATGACCCGGAGGGCGAAACCCCCGGGTCACATGCTCGATGAAGCAGATTACCTCGTCGGCAGCAGGTGTAGGCCGGGTCTCATCACATGGCACTCTCCAGTGGATATCTTCCTGAGGGGGGAGGACCCCTAACTCGGCCAGCTCCTCTATCTTGGCCTTGGTAACGGTGGATCGCGCCCAGTTGGCGGATATAGATTGGGTTGTCCTTGTTTTGGCTTGCTGCTTCCCTTGCTTCTTGGGAGCCATGGGTTCAGTCTGCAAAACACGAGACGAAAAGGTACAAGACATAAGACTCGGAAATCATGGGTTATCCGGATATATGCAAGCAGTATCAAAAAGAGGTATGGGAACTATGAGTTGTCCGGGTATCACTGGACGGAGCGAAAGTTACAGATTATCCGAGTATCGAGTATCAGTATAGAAACTATGGGGGACTTACGTGTTGGCGAGCGTTTGTGGAAGAAGGTTGATTGCCCATGCATCTACTGCAGGTAAAAGAACCGGAAGAAGTGGATTTTCCGGGTATCAATGACAGCGCGGAAAATTTGAGCGAAATGGATCTAGATTGGAAAATTTGTGAACGATTTCATGGAGAAATTTATGATTAAAAGCGGTAGGAGGGTGATGTGTGACCATCTATTAAGCTATTGGACGAGCTAGCAAGCATCTATGCGACTTAATCCGGCACGGAGCAAGAAATGGCCGCGGTTGACATAGATCCAATCTAGGTCAAAACGAAGAGATTAAGATTTGAATCAATGGGAGCAGGAAACTTACCGGAGTGGATTGGAGCAGAGCTCGACGGCGGTAGATGGCGCAGTCTTGATGCCCCTCTGCGATTCCCAGCGGGCTGGTCAAAGGCGCGGCGGCGGAGTTCGGCGGCGGCGCGGGGCGGGCCGTAGACGAACGCAGACGGCGGCGGTTTTGCTCCGGCAATGCGCACGAGGTCTCCGTGGTGGCGCTCCGTGAGCTCGGGAGTGGAAGTGATGGAGAGGAAGAAGAAGGAATGAGCCGTTGGGGTTAGGTTACCCCCTAGGTACCTATTTATAGGTACGGGAGGGTAAACCTAGGCCAACGGGCGGGATTCGTAAATTTTAGGATAGGGGATATCCATCCTGATTTTCTGAGATATGCGTTAAGTGCTGGGCGGGATATTTGGAATGGGTAGGAAACAAATCCCTTCTGTGATACCTGGATCGATTAACGGGTGAAGTAAGCCGGATCTTTGGCGTCTTTATCTGGACACTGACCCGGAAAAGTAAACACTGGACTTGGAGAAAGCCGGGTTACTATATGGCCACCGTGGAGTTAGTCCTAGCTGTTTATCAAAGCAACCTAACCCGGCCTCTATGGACTTGAATGTTTGTTATTTTTGCAGGGAATAGCATGCGCTTCAAGGAGGATCCCGTGAAGCCCGAGCTATTCTAGGGACTACTGATGGAGGGATGATAACCCGGTAGGCCAACGCCAAGGAGTAACTCGGCCCAAAGGATGCTGCGCAAAACCCGGCTTAGGATAAAGGAGTTTCTAGAAGGCCCAGGAACGTAGGCCTCGTAACCCGGATTGTGGGATACGATAAGGAAGTTTAGGGTTTGTAAGCAGTGTCCGGGTAGGATTTAGAGTGCGCCTTGGAGAGTAGGCCAGGGGGTCCGGATATTATATAAGCCGGCCCCTAGGGTTAGACCAAGAGAGATCTAAGAGTTCGAGCAATATCGCTAGGTATCGAGTATCCAGTGTAACACGAGAGTTGAGTTAATATATTTAGATCGGAGACTCGGCGACTTGATTGCCGGCTACCAGATCGCACATCATCATGTTTTCCCTTGAGCTAAACCCTCTCCCAAACACCAGAGTCGATTTGCCCCAAGACAAGTTACCCCCGGTAACGTCTGCCGTGATTATCCCACGACAAAACACACCATGGTATGCCATACCATGTGTGTGTAGTGTGTCATGGGTCTTGGATTCCCAAGATTCTCTCTCTCTCTCTCTCTCTCTCTCTCTCTCTCTCTCTGTTAGTGCTTCACTGGCGCGTCAGATTCTCTCTGGCGGGTTGCAAGACTGCCCAAAACTCCCTAAACTGATGGAACTCGGGAAATCTTGCCAACGGGTGGGCCCAACCATTTTCTTGGGTGTTCCTTGGGCCTGCCCTAACACAAACAAGCAATTGGTTCCACTTTGCTACCCCTTTTGGCTCAAATAGAGGGCCAAAACGGCATTTCCGTCTTTTTCCCAGCGGGGCTATGGTTTCTCTAGAGAGGGGGCTCCGGATCGTCTGAATGCCACCAAATCCCATGGTATGGCATACCATGTGCGTTAGAGTGTGGAATGGGTTTTGTATTCCCAAGATTCACTCGATCTCTCTGTGTTAGGGCTTCATTGGCGTTAGATTCTCTCTGGCGGGTGCCAGGATTACTTAGAGCCTGAAACTCCTGGATCTGACGGAACTGGGGGAATCTTGCCAAAAGGTGGTCCCTACCATTTTTTTGGGTGTTCCTTGGTTCCACTTTGCTACCCTCTTCCGCCTAACATAGTGGGGCCAGAACGGCTGTTCCGTCTTTTTTCCCAACGGGGCTATGCATTGTTTCTCCGGAGAAGGGCCTCTAGATCGTGTGAATGCCACAAAATCCCATGGTATTCCATACCATGTGTGTTATAGTGTGTCGTGGGTCTTGGATGCCCAAGATTCCCTCTCTATCTTTGTTAGGGCTTCACCGGCGTCGGATTCTCTCTGGCGGGTTCCATGACTACTTAGAGATCAAAACTCCCGGAACTGACGAAACTCGGGGAATCTTGACAAGAGGTGGCCCCTACCATTGTCTTGGGTGTTCGTTGGGCCTAACCTAACACAACCAAGCAGTTGGTTCCACTTTTCTACCCCCTTCCGGCTCACCTAGAGGGGCCAGAACGGCAGTTCCGTCTTTTTCCCTAGCGGGGCTATGGTTTTCTCCGGAGAGGGGGCTCAGAATCGTTTGAATGCCACCAAATCCCACGGTATAACATACCATGTGTTTTAGAGTGTTTCATGGGTCTTGGGTTCCCAACATTCCCTCACTCGGTGTGTTATGGCTTCACCGGCGTCGGATTCTCTCTGGCGGGTTCAAGGACTACTCAGAGCCCGAAATTCCCGGATGTGACAAAACAGGGGGAATCCTGCCAAGAGGTGGTGAAAGTAAAGTATAGGCACCTAGAGGGGGGGGTGAATAGGTGCTACGACCAATTTTAATTTTTCTTATGATTTAGGCTTGACAAGAAGGTAAATTCTCTAGATTATGCAACTAGGGGTGAATTTACCTATATGACAAGGCAAGCAATTAAGGCAACTAGAACAACACTTAATGCAACTAGTACAACAATAAATGTAACAAGTACTAGTAAGTAAATAGGGAGGAACGAGATAACCGAAGGAAGCACACGGAGACACGATGTATTCCCGAGTTCCTCCTTGTTAAGGGAGTACGTCTCGTTGGAGGGGTGTGAGCTTGCCACGAAGGCCTACTCAACGCCACAAAGGCCTCACCCTATTCTCCGATGAACTCCGCCACAAAGGCCTAGTTCACCTTCCACTATAGAACCGCTTTGAGGCGGGGATCGAATCCTTTACAAACAAGTTTGGGGCACACACCCACAACTTAATTGGGGGCTCCCAACACTCACAAATCACCAAGAGTAGCAAGAAGCCTAGGTTCTCCACATGAGGAAACCCTAGGCCAAGATTCCTCAAGCAAAGGAGAGGGGAAATGAAATCTGGTTGGTGAAGACGTAGATCGGGGCCTTCTCCTTCAATCCACCAAAGGTCTAGGCTTTTGGGTGGTTGGATTGGGAGATCTAGCAAGGTGGTTGAGCTTCAACAATGGAGTCTTTAAGTCTGGTCGAGCTGGCTTGAGGTAGGTGAAGGGGAGGGGGTATTTATACCCCCCATAAATGCAAAGAGCCGTTGGAGCATTCCTGGCGAAAATCACACCGGAGACTCCGGTGTAAAGACCGGAGACTCCGGACAGTTTCCGGTGTCCCAATTCTTCAGGGAATATCCACTCCGGAGACTCCGGTCTGGTGGACCGGAGACTCCGGTCTTGGTGCTTCGAATATGCATAGAGCATGTCTGTGGTCTTGCGAACGAAGGGAAAAATACTCACACCGGAGACTCCGGTAAGTATCCGGTAAGTCTCCGGTGTGGGTACAGTGCGCGACACCACCAAGTCCTTAGCGAAATTCCTTGAAGAAAAGCCCACACCGGAGACTCCGGACAGTCTCCGGACACTCTCCCGTGTGGGTACAGTACGCGACACCAGAATTTCCTTAGCGAAATCCCTGAGCAAATATCCACACCGGAGACTCCGGTGTGGTAGACCGGAGACTCCGGCCTGGAGAAAACTCCAGAGAACAGAGATTGGACAGTAGCTCCTTTTTGT
This sequence comes from Alopecurus myosuroides, assembly GCA_028641055.1. Classification (NCBI taxonomy): domain Eukaryota; kingdom Viridiplantae; phylum Streptophyta; class Magnoliopsida; order Poales; family Poaceae; genus Alopecurus; species Alopecurus myosuroides. Next base: position 265,088,348 of record CM054060.1, read on the forward strand.
ACCTCAGCACCACACATGATAATATGTTGAAGTAAACCCCTGAAATATATCAACACCTATTAGATTACATGTGTTGTTAACAAACACCAAAACAAGATGATTTAAGCGCGTTTGCACTTTCAATCTCCCCCTTTTTGGTGTTTGATGACAACACACATAAATTGGCAAATAGATCATAGCTAGGCTAAGTTTGTAAAAGATAGAGCACTCACAAAGTGAGCTCCCCCTATTTTTCACAAACAAAGCCCCACTTGAACAATCATTAGTGAACAATTACAAGTAGTAGAGACAAGGATATGATAAATATAAGATAGCTTCACCACAAGGTCTCTCACAAATAACAACCATAGTTCACTAAACACGTAAAATCGAAATCAACTAAGATAGTGGGAACACAAGCCATAAGAGGCAAATCAAGTTCAACGACTTGTGTTCCGAAGCAAATAAAGCAAAAAGGAGAAGCCAAGCCAAAGCTACTTCTCCCCCTTTGGCATCGAGACACCAAAAAGGGGAAGAGAACACCGTGGTCCAACAAGCTCAGTCCTCATCCTCGTAGTCCTCATCATCATCCTCCCCTGGTTCTGTGTCACCATCATCATCATCAGCTCCACTCCCAGCATCATCATCATCATCACCGGAGGCAAAGTCACCAAGGTCCTCATCCTCTGGATCATCCTCAGGCTGATCATCAACAAAGTCCTCCTCAATCTCCGGGGTCCTAGCACGGTGAGTCGAGGTAGAAGGAGCCGAGGTGACATCCTCAAAGTCACCCCAAGGAAACTGATCAATGTTCCACCCCTCATAGGACATAGTCACAGAAGCGGTGGGAGGGGTGGGTGGAGTAGTGGGAGGAGTGCCCATAGGAGGTGTAGCACCAAGGCCCGCATGGTCATGCAGCTTGGTGATCATCTTCTTCAGCTCGCGTCTCTCCTTATAAGCAACATGGTTCTCCTTGTGCACAGCCACAGTCATGCAAAGAATGTTACGCTGGAACCACGTGAGCTTCTTCATCTCATCCCGAGTCTCCTCCCTGCTAGAGCGGCGAGAGGGAGGATCGGCATTCTTCCTCCTAGAGCCAGAAGGTGCCTCAACATCCCCCATGGGAGTGTCATCATCATCACGAGAGCGTCCGGTCAGAATCTGGAGGGAGCCAACAGGGTGTACAGTATCGTGGGCTAAGCCAGGCAGCTGGTCAAGAATGAGCCTCATCACATATGGAGCATAGACAGGCACCTTCTTGATCTCAATCATAGCACAGTAGATCTCCTCCTTAATAAAGTGCATCACATCAATCTCAAACCCCTCTCCATCAGGGCCAGCAAGGTGACACTGGAAGGCCTGATAAAGGAGGTTCACTAGGCCACCACGAATAGCATCAACATTCCCCACCTTGGGAGCAATGTTGCAGCGAAAGAGACGAAGGCAAATGTTGTAGACCCTCTTCAGATTCTTGGCAGTGCCGCAGCTGGAGAGCTTGTCATACATAGGAGCCATGCGCTTTTTATCATAAGCAACTCCATGAACGTGCATACGCTCACCATTCCCTTCTCCCCAAGGGTAACCAAGAAGCTCAGCAAATCGTTCCATGGATGACTCGCACTCCACTGTCCCAGACATCCACTTCATAGTGACCTTCTCATCTTCAGCAAGAGTGACAGTGGCAAAGAACTGCTGGATAATAGGAGGGTTGTAGTTCTGCTGAATGCCCACAAGCTACTCGAGACCCAGCTTCCTAGTGATCCAGACTGCCTCCTCAAAGTACTCAGATCTGCCAAGTGCCTCTAAGTCAAGGACTTTCTGTGGACACACGGGCTGCCTGAACTGAGAATAGATCTCCTCCATGATCAACTCGGACTCCCTCCTCCAATAGTGGGCTGTATGAGCAGTGCGGGGCATCTCGAAGAAAGGACGACCCCTCATAAGCCTGTACTCCTTCTTGCTCAAGGAAACCACTGAGGATAAAGAATCATATCTTGCCTTCTTTGCAATTTCAGCATTCATTCTGCTTTCGTGCTTGTTTTTCTGACGCCTCTCACTCTCAAAGGCACCCCTCTGACCATAAAGACCGGTGGCTTCATCAACAACCATATAGTTGCGGGAGTGAGGACGAGACTTACGCTTGACCACGGCCTTCAGCTTTTTTCCTGAAATCCAACACAGACAGAACAACAACAGAGAAAACAAAGAAAATGAGCATACATGTCCAACGAGGTGCAGAAACACTACAGATGCACCAGAAGACGCATCTGACAGAACCACACCGGAGTCTCCGGTCCGAGACACCGGAGTCTCCGGTCTGAGACACCGGAGTCTCCGGTCTGATAAACAGCAAAGTGCAGGGTTCTTAACAGGGGGTTCTACTGGTGAATCTAAGCAAGTTCTGCGCACAAAAACTAGCCATAGGAAGTTCTACCAACAGAAAGTGCATCATCCCCAAAGAGATCACCTAGGTTTTCAGATCTAGATGAAAAACAGAGAAAACACGGGGGGGGGAGAAGATGTACCCTTGCTTCCTTGGCCTGCCATTGTCCCTCCACGGATGGGAGAGGCAAGGGGGAGGTTGGGGGCGGAGGAAATCGCCCCGGGACGGCTCATGGCGAAGGCGGCGGCGCAGCAGTGCTTTGGGGGGCGTGGGGGAAGTGGGGAATGAAACCCTAACTTCCCTCAGCCCCCAGCTTAAATAGCACCCGCAGCACACCGGAGTCTCCGGCCTGGCCGGAGTCTCCGGTATGGTACACCGGAGTCTCCGGTCTTTCACCAGAAACACGACCCAAAAGAACATGTAATGCTCGAAAACACCAAATATGAGTTTTTGGCACGAAACACAGAAGCAACACAAGGAGGGAAAAATGTACTAAAAAAACAACGAGAAGGAAATGAAGAACATCAAATGGTGAGTACATCCCTTAACAAAAAAATGCCAAAAGCTCGCAAATAAGAACCAATACTTGGCGGAAGAGGTTGGTGGCCTAGGCCACCATGTAAGAGTTTATGGTATGCAACCGCGAAGATATATCTTGGGGGCATTGCCATTACTCAACATTGAAGCTCACAATTCAACATTAGAAAAAGCGAGATTACAATGAATTTTTGCTTTGGGCATAATGGGGGGAGGGAGAACCCAATGTGTTAGGATAACACTCCCCCTATGTCCATGCCTACACCTAGACTCAAAAACGTTTCATCTATAGGGGTGTGTGCAAGATAGTCAAGTCAAGCTCCTTGAATCAATCACATTTAGCTCATTCCTCAAGAACAAGAATCTTGCATCATCAAGTGGCTTCGTGAATATATCCGCAAGATTGTCCTTGGTGGGCACATAACTTAGTGCAATGTCTCCTCTTGCCACGTGATCACGGATGAAGTGGTGGCGAATTTCAATGTGCTTCGTCCTTGTGTGCTGCACCGGGTTGTAAGCAATCTTGATGGCACTTTCATTGTCACATAAAAGAGGCACTTTGTCCAAATGGACACCATATTCCTTAAGAGTTTGCCTCATCCATAACAATTGGGTGCATGCACTAGCGGCGGCAACATACTCGGCTTCGGCGGTGGAGAGTGAAATGCAATTTTGTTTCTTCGAGGACCAACTTACAAGGGACCTACCAAGAAATTGGCAAGCCCCGGAAGTTGACTTCCTATCATCTTGATCACCCGCCCAATCGGAATCCGTATAACCATTGAGAGAGAATTGTGCCCCCTTTGGGTACCACAAACCAAATCTTGGGGTATGAACCAAATAACGAAAGATCCTATGAACCGCCACTAAGTGGCAATCCTTAGGAGCCGCTTGATACCTTGCACACACACCTACACTCAAAACGATATCGGGTCTAGATGCACAAAGATAGAGCAAAGAACCAATCATAGAACGATAAAGTTTTTGATCCACATCCTTACTCCCTTTTGGATTGCGTGATAGATGACACTTGACTTGCATAGGAGTGGTTTTGATCTTTGCCTCTTGGAAGTTAAACCTCTTGAGCATGTCTTGAGTATACTTGGCTTGAGAAATGAAGGTACCACGGGCCAATTGCTTGATCTCAAAGCCAAGGAAGAATTTAAGCTCACCCATCATAGACATCTCGAACCTGTCAGTCATAAGCTTAGAGAACTCATTATTGAAAGCTTGGTTAGTTGAGCCAAAGATGATATCGTCCACATAGAGTTGGCATATGAAAAGCTCTCCTTTTACTCTCTTGGTGAAGAGAGTGGGGTCAATCTTCCCAACTTTGAAACCACGATCATCTAACAACTCCCTAAGGTGCTCATACCAAGCACGAGGTGCTTGTTTGAGACCATAGAGAGCCTTGTCAAGTTTGTAAACGTGGTTAGGAAAGTTGAGATTCTCAAACCCCGGAGGTTGCTTGACATATACCTCCTCTTTTAGAGGACCATTCAAGAAAGCACTTTTCACATCCATTTGTTGCATTTTGAAATTATGTGAGGATGCATAAGCAAGGAGGATACGGATGGACTCAAGGCGAGCCACGGGCGCGTAGGTTTCATCAAAGTCAATGCCTTCAACTTGGGTGTAACCTTGAGCGACCAATCTTGCCTTGTTCCTAATGACAATGCCATTCTCATCTTGCTTGTTCTTGAATATCCACTTGGTGCCAATAACATTGTGGCAATCCTTGGGTTTCTCGACCAATCTCCAAACCTTGTTGCGCTCAAAGTTATTGAGCTCATCGTGCATAGCTTCAACCCAATCGGAGTCCTCAAGAGCTTCAAACACTTTCTTAGGCTCCACCATAGAGATATGAGCTTGATGCTCACAAAAATGAGCCAATTGCCTTCTAGTGGATCTTCTAGTTTGAACATCCTCCAAGACCTTGTCATCTTGGGCATCAATTAGCTTCAAAGCTCTTCTTATCCTTTTGATGCGACGGGCTTCGATCTCCTCATTATTGCGAGGAGGAGATACTTGATCATCTTGATCATTTGGGTCCCCATCTTGACCGTCATGGCCTTGATCATCAACATTGTCAACAACAATATCTTCAAAACTAGCTTCATTTTGAGAAGAGGATGACGAGGATGAATGATCTTGGCCTTGATCTTGACTCGCATTAGTGAGAGGAGTGGGTACGACTTGTGGAGTCACTTGATCAATGAGATGAGGGTCTTGAATATGTTCTCGGTTAGGTGTAGTGGTTGGCTCCTTGGCTTGATCTTCAAATGTAGAGGAGGGCTCCACTTGGGTAGAGCATAGTCCTTCTCGAGTCGCCATAAGGTGTCCCTCGATGGGGCGGAAGAATCCCACACCCATCCTTCCTATGGCTTCTTGAGGTATTTCAACATCTACATTTGAAACATGAAATTGCGCCACTTGGGAGCCGTCATTTTCCTCGAAAACCACACTACAAGATTCTATGACAATCCGTGAGGCTTTGTCATAGACTCTATAAGTGTGGGATTCGGCACCGTAACCAACAAAAATACCCTCAATAGTTTTGGATTGAAATTTCGACAACCTAATACCCTTGATCAAGTAAAAGCACTTACAACCGAATACCCGGAAGTAGGATACGTTGGGCTTGTTGCCGGTGAGGATCTCATATGGGGTCTTGCACAAGCCTTTGCGGATGTAGAGGCGGTTGGAGGAGTGGCATGCGGTGGATATGGCCTCGGCCCATAAATATTGGGGAGAAGAGTACTCCGCCAACATGGTCCTTGCCATATCCAAGAGAGTGCGATTCTTCCTTTCGGCAACACCATTTTGTTGAGGAGTGTAAGTGGCGGAGTATTGGTGGCGAATGCCTTCTTCACTAAGAAATTCATTCAATGTATAGTTCTTGAATTCCGAACCATTATCACTCCTAATAGCCATGATTTGCACATTGTGTTGACGTTGCACTTCGTTGGAGAAGTCGATGATGGTTTGTTGGGTCTCACTCTTGCACTTGAAGAAATAAACCCAAGTGTATCTTGAGTAATCATCGACAATCACCAAGCAATACTTCTTGCCACCAAGACTTGCCTCGGGCACGACACCAAAGAGATCAACATGGAGAAGCTCCAAGATCCTCTTTGATGAGATAATAGTCTTGGCCTTGTGCACAATGTCATGCATCTTCCCTTCAACACACGACCTACAAACACGATCCTTTGCAAAGGAAACATTTTCTTTTAGTCCAACAATAAGGCCACTTTTGTGAAGACTTTGCAAAGTTCTCATGTTGACATGGGATAGGCGGCGATGCCACAACCATCCCAAGTCTGCCTTCCCGAAAAGACACATTGCTTGAGTGTTGGTTGACTTCGAAAAGTCCACCACATACAACTCATTTTCAACATGTCCCACGTGAACGACGTCAAGAGTCTTGCTTCTCAAAAGGACCACAATATCACCATCAAAGAAGACGGAAAGACCCATCTTACTAAGAGAACGGACGGAAAGTAAATTGTAACCAAGGGATTCGACAAGCATGACGTTCACGATAGTGATATCGGGAGCCACCACAACCTTGCCAAATCCGGATACCTTAGACTTGGACGAGTCCCCATAGGTGACGGTTGCTTGGATGTCATTTGGTTGCAACTCCGTCACAAGTTCTTTGCTTCCGGTCATATGATTAGTGCATCCACTATCAAGAATCCATTTAGTCCCACCGGAAGCATAGTCCTGCAAGAGATCATTGACTAGAGTTAGGACCCAAGTTGGGTCCCTTCATGTTAGCAACAAGGGTCTTTGGAACCCATATAGTGTAGTCAATAAAACCCTCAATAGGACCAACATATTTAGCTTGCACAACACCATAATAATCAACATATAAGAAATGGTGTGGGTTGTTAGTTCCCGCGGAGGTGCTACGAGTAGTGTTGTCCCTCATGACATTACTACTTGAGGCACCATTGCTTGCTTGTGCGGGTGTGCTACGAGTAGGATTGTCCCTAATGACAATACCACCCGAAGCACCATTCTTGTTCTTCTTCTTGTTCTTCTTCTTCTTGTTCTTTTTCTTGGCAACATAGCCAAGACCTTGTTTGCCCACTTGTTGCCTTGGAGCACTCAATTGTGATCTAGAAATGACCACATTAGAGCTTGGGGCAACCACTTGTGGGGTGGTAAGCACCATCTTTTCAACTTGAGTGCTTTTGCCCTTGAGCCTTGCTAGCTCATCCTTCAACCTAGCATTTTCTTCAATAATATTTGCATGATCACAAGAAGAAGTAGAAGTGCTAGGATGGTTAGATTGAGTAAGTTGAGTTTGAAATTGTTCATGCAACTCTTTGAGGGATGAGTGTTCGCTTTCCAAAGCTTTGTGAGCAATGGTTAGCTTTTCAAACTCCTCGGTTAGTTTACCATGACCAACCCCAAACTCTACTTTATCCTTTTTAGCCTTTTTATATTTAGCAATAGCAAGATCACGTTCCTTAATGATTTTCGAGACAAGTTCATTATGGGTAGTTTCAATAGTTTCAAGTTCATCTTCTAGAGAAACTCTACCATCATGCTCTTCTTCAAGAGTCATTGAGAGGGATGCAATTTCATTCGCATCCCTTCTCTCAATCTCACCTTTCTTCTCAAGGGACTCTTGGGCCTCTCCCAATTGCCTCATGAGATGCTCAAAGTACTTCTTGGTCTCCCCTTGCATGTTAGACATAAATCGGTCCAAAGAGGCCCTTTCCTCTTCTTCTCTAAGACTAGCAATATGTTCTAGTTCACTAGGGGTCTTAGAGTTAGGAGAAGATGATACCTCCGTGGTCTTAGCCATGAAGCACTTGGCATTGCGTTGAGGAAGATTTTCATTGGGGGATTCAAAGAGAGATGACGAAGATGGAGTGGAAGCAATAGCTAGAGCGGCCACTTCACTTGTGGTTTCTTCTTCTTCATCACTCCCGGAATCATACTCCTCTTGAGTCAAGAGCACAAACTTGGTGGGGGTCTTCTTGTTGAAAGGTTTCTTCTTGAAGTGAGGTTTCTTGTATTCAACCTTGGACTTGTCCTTGCGGATGAGCTTCCCGCTATGGTTCTCTCTATTCTCATAGGGGCACTCCGCAATGAAATGGTACTTGTCTTGGCAATTGAAGCAAGATCTCACTCTTTGAGCCCCATCATTACCATAACGAGACTTGGTCTTTTCCTCAACAAATTTCTTGCCTTTTGGGGGATTGTTCCAAAACTTTTGCACGGTGAGAGCTATTAGATCCTTTAGAACGGGATCATATTCTTGTTCCTTCAAAGGAGGCAACGCTTCTTCACCATCTTCATCATTCTCAACTTCTCTTGCCAACACCTTGGCCTTCAAAGCAACGGAAGCTCCTTGATGCATCCCAATGGCCCTAGCACGGTTGTCAAGAGCATTCTTGGTTTGCACTTTGTAGGAGCTCAATTCTTGCATGACTTGGGTAGAGGTCATGATGGAGAAATCATGTCTCCCTTGAATGCTCTTCATATCCGTGCCCTCAAAAGGCATCACGGCAATTATGAACTTCCTCTTGATCCAAGCATCATCAATATGTGTTGCACCCGCATTAGAGAAAGCGGTGGCAAGAGATTTGAGCCTCCGATACATGTCAACGTGATCTTCTCCATCACGCATGAAAAATCCTTCGGCCTCATTGGTCAAGGTGTCATAGCGATTTCTTTGCATGCTTTCATTCCCAACAAACATGATGACAAGTGCATCCCATGTTTCTTTGGCGGTGGAGAAGTGTTGAAGATGCGGCATGTGATTGGGGCCCACGGCTTGATGAAGGATGGATAAAGCGGTGTAATTGAGTTGGCAATCTACAACCTCTCTTCTTGTGAGATTCTTGGGATCATATGGCTTGTATCCATCACGAGTGATTCTCCAAAGATCTATACAAGAAGAGTTCAAGTGAGTCTCCATGTAGTATTGCCATTCACGAAAAGAATATGCATCAATTTTAGATGGATCTCCCCTAGGAATTATATGAGGAAAAGGGATGGGAGGATCGGGAGAATATTGGCCTTCTACGACATGATATCCTTCCTTTCCACTCGCACCCTTCTTAGAGGATTGTTCGGCGGAAGCAGTTTTAGGTGGTTCACCATCAACCCCAATCTTGGCACCCTCCGTTTCCGGAGGGGATGAGTCGACCACCTCCGGTTCCTTGGCTTTGAGGAGTGTTGTCATGAGTAGACGCAACTCCTCAAATTTAGTGTCTATGGATGAGGTCAATGATTCTCTCAAAGCATTGAGATCATCCATGGTCACATTTCCTTCGGACGGAGCGTCATCCTCATCACCCATACTTAAACTCTTAGGCGGTTAAGCCCGATAGAAGAGCCGAGGCTCTGATACCAATTGAAAGTAAAGTATAGGCACCTAGAGGGGGGGTGAATAGGTGCTACGACCAATTTTAATTTTTCTTATGATTTAGGCTTGACAAGAAGGTAAATTCTCTAGATTATGCAACTAGGGGTGAATTTACCTATATGACAAGGCAAGCAATTAAGGCAACTAGAACAACACTTAATGCAACTAGTACAACAATAAATGTAACAAGTACTAGTAAGTAAATAGGGAGGAACGAGATAACCGAAGGAAGCACACGGAGACACGATGTATTCCCGAGTTCCTCCTTGTTAAGGGAGTACGTCTCGTTGGAGGGGTGTGAGCTCGCCACGAAGGCCTACTCAACGCCACAAAGGCCTCACCCTATTCTCCGATGAACTCCGCCACAAAGGCCTAGTTCACCTTCCACTATAGAACCCCTTTGAGGCGGGGATCGAATCCTTTACAAACAAGTTTGGGGCACACACCCACAACTTAATTGGGGGCTCCCAACACTCACAAATCACCAAGAGTAGCAAGAAGCCTAGGTTCTCCACATGAGGAAACCCTAGGCCAAGATTCCTCAAGCAAAGGAGAGGGGAAATGAAATCCGGTTGGTGAAGACGTAGATCGGGGCCTTCTCCTTCAATCCACCAAAGATCTAGGCTTTTGGGTGGTTGGATTGGGAGATCTAGCAAGGTGGTTGAGCTTCAACAATGGAGTCTTTAAGTCTGGTCGAGCTGGCTTGAGGTAGGTGAAGGGGAGGGGGTATTTATACCCCCCATAAATGCAAAGAGCCGTTGGAGCATTCCTGGCGAAAATCACACCGGAGACTCCGGTGTAAAGACCGGAGACTCCGGTCTGGGCCGGAGACTCCGGACAGTTTCCGGTGTCCCAATTCTTCAGGGAATATCCACTCCGGAGACTCCGGTCTGGTGGACCGGAGACTCCGGTCTTGGTGCTTCGAATATGCATAGAGCATGTCTGTGGTCTTGCGAACGAAGGGAAAAATACTCACACCGGAGACTCCGGTAAGTATCCGGTAAGTCTCCGGTGTGGGTACAGTGCGCGACACCACCAAGTCCTTAGCGAAATTCCTTGAAGAAAAGCCCACACCGGAGACTCCGGACAGTCTCCGGACACTCTCCGGTGTGGGTACAGTACGCAACACCAGAATTTCCTTAGCGAAATCCCTGAGCAAATATCCACACCGGAGACTCCGGTCTGGTAGACCGGAGACTCCGGCCTGGAGAAAACTCCAGAGAACAGAGATTGGACAGTAGCTCCTTTTTGTACCTCAGCACCACACATGATAATATGTTGAAGTAAACCCCTGAAATATATCAACACCTATTAGATTACATGTGTTGTTAACAAACACCAAAACAAGATGATTTAAGCGCGTTTGCACTTTCAGGTGGGCCCCACCATTGTCTTGGGTGTTCATTGGGCCTAAACTAACACAACCAATCAGTTGGTTCCACTTTTCTATCCCCTTTCGGCTCACGTAGAGGGGCCAAAACAGCAGTTCCGTCTGTTTTCCAGCGGGGCTAGGGTTTCTCCGGAGAGTGGCTCCGGATCGTCTCAATACCACCAAATACCATGGTATTCCATACCATGTGTGTTATAGTGTGTCGTGGGTCTTTTATTCCCAAGATTCCCTCTCTTTTTGTGTTAGGCCTTCGCCGGCGTCGGATTCTTTCTAGCAGGTTCCAAAACTATTTAGAGGCCGAAACTCCCGGATCTGACGGAACAGGGGGAATCTTGCCAAGAGGAGGGTCCTACCATTTTATTTGGTGTTACTTTGTCCTAAAATAACACAACCAAGAAATTAGTTCCACTTTGCTACCCCTTTCCGGCACATGTAGAGGGGTTAGACCGGCAGTTTCTTCTTTTTCTCTAGCAGACCTAGGGTTTCTCCGGGGAGGGGCTCCGGAGCGTCTGAATTCCCACCCAATCCTAGGGTATGCAAAACAATGTGTGTTAGATTGTGGCATGGGTCTTGTATGCCAAGATTACCTCACTCTTTGTGTTATGGCTTCACCGGTGCCGCATTCTCTTTCAAGGGTTACAGGACTACTCAGAGCCCTCCCAGATCTCACGGAATGGGGGGGGAATCTTGCCAAGAGGTGGGACATACCAATTACTTGGGTGTTACTTGGGTCTAACCTAACACAACCAAGCAATTGGTTCCGCTTGTTACCCCATTCCGGCTCACGTAGACGGGCCAGAACGACAGTTCCGTCTTTTTCCCAGCGGGGCTATGGTTTCTCTGGAGAGGGGCCTCTGGACCGTCTGAATGCCACCAAATCCAACGGTATGCCATAACTTCTTTGTTAGAGTGTGGCGTGGGTATTGTATTCCCAAGATTCCCTTACTAACTGTGTTATGGCTTCACCGGCGTCACATTCTCTTTCGCGGGTTCTACTTAGAGCCCGAAACTCCCCGATCTCACGGAACGGGGGGAATCTTGCCAAGAGGTGGGACCTACCATTTTATTGGGTGTTACTTGGGAATAACCTAACACAAAAAATTAATTGGTTCCACTTTGCTACCCCTTTCCGGCTCACGTAGAGGGGCCAAAACGGCAGTTCCGTCGTTTTCCCAGCGGGGCTATGGTTTCTCTGGAGAGGGGCCTCCGGATCGTCTGAATGCCACAAAATACACCATGGTATTCCATAACATGTGTTTGTTTAGTGTGTCATGGGTCTTGGATGCCCAAAATTCCCACTCTCTCTATTATGGCTTCACCGGCGCGACGATTCTCTCTGGCGGGTTCCAGGACTACTTAGAGGCCAAAACTCCCTAAACTGATGGAAATCGGGGAATCTTGCCAACAGGTGGGCCCAAACATTTTTCTTGGGTGTTCTTTGAGCCTAACCTAACACAAACAAGCAATTGGTTCCACTTTTCTACCCCTTTCCGGCTCAAGTAGAGGGGCCAAAACGGTAGTTCTTTCTTTTTCCCAGCGGGGCTATGGTTTCTCTGGAGAGGGGGCTCCGAATCGTCTGAATGCCACCAAATCCCATTGTATGGCATACCATGTGTGGTAGAGTGTGGAATGGGTCTTGTATTTCCAATATTCACTCTCTCTGTGTGTGTGTTAGGGCTTCACCGGCGTCAGATTCTCTTTGGCGGGTTCCAGGATTACTTAGAGCCTGAAAATCCCGGATCTGACGGGACTGGGGGAATCTTGCCAAGAGGTGGGCCCTACAATTTTGTTGGATGTTCCTTGGGCCTAACCTAATACAACCAAGAAGTTGGTTCCACTTTTCTACCCCTTCCGCCTAACGTAGAGGGGCCAGAACGGCAGTTTCGTCTTTTTTCCCAACGGGGCTATGCATGGTTTCTCCGGAGAGGGGCCTCCAGATCGTCTAAATGCCACCAAATCCCATGGTATTCCATACCATGTGTGTTATAGTGTGTTTTGGGTCTTGGATGCCCAAGATTCCCTCTCTTCTCTCTCTGTGTTAGGGCTTCACCCGCGTCGGATTCTCTCCGGCAGGTTCCAGGACTACTTAGAGACCGAAACTCCCGGAACTGACGGAACTCGGGGAATATTGCCAAGAGGTGGGCCCTAACATTGTCTTGGGTTTTCATTGGGCCTAAACTAACACAACCAAGAAGTTGGTTCCGTTTTGCTACCCCCTTCCGGCTCACGTAGAGGGGCCAGAACGGCAGTTCTGTCTTTTTGCCTAGCGGGGCTATGGTTTCTTCGGAGAGGGGCCTCCGGATCGTCTGAATGCCACCAAATCCCATGGTATGACATACCATATGTGTTAGAGTGTTTCATGGGTCTTGGATTCCCAACATTTCCTCACTCGGTGTGTTATGGCTTCACCGGCGTCGGATTCTCTCTAGAGGGTTCAAGGACTACTCAGAGCCCGAAACTACCGGATGTGAAGAAACAAGGGGAATCCTTCCAAGACGTGGGCCCTACCATTGTCTTTGGTGTTAATTGGGCTTAAAATAACACAACCAAGCAGTTAGTTCCACTTTACTACCCCCTTCCGGCTCACGTAGAGGGGCCAGAACGACAGTTCCGTCTGTTTTCCAGCGGGGCTAGGGTTTCTCCGGAGAGGGGCTCTGGAGTCTGGATTGTCTGAATACCACCAAATACCATGGTATGCCATACCATGTGTGTTGTAGTGTGTCATGGGTCTTGGATGCCCAAGATTCCCTCTCTTTGTGTGTTAGGCCTTCGCCGACGTCGGATTCTCTCTAGCAGGTTCCAAAACTATTTAGAGCCTGAAACTCCCGGATCAGACGGAACATGGGGAATCTTGCCAAGAGGTGGGTCCTACCATTTTATTTGGTGTTACTTGGGCCTGAAATAACACAACCAAGCAATTAGTTCCACTTTGCTACCCCTTTCCGGCTCACGTAGATGGGCTAGACCGATAGTTTCTTCTTTTTCTCCAGCAGACCTAGGGTTTCTCCGGGGAGGGGGCTCCGGAGTGTCTGAATTACCACCCAATCCTAGGGTATGCCAAACCATTTGTTTTATATTGTGGCATGGGTCTTGGATGCCCAATATTCCCTCACTCTTTGTGTTATGGCTTCACTGGTGCCTCATTCTCTTTCACGGGTTCCAGGACTACTCAGAGCCCAAAACTCCCAGATCTCACGGAATGGGGGGAATCTTGCCAAGAGGTGGGACCTACCATATTCTTGGGTGTTACTTGGGCCTAACATAACACAACCAATCAATTGTTTCCGCTTTGTTACCCCATTACGGCTCATGTAGACGGGCCAAAACGGCAGTTCCATCTTTTTCCCTGCGGGGCTATGGTTTCTCTGGATAGGGGCCTCCGGACCGTCTGAATGCCACCAAATCCCACTGTATGCCATACCTTGTGTGTTAGAGTGTGGCATGGGTATTGGATTCCCAAGATTCCCTTACTCCCTGTGTTATGGCTTCACCGGCGTCAAATTCTCTTTCGCGGGTTCTACTTAGAGCTCGAAACTCCCGGATCTCACGGAATGGGGGCAATCTTGCCAAGAGGTGGGACCTATCATTTTATTGGGTGTTACTTGGGCATAACCTAACACAACCAAGTAATTGGTTCCACTTTCCTGTCCCTTTCCGGCTCACGTAGAGGGGCCAAAACGGCAGTTCCGTCTTTTTCCCATCGGGGCTATGGTTTCTCTAGAGAGGGGCCTCCAGATCGTCTGAATGCCACCAAATACACCATGGTATGCCATAACATGTGCGTGTATATAGTGTGTCATGGGACTTGGATGCCCAGGATTCCCTCTCTCTCTGTTATGGCTTCACCGGCGCGTCAGATTCTCTCTGGCGGGTTCCAGGACTACTTAGAGCCCGAAACTCCCTAAACTAATGGAACTCGGGGAATCTTGCCAACAGGTGGGCCCAACCATTTTCTTGGGTGTTCCTTGGGCCTAACCTAACATAACCAGGCAATTGGTTCCACTTTTCTACCCCTTTCCGGCTCAAGTAGAGGGGCCAAAACGGCAGTTCCGTGTTTTTCCCAGCGGGGCTATGGTTTCTCAGGAGAGGGGGGCTAGCTCCGGATCGTCTGAATGCTACCAAATCCCATGGTATGGTATAACATGTGTGTTAGAGTGTGGAATGGGTCTTGTATTCCCAAGATTCACTCGCTCTCTCTGTGTTAGGGCTTCACCGGCGTCAGATTCTCTCTGGCGGGTTCGAGGATTACTTAGAGCCTGAAACTCCCGGATCTGAAGGAACATGGGTATTCTTGCCAAGATGTGGGCCCTACCATTTTGTTGGGTGTTCCTTGGGCCTAACATAATACAACCAAGCAGTTGGTTCCACTTTGCTACCCCCTTCCGCCTAACGTAGAGGGGTCAGAACGGCAGTTCCGTCTTTTTTCCTAGCGGGGCTATGCATGGTTTCTCCGGAGAGGGGCCTCCAGATCGTCTGAATGCCACCAAATCCCATGGTATTCCATACCATGTGTGTTATAGTGTGTCATGGGTCTTGGATGCCCAAGATTTCCTCTCTCTCTCTCTCTGTGTTAGGGCTTCACCTGCGTCGGACTCTCTCTCGCGGGTTCCAGGACTACTTAGAGCCGAAACTCCCAGAACTGACGGAACTCGGGGAATCTTATTAAGAGGTGGTCCCTACCATTGTCTTGGGTGTTCATTGGGCCTAAACTAACACAACCAAGAAGTTGGTTACACTTTGCTACCCCCTTCCGGCTCACGTAGAGGGGCTAGAACGGCAGTTTCGTCTTTTTGCCTAGCGGGGCTATGGTTTCTTCGGAGAGGGGCCTCCGGATTGTCTGAATGCCCCAAATCCCATGGTATGACATACCATGTGTGTTAGATTGGTTCATGGGTCTTGGATTCCCAACATTTCCTCACTCGGTGTGTTATGGCTTCACCGGCGTCGGATTCTCTCTGGCGGGTTCAAGGACTACCCAGAGCCCGAAACTCCCGGATGTGACGAAACAGGGGGAATCCTGCCAATAGGTGGACCCTACCATTGTATTTGGTGTTAATTGGGCCTAAAATAATACAACCAAGCAGTTGGTTCCACTTTGCTACCCCCTTCCGGCTCACGTAGAGGGGCCAGAACGGCAGTTCCGTCTGTTTTCCTAGCGGGGCTAGGGTTTCTCCAGAGAGGGGCTCTAGATCGTTGGAATACCACCAAATCCCATGGTATGCCATACCATGTGTGTTATAGTGTGTCATGGGTCTTGGATGCCCAAGATTCTCTCTCTTTGTGTGTTAGGCCTTCGTCGGCGTCGGATTCTCTCTAGCAGGTTCCAAAACTATTTAGAGCCCGAAACTCCCGGATCTGACGGAACATGGGGAATCTTGCCAAGAGGTGGGTCCTACCATTTTATTTGGTGTTACTTGGGCCTGAAATAACACAACCAAGAAATTAGTTCCACTTTCCTACCCCTTTCCGGCTCACGTAGATGGGCCAGACCGACGGTTTCTACTTTTTCTCCAGCAGACCTAGGGTTTCTCCGGGGAGGGGGCTCCGGAGTGTCTGAATTCCCACCCAATCCTAGGGTATGCCAAACATTTGTGTTATATTGTGGAATGGGTCTTGGATGCCCAATATTCCCTCACTCTTTGTGTTATGGCTTCACTGACGCCTCATTCTCTTTCACGGGTTCCAGGACTACTCAGAGCCCGAAACTCCCAGATCTCACGGAATGGGGGGAATCTTGCCAAGAGGTGGGACCTACCATATTCTTGGGTGTTACTTGGGCCTAACATAACACAACCAAGCAATTGGTTCCGCTTTGTTACCCCATTCCGGCTCATGTAGACGGGCCAGAACGGCAGTTCCATCTTTTTCCCTGTGGGGCTATGGTTTCTCTAGATAGGGGCCTCCGGACCGTCTGAATACCACCAAATCCCACGGTATGCCATACCTTGTTTGTTAGAGTGTGGAATGGGTATTGGATTCCCAAGATTCCCTTACTCCCTGTGTTATGGCTTCACCGGCGTCAAATTCTCTTTCACGGGTTCTACTTAGAGCTCGAAACTCCCGGATCTCACGGAACGGGGGCAATCTTGCCAAGAGGTGGGACCGATAATTTTATTGGGTGTTACTTGGGCATAACCTAACACAACCAAGTAATTGGTTCCACTTTCCTGCCCCTTTCCGGCTCACGTAGAGGGGCCAAAACGGCAGTTCCTTCTTTTTCCCATCGGGGCTATGGTTTCTCTAGAGAGGGGCCTCCAGATCGTCTGAATGCCACCAAATACACCATGGTATGCCATAACATGTGCGTGTATATAGTGTGTCATGGGTCTTGGATGCCCAAGATTCTCTCTCTCTCTCTCTGTTATGGCTTCACCGGCGCGTCAGATTCTCTCTGGCGGGTTCCAGGACTACTTAGACCCCGAAACTCCCTAAACTGATGGAACTCGGGGAATCTTGCCAACAGGTGGGCCCAAACATTTTCTTGGGTGTTCCTTGGGCCTAACCTAACACAAACAGGCAATTGGTTCCACTTTTCTACCCCTTTCCGGCTCAAGTAGTGGGGCCAAAACGGCAGTTCCGTGTTTTTCCCAGCGGGGCTATGGTTTCTCAGGAGAGGGGGCTAGCTCCGGATCGTCTGAATGCCACCAAATCCCATGGTATGGTATAACATGTGTGTTAGAGTGTGGTATGGGTCTTGTATTCCCAAGATTCACTCGCTCTCTCTGTGTTAGGGCTTCACCGGCGTCAGATTCTCTCTGGCGGGTTCCAGGATTACTTAGAGCCTGAAACTCCCGGATCTGACGGAACATGGGGAATCTTGCCAAGATGTGGGCCCTACCATTTTGTTGGGTGTTCCTTGGGCCTAACATAATACAACCAAGCAGTTGGTTCCACTTTGCTACCCCTTCCACCTAACGTAGAGGGATCAGAACGGCAGTTCCGTCTTTTTCCTAGCGGGGCTATGCATGGTTTCTCCGGAGAGGGGCCTCCTGATGACTACCAAGTGCAGGAGACCAATTGTAGTACCTTTCGAGAAGTATTTGAGTGTCGAACCCATGATGAGCTGAAGGTAAGCTATCTATTCTCTAAAGCCCTATAACCCTCTTATATGGCTGTTTATGCAAAGCAATAAGTTTGACCAAAAGGAACTAACTAATTAAAAGCAAGTGACGTGGAGTGTGGTTTGTCTAGTAACTAGTGAAGCAAGTTTAAAATGCAAGTAATCCTAAAGCAAGTTTCTAAAGCAAGTTTCTAAGCAAGTTTCACAATTAGCAAGCAGCAAATATCTCAAGTATCTCAAGGGAGCAAGTGTTCTAGCAATAGGTGTTTCGTTCGTGTGGTTGTCACAATTAGTGAAGCACATGTTTTAGTCTTAGTTGTTTCTTCTAGGAAGGAGCCATGAATAGGTATATTCAAGTAAATGATCTACAACTTATGCTGGATCATGTGGCCAAGTAAATGACTGCACAAGATTGATTAAGACATAAAGTCCCACCATATCCTTACGTTCTAAGATCCCCTATATATATCCCCCAATAACTTAACTTTGTGGCTCGGTCTCAGGTTACTGTCACTCCCAAGTCACCACCACTCCATTATGCTACCGGTGATCACCTTACATGCATTCCCCAACATATGCGTCCACTCATATATTGTACATAAAGACAATCATAGAGGATAACAAACTTGTATGCAACCAATCAACGAACTATTTCACCATTGCCAAGAACAATTCACTACTCAAACATAGATGGGGAGACACAATACATCAAGGGAATATAGTATTGCATCATACATCGTGTTTGCCAAGAGATTACAGTGGAGAGATGGAGCTGATCTTGCTGTAGATGTTGATGATGAACACACCGGAGGGGGGTGGAGCCCTCCGGGGGTGATCCCTGCGGCGTTTCCCCCCTTCGATCTTCTCCGGCGGCAGACCTCTGTCTCTTTGTTTCGTGGTTTCGTATCTCGGCGCCGCCCCCCTCTCGAAAAGGCCGGGGACCCTTTATATAGTCGTTTTTAGGTCACGAGACACTCGGGAGAATAAAGATCGACGGCATCGGAGCCACGGGGGCAAAAAGGGGGCCCCACACACGGCCAAGGAATCTGGCCACGTGGAGGGTCCTCTTTTCCACCTGGTTGGCCTTTTGGCCCTCTAGTTTGGCCCATGGTCTTCGTCTCGAAGATTCTGAACCGTGCTCTTTGGCCTTGCCCTTTTTGGAGTCCCGAAGCTCCCGGAAAGTCTGAAACACTAAAAAGTACGTTTTCTGGAAAAACAGGGTTAGAACCAAAAGAAGGGGGATTGTTCAGAAAATCCCCCAAATCATTATAAAACATGAATATAAGTTGCTAATATGTAGGAAAACCAAGTAATAACATGCAAAGTTCATGTATGCATTTTACATGCATCAACATCCCCAAGCTTAACCCATACTCGTCCTCGAGTATGAAGGTGATAAAACTAACATGGACTTTGCATTTTAAAACAATCATGGAATATCAAAGAAGATTATTCATGCTACATATAATCAAATGAGTCATAATGTAGATGAGTAGCAACCTACAATTCATGTTATAAGAAATATCAAATATGCAAGAAAAGATGCTTCATGAAAGTTCACAAAGTGTATAATGAAATAAAAGCACTATGGACCAAATGCATACACAAAATGAAAAATAAAATCCTATATTGGTCAAAGAATAGCATAATGGAAAATAGAAAATATGGTGGATACTTTGAAGAAAATTGAGTAGAGGTAAAACATGATCAAGTCTTATTTAGCCTCTAAATTATTCAACTAAAATTACTAAATGAAATGTGGCATCCATTGGTCTAAGACTCTCATTGTCCCTTTATCACTAGCATCTTAAATTGTGAATGTTTAAGTAATGTGATTGACAAGGTGTTGGTTGAATGCCTCATGCCCCGTGAGTGTGAAAACCTACTCCATGAATACTCAACTTAAGATTACTAATAAGCTTTGTACAATCATAATAAGTATTAATGACATCATAGAGAACCGCAAAGAGGTACCTCTTGCCCCATGACATGGAAACCAGCCCATGTCACAATGACAAGATGAAGAAACGGAGTAGACTCATCATCCTTTTTTATTTCATTCACTATATGCATAACTTCTTATTTTATTGTAGAATGTGTTTGTAGAGTCGACTCTAGCTGTAAGTAAATTTCCACCATGATCAAGCATGGCTTGGGTTAGCGGCCCAATGCGTTTCTCTAGTCATAAATATACTTACTCATCAAAACTTACTATTCCTCTATTTCATTTCGGCATGGCAGGAGTCCAAAAACAAAAGTACATGATATCAACCAAATGTAAATTTTTGTGCAATGTTGAAAGCTTTCCAGTGATACACGTTTATAGCTAGCTCCCAACCAAACACTTGTCAAACGCAAAACTTTTAGCTCCCGTTATTGGGTCATGTTTATTAAGTGTAATGAAAAGTAAAGGTGTGCATTCAAAAGTTCGTGAGAGTCCTATCCCAAATTCAGCTCATGATAATTAATAAAGTGAATATCTTAATTTAGAACATAAATAACACTATAACATGGTGAACATACTCGGAATAGCTCTAAACCTAATAGGTAGATATGGTGGACTCACTGGAAATACTTGGCTAAAGGGTGTTGGAAACAAGTTTATACTTGTTGGAATTTTTACTTTTTTTGCTAGCAAGAGGGAGATAGTTGACCAGCTACTATGCATGCATTAGTGTCCATAGAACTACTCATTTCATGACAAACTAAGTAAACTAACAATTAACATCAAAAACATGAATAAGAGATAGCTCATGACAACACTATTGCAAATTTCTACACCTAAAACAGCATATAAATCATGCAACTATAAGTAGCTTTTATAATCAACTAAAGCATCCCTTTCCCAATAAATATAACACCATCCAACTTAATTCAACCCATTATTCTAGTAGCTGATTCTCATAAAGATAATTGTGGTGGTGGTCTCACAAATAAACTAAAAAAACAAAACTAGACGCTTCAAGTTTCTGCGATAAATGCTTTGCTTAGAAAAATAGAAAGTAGACGTGTGCTAACCAAAAGAGTGTTGGTCCAGGGGGGTGTTCACCACATCCCCAAGCTTGTGGTTTTCACCACTCTTGGATCTCTCTTGGCGCAGCTCCTCTATTCCCTGTGAAAAAACTTTACAAAACATGTTTCTCTCATTCTTTTTCTGTGGGGTGAGATTAGCAAGGACAAACAAAACGTATGCATGCTGCGCAAAATTCCAAAACAAATACTCCAGAAGATAGACAATAAGGTTCATAATATTGTATGTTCACTCTCTAGCTCGAAAAGATCAAGGAAATTCAAGTCCCAAACCCAAAGAGTGCATCCAACAAAAGAAGGCAAAATCTGTCCAGAAAAGCAATAGCAGAAAAACGAACGTTTTCCCTAAGCTAGACTCATCAAAAAATTAATCCAATTTTTGTGCTTACCTATTATGAAAAGTTGCAGAACATAATAAAAAATTAGCTCAATCCGACTTACAGATAAAAACTGAAAAATCGTACGGTGAGCAGAATCGTGCTGAAACAGAAATTCCAAGCACTAGGATAGCATCTTGTAAATCCAAATGGGTGAAACTTGACACTTTATTGAAAACTCCGGAAACTAAACTAAATACTAAGTCTCTTGTTACAGCAAGAGGACACTAAGAAAAACCAACTAAGAACAACCGGGTTGCCTCCCGTAAAGCGCTTTATTGATAGCCGTATAGCTAGGCTTTTCTTACTTAACATCATGATGGTTGGAGTGAGGTGGCTCGGCATCCCCAAGCTTGGATTCTTGTACTTATTTGATACATGTAGGGTGAGACCAGGGGTACATCCCCAAGCTTGATTGGTTGTCCCTCTTGATATTTGTTCATCTCACTCAACTCTTCCTCCTGAAAAATTCTTCTTACACAAATCTCAACATAAAACTTGATTAGAGGGGTTAGTGCCTCCATAAATAAAATCCACATAGGTACAGAAAATACACATCATGAGTTGATTCTAAATATTAAATACTGTTACTACAGTTGTGCATTGCTCCTTGATCAAAAGAACCACACAAAACACAAGTAATGAGAGCAATGCAAAATAAAGACATAATCTGCTAAAAACTGAATAACCCGTAAAGAGTGAATTTTTAGAGGCACTTAAGTTGCTCAAATCAGAAAACTTAAAACTAATGAAATATGTAGTGATAACTAAATATTGCTTTCGTAAATTACCAGGTCAAAATTCCACTTATGTGATTTTAAACATTTTTCGCAGTGAAGTTCAGGAATCTGTTTTCTGGACAGCTAATTACTATTGTTTAATCCTATCTCTCATATAAGATTATTCTTGCCATTTATGATGAGAAATAAGAAAGAAATGTGATGTTACAGTAGTGAACTAATATTTTTATTGTTTTTAGCTTTGGAAAAAGTTTTAATGATAGAGACTTTGCAATGCTTTCATTGGCATGAACAACACATGTTCAAGGTCGACCCCAACTTCTCCATTACTCATCCTTCTCATTTACTTTCCCAAAAAAATTATAAAATTAAAATCTTAAACTAAATGATAGATAACAGTAGGTAAAGGTATTTTACATGTTGAAAATACATAAATGTGTGCTCAGCCCGAATAGGAAATTAAAGCATAAGGAACACACCAAAAAATATTAAACAATTTATTTTTAAGTCTAACCCCTTTCCTATGCATTGGCATTTTGTAATGAAACAAATAAAAGAAGCACATAATAGCAAGCATAGAAAGGTAGATCAAGTGCAACTTCAATACTTTCAGCATAAAGAGGGGAAACTTAATATTGTTGAAATATGTGTAACCATGTTTCCCTCTCTCATAATAATTTTCAGTAGCATCATGAATAGATTCAACAATATGAATATCACATAAAACATTCTTATCATGAGCCACATGCATAAAAGAATCACTACTCTCCACATAAGTAAAATCCTCATTAGTGATAGTGGGAGTTAAACATTCATAATTTTCATTGCAATCATCATATATAGGAGGCATAGTATCATCAAAGTGAATTTTCTCCTCCAAGCTTGGGGAACTAGAAATATCATGCTCATCAAAACCAACTTCCCCAAGCTTAAAACTTTCCATACAATCAGCAAGTATATCATTTTTATCCTCAATAGTAGGGGGACTAAAAATATCATATTCATCAAGACAAACTTCCCCAGGCTCAAGGATTTCCTTAGCAATAAAGGTGTTCAAAGAATTAGTACTACCACAAATATGATTGTTGTGCAAATAATTTTTCAATTTCTCCTCAAACACTTCATGTCCTAATTCAAGGTAGATATTATACAGTTCTAAAATTGTTTGGTTGTTATGTAAGTATGCAATGCAAACAAGGATAAAAGCTTAGCACAATGCTCCCCGGCAACGGCGCCAGAAAAGTGCTTGATGACTCCCAAGTGCAGGAGATCAATTGTAGTACCTTTCGATAAGTATTTGTGTGTCGAACCCACGAGGAGCTGAAGGTAAGCTATCTATTCTCTAAAGCCCTATAACCCTCTTATATGGCTGTTTATGCAAAGCAATAAGTTTGACTAAAAGGAACTAACTAATTAAAATCAAGTGACGTGGAGTGTGGTTTGTCTAGTAACTAGTGAAGCAAGTTTAAAATGCAAGTAATCCTAAAGAAAGTTTCTAAAGCAAGTTTCTAAGCAAGTTTCACAAGTAGCAAGTAGCAAATATCTCAAGTATCTCAAGGGAGCAAGTGTTCTAGCAATAGGTGTTTCGTTCGTGTGGTTGTCACAATTAGTGAAGCACATGTTTTAGTCTTAGTTGTTTCTTCTAGGAAGGAGCCATGAATAGGTATAGTCAAGTAAATGATCTACAACCCCTTATGATGGATCATGTGGCCAAGTAAATGACTGCACAATATTGATTAAGACATAAAGTCCCACCATAGCCTTACGTTCTAAGGTCCCCTATATATATCACCCAATAACTTAACTTTGTGGCTCGGTCAGGTTACTGTCACTCCTAAGTCACCACCACTCCATTATGCTACCGGTGATCACCTTACATGCATTCCCCAACATATGCATGCACTCATATATTGTACATAAAGACAATCATAGGAGATAACAAACTTGTATGCAACCAATCAACGAACTATTTCACCATTGCCGAGAACAATTCACTACTCAAACATAGACGGGGAGACACAATACATCAAGGGAATATAGTATTGCATCATACATCGTGTTTGCCAAGAGATTACAGTGGAGAGATGGAGCTGATCTTGCTGTAGATGTTGATGATGAACACGCCGGAGGGGGGTGGAGCCCTCCGGGGGTGATCCCGGCGGCGTTTCCCCCCTCCGATCTTCTCCGGCGGCTGCCTTCTGTCTCTCTATTTCGTGGTTTCGTCTCTCGGTGCCGCCCCCCTCTCGAAAAGGCCAGGGGACCCTTTATATAGTCGTTTTTAGGTCACGAGACACTCGGGAGAAGAAAGATCGACGACATCGGAGCCACGGGGGCAAAAAGGGGGCCCCACACGCGGCCAAGGAATCTGGCCGCGTGGAGGGTCCTCTTTTCCACCTGGTTGGCCTTTTGGCCCTCTACTTTGGCCCATGGTCTTCGTCTCGAAAATTCTGAACCGTGCTCTTTGGCCTTGCCCTTTTTGGAGTCCCGAAGCTCCCGGAAAGTCTGAAACACTAAAAAGTACGTTTTCTGGAAAAACAGGGTTAGAACCAAAAGAAGGGGGATTGTTCAGAAAATCCCCCAAATCATTATAAAACATGAATATAAGTTGCTAATATGTAGGAAAAACAAGTAATAACATGCAAAGTTCATGTATGCATTGTACATGCATCACCTCCAGATCGTCTGAATGCCACCGAATCCCATGGTATTCCGTACCATGTGTGTTATAGTGTGTCGTGGGTCTTGGATGCCCATGATTTTCTCTCTCTCTCTCTCTCTCTCTCTCTCTCTCTCTGTGTTAGGGCTTCACCGGCATCGGATTCTCTCTCGCGGGTTCTAGGACTACTTAGAGCCCGAAACTCCGAGAATCTTACCAAGAGATGGGCCCTACCATTGTCTTGGGTATTCATTGGGCCTAAACTAACACAACCAAGAATTTGGTTCCACTTTGCTACCCCCTTCCGGCTCACGTAGAGGGGCCAGAACGACAGTTTCGTCTTTTTGCCTAGCGGGGCTATGGTTTCTTCGGAGAGGGGCCTCCGGATTGTCTGAATGCCACCAAATCCCATGGTATGACATACCATGTGTGTTAGATTGGTTCATGGGTCTTGGATGCCCAACATTTCCTCACTCGGTGTGTTATGGCTTCACCGACGTCGGATTCTCTCTGGCGGGTTTAAGGACTACTCAGTGCCCGAAACTCCCGGATGTGACGAAACAGGGGGAATTCTGCCAAGAGGTGGGCCCTACCATTGTATTAGGTGTTAGTTGGTCCTAAAATAACACAACCAAGCAGTTGGTTCCACTTTTCTACCCCCTTCCGGCTCACGTAGAGGGGCCAGAACGGCAGTTCCGTCTATTTTCCCAGCGGTGCTAGGGTTTCTCCGGAGAGGGGCTCTAGATCGTCTGAATACCACAAAATCCCATGGTATGCCATACCATGTGTGTTATAGTGTGTCATGGGTCTTGGATGCCCAAGATTCTCTCTCTTTGTGTGTTAGGCCTTCACCGGCGTCGAATTCTCTCTAGCGGGTTCCAAAACTATTTAGAGCCCGAAACTCCCGAATCCGACAAAACAGGGGGAATCTTGCCAAGAGGTGGGTCCTAACATTTTATTTGGTGTTACTTGGGCCTAAAATAACACAACCAAGCAATTAGTTCCACTTTGCTACCCCTTTCCGGCTCACGTAGAGGGGCCAGACCGGCAGTTTCTTCTTTTTCTACAGCAGACCTAGGGTTTCTCCGGGGAGGGGCTCCGGAGCGTCTGAATTCCCACCCAATTCGAGGGTATGCCAAACAATATGTGTTATATTGTGGCATGGGTCTTGTATTCCCAAGATTCCCTCACTCTTTGTGTTATGGCTTCACCGGCGCTGCATTCTCTTTCACGGGTTCCAGGACTACTCAGAGCCTGAAACTCCCAGATCTCACGGAATGGCGGGAATCTTGCCAGGAGGTGGGCCCTACCCTTTTATTTGGTGTTCCTTGGGCCTAACCTAATACAACCAATGTAACATCCAAGTATGAAAACATCCCTTAGTGGTTCAATTTCTTGTTTATTTTCAAGCAATGCATCATGTCATCATCTCATTGCATTTGTTTTATTTATGTTTGCATTGTTTTCTTAATGAATCAAATCTTGTTTTCACACTTGTCTGTTACAATCTCTCAAATAAAGATTTGCAATTCCAAAAACATCAATTGCTTCCAATTATTTTCATATTGGATCAACTCTTAAATTGTTGCTTAATTCAATCAATCACTTAATCAATTAATTTCAAATTATTTCCAAACTCACACCATTTCTCAATTCTTTAATCATTTGAATCCATGAAATTCACCACTAATTTGAATTCCCTAAATCACCTTCAAACCCTAAAGAAAACCCTATTGAAAACACCTTATTTTCTAAATATTAATTAATATGGCAATTTTCAATTAATTTGGTTCAATTTCAAAACAGCAAGCAAACTTTTGAAATTTTGAAAACCAAAACTACCAAATGGTTTCTTTTCATCTAAGAAGCTTATACAAATTTTTTCCAAAATTTTATCTAAGTTAAAACCTATCTATTTTATCCAAAATCTAGCTACAAAAAAAACAGTACAAAAAAATAAAATAAAAGGAGAAACGAGCAGCAGCACCTAATCTACCGCAGCAGAAAACCCAGTCCAGCCCACCTAGCTACGCGCGCGCAGCAGCCCAGCCCAACACTTACCCGCGTACCGGTTCGCTGCGCGCCAAGATTCGTGCGCACCTTCTAATCGTCCTTCTCCCTCCCGTACGGCGGCCATCCAGCGGAGCCACCTCGACACCGCGGCGACTCCGGCGGCCAGGAGGGCACCGCGGGCCTATAAAAGCCAACCCTAGCCCCCTAGCTGTGCCCTATCACCTAGGGTTCCCCCCATCCCCTCGCAAGCGCCGCCATTCCCCTCCTCGCTGTCGCACCACCTCTCTGCAATTTCTCCCGCCGGCGAGTTTCTGACGAATTCAATGGCGCCGCCACCTCTCTCTCCCATCTAGCCACCCAACCACTGCAACCTCGTCGCCCCTCTACCCTCTCTCTGCTGGACACCAGAAACAGGCAAGTTAACCCTCAGATCGCCGCCGCGATCCTCTTCTTTTTCTCCGGCCACCGTGCCATCCCTCTGAACCCGATGATCTCCTTGTCGTTGCAGAACCCCACGCCGCCACCTGATCACTGGGATCGAGTCGCCATGGTCTCCTCGACGATTTAAACACCGTAGCATCCGCGGGCATCATCCATAACCTCGACGCCACCTTCCTCACCGCCGCTGTCGCCGCCAGTCGTCCCCGACGATCTCCTGCGGCCACGACGACTCGGTGAGCACCGTCCGTCCAATCCTCCCTCCGTGCATCTACTCCTTGCATCCGCGCGTCCATCTGTAACATCCACGCAGTCGTTGGCCTCGAGCGCAACCGTGGATTACTCCGGCGAGCTCCGCGGCTAGCTGACAGACGCTGAAACTTTCGTTCGTCAGTCAGTTTCAGTTAACGCTACGAAGAACATGTTAACCTCACTGCGCGCGCTATACTGTCAAAGACTGAATCGCACCGCAGTGGTTCTGAACCTCGTGTGCGTTGCGCAGGGCGCGGGTTCGAGCCGCAAAACCCCCACCTTTTTTGTGGATTTCTTCCGCAGCGTGGCTGGCCCACTGTCAGTGACCGCTGTGGCCACGCAAGCGCTGGCTCAGCGCCACGCTGGCTAGGCCCACGGGCAGAGGCAGTGGCTAGCTGCCACCTGAGTAACAAAAGCTTTATGCGCACTTCTAAAATTACAAATTTCTTTTTAAATAACAAAATTAAATCAAAACTTTAAAATTCAATATCTCCCATTTTATAAATCCAACAAATGCAAACTTTATATCTATTCTGATCCAAATTTCATAGTCTTTTCAAATATTCAACTTGTGTTCTGTTTTGAATTTTCAAAATTCATTTAAATTTCAAATTTGAATAATTCAAATGCAAATTGAAATAATTCATAACTAATTCATACTGTTTTCAAATAATTCAAATAAAATATGTTTTTCACACCATTTTGAATACTCTACTCAAATATAAATTTTGTTTACTGGTTTGAATAATTTAAATTGCCCAAACTATTTAAATCTTGTTTAATTCAATTAAAACTTGTTTAATATTGTTTAATTCATAATTAATTAATCCAAAGTCCAATTTCAAAATGTGAAACATGTAACTCAACTAAAATTTGATAACCTTTTCAAATATAAAATTTGTAAATTGTTTTGCACACCCTAACTTGATGAAAACAATAATTGTTTTGTGTACCATGTTAAGTAACAAAATTTCCAAAACTTAATAATTGTTTTCTTAACTTGTTAACTATCATTCCAATTGCATTTAAATTGTTATGTTATTGTTATTCATCATGCATGCATCATGATAATAACTATCACCTAATGAATAATCATTGTTTCCATCTATTTTCAATGGATCTTTCCATATGCAACCCTTGCATATGGTTCCATTTAACTTGTGCTATCATGTAGCTAATTTATTTTGATGCAACTATTAAACTTGTCATGCATCATATTTGATTGTGCATAATGCCATGGCAATGATTGTTTACATTCCTGTTTTTGCCTGTTTGCTTCTTCTCGGTTAGACGACGACTACGTTGAGACCGACGATCCTTACGATACCACTACTCAGGACCTAGCCCAGTACGAGGCTGAGCTGCCAGGCAAGTTATCACTCACATGAATCATCGAGTTCCTTTCCACACCTGTTGTCGATACTATCCTTTTGTCTACTATTGCTAGCCCTATGTATCGTTGCTTGTCTCCGAACCTATCACATGATTCCTGAACCAATGATATTGCCTCACCTCCATACCTACAGCCTTTGTTTGTGCCTTAGTATTATCTAGCATGCTTAGGGTTGCTTTTACTCGAGTCTGTTGTCGGTTACTACTGTTACTATCTTATTATCTTGTACCGGGGCTCGTTGTTAATCAATCAATCCTGTTAATTGCTAATGGTAATAATAATTTGATGATAAGGCACCGGCAGGAGGCCCATGAGTGGTTTTGGAGCCTGCTAGTGTCGACCCTAATAGGAAAAGGGTCTTGTCTACTGATCCATGATGAGCGCACTACCCGCATTTGGGAAGCGAGTATGGGCGCCCCCCTCAACTTGACCTGATTCGCATCTCGTCCAAATCGCCTCATTTAGTTCGTGTTTTCCATTTGCCGCATGCATGTTTTTGCGAGCCCAGCGCAGGGTGGAACTTTCGTAGTCGGCATATAGGGGGACACGGTCTTAGAGTGCTATGATGGTCCATTTTCTTCTGGGCTTGATTAGCCGTGCGCCCAAGGTTCTTTGGGCTTGATGCGAAGAATGGTTGGTTGTGTTGAGTGCCCCGCTTGGTGGGAGGCATCCCATCTGGCGGGATATTCATGAGTGTACGGCCAAATTGGTGCAACCCTGCAGGGATAATCTTCTCGAGAAGCCGTGTTTTCCGCGGTTATGGATTACTTGGTGAAAGTACTGGCTAACAAGTACTCAGGACAACTTCAACATAACTTACAATCATGTTTCACCCAATGATTAATAACTTGACTAGTAATAGGTTATTCACACAATAACTTGATTCACCTTATCACAACTGTGTGAGTTATCCTCGGATTGCTTCTTTGGATAAGGGGCGAGATCCAGGATGGGTTTGGTTGAAGTTATCTTTCAGTTGGTTACAATCCTCGATCTTATCTTTTCTGTTAGCCGGAACTTGTAGTTATCTTCTGTAGTTGGTTAGAGCAGCCAGCAGCAACTTTCATATCACCCCTTCCTTCCGTTGATCCCAAGCATCAATGCTTGTGTTGACGGGTAACTCTTTGATGAACTGTGAGTCTTGCTTGCCAGTACTTGGATGTACTGACCCCGTTGGGGCTGTGGTTTACGCAGAGTACTACTACGACTACGATGCTTCCCAGGATGGCTACTTTGTGGAGTTTGACGAGTCTGCAGACGAGTAGTTAGCTGGACCAGGGCAGGATCCAGACCTACGTGGATGGGCTTCGCTTTTCTTTATTTTCTCCGGCTTCTTAAGCCATGGATTTGTCTGTACTCAGACCCTTTGATTGCTTCCGCTGTTGTAATGGATGATATGTTGGGACATGTGTCCTCTGGATGTTTGTATTCGATATTTCTGCCTTAATGAAGGCCAGTTGCCCTTATTTCATTCTTTTGTGTCTTAGAGACATTCTGTGCTATCATTCGTACCAAACTGTTGACGTACCGTGCGTGTTTGATTATGAAGTACGTCGACAGTAGTGCCTTTAGGTTCCTAGCGGATAGTTTACTTCGACGGTGGAAGCAGGGCTTGTGTTGTCGCGCATAAGCGCAGGCCTACCAGGAAGCTGGGACGTGGGAGCATGTTTGCCCCATAATCCAAGCACCTGACTTCCAGTTCGTGCGATGAGTATCCTCTAGAAACCTGGGGTGCGACAAATGGTATCAGAGCCTGTCTGCCTGTAGGATCCCTTTTTACTGGTCGCAGTTGAGTCTAGAAACTATTTTGTAGCTATATAGGAAAAATGAAACGTGAGAGTAGGAATTCTGCCATTTTTCTTCTTTTCCCACCCACCCACCCTTTTCTGGTAAGGAAGTGCAACGTTGTTTTCTGTTCTCACCTAAACTTTCAAGTTAGGATTTCACGTGTTTTGGGTTCTCTGTAGTACCTCAGGACTTTTGGTCTCGTTTTCCCGATGTTGCTTCGATATCATGTTCCTTTCAACATCCTTTTCGTCCGTTGAACCTTGTTGTTGTTTTCCACATCCTTTTTCATCCACCGGAGTCTAATCAAAACCTTCCAAATCATCTGCAGATGGGTCTCAACTACTACCCGCAGGTGGTTCGCACGACTCGCTGTGAGAGCACCGCCGGTTTTCCGGAGTTGCTGAGAGACATGGTTACCTATCTGGGGTTCCGTTGGGCACCAGAGTACCAGGTCTACGAGCACCAGCGAGAGTTTGACCAGACTTGCTACCGGGCTATCGTCTACATTCTGTCGGATGATGGCAGGAGCATGGCACACCAGTACGAGGCAGTAGGGTCCACAGTGGATATGGCAGTGCAGCAGGCAGCGTACGTGAGTATCACCGTTCTCCGTGCTGACTACTGGGGGTTTGATAAGTCCAGTTTTCGTCACATCCCCCGTGGTTACATCACGGCAGCGGGAGTTCACTTCACTGTCCACCGCGACATGGATACCTACGAGACTGATAGCTCCAGGCTCCAGATCACTGCCCAGTTCGCTAGTCACAGTGATGCCGTTGCTTCCGCACTTTCTCAGGAGTTAGCCTCAGTCAGGGAGCAGCTCCACCTTGCTCTCACTCGTCTGGCGACGTACACCACAGACTTTGTTGGAGACGAGCGCTTCGCACGTGTCGTTCAGCCAGCTGGTCTTCCGTTGCCAGATGCTGGAGGTTACGAGCCGATCAGAGGCCCACTTCTCGACCTCGGAGCTGGTTACACAGGGATTCCCCGCTATGGAGCACAGGGAGAGGACGCTTTCTACTTCACCACACCGAGAGTTGCTCTCAGAGCAGTTCCTATTTACATGGATCGTCGTGATACCTACTTCCGTGGGATTCCTCCTCACCGTATCCCTCGTCGTACTACTCACCGCCGTCCCGCGTGATGAGCATGGGAGTACCGTTGTATCCATTACTAGCTGTGTCTAGTTTATCCTTTCGTTTTCGAACCATGTGTTGGTCTGTTGGATATTCTGATGTATTTGAACATGTGATGATGTACCTGTTGGTTATCTATTCATGCGTCGGAATAATCTATCTTTCGGTTACCAAGTCTATCCTTTTCTGTTGTTGTGCTAAAATGAATTTCTGTTCAGGATGCCTCCAACCAGGAACAACCCGCCTCCGCCACCACCAATGGGGGAACTGTTGGCTCAGATGACCCAAGTGGTGACACAGATGGCCCAGATCCAGGCTAACCAGCAACACAACCAGAATGCTCCAAGGGTCACCATCAAGGACTTCCTCAGCTTGGGCCCAAAAGCTTTCGTGGCAACACGTGAGCCCCTGGATGCTGATGACTGGATCCGTGACGTAGCAAGAGCTCTGGAGATTGCTCATGTTGCAGAAGAGGATAAGGTCAAGTACGCCACCTACCTACTGAAGGGTCAGGCAGCTACTTGGTGGGAGAACTACCAGGCCATGAGGGCTGGCTTTCCTATCAACTGGGGATGTTTCAAGGATGCCTTCCTGAAGCACCACATCCCAGATGGTCTCATGGAAAAGATGCGTGAGGAGTTCTGCTCTCTCAGACAGGGCAAGCTGGACGTTCTCGGCTACCAGAACGAGTTCAATCGTCTCGCTCGGTACGCTGGTGACGAAGTGTCCACCGAAGCCAAGAAGATGGCAAGGTTCCGCCGAGGTTTTAACCCGGAACTGAAGTACGCTCTCACAAACATCAAGTGCAAGGACTTCGTGGAGCTCGTGAACACCGCGCTCAATGAGGAGAATGGGCGCAAGGCGTTCGAAGAGTCGCGCAAGCACTCGCGTGAGGGTGGTTCCTCCTCCAACATGACCACCCCTCCGCAGAAGCGCCGCATCTGGGTGCCAAATGGTGCTGTCACTCGGGCTCCAAATGCCCAAGCTTCTCCAGGATTTGGTCCCCGCCCACCCAACCCATCTCAGATGCAGGGTCAGAGGTTTCCGATGGGACAGCCAAGGCCAGGTCCTTCTCGTGTCGTCACTTGCTACAAGTGCAAGGATACTGGACACTATGCTGACAAGTGCACTCAGAAGCAGCTACCCCTACCTCCTCGCCCCAACACCAACCAGGCTATGGTTCGTGCTCCTCCGGCTAAAGCCTTCAACTCCAACAATAGGCCTGTCGGGAGGAACGCGAGGGTGAACCATATCAAGGCCGACAAAGCCGAGGAAGCTGCTGACGTCGTTCTCGGTATATTACCCGTAAACTCTATTCCAGCTAAAGTGTTGTTTGATACTGGAGCATCGCATTCGTTTGTGTCAAAGATCTTTGCTACAACGTACAATTTAGCTCTGGTTCCGCTAAGCAATCAAATCTATGTGCACTCTCCGGGAAATAAAATGATTACTTCCAAGATAAGCATGGACAATCAGATCCTAATTGGAGGTCGTGTATTCCTTGCTTCACTCATGTTGCTGGGAAATTCTGACATTGATGTCATTCTGGGTATGGATTGGTTGAAGACCCACAAAGCTAAAATTGACTGTGCTCAAAAGTCAATAACTCTCTCCCACACTTCAGGCCAGATAGTCTATTCTCCATATGGATCAAGTTCTGTTCAGCTGTTCAGCCTCGATGCCAAACCCCTTCCTGCAATTGAAAATGTTCCGGTGGTTTGTGAATTCCCTGACGTCTTTCCAGAAGAGTTGCCAGGGATGCCTCCGGACAGAGCAGTTGAGTTCGTGATCGAGCTTGAGCCAGGTACTGCTCCAATCTCTAAGCATCCATACAAGATAGCTCCTCCTGAACTGAAATTGTTGAAGGAGCAAATCGATATGTATATGGACAAAGGTTTCATTCAGCCTAGTTCCTCCGCTTGGGGTTGCCCAACTCTGTTTGTTGCCAAGAAGGATCAAACAAAAAGACTCGTGGTTGACTATCGTCCTCTCAACGAGAAAACCATCAAGAACAAGTATCCACTTCCTCGTATCGATGATCTTTTTGATCAACTTGCTGGAGCCTCAATATTCTCAAAGTTGGATTTGAGGATGGGGTACCATCAGATAAAGATCAGAAAGGAAGATATTCCTAAAACAGCTTTCACCACTCGTTACGGTCTATATGAATACACCGTCATGTCCTTTGGTCTCACCAATGCACCGGCAACGTTCTTAAGACTCATGAATTCTGTCTTCCATGAATACCTCGACAAGTTCGTTGTGGTATATCTTGATGACATTCTAGTCTATTCCAAATCCGAGGAAGAGCATGGAGAACACCTTCATCTCACTCTCATGAAACTTCGCGAGCATCGTCTATATGCCAAGTTTTCCAAATGTGAGTTCTGGATTCCAGAAGTTGCATATCTTGGTCATATCATCTCTGCCAAAGGCATAGCCATTGACCCGGAAAAGGTTAAGGCAATTGTTGACTGGAAACCCCCTAAGACGGTGAAGCAAGTCAGAAGTTTTCTTGGCTTGGCTAGCTATTGCCGTCGTTTCGTCCAAAACTTTTCCAAGATTGCTAAACCTCTCACTGATCTCACAAAGAAGGACAAAAAGTTCATTTGGACTCCACAATGTGATGAGAGTTTCAACCTTCTGAAGACTAAACTCACTTCCACACCTGTTCTAGTTGGCCCCGACACTACCAAACCTTTCCAGATATTCTGTGATGCATCTCTCCAAGGCCTAGGAGCAGTTCTTATGCAAGAACGTCAAGTTGTGGCTTATGCTTCACGTCAGTTGAACACACATGAGCAAAACTATCCCACACATGATCTTGAACTTGCAGCAGTTGTGTTTGCCCTCAAGAAATGGAGACAATACTTGTTGGGTAACAAAACTGAAATCTTTTCCGATCATAAGAGTCTGAAATACATCTTCACTCAGCCAGATCTGAACCTCAGGCAAAGGAGATGGATTGAGAAGATTAAAGACTTTGATCTCACCATTTCTTACACTCCAGGCAAGGCTAATGTTATGGCCGATGCTCTCAGTCGCAAATCCTATTGCAATAATCTCATGATCATGGAAAGCCAACCTCCACTTCATGAAGAATTCCAGAAGCTGAACCTTGGTCTTGTTCCGGAAGGATACCTTGCTAGCTTGACAGCCAGTCCAACTCTCGAGGACAAGATTCGTTCTGAACAACTTCGTGATAATGAAATCAAGAAGATTGTGGATCACATCAAGGAGGGCAATGATAAGTTCAAGTCCTTCTCAATTGATGACAAGGGAACTGTGTTCTTCGAAGGACGCATTGCAGTCCCTCAGATTCAAAGTCTCAAGGATATCATTCTCAAGGAGGCTCATGAAACTCCTCTATCCATTCACCCTGGAAGTACAAAGATGTACCAGGATCTCAAGACTCTGTATTGGTGGTCTGGCATGAAACGTGAAATTGCTCAATACGTTTCTGAATGCGACGTTTGTCAACGTGTTAAGGCAGTCCATCAGAAGACAGCAGGTCTACTCCAACCTCTGAAAATTCCTGAGTGGAAGTGGGACATGATTGAAATGGACTTCGTTACTGGGTTTCCAAAGTCCAAAAAGGGCAACGATGCAATCTTCGTTGTTATTGATCGTCTCACTAAGGTTGCTCACTTCTATGCTGTAAAGGAAACTATCTCAGCTAGCCAGTTAGCAGAGCTCTACACAGCAAAGGTTGTTCCCCTTCATGGTGTTCCATTGGAAATAAGCTCAGACCGTGGAAGTATTTTCACTTCTCATTTCTGGAAAAGCTTTCAGGAAGCATTGGGCACCAAACTTCTGTTCAGCACAGCTTATCACCCTCAGTCTCAAGGGCAAGTCGAAAGAGTCAATCAGATTCTCGAGGATATGCTCAGAGCATGTGGTCTCTCCTTTGGCATGAAATGGGAGGATTGCCTTCCATATGCTGAATTCTCCTACAACAACAGCTACCAGGCAAGCCTAGGCATGGCACCATTTGAGGCACTGTATGGTCGCAGATGCAGGAGTCCAATCAATTGGTCTGGAGCTGGTGAACGTTCACTTTTAGGCCCTGAC
The DNA here is from genome assembly GCA_028641055.1 of Alopecurus myosuroides. Lineage (NCBI taxonomy): Eukaryota > Viridiplantae > Streptophyta > Magnoliopsida > Poales > Poaceae > Alopecurus > Alopecurus myosuroides. Next base: position 265,123,982 of record CM054060.1, read on the forward strand.
ATTGTTAAGGAAGCCGAGGAGAAAGTTCGTATCATTCGTGACAATCTCAGGATTGCTCAGTCTCGTCAGAAGAGCTATTATGATAGCAAGCACAGGGATATGGTCTATGCACCTGGTGATAAGGCATATCTCCGTGTAACTCCCCTCAGAGGCACTCATCGTTTCGGTGTGAAAGGAAAGCTTGCACCAAGATACATTGGCCCTTTCAACATCCTCTCAAGACGTGCAGAGAATGCTTATCGTCTTGAACTTCCAGAAAAACTATCCAAAGTGCACGATGTGTTCCACGTGTCACAACTCAAGAAGTGTTTCAAAGATCCAGATCGTGCAGTTGATCATGATTCCATTGAGCTGCAAGATGATCTGTCTTATGAGGAGCACCCTATTCGTATTCTCGATGAGACCGAGCGTAAGACTCGCAACAAGAGCACCAAGTTCTTGAAAGTCCAATGGTCGCATCATTCTGATAAAGAGGCAACGTGGGAGACCGAAGAGGATCTTCGCAAGAAGTATCCGGACCTTTTCACATCTCAGTAGGGAATCTCGGGGCGCGATTCCTTCAAGGGGGGGCGTTTTGTAACATCCAAGTATGAAAACATCCCTTAGTGGTTCAATTTCTTGTTTATTTTCAAGCAATGCATCATGTCATCATCTCATTGCATTTGTTTTATTTATGTTTGCATTGTTTTCTTAATGAATCAAATCTTGTTTTCACACTTGTCTGTTACAATCTCTCAAATAAAGATTTGCAATTCCAAAAACATCAATTGCTTCCAATTATTTTCATATTGGATCAACTCTTAAATTGTTGCTTAATTCAATCAATCACTTAATCAATTAATTTCAAATTATTTCCAAACTCACACCATTTCTCAATTCTTTAATCATTTGAATCCATGAAATTCACCACTAATTTGAATTCCCTAAATCACCTTCAAACCCTAAAGAAAACCCTATTGAAAACACCTTATTTTCTAAATATTAATTAATATGGCAATTTTCAATTAATTTGGTTCAATTTCAAAACAGCAAGCAAACTTTTGAAATTTTGAAAACCAAAACTACCAAATGGTTTCTTTTCATCTAAGAAGCTTATACAAATTTTTTCCAAAATTTTATCTAAGTTAAAACCTATCTATTTTATCCAAAATCTAGCTACAAAAAAAAAACAGTACAAAAAAATAAAATAAAAGGAGAAACGAGCAGCAGCACCTAATCTACCGCAGCAGAAAACCCAGTCCAGCCCACCTAGCTACGCGCGCGCAGCAGCCCAGCCCAACACTTACCCGCGTACCGGTTCGCTGCGCGCCAAGATTCGTGCGCACCTTCTAATCGTCCTTCTCCCTCCCGTACGGCGGCCATCCAGCGGAGCCACCTCGACACCGCGGCGACTCCGGCGGCCAGGAGGGCACCGCGGGCCTATAAAAGCCAACCCTAGCCCCCTAGCTGTGCCCTATCACCTAGGGTTCCCCCCATCCCCTCGCAAGCGCCGCCATTCCCCTCCTCGCTGTCGCACCACCTCTCTGCAATTTCTCCCGCCGGCGAGTTTCTGACGAATTCAATGGCGCCGCCACCTCTCTCTCCCATCTAGCCACCCAACCACTGCAACCTCGTCGCCCCTCTACCCTCTCTCTGCTGGACACCAGAAACAGGCAAGTTAACCCTCAGATCGCCGCCGCGATCCTCTTCTTTTTCTCCGGCCACCGTGCCATCCCTCTGAACCCGATGATCTCCTTGTCGTTGCAGAACCCCACGCCGCCACCTGATCACTGGGATCGAGTCGCCATGGTCTCCTCGACGATTTAAACACCGTAGCATCCGCGGGCATCATCCATAACCTCGACGCCACCTTCCTCACCGCCGCTGTCGCCGCCAGTCGTCCCCGACGATCTCCTGCGGCCACGACGACTCGGTGAGCACCGTCCGTCCAATCCTCCCTCCGTGCATCTACTCCTTGCATCCGCGCGTCCATCTGTAACATCCACGCAGTCGTTGGCCTCGAGCGCAACCGTGGATTACTCCGGCGAGCTCCGCGGCTAGCTGACAGACGCTGAAACTTTCGTTCGTCAGTCAGTTTCAGTTAACGCTACGAAGAACATGTTAACCTCACTGCGCGCGCTATACTGTCAAAGACTGAATCGCACCGCAGTGGTTCTGAACCTCGTGTGCGTTGCGCAGGGCGCGGGTTCGAGCCGCAAAACCCCCACCTTTTTTGTGGATTTCTTCCGCAGCGTGGCTGGCCCACTGTCAGTGACCGCTGTGGCCACGCAAGCGCTGGCTCAGCGCCACGCTGGCTAGGCCCACGGGCAGAGGCAGTGGCTAGCTGCCACCTGAGTAACAAAAGCTTTATGCGCAATTCTAAAATTACAAATTTCTTTTTAAATAACAAAATTAAATCAAAACTTTAAAATTCAATATCTCCCATTTTATAAATCCAACAAATGCAAACTTTATATCTATTCTGATCCAAATTTCATAGTCTTTTCAAATATTCAACTTGTGTTCTGTTTTGAATTTTCAAAATTCATTTAAATTTCAAATTTGAATAATTCAAATGCAAATTGAAATAATTCATAACTAATTCATACTGTTTTCAAATAATTCAAATAAAATATGTTTTTCACACCATTTTGAATACTCTACTCAAATATAAATTTTGTTTACTGGTTTGAATAATTTAAATTGCCCAAACTATTTAAATCTTGTTTAATTCAATTAAAACTTGTTTAATATTGTTTAACTCATAACTAATTAATCCAAAGTCCAATTTCAAAATGTGAAACATGTAACTCAACTAAAATTTGATAACCTTTTCAAATATAAAATTTGTAAATTGTTTTGCACACCCTAACTTGATGAAAACAATAATTGTTTTGTGTACCATGTTAAGTAACAAAATTTCCAAAACTTAATAATTGTTTTCTTAACTTGTTAACTATCATTCCAATTGCATTTAAATTGTTATGTTATTGTTATTCATCATGCATGCATCATGATAATAACTATCACCTAATGAATAATCATTGTTTCCATCTATTTTCAATGGATCTTTCCATATGCAACCCTTGCATATGGTTCCATTTAACTTGTGCTATCATGTAGCTAATTTATTTTGATGCAACTATTAAACTTGTCATGCATCATATTTGATTGTGCATAATGCCATGGCAATGATTGTTTACGTTCCTGTTTTTGCCTGTTTGCTTCTTCTCGGTTAGACGACGACTACGTTGAGACCGACGATCCTTACGACACCACTACTCAGGATCTAGCCCAGTACGAGGCTGAGCTGCCAGGCAAGTTATCACTCACATGAATCATCGAGTTCCTTTCCACACTTGTTGTCGATACTATCCTTTTGTCTACTATTGCTAGCCCTATGTATCGTTGCTTGTCTCCGAACCTATCACATGATTCCTGAACCAATGATATTGCCTCACCTCCATACCTACAGCCTTTGTTTGTGCCTTAGTATTATCTAGCATGCTTAGGGTTGCTTTTACTCGAGTCTGTTGTCGGTTACTACTGTTACTATCTTATTACCTTGTACCGGGGCTCGTTGTTAATCAATCAATCCTGTTAATTGCTAATGGTAATAGTAATTTGATGATAAGGCACCGGCAGGAGGCCCATGAGAGGTTTTGGAGCCTGCTAGTGTCGACCCTAATAGGAAAAGGGTCTTGTCTACTGATCCATGATGAGCGCACTACCCGCATTTGGGAAGCGAGTATGGGCGCCCCCCTCAACTTGACCTGATTCGCATCTCGTCCAAATCGCCTCATTTAGTTCGTGTTTTCCATTTGCCGCATGCATGTTTTTGCGAGCCCAGCGCAGGGTGGAACTTTCGTAGTCGGCATATAGGGGGACACGGTCTTAGAGTGCTATGATGGTCCATTTTCTTCTGGGCTTGATTAGCCGTGCGCCCAAGGTTCTTTGGGCTTGATACGAAGAATGGTTGGTTGTGTTGAGTGCCCCGCTTGGTGGGAGGCATCCCATCTGGCGGGATATTCATGAGTGTACGGCCAAATTGGTGCAACCCTGCAGGGATAATCTTCTCGAGAAGCCGTGTTTTCCGCGGTTATGGATTACTTGGTGAAAGTACTGGCTAACAAGTACTCAGGACAACTTCAACATAACTTACAATCATGTTTCACCCAATGATTAATAACTTGACTAGTAATAGGTTATTCACACAATAACTTGATTCACCTTATCACAACTGTGTGAGTTATCCTCGGATTGCTTCTTTGGATAAGGGGCGAGATCCAGGATGGGTTTGGTTGAAGTTATCTTTCAGTTGGTTACAATCCTCGATCTTATCTTTTCTGTTAGCCGGAACTTGTAGTTATCTTCTGTAGTTGGTTAGAGCAGCCAGCAGCAACTTTCATATCACCCCTTCCTTCCGTTGATCCCAAGCATCAATGCTTGTGTTGACGGGTAACTCTTTGATGAACTGTGAGTCTTGCTTGCCAGTACTTGGATGTACTGACCCCGTTGGGGCTGTGGTTTACGCAGAGTACTACTACGACTACGATGCTTCCCAGGATGGCTACTTTGTGGAGTTCGACGAGTCTGCAGACGAGTAGTTAGCTGGACCAGGGCAGGATCCAGACCTACGTGGATGGGCTTCGCTTTTCTTTATTTTCTCCGGCTTCTTAAGCCATGGATTTGTCTGTACTCAGACCCTTTGATTGCTTCCGCTGTTGTAATGGATGATATGTTGGGACATGTGTCCTCTGGATGTTTGTATTCGATATTTCTGCCTTAATGAAGGCCAGTTGCCCTTATTTCATTCTTTTGTGTCTTAGAGACATTCTGTGCTATCATTCGTACCAAACTGTTGACGTACCGTGCGTGTTTGATTATGAAGTACGTCGACAGTAGTGCCTTTAGGTTCCTAGCGGATAGTTTACTTCGACGGTGGAAGCAGGGCTTGTGTTGTCGCGCATAAGCGCAGGCCTACCAGGAAGCTGGGACGTGGGAGCATGTTTGCCCCATAATCCAAGCACCTGACTTCCAGTTCGTGCGATGAGTATCCTCTAGAAACCTGGGGTGCGACAAATGGTATCAGAGCCTGTCTGCCTGTAGGATCCCTTTTTACTGGTCGCAGTTGAGTCTAGAAACTATTTTGTAGCTATATAGGAAAAATGAAACGTGAGAGTAGGAATTCTGCCATTTTTCTTCTTTTCCCACCCACCCACCCTCTTCCAGTTCCTTGGTTCCACTTTGCTACCCTCTTCCGCCTAACATAGTGGGGCCAGAACGGCTGTTCCGTCTTTTTTCCCAACGGGGCTATGCATTGTTTCTCCGGAGAAGGGCCTCTAGATCGTGTGAATGCCACAAAATCCCATGGTATTCCACACCATGTGTGTTATAGTGTGTCGTGGGTCTTGGATGCCCAAGATTCCCTCTCTATCTTTGTTAGGGCTTCACCGGCGTCGGATTCTCTCTGGCGGGTTCCATGACTACTTAGAGCCTGAAATTCCCGAAACCGACAGAACTCGGGGAATCTTGCCAACAGGTGGACCCAAAATTGTCTTGCGTGTTCCTTTGGCCTAACCTAACACAAACAAGCAATTTGTTCCACTTTTCTACCCCTTTCCGGCTCATGTAGAGTGGCCAGAATGGCAGTTCCGTCTTTTTCCAGATCAGGTCTATGGTTTCTCCGGAGAGGGGGCTCCGGATCATTTGAATGCCACAAAATCCCAAGTTATGCCATACAATGTGTGTTAGAGTGTGTCATAGGTCTTGGATAACCAACATTCCCTCGCTCTCTGTGTTAGGGCTCACCGGCGTCATATTCTCTCTGCCGGTTCAAGGATTAACCCGAAACTCCCGGAACTGACGGAACTGGGGAAATCATGCCAAACGGTGGGACTAACAATTGTCTTGGTTGTTCCTTGGGCCTAAACTAACACAACAAGCAATTGGTTCCACTTTTCTACCCCCTTCCGGCTCACGTAGAGGGGCCAGAACGACAATTCCGTCTTTTTCTTCATCGGGGCTATGGTTTCTCCGGAGAGGGGGATCGAGATCGTTTGAATGCCACCAAATCCCATGGTATGTCATACCACGTGTTTTATAGTGTGGCATGGGTCTTGGATGCCCAAGATTCCCTCACTCCCAGTGTTAGGGATTCACCGGCGTCGGATTCTCTCTGGCGAGTTCGAGGACTACTTAGAGCCCGAAACTCCCAGATCTAACGGAACTGGGGGAATCTTGCCAAGAGGTAGGACCTACAATTGTCTTGGGTGTTCATTGGGCCTAACCTAACACAACCAAGCAATTGGTTCCACTTTGCTATCCCCTTCCGGCTCACGTAGAGGGGCCAGAACGGCAATTTCGTCTTTTTTCACAGCGGGGCTATGGTTTCTCCGGAGAGGGGGCTCCGGATCATCCTAATGCCACCAAATCCCAGCGTATGCCATACCATGTGTGTTAGAGTGTGTCATGGGTCTTGGATGCGCAAGATTCCCTCGCTCTCTGTGTTAGGGCGCACTTCACCGGCGTCAGATTCTCTCAGCATGTGTGAGGACTACTTAGAGCCCGAAAGTCCCGGATCTGACGAAACTGGGGAAATCTTGCCAAGAGGTGGGCACTACCATTGTCTTGGGTGTTCCTTGTGCCTAACCTGACAAAACCAAGAAATTGGTTCCAATTTTCAACCCCTTCCGACTCATGTAGAGGGTCCAGAACGGCAGTTCCGTCTTCCCCCCATCATGGCTATGGTTTCTTCAGGCGAACTAGAGGGAATCTTATTACAAGTAGATCTAGATTTGGGTTATCCATGTAACTATGGCCTAACTTAACAGAACCAAGCAAAAAAGAACAGTGGTCTACCCCCTTCCGACATCGGTGATAGGTGTAGACAAAAAAGTTGACTAGCATCCAACGGCTAGCAAAGTTCAAGCCACCAATCAACATGTAGTAGTATTCCACATAATTGACCCTTTCCAGGATTTTAGGTAAATACTTTCGAGATTTTTTCACAATCTTTAGTACTAAATAATTGCATAAATGCTCAATTTTTGTAAGCCACCCATCAACATCGGACGGCTAGCAAAGTTTCCCGCAGTTCCGCCAAAATTTCGCGTCGCTCCGAAAAATTCACGCCAGGACAACCCGCCCAAATTTTTTCGTGCAAGGATAATTTACTTCTCAGCCCTCCCGCACACAACTGGCAAACTTTAGCCTGGAGGGCATTTCTGTAATCGTTCCGAAACCCTGCCTTATCCGCTCGATCGGCCCTCTCGCCGAAAGAGAAAGCCACTATTTCGAAATATCCGCTCCCCCTTGTCCTCCCAAAACAGATCCTTTATTCCCCCGGTCTCACACCTCGGCGTATAGCTCGCTTGCCAGAACTCCCTCGTCGCCGTCGAGATCACCTTCCAGATCTGCCACATCACCGGCCTTTTCGCCGTCCAGATCCGCCACCTCGTCGTTGTGCTCGCCTGTCTGCCACATCGTCTCCAACCTCGCCGTACGTTATCTTCCACCTCGCTCCGTGCTCACCGGTCAGCCACCTCGACGCCGTGTTCGCCGGTCAGCCACCTCGCCACCAACCTCGCCGTACATCCAGATCTGCCACCTCGTCTCCAACCTCGCCGCAACATCACTGTCAATGTCTGCAAGCACGCTGAAATGAGTGAAAATTGAAGGCGAGAAACGCAGCAAGACAGAAGACCCTAAAGATGCAGACAACTATTCTCTCTAAGTTGCTTTTTTCTATTTAATTGTATGTTTGATGCTTCCTTATTATTCTGCTTATGTTCGATGCAGTTAATCTTTCTAAATTGGTTGTCTGTTTAATCGTATGTTCGATGTTTCATTATTATCCTAATTATACTGCTAATGTTTGATGCAATAAATCTCTCTAAACAGTTTCTTGTAACGGAAATAGGAAGGGGGTCCTTCTTGCTTGGTAAAACTTTGCTCATTTGCAGCAATCTAGCTTGTATACTACGTATTATGTTTAATTTCACTTTGCTTGTGATCCTATAAGTCTTAGTTAGGATCAGATTTTATATTACTTGCACTGGACTGTTCTTACAAGATGAGTGTCTTAATTATTTATGCTTTGTTAGGTTCTTATGAAGCGTTATATTTGTACTTTACTTTTAGTTCTTTATTCATGCTAGGATCGCCACTACACCCCATTGAAGAAGAGCGTGCCAGAACTATCATGACAAACAATGCAAAGATGCATGAACTGGTCGTAAAGCCAGCAAGTTTTCTTTCATGTCCTACTGTACCCTCCCCCCAAAAGACCAAGAAGCAAGACTCTGGATCTCAGTACATGCCTGTGTATGATGATGAAGAGGAATCAGATGCCACTGAAGGAGTCGTGTCATATCAATCACAATCCAGCGTGGACAATGAGCTGCAGGTTATTCCCTAACCCGGTAGCTCAACATTCTTTCATGATATCGCAACAACTAGGGTGCAGGTTTCTTATCTTGTGTTGAACTGTTTGATCAATGTGGCGCCATATATTTTGTGCTACTTACTCTATTCCATACTATAAGAAGTTTTGGCAAGCTAATTAAGGCCGTGAAACCCAATTAAAGTAATTAAGGCTGTCGTTGTCATTTCAACATGGTTTCGATATATCTTCCTCACATGCTTGACACCTGCTATTCCATCTATGCTTCTCTCTGCTAGTTCATTACACACACAGTTGGTTGATTATAATATGCTAGTTTTCATCAATTTTTTGTACATGCTTGTCATCTGCTATTTTCATCTATCTTCCTCACATGCTTGACACCTGTTGTTTCATCTATGCTTCTCATCAGCTAGTTCATGACAAACACCGTTGTTTGACTATAATCTGCTAGTTTTCATCAATTTTTTGTACATACTTGTCATCTGCTATTTTCATCTATCTTCCTCACATGCTTGACACCTGCTGTTTCATCTATGCTTCTCATCAGCTAGTTCATGACACATACCGTTGTTTGACTATAATCTGCTTGTTTTCATCAATTTTTTGTATATGCTTGTCATTTGCTAGTTTCATCTATGTTCTGTACATTCTTGTTATCTTTTATTTTCATCTATTTTCTTTGCATGCTTGATAGGCAAGCAAGAAAAGGGTGATGTCTCGATCTGCTTTAGAGGTTGAGGACGAGGATGATAGTGAAGTTGTCATGCCGAAGAGTGGAAAGCATACTTTCTCAAAGAAGGTCCGTGTGGAATCATGTCTTTTACAGTCTGTGCCTGAACCACAGCTTGATGTGAATGTGCGCAGAACAATTGCTGGTATGAGGACGGCGAAAACAAAATCCGAGTAATTGACTTGAAGTTTGTAGGTGATATGGAAGAGATTCGGAAGCAACAAGCTGCACTAAAGAAATCTCAACTAGAAGGAGTTGCCCTAGTTGAGATGCTGGCTGAGCAGATTCGTGGTTCTTGAAACTGTGGTTCTGTATGTTGGTTTGATATTCTGTGAGAAAAACTAAGTATTTGATGCATGTTATGTGGTTTTTTTCTGCCTGTGTGCAATTGGCAATTATAACGATGATGTAACCACCCAAATAGCACCAAAACAGACATCATAGTAACGTAACGTAAAAATTCGTCAAGGCAAATACCGACACGTGGCGATGTATGCCCAGCCCACGTGGCATACTATGAGTGGGCGATTAGACGACGTAAAAATAACGTCCCCGGCACGGTGATGACATCACCCAAATCCGAGACGAAAAAAAACGTCATGGAAAAGACGTTGCGTGGCACCATTTGGTTGGTGCACGTGCCACGAGTTTAGCGACTAAAAAACAGTCGCTGGGTAGCCCGCGACGAGCAGATTTCGTCCCAGAAGAAGGCGACGTGGCGCTATTTTGTTTCCATGTGGCGTATTTGGATTGGTCCACATGCTTTCGCCTGATTGGTCGAGACTCGCGACGGAAAAAAACGTCGCTGGGTAGCCCAGGACAAATCGATTTCGTCCCAGAAGAAGGCAACGTGGCACCATTTTGTTTCCATGTGGCGTATTTCGATTGGTCCACATGGTTTCGCCTCATTGGTCAAGACTGGTGACGTAAAAAAACGTTCCCACGTTTTGCTTATGGTGACTAAACGTTTAGCCACGTCAGATGATTACGATAACGGCGGTTAGAAACTCGTTTGCCACGTGTCGCCTCATAGCGACGAAATAAAAACGTTAATACTTATTGGGCCTAGTCCGGACTGTCCAACTGGTGGCGATGATTTGCTGTACGTTGCGGATAGCCTTAACGGTCTAGTGTACATATAAACGTCGCGGAATCGTCCGTGACAGTCGATCTGATACGTCTTCATTCCGTCGCGTAAACCGTCGCGGATTGCCCTTAGCGACGGTTTGAAGCCCATCCGGAACGTTATTGAAACGTCACTGATCGCGCGAAATTTGGTAGTGACCAAGCCAAATATTGATCCATACTAATACGAAAAATCAACACACTTGGGGGAAATGACAAAAATCCTAATTACTATGTCTATATGTAGAACCTCAAATGAATCCATCAAACATCGCTGAGTTACATGTGAAAATTGTGTGGGATGATTGCCATACCTAAGGGTCCGTTCGGCAACTCTCCAGCTCCTGGCTCCACTGCTGGAGCGAGCGAAGCTGCCCCGAACGCCCGCGCTCTACGGAGCCGGGAGGATGGAGCGCTCCGTGTTTTGGTGCTTAATTGCAGAGCGACGCTGGCCACGATCCGCGAAATAGTAAAATCAGGAGCGGCTAAAAATTACGGCTTATGCCACCGATAAGTTATCGAAGCGGTACGCGAGCTTGGCTCTTATCTCTCTCTTCGCTTTTCTTTCCTGTTCGAGCACAGACCAAGGCCATGGCGCGGGAATTGGTGCCTGAACCTCGAGCCTCTCCCAATTTGAGCCGCGCTGCTGTTTGGTTCAAGACCGTCGTTGCCCAAACCGGAACGCCGGCTAGAAAATCGAGCCGCCATATGCAAAATCGGAATCCACTTTCCTCCAAGATCTCGCGGATCGGTGCGATCTGCCTCGCCACCACGAGTTCCCGGTCGCCGCCTGCAGGTCCTCCGCCGCCGCAACGAAGTGCCCTGCGCCGTGTCCCGACATCCATGGTGAAGCTCCTGGTCGTGGAGTCCGTGCTCATCCCGATCAGGAATTAAGCTGAGACAGCCTTCGTTGCACTAATGGGCTCAAAGCCCATCATATTGCAGCTCCCAAACGGGCTCCATCGGCCTAGAACGGGCTGGTAGCCCATGATTTCACGGAGTGAAGCGGCACGAACGCTGATTGATCCCTGGTCTTGAATGGGAGAGCGTGAGTAGTTAGGGCATGTACAACCATTTAGACGAGTGTAGTCTGTAATACCTTGCCATGTCAGATCCAGACAGTTCTACAGACACCCTGTACAATAAACAGTCTATTTAGTTATCTTTACCAGCCATAAGAATCGGAACATGCATTGTGGGACGTGGTGGCGAATAAGACTAAAAATAACTACCTAGTCTAGACGACCACCATACAATGGGAAATCAGCTGTCGTTAGGCAGCGATTTTCATGGGATTAGACGGTCTGTAAATCTACAGACAGACTACAAGATTATCATGGTTCTCTTTCCTCCACCTAGGATAAAAACGTACGTGGCAAATGTTACAGATAGGTGATTGACATTGTTGTACATGCCCTTAGGAGCGGAGCGGAGCAAGCGAATCGTGTGGAGCGGTGCGTTGTCGAACGGGCCCTAAATTTATTGTTGCCACCGCAAAACTAAAAACAGACGCCACCAACCTCCGCCACTACCCCAGTGCAAAAGCCCGTCTATGTTGCCAGAATACAGATAAGAACAGCTGAGAGGAGACCCGAAAGGCAACCAGGACACATAAGAACCAACCACAAGATATAGAGTATGCCGAGCAAGGGACTACTGGTTTCTTCCTGACTCTTATTCAGATATACCAGAGAACATACTATCTGACCTAGAATCTATTTAGCTAGCAGTTCAAGTGGTTAGCCACTAAGATATGAAGAGAAAAAAGGAACAACTTGCACGAGCTGCTGTCCGACCTAAAACACTGTAGTACTCCCTCTTATTGCATGTGTTGCGTTTCAGAGCAGGCTGTTAGTTGATAATATATCAACGGTGGTATATTCACCTACAGTACAATACCAAATATCCAGCTTGCAAATCTAAATCTGTAAATCTTTGTAGAGAATTGATAGCAAATGCATTATATGTGCTAACTGAAATCATCAAATGATTTTATTCACACGAAATTCCCATGGATTTTGTTGTTAACCATGCGATCAGGCTGATCTGGTCAATTGCAAGCAAGCTAGCTAATCTAAACTAAAACACTCGATCATGAAACCCCTTAGAATGCATAAATTACGCAAGTAAGCAAATAACCGAACTGAATCACCTCAGCTCCTGACAGATATAGAAGCAGGCGAGTGCCATCTCAAACGGAAGATGTCCTATGTCTGCGGCAAATTTGTGCAGCAGGAACGCACTCGACCGGGGACTCCAGCACCCAATGCGCGCCATGTGTCCCTACATCCTCGATCTACGCGGACGCGGTGGAGAAATCCTCGCCCAACATCGCTCGTTCGTCCTCCTGTAACCCTAACTTCTCCTCTCTGTGACGGCGGCGGCAATCGAATCCTCGCCACGGTACTTTTCTCGATTGATTCCCTCCTCTTCTTATTCTTTTATTATGGACATGAAACAACGAAATCTCACTTATTCTTCCTCGGCCAGATGCCAGGCATGACCGAGGATCACACCGATATGGTCATCGATGCTTTCGCCATAGTTCATCACTATCTGTATTCGGTGGGGAAATCTATTCGGCGTGAGCTTCTGCAGGAGATTGGACATGCAGTCGAACCTGAACATGTCGCGTTGAGTGCCTCACAGCGTGAGATCTGTCAGCAGATTGAACATGAAATCGAGCCTGAGCGTCTCTCTTTGAGCGCCTTTGAGCGTGAGATGAATCAGCAGCTGGAACGTGAGATTGAGCCTTTGGTTGACCGTGACGTTCTTATCTTGCGCAATTTGTGGCGCCAGTGCTGCATTCTCCGGCTTTTGTGCAAACGAATCGCGTGCTACGCTTACCGGGCTATCAAGAAGGGGGACGTGGTTGAGGAGACTCGTGCGAGCGACTATTTGTTCAACATGGACGAGCAGCGCCCTCTGAAGATCCTCCGTAGGGATACGACCCCCAATGGGTTTGATAAACTGGTGGATGGCATTCATGGGTGTACACTGAATCATGATATCCACAAGAAAAAAGTTGAGGAGCTCATGGTCTACGATCCCAAGCGGAAGCGTGATGTCCCTACCCGCTTCTGCAGCTTCCACCTAGATTGCTTTGACCTTGATGCCATGTGTGAGTTTCTGTTCAGAAATCACACCTTCTAGGTTTAGGTATTTATTCCGAAGCATTCATCCTCTTGTTTGTTCTGATTTGTGTTCTCTGCTCTTGATTGATTTGCAGCAGAGACTACTATTGGGCCACCGTATCAACCCGCTGACTATGATGCAGAAAATGCACATCATCAGCTGGCGAGTTATTCTATCAACGTCGTTTCCATTAGGGCGATCAAAGCTGGTCCTGATTACAAATACCCGGTTGAGGTTTATGGTAAAATTATCGCCAGGGATGAGACTGACTACAAATGTGTCTACCTGTTTGATCGTGAAAGAAAGAATGCCCAAACCATCAATTCAGAGGTATGATTCTGTTTGCTCACTCTATTCCATGAATGTAGTAACCAATTCTAGATTATGTAGTTATCCTCTTCACATGCAAATCTGCTCTGCGCTTTGAATTGCACTTGTAATGTTATCTAACCATGTATATGTTTGCATGAATGCAACGAGTTGTCTACTCCAATATGTTCACTGAAATAATTATTATGTGTAAATATGACCGGTACTTAGTGGACTTTGTCAAGAAGAAAGTTTAATGGATTCCCGTTTCAATCTGATCTGTTCAAATACATTTTAATCGGACACATTATATTGCTAGCAGGTTGTCATCATGTCCAAGCTTTTGTTTTATGGATGTAGCTTTGTAATGATCTGCCTTTTCACTGTCAAACAACACATTTTCATCTGCCTTCTGTGAAATTTCTCCACTGAGGTCCTGTCACTTGTTTTGGGCGTCTTCCTTTGGGTTAGTTGTGGCTGGCTGTGGTGCTGTGCCGAGAAAGCTGTTGTACAGGCAAATCCGCTATTTCGAATTTCGCTCTTTGGCAATTTAGCTGGCTGTCTAGCTGAAACTGTCAAATATATAGTCTGAAATAACCTCAGACTCATGAGAGCATGTAACTTTTCTGATATGTGTGATAAATAACATTTAGATCACTATATAGTATCATGAATAAACACACCAAATAATTCATCAAATTTCGTTTTTTTTTCCAAACAAGAGATCTTTATTTTCTTTCCTAGAGAATTTTCAACACCATGGTATATAATTATGAATCGCTTTGGTACAAATTAAATTTTGGCGCGCCAACATCACACAAATATAAGCACGACCATTTAGCTAAGCAAGTAGCCACACCTCTTGTTTGCCTCACTGTGTATGCATGCATTTAGCTGAACACAAACATATAGGCATACCATCCCGTATGTATGTACAAGCTAGCAAACAAGAGGTTGCCACGTGCCCGCGTGTGAGTAGTAGAGAGGGGAATAGTGGAGTTAGGTGAGCTGTTGGTGCATGTGGTTGGTGCGGTGTTGGCGTCGGTGCGCTGCCGCTGCAGGTGGCCTTGGTACCCTGCGCGATGCAGGGTGGCAGTTCTCCTGTAATTAAGTGCAACGAAATGGGCATCGATATATATACCGTTTCAGTTTTAAGTAGCAAAGCACCTGAGAACATGCTTTTTTGAGTATGAAGGAAATAGAGTTGCCTCGGTAAAAGCCCAACGCACAGCCAACCTCTTTGTTTCGCTTGTCTAGCTTATTTTCGTGGAAAGCAGCTAAAAGCCCAAACAAACAAGCTCTTAATGTGTTCCTATGTAAAGTTAGGTTTCTCCGTTTTCTTGAATCAGGAGGTGTCTCAACATTTGACATGCTTTAGTGATGACCGCGAGCATCTCTGTGGGAGGAGAGCCTGGCTGGTGGTTCACCGGGGTCTACGGCCCTCAGGGTGTGGAGGAAAAGAGGGAATTTTTACAGGAGTTGCGAGACATCAGAGATCTGCACGCTGGGCCGTGGTTGGTAGCAGGTGATTTTAACCTTATAACGGATCCGGAAGATAAGAATAAAGGAGTGGTCAACAGACCGTTGATGGGTAGATTCCGTCGCACCCTGTCCGCCTTAGAGTTAAAAGAAACGTATCTGAATGGGAGAAGATTCACGTGGTCAAACGAGAGGCAAGAGGCTACTCTCGAACGGTTAGACAGAGTCTTCTCGACCGTGGACTGGGAGGAGGAGTTCCCGGATGCATTCCTCTCAGCGGGGTCATCGGGTCCTTCGGACCATTGCCCCTTGGTTTTAAGCTTAGCCCCTAATCTGCAGTCCGGGCGTAGGTTTCATTTCCAAGCATTTTGGAGAAAAGTGGAGGGCTTCCTGGACGTTGTCCAGGATGCGTGGAATTCCGTGCCGCAGGAGACCAACCCTTTCAAGTTGCTTGATAAAAAGTTCAGGGAAACAGCGAGGCGTCTCGCCAGTTGGAACAGCAAATTTGTCGGCAACGTCAAATTGCAGATCTTAGTGGCTAACGAGTTGATCTTAAGGCTGGATGTGGCTATGGAGTCCAGGGTGCTTTCCGTGGAAGAACGAGCTCTGAGGCGATTGTTAAAAGGGAAACTGCTGGGGCTTGCGTCCTTAGAAAGATCTCTGGCCCGGCAGAGGGCGCGGATTCTGTGGCTTCGCGAGGGCGATGCGTGTACCAAATTCTTCCACTTACAGGCTAGTCACCGCAGGAGGACGAACTTTATCGGACATCTCTTAGTGGACGGGGTGAGACGGACGGAACACGAGGCTAAGGTTGAAGCCGTGGATGAGTTTTTTGACGGTATCTTAGGCACGGACAGCGAGAGGAACTTCTCGGTGGATCTAGATTTTCTGGAGATCCCTACAATGGACCTAAATCACTTAGACGAGGCCTTTACTGAAGAGGAGGTGTGGATGGCTATAAAGGGAATGCCTTTGGATAAATGCCCCGGTCCGGACGGGTTCACCAACAGGTTCTTTGTCGCGTGTTGGGGTATTATCAAAGGCGATATTTTGGCTGCCTTCAGGTCTCTGGCAAGACGGGACGTTCGAGGACTTGGAGTGCTTAACCAGGCGTACATCACGTTGTTGCCCAAACTGCCTGGTGCTGAGGAGCTGAAGGACTTCAGGCCCATTAGTCTCATTCATTGTTTCGCGAAGTTGGTGGCTAAGGTGCTTGCTTGCGGGATCGCACCAGTGCTGCCACATATCGTGGGTGTGCACCAGAGTGCATTAGTGCGTGGACGTTGCATTCATGATAACTTCATGACGGTAAGGGAGACGGCGAGGAAGCTGCACAGCTTGGCCACGCCGGCAGTGCTGCTAAAACTGGATATCACAAAAGCTTTCGACACGGTCAGGTGGTCGTTCCTCGTGGAGATCCTAAGGAAGTTGGGGTTCGGGAATGGTCTCATTGCCATCATCTGTGGCCTTTTGTCCTCGGCCTCAACTAAGGTACTCCTCAACGGTTGGCCGGGAGAAAAGATCTTCAACAAGAGGGGGCTAAGACAAGGTGATCCGCTTTCACCGCAGCTTTTCATCATGATCATGGAGGTTCTTCACCGGATGATTGAGAGGGCCACGGCCTGTGGACTTCTCACGCGCCTGGCACGGACGGGCTTGCGTCACCGGACATCGATTTATGCAGATGATGTGGTGACCTTCCTGAGGCCAACTGTGCGGGATTTCAGAGTATTCTCAAGGATCCTGGAAGTTTTTGGTGAGGCATCTGGGCTACGCGCCAACTTGGACAAGTGTTCCGCGCATTTACTCAGATGTGGAGATGAGGAAAAAGAGATGGTATCTCAGGAGTTGCAGTGCCCGATTCTGCCGTTTCCCCTGCGATATTTGGGACTGTCGTTGTCCCTCAGAAAGCTCTCCGCGGCCCAATTGCAGTATATTGTGGATAGTGTGGCTAGCCATTTGCCAAACTGGAGGGCAAATCTTCTGAACAAGGGAGGAAGGCTGGAACTTGTCAAAACCACGCTCTCTGCGGTCTCGGTCTTCTCTATGATGTCGCTGGATCTGCCATCCAAGACGGTGGTAGACATTGAGAAAATCCTTCGGGGTTTCTTGTGGAAAGGGCGTAAAGATGTGCACGGGGGACACTGTCTGGTGGCCTGGGATAGGGTATGCATGCCCAAGCACCTTGGAGGTCTAGGCATCTCGAACCTCCGGCTTTTGAATCAAGCTTTGAGGGCTAGATGGCTCTGGCTTAGAAGGACGGATACTTCCAAGCCGTGGACTGAATTTAACATCCAAGTACCGAGATCGGTGACACACCTATTTGAGGCAGCAACTTCATCGGTGCTTGGCAACGGTGCCACCACTCTCTTCTGGACCGACAGATGGCTGGCCAAGGGAGGATTAAGGACATTGCCCCCGCATTGCTAATGAGAGTACCCAACAGGGCTCGTGGTAGCCGAAGGGTAAGAGAAGGCCTAGGGGGGGGGGGCTGGCTGGAAGATGTACCTCAAGACTTGAACGAGTTTGAGTTACGTGAGCTTTTTGCCGTGGCAGATCTTGTGGCAGAGAGTGACCCCAGGGAGGGTGTGGAGGACAAGTTCCGCTGGAACTGGGAAGCTGGCTATACATACTCAGCTAGATCGGCCTATAGAGCTCTGTTTGCGGGTACGGTAGGCCTCGCTGGTACAGAGCAAATCTGGAGGTCTCGGGCTCCAAACAAATGCAAATTCTTCATGTGGCTAGTTTTGAAAAACAGGTGCTGGACATCGGACAGACTTGGCCGTCGTGGACTGCCGCACCCAGCGGCTTGCCCGTTCTGCGATCAGCACGAGGAGAGTATCGACCACCTATTGCTAGGATGCGTGCTATCCAGGCAGGTGTGGACGGTGATACTGGGCGGTTGGGGGTTTGCTGAGTGGATCCCGAGTCCTCCGGACAGGGTTGCGAGCTGGCTCCCAGGACGTACGACAGATGTAAGGGACAGAAAGGATATTTGGACAGCAATTGCCCTCATTTGCTGGTGTCTCTGGAGACACCGAAATAGCGTGGTGTTTGAGGGGCAGCAACCTTCAGTGGAGAAAGTGATCAATTTAGTGGCGGCCGAGGCGGCCTTTGGTGCGCTGCTGGCTTATTCCAGAGTAGTCTTCGTCAGGTGGATCGGTGGAGGTTTGGCGAGTAATCCCGTTTGTAAGTGGGGGTGTGTGTGAGTGGTTGGCGTCCTGGGCGTCTGTGCCAGACGCGTTGTATTTGGCCTCTGCCTTTCTTCTATGAAACCGATACGTCTTCTAGACGTATCCTTAAAAAAAAATCATATTTATTGCTCATTTTTGCCATACAAGCCACAGTTATAGGAACAGTTGTGCAGCAGCACATGTGACATTCAGTATAATTTTGAAATCGTTTAAATTCAACTAACTAGTCATGGTTTTCATGTCCTGGTGTCACGTTTTGAATCTAACTATTTCATTATACCCTTGTGCAGAAGGATATGTTAGCTTTGACAGGTCCAAACCGAGCATTGGTTACGTTAGGTCATATTTATTTCGAGTTTGATTTGAAGATCAAGGGGAAGGAAGGCCCTGACCATGAAGAGCCGTTCAGCAAAGGTGTAATATCATACTTCCGCACAGCAGGTCACAAACGCATCATTCTCCAGCTACCTAGTTTCAAGAGTACAATGAAATTGGTATTGCAACATGTGGACCTTCCATTGGCAGCTAGCATTGAAGTCAGTGTTGAACAAGGGCCTCCTGTCCACTTTAACGGTAAAATAACAGCTGGGACTACTAGAAATTATAGACAGCACAGACTTCTATATGATAGTAGTGTGCGTGGCGGAGGCTCGGTGAGAGGGGACGGCACTCTTGAGTTATATCATAATGTGGTAGCTGTCAATGGGTATGTACAAGACCCCGAGGAAGATGAAGAAATGGTGCTCTATGTTTGTTTTCTTGATGCTGGTTGTGAGATTGAGGATGAGGATTGGGCACACCCTATGTTCGAGGATCAGGATAGTGATGAAGACGAGGATGATGATGATGAAGAAGTGGACGACATGGAAGAGGAAGTTGAAGCGGAAGAGAACCCTAAGCACGTTGTCACTCTAAATTACCCTCTGTGTGAGACTGTTTGGGAGCATGGTTGCCCCAAACTGAGAGTGAAGGTCAATTGGACTGCCGTTCTTGCTAGGCCTCAGCATACTGAGTTCTTCTATAGACGTGCCGTTCTTCCAAAAGGTTGCTCGCCTAATTATCATTGGGGTATTTTCACTTAGCTGAGAGTGGCTGTACTTTCTTGGCTGCTATTTTTATTCTGTTGGTCGAACTTTATTATTGGAGGGCATGCCTCTGACCTACTATTAAGTCTGTAATATCGGAGTATCTATTAAGTCTGTAATATTGGAGTGCATGCAAGCCTTTGACCTATTAAGTCGTAGTGCAGTAGAATCGTGCTTAACTTTTTATTATATATGTTGGTCGAACTCTATTATTGGAGGGCATACCTCTGACTATCTATTTAAGTCTGTAATATTGGAGTGCATGTCAGCCTTTGACCTATCTAAGTCGTAGTGCAGTATGAATCGTGCTTACCTTTTGGGATGTGTAGCAATGGATGTAATTCTCCTGTATAAAAAAACTGAAGCCTTTTAGACTAGTCACAATGGGGAGTATCATATACTAGTATCATGCATATGATACTAGTCTATGTTACTACTTCCACAATGCATAATAACATATGTGTGGTATTATACACTAGTATATTTATGAGGCTATAGACACATCTTATCTTGAAAAACGTTATGTTACAGTATCTACCTATGATACCACTACCAGCTCTCTCCTCATTAATTGTGTGCCACATCATCTTTTTTGCCCATGTGGCACTTATGTTACCACCTATGTTACTCCCATTGTGAGTAGTCTTATGCTGGTGTCTGTAAAAAATCGTCAATGTAAGAAAAGATATATTACTTAAATCCTTATAGATAGTAGAGATTTTTGCCATACAAGCCCCAAGGAAGATGAAGAGCTGGTCCTCATCTCTCTCGTCGACGTAAGAAAAGATATATTACTTAAATCCTTATAGCCTGCTTATGTCACCTTATTATACTTGCTCTAAGGTGACATAAGCGGGCTATAAGGGTTTAAATAATATATCTTTACTTATGTGGAGGAGAGAGAAGCAAAGCGGACTGTAAGTTACTAGCCAACTGCAGCACGTGCTCCCAGGCACTATGTGAGAGTGTCATGTGAGCCAAATATTGATAAAATAGTTCATTTATATAGCCAAACTGTTATACATGTTGACTATAAGTTTGCTATATGTGACATGACAATGACTTATAGCCAGCAACGGGCTGTATTATTAACCATGCTCTGCCCGAAGCCACATCTTATGCGGCCGCCGTTGTCTCCGAGGGAGGGGAAACAAATTTCTATGGGGCAGGGCCGTAAGCTCTCGGTCCCAAGGCCCCTCCCAGAATATTGACAACTCAGCCACGACACGCATCTCAAACCTGCTCAAAATTCCCTCATCAAATTGATACGTACCTGACTACCTGTACACATCTAGACGCCTAGCTGAAACGTACATGACAAAGGAAACATAGAATATTTGCGGGATGAGGACGAGAAGTCAGACACACTGTTACTCTCGATTCGATCTCTCCGCCGGCTACCTCCCCGCGCCGCCGAGCGCCGGTGAAGGCGATTCAAGATTCTGGAGTTGCTCGCACTATGCTTTTGTTTTGCCAATGCTCCTGGTCCACTCAGTGAGTATGCCATCCCCACGGAAGGTCGGAAGCGGCTGCGGCGAGCCACGCCGCCGGCGCCACTCACCACCCTTTGTGGGATCTCCATCCCCAGGGAACCACCGCGACGGGCCACACTGCCGCCAACTCCACCCACCATGACGGCAAGCTCTGTTGAAACCTGTTTTACTTCTGTAATTTTCTTGTTCATTTAGAAGTTCTAGTTCAGATTTTGTAGCGTCCCACATTGAAATAATGCAAGAACCCTAGGTTATTGTGCTAGTCCCTGGATCAATTGCTAGTACCACAGTTCAAAATGAAATATCATGCAAATGCGTCAAAATCTAACATCGTATGATCCAGTCTTTATAAAATATGATTACAACTTGCATAGTCTTAGAATACTAGCAGGATACAAAGTATTTCAGCGGAAAACATAGAACAACATTGAGTCTCATCTCCTTCATGCGCCACAGGCAAAACATGTTGGCGGTAGACTCGAGATCCTGAACGAAACCTCAGTCGTCTTCAGATTCATCAGCAGGATGGAATATGCAGCCACAATGGGCTCAATACAATTTAATGTATTGGCAAGTAACACTATGGTGGATATAAATGGCAAGACTATATCTACATGCATATTTGGCTTGGTGGAGTTTTGGCTAAGTTTGCATAAAGCAAGTTTTTGTCCTATCTCTTTTTTAAAACAAACTTTTCTTCTTAAAGGGTGGCAACATTGGATTAAGATCCAAGCACCACAATAGTGTTCACTTAGTCAAAATTTTACTTATTGAAAATGGTGATGTGATTCTGCCGTCCATCCTTGTCCAGCTGCTCGATGTTGTCCATAACCGGGGACACGACTAAGATCTTAGTTTCTAACTCTGCAGAGGTTGTGCACTTTCACCCTTGTACTCTTTTCACCCAAATATCCTATACATGCTGAATGTATTAAGGAAAGGAGATAATTGAATCAAAATCTTTCAGAAGCATGAAAACTACCAACCGACAAGACCCGTTCCACCTATAATTTTGCTACATCTGCTTGTCAAGCCACATGTAGAGTCCACATAACTTAATCGACTAAGCCAGAGCCCATATGACCAAAGGTTGCACTGGAAGCAATCTAAACTTGGGGAACATCAAAAACTCGGGGTGACACTCAACTCTCATCAGCCATGCAACCAAATCCACCCAGGTGGTTCATTAAAGTTGTTACTTAGAAATTTTCCACAGCATCAAGTAAAAACAATTTGTAACATTGCATAGCAATTATCAAGTTCTAAGGCTATAAAAATAAGGTAAATATATGGCTACACACTACTAGGATAGTAGCATAGCATAATATGACTTAGTAAAATTTCCTATCATGCATACTACTCCAAAATCAACTAATGCATATTAGAAAATAATGGGTGGATGGATGGTGTGTTACTTGCCTCTGAAGTTGGTGAAGAACAATCACCTTCTCTTCACAAAATGGAACATTGCTCTTTGTACAATCTAAACATTGAAAACACAACAGAATAAACAAGCATGCTAACAATAAAACAAGAAGAAAATATACAAAACAACAATCACAACAAAAGGGTTTTTAATAAGTTAGTCACAAAGATTCAACTTGTGAAAATACTTAGTGAAAAAGGTCATAGGGTCAGCTACTAGGCATGGGTTGGTTAAAGTTTAAGTTTGAAGGAAAACAACCTCGGATGGATTCCATACTTGTTAAGGAATTTCCGGGAGTTCCTAGGGGTGATTACAACACTTATTAAACCAAGGAAACATGATAATGTTTCTAACATTTAGTTATTTCACCAAAAGAAAACAAGTGATTGGACTAAGTTTTTCTATCTTGTTAGGATTGGTCTCATATATCTTTGTCTTGTTTTCTTCAAGTCCTTCTTCCATCTTCTTGAGTTGCTTCTGATGTCTAAGTCTTTTGCATGTTTCTTCAATGGGCTTGCTTTTATTACTCCTCAATGAGTAGATGAAAGCATCTAAAGTATCAATCTTGGATTTAGGACTTAGTCATATAGAAGAAAGAAATAGATGAGATTGCTGGAGTTCCCTTAAAAAGGACTTGTAAATTCTTCATCTTCTTCATCATCATCTTCTGGGAGAGTATTCCTCTTGAGTTGACTTTTCTTGAAGTTCTTATTCTTGATGAAAGGCTTCTGGTTGTTATCTTGGTCAAAACTCTCTTATCACTTGAAAAACAAATCTAAGTCTTGTACAAAAACAAACTTGATGCTAATCATCTTGAAAAAAAATTCTAAGTCTTGGAAAACAAATTCCAAGTCTTCACATGGTTGGTATTCAAAGATCATCTTCAAGTTGTTTCCCTCTTGGTGTGGTGACTTCATAGCTTCTTGTAGGACTTGATGGTTTTGTAGACTTATGGATTTGGTATCACCAGGGCTGGTCTTGAACCTAACTTGGCCACACCACTAAGTCAAATGGAGAAGAAAAGAAGAGGGATAAAGACTTAGAGAAAAAGGATGGTTGGTCTTCTTAAAGTTCCTTGATTTTCTTCTATGTGCTTCTACTTCTTGGAGATGCTTCTGAAGTCTGTTTTCTTGGCTAAGTCCTTCATTGTTCTTCATTTAGTTCCTTCAACTTGACTCCAAGATGAAGAGGAGGTACTTTCCTTCACTTCATTGTCTTCATAAAACCAGACTTAGTGGTTTTTCACCAAGAGGCCAATTGGGTTAACTTAACTTAGAAATATTTCAAAGTTCCTAAGGGCTTAGTATTTGGTGTCCCTGGTCTAGAGTTAACACTTAGAGAAATTTTGCTAAGGAAAAATATATAAAAAACTTTTACTAAAAATAACTAAGTCATAATAGTAAAAGAGCACAAAACTCTAAGGCAACATTTTTACACTTAGCCAAATATGATTTTGTGCATTGGGTACTGTTAGTACACGACCTAGGATTTACATAAATATTTTATTTACAAAATTTGAATTTATAGAATTTAAAATATGCCAAAAATGACTAAACAAGCATATTTGAATTTGAACAAATTCAAGTGTGTCAAATTTTAATTTTTACAATGAGAAATTATTTTACATGTTGTGCTGATTTGAAAAAGTCCAAGTTTGCTCAATTTAAATCTACGGTTTAAAAGTTATGATAGATCTAAGATCCAGGGGTGTTTGCGCAAAACTGCCTATTTAAAATAATTTCGGAATAATTAGAAAAAGTGATGGGTGACATGGAAGCTTCTAATTGGCCGGTACAATTCGATTAGTGAGCTATTTGTGGCCACATGATCTAGATCTGACGGTGGGAAGGGAATGGCTCAAGGCTTGGTTCCACAGCTCGACTTAGCTCGCGGGCTCGGCTCGATCTAAAAGAGGTCGTTGGATGCCGATCGAACGGCCTGGAAATACAAAGTGGGAGCTCACCGGAGTGTCTTCATCAGAGAAGAAGGAGACGGCAGCTCTGCGTCAGGTGGTGGATGGCGCCGACGTTGGAGTGGCCTTCCAACGGGGTTGAGGACGACGGTGGAATCCCCTCGTCGCTGGGATCCTCGTCGTTCCCTCGGTGGTTCTTCCTGGTGCGCACATCGACGGCGACAAGCGATGCCCATGCTGGAGTTAAAGGCGAACAATGGCTTCTGGCGGTGGGGCGATTTTAGGGTTAGGGTTTTGGGGCGCTGATACGTAAAAAACGTATCTACTTTTCCGAACAATTTGTTGATGTTTTCTCTCTAAACTTGTGTGTTTTGAATGCAACTAACACTGACTAACGCAGTTTTCAGCAGAATTACTTTGGTGTCTTGTTTTTGCTCATAAAATCAACTTTTAGTAAAATACCCGGAAACGAAGGGAAAGTCCATATTTTACCCGAAGACTCCCGGAGCCAGAAAATGAGTCGGAGAGGGGCAAGGGGGTGATGTCCTCACCACCCCCAGGCGCGGCCAAGGTGGGCCCACGCGTGGGCATGGTGATCGCACGTCGGGCACCCCCTCAGACCCCCTTCGACTATATATGCCCTTAAACCTAAAAACCCGAGGGGGTTCGATCGTTTTCCAGAAAGAAGTCCGTAGCTCCGTTGGCATCGCGAATCCTTTTTCAGGGTTCAGAAACTCCGTCCTGGCACCCTGTCGGGACGGGGAATTGGAGGATTCATCGCCATCGTCATCACCAACGCCTCTCCATCGACCATCCATGATTCCCCAATCCATGTGTGAGTAATTCCCCCGCTGTAGGCTGAAGGTGATGGTAGGGATTGGATGCGATTTTTCATGTAATAATGCTGTGATTCTTAGGGCATAGTGCCTAGTATCCTCTATTAGTGCTATTAACATTGTCACTTTGGGCCCGAGTGTCATGATCTTAGATCTGAACATGTTATTGAATCACGATGATAATTATTTTTTCTTCATCATACATGCAAGTTGTTTACACATATCGTTGTCCGGGATTCGAGGCCCCGAAGTGACAGAAATTGGGACAACCGGAGGGGATGGCTGTGATGTGAGGATCACATGTGTTCACGGAGTGTTAATGCTTTGCTCTAGTGTTCTATTAAAAGGAACACCTTATTTACCAGTAGTTCCCTTGAGGCCCGCTGAAAACGGGCTAGTGGGACAAAAGATGTTGTGCAAGTTCTTATTGAGAGCACGTACGACTATTTAAGAAACACATGCCTATGGTTACTTAGTGCATGGATGCTTTATCTTATTTATCTGCAATGCCCATGTCTTGATTATTATATGAACTATCTTATCCATGCAAAGCCCGTTTATCTATCACTATGCCTACAATATTTAATCCCGCTGTTTTACTTCAAACACTACTGCTACTATTTTCATTTCACTATTGCTATTATTTCACTAATGCTGCTACTATAAAACTGTTACTACTGATAAACCACTGCGAACAAGTCCACTTTCAGGTGCAGGTGAATCGACAACTCACCTGTTAAGGCTCACAAATATTCTTTGGCTCCCCTTGTGTCGAATCAATAAATTTGGGTTTTACTTCCCTCGAAGATGTTGCGATCCCATATACTTGTGGGTTATCAAGACTATTCTCTGGCGCCGTTGCCGGGGAGCATAGCTTTATTTGTGAGCTCATTGGAGAGTACTATTATCTACTGCCAATTATTCATCATGGGTAAGACTCGTGATGGAAAGTTTCCTATATTACCATCCACTAGAAGAAGAGGTACAACTATGCACACCTGTGTTTCTCTTGATTCACCGTCTGTTATGAGTAAGATTCTTACACCACCACATACACATGGTACACGTGGTACTTCTGCGGAATCTGAAAATACTTCTGATACTTTTGATGATGCTTCTACCGTGCTTGATGAAAGTGGTTCTATCGGTCCTTTCTTTGATCCTATTATTGCTAAAGCTAAAAATACTGCAAACATGACATAATATGTTCCAACTAAGCAGGGCACTGCAACCAGTCCCCAACACATCCAGACATGACATAATATGTTCCAACCATGATCCATTCATCAGACCCAAGGCACTCAACTAAGCAGGGCTAAGCAATTAAGTAGCATATAACAGTATCTCGGGCCACACAACAATACTAAGGTTATAGGAAGGAAACGGGTAATGGTGTCTAGAACAAAATGCAACTACTAGGATAGTATAGCCAAAACATTTGAATCGAATGCAATATTACGGTGGATAAAATATTTGAGGGAAAACATAGGTCAAGAGATATGCTCAAAGAAGTGGATTTACGCTTGCCTCATTGAACGAGCAGCAGACGACGACTACCACAAGCTAACAAGTGGGGAAACAGCGGGAATCGAGAGAGGAGACCACCCTAGACGCGTGGGTGCCCTCGGTGCAGCCGGAGATGGACGAAGACGGCGGCGGCAAGCTCGGCGAGTGGCGGTCGGCCGCGGGGAATATGGCGTCGATCTCCCTACGGTGGAGTTTCGGCTCCTTTCCTTCTGCGGACAGGTAGAGGATGACGATACGGAGCTAATGGTGGTCTTCGATCTGTTCGGCGCTGCTCCAATCGCCGGCGGCAAGCTCGGCCATGGCGGCGGTGGTTCGGTTGCGGGAGGAATAGAGGGAGGGAGAGCGGCTAGGGTTAGGGTTGGCTTCGTGAGAGAAGGGAGGTGCGGCGTCGGTGGTCTTATCCTCCTCGGAGCGTGTCGATGCTCGACGTGTGGAGGGCGGCCATCGTGTGTCTCGGCTCCTCCCTGTCAGCCGTACATGAGGTACACGAAGAAGAAGGACACAAGATTTGCAGAAAACCCCCTGCCCCATTTTTCCTTTATGGTTTTCTACCCTACCCTGTTTCTGGAAACTGGGTTTTTACTGCCCTTAACAAATTCCAAATTGAATGAAAATTTGTGGAAAATTCGCATTTGATTAGATGAAGCACTGGTAAAAATGTGAGCTAAATTAGATGAGTTCGGTAGAACAAACTTGTTTTACTTTCATTTCTGCAATTAGAAGAAAACAATTAATTGAGGCTCTTAACTAATTCAAAACCTTGTGATATTTGGTGGAACATTATTATATACCATAAGGAAGAAGTGGTAGAAATTTTAGACCAATTTCAAATCTGCCAGAAAGGAAAATGATTTATTAAAATTTGTTAAACACTTCCAAAAATCATGGGCTCTTGCAAGAATTCCTTAGTTCGCATCAAGGGCCTATGGTAATTTTTGTAGAGAAATAGGATGAAGTTTGTAGAGCACAATTGTTTCGCGTTTGGTTTATTGCTGTGGAGAAAATTGTTGTTTTTAGGGCTTTAATCAATTCAATTTTTGGTGCGCTCACTGGTGTGACCCTTATTTAACATAAGGAAGCCTTGGTTAAGTTTTTAGCTGAATTGAGGAAACTGTTCAGAAGTAACTTGTTTGAGTTTTCAGTTTTTGGCAATTTTGGTATTTTTTAAATAATAAGGCATTTGTTTTTTTCTCCAACCCAGCCTTGCCAAAATATAAGTGGAGGCTTGTAATAACAAGTAAACATACCCCACCATTTTGTTTTGGAGTTTGCAAAGTTTTGACATATTTAATGTGGGGACCCCAGACTAGATGTCCAAGACCGCCAATATGCATACACTCATGATTCCAGATTGACAGCCATGAGCAACATATTTAGAGAAGTACAACAGAGTTCACATCCATTACACGAATCACATAGTCTTACACAAATGGTCTGTCGACCAAGTCTGTCGCGCAGGGCAAAGGCAACACACACATAACACCTACTTTCTTTCAGCGGAAGCAAACACAACAAGTAGAACCCATGTCAACGCCTTAGCACCACAGGCTGCTGACCTGGAGACGTGCCTAGTACACGGGATCGTCATAGTACTCCTCCTCAAAGGTATTCTCCTGAGGCGGCTCCTCAAAGTATGACCAAGACAATAGCCAGGGACAGAACCATATGAGTACATTTGAATGTACTCGCAAGACACCCTAAATGAAAGCCCAACAAATGCAAGTATTGAAGGGAATATGCCCGAGAGACAATAATAAAGTGTTTATTATGTTATTCCTTGTTTATGATAGATGTTTATTTCTCATGCTAGAATTGTATTAACCAGAACGTTGATACATGTGTGATTAATAAACAAACCGACGTTCCTAGTGAAGCCTCTCTTTTAACTAGCTCGTTGATTAACAGATGATCAAGGTTTCCTGATCATAGACATTGGATGTTGTTAATAATGGGATCATGTCATTAGGAGAATGACATGATGAACTTAGACCCTAACTAAGTATAACAATACGATCAAGTCATTTAGTTTTGTTGTTATGTCTTACATTCGGAGTAACGTTGTTCCTTAGACCATGAGATCATGTTAATCACTAATACCGAAAGAATACTTTGATAACATCAAACGTCACACCGTAACAGGGTGACTATAAAGGTGGCATTAGGTATTCAGAAAGTGTTAGTGAATCTCATGGATCAAGAATGGGATTTGTCCATCCAATATGATGGAGAGATATACTCAGGGCCCTCTCGGTGATATCACATCGACACCGCTTGCAAGCAAGTGATATGATCACAAAGATGTTATATCATGGGAACGAGAAAAGAGTACTTGTCGGCTAACAAGATCAAACAAGGTATGGTGGATACCGATGATCGGATCTCGGGCAAGTAAAATATCGCGAGACAAAGGGAAATCGTTACGACGTTGAAAGGTTCACACGATCACGAGAGTCATCGTTGAATATATGGGAGTCATCAGGATTTCCAGATCCCGATGTTGATTATTGATCGGAGAGGAGTCTCGATCATGTCTATATTATTCACGAACCGTAGGGTGACACACTTAAGATTCGATGAAGCGTTAGAGAGGATACGGAACACCGAAGAATATTTTGGGCAGCTCCGAAATTGTTTCAGGAAAAATTGAAATAGTTCAAGGGGTTTTTCGTCGAACGGTTGTTAATAGAATTAACAAATGGTTCGAGGTGCTGCATGCAAATGTTTATTAATGCAATTAACAAATATAAATAAAGAAATAAAAATGTTTTATTTATTTATTAAAGAAAAACCTTTGGATTTTCTAAGTGGGAAATTAAGGAATTTTGAGTGGGTGTGAGTGGGGCTTCCACTCACATGAAGAGAGGAAGGGGTGGGGGCACCCATGGCTGGCCGCACCCCCCCTTGGGCTGCCTCCCCCTCCCCTATAAAAGGAGGGTGAGGGCTCCCTCTTCTTCACACACTTGCCCACTCCCTTTTCCCTCCACCCGCTGCTGCATTCCATAGTCTCCGGCTTGGCGAAGCCCTGACCGTGGGATTCTTCACCACCATCACGCCGTCGTGCTGTTGGAGTTCCGCGGGTATCCTGTACTTCCGCTACCCGCTGGATCGAGGGAACGGAAGTCTTCATAGAGCTGAACGTGTGACCGATTACGGAGGCACCGCCGGATTGTGGTGCACTTCTTCTCGCTCGGGATCGGCGTGAGTACGACTACGACAACAACGAGATTTTATCTCGTACCACTTTGAGTCTTCGAGGGTATGTTATCTCAAGACTCTCTTTCTCCCCGTTGCCTTTCATCTCATAGATTAGATCTTGGCCATTCAGGTTTATCGCGCGTAGGAAATTTTTTGTTTTCAATGCAACATTCCCCTTCAGTGGTATCAGAGCCGGATCTATTCATAGATGAATTGTACGGGTAGAACAAATAGGAGTATGTGGGCGTTGATGATCATGTTTTTGCCTCTTTGAGTATTTTATGATCTTAGTGGCATAGTAGGATGAAGCTGCCCCGGACTAAGTTTACGTGTACTATGTACGCGAGAATTGTCTCACTTGTGACTGAGGGGGTGTCCGTTTCTCCTACTATAGTTAAGATCTAATCTACAAAGGGATGTTAAAAATATGTTTTATCAACGTTGTGGTTCTTGTACGTAGGTATGAACGGTTCTATCCTCGTAAGCCCAAAGCCACGTAAAATATGCAAAAATAAATTAGAGGCGTCTAACTTGTTTTTGCAGGACATGTGATGTGATATGGTCAATGTTACAAACGTTATGTATGAGATGATATCTTTTGTAAATTATTGACATACCGGCTGGAGCCATATGGTTGTCTTATTTTATGGCATGCGTGCTGTATATCATATCCATGTGATATGTTGTAATGGACAATCAAGATGGAGGTGCCATGGACCTTGGTGCCACGCCGGTGGAATGATGGAGATCATAACATGATGCACAAGATGGAGATCAAGTGCAAGAAGGACCATATCATATCACATTATCCATGCATGTGATGTTTATCCTTTTATGCATCTTATTTTTCTTAGATCGCGACGGTAGCATTATAAGATGATCCCTCTCAGTTAATATCAAGATAATAATGTGTTCTTCCTTAAGTATGCACCGTTTAAGAAAGTTCGTCGTTTCGAGACACCACGTGATGATCGGGTGTGATAGACTCAACGTTCGCATACAACGGGTGTTTCAAGCCTAGCATGTACAGACATGGCCTTGAAACACACGCAATACTACGGTTTTACTTGGCGAGTCTAGCATGTACATACATGGCCTCGGAACACGTAACCGAAAGGTAAAGCATGAGTCATATAGATGATATGATGAACATGTTGATGTTCGCCTTTGCAACTACACCGTCTCACGTCATGATCGGTTTCGGTGTAGTGAATTTGGTTCGTGTAATCACTAAAGACGACTAAGAGGGATGTTGTTTTTGAGTGGGAGTTCATGGGATAATTTTAGAATTAACTTGAACTTAATTTATCATAAACATAGTCTAAGTAGTCTTTGCAAATATGTTGTAGATCATGGCACCACCTACCTTCAATTTCAATATTTTCATGGAGAGAGAGAAATTAGCGAACAATGGGAGCAACTTTACCAACTGGGCACTTAACCTGAGGATTCTCCTCTCCGCTTGCAAGAAGCTCTATGTGCTTGATGCACCTCTAGGTGACCAGCCCGCTGATGATGCTTCTGATGAAGATAAAAATGTTTATCCGACTCAACAAGAAGACCACAGTATAGTTCACTCCAGCATCCTCTATGGATTAGATCCAGAGATGCGAAAACGTTTCGAGAACAGCACTGCGTATGCCACAATGGGAGAATTGAAAATGATTTTTGATACCCATGCCGCAGTTGAGAGTTATGACACTTCAAAAAAGTTCTTTAGCTGCATGATGGAAGAGAACAACTCTGTTAGTTGAGAGTTATGACGCTTCAAAAAAGTTCTTTAGCTGCATGATGGAAGAGAACAACTCTGTTAGTGAGCACGTACTCAAGATGTCTGCATACGCTGATAAGCTCATTGTAAGGTCCGCCCCAGAACCACTGTTCAAGGACACCTTCGATATACATACATTCACGATCCCAGATCACACCAGTAGTGAAAAACATATCAAGTTGGTACACAGATACAATATCCATTACACGGTTGCATAAACACTTACAAGGGGACATGGGCACATGACCAAGCCTACACAACAGCCACACATGGCAACACACAACACACACAACGGAAGACTAAACACACACAAAACGCAGTAGAGCCCAAGTCACGCCTTAACCTACAGGCTGCTGACCGGGAGATGTTCCTAGTTCGCAAAGTCATTAGCTTCATAGTCCTCTTTGTAGATCTCCTTCTGAGACTCCTTCTCAATATCTGGCAAGTAAATACCAGGGACGAAACCAATATGAGTACATTTGAATGTACTCAGCAAGACACCCATCATGTAGCTTACCAAAATGCAAGTATGCTTATATAGTGGAGTAGGTAGGCTATACATAGGGTTCACTATCAATGATATATGAAAGATATATTGTAGTTGATTTTGAAAATCTCTGTATCTCCGTTGAAGAAGATACTTCGAAAGAAAATAATATAGTTTTCTTTCTCTTGTAGATATCACATGTACAAGAGGTTTTATAAACTCATTTTGTAAAAGAAGAATTTTCTCTTTGCAAAACATTTTTGTAAAACAACTTCTGGCTTTTCATCGACGGTACCTCCACGATACAAGATTTTCCTCCTTTCCGAACTTCACAAGTCCAACTCCTTTTTGAAAACTACTTTTTGAAAACATTGACACAATGCTAGCTACTTGAAAATAGTTGTACTCTGCAGAGGTGTACACATCCACCAGATCCAGTACATCCGCCGTGAACAACCACGGACTGTAACAACAGTATGTAAACATCAGATAACTGATCCTAACCATCCACTATGTTCAAGCTAGAATATGTCTTTATCTTCAGTCGAGTTTTCCCGCATCCCCGGCACCAGGCTAATCCCCGCCAAGACAGGATGCCCCAACTGCTGCAACCGGAGGAGAACTTAATCCCACACTTTTTATGTCGCAAGATTGAGGGTTTTGACGACATTCTTTTCGAGGGCACGACGACCCTTATAGCAATTTGAGATAGAACACACACTAACAAGAACAAACTTCAAGCTAAGCCCCGTGCCCATGTTGGGGTAGGGTGGCAGTACGGTAAAGGTTGTCCGGCGAAGACTAGGTTATGTGTCATTTTTGTAAAACACCATTTTCCCAAAAATGACCACTCCAACATTCCTCCGGTGAATAAGGCTCAGCCTTTCCACTGGTTTTCCATAAAGCGTTGGTGTTGTAAAAACATATTTTTAGGATGTCCGTTAGGGACTTATAATTTAAGTGGTAATAAGTACCATATGGTGGCTATGGGCTTGGTAACACCAAGTATCAACTAATGGCATAGTAATGATATATATAATATTAATAGTAGTAATATTCACTCAAAAATAGTTTTTGGAAATCAAAGTTTTGTAAAACTTTTCAGAAGTAAAACATGCATTATAGATAATGATAAGTGTAGTATAACAGCAAGCATCAGGATGGCTTGCCTTAAAGTTCTTAGTGTCCCTGTCCTTGAAGTAACTTGAACTTGACGCACAGCTCCACTACTTCTTCTTTTTCTTCTTCGTTTTCTAGCGTCGTAAAAGAATAAAAGACACACTCTCAGGTCTAAATACCAAGCAACTAAACTAAACTAAACAACATATATAGCAAGCAAAGGTATACTAGCGCAAATACTCAAACGTCTATCGCGAAGACTGTCTCACATAACGCTCATGGTCCAAAACTATCGTCAGACAACGATATGGTTGTGAAACCATATCCCACATCTTACATACCATATATGGAGTGGTGTACCACTCTCATAATAATATATACAAGAAGCTAAAATATAGCTTGTGGGTGCAAAAGGTTAGGTTACTAAGATAAAAACAATCAATCAAAGCAATACCCATGGTAGTGGGTATTAACAACACACAAGCAAATCCTCACAAAACAAGATCACTAGTAAAATAATGCCTAGATAACAAGATGCTACTAAACAAAACAACAACACTAGCACAA
The DNA here is from genome assembly GCA_028641055.1 of Alopecurus myosuroides. Classification (NCBI taxonomy): domain Eukaryota; kingdom Viridiplantae; phylum Streptophyta; class Magnoliopsida; order Poales; family Poaceae; genus Alopecurus; species Alopecurus myosuroides. The sequence goes on from CM054060.1 coordinate 265,157,758, forward strand.
CAAATAACTTCGTTATAATACTCATTCTACGGCAATCACTCAGACAATTTCCAAACAGCAAACAATCACATCACAGATGGATAGACTATTTATTTACTATGCTAATGTCTACTTGAAGTTATGGAATCCATAAATAATGAAAATATAGCAAACAACCAGTAGATAAAACCAATGATATTAGGTCATAAAAATAATCTAAAACACAATCATCACTCAAGAAAATACTCCTATCAAATAAGCATAAAAAAGCAGGACTGCATTTAGCATACTAGTATGGAAATTCTACCCAAGCATGCTATAAGAAGTACTTATATCATACACTGTAGCACAAGCAACTAAAGAGTTCATGGCATCATAACAGAAGTAATAACGTCTTAAATATGCTAGAATAAACCATACACTCATAAAATAAAAGATAACAACACTAGAGCAAAACCACAATTTTCTATTGGTGACACTAGTTCAACACTAGAGAAGCAACCAATGCTACAATGATGCTTAACTCTAAACAAACAAGTCATGAACATAAATATACCTACTAACAGTACCCCAAATCTTACACATGCTAGTAAGCACAAACATCAAAATAATCCTATGAAAGAACCATTATGCATGCATAAACCAATTCTAGTAATACATGTCTTTTTAATTAATTACATAGCAAACCAACAAAGTATAAACTACAAAACTAGTAGCTATGCACTCAATGAAAATTTATCTAAACCTTTTCAAAAATCCAAACACTCAATTTAAAATCATTCACCAACAATCTATCAATCACAAGGAAAATATCCTATTAGCAAACAATTTAATTTAAGCGACCAATAGGGAAATAATTCTTAACATGGTACCCCTAAGGAATATTATGCTAAAAAATAGATCACATCTAAACATACTAGTATTTACAAAGAAGAAATAAACTTTTCACTTGCATAAGTGAAGCAAACAACCTATTTTACATGGTGGAAAATAACAATCAATCATATAATAAAACATGTTATTTTTACACACATGTATGGTTGGGGATTTTTATCCACAACCAAAATGCAATGGGACCAGTGGGTTATGGGCCCACTAATACCAAGGCAAAAGAGGTACTAAGCCTTTGGTTAATCATGACCAATTTAGTATACAAGATAATTAACACAAGGCTATTTATTACAGTGAAAACAAAGACTAGTGCAAAAGAATAACAAGACTTACACATGCTTTGCTATAAATTAACAAGCAAGCTATCAGAGGAAATAACCTCAAAATAACAGTACCAAAATGGTACTGGATCCATCTCTAGCTTAGCATAAACTTAGTCAATCAAGCACACAAAGACCTAGCTCACACAAATATTCCAAACAATAAAACTAGGAAATAACAATTACTAGTTCTACTTCTATTTGACTTTCCAAACATGCACACCGTTTCCAAGGTTGATGTGCTGCAATCAAAAAACATACTAACCAGTCCTAACACAAGAATACAAGCTAGGAAACAAAATAGAATCAATCACACATTTCATTTTAAACAAAAACACAACTTGAAACAAAAACATGAAAGTGCTGTTTTCTAGATCTATCCACCAACATTAATCTAGAGCTCCAAAAATTAATCTAAGCTAGGAATTACATAGATCTAGTCAATACCAAGCTCATACAGTTGGATTTACTTCAAAAATCATTTTTAAATTCATTCTAAAAATCACAGAAGAGCCTACTGGTCTTTTACCAAAATGGGTGGCATTTCCATTTGGTAGATCACCTTGATGTGAGGACAAGTGATATAGATAGATCTATTCAAGGGCTACCCAAAACATTTTAGTTTGACCATTTTAGTTATATATTTTAAAAGTTATGTTCCAAACATTCTCACAGACACTCTGGGCCAAAACAGTCATTGTGAGAAAAATAAAGTCCAAAACTTAGTTCTGAAAGTTTTATGTGGTTAAGAACTCATATAGTTAGGTTCATGATTTTTGGTAGATTTTATTTTGCAGGTTTAGTATTTTTCCAACGTCCAAAGTAAACATACAGATTTTTGTGAAGAACTTTAAAAGAAAAAGGGAATAGCAGCGCGGGCTGGTTCACTGTGGGCGTGGCCCAACTGCGCCCAGCGCACGCGCGCGGCGAGGGAACGGTTCACGTTCAAATGCGGCCGTGGATCAAAGATCCAACAGCACGCGGGCGTCGTCTTCCTCTCACCTCTCCTCTCTCTCCCGTGTGTACGGCCGGCGGCGAAACCGCACGGTGGCTCACCTAGGGGGCTCGGGCAGGGGTGGCGCGGCCCGAGGGAGATTGCTGGAGTCGAGGGGCATCGCAGGGCACCGAGATCGGGCTCGGGCGCTACTCCTGGCGGTGGCGCGGTACAGGGCGTCCGCGGCGGCGAGGTCGACGGAGGCGGCTCCCCTGCAAACGAGAGACCACGGGAGGGAGTCAGGGAGGTTCAGGGGAGGGTGGGGGTTCGATCCAAGGCATTGGGAAGAGAGGATATGGCTTGGGGCGAGTTGTACCAAGACGTGGCCGTGGTGGTCACCGGCGGCGGGTTCACGGCCCGTGCACGCTCCCAGGGGGTCAGGAAAGGCTGGATCTCGAGCTGTGGAGTGTGGTGTGAGTGTGAGGAGTGGTGAGGGGTGAGGGGCAGGCCAGAGGAGCCTTGTACTTGTGGAGAAAAGGGGCAGGGGCAAAATGGGGTTCGGGTGCTATGCCAAGGATGGCATGAGGGCGCTCTGGGGTGTTTTTGGGCATTTCCTTTCGTGTTCTGGCTAGCCAAGGTCAAGAACACATGGGGGCAGGTTCAATGCTGGACTTTGGAGGCAAGGGGAGGAAAGGGTTGGGTCAATAGGTCAAAGGCATGGGCTGCCCATACCCTTCCACCTCACCCTTTCTCTCTCTTTTTCATGCCTAAGGCTTCTAGAAGCAAGTCCAAGTGTCCTGGCTCGAGTACACTTGTTGGTCAAGATGTTAGATCAGGCTACACCCCAAAATGTGCAAAGAAACCTCAAGAAAACAATTGTGCAAAAGTGTATCTCACACTGTTCACTGAAATTCAAAAAATTTAGTTAAGGACTTAGAAAAAATTCTAAGTGTTGGAAAAAGATGAAATCATCAAAAAGTTGAGTTTGTTTGCAAGGTTCCAATGCTTTCCAAAATTTGTTTTCAAAGTGGGAACTTGTTAACCATGTTATAAACTTTCAGAAACATATTTTTAAAACAATTTTGAAATAGCTTAAGTCCATGAAAACAATGTGGAAAAAGGTATACTTTCTGTTTTTATCTGTTGTTTAAAAATGCCTTTTTCTGCCTTAATTTTATACCACAAAAAAAACAAGCAAAAGATAATTTTTAGTTGTCTAAAAATAAAACTAAGATTATGGACTTGTAGTACATATATCAAGGATTAAATAAAAGTCAAGAAAACATAAAATAACATTTTATAGCCTAGTGAAAACAAGAGTAGAAAACAGGTACTTGGCTATATTTTCAAGAAATGTTTTCCATAGAAATCTTCAAGGAAAACTTTCATAATTCATTTTGAAATCTTGTTTTCTAGGATCCAACAAAAGTAAAAGTTTGTTTTAAGATGCAAACAAGAATGATTTAATTCTTGGAATAAAAATCCACTCAAGTAATAATAGGAAAAACATCAGGGAAAAATATCAGGAAAAATAATAGGAATGTTTTCAGAAACATTCTGTATTGGTTTTATAAAGAAACAAAACTTGCGTTGCAAATATGATTAAGATCATAAACACATGTTAGTTCAAACAATCATGTTGTTAAAAAAAAATTGTTGGCCCTAATTTTTGTCTTCTTGAGCACAGTACAAGAATCCAAAAACTGGGGTGTGACACTCATAGCCTTGGGAATAACGATTCCCAATGAGCTTGGGATACATCGTGTTCTCCAATCTCTTCCACCTAGTTACAAGAACTTCATGATGAACTATATTATGAAAGGCATGAAGAAGTCTCTTCCTGAGCTTCTCTCGATGCTTAAAACTGCTGAAGTGGAGATCAAGAAAGAACATCAAGTGTTGATGATCAATAAGACCACTAGTTTCAAGAAAGGCAAGCCAAGGGTTAACTTCAAGAAGGGTGGCAAATCTGTTGCTGCTCCTGAGAAGAAAACAAAGTATGTCCCTAAGCCTGAGACTGAGTGCTATTATTGCAAGGGTACTTGCCACTGGAAGCGCAATTGCCCCAAATATCTGTCAGATAAGAAGGCCGGAAAAGTGAACAAAGGTATATATGATATACTTGTTATTGATGTGTACCTTACTAGTACTCGCAGTAGCACCTGGTTATTTGATACTGGTTCGGTTGCTCACATATGAAACTCGAAACAGGAGCTGTAGAATAAGCGACCACTAGCAAAGGATGAGGTGACGATGCGCGTCGGCAATGGATCAAGAGTTGATGTGATCTCCGTCGGGACGCTGCCTCTACGTCTACCATCAAGATTAGTTATAAACCTCAATAATTGTTATTTGGTGCCTTCATTAAGCATGAATATCGTTTCTGGATCTTGCTTAATGCATAATGGTTATTCCTTTAAGTATGAGAACAATGGTTGTTCGATTTATATGAATAATATCTTTTATGGTCATGCACCTGAGAAGAATGGTTTATTTCTTTTGAATCTTGGTAGTGTTGATACACATATTCATAATGTGAATGCCAAAAGAATTAAATTAAATGATGATATTGCTACTTACATGTGGCATTGCCTCTTAGGTCATATTGGTGTTAAACGCATGAAGAAGATCCATTCAGATGGACTCTTAGAATCACTTGATTATGAATAATTTGAAACATGTGAGCCATGCCTTATGGGCAAGATGACTAGAACCCCGTTTTATGGAACCATGGAACGGGCGACAGACTTACTAGAAATCATACATACTGATGTGTGTGGACCAATGAGTGTATCGGCGCGCGGTGGATATCGTTATTTTGTCACTTTCACAGATGATTTGAGTAGATATGGGTATATTTACTTAATGAAACACAAATCTGAGACATTTGAAAAGTTCAAAGAATTTCAGAGTGAAGTTGAAAATCATCATAACAGAAAGATTAAATTTCTATGATCTGATCGTGGAGGAGAATATCTAAGTTACGAGTTTGGCATGCATATGAAACAATGTGGAATAGTTTCACAACTCACACCTGCCGGAACACCGCAGCGTAATGGTGTTTCTGAACATCGTAATCGTACTTTAGTGGACATGGTTTGATCTATGATGTCTCTTACAGATTTTCCACTATCGTTTTGGGGTTATACACTAGAGACCGCTACATTCACTTTAAATAGAGCACCATCTAAATCCGTTGAAACGACACCGTATGAATTATGGTTTGGAAACAAACCTAACTGTCATTTCTAAAAGTTTGGGGATGCGATGTTTATGTGAAGAAGCTTCAACCTGATAAACTCGAACCCAAAGCGGAAAATGCGTCTTCATAGGATACCCTAAAGAAACAATAGGGTACACATTCTATCACAGATCCGAAGACAAAAATTTTCGTTGCCAAGAATGGATCCTTTTTGGAGAAAGAGTTTCTCTCGAAAGGTGTGAATAGTAGGAAGGTAGAACTCGACGAGGTTATTGAACCTTATTTTCTTGGAATGGCGAGTAGCGCAGCGCCGGAAGTTGTTCCGTGCCGACCCCGTCAGTTGAAGAGAGAGATAATGATCAAGATCATGAAACTCAAGTTGAGGAAACTACCGCACCTCGCAGGTCAACTAGGGAACGTACAGCTCCTGAACTGTACGGAGATCCCGTATTAAACTTCATGGTAGATGGAGGCGATGACCCTGCGATATATGAGGAAGCAATGATGAGCCCAGATTCCAACAAATGGCTTGAAGCCATGAAATCCGAAATAGGGTCCATGTACGAAAACCAAGTTTGGACTTTGGTGGACTTACCCGATGACCGCAAGGCCGTTGAGAACAAATGGATCTTTTAAAAGAAAACTGACGCTGATTGTAATGTGACCGTCTATAAAGCTCGACTTGTCGCAAAAGGTTTCGACAAATTCAAGGAGTTAACTATGATGATACTTTCTCACCAGTAGCGATGCTTAAGTCAGTTAGGATTATGTTAGCAGTTGCTGCATTTTTCGATTATGAAATCTGGCAGATGGATGTCAAAACGGCGTTCCTTAATGGTGACATTGAGGAAGAGTTGTATATGATGCAACCCAAAGGTTTTGTGGATCCTATGGATGCTGAAAAGGTGTGCAAACTTCAATGTTCCATTTATGGACTGAAGCAAGCATCCCGGAGTTGGAACCTCCGTTTTGATAAGGTGATCAAAGGGTTTGGATTTGTCCAAACATACGGAGAAGCTTGTATTTACAAGAAAGTGAGTGGGAGCTCTGTAGTATTTCTAGTACTATATGTGGATGGCATATTGTTGATTGGAAATGATATAGAACTTTTAAAAAGCGTAAAAGGTTATTTGAACAGTACTTTTTCGATGAAAGAACTTGGTGAAGCAGCTTATATATTAGGCATCAAAATCTACAGGGATAGATCAAGGCGCTTAATTGGACTTCCGCAAAGTACATATCTTGACAAGATTCTAAAGAAGTTCAGAATGGAAGAGAGTAAGAAGGGGTTCTTAACTATGTTGCAAGGAAAAACGTTGAGTAAGACTCAATGTCCAGCTACAACAGAAGATAGAGAGATAATGAATATGATTCCCTATGCTTCAGCCATAGGTTCTATCATGTATGCTATGCTATGTACAAGACCGGATGTGGCACATGCTATTAGTTTGACTAGTAGGTACCAATCCAATCCAGGTTTGGAACACTGGACAACGGTCAAGAATATCTTTAAGTACTTGAGAAGAACTAAGGATATGTTTCTCGTATATGGCGGTGAAGAAGAGCTCGTCGCAAGATGTTACATTGATGCTAGCTTCGACACTGATCCAGATGACTCTAAGTCTCAGTCCGGGTACGTATTTGTTATGAATGGAGGAGCTGTAAGCTGGAGGAGTTCCAAGCAATCCCTGGTGGCGGGATCATCAACAGAAGCGGAATATGTTGCTACCTCGGAGGCAACACAGGAAGCAGTTTGGATGAAGGAGTTCATATCCAAACTAGGCGTGGTTCCGAGTGCGTTGGATCCAATGGTTATCTATTGTGACAACAATGGTTCCATTGCCAATGCTAAGTAACCAAGGTCTCAAAAGAATTCCAAGCATATCAAGCGCCGTTTTCACTCCATCCGTGAGCATGTCGCAGATGGGGATGTGAAGATTTGCAAAGTACATATGGATCTGAATGTGGCAGATCCGTTGACTAAAACTCTCTCAAGGGAAAAACATGATCAACACCAGTTTCAATGGGTGTTAGATTCATCACTATGTAATATAGATTATCTCCCCTAGTGCAAGTGGGAGACTGAAGGGAATATGCCCGAGAGGCAATAATAAAGTGTTTATTATGTTATTCCTTGTTTATGATAGATGTTTACTTATCATGCTAGAATTGTATTAACCGGAAACGTTGATACATGTATGATTAATAAACAAACCGACGTTCCTAGTGAAGCCTCTCTTTTAACTAGCTCGTTGATTAACAGATGATCAAGGTTTCCTGATCATAGACATTGGATGTTGTTAATAACGGGATCATGTCATTAGGAGAATGACATGATGAACTTAGACCCTAACTAAGTATAACAGTACAATCAAGTCATTTAGTTTTGTTGTTATGTCTTACATTCGGAGTAACGTTGTTCCTTAGACCATGAGATCATGTTAATCACTAATACCGAAAGAATACTTTGATAACATCAAACGTCACACCGTAACAGGGTGACTATAAAGGTGGCATTAGGTATTCGGAAAGTGTTAGTTGAAGCTCATGGATCAAGAATGGGATTTGTCCATCCAATATGACGGAGAGATATACTCAGGGCCCTCTCGGGAATATCACATCGACACCGCTTGCAAGCAAGTGATATGATCACAAGGATGTTATATCACGGGAACGAGAAAAGAGTACTTGTCGGATAGCGAGATCAAACAAGGTATGGTGGATACCGATGATCGGATCTCGGGCAAGTAAAATATCGCGAGACAAAGGGAAATCGTTATGACGTTGAAAGGTTCACACGATCACGAGTCATTGTTGAATATATGGGTGTCATCACAGATTTCCAGATCCCGCTGTTGATTATTGATCGGAGAGGAGTCTCGATCATGTCTATATTATTCACGAACCGTAGGGTGATACACTTAAGGTTCGATGAAGCGTTAGAGAGTATACAGAACACCGAAGAATATTTTGGGCAGCTACGAAATTGTTTCGGGGAAAATTGAAATAGTTCAAGGGGTTTTTCGTCGAACGGTTGTTAATAGAATTCACATATGGTTCGAGGTGCTGCATGCAATTTTTTTTAATGGAATTAAAAAATATAATAAAGAAATAAAAATGTTTTATTTATTTATTAAAGAAAAACCTTTGGATTTTCTAAGTGGGAAAGTAAGGAATTTTGAGTGGGTGTGAGTGGGGCTTGCACTCACACGAAGAGAGGAAGGGGTGGGGGCACCCATGGCTGGCCGCACCCCCCCTTGGGCTGCCTCCCCCTCCCCTATAAAAGTAGGGTGAGGGCTCCCTCTTCTTCACACACGTGTCCACTCCCTTTTCCCTCCACCCGCTGCTCCATTCCATGGTCTCCGGCTTGGCGAAGCCCTGACCGTGGGATTCTTCACCACCACCACGCCGTCGTGCTGTTGGAGTTCCGTGGGGATCCTCTACTTCTGCTACCCGCTAGATCGAGGGACGGAAGTCTTCATCGAGCTGAACGTGTGACCGATTACGGAGGCACCGCCAGATTGCGGTGCACTTCTTCTCGCTCGGGATCGGCGTGAGTACGACTACGCCAACAAAGAGACTTTGTCTCGTACCACTTTGAGTCTTCGAGGGTATGTTATCTCAAGATTCTCTTTCTCCCTGTTGCCTTTCATCTCATAGATTAGATCTTGGCCATTCGGGTATATCGCGCGTAGGAAGTTTTTTGTTTTCTATGCAACGTTCCCCTTAAAGTATGCCATATAGGTGGTAAGAAGGCTGTTTAATTAAGGGATAGACTATCCATGGTGAGTAGAAGACCCATCATGGTGAACAAGTTTTTGTTGTTTTGTTGAAGAAGATACTTCAGAAGATAAAATGTTTCTCTTGTAGATATCGCATATCCACAAGGTTTTGATAAAGCATTATCAATAAAAGAAAAGTTTTTCTTTTGAAATAACTACCGGAAAACATCAACTCCAAGACTAACACTTCTCCGGTACCTCAAAGGTACAATCATTCCCTTTCATGTACCTCCCAGGTACAACATCATAAACATGTTCCAGTTTTTGAAAACAGTGACACAATACTAGCTACATGGCCATCCAACTGTCCATATCCGAGGACGCGGCTATTCTGAATAGTTTTACTCTGTAGAGGTATACACATTCCACAAGATCCAGTACATCCGCCGTGAACAACCACAAACTGTCCAAAACAGTATGCATGCATCAGATAACTCGTCCTAACCATCCACTATGTAAGCGCTAGTAAATAACTACCCCTTCAACTGGGTTGGTTCTCCCCGGCACCGAGTGAGTCAGCCGTATCGATCCGGTTTCCCTAACAACACACCGCCATGGAAGGAGACCCAATTGTTGCAACCGGTGGCGAAGTTAATCCTACACTATGAATGTCCCGTTTCTCCCTCCTGGCGACAATTCGGTTCGGGGGACTCTAACCCCTATAGCACTTTGTGTTGGAACGCGTAGAGATAAACGAAAACTTTTCTTACGCGATGCTTCCAAGATCTAGCCGAGGTAGAAGGCCACGAGGATTACCACTAGACGCGCGGTTGCGGATGATCGATGAAGCGCGTCGGGGAAGTGCAGTCCCACGATCCGATCCAGCCGATCCAATCCCTCGAACATCGAAGTGTTGAACGTACAACACCTCTACCGGTATCCACATGTACGAGGAGGAGCTCCGACGGTGGACTGCTAGGTCCGGTGCGACGGCTGGACTTAGTGGGGCTAGGGTTCCCAACGCATGGGAGTGGACTAACGTGCCCGCTGGGCAACCTGCGCCCCTCTTTATATAGCGAATGGTAGTGGGCTTCACAACACTTGTGGCCCATTCCCTCTGTGAGTCCGACTCGCAAAGTCAGTCCATTTCCGGTTCGGGTCCAACCCGACCAATACATTGCTCCCGCTCTTAAGTGTGCAACCCTGCAGGCTCATGGCGACTTGGACACGATTGGAGTCCGACTCTCAATCGATCAATCGGTAGCGGCTCCTAGCAGAACGTGCCGACTCCAAAGTCCCATTGAGTCATGATGACATACCTTTCAATGTGATATTCATGTTAGTCCCTTTTGCCTCACGATATACCTTGTCGAGCTATAGGTGATTTATCGTCATCCCTTAAATAGCTCAACTCTCTTCTCGGTCCGTGATATATGATTCATCTGACTAACTCTTAGTCAACAGACACAGTTAACACTTAACTGAGTCGCGCATGGCCATGATTCCTGAATCATATCACTCGAGAGGGCCCAGAGAATATCTCTCCATTCGGAGGGGCAAAATCCCATCTTGATTATCCACATCATGCAACTTGCTTCTCATTCGACCCGAACTCTGCCTTTATAGTTGCCTTGTCACAGAACATCGTTTGTCAGAACCTAAGTCGGTGATCCACAACTCGGATTGTGCGACAACCTCAGGTCTAAGGATTACATTGATTGAGACATGCAAATGACGACTTGATCGTTGCATCTCAATATGGGTCAGTCCGACTTTCTAAACTCTTTAGCCAAGTCTATGAACGTTGGAATGGCACCTCCATGGCCATGACAAGTGGAACCGTGTCATCAGCCAACACTCACATTAGTCTAGGGTGTGTGTCCAGCACAACCTTAATGACCAAGGACAATTTAGTATGAACAACATGAATATATAGTTGTCGTGGGATAATCACGGTAGACGTTACCGGGGGTAACTGATCTTGGGGCAAGACGACACAGGCGTTTGGGAGAGGGTTTAGCTCAGAGGAAAACATGATGATGAACTTCGATCTGGTAGCCGGCAATCAAGTCGCCGAGTCTCCGATCTCAAGATAATAACTCAAATTGCGTGTTACACTGGATACTCGATATTAGGCGAGATTGCTAGAACTCTTGGATCCCTTTAAACTAGACTTAGGGGTCGGTTTATAAAGCACCGTACCCTCCTGACTTGCCCTCCAAGGCGCACCCTGAATCCTACCCGGACACCGCTTACAAACCCTAGCTTTCCTTACCGCAACCCACAATCCGGGTTACGAGGCCTACAAACTTTGGGCCTTCCAGAAGTTTCGTTATCCTTAGCCGGATCCTGCGCCGTGTCCCTTGGGCCGGGTTACACCTTGGAGTTGGCCTACCGGGTTATTATCCCTCCATCAGTAGTCCCCAGAATAGCTTGGGCTTCACGGATCCTTCCTTGAAGCACTGGCTATTCCCTGCAAAAATATCAAACGCACAAGTGTATGGAGGCCGGGTTAAGGTGCTTTGATATATAGCTAGGCCTAACTCCATGGTGGCCATATAGTAACCCGGCTTTTCTCCAAACGCTTTGCTTAACTTTCCGGGTCTAAGCCTTGATAACAATGCCAAAACTCTATACTTTACTCGATAATTGATCCCGATACCGCGGAGAGGATCCCCTTCTCTTTTTCGTCCGGATATCTTGCTCGGCATGTGAAGCATATCTCGTAAAATCCGCGCGGATAGCCATTACCCCAAATCTTCCGGATTCCGCCCGTTGGGATAGGTGTATCTGCCCACACCTTATAAATAGAGCCCAGAGGGTAACTTGGACTTCCACACATCACTCCAATCTTTCATTGGCTCCCTCACTCCCTGTGCCCCGCAACACCTCGAGAACCCCGAGCACGCCGCCGTAACAAGGCCGCCGCCAGTTACATTCAACCCTGAATCGCTCCGCGCCGCTGCCAAACTCCGCCACCGCGCCTTCGTTCTGCTCATCAAGAGATGCAAGGGGGGATCTAGATCACGACACCGGTCGCCGCCAGGCCACATTCCAATTCCTTCCAGTAAGTATTCGTCAATCTAGCCCCGCGATTTTTTTTGATTCAATCTAGATTGGATCTGGGTCAATCCGCAGACCGTGTTTCCCGTCACACCGAATTAGATGGTTTAAATGCTCGCCAACCCCTTCAACAACCTGTTGGATGATCACACACCACCCTCCTATCGTTACTAATCACCAATTTCCCCGTAGAATCGTTCGCAAGTTTTCAATCTAGATCCATTTCATCCAAATTTCCGCGCATATCATTAACACCCGGAAAATCCTCCTTTTCCGGCTATTTTGCTTGCAGTAGACACATGGGCAACCATCCGTCTTCCCCAAACTCATTTCAATACGTAAGTAACCAATAACTTCCATAGTTGTACTTGATACCCGGATAATTCGCAACCTTCACTCCGTGGCATAGTACCCGGATAGTTCTTAGTTTTCACACCTTCTTGATACCCCAAGTATATACTCGGATATCCCAATATTTTCGAGTATCATTCCCTGTATCTTTTTTCCTGGTATTTCACAGGTTGATCCCATGGCTCCTAAGAGACAAGGAAAGCAGCCGGCTCAGGCGAAGACAACCCAGACCATATCCGCCAACTGGGGGAGATCCACAGCTACGAAGGCCAAGCTAGAAGGGCTGGCCGAGTTGGGAGTCCTCCCTTCCCAGAAGGACATCCACTGGAGGGCGCCGGGTGACGAGACCCAGCCCACACCCGCTGACAACGAGGTAATCTGCTTCGTAGAACACGTGACCCGGGGATTCCGTCCTCCGGGTCACTCTTTCTTTCGGGAAGTCCTTAACCATTACGGCCTCCGGGTGTTCGATATAGGGCCTAACTCTATATTGAACATAACCCACTTCATCGTCCTTTGCGAGTCCTATTTGTGCATTCCGCCAAATTTGACTCTTTTCATAGAACTTTTCCAATGCAAACCGTGCCGCGAAAGCGGTGACGGTGCACTCTTGACTTGCGGCGGGGTTTCCATCCAGCGCCGCAAGAATTCCCCTATGCCGACCCTTAACTTGAACTCTCACGTTAAGCATTGGCAACTCTCCTTTTTCTACTGCCGAGACACCTCCCTACCCGGCGAGAGAAGATTGCCGGGTTACTCGGAGGGTCTCCTAGATATCTCCGAGTCTTTCAATGCCTTTGCCCCTGAGTCGGACAGGGAGGTCATCCAGCATTTGCTAGCTAGGCGCTGTTCTCTCGGCCCAAGGCCTTCTTGGGCTCAACTTGGTGAAGACGTGGGTCGATTTCTGGATCCAGCCCAACTCTACCCGTACCAAGTTGATGTGCGAGTATTCGGGGCACACCACAGACGCGCTCCGATACTCCACCAGTAACTTTGCAACCGGTGATACCAACAAAACCATCAAGAGTTTCTTGACGGAAAAATTGGAGGTGATAAAGAACATTACCGGGTTACCTCCATTCACTCGGGAAAACCCGGCTCCAGCGGTAAGATCCAATTCTCATAACCTTTTTCCACACTTTGACTTGATGCAACTTCCAATTCTTACTTTCATCTTTCTGATTTCAGGCTGATGATCCCTTCTGGAGAGTTGAAACCCCCCCCCTCCAGAGACCCGGAAGAAGAGGACGAGCCGGCTGATGATGATGAAGGTACTTATCCGAATCTCATGTTATCTTTTACTTGCATTATTTTCCTACCATTCACCTTTTTCCCACGGATACATACTCGATTTTCAGGGCTGGATGACGAAGAAGAAAAGGAAGAGGAAGACCCGGAGGCCACTGAATCCGATCAGGAGGTCACAGTCGGGGCCAAGAGGAAGGCCAGAGGAGTGGTTGCAAAGGTTCCTTTTTCCTTTATGTCTTCTGAGCCTTACTCCTTCGATACCATGCGTAAACTTAATCAACAATTGTCACACTCATCATTCTTGAAGGATCCTCTCCCGGCTAAGCGCAGGGTGACCCGGAGTTCCCCGGGCGAGGACCCCCTTCACCCGGGTATCTCCACTTCACCTGCTCACCGGGCTAGCACTCCTCCACCTCAGCCCTCCAAATCTCCTCAGCGCCACCCATCTCCTAGCCACCCACTCGCTGGGCAATTCCGGGTGCCACTATCGGTGCCTTTGGCGACCTCGTCCGCCTCCAGCGGCAAACTCCCGCCGGATTACGCTGTGAACATCGGGTAAGTCTCCATCGCTCGATATCCTTTTATACCTGATAACTACCAACCTATATCGCTAACCACTTTTCCCTCTTTCCTATTAGCGCCCAAGCTATCACTAGTGACCCGGAAATCACAGAAGCAGAAAAGCAGGGGACGGAGGGGCCGACTATTAACACAGATGCTGCAGTTGATGATGAGGCTGAAGACGGCCAAGAACAAGACCCCTTCAATGACCCGGCTCAACAGGAAGCCGTGTCTCCAAAATCCTCTGAAGAAGTGGACGAAGATATTGAGATCTTGGAGACGAAGACGGGCTCTCCTAACCCGGATACTCAGACGGTCCGGGTTTCGACCCCAAGAACCGGGAAAGTTCCCCAGCCGGAAGACCAATCTGCCGGCCCTTCTAGAGTTCGCCCTGAGGATATGACGTTCGCCCAAATGCTTGATGCCCTCTACACCTTAAAGGCCGATGAAGAGAATATTCTAGATGCTTTGATAACAAAGCACAAGGTAAGTCCGAGTGACACCACTTGTATCCTTGTATAGTCCCCAAGTTCCAAATGAATTACTAGTTTAATTTGCTTGGAACTTCATAATAGATCCGACTGACCCTTCCTTGTGTTTCCACCTAGGATTTCGATGCGCAATCTGAGAAGAAGCTGGCGAAGGCTGCCAAACGCATTGTGAAGGAGACAGCTCTTCGCGAAGCAGCTGAAGCTGAAGCTCGTAGGAGTGGAAAAATCACAAGGAAGTATAGGAAAAGGGCTCACTTGGCTGAGGACAGGCTAACGACACTTTCTGTGCAGATTGCCGATACCTACCGCGCAGCAACTGGTATGATCTTTGAACTTTAGCAATTAAGACTCGGATTTTCCTTTGGATGAATAGCCGGATCTCCTTGTTCATTACTTTTCTTACTTTCAGCAGGTCCGGATGATTCGATCCCGGAAGAGGATGATACTGCCAAGCTGAAGCTCATTAAAGATATTGTCCGGCAGCTCAGTGCCGGAGTTGGATGGATTCTCGATGAACTACGACTACCGGGTGTTGGACCTAGTAACATGAAAAAGTTGCTGGAAGTCTGCTCCACCATTCCTGAGTGGATTTGGCATTGGAAGCGCTCATCCTGTCGGTTTGGGGTAACCCGGGGTCTTGCGCTGGCTAAAGCTTATTTCCCTAAGCTAGAGCCGGCCAAGCTGATGGGCGGGTTTCCAGAATTCAATCAAGACGGGTCCAAGTTCTCACCAAAGAATTTCAAAGCCATTCAGAAAGAAGTTCGTCACCCGGCCAGTGTGATCGCCGACAGTTTGGAGATCGATTCTATTCTTCCTGCATATGATGCTAGTGACAAGGTTATTAAGGCAGATCGCCCCAAGCCATACGATATGTTTGCCCGATGGAAGGAAGAAGCTGCCAAGATTAGGGAGGAAGCTGCAAAGAAGAAAGCTGAAGCCGACTCTGCGCCCGCTACCTCTACACCCATCGTCCCTCCACCTGCGCGAGCCGGCATTGCTGCTGACCCAGGTGCTGCTGCTACCACAAGTGATGGCAAAGGCAAGGCGAAGATGGACGCCGCGGCTTAGAGTGCCGAGTAATACCTGCCACTTCTCATGCGTCAGTCGGCTTGATGTGCCGTTCAAACAATTATTTTTGAATGGTGCTCCTGTGCACCTTTGATACTCTTTATCGAAACTTTGTAATGCATTCTAAGTTCCTGATACACCTTGTGCCTCTTCTGGCTTTTATGTTTATCTACTTTTGAACCCATGTGATCTTGATATCCGACTTTCTTTATTCTCGATATCCGACTTTCTTTATTGTTCCTTTTGTGAGACTCGGTTTCCGGGTTTCATGGGTGTTGACAAGCGGGATTGCTTCTAAGTCCCCAAGTCCCCAAGACTCGGATGTTTGGATTTTTTGAACCTTAACAACTAAGCAAAAAAAAAAATTCCTCTCTTAAGATCCCGAGTTTCCAGGACCCGGATTTCCGAGTCTAGGATACGTGATCTTTCAAGGAGAACGAATTGCTTGCTGCTAAGTCCACAAAAAACCCCGAGTTGTTTCACACAGGATCTGAAGTTATGCTTAATAATCGTTGAGTTTCCGGTTATTAGCCTTGTACTCTGCATAACTTGTGGTTTAGATGACCCTTTTGACTATCTTGTACTGTAAGCCGGCTTTCGCGTGGATACCATGTTGTTACATCTATACGAAGACAGGGTCAGGCAAGTCCCACTGGGCGTCATGGCTGACTGTAATCGTAAGCGAACAAATCATGCCACTTTATTGCGAGTCACATCGAGCTTAAGTAAGAATAGTCAAGAAAATTTGGCTCCTTCGTCCGGTTATAAGATTGCAGCCGTACTCGTTTGCAAGTAATCGGCCCTTATAACTCATAGGCATCATGGCCGGGTCTTTGAGTTTGCAACTGTGCTATTAAAGCAGCCAGCCCCCAAGACCTAAATATATGCATCATACTGAGAGTACAGAACATGATAATAATCACCTCTTTTCTTGATAATCACCTCTTTACTTGATATGAAAAAATTAGGCCAGCAGGCCGCCTCATTAAAAACCCGTCCAGTCCCCAAGGGTACCCTGGATAGGAAAAGAGTGCGTTTGAAAACCTGCTGCCTGTTACATCGTTCAATTCCACATGCCAACATAATTTTTGCTAAGTATAATATGGACGTAGCTGAGCCACGTTCCATGGTCTGTCTCTTTCTTGCATAGATGAAGTGGTATGAGCGGTGTCATTAACTGTGGTCGACTCTTCCGTTGCATCTATCAAGTAATATGACCCATTATGAAAATTCCGGCTTACGATAAACGATCCTTCCCATGGCGGTGATAACTTGTGTTTTCCTTCGTTCGACTGTACCAGGCGCAGAACCAGGTCTCCTTCCTGGAAGACCCGGGTTTTCACGCGCCGGCTATGATATCTTCGTAAATCCTGCTGATATATGGCTGATCTTTCCAGAGCTTGTTCCCTTTGTTCTTCTAACATATCCACGGCGTCTTGCCGGGTCTTTTCATTCTCCACTTCGACGTATGCTGATACTCGTGGTGAATCATGAATAATATCACTCGGTAGCACTGCCTCCGCGCCATAGACCATGAAGAAGGGCGTCATCTGAGTAGATCTATTAGGTGTAGTATTGATACCCCAAACCACGGCAGGAAGCTCTTCGACCCACGCACCAGCAGCCCTAACACAGGGAACTCGCAGTCGTGGTTTTAGTCCGCGAAGCAATTCTTGATTTGCCCTCTCCACTTGTCCATTGGCCTGTGGATGAGCCACTGATGCTACATCAAGCCGGATTCCATTGTTTCCACAGAACTTTTCCATCTCACCAAGGGACATGTTGGTTCCGTTGTCGGTAATTATGCTGTGAGGATACCCGAACCGGTAGATTATTCTTTTCAGGAACTTGACTGCTGTAGCTGCTTCACAGTTGGTAACTGGCATGACCTCTACCCACTTGCTAAACTTATCAATAGCCACTAAAAGGTGTGTCTTTTTGCAAGGTGACATATGAAAGGGGCCAACCATGTCCAAACCCCAGACAGCGAACGGCCAAGTTAACGGGATGGTCCGTAATTCCATAGCCAGCACGTGGGTTTGGCGAGCGTACCTTTGACATCCGTCACACCTTGCTACTAATCGTTCCGCATCTGCTAGGGCTGTGAGCCAGAAAAATCCATGTCGATAAGCTTTAGCCACAAGGGATCTTGTAGACGCATGATGCCCGCAATCACCTTCATGGATTTCCCTGAGAATCTGTCGGCCTTCTTCTGGTGCTACGCAGCGCAAAAAGACTCCCGTGGCACTTCTCTTGTATAACTCCCCATTGATGATAGAATACCCCTTTGCTCGCCGCAAAATTTGCCTTGCTAACACCTCCTGTTGTGGTAACTCGCCTCGTGATAGGTAGGCCAAAAACGGTTCTGTCCACTCGGGAATAGCGCGTATAGTGGCCACGAGCTCCATATCCGGGTCTTTACTTGCCAGTTCCTCCTCAGACTCGGTTTTAACTGATGGTCGCCATAATTCGTCCAGGAAAACGTTAGGTGGAACCGGCTCTCTGCGCGAGCCGAGTCTAGCGAGGGCGTCTGCTGCCTCATTCTTTCTCCTGTCTATATGCTCCACCTCATACCCGGAAAAACATCCTGCAACCCTATCAACCTCCCTGCGGTATGCTGCCATAGTTGCGTCCTTTCTATCCCAAGTTCCTGATACCTGCTGTACCACCAGGTCCGAATCTCCAAAGCATCGTATCCTCTTAATATTCATCTCCTTGGCTACCTTTAAGCCGTGCAATAGGGCCTCATACTCGGCCACGTTGTTGGAACAGTCAAAGTGAATCTGTAGTACATAACTCAATTTGTCTCCTTTGGGTGATGTTAGCACCACTCCAGCTCCTGACCCCTCGTATTGCTTTGACCCATCGAAGTGCATGATCCATGACTCGGAATTTGGAACTATGGTGGCCATGCCTATGTGTGTCCAATCATTAACAAAATCGATCAAAGCCTGAGATTTGATTGCTGACCTGGGCTCGTAGCTGATGTGATAATCCCCCATCTCTATCGCCCATTTGGCTATTCTTCCGGTTGCATCCGAGTTTCTGATGATATCCGACATTGGTATTGAGCTAACTACTGTTATAGGGTGTTCCTGGAAGTACGGCTTCAGTTTCCGGCTGGCCATGAAGACCCCGAAAACCAGCTTTTGCCAATGCGGATAACGCTGCTTTGCCTCTGATAATACTTCACTGACATAATAAACCGGCCTCTGGACTGGATAACCTTTCCCATCCTCTTTACGCTCCACAACCAGTACTGCACTGACGGATCGGGGGCCTGCTGCCACGTATAGCAACATAGGCTCTTTAGGACCCGGGGCCGCTAGTACTGGTGCTTCAGATAACTGCTTTTTTAGTGCCTCGAACGCCTCATCCGCCTCCTGATCCCATACGAATTTGTCGGACTTCCTCAAGAGCCGGTACAATGGTATTGCCTTTTCTCCGAGTCTGGAGATAAATCGGCTCAAGGCTGCTACGCAACCCGTGAGTTTTTGAACGTGCTTCAAATTTTCTGGCCTTTTCAGATTTTGGATAGCTTTGATTTTATCCGGGTTTGCTTCAATTCCTCTCTCGGAGACGATAAAGCCGAGTAATTTCCCGGCTGGAACTCCAAACACGCACTTTGTCGGGTTAAGCTTCATCTGGTACCTTCTTAAGTTCTTGAACGTTTCCTTTAGATCGTCGATAAATGTTTCTGCCTTCCTGGTCTTGACAACCACATCATCCACATAAGCATGGACATTGCGTCCAATTTGATCCTCGAAGCATTTCTGAATACACCGTTGATAAGTTGCGCCAGCGTTCTTCAATCCAAACGTCATGGTTTTGTAACAAAATGCCCCAAAAGGAGTTATAAATGATGTTTTCTCCCAATCCTCCCTCTTGAGCTTAATTTGATGGTACCCGGAATATGCGTCTAGAAAGCATAGCAAGTCACTCCCGGCTACTGCATCTATGATCTGGTCTATCCTTGGTAGTGCGAACGGATCCTTTGGGCAATGCTTGTTGAGACTCGTGAAATCGATGCACATCCTCCACTCATTGGTCTTTTTCATCACTAGAACCGGATTTGCTAACCAATCCGGGTGAAATACTTCCATGATAAAGCCAGCTGTCAGTAGCCGAGCAATTTCTTCACCTATAGCTTTCCTTCTTTCCTCATTCATCTTCCTCAAGCCCTGCTTCACAGGCCTGGACTTGGGATCCACGTGGAAACTGTGCTCTGCCAATTCTGTAGGGATACCCGGCATGTCGCTAGGTGTCCAGGCGAATACGTCCGCATTTGAACGAATAAACTCCACAAGTGCCTTCTCCTGCTCACTTCCCAAGTTAGACCCTATAGTGAATTGCTTAGTGGAATCACCTTCAACAAAATCTATCTTCTTGGTGTCCTGTGCTGCCTTGAATTTTGCTCTTTCGTCCTCGGTATTCGGTCTTTTCAGTGATGTTCTATCATCCGGATCTACTTGAGACCGGTAATACTTGAGTTCCTCTTTTCTGCAAGCTTGTTCGGCCATCACTGAATCTCCTTCGTCGCACTCGGCCGCTATATCCCGGCTTCCATGTATGGTGATGGTCTGCTTAGGACCCGGAATCTTTAGCTGCAAATACACATAACACGGCCTAGCCATGAATTTAGCATAAGCCGGTCTTCCGAACAGTGCATGATAAGGACTGCGCAATTTGACCACCTCGAACGTGAGCCACTTAACTCGATAATTATCCGTTGATTCTCCGAAAGCAACCTCCAATGTGATCTTTCCCTCGGGGCACGCTGAGTGACCCGGCACAATCCCATGAAAAACCGTTGAACTTTTCTGTAGCTGGGACTCTTTGAGACTCATGCGTAAGAAGGTTTCCCAATATAAGATATTAATGCTACTTCCACCGTCCATTAGGACCCTTTTCAACTCGTAACCATTGACCTGCGGTGCAACTACCAATGCCAAGACTCCTGGGTGCTCCATTCTTTCCGGGTGATCTCTTCTGCTCCACGTTACCTCTTGTTCCGCCCATCTCAGGTATCCCGGAACGGCCGAGGAAACCGAGTTTACCGCTTGCTTTAATGTTTCTTTGTCTCTGCTAGGAGTTCCTGTAGTATGCACATGATATTGTCCTTTTATATTAGACGTACGTACCATACCGATGAAGATGTTGATCTGGCCGATCGTCACAGTAGATCCGGATTCGAGGTGGTCCGACTCTGGCCCCCAGCCGGAATCGTCCACCATCTTATCTCCTTTGCGGTCGACGTAGATCTCGCCGACGACGAAATTCTCCATGTTCTTCCGAGCTTCTCCCGTGATGTAAACACCTTTGGACGCAGGCCCCACGGTGGGCGCCAACTGTCGTGGGATAATCACGGCAGACGTTACCGGGGGTAACTGATCTTGGGGCAAGACGACACAGGCGTTTGGGAGAGGGTTTAGCTCAGAGGAAAACATGATGATGAACTTCGATCTGGTAGCCGGCAATCAAGTCGCCGAGTCTCCGATCTCAAGATAATAACTCAAATTGCGTGTTACACTGGATACTCGATATTAGGCGAGATTGCTAGAACTCTTGGATCCCTTTAAACTAGACTTAGGGGTCGGTTTATAAAGCACTGTACCCTCCTGACTTGCCCTCCAAGGCGCACCCTGAATCCTACCCGGACACCGCTTACAAACCCTAGCTTTCCTTACCGCAACCCACAATCCGGGTTACGAGGCCTACAAACTTTGGGCCTTCCAGAAGTTTCGTTATCCTTAGCCGGATCCTGCGCCGTGTCCCTTGGGCCGGGTTACACCTTGGAGTTGGCCTACCGGGTTATTATCCCTCCATCAATAGTTGCACAATAGAATCACATATTCAATGACATATATCAGATGTTCAAAACAAGGACGACTTAATAAATTTATGAATACAGTGGGAATTACATCATCCATGATTGCCTCTAGGGAATATTCCCAACACTTTGAGGTAGACACGGACTAACACCGACAAGCGATTAGCTATACCCCGTTCCCATATTGAGGTAATGTGACAGTACGACTTGGTTGTCCGGCGAAGACTAGGTTATGTGTTATTCTGGAAAACAAGTTGAAAACACTTCTTCCTTCGCAAACGTCTCTCGGACAAGGTTCCACCTTTCCTCGGGGTTTTTCCAAAGACATTTGTTTTCCGAAAACACCAAGTTAATATTTGTCCACTAAGGGAATTAAGTTAATTAAGTGATGGCTCCAAAAATACCTAAGGGCTTGGTAACACCAAGATTATGGAGTGGCTACAATAATTCGATAAAAGTGATAGTGATAGTTCCCACTCAAGAGAATAATTCAAAGAAAAATTAAGTGAAACTTTAGAAGTAAAACATGCATGATAGATAACGATAAGTAAAACAAAAGCAAGCATTTAGAGTGGCTTGCCTTGGCCCTGGTCTTGATCACACTCCTGAAATAAACAAGAGTTACAGAAAACCACTTCAGGAGTAATAGTCTCGTAGTTATCTAACATCGTAAAAAGTAAAAAGAAAAGCACTCAATCAGTACAAGACAAAGGAAAGCACAAGCTAATAAAGCACACATATAGCAAGCATTAACTTAAAAAGAATCACCCAAAAATAATAATACTACAACATGCTACAACACTCAAACATGCAAAAATAACATGCATAACATGGTATAGTTTCATACAAGTCATGCATCAATCATATGGAATGAGTCCAGTGGGTGTACCACTCTCATATAATTCCATAAAGAGTGTAATGACTCTCTTTTCATCCACAAAAATGAGTGAAACATAATGAAAAACATCTAGGAAACAACTATACAAGCATAAGGGAGTAAAACATGCATTTCTATGAACATACAAGCCATAATATAATGTATACATGAAAGGAGCATGCAACCAGAAGCTAAACATGTACATAACAGAGGCATATCATATCATACAAATCCTTAAAACAATCATGGCATGAAGATAAGCATGGCAAACAAGTCTAGTACACATAGAAACTAGAAAACAAGCATAGATCTTGACATGCATGTCAAACCATGATATTTTCATGAACAAGATTTATTCTATCATGGTAGATATGCAAGATAACAATCATATGGCAGTGAAAACAAATCCTACACATGCTAGTAAGATCACACAATGCATCTCCACACTTAACAAATATTAATAACATAATATTCACACATGGCAGAATACTACTAAAACTTGTAATGCATGCCAAAATTACTCTACAGATCAAAAAAATACACCAAGCTAGGATATTATAGATATACTCATAAATAAGCACATCCAAAAGGATTCATCTCAAAAATCATTTTAGAAAAAATACATAAATATCATTTAGTGGCTCTCTGGTCATTTACCATTTTGCATGTCATTTTAAATAGGAAACTCAAGTTCATGTGAGGTCAACTTCTCTAGTTAGGTATCAACAAGATTTATTCATAGAGTTAAACCTCACATCCATTGTATTCCTAAAACAAAAGTTATCTCATGTTTACTCTTTCAGATATGTTGACTTTAGGAATTTTTCAAGGATGATCTAGGGGTGCAAATGCAGATCTGCCACTTGCATGTGGTTAGGAAAACATGCATGTACACTAGATAAATAGGCGGTGGGCAGATCTGGTGTTTAGGCATTTTATTTTTGATTAAAGTCATGAGGCAGCTTCCAGTATAACAGAAAAAAGGAAATAAAATCGCTAGCGCAGGCTCAACGGGCCGTTGGCCTTCACGCGATGAAACGCGCTGCGGTGGGCCGGCCCAGTTCATTCGCGCATGCAAACAAACCGGTAAGCAGCCGTGCGATCAAGATCGAAGGGCGCAGAATAGATCTAGGCGGATTCAAATGTGACCATCGATCGAAAAATGAACGGCTCTCGCTCGTTCTTCTTCCTCGTGATCAAATCGCGCCGGCAGCGAGCACATGCACATGCATACAGGCATGGGATCACCTAGGGATCGATAGGAGTCGACGGTTGATGACGAGAGGATAGTACGAGGTCAATGGAGGTGTGCGGAAGCCGTAGCAGTAACATGATCCAACCGCAGCTCACGCGCGCACCGAGGCGTTCATGGCAGCGTCGAGCTCAACGGCGGCGATCCTGCATGCAGAACCACACGACAAGGTGTCAGGCACGCATGCCTTTGCAGGGGGATTGATATGGAGAGGAAATGGAGCAAGGTGAGAGAGAGACGAGGGCTGGCGCGTCAGGTTCTTTCTCCGCAGACAAAACATGAGAGCATGCTCTCCTCGCTCTCACAGAGAGAGCAATGGTTGAGGCATTGTTGTGGGGTGAGTGCGGTGTGAATGATGAGTTGTGTGGCGAGGCAGGAAAGATGGAGATGCTTTATACAGGGAGCTCACGGGTGTGTGCGTGCTCGGGCGCTCGACAACAAGGCAATGGCGATGCCAGCGCGTGTGCATTCTTCAGGCCATGGGAAGCACGTGGAAATGCAAGGTGATCATGGTGGCATCGAGATCATGCACACACTGGCTCAAAGCCGTGGAAGGTGGATCAATGGACCGGGTGTGCCCTGTTTTACTGATGACAGGCCGGGCCCTCGGCCACCATCCTTGGCCTGGAGCTGCTCTCTCTCCCTGTGGCTTCTCAAGTGAAAACCACGGCTAGTTTTGGTAGATGAGAGCAAGGGCAAGTGGTTTGGCACGAGTGCACAAGATTTGGATGAAAACAAACTCGAATTTGAGAAATTTTAGAATCGGTTTCTCTGATAGAAATTCAGAGTTTCAGTTTTCAGAAAGTTCAGTTAAGACTTAGTAAAATTTCTAAGTCCTGAAACTGACAGAGAATAGGAAAAGTGTGGATGTGTTTGATACAACAAACAATTTTGAAATGGAAAAGTGAGAGTATGGATTTGAATAGTACAATGTCTCGTTTCAGAATACCTATTTTATTTTAATTTAGAAAATGTATAGGTTGCTGAAAACAAGACTGAAACAGGTGAGGTTTTCTTTTTTTACTATTTTTCTTTTTCCCGTCTTATCAACTAGGGAGAAAAACACTCAAGAAAACAGGGGTTTCACTTGCTCAAAAATATTTCTTTGTACATGGTGAGAAATACCATACCACAAGGATGGATGACATCCAAAGAAAACATAAAATTGAGTTGAGATCCATATGTAGAAATGATGCTCAAAAGAGTGGGTGACAGCCAAAAACAGAAAAGGAATACTCATGTTTTTTCCTTAGGACTTTCAAAAGAGATTTTGTTTTCTTTCTTTTGGTGATCCATATCCAAGATTAAAAAGATGATAAGGATGACAAGGAATCAAGATAGCAACATTCCACTCTTTATTTCTCATAGAAACATCTGGTTCACATAGGAGGTACAATATCAGGAAAATAACAGGATCAACTAAAAAGTTTTTGTGGGTCCCTAAATTGGTGTTTTCCTCCTTACAACATTGTTCTCAAATGAGGATGTGACATTTAATTTCCAAACTGTGTGAGCAATTTTGCATGCCTTTTTGATACGTCTCCAACGTATCTATAATTTCTGATGTTCCATGTTGATATTATGCCAATGATTACATGTTTTCTCCCTTCTTTATAGCATTTTTACACGTTTTCCGGGACTAACCTATTAACAAGATGCCAAGTGCAAGTTCCTTGTTTTCTGCTGTTTTTTATTTCAGAAAAGTTGTTCTAGAAATATTCTCGGAATTGGATCCCACGAAACCCAAAATTCCTGGTCCACAAGGTGGCCACACCATAGGGTGGCGCGGGTCCCCCTAGCCGCGCCACCTTGTGGTGTGGGCCCTCTGGCCACGCCCCAGCATCACCCTTTCGCCTATTTATACTCCCCCGAGGGAAAACCCTAAGAGAATCAACCTTTTCCACAAAATACATCTGTAGCTCCGCCGCCGGTGCCGACAAGTTTCGGGGGATAGATCTGTGTTCTGGCACCCTGCCGGGACGGGGAAGTGCCCCCGGAAGCCATCTCCATCGACTCCACCGCCATCTCCATCGCCTTTGCTGTCTTCTATGATGAGGAGGGAGTAGTTCTCCCCCGAGGCTGAGGGCACTACAGATAGCTACGTGGTTCATCTCTCTCTCCCATGGGGTGATCTATATGATATCGTGAGCTTTCCAATCTAGTTGAATAAGTATATGTTACTCTTCATCTTGTGCTACTCAAGTGTTTTATTAATATGAACTTTGGAGTCACCTTGTCCCGCGGTGTGAATGTGACAGTGTGCACATCGTGTGTGTCTCCTCTATGAATTGTGGTATTTGTCTAGTACCTTCGAGGGCGCTCATAGTGACAATGTGGGGTTAACTAGACATGGGAATGCTTACTTTATGGAATGATTTTTGCATCCCTACGCAATGATTAGTGTTCATTATCCAACCGGAGAGGGTTGAGAGTAGCATAGTGAAGGGAAGATATTTAGTTATTCAATTATGTGATCATTGTTGAGAGTGTCCACTAGTGAAAGTGGTATCCCTAGGTCTTGTTTCCAAGAATTGAAACACCATTTCCCGCCTTTTCTGCTACATGTTTGCTTGCTGCCATATTTATTTAAGATTGCTAGTATTACTTATAACCATCCATATTACTCGCATTTCACTATCTCCTCGCCGAACTAGTGCACCTATATACCTGACAAGTATATTGGGTGTGTTGGGGACACAAGAGATTTCTTGTATCTTAATTGCAGGGTTGCTTGAGAGGGATGTCTTTGACCTCTACCTCCCTGAGTTCGATAAACCTTGGGTGGTCCACTTAAGGTAAACTTGCTGCTGTTCTACAAACCTCTACACTTGGAGGCCCAACACCGTATACAAGAATAGAAGCGTGTGTAGACATCTAGATCTTTTCTGGCACCGTTGCCAGGGAGGTAAGGTAAAAGGTTCTCACATCCTCGGGTGTGAGTGCTCGGAGTTATTTCCCTTATATTCTGCAATTTTGTCTTTTTGTTTCTTGTTTTCACTAGTTAGGCTTATTTTTACTCGCTTCTTGTTTTTATTTTTTACTAGTAGTCTTAATGGAAAACAACAACAAAAATGAGAGAGCTTTATAATATCTATCTTGAGTTAGGATATGAAGTGTTTGAAGAGAAAATTAAAAAACCTATGGAGCTTTGAACACCATTATTAATAATGCTAATAGGAATGTTATTAGTATGAGTTCTTTGAACACCATTATTAATAACGCTATGGAAAAGTCCAAGCTTGGGGAAGCTAGTTTATATGAAAATGATCTTTTTAGTTCCCCAAGCACGGAGGAGAAAATTTGCTTTGATGACGAGCCTATGCCTGTTACATATAGTAGTAATCATGATTGGGAAAATCGCACTACCTTTGATATTTAAAATGATGATACATAAAGCTCTAAACTTGTGGATGATATGTTTGAAAATCCTTTTGCTACTGATGATTACATGCTTGATACATCTCCTCCTAGTAAAAATGATGATATGTTTACAAATGAACACATTTTGTAGGATAACTATTCTATTGCTTATGATGATATTATTCTTCCTATATATGATGATTACAATGATGAATATGATATTTTCAGTCCACCTACTATTGAGGGGAAAATTTATTTTTTATGATACTATGCCTCCTATATTTAATGATTATGGTGATGAGAATAATAATGATAGCTATTTTGTTGAATTTGCTCCCATTACTACTAATAAAAATGACTATGCTTATGTGGAGAGTATTAATTCTTTTATGCATGTGGCTCGTGATAAGAATGTTTTATGTGATAGATATATTGTTAATTTTATTCATGATGCTACTGAAAGTTATTATGAGAGAGGGAAACATGGGTTTATTCATCTCAACAATATGTTTCCCCTCTTTATGTTGAAATGTTTGAAGTTGCACTTATTTTGTCTTCCTATGCTAGTCACTTTGTGCTTTGTTGACTTGTTTTTCTATAAGATTCGTTTTCATAGGAAGTGGGTTAGACTTAAATGTGTTTTATTTGCTTCTTGATGCTCTCTTATTCTGCTTCAACTCTTATTCTTATGTCAGAATCTTTTAAAAATCATTGTGCCTAGCTAAAAGGTATTAAAAGAAAAGCGCTTTCGGGAGACAACCCATTTTATTTCACCGTTTTCGGTACGTTTTCTTTCAGTTATTTTTGTTTTCTTTGCACCTGGGTGTTGTCTATTTCCTTAGTAACCCTTCTCTATCTTTTCTTTTGTGTTTTTGTTGATCCAAGTAAAGCCTCCAGTGGAAAGTTGAGACTATATTTCGGATTTTTGCGGAGGAAACAGATTTCTTCTGTCCACTGTTAAATGCGTATAAAATCACAGAAAGTTCAAAATGACATGAGTTTTCGCGTAATCATGGGCTATATACACAACTTTTCTTAGTTGACCACTTTTTTATTTGAGCAACAGAGGATTTTCGAAAAAAATCATCTTTACCTCCCGTCCTGTTTTGACAGATTTCTGCCAATAATTTCATTTACATATTAATCTCTTTATTTTGGCGTTCTTTTGAGAAAAAGAGTTTTAAAAGAAGTTGTGACAGTAGCTAATGTGTTTATGAGTGTTAGCCTTGTGTTGAAGCTGAACCATGTGAATTTATTATTTCGATTTGCACTAACGTTGCTAATGAAGATTGTGAGAAATTTGGTGTGAAGGAAGTTTTCAAGGGTCAAGAGAAGAGGCTGATATGATGTGATCAAGAAGAGTGAAAGGCCTAAGCTTGGGGATGACCCGGAGGTACATCTCAGAAAATTACAAGAAGGCTCAAGCATATAAGCTTGGGGATGCCCAAGGCATCCCCTTCTCCATCAACAATTTATCACGTCACTTCTAGTGAAACTATATTTTTCTTTAGTCACATCTTATGTGCTTTACTTGGAGCGTCTTTTATTTTTGTTTTCTGTTTGTTTGGTTTTATTTTCTGTAATAAATAGTTGGATCCTAGTATATTTGTTTGGGAGAGAGACACGCTCCGGTTTTTCATTAGAATACTCTTGTGCTTCACTTATATTTGCTGAGTATTCATGCTTAGATATTTTAGTGCTTCCAGCTCTTGTTTTGCATGTATCATTTGTTCAGAGCTGTTAGCTTTTGTAGTTAGGTGGTTCTCATATGTGTGTTTGCTTGGAAATAGGAATGCTATTGTGATAGTTGGTATAGTGGTAAAGATTGCATGGTCTTGTAGATCACTAAACTGCTTCACTTGAATCATTGCTGTTGTTTTGAGATATTAATTTGCTTAATGGAAAAACGAGAAGGACTAGTAAGTATAAACTTTTAATGGTTGGTCTAAGAAACTTGAAACTGTGCCACACTTAAATTACCAGCTGATAGAAACAATGGCATATGATTGCTACGAGAGATACATTTCCGATCGGCCTTCTGTTTCATGCTACGGTCGGGGTAGCTTAGAGTGACTTGTCACTGCCACGGACCCTCTTGGAGCGATTTGCATTGTGCCTTGTAAGATGATTTTCTTGCTGTAATATTTTAACTCGTGAGTCTATGTTGCGGTTCCTGGCACTTCCACCATCCATATTTGCTAGCCTCTTCGGTACTGTGCATTTCCCTTTCTCACATTGAGAGTTGGTTCAGACTTCGCCAGTGCATCCAAATCCTATGGGAGGACTTTTTTTCTCCTACACATAATCCCATATGTTCTTCCTCAAAACAACCACCATACCTACCTATCATGGCATTTCCCTAGCCATTCCGAGATATATTGCTGCACAACATCCACCTCCATTATGTTGCTTGATGATGAGCTTCATGGTTATTTATGCATACTACTACACTGGCAGGAGCTGGCAGTTAGAGACATTAGATATATTTCTTTATGAGTTATGAGTACTAAAAGTGTGACGATTCATTGTAATATAGGATGTTTACCCTACCGGTGAGGATATATAAAATAAATAAATGAAAAAGCCCAAAAAGAAAAAAAGGGCCAAAGAGAGAATAAAGAGAGAGGGGGTGCATCACTATCCTTTATACCACACTTGTGCTTCATGTTTAGCACCAATACTTCAGTTTGGAGAGATTTTTCATATATTCATTCATTCATAACTATGTGGGGAACTTTACATTATAGAACATGGCTTGTATATTCCAATTATGAGCCTCCTCAAATGAGATCTAGGTCTTTGGAGCAAGGAGTTGGATGAACCCCCACGAGTTCCATTGGAGAGCTTTCATACACTTATAGCTCTATGTGCATCCGTTGTGTGGCAATCCCTACTCCTTGCATAGATTCGATTGTAAGACTTTCTCTTGTCTAATGACCACTTTCATCTCTGTGAGCCTTTCTTCCATTGACCTTCCAAACCCCCCATAATGTTCTCTTAGCCATAACATCCCGGTGCCAGGGACCAACGCCGAACACTTTCTTGTTTTTAGTGCTCAAATAGCTGATTCAAGCATTTCATCGCGTGGAAATCTTGACTTGATCCTAACAGGGGTTGTGAAGATCGTTTGACGTGCATGATATTGTTGTTCTTGAAAGCTTAAATCATCTCTAATAAACTTTGCACGGTTGATAGTATTTTAGTATTGATTCATTAAAAGTTTTGCTTCTTTCTTCTTATTGGTTTATGCATTACTTGTTGATATCAAATATAGATAACAACTTTAGTTCATTTGATCCTAGTTTAGATGCTCGACTTTACATATTATGATCAAGATTGTGTGGTAGCATGTCACCTAAGAAATTATTTTGTTTTATCATTTACCTACTCGAGGACGAGTACGAACTAAGCTTGGCGATGCTTGATACGTGTCCAACTTATCTATAATTTCTGATGTTCCATGTTGATATTATGCCAATTGTTACATGTTTTATCCCTTCTTTATAGCATTTTTACACGTTTTCCTGGACTAACCTATTAACAAGATGCCAAGTGCCAGTTCCCTGTTTTCCGCTGTTTTTTAATTTCAAAAAGTTGTTCTAGAAATATTCTCGGAATTGGACCCCACGAATCCCGAAGTTCCTATTTCCCCGGAAGCATCGAGAAGTCCCGAAGAGCTCCGTAGGGGGCCACAGGGTGGCCACACCATAGGGTGGCGCGGGTCCCCCTGGTCCCGCCACCTGGTGGTGTGGGACCCCTGGACAATCCCCGGCATCGCCCTTTCTCCTATTTATACTCCCCCGAGGGAAAACCCTAAAAGAATCGACCTTTTCCACAAAATACATATGTAGCTCCGCCGCCGCCGCTGATAAGTTTCGTGGGACAGATCTCTGTTCTGGCACCCTGCCGGGATGGGGAAGTGCCCCCGGAAGCCATCTCCATCGACTCCACCGCCATCTCCATTGCCGTTGTTGTCTCCTATGATGAGTAAGGAGTAGTTCTCCCCCGAGGCTGAGGGCTCTACCGATAGCTATGTGGTTCATCTTTATGTTATTGTGAGCTTTTTAATCTAGTTGAATAAGTAGATGTTACTCTTCATCTTGTGCTACTCAAGTGTTTTATTAATATGAACTTTGGAGTCACCTTGTCCCACGGTGTGAAGGTGACAGTGTGCACATCGTGTGTGTCTCCTCTATGAATTGTGGTGTTTGTCTAGTACCTTCTAGGGCACTCATAGTGACAGTGTGGGGTTAACTAGACATGGGAATGCTTACTTTAAGGAATGCTTTTGCAGCCCTACGCAATGATTAGTATTCGTT
The DNA here is from genome assembly GCA_028641055.1 of Alopecurus myosuroides. Lineage (NCBI taxonomy): Eukaryota > Viridiplantae > Streptophyta > Magnoliopsida > Poales > Poaceae > Alopecurus > Alopecurus myosuroides. Next base: position 265,189,226 of record CM054060.1, read on the forward strand.
ATCCAACCGGAGAGGGTTAAGAGTAGCATAGTGAAGATAAGATATTTAGTTATTCAATTATGTGATCATTGTTGAGAGTGTCCACTAGTGAAAGTAGGACCCATAGGCCTTGATTCCAAGCATTGAAACACTGTTTTCCGCATGTTCTTCTACATGTTTGCTTGCTGCCATATTTATTTCAGATTGCTATTATTACTTATAACCATCCATATTACTCGCATTTCACTATCTATTCGCCGAACTAGTGCACCTATGTACGTGACAAGTATATTGGGTGTGTTGGGGACACAAGAGACTTCTTGTATCTTAATTGCAGGGTTGCTTGAGAAGGATATCTTTGACCTCTACCTCCCTGAGTTCGATAAACCTTGGGTGATCCACTTAAGGGACACTTGCTGTTGTTCCACAAACCTCTGCACTTGGAGGCCCAACACTGTCTACAGGAATAGAAGCGTGCGTAGACATCAAGCTCTTTTCTAACGGCGTTGCCGAGGAGGTAAGGTAAAAGGTACTCACATCCTCGGGTGTGAGTGCTCGGAGTTATTTCCTTTAGACCCTGCAATTATATCTTTTTGATTCTTGTTTTTATTTTCACTGGTTAGGATTAATGGAAAAAATGAGAGACCTTTATAATATTTATCTTGAGTTAGGACATGAAGTGTTTGAAGAGAAAATTAAAAAACCTATGGAGCTTTATTTGCATGCTAATAGCAATGTTATTAGTATGAACTCTTTAAACACCATTATTTCTAATGCTATGGAAAAGTCTAAGCTTCGGGAAGCTAGTTTTGATGAATATGATATTTTTAGTCCCCCAAGTTTGAGGAGGAAATTTTCTTTGATGATACCTTGCCTCCAATATATGATGATTATAATGATTGTGATATTCTAGTTCCAACTGTTTACAATGATGAATATGATATTTTAAGTCCACCTACTATTGAGGAAAAATTAATTATGATTACAATATGCCTCCTATATTTAATGATTATGGTGATGAGAATAATAACTATAGCTATTTTTTTGAATTTTCTCCCACTACTATTAATAAGAATGACTATGCTTATGTGGAGAGTAATAATTCTTTTATGCATGTGGCTCATGATAAGAATGTTTTATGTGATAGTTATATTGTTAGTTTTATTCATGATGCTACTGAAAGTTATAACGAGAGAGGGAAACATAATTTTATGCATCTCAACAATATAAAGTTTCCCCTCTTTATGTTGAAAGTTTCTAAGTTGCACTTATTTTGTCTTCCTATGCTAATCACTTTGTGCTTCGTTGACTTGTTTTTCTACAACATTCTTCTTCATAGGAAGTGGGTTAGACTTAAATGTGTTTTATATTTTCTTCTTGATGCTCTCTTATTGTGCTTCAACTCTTATTCTTATGTGAGCATATTTTTAAAATAATTGTGCCGAGCTGAAAGGCATTAAAAGAAAAGCGCTTCCGGGAGACAACCCGTTTTACTTCTCCGTTTTCGGTCCATTTTATTTCAGTTATTTTTCTTTTCTTTGTACCTGGGTGTTGTCTATTTACTTAGTAACCCCGACGTATCTTTTCGTTTGTGTTTTTGTTAAGCCAAGTAAAGACTCTAGTGGAAAGTTGAGACTATATTTCGGATTTCTGCGCAGGGAACATATTTCTTCTGTCCACTTTTAAATACGTATAAAATCACACAAAATTCAAAAAGACCTGAGTTTTTTGTGCGTAATCCTGGGATATATACGCAACTTTTCTTAGTTTATCACTTTTTCATTTGAGCAACATAGGATTATAGAACAAAAATCATCTTTACCTGATGTCCTGTTTTGACAGATTTCTGCCAATAATTGCATTTGCATCTTAATCTCTTTATTTTGGCGTTCTTTTGAGAAAAAGAGTTTTAAAAGAAGTTGTGACGGTAGCTAATGTGTTTATGAGTGTTAGGCTTGTGTTGAAGCTGAACCATGTGAATTTATTATTTCGATTTGCACTAACGTTGCTAATGAAGATTGTGAGAAATTTGGTGTGAAGGAAGTTTTCAAGGGTCAAGAGAAGAGGCTGATATGATGTGATCAAGAAGAGTGAAAGGCCTAAGCTTGGGGATGACCCGGAGGTACATCTCAGAAAATTACAAGAAGACTCAAGCATATAAGCTTGCGGATGCCCAAGGCATCCCCTTCTCCATCAACAATTTATCACGTCACTTCTAGTGAAACTATATTTTTATTTTGTCACATCTTATGTGCTTTACTTGGAGCGTCTTTTATTTTTGTTTTCTGTTTGTTTGGTTTTATTAGATGTAATAAATATTTGGATTAAAGCATATTTTTTTGGGAGAGAGACACGATCCGTTTTTTCGTTAGAATACTCTTGTGCTTCACTTATATTTGTTGAGTATTCATGCTTAGATATTTTAGTGCTTCCAGCTCTTGTTTTGCATGCATCCTTTGTTCAGAGCTGTTAGCTTTTGTAGTTAGGTGGTTCTCATATGTGTGTTTTCTTGGAAATAGGAATGCTATTGTTATAGTTGGTATAGTGGAAAAGATTGCATGGTCTTGTAGATCACTAAACTGCTTCACTTCAATAATTGTTGTTGTTTTGAGATATTAATTTGCTTAATGGATAAACAGGAAGGAATAGTAAGTATAAACTTTTAATGGTTGGTCTAAGAAACTTGAAACGGTGCCACACTTAAATTACCAGCTGACAGAAACAATGGTATATGATTGCTACGAGTGATACATTTCTGATCGGCCTTTTGTTACGCGCTACAGTCAGGGTAGCTAACAGTGACTTGTCACTGCCACGGACCCTGTTGGAGTGATTTTCATTGTGGCTTGTAAGATGATTTGCTTGCTGTAAGATTTTAACTCGTTATTATATGGTGCGGTTCCTGGCACTTCCACCATCCATATTTGCTAGCCTCTTCGGTACTGTGCATTTCCCTTTCTCACATTGAGAGTTGGTGCATACTTCGCTAGTGCATCAAAATCCCGTGGGGGGACTTTGTTCTCCTACACATAATCCCATATATTCTTCATCAAAATAGCCACCATACCTACCTATCATGGCATTTCCATAGCCATTCCGAGATATATTGCTGCACAACATCCACCTCCATTATGTTGCTTGATGATGAGCTTCATGGTTATTTATGCATACTGCTACACTGGCAGGATCATGCAGTTAGAGACATCAGAGATATTTTTATGAGTTATGAGTACTAAAAGTGTGATGATTCATTGTAATATAGGATGTTGCCCCTACCGGTGAGGATATAAAAAAAATGAAAAAGCACAAAAAGAACAAAAAAGAAAGGGCCAAAGAGAGAATAAAGAGAGAGGGGCGCATCACTATCCTTTATACCACACTTGTGCTTCATGTTTAGCACGAATACTTCAGTTTGGAGAGATTTTCATATTATTATTCATTCATAACTATGTGGGGAACTTTACATTATCGAACTTGGCTTGTATATTCCAATGGCGAGCCTCCTCAAATGAGCTCCAGGTCTTCGTGAGCAAGCAAGTTGGATGCACCCCCACTAGTTCCATTCGAGAGCTTTCATACACTTATAGCTCTATGATCATCCGCTGTGTGGAAATCCCTACTCCTTGCATAGCTTCGGCTGTAATACTTTCTCTTGTCTAATGACCACTTTCAGCTTTGTGAGCCTTTGTTCCATTGACCTTCCAAACCCCCCATAATGTTCTCTTTGCCATAACATCCTGGTGCCAGGGACCAACGCAGAACACTTGCTTGTTTTTAGTGCGCAGATAGTTTAAGATTCAAGTATTGCATCGTGTGGAAAGCTTGACTTGATCCTAACAGGGGTTGTGAAGATCGTTTGACGTGCATGATATTGTTGCTCTTGAAAGCTTAAATCATCTCTAATAAACTTTGCACGGTCGATAGTCTTATAGTATTGATTCATTAAAAGTTTTGCTTCTTTCTTCTTATTTGTTTATGCATTACTTGTTGATATCAAATATAGATCGCAACTTTAGTTCATTTGATCCTAGTTTACATGCTCTACTTTACATATTATGATCAAGATTGTGTGGTAGCATGTCACCAAAGAAATTATTTTGTTTCATCGTTTACCTACTCGAGGACGAGTAGGAACTAAGCTTGGGGATGCTTGATACGTCTCCAACGTATCTATAATTTCTGATGTTCCATGTTGATATTATGCCAATTGCTACATGTTTTATCCCTTCTTTATAGCATTTTTACACGTTTTTCGGGACTAACCTATTAACAAGATGCCAAGCGCCAGTTCCTTGTTTTCTGCTGTTTCTGATTTCAGAAAAGTTGTTCTGAAAATATTTCGGAATTGGACCCCACGAATCTCGAAGTTCCTATTTCCCCCGGAAGCATCCAGATGTCCCAAAGAGCCCTGGACGGGGGCGACAGGGTGGCGCGGGTCCCTCCTGGCCGCGCCACCTGGTGGTGTGGGCCCCCTGGCCACCCCCGGCATCGCCCTTTCGCCTATTTATACTCCCATGAGGGAAAACCCTAAAAGAATCGACCTTTTCCACAAAATACATCCGTAGCTCCGCCCCAGACAAGTTTCCGGGGACAGATCTCTGTTCTGGCACCCTGTCGGGACGGGGAAGTGCCCCCGGAAGCCATCTCCATCGACTCCACCGCCATCTCCATCGTCGTTGCTGTCTCCTATGATGAGGAGGGAGTAGTTCTCCCCCGAGGCTGAGGGCTCTACCGGTAGCTATGTGGTTCATCTCTCTCTCCCATGGTGTGATCTGTATGTGATTGTGAGTTTTGTAATCTAGTTGAATAAGTAGATGTTACTCTTCATCTTGTGCTACTCAAGTGTTTTATTAATACGAACTTTGGAGTCATCTTGTCCCGCGGTGTGAAGGTGACAGTGTGCACATCGTGTGTGTCTCCTCTATGAATTGTGGTGTTTGTCTAGTACCTTCTAGGGCGCTCATAGTGACAACGTGGGGTTAACTAGACATGGGAATGCTTACTTTAAGGAATGCTTTTGCAGCCCTACGCAATGATTAGTATTCGGTATCAAACCGGAGAGGGTTAAGAGTAGCATAGTGAAGAGAATATATTTAGTTATTCTATTATGTGATCATTGTTGAGAGTGTCCACTAGTGAAAGTAGGATCCATAGGCCTTGTTTCCAAGCATTGAAACACCGTTTTCCGCCTGTTCTGCTACATGTTTGCTTGCTGCCATATTTATTTCAGATTGCTATTATTAATTATAACCATCCATATTACTCGCATTTCACTATCTCTTCGCCAAACTAGTGCACCTATATACCTGGCAAGTATATTGGGTGTGTTGGGGACACAAGAGACTTGTTGTATCTTAATTGCAGGGTTGCTTGAGAGGGATATCTTTGACCTCTACCGCCCTGAGTTCGATAAACCTTGGGTGATCCACTTAAGGGAAACTTGCTGCTGTTCTACAAACCGATGCACTTGGAGGCCCAACATTGTCTACAAGAATAGAAGTGTGCGTAGACATCACTTTTATGCTATTAACCTTTGGAATTTTTCCAAAGTTTTCACAACTTCCAAAAGTCAATCTTGGAACTTCATCGACAATTTGAAAGCTCACGAAATAGTTTTGTTTTGCCCTTTGAGCAATTTTCAATTTAGAAGAATATTGCAAAGATGGAATTGGAACAATGTGTTGAATATATTTATGAGGGGTGTTTCCACCTCTTTAATTTGTTTCAACATTTTTTTACATTAACCTTAGAAATTAAGTAGTGAACTTTGGTTTTGAAACCAATTTGAATGAAGCCAAATTTGCATGTCTCTCTTTTTTAAAACAATTGGCATTTTTTATGCTGCTAAACTATCAATTTCATTCTTGGAACTTCCTTGACGTGTATGGAAGATCAAGAAATGGTTTTATTTGTGAGTGGAATTGTTTTCTCTTAAGGCTTTGCAGCTTGCTTGATTACTTTTTAGCAATTTAATTGGGTTTCCATGATGCATGAAGAAAGGGAAAAGTGAAAATTTTACCCAAATTTTGTAGTAGTTTTCTGTAGCAGCCTAGGGCTGTTACAAACTACCCCACTTACAAGAATCTCGTCCCGAGATTCCTAGAGTAGAAAAGTGCGAGAGAGAGAAGATGAAGATCTACCCCACTTACAGGAAGCCTTCTTCTACTCCAAGGATTTGTATAGGGACTTGTACAAGAACATAGGGATTTGGAAATATGAACTTTGCTCAAGTCCATAGGAACTAGAATATGAGCTTTGCACAGGTCCATAAGAATTGGAAACATGAACTTTTCCCAAGACCATAAGCATTGGGGAAGGAAGCGAAACTACTTTCACACCGAGGTTTCAAACAAAAGACCTACACTAATAAGCTGGAAGAACCACAACCATCGTTGCTGCTTGAGATCCAGCTTTGGTTAGGCGAGGGATTAGTTCATACATAGAGTGTATGAGTATAGGTTTTTGAACGGTGATTAATGAAGGAATACTTCTAGATTCTCAAGGATGGACTATTAGGTGAGACTCTCAAAAGAGGAGTGAGACAAACTTCCAGTGAAACTGCCATGATTGAACACTCTAAAATTCTAGCACCATCTGGGACCTACGGTTGCAGACCTTATGTTAAGCACAAGAAAGTAGGAACTACTCATATGGAAAAGCATCCAAGCAATGAAAAGGAATGTGTTTCCAAACACAGAAATTTCTCCGGGTCATGATGAAAGACACAGACCAACCATCTTGTAGTATACTAAAGGAAGAAACCAACCCCGTGAACCTAAATATTTGAAGTAACAGATAAGAGAGAAAACATTTAAATCAAATAGGATATGATGAATCAGAGATAGAGCGATACCAGATAAGGAGTAAAAAGAATCCTAGGAGGGTTTTCATAACTTGTTTGTAGGTTAAAAATTGTTTTCACACACACTAGACTCAACATCGACCAGTAGAAGGGTTTCCTACAGGCAGTCCTGCTCTGATACCAACTTGTAACGCCCCGACCTCGGAACTATGCAAAGTCCTGGGTGTCACCGGTTATGATACCCGACTGAAGGTTACCAGGGTTACCATCCCCCAGGCTGAATCACATCAACAGGCGCGACTCGGTCATGGATCATCGGCCCACAACCCCTCAGTCATGACATAACGTAGGTCCCAACCAAGTTGCATAATAAAGAGATCAATACTCGGAACAAACTGGCACATCATAGTCTCTACGACACAGAGCATATATATTTCAACTCTTAACAGAGAACATATAGCAGAATACAGTCAGAGGTCACGGACCCAACATTACAACAAGCGAAAGCAGGTATAGTTTCTCTAAACAGCAAGAACCAGAATATGGCCTAAGAAGCCTCCAGATAAACAAGTCGGCGCCAGCTTGCTCCTAACCACCCCAGGCTGCCACCTAGAAAACCCAAACTACTCGTAGACGTCCACAAAGAAACCACCTTTGACTTCCGGGAAGTCCTCTGCTGGAATACAATAAAAAAATTCAACAAAGCAACAATGAGTACAGGAGGTACTCGCAAGGTTACTAGATCTACTAGCTCGAATGAGGCTTTAGCAAGGCTATTTGGTAGTTTTCCTTTAAAAGACACAATATGGCAACGTCTATAAGAAGATTTTTGAAATGAGAAAGAAATTCTAACTCTTCTTCTTCAACTTATGAACATGGCATCCGTCAACCCAGCAACACAATCCGCCAACTCAAGTTTTATTGTTTAAGTTCTCTATGGTCTCAATTGCTGTTCCCAGGGATGCCCATAACCATGGACACGGCTTTTCGAAATGGTTTACCCTGCAGGGGTGTACTATTTTAACCACTAGTACCGTCCGGCTACTTTCCTGATCAAAATACCTCGTCCTGGGAGGCCGGAAGAGTGGGCGCGGTTACAACATTTACCTCGCGTGAATCTATCCCAGGATCATCAGTGTGCTGAAGTACTAGTCGGCCCCGCAACCGCAGGACCTAAACACGACCATTCTCGTCCACAACTTCTCTATCCTTCACGCACACGCAAATGGAAAGCTCAAACTAGAGGACCTTGGGCGACACCCTCATGAGTTAGTTGGCCGATAGGGAGTCTATATGTCCCACCGATGGAAGCACCCTCGTTCTTGGTTCAAGTCGAAGAGAACTCGCTCCTAGGGGCATGAGTGAGGAAAAACACCACCATTCACCGATCGCAACTCATCCATGCCTGTTACATTTTAATTAGAGACAACCAGTCCCCAACACATCCGTAGATGACATAATATCTTCCAACCACGATCCATTCATAGGACCCAAGGCACTCAACTAACCAGGGCTAAGCAATTAAGTAGCATATAGCAGTATCTCGGGCCACAGAACAATAGTAAGGATATAGGAAGGAAACATGTATGGTGTACGAAACAAAATGCAACTACTAGGATAGTATAGCCAAAACATTTGAATCGAATGGAATAATATGGTGGAGAAAATACTTGAGGGAAAACATAGGTAGGAATCGTCGAAGAATTTTGGTTGCACTTCAACTCCTCGATCTACCGAAGCACAAACAACCTCGGAAAGGAAACAACATAAAGAAAAATTACAGAAGGTGCAATGCACAATCATGATGACATGACATTTTAATGCAACTAAAAGATCATGGACATGATCTTCATGTTAAATGCGTGTTTCCAAATAATTATGCATTATTTGGCAACACTCATATTTATCTTAGTGGCATACTAATTGTTACTAGAAGAACAATACCTAATTAATTTGTCAACATGCATGAAATTGATGTTCTCTGTTATTATTATAAGTTCTTTTCAATTTGGTATGCCTTCCATAATTTTTTGGTCAAGAAAACAATAAATGTTAATCATTTCTTATTGCTTCCATTTCTGCCATTTTTGGTAAACAATTTATATACAGGTACTATCAGTTCCAAAAGCATGGAAAAATCTTGAAAACATGTGGACAATGTTTCATTGAACATTTTAAGCCATTACACATAATTTTTGGATCATAAGTTAATTAGTTATGCCCTTTCTTTTTTCCCTTTCTTTTCTGACCAGAACTGAAAATGGATGTTTTCTTGGTAAAAATTTATCCAACTGTGCCCAAATAAAATACCATTGTGTAGAGTTTGTTTATAAAAAAATTTAGAGCCCAAGTTTTCTCAATTTGGATTCACAGAGCTCAAGTTATGAATTTCCAGAGTGTCAAATTTTAATAGGAATTTCTATATTTAATTATTTAGTGAAAAATGTATTACAGAAACATGTTTTTACTTTTACATATTTGGATAGTGCTCACAATTCTGAATCTATAGAAATTTAAATCAATCAAAGTGGAGCATTTTTAATTTATTTATTGATTTTACGAGTGATGGTTTGAATCTGCAAAACTGAATTCATTTCCTTTTTAACAGAGAAAAACGTCCGGGACTTTTTCTACCGATCCAGGGCAATACCCGCGTGTCCTTGCCCACTAACAGGTGGGGTCCGGCTCCACGCGGCGAGGTGGAAGCCACCATGGCTTCCAGGGCCAGTGACAGGTGGGACCATTGTGCGCGGATTAAATACCAAAAAAAAGGTTGGGAGTAATGGTTTGAATCTACAAAACTGAATTCATTTCCTTTTTAACACAGAAATACGTCTGAGAATTTTTCTACCGATCCAGGGCCATACCCGCATGTCCTTGCCCACTAACAGGTGGGGTACTGCTCCATGCAGCGAGATGGAAGCCACCGTGGCTTCCAGGGCCAGTGACAAGTGGGACCATTGTGCGAGGATTAAATCCCAAAAAAAGGTTGGGACTATGAGGGGATTTATGACATGTAAGAGATCTGCTTGCTTAAGAACGACTTGACGCGTTAACTGAAAATTCTAGCCAAGCATGATTCAGTCTGTAGTAGCTGAATAATAACGAATATGGCAGCGCCAGCGACGAACAAACACGAGCAGCAGGCGATGACTACCACATGCTAACAAGTGGGGAAACGGAGGGAATCGAGAGTGGAGCTCACCCTCGACGGGTGGGTGCCCTCGGTGCGGACGGAGATGGATGGATACGGCGGTGGCGAGATCGGCGAGCGGCGGCCGGCAGCGGGGAAGACGATGTTGATCTCCCTAACGGTAGCGTTTCGGCTTCTTTCCTTATACGGACAGGTAGAGGACGACGATACGGAGCTAATGGCGGTCTTTGATCTATTCGGTGCTGCTCCAATCGCCGGCGGCAAGCTCGGTCATGGCAGCGGTTGTTCGGTTGCGGGAGGAACAGAGGGAGGGAGAGCGGCTAGGGTTAGGGTTGGCTTTGGGACAGAAGGGAGGTGCGGCGTCAGTGGTTTTATCCTCCTCGGAGCGCGTCGATGCTCGTCGTGTGGAGGGAGGCCATTGTGTGGCTCGGCTCCTCCCTTCCATGGTCATACATGAGGTACAGGAAGAAGAAGGAGATAAAATTTGCACAACCCCCCTGCCCATTTTTCCTTTATGGTTTTCTACCCTTTTCTGTTTCTGGAAACTGTGTTTTTACTTCCCTTAACAAATTCCAAATTGAATGAAAATTTGTGGAAAATTCTCATTTGATTAGATGAACTACTGGTAAAAAGTTGAGCTCAATTGGATGAGTTTGGTAGAACAAACTTGTTTTACTTTCATTTCGGCAATTAGAAGAAAACAATTAATTGAGGCTCTTAACTAATTCAAAACCTTGTGATATTTGGTGGAACATTATTATCTACCATAAGGAAACACTGGTAGAAATTTTAGATCAGTTTGAGAAAGCTTGTACAACAAACTTGAGTTAATTTCAAATCTGCCAGAAAATTAAACGATTTATAAAAAATAGTTAAACACTTCCAAAAATCATGGGCTCTTTCAAGCATTCCTTAGCTGGCATCAAGGGCCTATGGCAATTTTTTACTGCAATTGGATGAAGTTTGTAGAACAAAATTGTTTCGCCTTTGGATTATTGCCGTGGAGAAAATTGTTGTTTTCATGGCTTTAATCAATTCAATTTTTAGTGCCCTGACTTGTGTAACCCTTATTTAACATAAGGAAGCCTTAGTTAAGTTTTTAGCTCAATTGGGGAAACTTTCCAGAAGTATTTTCAGTTGTTGGCAATTTTGGTATTTTTTTAAATAATAAGGCATTTGTTATTTTTTCTCCAACCCAACCTTGCCAAAATATAAGTGGAGGCTTGTAATAACAAGTAAACATACCCCACCACTTTTTTTTGGAGTTTTCAAAGTTTTGACATATTTAATTTCCAAATTGGGTGAGCAATTTTGCATGCCTTTTCTGCTATTAACCTTTGGAATTTTTCCAAAGTTTTCACAACTTCCAAAAGTCAATCTTGGAACTTCCTCAACAATTTGTAAGTTCACAAAATAGTTTTGTTTTTTTTTTACCTTTGAGCAATTTTCAATCTAGAAGAATATTGCAAGGATGGAATTGGAACAATGTGTTGAATATATTTATGAGGGGTGTTGCCACCTCTTTAATTTGTTTCAACATTTGTTTTACATTAACCTTAGCAATTAAGTAATGAACTTTGGTTTTGAGAACAATCTGAAACCAATTTGAATGAAGCCAAATCTGCATGTCTCTCTTTTTCTAAAACAAGTGGCATTTTTTATTATAGCTTCCAAACTATCAATTTCATTCTTGGAACTTCTTTGACAGGCATCAAAGATCAAGAAATGTTTTCTTTGTGAGTGGAATTGTTTTCTCTTAAGGCTTTGCAGCTTGCCTGATTACTTTTTAGCAATCTATATCTATACCTAATAATAAAGGCGTTAAGGCTTCCTTGGTTTGGTTTGGTTTGGTTTGGTAGGTCATTGAAACTGCCCCTGAAGTTAGACACAAATTACCCACCCTGCCACCGGTAGGAGAAAAAACGTTGGGAAGTGCTTCGATGTCCCCCCCTTGGGCTGAAAACGTGAAAAAAAGATCAAGGGCATGATGGTCTTTTGCATTTAATCCAATTATTTTTGTGAGCTAATACATATCTATCGTATGCCCCCAGTTTTATATGGTACCTGTTCAAAAAACGGCGGCCCCACCCCTCCCGCCCACCTCAACGTACGTGATCAAATCGTAAACTGTCGTAGGCTCTACAAACCCTAGCACCGCTCACCATCTCCACTCCTATATCGTAGCTACCGATCGCGGCTCCTCTGGTGGCGCACCGGAGTTTTCACCATCCTCTCCACAACTGGCCTCCTCGCCGCTCCCAATCTCTCCTACTTGCGTCCGCACACGACTGCTCCTCCTCCTCGGTCGCCATCCTCTCCACAACCGGCCTCCTCCCCGATACCGATCTCTCCACCTTCCGGTGTACACGTCGACGACTGGTCCTCTTCCTCACCATCCTCTCCACAACCGACCTCCTCGCCGCTACCGATCTCTCCACCTCCAGTGTACACGTCGACGACTGGTCCTCTTCCTCGCCATCCTCTCCACAACCAGTGGATCTAGGCGTCCCCATCACCGACACTCGTAATGAAATTCTTCGTCAAAATTTTATTATCATTTATTCTTTACGTGTGTGATTAGTGAAATTCTTTGTATGAATATTGTCAAAGGTCTCCCAATATAATTGGATCTTGGGACCGACAAAAATGATCTGATGTACTACTGGGATTAATTACATTAGATAAATAAACTAGATATTTATGGCATGTAGATGATCACGATTATTTCAGGCATCGGGATAGTCCATAAACCCTAGAGATGATCTTTTACATAGTGTGTTCTATATTTGTTTAAGATCACCGAGTGGATGCATGAGATAAAGCTAGCATAGAGATGAACACATATATTCTTTTTAGGGACGGCAAAATCACCGACCACTAGACGATATATAGTAAATTATCAGACAGATTCCCCAACCAGGCAATCTGGCCTACATAATTTTTTATCTTGCCAACACATTTTGTTTCAACCATTTGATTCTAAAAATTTTCCACACATTTTGTTCCAATCATTTGTTCCTAAATTTTTTCTACCATTTGTTCCAAACATTATTCCTAGCATTTGTTTCTACATTTTGTTCCAATTATTTATTCCGATATTTGGTTTCTAGAATTTTGTTCCAAGCATTTGTTTCTAAATTTTGTTCCAAGCATTTTGTTCCAATCATTTGTTCCTATATTTTGTTCCTAGCATTTTCTCCGAGATTTTGTTTCAAGCATTTGTTTCTAAATTTTGTTCCTTGCATTTCTCCAAACATTTGTTTCTAAATTTTGTTTCAATTAATCATTTCTTCCTTGTTCCTAGCATTTATTCCAAATATTTGTTCCTAGCAGTTCTTCCTATGTTTTTTTCCTAGCATTTTCTCCGAGAGTTTGTTCCTAGCATTTGTTTCAAGCATTTGTTTCTAAATTTTGTTCCTTGCATTTTTTCCAAACATTTGTTTCTAAATTTTGTTCCAATCATTTCTTCCTTGTTCCTAGCATTTATTCCAAACATTGGTTCCTAGCAGTTCTTCCTATATTTTGTACCTAACATTTGTTCCAAGTATTTTTTGCTAGATTCTGTTCCTATAGAATTTGTTCCAAGCATTTTTTTTCTACATTTTGTTCCAAGAACTTTGTTCCACAAATTCGTTCCTAGATTTTGTTCCTAACATTTTTTTCAACCATTTTTTCCAAGATTTTGTTCCTAGCATTTATTTGAAGCATTTGTTTCTAAAATTAGTTCCAACAATTTTTTTCCTAGCATTTTCGTTCCTAGATTTTGTTCCTAACATTTGTTTCAACCATTTGTTCCTAGAATTTATTTGAAGCATTTGTTTCTAAATTTTCTTCCAAGCATTTTTTGTTCCTACCAGGCAATGTGGCCTACATAATATTTTTTCTTGCCAGCACATTCGGTGGATATTGTAGTTCCGAGGGCATTATTCGACTTAGAAGTCTACTTAGTTAAGAATCAGAAAATTTGGTGGATTATTATCGACTCGAAAAGGCACATTTGGTAGATTATTTCTAGACCCGAGAGAACATTTGATGGATTATTATAGACACGAGAGGGCACATTTGGTGGATTATTTTTTTGTCCCGAGAGAACATTTGGTGGATTAATATAGACCCGAGGGCACATTTGGTGGATTATTTTTATGCCGAACGATGATACATTTGGTGGATTAGTATATACCGGAGGGCACATTTGGTGGATTATTTTTATACCGAACGATGATACATTTGGTGGATTATTTTTATAACGAACGATGATACATTTGGTGGATTATTATATACCGGAGGGCACATTTGGTGGATGATTATGGTAAAAAAGGAATATAATCTCCTAGAATTCCTTTTCATAGGGGTACCTAATCGAAGGATGATGATAGCATGAACTTCTTAATTAGGGCCGAGGCACTCGCGATTTCATTAGACATCATAACACACTTTTTGAAATCCATTCTATGGTCCACTAAGTAGGTACTACTATTAGCAAAATCCTCGGAAAATAAGTACCATCATTTTCAAGCATTTTATGAATAAAGATGGACACTAGTGAGCAATCTGATAGATAGTGGAATTTAACTTAATTTGGGGTTTAGTGTAACCTCCGGGAGGTAGCTAGCACTTACGCAAGAGCTCTGATAGTTGGCAAAAATACGTTGTGCCAGGTTTTAAATATGAACTGATTGTGTTAATGCCAATGTGCTAAAGTTATGCAGGACTCTACGTCATCAAAGACTGAGGAAATCGCGTTTTAAGATGATTATATTCGTTTGGATGATGTATATTCTCAATCAAATGAGGATGTACCTTCCGATGATGACCAGCTAATAAGCGAGTACGACAATTCCGATGATGATGATACCATGAACGGGAATGGATGCGACGATGATGATACCATGAGCTTCAATGGATCCTCCGATGATGATACCGTGCGTCACGTGTGTTAACTAAATTTTATGCAGCCAAAGTCACAATAGCTTACATTTTATTCTCTATATTCTGTAGATGGACGTCGATGGCCTCAACGAGGACAATAGTTATACTGTATCATACTCAGAAAACAAGAGTGAAGTATGTTCATTACTCTACGTTGAGAAGCATTGTATGCAAGTTCTGAATTTACAACTTACATGTCCTTGATTTTATTTGCTTCCATGAAAAAATCAGCTAACAATGAGCATTATCATAATGGAGAATTGGACGATGAAATTGGTTATGCTATAGATGAAGACAGGGAAGAAGTACTTCAAAGATACCGACAGATGATGGCTCAGACGTTTTGCTCTGAAACTCATGCTTACGATCACTACAACAAGCATGCAAAAGAACGAGGCTTCAACATAACAATTTCCAAATCCAAGAAGACAAAATGTGCTACGCCAGAAGTACGGAAAAGGAAGTTCGTGTGCTCGAGGGAAGGGAAAAGGAATCGCAAGTTCCTGACCATGGATGGCCGCACACGTAGGTTAAGGCTCGAGACCCGCTGCAACTGTGGTGCCCATATGACTGTGAAGAAAGATAAAAATGGTACAGACTGGTATGTTGAGAGCTTTGAAGACAAGCACAAGCATGTACTAGCCAGACCAGATGAAGTGCCATTTCTGTGGTCACGCAGAAAAATCCCGCCTTACGAAAGAGCAGCGATCATGGAAGCTACAACAGCAGGGGTGAGGAAGACTACAATAATGGATCAGTGTGTGAGCAACAGAGGTGGGTATAAAAATATGGGTTGGGTCAGTAAGGATCTGTACAATATGAGTTCCAGACTGACAAGGTTGGAGATCCAGAAGGGTAATGCGAACATAGCCATTAGCATTATGGAGAGCAGAAAGAAAAAGGACCCAAATTTCTTTTTCGAGTACACGCAAGATGAAGAAGGAAACATGCAACGCATGTTCTAGTGTGACTCTCAGTCCCGCCACGACTGTCAAGACTTTGGTGACGTGGTGGTTTTTGACAGCACCTACAAGATGAATCGTGTCGCACCCGGACTTCTAAAGGATACTCGCCGTTCCGTTGAACAGTAGTAGATTGGATTACGGGGCTTACCGGCACCCGCGTCCTCTTACGAGTAGGCCAACACACGTATGTGTGACAACCAACCCCTATCTGTTCAGCGTCGACGTAAACTATCCCATAGAAATCAGGACACTTCCATTGACGTACTTCAAACATCCACACATGGTACGTCAACGGCATTGGAACAAATGATATCACAACAGATCTCTACGACACAAAAGATTGAAATAAGTTGCAAATAGCTCTCATTAGAGCAGAGATAGCAAATGCAATCATTCAGAGGGCACATGCCCCAACATAACATCATTACATCACAGCGGAAGCATTCAACATGTCTGAGTACAGACAAGAACCAAATAGGCCTAAGAGGCCGGAAACGAAAAGACGGAGCCCATCCACGAAGTCTCGGATCCTGCCCGGGTCCGCTATCTACTCGTCAGCAGTCTCGTCATACTCCACGTAGTAGCCACCATGTAGATCCTCGGAAACGTAGGTCTGCGGAAACCACAGCCCCAAAGGGGTCAGTACATAAACGTACTGGCAAGCAAGACTCACAGTTCACCAAAGTGTAGCCCGTCAACACCAAGCACAGATGCCTTGGGTTCAACGGAAGAAAGGGGATATAAAAGATGCTACAACTGGCTGCGCTAACCAACTACAGAGAACTACAACTTCCAACTAACAGAAAGGGGATAAGATCGAGTATTGTAACCAACTGAAAGATAACTTCAAACAAACCCATCCTGGATCTCGCCCCTTATCCGAAGAAGCAATCCGAGGATAACTCACACAGTTGAATTAATGATGGTTCATATTATTGTGTCAATAAGCCTATTACTAGTCAAGTTGTTAATCATTGGGTGTGAGGTTGTTAATCATTAGGTTTAAGTTGTCCTGAGTACTTGTTAGCCAGTACTTTCACCAAGTAATCCATAACCGCGGAAAACACGGCTTCTCGAGAAGATTATCCCTGCAGGGTTGCACCAATTTGGCCGTACACGCATGAATAACCCGCCAGATGGAAAGGCCCTTCCACCAAGCGGGGCACTCAACACAACTCGACTCTTCTTCGCATCAAGCCCAAAGAACCTTGGGC
The DNA here is from genome assembly GCA_028641055.1 of Alopecurus myosuroides. Taxonomy (NCBI): domain Eukaryota; kingdom Viridiplantae; phylum Streptophyta; class Magnoliopsida; order Poales; family Poaceae; genus Alopecurus; species Alopecurus myosuroides. The sequence continues at coordinate 265,206,269 of CM054060.1, forward strand.
GCACGGCTAATCGAGCCCAGAAGAAAATGGACCCTCATAGCACTCTAAGAACGTGTCCCCCTATATGCCGACTACAAATGTTCCACCCTGGCCTGGGCTCGCAAAAACATGCATGCGGCAAATGGAAAACACGAACTAAATGAGGCGATTTGGACGAGATGCGAATCGAATCAAATTGAGGGGGGCGCCCATACTCGCTTCCCACATGCGGTTAGTGCGATCATCATGGATCAGTAGACAAGACCCTTTTCCTATTAGGGTCGACACTAGCAGGCCTCAAAACCACACAGGGCCTCCTGCCGGTGCCTTATCATCAATTTATTATTTAACAATAACATTAGCATGATTGATTGATTAAACATCGAGCCCCCAGAACATAATGAAGTAGTAACAGAAAGTAACGGGTAACAGACTCGAGCAAAACAACCTAAGCATGCTAGTAAGACACTGGCTCAACCAAAGGGGTGATAGGAGTGGAGGTGAGGCAATATCAAGGTTAAGGGATTCATGTGATGGGTTCGTAACAGAAACAACCACTACTAAGGCTAGCAGAAAAGAACAACGGAAAGTATCGGTAGTCAATGTTGAAAGGAACACAGTGGTTCATGTGAGTGATAACTTGCCTGCAAACCCAGTAGCCTGGTACTGAGCTAAATCCTTAGAAGGGGTGTCGTAAGTATCGTCGGTCTCAACGTCGTCGTTTATCCGAGAAGAAGCAAACAGACAATGCAGAAAAGGTAGACAATCAATATCATGGCATAGTGCACAAACATGGGATGATGCATGACCATTTAATTGATGCAACAAAATGAACTAGTTGACAAGATAACATAACATGATTAAATGGACCCACTTGCAATTGGATTGCATATGGAAAGCCCATGAATTATGGTTGAATTAATTGTTTTACAACTAATCATCATGTGTAAGTGAGTTATCATGATGCATGGATGAGGAAAACAGCAAAATAACAACAATAGAACCAAATGGAAATAAGTTTTAACAAGTTTGGAATTTCAGTTATTAAGTTAAGAAATTTTGGTTACTTAAAGGTGCCACACAAGCAATTGTTGTTTTCACCAATTTTAATTGTTCAAAACAGATAACGAAGTTTATATTTGAAAAGGTTATGCTTTTATGGTTTGAAAACATATTTTATATGTCCCAAAAGAATTTGATTTGATCAAGTTATGAATTTAGCAATATTAAATGAATTAAACAAGATTTAAATCATTTAACCAATTTTAATTATTCAAAACATGAAACAAATTTTATATTTGGAAAGATGGTTTAATTTTTCATGGAAAACATATTTCATTTGTTGAAATTGGATTTAAAATGAGCAAGTTATTATTTTGGCAATTTTAAATGCAATAATTAAGAAACTGTTGTTTTCAGCAATTTAAATTATTCAAAACAGCAAAAAAAAATTATATTTGGAAAGTACATGAAAAGTTGATTGGAAAACATATTTAGTTTGTGCAATTTGGAATTTTTATGCCCAAGTTATGAATTTTGCAAGTTTAAGTGAATTTAACAAGTTTTCAAATATTGCACCAATTTAAAATATTCAAAACAGTAAACAAAATTTATATTTGGATAGAACATTTAATTTGGTATTGAAAACATATTAAAAATGTTGAATTTGGAGTTGGGATGAATTTCTTATGCAATTTACAAGATCTAGTGTAATTCTACCATTTTTATGAATCTAGGGACTTGAAAAATATTTTTACAGGGGCTAGAAATAAATACCAGGGGCCTAGGTGTGATTTGCAGAAGGTTCTGTGACCAAAACATGGAAAATAAAAAGTTTGTTTTAATTGGGTGGGAGGGGGATTCGATCCCCCCACCTCCTTCTGTGAGCAAAGGGACAGAACCAGTGGGCTAAGCTGCTGTTTGTGACTAGAAGGGACTGCGGGGGTGGTTAAGCTGTTGGCTCGCGGCTTAACTGAATCAAAACGAATAAGGAGCAGAAAAAGGGGTGGGGCTGGGGCTCGAACCTGGGATCTGAGGGTTCGCTGCGCGTTGGTGGCTACCACTACGGTAGCTGCTCTGTGTGTTGACAGAGAAGCAGCGGGGGAGGTTAAGGTGTAGATGGCGCGAGATTTTCTGAAACAACTGATCGTTTCTGGCTGTAACTCGACAGGGAAGAAGGACGGACGCCGGCGGTAGGTAACGATGCTGCTGCGGCGTGCGGTGCTCGCGGTGGCAGAGGGGAGCGGCCAAGGGGGAGGCGAGAGGGAGAGACCGGAGGCGAGGAAGGGGACCGCACCTTGATTGCTCGACAGGAAGGAGACGGATCGGTGCAGGCTAGGGGCGATGGGTTGCTGCAGCGGACAGGGAGGTTGGCGGCGGGAAACCTCGACGGTGGCGGCGGCTCCGGCCATCCCCGTCCACGCCGAGGTGATGGAGAGGAAGCCCGCGGTGGGGCGGCTCCATTCCCGCCCCCACCGCGGCCGGAGAGGCCCCAGCCGGCCGGCGATCACCGGAGCAAAAAAAGAGGAATTTCGGTTCAGGTTGGGTTCAGTACAGAGAAGGGATGCAGAGAAAGGAAGAGAGGGAGAAAAGAGAGAGTGGAGGCGGGGAAGAGGAAGGAAGAGGGAGTAGCTAGGGTTAGGGAGCCCTAGGACAGAGGGGTGGAGTTATAGGGAGAAGGGAGAGGAGCTCCACCGTTGGCTTTTTCTCTGAACCACGTGGTGTGCCTGGATGTGCAGCCGTACGAGGAAGACGACCGGGGGGAAGGGGTATGGGCCAAAAAGGATTAGTTGGGCTGGGCTTGCTGGTGCTCTCTCTCTCCCTCTAGCTTTTAAAGTTTTTGTTCTATTTATTATTATTTTTTTGCTGAAAACAAATTGGAAGAAAAAGGTGGCTTTTAGGTTATTAATTTTTTTAGAAAAATTAGGTTAAGCCAATTAGGTTACTAGAAAACAAATGCCAAGTTTGGTTTTCAAAAACATTTGAGTTTCGGTGCTGTTTGAATTTTGGAGGGTATTTGATTGAATTTTATGATTAATTGGTTATTGAGACAATATTTTAAAATAGGGTGATCAATGAGTTTATTTGGAAACAAAAGAGCATATTTGTTTTGGTAATTTCATAATTTTCAAATTAGGTGCTGTTTGATGTTTTGATTTGAATTTGAAAACAATTTGGGAATTATTTAATTGAAATAAAGGCACCATTTTATTAGTTGATTCCTTATGGAATAAAATGAAAACAATTGGTTGTTTTTACTTGAGATTTGTATTTAAAAGGTTGTAACAGAGCAAGTATGAAAACAAAGCATTTGAAATTGTTTGAGTTTCATTGTGAAAACAATTAAGAACAGATGCAAAACAAATAGTAAACAATGCAAACAAGGGAGTAAAATGATGACATGATGCAATACTTGAATTAAACAAGAAAAAAAACATTCTAGGGGGTAGTTTTCATACTTGGGATGTTACAAATCGGTATGCTATGCCATTTATTCCCTTTGTGGGTCTGAACAGTCACCGTTAGACCATGATTTTCGGGTGTATCATCGTTTCAAGTGAGATAGAGGAAACATATGCTTGGGTGCTTCAAGCATTCCTAAGGGAAATGAGTCAGAAGAAGCCAAATTCTGTAATAACTAGTGGTAACGCTGCCATGATCGCCGCAATTAGGAATGTGTTCAAAGGTGTGAGGCATCGTTTATGCTCGTGGCACATAGAAAACAATATGACACAACATCTTAGTGAGAAGTCTTTGTTGGAGTTCCGGTCACTTATATACCACGTCAGCACACCTAACGAATGGGAGGACAACTGGCACACGTTTGTTTCAAAATGGCGGACCAAAAATACCACACAATGGTTACAGAGGGTGTATAAGAAGAAGTAACTGTGGGCTACCTCCTTGTTAACCGATGGATTTTCCTAGGCATGAGAAGCAGTCAGATGAGTGAAAGTATAAACGCACGGCTTCACCTTGACTACGGTTTGAGCCTAGTTCACTATGAGAATGACATTGTTAAAATGCGTCAAAGAGAGGCGAATGATGACTGCATTGCTTCAAAGTCTACACCAGTGGCAATTACGAATGCAATGGAGATCGAGGAGTATGCTGCCCAAGTCTAAACTACGTCAAACTTCTACTTTCTGCAAGAAGATTTGAAAAAGATTTGTGACCTCGAGGTCATTGAGAATGTTGTGGGAGAGGTGACTCGACAATTATGGTTACATGGAAAACTAACCGTAAGTTTGTTTACTTCGTGGACTACTCTCCTACAGACACTAAAGAAACTACAAAATGCAGCTGTCGAACGATGCATCGTGTGGGCCTTCCTTGCAAGCATATCCTCTGTGTACTGAAGTATCTGAAAATATCAAAACTACCAAAATGTCTAATTATTAGACGCTTATCAAAAATGCCAGATATGGCTTGCCTCCGAGGCGCACAAGCGATCTCTTTGGATTTGGTTGGAAGACAATGCCAAGTAAAATTGTTAGGTGACGAGGCATTCTATGCTGCATCCCAGGACCCAGACTTGTTCGATGAGTTAAAGGAAAGTCTGGAAGCCATTATATCGAAAAATGATAAACATAGTGGAACGTATCCTCACAGAAACCTTGACAAGCAATATGCACCAAGGTATAAAGGACACGATTTAGGGATTGGTAGTCCTCTTAAAGTGTCCACCAAAGGTGCTCGTAAGCAGACGAAGAAAGGCGATAATGAGGAGAACCACCCGTTGACATAAAATGGTAGACCACTCATGTTCAACGAGGTGCGCAGTCATAAGTGTGGCAATTGCAAACAACAAGGACATAACCGACGCAAATGCACAAAAGATCCAAAGTAAGTTTATTTTGGCTTTTCATTATAGCTTCGTTGATTGGTTTCATATTAGAAAGTACGTCATCAGTTTTCTTTGTCTACTTATGAACTCCCTCCGTCCTCGAATAAGTGTACATTTTCCTTTTATGGGAGAAAAAATATTTGAAAGTTTGACCAACTCTATAGAAATACTCCCTCCGTCCTGGTGTATAGGGCACATATAGCAATTCTCTAGGATCTAGGTAGTTATTTATTGGGGTTTAAACATTGCATTCATTGGTGGAGAGGGGTGGAGAAAACCAACCACCCACTAATTAGAAGAGAATTAATGCAAATTGTGCCTAATAGATGGGACTGCATGTTTTTGAGATTGTGCCCTATACACTAGGACGGAGGGAGTATGTAACAACATTTATGACATTAAATTGGCATAAATATTTACGTGTCCCTGGACTTATCTAAGTTATTCATGTTCTGTTGTTTTATCTTGTTATTTATAAAGGTATGTGTGTTATAAATGTTGTGTCTCATGGCTCACTCGTGGAGTTCTTAGATCAGGCCCAACATCAAACTACAAAAGTCAAGTATTTTTAAAGGGTTTGGGTAAACATGCAACGTGTCAAAAAATTCAAACTACGTACGCATGCGATGTGCTAAAAATTCAAACTACACATGCAACATGCCAAAATGCAGCACAAAGATGCGTTCTTTAAACAAACATACCCAAAAACTACACAAGTCTTCCCCAAAAGTTCATTCATGAACTAACATTCATATTTCTTCCCTTTAAACCCTACATGGATTTTATATCATATATGTTTTCAATTTAAAATTTTTATCCACATCTATTTTGCCGAGGATTTTAGCCTAATATCCATGTAAGTGGAAATTCTGGACATACATTTAAAAATGTTAGAAAAGGTTGGATATGCAGTTTCATAACATAAAAGATAAAAACAGACAATTTCATTAAGCCAGGTATATATCATAAAATACAAAGGGATACCAAAAAATAAATTAAACTAAGATCGCAAATCTTTATTTGAAAAGCAGTGTGATACTGTCTACTCAGAAGAATCCGTCTCCTGGTCTAAATCCTGATGGCGGATAATCACAAACTCCTCATCCGGACCATCGATAAGTCCAGCAAGAAACCAAGCCAAAGGGCATCGGCATCCCACCAGTCCGTCCCTGACCTAGCGCCCAAAGAACTGATAGTGTAGCTCGTTGAAGCGGTTGACCCGACGAAGAGTCTCGGCAGATTGAAACGTAGAAGAGGTGCGAACCAGACCATAGACACCATCATGACGCGCCCCCAGCTGAACCCCCATGGATCCCACGAGAGATCGTTGCCTCCAACCCTGGGATTAATAAGCGAAGCAGCATATCAACAGTAGTCGATGTTGAGCGCCCCGATAGAAGATGTCGCGACAGGGTGCACGGGGTTCGAGCAACGCGAGAACGCGTCACGACCGCCACCACCCAACGACCGGCCCCCAAATGGAGCGCATCTACCCAATGGTCCGCCGTTTGGACGGCCACCTCTTCCCAATGCTCCGCCGTTTGGATGACTGCCACCAGTTCTTGCTTCGGCAGCAAGCTGAGTCAGATCACGTCTCGGAGGCAACCCAGCTCGCCGGAGCGGCTCCCCCCGAGACCGAGGCTTGCGATTGAATCCCGATAAAGGAAATCTGTTCATCGATATGCAAGCGGAGGATAAAGATGGTGCGGTGGTTTTTCGAGATGTGGATTAAGAGGTCCAGTCAGTTCGGCTAGAGGTGAATTTATAAGGGAATAATTAGGGCGTACCGTGGATCGTGCCCTTAATCTAAGTAACTACATGGATATCAGGGGTGGGACTTAACCAAATGACACGAGTTTCGGTGCGGAAATACACGGGGAGATCAGTCATGATCTCCATTTTTATTTCTGGAAAAAGGGAAACAAATATTTCCCACCTGAGCCATTTTGTGGTGGGGGCGCACTAAAACATGGGCTGCCAACTGGCCCCTTTTGTGGTGTGGGCGCACTAAAACATGGGCTGCCCAGTGGGCCGTTGTTGCCACTGGCACTAGCTTGCAAAACGGGGACTAGTTCAAATTTGACTAACTTTCATAAAATGAAAACAAACACACTTAAATGTGGGAAAGTAGCTAGGCATGGAGAAAACTCCATATAAACGAGTACTGGACATTAAATAGTGACTAGTTTGTGTGAAAATTGGATGGGCCCAAAATTTGTGGCATCTTTCTAGTACTTGCTTCACAAGAAATGTCGTTTTGGACACTAGGAAAATGAATAATGTGTTTTTTAAAAAAAATATTTCAGAATCAAACTTGATCCCAATGCTTTCCATGCCAAACTACTCCTATTTCCTCACATAGTTAATAATCTCCTATGGGATCAACACACCATTTGCCAAATATTGACCGGTACAATAGAAATTCAAAAACAAATAAAAAACTTTAAAAAAAACACGCCTTCAGTCTTTGTTCGTGTATATTATCATCTGTTAAAAAAACTAGGTCATTTTATGATGGTCGAGAAAATCACATTCTTAGGAAAAGTGGTTCATTTGATCCTAAACGGTCCCTTTCTAATTTTGCCATTTTTTCGACAGTCACCAAATGGACCTAAATTTTTGCACTTGGTAGCGCGAAGGTACTTGTGAGGAATATGTAATTTTTTAAAAAAAAATTCAAAGTATGAAAATAACATATTAATTGATAAAATAAGACTAAAATGAATGAGATAACACATAAAAAACGCCACGCGCAGTTTGCCAAAAACCATGCGCTGTTTGTTTGGCCCAATAACTGCACGCGGGGCTAATAAAAACCGCGTGCTGTTATGCTGGGTTGGCCCATTGGGATAGTTACCCCCGAACCTTTTTTGGGTGTTATTTCAATCCCGAGGTAATAGAAAAGCACGCGCTGTTGGTTTGGCCCAATATACACAATGACCCAAACGGTTCCACTTTTCTGCCAGAATTGAAATAGAGTTGCTTTCAAACTTAAAAAAATCCATAGCTTTTGCTCTTCTTGGCCAATTTCAATAATTTTGTAGTCATTGTAATCATCACAATGGGTAGAACACATTGCAGGTATAAAATGTCAATTTAGAGTCGTGCAGAAACTTGGTACTCACAAATCCCTATAAATTATATTTTCGTATGAACTATTCTTTCATATACTCCCTTTGTCACAAAATTATTGTCGCTCAAATGTATGTATCTAGATTATGTATTTTAAAACTAGATACATCCATTTCAACGAAAATTATTTTAAAACGGAGAGAGTATTATTTTTGGGTGAATCCAATTGCATAAGTTATGTATGGAAACATTTTTTTTCCATAAACTACAAAACAAATTATTTAAGAACATTTTAGTTACACATGTGCATCAATTTAGTTTGTGTCCTTTATTAATTCACTAAGACATGGGCTGCCCACTGGGCCCTTGTTGCCACTGGCACTAAGAGTGAAAATGATGGAAAAAAGTAGTCACAAGTGTACAGTTAGCATTAAATCCTTGCTACCTCGTTGTTTTATGTTGGGCCAAAATGATTTTAGAAAAATTACATCATTCATTATACTTCAAAGAAAATTGCCGTCGAAATCTTAATGTTGGGCCAAAATGACAAGACTACTAAATGTTAGTTTCTCATTCGCAAACTTGTCATAAACCTACCCAAATAGTGTGGCCAGAAGCTCTAACATGGTTTTAGCAACATTGCACGACTAAAGGGAGACTTCTACATGTTTCACCAATAGTTTCATAAGAATGAGATACTACTAATTAAAGGCTCATATGGAAATCTTATTAAATGTATCAATCACCAAAATGTGAAATGATAAAATACAAAATAGTTGCGGGGCTTGGGTTCGTGTAAAAATAATAATGTTTTGCAGTCCCTCTATTATCTTAAAACTATCTTTCCTTCATCTTGTTGATTTCCTCCCGCAGGAGCAACGAATCCTTGCGATACTTATCGGCCTCGGTGCTGAGATATTTAACTGTCTTCACCAGGTCCGTGTTTTGATCCATAATTTTTTTGATGTTCTCTAGAAGATCCGTTGCCGGGTGATGGAGATTCCCATTGGAATCCATATCAGTTACCGTGTGGACACGCTGTTTGGCAATCTGAATGGCATCAACTATCTTCGAATGCCCCTCTGCAGGAAGTGTGCGCTTCCAATCCTCGATGACGAAATGCTCCTTGTCACTGTGTAAAAAGTTGTACGATACGAAGATGATCATTAGTTGAAATTAGAAGCAATCTCAAAAAAAAATAGAATACGTAAGAAACAGGCGTACAAGTACTCGGGAATAAATATTTACTCGAGTTGATCTGCACGGCCAGATCCGATGGTATCATCAATCGTCGCCTCGTTATTCTTCTTGCGAGGAGACATGGCTGGGCAAAGGAGAAGGAGACACGTACAACTAGGTTTGGAGGCGCGGCCGAAGTAGGAACAAAGTGGTGGAGAAGGAAGCGGCGTCAGGGTTTTATGTGTACGGCCTAAAGTGCCGCCGACTTTTGCATGCCAATTATGATGTCGGTCGTATAGGGCTTATTTGTGTGCGTAGTTGTTGGGGCTGGACCGTCCGGTCGCGGCATCGCAAGTTACACACCGACAGGCCTTTTTGCTGCATCGCCGGTATTTTTTTCTTCTACTCCCTCTGATCCGCTTTTAGTGTCGCAAGAAATTATCTGGCCACGTTTTTAGGATCCATCACATAGTTACAGATCAATGCATTGAAGGAGGCACTACTAGAGATTTGCTTATAGAAGCATATCCTACCACAGGCGAACAAGAAAAACGGTGCGCCTGGGTTAATTAGCGCAGGCGAAGAGAAAGCAGGTGCGCCTGGGGTAGGCCAGTTACCCCAGGCGAACAGAAACCGGAAGCGCCTGGGGTAAAGTGTGGCAGGGCCAACCACGGCCGACGCTGGCACGCTTCCTTTACCGCAGGCGAATCGCGTATCAGTTCGCCTGCGGTATAACAGATACCACAGGCGAGTACGTACCGAAGCGCCTGGGGTAAAAAGTGGACTGGGGTAGCTCCCTTTAGCGCAGGCGCACGTGTAAGTAGTTCGCCTGGGACAAAGAATAGCCTGGGGTAGCACCACTTAGCGCAGGCGCTTCCCAGAACGCGCCATTAAACACGGGAACAGAAACCCCCGCCATTAAACGCGGGAACAGAAACCCCCGCGCCGTCAAAGGCGGCCGGCCAGTGCATGCGCCCCAGTCAAAGTCCACCGGATTAATGGCCATTAAACACGGGAACAGAAACCCCCGCCATTAAACGCCGGGAACAGAAACCCCCGCGCCGTCAAAGGCGGCCGGCCAGTGCATGCGCCCCAGTCAAAGTCCACCGGATTAATGGCGGGGCGGCAGCGGCGACTGGCCCGCGAGTAGTATATAAAATGGTGCCCGCCCCCTCCCCGTACGCACAGTCTCGACTCCCTCCTCGCCATTCTTTCTCCACCCTTCTTCTCCACCCTCGAACCTCGCCGCAATGGAGAACCTCTGGGACGCGGGCCCCGAGAGCGACGACGACGAGCTGCAGCCAGCGCAGCAAGCGGCGCTGGCGCCGCAGGTGGTGGCGCCGGAGCAGCCACCCGAGTACGACGAGGCGCGAGAAGCGCGGCGAGCCACCCGCCACTGGAGACGCGAGGTGAGGAGGCAACCAGTGTGGCCCGAGCAGCACGCCGGGCTGCACTCGTTCGAGACCTCGCAGAACGAGGACGCGTACCGCGAGGTGCGCGGCGTCCTCGAGCAGGCCGCGACGGCGGCGGAGGCGGCCGCCGTTCGTGCCTCCTTGGAGGCGCACCAGCGGGAGGAGGCGGCGAGCGGTGCGCCACCAGATGGCCCAGCGTGCTGCCTCCGTCGAGCAGGAGGGCATCATCGCCCTCTACGAGGCCGACCGGCGGCAGGTTCCGCTGCAGAGTGAGCGGCGGCGCAACCGCCTGCCCTCCGAGCAGGCGCAGCTGCACCGGCTGCGCCTGCAGGCCCGAGCGGAGCGGGCGGAGCAACGCCGTCTCGCCGCGGCGAGCCAGGACGGAGCCGGCCCCTCCAACCAGCACCGCCACGACGACGTCGCTGATGAAGACGACGATGCGTAGGCGGAGCAGTCATCGAGTAGTTTAAATTTTTCGTACTAGCTTAAATTCGCGCCGAATATGCATGTACGCAGTTTTCGAATTTCAATAAAATTTCGCCTGTTTTCATTTTGCGTTTGTTTGGGCCGGTTCTTGGGCTCGGGACGCGACTGGGAAACGCGCCCCCCCAGGTTCCAGAATAGCGCCGTTTAGCGCCGCGGCGGCCCCAAAACGGCGGCGTTTTGGGCCCTGGGGGGCGCAACGGCTGGAGATGCCCTGAGCGATCCAGAACGTGTTGAAAAACCAGTGCTAACACACCCTTCGGATGCATGTCAGTGGAAAGCATTAGACGCATTCGATGAGGAATTCGGGAACGACCCAAGGAACATCATATCAGGCTTGGTGCGAGCACCGACGGTCTCAATCCGTTTGGCAATCAAAGCAGCAAACATATATTAAAATGTGTTTTTAGAGAGAAACACTTGCGGTATCTCGCTAAACCAATCTATTTACGCTCGATGCGACATATATTAGCTCGATGTGTCCTAGGCCGTGGGGCTGTGTAATTTAGAAAATCTTAGCACAGGCGCATCATCGAGAAAACGCGCCTGGGGTAATATATATCACAGGCGCTTTTGACAGGACATGCGCCTGGGGTAATGCCATGTGGGACCGCGCAAACCAAAATCCTACGAAATTTACCGCAGGCGCATTATCTAGATAACGCGCCTGCGGTAAGGATCTGTGGGGCCGGGCATAACAGGGCATCGAGCCAAGAACATTAGAACCGGTTTGTGTCACAAACCGGTTCTAAAGGTATGTCCCCTGGGCCCACCTAGCTACCCGCACAAATGGCCGCAGGCCTTTAGGACCGGTTTGTTATACAAACCGGTCCTAAAGGCCTGCGGCCATTTGTGCGGGTAGCTAGGTGGGCCCAGGGGACATACCTTTAGAACCGGTTTTTTATACAAACCGGTGCTAATGCTTAGCGCAGGCGCATTTTCCAGTATGTGCGCCTGGGGTATACCTCTGTGGGCCCGCGCAAAACGAATCGCTAAGAACGTTAGCGCAGGCGCACATCCCTTTGTTCGCCTGGGGTAAGGGATAGCGCAGGCGCATTTCACTCGTTGTGCGCCTGTAAGTACTCGATCTGCTAACTCACAACCCGCATAATCACTCTCATCGCACATATCGAGCCCTAACCGCACGCCGCCGTCGCCTCTCTCATCGCACGACGCCGTCGCCTCTCTCATCGCACGCCGCCGTCGTCGTTGTCGAGCAGGAGGAGGAGCAGGAGCAGCAGCAGGAGGAGGAGCAGGAGCAGCAGCGGAGGAGGAGCGGGAGCAGCAGGGCAGGAGGAGCGGGAGCACGCCGCGCGCGCGCCGTCCCTCTCATCGTCGTCGTCCACGCCGGCCGTCGTCACCCACGCCGCCGTCGCCCACGCCCACGACGAACCCAGGTCAGCCCCCCCCTCCCCCTCTTCCAACGCCCTCATAGTACTACTGCTGCTACATGCTTTAGCTACAACTGGATCTGATCATGTACCATTATTTCTGGATTCTGGTAGTTCAGCTCATAGTATAAAATGCTATATTTCTTACACTAGCTGAATCACCTACTAATTACATGTGAATAGAACACTGAAGCTTTGGACACTGCTAGAATTCTCCGTGATTTGTTATTAATTAAGTGCAGTATTTTACTTTGATCAATATATATGAAGGTTTTTTTGGCATGATATATGAATTTCCTGGGTGTTTTTGTGCCATGTGATGACAGCAATGCAAGGAACTGTTTTTGTGGCCATGCATATGTGTGCATTCAATTTCTGTCGCAGGTACATTGAGTGCCAATGTTTTGTCGGAACGTTGATTCATTTCCGTTCCGGCGAATTTCTGGCACTCCGGCATGACCATTTATATATAGCCGAGGTCACGCCGAATTTTTCCGGTGACTAACAGTATACGTTTTGTCTACTGCTAGCTAGGGCATGTCTTCTTCTACTACGGATCCGGCTTTATTGGACCACTACATCCTTATGGCCCGAGAGTCGCAAGAGGAAGATCGGACAGAAACTGACCATGATGTCGAGCCCCTCAATGATGACGGGCTCACCGGTGGCGAGGAGGAAACCACTGATAGTGGCGCGGGGGGTCCCTCAGGGAGCAGCACGACGGGAAACAAGCGTCGAAAGCGAGCTCCGAACAAGGTCGGCACCGTTCGAGAGAAATTCACGGAGGTGGACCCTTCCAGTGGCACGCCTCTAATGCCATTGGACCTTGTGAAGGGGTACTTCCTCCAACTTGGCGCGATACTTCGAGACGTCGTCAATGTCAACGAGCCGACTCTCAAGAAGAAACTAACTCTGCGCGCCCAACTCATCTCGAGGCTGCACGCGCGGTACGAGTTCCCTCCCCCCTACAACAACGAGAATCTGAAGGGCAACCTCGTGAACAAACTCGCCCTCACTAGATTCACCAAAGCCCTGAGCAATTACAAGACTATGGTGAGGGCGATGATTAAGGAATCGACACCATTCGAAGAGATCCATCGCCACTTCCCGCGGATTACGCCCGATGACTTCAAGACTTTCCTAGATAACGAGTCGCTTGATGTCACTAAGAAGCAAACGGGATGGGGGAAGGATCTAGCGTCGAAGAACATCGGTCACCACAATCTCGGCTGTCGTGGCTACGACGGGAAGGAGCCAGTTTGGGCGAAAGAGGACCAGGCCTACATTGAAAAAGGGATTGAGAACCCTTACGCCAAGTATGCCCATGACCCGCAATTCCAGAAATTCATGAGGTCGAGGTACAGAAAAGTAACTCCGACCGGGGAACTTGTCTCGGACCCGAAGATGGTGGAGGGTGTTATTTTGGTCACGGACGATAGCGTGAAGAATGTTGAGAAGCTAGTGGTAAGAAATTTACCATTTCATGCAACTCATCATCATCAAGTCCATGATTTCATTCTAGTACGAAACCAATTCTAAACCGTTTATATGTTGCTTCTGCAGCTAGAAGAACAACAACTTGAATCTTCCTCGTCGCAGACGTCGACGGCCAAAGTCGCGTGGGATAAGCCTTTCATCAGGGGGTACAACAAGGCAAAGAGCCAGGACCCTCTGAAAAGGCCGCACTTAGGCCGTATCACCGGCGGCGGACTTAATAAGAAGCACGCTCACCATGGCTTGGCTGAGCCCAGCACTAAGTAGTCGCGGGCGGCGAAGAAGAGCGAGGAGACGGAGGAGCTGAAGAAGAAGGTCCATGACTTGGAAACAAACATGGAGAAGAAGATTGAGAGAACGGTGGGGGAAAAGATGAATGCGCTCATCCCAGCCGTATTTGAAAAAATATGTGGCTACATCGCCGGCGGCTCACAGGGGCCGTTACCGACGTTCAACATACCGTCGATGTTGGTCGTGCCCGCCGCGGCCGCCGCCGGTGGTCCGTCGACGTCGGCCGTGCCTGTCGCCCCCGCCGTGCCTGCCCCCGATGGACCGTCGGCCGTGCCCGACGCGCCTGCCCCCGATGGACCGTCGGCCGTGCCCGACGCGCCTGCCCCCGATGGACCGTCGGCCGTGTCCGGCGCGGCCACCACCCCGTTGCTCGACGAGCCCACCATCACCTGTGGTCCGTCGACGTTAGCCGAGCTCAATGCCCTCACGGTAAATTATTGACCGTCTCAAAAGCTGTAGCCAGTTCAATATAACCCTACTCTCTGACCTATCCATGCATGTTATCGCAGGCTGACGCGACGGGATGCACCTTCCTGCTAAAAGTGGGCAGCGAGTTGAAGGATGTTGCAAAGGGGAGCATCTTGCAGCCACTATCCCGCAAGTACCATTGCAGAGATATACCGGACAACGAGCTTCGGGTTCGCGTCGATCTGGTGCTACCGGGATTCGAGAACTTGTATCCTCCTAATCAACCCGCCGATGCCGACAGCGAGCTGAATCTCGGCCAACTGGACAATCAAATCTTGCTATGGCCGAAAGCCCTTATTCGGCTGAACACGACGTCAGGGTCGGCGCCAAGCCAAGCCATGACCGTCACCACTACACCGGTTGCGCCCGCGGCAAGCCAACAAGACAAGGTCCAACATGGCAATGTCCTCTCTCCACCTCCGGTGGATCCTCCTCCTCCCGAGCACGAGACGTCCAATGACGAGCAACATCACGAGCATGAGACCCATGACGAGTACATGGATATTGAACTTGCTCCCATTGACGATTTCATAAATCAGTTGGATGGCGAGAAGCCGGTTCCTCCGAAGTTACCCGCCAGAACTCTTGATATCCAGAAGAAGGTAGATGGCGGAGAGGGCGGTTCTTCTGAGTTACCCACCAGAAAACCGGATATACAGAAGAAGCTAACCTATTCCCAAGAAACTCCCGAGGAGCAGACGGCCTTTACGGCTCCACAGCCTACGCTGGTTACCCCGAATACACTCCGTGCTACGGCCGCGGAGGCGGTAAAACAAAGCGGCACTCCCATCTGCTTGAGGCCGAAGAAGAATCGGAAGAGGCCGGGCAACAAGAAGAAAGGTGGTGCCTCCTCTAGTAGCCAGCCAGCGGTCTCCCGAGTCCTGGACCGTTTGCCGCCCGCCGTCCCGTGGAGGAAGGTGCATGAGATGGGTGAGCCGATGCTGCCGGCAGAGGTTGTCGCTGTCATGGGTGGTGACATGAGGACCATCCACGACGGGATTTTGTTCAAAGAGAATGAACTTCTACGTGAGAAACATCCCTCCTACCCGCTATACGTGGTCAAGGTGCCCCGATCCTTGGGCTTTGTGGATTCAAATCCCGCAGAGGTGTTCTTCATCAGATACGAAGACATATTCAGGGTCTTCCACTTGGGTAAGCTCGACCGAAGCATTGTCCGCCTGGTATCGCTCAGCATGGCGCATGATATGGTCATGGAGAATACCCCGCACATGGCGATTATGGACCCGTACTACATGAATGAGGACTACTTGCGGTCACATGCGGGCCGAGTTCTTATCATGACTTACATAACGGGGTTTTTGATAGATAACAAGGATAAGAACGCCATTCTCATGCCATACTTTCCCAAGTAAGTAGTCCTCTCCGCTTCACGTCGTTACATTCTTTCTAGAATCTCCTTAGTATTCCGATTGATGATATTGATGGCTCTTGTTCGAAATGTTCTGCGCAGAAACGGAGGATGCGTACTCATCGTCATGGAACCGCATTGGTCACAATGCACTTATCTTGATGCGGGTAGGGCGGTGCAGAAGGACTACACCGACATAAGAGCTGTTCTTAATAGTGCCCTCAACGGCTTCGCCGCCGATTTAGGCAAGCCCCTAAAAAAGGAGAAAATAGTCCGAGGCGCCTACGTGTGCACCCACGTAACAAACTTCCCCTGCCTCAAGCAATCGGAGCAAGAATCTGTGTTGGAAGCCTGGTATGTCATCTTTCAGATGAGGGAGTACTTAAAGGATGCCCAACAGGCCCATCTACCAAGTGATCTCCGAGACCTGACCACAAAAATGGCCAACACCACCGATGAATATGTGCGGGCTGAGTTCCGTCGCATCCAGCGGAGGATCTGCACGATACTCTCGTCGGATGTCATCACTCGGGGTGGCTTGTTCTTCCACGGCCACGCACCACCGAGCAACCGTGACATAGAAGCACACCTACGAGAGCAACGTGACACCCGGACATTCAACACGCTACAAGGCGTTCGTCCGTTCCCGCCGAGAATATAGGATTGACAAAATGTTAGTATACACTTGCATCATATAACTTTTAGACCTTTATTTGTCGTGTTTTATTCGTAAACCTTGATGCTTCTATTTTTTGATAGTTATTTGCGGTCTATTATCACTTTCGATGCTAAACTCGTATTTTTGTCCTATGCACAGATGACATGGTATGTTGTGTATGTCGGTAGGGTTCCCGGAGTCTACGACGACTGGGACCAATGCCGAAGACAGGTGCACGGTTTCAGCGGCAACAGCTACAAGGGGTACAAGACCATGGAGGAGGCGGAAGCTCGATACGCCACTTACCTAGCGAGAGAGAAGACGGAGAAGACGAGGGCCCGGATGACCACATTCGCCATCGCCGTGCTTATACTCCTTGTACTCCTAGTGTTGATGCTACTTGTTGTTTTGCTTGTCTAGATAACTAAACTATCGATTTGTTTGGACTATGTACTCCTAGTGTTTGAACTATGCTTGTAACTAAACTATTCGTTTCGAGACTATTTGGTGATGATCGAAATATTTCTGTTATTTTGCTGTCATTTTCATATTTATTACTGTCAATTTGCTGTAATTCTGTTATTTTCGTTTCTTTTATTTTTTGACACAGCAAAACCATACCCCAGGCGAACAGGGAAGCATACCCCAGGCGAACATGTACCCCAGGCGCACAACGCTTGTTCGCCTCAGGTAAGAGGATTACCCCAGGCGCATAAGTCTTGTTCGCCTGGGGTATGTCAAGATACCCCAGGCGCATTTGATTGTTCGCCTGCGGTAAGTCATTACCGCTGGCGAGGTGGTCCCAGGCGAACAGTCATTCGCCTGCGGTAGGCTAAATTGGTTCGCCTGCGGTAGCCTTTTCCCTACTAGTGAGGAGAAGAATCTATAGGACAAGTTGTTCGATCTTCTGAAAGTGAGTTTAGATAACAAGGACAAGTTGAAGAGGATAAAGTTAATCTGCGATGAATGAGTTAGGGAACAATGCATTAAAGTAGTGGACCAATTAATTAATGAAATGGTTTAATATTTCTATTCCAATTAATTATTCGTAGATGATATTGTAATGGTTTAATACTGCATTAAAGTAGTCATGTTTCTTGTTTGTGACCGTTAGTAATGGCTTAAGCATAGTCATACTTTACAATTTTGGGTACCATCTTTAAAAAACAAATTGGAAACATGGGACAAAGCTTTGATTGGATACGTTATGTCGTATGATTAACGCCCCCACATGTTCCGGTATGCCGGTATGCCTTGTGGGACGTCGTAAACTTGAGCTAGAGAGTGATTGGAGAGTGAAGTGTGGCTGTCATGGGCCACGTACTTATATCCTTGCACAAAGAATAAATCGCTCTTCGAAATGAGATGATCGTACTTTTGAAAGGTAAACATAGTTTAATAACAATAAAGGCAATAAAAACAATCACAACCAATGTACATCCTATCTTGTACTAATTTCTTTTTCATGGTATGTATGAAGGACCGTATGATCTGCGTGTTGATTTCACACACGATCTACAAGGAGCTTGAGACCATCTTGGCTACCACGGAACCAGAACACATACATGTCACCAACTCTCATATCATTCTTCTCCACAACCTCCTTCCAGTGCGATGTTAAAACTGCACCACCTTTCACTTTTGCCTTCACCACTTACTTCCTCATCACCATCTTCACTTTGCAACTTCCGTATTCCTGGAGAAGACTTTAATAGCTGCTGGTAGTTTATCATTGGGTAAAATGTGATGCATGGTGAAGCTATTTGATAAGTACTGCATAGAAATATTTCATGAGTTAATAAAATATGTCAAAATATCCTAAACTAGTAATGCGTAATTGAGAACTAGCGTTGAAATATATACCATTTTTGCTTTTCCCCTAATCATGTTTGATTTATTGATGGTGCACACATATAATGGTTTTCTTGGCATGTGCTTACGAACTATCCGCTCAAGTTTACCAAATTCTGAATTATCCATCACTACCCGATTTGCATACTCGATGAAACCTTCAAAATCTTCTTCGTTCTTGGTTCGAGGACCTGCTTGTGAGCAGCACATATGTTACCTGAAACAAAACAAAATTTGCATGATAAATCAATTTTGGCAAGATATAGCATACCTCTCATATAAATCCTTTTATGCAACTTGAGACATGAAGGAACGTGACTAGTGCGAGCAAACATTGCCACCTATAAAAAAAATAGAACATATACACCAATTTTGAATACATAAAGAACAACATCAAATGATACCATATAATAGAACAGATATAATGGACACTTAGATGGCGTTGGTGTTATGAGATGCATTCTTTATTAATGCATAAAATATAAGATATACATTTCATTGTGATCCAAACACTAATGGAAAACGGGACACTGTTACCGGTTCCAAAGGGCAATTGGTACCAGATAGAAGCAAATTAGAGTACTAACCAGTTCATCACATTTTATAAGTATATCAAACACCAGTTCATCACATTAAAAGCAAAGTAGAGTACTGAACAAATGTAATACATAGTTCTCATAAAACATACACTGAAACTAACACATACAACTATCTAAAAAAATTAAATCGAACAAAAAATGCGATGAAATCGCAACTAAGGTAACTACTGAATCAACAACATAATGATACCAAGCCTCTTGATTAATGGCATATTTTTTAATATTTTTAATCTTCAAGCGCATTGCATCCATCTTGATCTGGTGATCATCGACGACGTCGGCAAGCTTCAAGTCCAATTTCATCTTATCTCTTAGGCATTGCAGACGAAGATCTTCACTTCTTTTTAATTTTGCTTTCAAATCATTATTTTCTTTCTCAAACAAATTTAACATCTCGACAAGAGGGTCGCTTGGAATTTTTGGTTCAACTACCTCCTAGATAAAATATCTATGTCAAGTTGGTCGGCATAATTATCATCAAATGAAATGAAACAAATAGTTGTAAAAGTATGTAACATCCCAAGTATGAAAATTCCCCTTTTGCAATGTTCTTCCTTGAATTTTATTTAATGCATCATGTCATCATAGTGCATTCATGTGTGGAATTTCAAATTTCAAATAAATTCAAATCAATATGTTTCACACTTGGTCTGTTACAACCTTTTCAAATAAAATATTCAAATCAAACAATTTAATTGTTTTCCATAAACTTGATCTTCCAAATAAGTGACTTGGGTAATTTTCAAATAATTCAATTATTGCAAGATTCAAGCAAATTCATTTAAATTTCAAACAACAACAAATATTTAAAATTTTGAAAAATAAAAGTTGGTGCAACTGGGCATTTTCAATGAGGAACTTATAAAAAATTATCACCATAATTTTAGGGTCCCAAAAACCCCTTCTTTTTCCCTTTTCTTTTCTTTTCTACAAAAAAAAGAAGGAAGAAATAAAAAGAAAAAAAGGAATGGGGGAGGCAGGCCCAAAGGCCCACCTACAACCCCAGCGAAGCAGCCCACCTCACTTCTTCCACCTCCGTACGGTGGTGACGGAAGCAGAGCACCACCACCTGCCCCCTTTGCCTACATGCTCCCCACCTTCCCCCTCAACAAGGCAGCACCCACCGAGCCCCAAACCCTAGCCCCTCTTCTTTCTCCTCCCCAGCCGCCGCCGCCACCCTGCTCCCTCTCCCCTCAGATCCCCTTCGTTCTCTGAAATTTTCTGAACCCAATCAGCACCTCCATGGCCGGAAGTTGGAGGTGATGGCGTGGTTGCTGTGATCGCCCTCCGGGCCGGTTCTTCGCGGGAATGGAACCGGGACGGTGCCTTCTTCCACTTTGCTGAAGACGACGTGGTCCGAGGAGGCTCCGGGCGGCCGCGCCGTCGAGTTCTTCCGCCGCAGCGCACGGTGCGTACTGCAGTCCATCGTCAGCTACTCATCGACCTCGTCCGCGCCTTCGTCGCCCAGGGCAGCAGCACCCCCCGCGTGCGGTGAGCCCTCCGCTCCCCTCTTTCTCTTCCCCACGCTGCACGCCCACGCAGCAGCAGTAGCGAGCAGCGGGCGCAGCCGCCGGCGTCCGTTCGTCCGTCCGTCCCCGATCCAGTTCGTATTTCCGCACGGGATCCACCTCAAAAGGGGCCGAAGCCCAGTTCTATCACCAAGCGCAGCGTAGCCCAGTGGCTAGAGCCCCCCGTGCGCATCCTCAAGGTCCCTAGTTCGAA
Organism: Alopecurus myosuroides; assembly: GCA_028641055.1. Classification (NCBI taxonomy): domain Eukaryota; kingdom Viridiplantae; phylum Streptophyta; class Magnoliopsida; order Poales; family Poaceae; genus Alopecurus; species Alopecurus myosuroides. Next base: position 265,227,083 of record CM054060.1, read on the forward strand.
TCCCTGCGGAGGCAGTATGCCCAACCTTTTTTGGGATTTATTTCCCGCGGCCAACCCCACATGTCATTGACCCTGGAGGCCACGTGTCGCTGGGCCCCATCTATCAGTGGTAAAAAAAATGCGGGTATGGCCTAGCCCCGGTATAAAACGTTTGGGCCTTTTTCTTTTGTTCTGGGATTTCAGAAAACAGATTGAAAACTTAATTTGTAAAATCAATAACTAAATGAAAAATGATCCAATTGGAATGATTCAAATTTCTGTAGATTCATAACTGTGAGCACTTTCGAAATATGTAAAAATGTCAACATGTTTCTGTAATAATTTGTGCACTAAATATTTAAATACAGAAAATGGAATAAAAACTGAAATCTTGCAAAATTCATAACGTGAGTTCTGTTCACCCAAATTGAGCAAACTTGAGCTCTAAAAATTTGTCTTAACAAACTCTACACAATGGTATTTTATTTGGGCACAGTTGGGTAAAAGTGGACCACGAAAACAACCATTTTCTGTTCTGGCCAGAAAAGAAAAGAGAAAAGAAAATGACATAACTACATTCAATAATGATCCAAAAATTATGTTTAATATCTCAAAATGTTCAGTGAAACATTGTCCACATGTTTTCAAGTATTTCCCATGCTTTTGTAACTGAAAGTACCTCTTTTTAAATTGTTTACCAAAAATGGCAGAAATGAAAATAATAAGAATTAATTCTTATTTATTATTTTTCTTCACCCAAAAATTATGGAAACTATACCAAAATGGAAAGAACTTCAATTAATAACAGAAAGCATCATTTCATGCATGTGGGAATACTATTGATGTATTGGTCTTATTAAAATTAATAATAGGCCACTAAGATAAATATGAGAGGTTTCCAAATAATGCAACTTATTTGGGACACTCATTTAACTTGATGATCATGTCCATGATCTCTTACTTGCATTAAAATGTCATGCATCATCCCATGTTTGTGCATGATGCCATGTTATTGATTGTCCGTCTCTCTTCGTTGTTTGTTTGCTTCTTCTCGAATAGACGACGACGTTGAGACATACGAGGTTTACGATGCCACTTCAGAGGAGTTAGCCCAGTACCAGGCTACTGAGTTTGCAGGCAAGTATTCACTCACATGAACCATTGTGTCCATTCCACACTTGATACCGATACTTTCCGTTGTCTAATATGCTAGCCTTATGATTCGTTTCTTGTGTTCCGATCCTATCACATGTCATCCTGCAGCCATGAATATAGCCTCACCCCACACCTACAATCTTTTGTTTGTTAGCCTGTGTCGTAGTATCATGCTTAGGTTTGTGTGTGCTCGAGTCTTGTTGTCATTTATCTTATCACCTGTTTAGTTTGATAGATGGGCTTGTTATAATCAATATCATGTTAATGTTTGGGGTAATAATAATTTGATGATAATGCACCGGCAAGAGGCCCGGGTTAGGGTTTTGAAGGGTGCTAGTGTCGGCCCTAATTAGGAAAAGGGTCTTGTCCTCTGATCCATGATGAGCGTGCTCACCGCATCCGGGTGGTCGTATGGAACCCCCCTCGACTTTGACCTGATCCGTAGTTTGTCCGAAGAGCCACACTTAGTTCGGGTGTTCCATTTGCGCATATGCATGAATGGGTCGCGCCCATGGTTGATGATTATGATGATGATGATGACGCATACATATAGGGCGAGGCCTGTGGTGCCGGGGGGTGTGGTTTTCACCCTTGCGCTTAGGTTAGGTCGGACTGGCCGGGACCGTATAGCTCCGTGGCTCCTAGGACAGGTTGCAGAGATAGTTCAGGTCGTGTTGAGTCCACCTGAGTTTTAGTTGGTGGCTCGAGTGTGTACGGGTACTGGAGCACACCCTGCAGGGATGAATCTTCTCGAGAAGCCGTGTTTTCCGCGGTTATGTGACGACTTGGTGAAAGTGCTGGCTAACAAGTACTCCGACAACTTACACCTATTTAATAATAATTTGACTAGTAATAGGCATATTGTCACAATAACCTGAACCTTCATTAATCCAACTGTGTGGGTTATCCTCGGATTGCTTCTTTGGATAAGTGGCGAGATCCAGGATGGGTTTGTTTGAGGTTAGTGGTAGTTGGCTCCGATGCGCTATCTTATCTCTTTCTTTTAGCCGGATGTTTTAGCGTGTCTCTGTAGTTGGTTAGTGCAGCCCGCTGCTGCACCTTTGTATCACCTATCTTCCGTTGAACCCAAAGCATCTGTACTTGGTTTTGTCGGGTACACTTTGGTATCTTGTGCGTCTTGCTTGCCAGTACTCGTCCGTACTGACCCCTTTGGGGCTGCTGGTTCTGCAGACTACGTTTCCGTGGATCCCCATGGTGGCTACTACGTGGAGTATGACGAGGCTGCTGACGAGTAGATAGCGGACCCGGGCAGGATCCGAGACTTCGTGAATGGGCTCCGTTCTTTTCGTTTCCGGCCTCTTAGGCCTATTTGGATCTTGTCTGTACTCAGACACTTTGTTTTCTTCCGCTGTGATGTAATAATGACTTGTTGGGACATGTGTCCTCTGCATGACTGTATTTGCTATCTCTGCTCTAGTGAGAGATTTTGCCACTTATTTCTATTTCTTTGTGTCTTAGAGATTTGTTGTGATATCACTTGTTTAGATGCCGTTGACGTACCATGTGTGTATGTTATGAAGTACGTCAATGGAAGTATTCGGATTCCTATTGGATGGTTTCACAGACGATGAATAGTAGAGGATGGTTGTCACACGTTTACGTGTTGGCCTACTCATATTGAGATGCGGGTGTAGGTAGGCCCTGTAAGCCAATTATCTACTATTTAGCGGGCGGTGTGTATCCTCTAGAAGTCCGGGTGCGACAAATGGTATCAGAGCCTGTCTGCCTGTAGGATCCCTTTTACTGGTCGCAGTTGAGTCTAGAAACTATTTTGTAGCTATATAGGAAAAATGAAATGTGAGAGTAGGAATTATGTTCTTTTATTTCTTTCCCCACCCACCCTCTATTTTCTGGTAAGGAAGTGCAACGTTGTTTTTCTCTCCTCACCTAAACTTTCAAGTTAGGATTTCACGTATCCTGGTTTCTCGAGGATGGTTATATCTACTAGACCATAGGAGTGGTGGCAAATAAGCCCCGGAAGCAGATCCTCTATTCCTTAAGCAGTAGATATTGATCCTCTAGAAGCCCGGATGGGTTTTTCCGTAGTACCTCAGGTGTTTGTGGTCTCCTGCTTCCCAGGTGTTGCTTCGATATCGTCCTTCACAAATCGTCTCTTTCATTGTAACAACTTACCTGTTGATTCGTTGTTAACCTCCATCCGTTTTGTTCCGGAGATTTTCTTCTTCAACACGGCATCCGTGTGGTACGCGAACCATTTATGGTGAACGTTGAGGGTAGTATATGTTTGCTCCATGCTACCTTCTTACCGTCTGAAGTAAGCCTTGTAAGCACTTATATTGGATTTTGTTTTCCGGTTAGTGTGTTAATCTTGGTATCCTCTTTAGGATGGAAAGTGGTGACGAAGAACCCACACTGCCACCCGAGATGGGGAAAGTGTTGTCTCAGATGACACAAGTTATAAGGCAGATGCAGCAGAACCAAGACCTTGGGAGTAATGGCAACACCCGGGTGTCTATTCGGGAGTTCCTTGAGCTCAATCCGCGCACGTTTGATACCTCCTCCGAGCCATTGGATGCTGATGACTGGCTCCGTGAAATGAACCGTACTCTTATGGTAGCTCATGTGGCTGACGAGGACCGTGTTCCTTACGTGACCTACCTTCTCCGTGGACAATCCATGTCTTGGTGGGAGAACTTCCAAGAAATGAGAGGTCCTAGTGTGGCAATCACATGGGAGGATTTCAAGCAAGCCTTCGTGCGCCATCACATTCCCGATGGGCTCATGGAGAGAATGCGTGAGGAATTCTATTCTTTCACACAAGGCAATTTGGACGTTCTCGAATACCAAAGAGAGTTCAATCGCCTGGCTCGCTACGCCGGAGATGAAGTCTCCACGGAAGCGAAAAAGATGGCAAAGTTCCGCAGGGGTCTCAACCCGGAACTCAAGTATGCTCTCACCAACGTCAAGGCCAAGAATTTTGAGGACCTCATCAACATCGCTCTAAATGAAGAGCATGGGAGCAAGTTGGTTGAGGAATCTCGTAAGCACTCTCGTGAATAGGCTAATCTCTCAAAAGCTATCATGCCTCCACAAAAACGAAGAGTTTGGGTTCCATATACCACTCCAACACCGCCCATCTGCTTGCCAAGCCCGGCAGGATTTCTTGCCCGCCCTCCCACCCCAGTGGTATCTTCAGGAGGTGCTCCATCTCAGCCAGGTCCAACAACTCCTCGTTCTGTTGTTACATGCTACAAGTGTGGACAGCCGGGCCACTATTCCGATAAGTGTCCGCAAAGGCACTTATTTCCACCTCCACCTCGCCACAGGTCAACCCCGACAAGAATACGTGGTCCTCCGTTGGGTTGCTACAACAGCAACGACCTTGGCGTGAGAACCGTCAAGGTGAACCATGTCAAGGCCCAGGGAGTAGAAGAATCTCCAGAGGTTGTAATGGGCACACTTCTTGTGAACTCGTTTCGTGCTAAAGTCTTGTTCGATTATGGTGCTTCACACTCCTTCATCTCTCAAAACTTTGCAAACACCAGTAAAATCAACTTCGAACAGTTGTCTATCCCTCTCCTAGTGAAATCACCGGGATCTAGCTGGCAAAGCAATAAAGTTAGCCAGAACATCGAGATCACAATTGGAAACCTTCCATTCCAGGCATCTCTGATAGCTCTCCACTCTTCAGATATTGATGTCATTATTGGGATGGATTGGCTGGTAGCCAACAAAGCAGTCATTGATTAACCTGCTAAGTCTGTCAAAATCACACACCCTTCTGGCCAGATAGTCTACTTCCATGCTGAAAATCCAGTTGTTCAACTCTACACTCTCAATGCAAATCCTCTATCATCTATTGAAACTGTTCCGGTGGTTTGTGACTTCCCCGATGTCTTTCCAGAAGAATTGCCAGGAATGCCTCCTGACAGAGCTGTTGAGTTCGTCATCGAACTTGAACCAGGCACTGCTCCAATCTCCAAGTATCCATACAAGATAGCTCCTCCTGAACTGAAATTGTTAAAGGAGCAAATCGATATGTACATGGAAAAAGGTTACATTCAACCTAGTTCCTCGGCTTGGGGATGCCCAACTCTCTTTGTGGCAAAGAAGGATCAAACAAAGAGACTCGTTGTTGACTATCGTCCTCTTAACGAGAAAACCATCAAAAATAAGTATCCAATTCCTCGCATCGATGATCTCTTTGATCAACTTGCTGGAGCCTCTATATTCTCCAAGTTGGACTTGAGAATGGGTTACCATCAAATAAAGATCAGAAAAGAGGATGTTCCAAAGACAACCTTTGTCACTCGCTTCGGTCGCTATTAATACACCGTCATGTCCTTTGGTCTCACCAATGCACCGGCGACCTTCTCTCGACTCATGAACTCTGTCTTCCATGAATACCTCGACAAGTTCGTTGTGGTATATCTTGATGACATTCTTGTCTACTCCAAATCCGAGAAAGAGCATGAAGAACATCTTCGTCTCATCCTCATGAAGCTTCGCGAGCATCACCTCTATGCCAAGTTTTCCAAATGTGAGTTCTGGATTTCTGAAGTCACTTACCTTGGTCATGTCATATCTGCCAAGGGCATAGCTATTGACCCAGAAAAGGTTAAGGCCATTGTTGAATGGAAACCGCCTAAAACGGTGAAGCAAGTCAGAAATTTTCTTGGTTTGGCTAGCTATTGTCATCGCTTCATCCCAAACTTCTCCAAGATTGCCAAACCTCTCACTGACCTCACAAAGAAGGACAAGAAGTTCGTCTGGTCTCCACAATGTGATGAAAGCTTCAATCTCCTGAAGACTAAACTCACTTCTACACCAGTTCTGGTTGGCCCAAATCCTTCCAAACCTTTCCAAATATTCTGTGATGCTTCTCTCCAAGGACTAGGTGCAGTTCTCATGCAAGAAACGCAAGTTGTGGCTTATGCTTCTCGCCAGTTGAACACACATGAGCTCAACTATCCTATTCATGACCTTGAGCTTGCAGCAGTTGTCTTTGCCCTCAAGAAATGGAGACAATACTTGTTGGGTAATCGCACTGAGATCTTTTCTAACCACAACAGTCTAAAGTACATCTTCAGTCAGCCAGATCTGAAACTCAGACAAAGGAGATGGATTGAGAAGATCAAAGACTTCGATCTCACCATCTCTGACACTTCAGGCAAGGCTAATGTAATGGCCGACGCTCTCAGTCGCAAGTCCTATTGCAACAATCTCATGATCATGGAAAGCCAACCTCCTCTTCACGAAGAATTCCAAAAGCTGAATCTTGGACTTGTTCCTCAAGGCTATCTTGCAAACTTGACATCCAGTCCAACGCTTGAGGACAAGATTCGTTCTGAACAACTTCATGATGCTGAGATCAAGAAGATCGCAAAGAACATCAAAGCAGGCAATGTGAAGTATGAGTGCTTCTCAATTGATGACAAGGGAACAGTGTTTTTCAAAGGACGCATTGCAGTTCCCGAAATCCAAAGCCTGAAAGATGTGATTCTCAAGGAGTCTCATGATACTCCTCTTTCCATACACCCTGGAAGTACAAAGATGTACCAGGATCTCAAAACAATGTATTGGTGGTCTGGCATGAAGCGTGAAATTGCTAAATATGTCTCTGAATGCGATGTTTGCCAACGTGTCAAAGCAGTTCATCAGAAATCAGCGGGTCTTCTCCAACCTCTGAAAATTCCTGAATGGAAGTGGGACATGATTGAAATGGTCTTCGTCACTGGTTTTCCAAAGTCCAAGAGGGGCAACGATGCAATCTGTGTTGTCATTGATCGACTCACTAAAGTCGCTCACTTCTTTCCTGTCAAAGAGACAATCTCAGCTAGTCAATTGGCAGAGCTCTATACAACAAAGATTGTTCCTCTTCATGGTGTTCCGCAAGAAATAAGCTCAGACCGTGGAAGCATCTTCACTTCTCATTTCTGGAAAAGCTTTCAAGAAGATTTGGGCACCAAGCTTCTGTTCAGCACAGCCTATCGTCCTCAGTCTCAAGGGAAAGTTGAAAGAGTCAATCAGATTCTCGAGGATATGCTTAGAGCATGTGGTCTCTCTTTTGGCATGAAATGGGAGGAATGTCTTCCATATGCTGAATTCTCCTACAACAACAGCTTTCAGAGTCTAGGCATGGCACCTTTCGAGGCTCTCTATGGTCGCAGATGCAGGAGTCCAATCAATTGGTCTGGAGCCGGTGAACGTTCACTCTTAGGCCCTGACATTGTTAAGGAGGCCGAAGAGAAAGTTCGCATCATTCGTGACAATCTGAAGATTGCTCAGTCTCGTCAGAAAAGCTACTATGACAGCAAACACAGGGACATGGTCTATGCAGCTGGAGACAAAGCATATCTCCGTGTTACTCCCCTCAGAGGCACTCATCATTTTGGTGTCAAAGGAAAGCTTGCTCCACGTTATATTGGTCCCTTCAACATTCTCTCAAGGCGTGCAGAAAATGCCTATCGTCTTGAACTTCCAGAAAAGCTATCCAAGGTGCACGATGTCTTTCACGTGTCACAGCTCAAGAAGTGCTTCAAAGACCCAGGTCGTGCAGTTGATCATGATTCCATTGAACTGCAAGAAGACCTCTCTTATGAAGAGCACCCTATTCGCATTCTCGATGAGACCGAGCGCAAAACTCGCAACAAGAGCACTAAGTTCTTCAAAGTGCAGTGGTCTCATCATTCCGATAAAGAGGCAACATGGGAGACCGAAGAGGATCTTCGCAAGAAGTATCCGGACCTTTTCTCTTCTCAGTAGGAATCTCGGGGCGCGATTCCTTTAAGGGGGGCGTTTTGTAACATCCCAAGTATGAAAATTTCCCTTTTGCAATGTTCTTCCTTGAATTTTATTTAATGCATCATGTCATCATAGTGCATTCATGTGTGGAATTTCAAATTTCAAATAAATTCAAATCAATATGTTTCACACTTGGTCTGTTACAACCTTTTCAAATAAAATATTCAAATCAAACAATTTAATTGTTTTCCATAAACTTGATCTTCCAAATAAGTGACTTGGGTAATTTTTAAATAATTCAATTATTGCAAGATTCAAGCAAATTCATTTAAATTTCAAACAACAACAAATATTTAAAATTTTGAAAAACAAAAGTTGGTGCAACTGGGCATTTTCAATAAGGAACTTATAAAAAATTATCACCATAATTTTAGGGTCCCAAAAACCTCTTCTTTTTCATTTTATTTTCTTTTCTACAAAAAAAAGAAGGAAGAAATAAAAAGAAAAAAAAGGAATGGGGGAGGCAGGCCCAAAGGCCCACCTACAACCCCAGCGGAGCAGCCCACCTCCCTTCTTCCACCGTATCCGTACGGTGGTGACGGAAGCAGAGCACCACCACCTGCCCCTTTTTCCTACCTGCTCCCCACCTTTCCCCTCTACAAGGCAGCACCCACCGAGCCCCAAACCCTAGCCCCTCTTTTTTCTCCTCCCCAGCCGCCGCCGCCACCCTGCTCCCTCTCCCCTCAGATCCCCTTCGTTCTCTGAAATTTTCTGAACCCAATCAGCACCTCCATGGCCGGAAGTTGGAGGTGATGGCGTGGTTGCTGTGATGGCCCTCCGGGCCGGTTCTTCGCGGGAATGGAACTGGGACGGTTCCTTCTTCCACTTTGCTGAAGACGACGTGGTCCGAGGAGGCTCCGGGCGGCCGCACCGTCGAGTTCTTCCGCCGCCGCGCACGGTGCGTACTGCAGTCCATCGTCAGCTACTCATCGACCTCGTCCGCGCCTTCGTCGCCCAGGGCAGCAGCACCCCCCGTGCGCGGTGAGCCCTCCGTTCCCCTCTTTCTCTTCCCCACGCTGCACGCGCACGCAACAGCAGTAGCGAGCAGCGGGCGCAGCCGCCGGCGTCTGTTCGTCCGTCCGTCCCCGATCCAGTTCGTATTTCCGCACGGGATCCACCTCAAAAGGGGCCGAAGCCCAGTTCTATCACCAAGCGAAGCGTAGCCCAGTGGCTAGAGCCCCCCGTGCGCATCCTCGAGGTCCCTAGTTCGAATCCCTGCGGAGGCAGTATGCCCAACCTTTTTTGGGATTTATTTCCCGCGGCCAACCCCACATGTCATTGACCCTGGAGGCCACGTGTCGCTGGGCCCCATCTGTCAGTGGTAAAAAAAAATGCGGGTATGGCCTAGCCCCGGTATAAAACGTTTGGGCATTTTTCTTTTGTTCTGGGATTTCAAAAAACAGATTCAAAACTTAAATTGTAAAATCAATAACTAAATGAAAAATGCTCCAATTGGAATGATTCAAATTTCTGTAGATTCATAACTGTGAGCACTTTCGAAATATGTAAAAATGTCAACATGTTTCTGTAATAATTTTTGCACTAAATATTTAAATACAGAAAATGGAATAAAAACTGAAATCTTGCAAAATTCATAACGTGAGTTCTGTTCACCCAAATTGAGCAAACTTGAGCTCTAAAAATTTGGATTAACAAACTCTACACAATGGTATTTTATTTGGGCACAGTTGGGTAAAAGTGGACCACGAAAACAACCATTTTCTGTTCTGGTCAGAAAAGAAAAGAGAAAAGAAAATGACATAACTACATTCAATAATGATCCAAAAATTATGTTTAATATCTCAAAATGTTTGGTGAAACATTGTCCACATGTTTTGAAGTATTTCCCATGCTTTTGTAACTGAAAGTACCTCTTTTTAAATTGTTTACCAAAAATGGCAGAAATGAAAACAATAAGAATTAATTCTTATTTATTATTTTCCTTCACCCGAAAATTATGGAAACTATACCAAAATGGAAAGAACTTCAATTAATAACAGAAAAGCATCATTTCATGCATGTGGGAATACTATTGATGTATTGGTCTTATTAAAATTAATAATAGGCCACTAAGATAAATATGAGAGGTTTCCAAATAATGCAACTTATTTGGGACACTCATTTAACTTGATGATCATGTCCATGATCTCTTACTTGCATTAAAATGTCATGCATCATCCCATGTTTGTGCATTATGACATGTTATTGATTGTCTGTCTCTCTTCGTTGTTTGTTTGCTTCTTCTCGAATAGACGACGACGTTGAGACATACGAGGTTTACGATACCACTTCAGAGGAGTTAGCCCAGTACCAGGCTACTGAGTTTGCAGGCAAGTATTCACTCACATGAACCATTGTGTTCGTTCCACACTTGATAACGATACTTTCCGTTGTCTAATCTGCTAGCCTTATGATTCGTTGCTTGTGTTCCGATCCTATCACATGTCATCCTGCAGCCATGAATATAGCCTCACCCCACACCTACAACCTTTTGTTTGTTAGCCTGTGTCGTAGTATCATGCTTAGGTTTGTGTGTGCTCGAGTCTTGTTGTCATTTATCTTATCACCTGTTTAGTTTGATAGATGGGCTTGTTATAATCAATATCATGTTAATGTTTGGGGTAATAATAATTTGATGATAAGGCACCGGCAGGAGGCCCGGGTTAGGGTTTTGAAGCCTGCTAGTGTCGACCCTAATTAGGAAAAGGGTCTTGTCCTCTCATCCATGATGAGCGTGCTCACCGCATCCGGGTGGTCGTATGGAACCCCCCTCGACTTTGACCTGATCCGCAGTTTGTCCGAAGAGTCACACTTAGTTCGGGTGTTCCATTTGCGCATATGCATGAATGGGTCGCGCCCATGGTTGATAATTATGATGATGATGATGACGCATACATATAGGGCGAGGCCTGTGGTGACGGGGGGTGTGGTTTTCACCCTTGCGCTTAGGTTAGGTCGGACTGGCCGGGACCTTATAGCTCCGTGGCTCCTAGGACAGGTTGCAGAGATGGTTCGGGTCGTGTTGAGTCCACCTGAGTTTTAGTTGGTGGCTCGAGTGTGTACGGGTACTGGAGCACACCCTGCAGGGATGAATCTTCTCGAGAAGCCGTGTTGTCCGTGGTTATGTGACGACTTGGTGAAAGTGTTGGCTAACAAGTACTCCGACAACTTACACCTAATTAATAATAATTTGACTAGTAATAGGCATATTGTCACAATAACCTAAACCTTCATTAATCCAACTGTGTGGGTTATCCTCGGATTACTTCTTTGGATAAGGGGCGAGATCCAGGATGGGTTTGTTTGAGGTTAGTGGTAGTTGGCTCCGATGCGCAATCTTATCCCTTTCTTTTAGCCGGATGTTGTAGCGTGTCTCTGTAGTTGGTTAGTGCAGCCCGCTGCCGCACCTTTGTATCACCTATCTTCCGTTGAACCCAAAGCATCTGTACTTGGTGTTGTCGGGTACACTTTGGTATCTTGTGCGTCTTGCTTGCCAGTACTCGTCCGTACTGACCCCTTTGGGGCTGCTGGTTCTGCAGACTACGTTTCCGAGGATCCCCATGGTGGCTACTACGTGGAGTATGACGAGGCTGCTGACGAGTAGATAGCGGACCCGGGCAGGATCCGAGACTTCGTGAATGGGCTCCGTTCTTTTCGTTTCCGGCCTCTTAGGCCTATTTGGATCTTGTCTGTACCCAGACACTTTGTTTGCTTCCGCTGTGATGTAATGATGACTTGTTGGGACATGTGTCCTCTGCATGACTGTATTTGCTATCTCTGCTCTAGTGAGAGCTTTTGCCACTTATTTCTATTTCTTTGTGTCTTAGAGATTTGTTGTGATATCACTTGTTCAGATGCCGTTGACGTACCATGTGTGTATGTTATGAAGTACGTCAATGGAAGTATTCAGATTCCTATTGGATGGTTTCACAGACGATGAATAGTAGAGGATGGTTGTCACACGTTTACGTGTTGGCCTACTCATATTGAGATGCGGGTGCAGCTAGGCCCCGTAAGCCAATTATCTACTATTTAGCGGGCTGTGTGTATCCTCTAGAAGTCCGGGTGCGACAAAGTATACCACATCCGAATCATAGACCGGACGAGGGCCGATGGGGACGGATATCAAAACCATGACACTATACATATAAAAAACAATCATACATGTAAGAAACTTATAAATTAATAACTATGCATCTATAAAATATGAAATTAAGTTATCTTATAAAAAACAAGTTAGTACAATTTTCCTTCATTAAAATCTGCACCGATACATCTATAATGAAAAATTACTTATAACATTATCGGAAGCATAAATTTCTTGTAAACCTTTTACAAGAACATGCACGAGAGTTGTGTGTTTTCTATATTAAGAATGAAAATGTTTTTTTACAAGACACCAAACGGGATGAGATGATAAGAGGCGACCATTCATCCCCCCGGAACAACCACTGCTTGATCACTACCCTATCTCTCGCAAAAAGACCCCACTCAGCTTGCAGTTTTTCAAAGCTGCATCTCCTCCTTGATCTTACGACACACTTCCCATGGCCAAGAAGCAAATTTGTCGAACAACCCTATTTCCGCTCAAGCCATAAACCTTAAAAAAATACTCCAAATTCGAACAAAAATTATGGGCCAGGGCCCGGGGGCAGGGCGCTAGCTGCAGCCTGCAGAATTAGTGGACGAGGGTGGTTTCTCTAGTGTGCATCAATGCAACAAACTGCAGACGGGGAGGAGCAACATCAACCCCTCTCTTGAGATCGCCAATCGCGCGACATCAATAACACGATGGACGAGTAACGCATGACGGTACGCGAGAACGATAAAGAGGGGCCATTACCTCGTCTACAATGGAGTTAGGGTTCGACTCCGCGGAGGCGTAGAGCAGGACGTGAGAGCTGGTTAGGACGTGCGTGATCAATGTCGTCAACACGCATTAATTAGTGCGTGATCGATGTAACTTTCCTCCGATAATGGAGGAAGTGCACACGGTATAATTGGGCCCAACAATCTGCCCTATTCCTTGGACCGGCCCACCTATCCTTTTTCGTTATTGTAATTCAAAATAACTGTTTTTTCTTGAAGAATTGAGCATGCGAGTGCAATTTGGTCACTTTTCCGTATCTTCCCAATCTCCCTCCCCCTCTAGCCCAGGAGAAACCCTTCCCGATCTTCTTGTAAATAGCCCATTTAATCAGACAAAAGTGGCCCAACACTACTCCTGTCAGATCATCCAACCTTTTAGTTCGCAAAGGGAAATCCGTCCGTCGACAATCAGAAACCCTAACCTAGGAGTCGCTCACAAATAGGATACAATGTCATACATCGGCGACGGGGGGAGGAGCATGAGCTGCGGGTCTGAGTCGTCCGTTAACGGCGACGGGAACAAGCACGTGCCTGTTTGGGGCAACATCCCGACGGCCGCAGGTTCATCGAGAAGGTGCACAAGCGTGGCGACCCCGACATGTCGGCCGTGGGTCGGTCACAGCGTTGTCCTCCCTCGCACCCCGGGGATGTCTTCCCGAGAGGAGCAGTTCCACGGTCGCGCACTGTTCGCAACCGTCATGGGCGACGGGCTGCCGGTGACTCTGGAGGCTATTACCGGGGCAATGGAAGTGAACTGCGGTGTTCGCTAGTCGTCGGTGAAGGTGGAGGTTTGTGCTCCACCGTTCCATTTATTCTTAAGCTTTGATTCCGAGGAAGACTGTACGCGCGTGGTGTCAGCTTCTGGAGAGTTACAATGCGGCATGAGATCGATCATTTTCAAGCGTTGGAGCATCTATTCGCGCGGCACAGCTAGTAAGATGGAGTACAAGACAACGATAAGAATCGAGGGACTGCTGGAGGAGGCGTGGGAAATGGAGGCCGTGCATAGGTTGATTGCTGGTCTCGATGGCGAGCTCATTGAGATGTTGTCGGCGACTGATGGTTGTGTGCTTCCGGTAACGGCCTGGCTCCGTGACCCCAGAGCCGTATCCAAGTTTCTTACTTTGACCGTGACTCTGCCTGCTATGCCGCCTACCGACCCTGACTCCGTTGTGGATGAGGTAATGGATCCTCGATGCTCCGTCGAGGACATGGAATCACCTCCTCCGCCATTCTCTCCGAAGATGAAGCACACCATGAATTATACGCTCATACTGCATGTCAAGGAAGTGATTGACCATGGCGAAGTGATTTCAGAAGATATGGACCCTATTTACCACACCGGAGAAGACATGAGCCACCGGCACACTTTCAAAACCTGGAGCGGCAAGGTTGATGGCATTGGTCCTGGTGACCATGGCTTTGCATGATCATGTTTTTGTTATGATTATTGTTGGAATTTATATGGGCATCATGTGTAATGCAAATGCCAGTTTTATGGTCTATAATGGTGATGTACTTTGCAATAAGATTTGGTTTCATCATGCATGTTTCAGTTATGATTATTTCACAGGGTATGAACTATGAAGTGCAATTATTTTTATATAATCTTCATCTTATTATAAATGAAACTGGGTATGGACGAAATGGAATGCATATTTCACCTGGTGCAAAACTGCGGTCCGTCTAATAGACGTGCAATCTTATTCGAGAATGTCAGTGCAACATGGAGTATACATGAACAAGACACAAAGTCAATGCAACATGTTAGATATATGTAGAGTGTAGAAGTGAAAATGTGCTCTTCATAATATAGTGATCTTAGACATCTACAACGCAAAGTTATTGTAATTAAGCCATGTGTCTTGATCAGTTACACCTACTAGATAACTTGAATATGCTGAATTCCATAAGAAAACTAGTGACATGAAGCATTTTGTCCATATAATAATTGCACAAAATGAGTTTCTGGTAGGTCTGGTTATAAATTTTATTCTTGATAAGCAAATTAATTGAGGCCCGCGTTCGCCGCCGCAACGGTGCGCGCGAGGCAGGACCAAACGGAAACACTATATATATCTCGCAAGTTTTATCTCGCTAGTTGCGAGTAGAAATGAGCTCTCTCCCACACACACAAGAGGTCTAAACGGGCCGGCCCATTTGAGCTTCTTTTAAAAATAAAATAAGAAAAATAAGAAGGTAATTAGAAGGGCTCGAAGTTCCGATCGAAGGCACGTCATACATTTTGTTACAGAGGGAGTACACTATAACTTTAGTTCATGCACGGAACATAACATGCACAGTTCATCACATGAAATAATACCATAAAATAAACATACCTTAATAATTATCAAAATCAGCCAAAGTGTATGTTGTGCGAACGAAGAAATAGTTATAAGAAACTTAAGCAATGATTGGTAGAGATAGACCAGATCCTAGACATAATTAAACTAGGAAATGGAGGACGGTAGCCCCTCTCTTGCCATCTTTAGCTGCTTGCGAAGGAGCATAGATTCCTTTTTCTGGAGGTCCACCATATTGTGAAGAAATTCAACCCTCTTCACCAAGTCAATGTTTGTTGCCCTCAACTCCCTCATGTCTTCTAATAATTTCTCCATAGACTTACTCGATACAAGCGCTAGTTCAGCAGATTTTGAACACTTTTATTCTTCTTCACCAGTTGGATGTTTCTCAAACTCAATTCTCTTATCTCTTCTATTATTTTTTCCTTGGATACTTCGGCAAGAATCGCCCAGTCGAGACTTCTGTTGGAAAGATTTTAGGCCTTTTACAAATCATTACTATTCTCGATCAAATTGCTACTTAGTGTCTTGACCATCTCAACCTACGGTTGCTCGCCTGCACCAGGTTGAGAGAAAATGGATCCACCGGGTTTGTATATATAAATTTGAAATTAATCCCAAACGTAAGTATAAAGGATCTTATGTACAAAGAAAGAGGAAGATGACGAGGGCGAAGAAATAAACCTCCTGTAGTGGGGGGAACATATACCTACCCGAGTTGTTCTGCTAGAGGGACGAGCACCGTCTAGCGACAGACGGATCCTTTGGCCACCGCAGTCGCCTTCGCGTTCTCCATATCGACAGAAGAACGAGACGTCGCTTGAGTGGATAATGGCGACCTTCTTGGTGGTTGTTTGTTTTGAGATGCGCTTGTAGATGCTGGAGGTGATGCGGAACCGCCGAGGAAACCCTAACTTGATATAGATTGTAAATTAAGCTATGATCTAGTATGATTTATAAACAATCCAGGAAAACTATCATCCCAGTCCGCTTGGCCTGTTTGGGCACCAATCAGAACTATGGTCCTCAAAAGCCCATCAACCATTTTAGGCTTTTAGCGCTCTTGTTTTGCTCCTTCTCTATTAATGAAATCTTTTTTACGGTATCTATTTAATGGAATCTCATTGTATTAAAAAAATGTTGAAACTGTACGGGAATGCATGAATTTGGGCGGAATTTGTAAGCTTTAACTAGTATGAAACTGGTAAGGGAAATGACATTTAGAAACGTTGATCGATGAAATGCAGGTATGTGCTCTTCTTTATTCTAAAAAAATCTTTGCTGTGGTCTAATGAAATTCAGAGCCAAGAGGCCAGTGTGAGCTAGACTAATGGGCCAAGTCCATCCAATTAGGGTGGGTTCTCTCCAAAACAAAAAAATGAGATAGGTGGAAAATTAACAAAAGACGTGCGGCTGGGAATCGAACCAAAGACCGCACCGTACTAGTAGAGTTTACGGCTACGCTGGTAACCAGTGGAGCTAATGGAAATACTTTGAAATGGATAGAGAACGAGGCTATACATAGTTATTTATTTACTCTGTTTCCATAGATTTTTAAACGAGAGTTTGTACTGAAGTTTTGGACATGTGTGAGAGTTGTTTTGTACTGAAATGTTGGGCACGCGTCAGAGTTGTTTTCCGTTGTTTTGTACTGATTTTTTCATGCATGTTTGTAGTACGACATGATTCCGGTTAGAGTGATTTCCGATTGTTTTGTTGATCTAGCACTTGGTTTAAGGTTTAAAGGGAAGAAATATGCATGCTAGTTCATGGATGAACTTTTGGGCATGAATTGTGTAGTTTTTCAGTATGTTTGTTTAAAAAACGCATATTTGTGCTGCATTTGGCATGTTGCATGTGTAGTTTTAATTTTTGGCATGTCGCATGCGTACGTGGTTTGAATTTTTGGCACGTTGCATATTTACCCAAACCCTTCAAAAATACTTGACTTGTGTGGTTTGATGGTTGGGCCCTAAGAACTCCACGAGCGAGCCATGAGGCGCAACATTTATAACACACATACTTCAATAAATAACAAGGTGAAACGACATAACTTAGCTAAGATAAGTCCATGGACACTGTACGACATACATATATAGGAAAATACGGGAAATAAAAACAAAATAAAACTACGAAAAATTAAAAACTCCGGGCTACTTCACGACCATCTTCGTCTTGATTTCCTTCTTCCACATTCGCCACGCGCTTCACCACCGTCTGTCGTCAAATTCACTCATTTTCCTCCGGGTAGGGGAGGCAGTGCATGGTGCGCGGGGTGGGGAAGGCGCAGTCGGTGTTCATGTAGATATTGTAGATGGTAAAGAAGACCGACTCGCAGCCGCACCAGGAGACTTGGCCGAGGAGCGCACGCGCGTCGAATGGGCTGGTGAAGATGACTATGAGCATCTTGAGGGCGACACCGTCATAAAACTCGTTGAGGCGATACATCACCGGTGAGCCCGAAGGAAGTGGGCAATGCCGACGGTGAGGAAGGAATTAGTGAGGGCGACTTCGGTCCTCCACCTCGATTGAGCGCACACGCGGAGCGTGCTCTGCACAAGGACGGTCGGTGGGTAAAGCATCTCCGGCTCGGTAGGCGGGCGGCGGAAGGTGGGGTCGTAGAACTGCATCTTCGCTCTGGTTCTCGGCCTAGGAGATTGGAGAGATAGGTCGCTTGGGTTCTCTCGGGGGAAATGGATCTGGCTGTGGTGAGTGGGAGAGGAAGAGAGGCGTATAAATAGGCGTGTGTGTGTGGGCAGGAAGAGAGAGGGGTTGGCAACTTCAATGAACGGAGCGTGGGCGCGTGTGTATCCGTTCTGAATTCACATTGCACCATGGTGGGCACGTGTGTATCAGTTGTTACGAAAAACGATGCATGAACGATCGAGCGCGTGTGTATCCGGGCGTATGTATCGGCGCGTGTGAGACGAGTGCACGAAAGGATGCATTAATTACCGAGAGTGTTACGTCTGAATCGCTGATGCACACGCGTTCGAAACGATGCACATGCCACGTCTGAAAAAAACTATGCATGCATGCCAAGCGTGCGAAACGATGCACAGCCACGTCTTTTGCCTCCGGTGCATGCATGCATGCCTCCACGCCCAGGGCCGAGGCAACCACGTCCATGCATGCAGGATCCACGTCCGGATACCACGCCCATGCATGCAGGCCTCCACGTCCAGCAACCGTGTCGTCGCGCTCACGCATGCAAGGCGGCTGAAAGGCTGAGACGGAATTGACCAGAATTGGTCTACGGTCACTGTTCGGCTAGGGTTTGGGCTCGGTCAAACATAGAAATGACCAGAATTTAAATGAGCACAGTAAATAAAAAAATGTCATATACTAACGATTTCATTTTAAATACAAGGTCTACCAATAGATTCCGGAGACAAATTATTAAACCAAGTTTTAGCTTCATCTTCTTTACCTAATAATAAAGGAAGTAAGCCTTCTTGCGATTTTTTTTGTCTGTTTTCTTTGTACCCCTGTTTTTCACCTTAATTACATGCATTGACACCTCTCAAGTGACAATAACGTTTCGCATATTTTTTTTCGTAAGAAAAACCTACCGAGGCATCTCCGGTTCTTCTCCAGGACCGACACTCCAGGTCCTCCCTGCACTCCGGCACTTTCCCCGTGCCTGCCCCCCTCTGCCACCGCCACAAGAAGTTAAGTCGCCGCTGCCGATGTATCCAGCCTAAAAGCTATAGGATGCATCCTTCTCCAATGAACCTTTGTGAGATCGGAGGCGTTGGATCTGCAGCTTTCCTGCCGGAGGCTCTGGCCAGAGCAGCACGGGTGGAGGCGGACGCGTTGCTTGCTAAGTAGAACGAGCTCGGAGGCGGAAGTGGTAAATACGATCGGCGCTGATCGGGCTGGACGTGGAGAGGTCGAGCCAGGAGACATCTGGGGCTGGCGATTGAGGAGGGCAGCAAACACTCGCGTGTGGTGGGGAATGAGTGGATGCAGGGTTAGGGACGAGAGGCGGCGGCCGTACGGTCGGACAGCACGATCCGGCGAGAGAGAAGGAACCGACCCTTCTCCAATTTTCCTCGCAACTGCTCTCCAGCCCAATCCGTCGTTATCCTTGAATTTCTACGCCGCGCAAGATGAGTGGAGGTAGCCGTCCAAGCTTTGACTCCCTTCTGCCTGAATCCTGGCCAGAGCCCCACGTGCCTCTCCGCATAGGTCAACCTCAAGCGCTGGTGTGCGCGCCTCACCGAGGAGGACTGCCGCCGCCCATTGGAGCCTCGCCACACATGCCATGGTGCTCTCATCCAAACGAGCAGCTTTTTCCGTACTCAAACCATCCCATCTTAGTTCTCATTATGTTCCATATTTAGTTATTTACAGGAGGTTTCTACGCTCTCTTGATTTATTCGTGGAAAGAGAGCAACGTAATGAGCATTTGTCTTATTTTATCACAGAGAAGCTCCAGGCCTGGCTGACTGCTGGGAAGATAATATTTTGATCTATAGTAAGGAGACTGGTTCGCTATGAATTTTGCATAATAGCAACGCATGCCTTCTCTTGCTGAAAGATGCAATGGGCTGCCTTTAAAAATACTGAATGTTGTGCATCACTCTTGCAATAGGAAAAGAATCAGCAGTATCTTGGCACAACTTGTGTGAGGAGATAACGGAGTTCAGAAGTTCCATATATTGAAAAGGTATGTCTGAATGCCTATGGAATTGGTCAGTTTGTCTAATCTAGCAACTTGCGTGTATAAACGTGTAAAACCATATGCTTGATGTGTCACATCCAGCTAAGATTGTGAGTAGCAGTAGATCGAAACACAAATACTTTCACTTTGATAATTATCTGAGGTTTGCTTGATTCATATTTACAATGTATGATTCGCTCCCGTTTGTCTGAATTTGGCATGCCATTCAATTCACGAGAGGTACATCCGAAGCTAACAAAAGTGTGCTTATTTTATTTTGCACTTGGCTCATACGTATTATTATTGAATTTTTGCTCTGCTTAGCAGTTGAAAAAGGAGATCTTTGAGATAGTCTATTATCATCCTTTGAAAACTTGTGTTGAGATTGCCGTCAAAGGTCCTAATGAAACTTATGTCTAAAGTCCAGTCAGCAAGCTAGATTTGTCGAATGTATGTAGCCTGTCGTTTGTACTGAACATATTATGATTATGTTGGACTATAAATTTCACAAAGAGAATTTTAGATGATGAAGAAAATAACAGAATTGTTTTGTGGTCACCATCCGTAATGAGATATCTGAGGAGATAATTTTAGCATGAATGGTCTACTTATTAACTCTTCTCAACAACACCTTTGAGATAGGCCCTTCCCACTAATTAATGTTGTTCTTATCAACTATTGCGATAACTTTCTTTGCGGTAACTATTGTGATTAATTAATTTATTAACTACGATATTGCAATACGATCAGCTTCCTAACAAGAACTTACTATAATTTTTCTCTCCCGTAGCAACGCACGGGCATATTTGCTAGTTTAATGAAAAAGGCAATATTTAAGCAACAAAGTAGCTATGTTTCTTAAGATCATCAGAAAATAAACTACTCAAAGAGGAGAGCTCATTCATATGTTTCATAGCACTTTCATTTTCATTACCACAAAAAGGTTCTTTCTCAATAATAGATATATAAGATAAATCAAGAGAGAAATCATAATCCTTATCCCTAATATTAATGGGAGAAGTGGCAAACTTAGCATCAGGTGATAATTTATATTTAACAGCACGACTTTCAATAAGACTTATAGCAACATCTCTATCCTTCATAGCATGTATTTAATCAATAAGATCATCATTAAGTTCAATATAGCAATCATCAAAATCATCACCAGGATTCTCTCTAAGCTCAGGTGAAACTGCAGGAGTAACTCGATTTTTATCAGGAGTTTCAGTGTTTGCAATATTTTTAGCTTTACTAATAATAGCATCTAAGAAAGGACCGAGAGAACCACTCTCATCAAGTACAGTAGAAGCATCATCAAAAGTATCAGAAGTATTTTCAGATTCAGCAGAAGTACCACGTGTAGCATGTGTACGTGGTGGTGTAAGAAGCTTACTCATAACAGACGGTGAATCAAGAGCAACAGAGGTGTTCAGAGTTGTACCTCTTCTTGTAGTGGATGGTAATATAGGAAACTTTCCATCACGAGTCTTACCCATGATGAATGATTGGCAGTAGATAATAGTACTCTCCGGTGAGCATGCAAATAAAGCTATTCTCCCCGGCAACGGCGCTAGAAAATAGTTTTGATAACCCACAAGTATAGGGGATCGCAACAGTCTTCGAGGGAAGTAAACCTCAAATTTATTGATTCAACACAAGGAGAGCCAAAGAGTATTTGTGAGCCTTAACGGGTGAGTTGTCAATTCACCTGCACCTGAAAGTGGACTTGTTCGCAGTGGTTTATCAGTAGTAACAGTTTTATAATAGCAGCATTAGTGAAATAATAGCAACAGTGAAATGAAAACAGCAGCAGTAGTGTTTGAAGTAAAACAGCGGGATTAAATAATGTAGGTATAGGGATAGATGAACGGGCTTTGCATGGATAAGATAGTTCATATAATAATCAATACATGGGAATTGCAGATAAATAAGATAAAGCATCCAAGCACTAAGTAACCATAGGCATGTGTTCCGTAAATAGTCGTACGTGCTCGCAATAAGACTTGCACAACATCTTTTGTCCTACCAGCCGGTTTTCAGCGGGGCCTCAAGGGAACTACTGGTAATTAAGGTGTTCCTTTTAATAGAACACCAGAGCAAAGCATTCACACTTCGTGAACACATGTGATCCTCACATCACAGCCATCCCTTCCGGTTGTCCCAATTTCTATCACTTCGGGGCCTCGGGTTCCGGACAACGATATGTGTAAACAACTTGCAGGTATGATGAACAATAATTATCATCGTGATTCAATAACATGTTCAGATCTAAGATCATGACACTCGGGCCCAAAGTGACAAGCATTAAGCATAACAAGTTGCAACAATGTCAATAGCACTAATAGAGGATACTAGGCACTATGCCCTAACAATCACGACATTATTACATGAACAATCTCATCCAATCCCTACCATCCCCTTCAGCCTACAGCGGGGGAATTACTCACACATGGATTGCGGAAACATGGATGGTCGATGGAGAGGCGTTGGTGATGACGATGGCGATGATCTCTTCCAATTCCCCGTCCTGACAGGGTGCCAGAATGGAGTTTCTGAACACCGAAAAAGAATTCGCGATGCGGACAGAGCTATGGACTTCTTTCTGGAAAACGATCAAACCCCCTCGGGTTTTTAGGTTTTGGGGCATATATAGTCGAAAGGGGGGTCCGAGGGGGTGCCCGAGGTGGGCTCACCATGCCCAGGAGCGGGCCCACCTTGGCTGCGCCTCGGGGTGGTGAGGGCACACCCTTGCCCCTCTCCGACTCATCTTCTGGCTCCGGGAGTCTTCGGGTAAAATATGGACTCTCCCTTCGTTTCCGGGTATTTTCCTAAAAGTTGATTTTCTGCGATAAAACGGGACACCAAAGTAATTCTGCTGAAAACAGCATTAGTCTGTGTTAGTTGCATTCAAAACACAGAAGTTTAGAGGGAAAACATCAACAAAGTGTTCGGAAAAGTAGATACGTTTTTACGTATCAGCGCCCCAAAACCCTAACCCTAAAATCGCCCCACCGCCAGAAGCCATTGTTCGCCTTTAACTTCAGCATGGGCATCGCTTGTCGCTGTCGATGTGCACACCAGGAAGAACCACGAGAGAAGGACGAGGATCCCAGCCACGAGGGGAGTCCACCGCCGTCCTCAGCCCCGCTGGAAGGCCACTCAACGTCGGTGCCATCCACCACCCGACGCAGCGCCGCCGTCTCCTTCTTCTACGATGATGACACTCCAGTGAGCTCCCTCTCTGTCTTTCCAGGCCGTCCGATCGACATCCAACGACTTCTTTTAGATCGAGTCGAGCCCGCGAGCTAAGCCAAGTCATGGAGCCAAGCCTTGAGCCATTCCCTTCCCACCATCAGATCCAGATCCCGTGGCCACAAATAGCTCACTAATCGAATCGCTACCGGCCAATTATAAGCTTCCACGTCACCCAACACTTTTTCTAATTATTCCGGAATTATTTTAAATAGGCAGTTTTGCAGAAACACCAGTCGATCTTAGATCAATCATAACTTTTTAAACGTAGATCCAAATTAAGAAAACTTGGACTTTTTGAAATCAGCACAAAATGTAGAATAATTTAGCACTATCAAAATTCAAATTTGAAAAACTTGAATTTGTTCAAATTCAAATATGCTTGTTTAGTCATTTTTGGCATAGTTTAAATTCTATAAATTCAAATTTTGTAAATAAAATATTTATGTAAACCCTAGGTCGTGTACTAACAATACCCAATGCACAAAATCATATTTGGCTAAGTGTAAAAATGTTTCCTTAGAGTTTTGTGCTCTTTTACTATTATGACTTGGTTATTTTCAGTAAAGTTTTTTAATATATTTTTCCTTAGCAAAATTTCTCTAAGTGCTAAGTCTAGACCAGGGACACCAAATACTAAGCCCTTAGGAACTTTGAAATATTTCTAAGTTAAGTTAACCCAATTGGCCTCTTGGTGAAAAACCACTAAGTCTGGTTTGGTGAAGACAATGAAGTGAAGCAAAGTACCTGCTCTTCATCCTTTGAGTCAAGCGGAAGGAACTACATGAAGAACAATGAAGGACTTAGCAAAAACAGACTTCAGAAGCATCTCTAAGAAGTAGAAGCACATAGAAGAAAATCAAGGAACTTTAAGGAGACCAACCATCCTTTTTCTCTAAGTCTTTCTCCCTCTTCTTTTCTTCTCCATTTGACTTAGTGGTGTGGCCAAGTTAGGTTCAAGACCAGCCCTGGTGATACCAAATCCATAAGTCTACAAAACCATCAAGTCCTACAAGAAGATATGAAGTCACCACACCAAGAGGAAACAACTTGAAGATGATCTTTGAAGACCAACCATGTGAAGACTTGGAATTTGTTTTCCAAGACTTAGAATTTCGTTTCAAGATGATTAGCATCAAGTTTGTTTTTGTCCAAGACTTAGAATTTGTTTTTCAAGTAAGAAGAGAGTTTTGACCAAGACAACAACCAGAAGCCTTTCACCAAGAATAAGAACTTCAACAAAAGTCAACTCAAGAAGAATACTCTCCCATATTTATTATTACTAAGTATGAGTTGTTAGGTGGTTGTAATACATTACTAACGCATAATCTTTTCTTCCTAGTTCAGCACTCTAAAACATTCAGGCGCAACAAAGCGCGCCCAACCCTTCTAGTATCTATCTATCTATCCCTCTGATAAGACAAAGCCCTATTAGAGAATCATTAAAGTTGTCTATCTTAACATGCGGCCTAGCCATATCATCAACAATAGCAGCCGTCTGATTATCATCTCAGTTTGTCCACTATTCTGTCCCGATACACTGCTCCAACGTGGTGAAGCCATCTACTCAGGTCATCTCTTGTGTAAAAAAAATGCAGAACTTTGTCTATGCTATTGCGGTCCTATCTTTTGCTCAGTTGCTACTCCCCCACATCCAATTGATTTTCTGGACTTCTCATCTTCGACTGTAAGTCCACTTTCTCTTCCTCTCCTCACTACTTCAAACGAGAAGATTTCATAAGCCTTGTGATATGTCATAAACGTATCCTTAATTCTTGATGTTCCATGTTGTTTTCATGTTGTTTCCCACATGTTTGCTATACACTTTATGTCATTTTTATCGATTTTTCGGACTAACCTATTGAAAAGATGTCACAGATTCAGTTCCCTGTTTTATGTTGTTTTTAGTTTCAGAAAAGTTATTCTGGAAATATTCTCGGAATTGGAAAATTCGAAAGCCAGAAGTCTTAGAAGTCTCGGAAGCTTCCAGAAGTCCCAAAGAGCCCCGGAGGGGGGCCACACCATGGGGTGGCGTTGTAATACATTACTAACGCATAATTTTTTCTTCCTAGTTCAGCACTCTAAAACATTCAGGCGCAACAAAGCGCGCCCAACCCTTCTAGTATCTATCTATCTATCCCTCTGATAAGACAAAGCCCTATTAGAGAATCATTAAAGTTGTCTATCTTAACATGCGGCCTAGCCATATCATCAACAATAGCAGCCGTCTGATTATCATCTCAGTTTGTCCACTATTCTGTCCCGATACACTGCTCCAACGTGGTGAAGCCATCTACTCAGGTCATCTCTTGTGTAAAAAAATGCAGAACTTTGTCTATGCTATTGTGGTCCTATCTTTTGCTCAGTTGCTACTCCCCCACATCCAATTGATTTTCTGGACTTCTCATCTTCGACTGTAAGTCCACTTTCTCTTCCTCTCCTCACAACTTCAAACGAGAAGATTTCATAAGCCTTGTGATACGTCATAAACATATCCTTAATTCTTGATGTTCCATGTTGTTTTCATGTTGTTTCCCACATGTTTGCTATACACTTTATGTCATTTTTATCGATTTTTCGGACTAACCTATTGAAAAGATGTCACAGATTCAGTTCCCTGTTTTCTGCTGTTTTTAGTTTCAGAAAAGTTGTTCTGGAAATATTCTCGGAATTGGAAAATTCGAAAGCCAGAAGTCTTAGAAGTCTCGGAAGCTTCCAGAAGTCCCAAAGAGCCCCGGAGGGGGGCCACACCATGGGGTGGCGCGGGTCCCCCTGGCCGCACCACCTGGTGGTGTAGGCCCCTGGCCACCCCCCCCCGGCATCGCCCTTTCGCCTATTTATACTCCCCCGAGGGAAAACCCTAAATACATCGAATTTTTCCACAAAATACATCCGTAGCTCCGCCGCCGACGCCGCCAACAAGTTTCGGGGGACAGATCTTTGTTCTGGCACCCTGTCGGGACGGGGAAGTGCCCTCGGAACCATCTCCATCGGCTCCACCGCCATCTCCATCGTTGTTGCTGTCTCCTATGATGAGGAGGGAGTAGTTCTTCCCCGAGGATGAAGGCTCTACCGGTAGCTATGTGATTCATCTCTCTCTCCCATGGTGTGATCTATATGTGATCATGAGCTTTGTAATCTATTTGAATTCGTAGATGTTACTCTCTATCTTTTGCTACTCAAGTGCTTTATTAATATGAACTTTGGAGTCACTTTGATCACGGTGTGAAGGTGACAGTGTGCACATCGTGTGTGTCTCCTAGTGTTCGTTATTTGTTATGAGATCTTCGTAAACGCTTTGATCATAGTGTAAAGGTGACAGTGTGTGCACCGTGTGGTTTAGCATTATATTTATATTTTGTATTGGATAACCCTATGAAATTGTGGTGTTTGCGTGGAACCATCTGGGTCCCAAGGTGATAGCATGGGGGTTACTTGGTGAAAGTGCAAACACGCTTAAATCATCTTGTTTTGATGTTTGTTAACAACACATGTATCCTTAACTGTGTTGATGTATTTCAGGGCCTATACAACATATTTGATGTGCTGGTATTGTGTTACAAATAGGAGCAAAGCCTCTGTAACTTGTTCTGCTGGAGGTTACTCCAGGCCGGAGTCTCCGTTCTCCTAGAACAGAGTCTCCGGTGTGAAGAAATTCACCAGGACGATTTCTCGTCATTTCTGGTGTCGCCTGCGGTACCCAGACCGGAGACTTACCGGAGATACACCGGAGTCTCCGGTGTGGGTATTTCATCTAATGAATTTGGCTAAGTAAAAACTGGTGTCGCCTGCAGTACTCGGTCCGGAGACTTGCCGGAGACTGCCCGGAGTCTCCGATGTGCCTGTGTTCTTTGCCCTCAACTGACCCCAAACACTCAGTGAGCTCAACGGCTAAGTCAAGACCGGAGTCTCCGTCCTCCAGGCCGGAGTCTCCGCACTGAAGTTTTTCTGAAGTTTCTCAAGGTGGTAATCTTGGTGTCGCTTGCGGTATCGACACCGGAGACTTACCGGAGACTGTCCAGAGTCTCCGGTCCAGGGGGTCTGCGAAAATGTTCAGACCGGAGTCTCCGGCCTTTACACCGGAGTCTCCGGTGTGAGTTTGGCAGAAAAGCTCCAACGACTCCAAGACTTAATGAGGGGTATAAATACCCCCTCCCCTCCACCTACCTTGAGCCAACTCGTCCAGAATTAAAGTCACCATTGTTGGAGCTCCCCCACCTTGCTAGATCTCCCAATCCCTCCACCCAAAAGCCTTGATATTTGGAGGATTGAAGGAGAAGGCCCCGATCTACGTCTTCACCAACCGGATTTCATTTCCCCTCTCATTTGCTTGAGGGATATAGCCTAGGGTTTCCTCTCGTGGAGAACCTAGGCATCTTCCTACTCTTTGTTGATTCAAGAAGTGTTGGGAGCCCCCAATTTGGTTGTGGGTGTGTGTGCCCCAAGTTGTTTGTAAATGATTCGATTCCCGCCTCAAAGGGGATCTATAGTGGAAGGTGAACTAGGCCTTTGTGGAGGAGTTCATCGGAGAATAGGGTGAGGCCTTTGTGGCGTTGAGTAGGCCTTCGTGGCGAACTCACACCCCTCCAACGAGACGTACTCCCTTAACAAGGAAGAACTCGGGAATACATCGTGTCTCCGTGTGCTTCCTATCGGTTATCTCGTTCCCTTATCTTTTACTTACTTATACTTGTTGCATTTATTTTTGTACTCACTGCATTAGTTGCTTCCTTGTCATATAGGTAAATTCACCTTAGTAGAACTATCTAGAGAATTTACCTTCGTGTCAAGCCTAATTGTGAAGAAAAATTAAAATTGGTCGTAGCACCTCTAGGTGCCTATACTTTACTTTCAATTGGTATCACAGCCTCGACTCTTCTATCGGTCTTAACCTCCTAAGAATTTAAGTATGGGTGAAGATTCGGATACCGAAGCTTCCGTGGCGAGGGTGTCCACGAATGATCTCAATGAGTTGAAATTTTCATTGACCTCATCCATAGACACCAAAATCAATGTGTTGCGTCAAGTCTTGATGGAACTCTTGAAAGACAAAGGACCGGAGGTCACCGACTCATCTCCTCCGGATGTAGATCCGGAGGGCACCAAGAAAGGGGTAGATGGTGAACCACATAAAAATGCTTCCGCCGAAAACTCCACTAAGAAGGGTACGGAACGAGATGGAGAATTTCACTCCGTTCCCGGAAGTTATTCTCCCGATCCTCCCGTCCCACATCCTCATATAATCCCTAGGGGAGATCCACCTAAAATTGATGCATATTATTTTCGTGAATGGCAATATTACATGGAGACTCACTTGAACTCTTCTTGTATAGAGCTTTGGAGGGTCACTCGTGATGGATACAAGCCTCATGACCCTAAGAACCTAACAAGAAGAGAAGCCGTAGATTGTCAACTCAACTACACCGCCTTGTCAATTCTTCAACAAGCCGTGGGTCCTAACCACATGCCGCACATTCAACAATATTCCACCACCAAGGAAACATGGGACGCTCTTGTCGTCATGTTTATGGGCAATGAGAGCATGCAACGGAATAGATATGATGCCTTGACCAATGAGGACGAAGGGCTCAATATGCATGATGGAGAGAACCATGAAGACATGTACTGAAGGCTCAAGAAACTTGCCACCGCATTCACTAATGTTGGTGCCAAGTACATTGATGATCCTTGGATCAAAAGTAAGTACATGATTGCCCTCATGCTATTTGAGCCCGCGGACTTGAAGAGCATTCAAGGAACACATGATTTACCTTCCATGACCTCAACTGAAGTTATGCAAGAAATGTGCTCCTATCAAGTGCAAACCAAGAATGCTCTTGACAACCGTGCTAGGGCCATAGGAATGCACAAAGGGGCATCGGTTGCTTTGAAGGCCAAGGTTGTGTCTCAATAAGTTGAGTATGAAGAAGAAGGCAATGAGGTGTTGGCTCCGTTGAAGGATGAAGAGTATGATCTCGTGCTCAAGGATATCATTGCTCTCACCGTGCAAAAGTTTTGGAGGAATCCTCCCAAGGCCAAGAAATTTGTTGAGGATAAAACTAAGTCTCGCTATGGCAATGATGGGGCTCAAAAACTGAGGTCTTGCTTCAATTGCCAAGATAAGTACCACTTCATCGCAGAGTGTCCTTATGAAAATAGAGAAAACCATGGTGGCAACCTCGTTCGCAAGGACAAGTACAAGGTTGAGTACAAGAAACCTCATTTCAAGAAGAAACCTTTCAACAAGAAATCTCCCACCAAGTTTGTGCTAGTGACTCAAGAGGAATATGATTCCGGGAGTGGTGAAGAAGAAGAAACCACTAGTGAAGTGGCCGCTCTAGCTATTGCCTCGACTCCATCGTCTTCATCTCTCTTTGAATCCCTCAATGAAAATCATCCTCACCCAAATGCCAAGTGCTTCATGGCTAAGGCCTCGGAGGTATCACCGTCTTCCAACTCTAAGACCCCAAGTGAACTAGAAAATCTTGTTAGTCTTAGAGTAGAAGATGAATTGGTCTCTTTGGAACGTATTATGTCTAACATGCAAGGGGAGACCAAGAAGTACTTCGAACATCTCATGAGCCAATTGGGAGAGTCCCAAGAAGCTCTTGAGAAGAAAGGTGAGGTTGAAAGAAGGGATGCGGATGAAATTGCATCCCTCACTATGACTCTTGAGGAAGAGCATGATGGTAGAGTTTCTCTTGAGGATGAACTTCAATCTATTGAAGAAAATCATAATGAACTTGTTTCTAATATCACTAAGGAACGTGATCTTGCTATTGCTAAATATAAAAAGGCTAAAAAGGATAACGATTTGAGTTTGGGGTTGGTCATGGTAAACTAACCGATGAGTTTGAAAAACTAACCGAGGCTCACAAAGCTTTGGAGAGTTAGCATGTCGCACCCGGACTTCTAGAGGATACTCGCAGTTCCGTTGAACAGTAGTGGATTGGATTACGGGGCTTACCGGCACCCGCATCTCTTACGAGTAGGCCAACACACGTATGTGTGACAACCAACCCCTATCTGTTCATCGTCTACGTAAACCATCCCATAGAAATCAGGATACTACCATTGACGTACTTCATACCATACACACATGGTACGTCAACGGCGTTGAACAAAATGATAGCACAACATATCTCTAAGACACAAAAGATGGAAATAAGTTGCAAATAGCTCTCACTAGAGCAGAGATAGCAAATACAATCATCCAGAGGACACATGTCCCAACATAACATCATTACATCACAGCGGAAGCATTCAAAAGGTCTGAGTACAGACAAAATCCAAATAGGCTTAAGAAGCCGGAAACGAAAAGACGGAGCCCATCCACGAAGTTTCGGATCCTGCCCGGGTCCGCTATCCACCCGTCAGCAGCCTCGTCGAACTCCATGTAGTAGCCACCATGGGGATCCTCGTAAGCGTAGTCTGCGGAACCACAGACCCAAAGGGGTCAGTACATAAACGTACTGGCAAGCAAGACTCACAGTTCACCAAAGTGTAACCCGTCAACACCAAGCACAGATGCTTTGGGTTCAACGGAAGAAAGGGTGATATAAAAGATGCGACAGCGGGCTGCACTAACCAACTACAGAAACGTACTATAACTTCCGGCTAACAGAAAAGGAGATAAGATAGCGTATCGTAACCAACTACCAGCTAACTCCAAACAAACCCATCCTGGATCTCGCCCCTTATCCAAAGAAGCAATCCGAGGATAACTCACACAGTTGGATTAATGATGGTTCAGGTTATTGTGTCCATAAACCTATTACTAGTCAAGTTATTATAGTTAGGTGTAAGTTGTCTGAGTACTTGTTAGCCAGTACTTTCACCAAGCCGTCACATAACCGCGGAGAACACGGCTTCTCGAGAAGATTCATCCCTGCAGGGTGTGCTCCAGTACCCGTACACACTCAAGCCACCAACTAAAACTCAGGTTGACTTGACACGACTCGAACCATCTCTACAGTCTGTCCTAGGAGCCACGGAGCTATAAGGTCCCAGCCACGCAGCCGAATACTCAGCGCAAGTGTGCAAAACTCCCGCAGGACGCAACACCCCAGCAATACAGGCCTCGCCCTATATGTGTGCGTCATCATCATCACCAGTAACCATGGGAGCGACCCATTTATGCGTATGAGCCAAATGGAACACCCGAACTAAGTGTGGCTCTTCGGACAAACTGCGGATCAGATCAAAGTCGAGGGGGGTTCCATACCACCACCCGGATGCGGTGAGCACGCTCATCATGGATCAGTAGACAAGACCCTTTTCCTAATTAGGGTCGACACTAGCAGGCCTCAAAACCCTAACCCGGGCCTCCTGCCGGTGCCTTAACATCAAATTATTATTACCCAAACATTAACAGGTTGATTGGTTAACATCGAGCCCCAGTACATAATACAATATGATAACAGAAAGTAACGGACAACAGACTCGAGCAAAACAACCCTAAGCATGCTAGTAAGACACGAGCAACAAGCAATGGGGTTTTAGGTGTGGAGGTGAGGCTATATCAGGGTTAAAGGATGACATATGATAGGATCGGAACAGAAGCAACGATTCATAGGGCTAGAAGAATAGACAACGGAAAGTATCGGTATCCAATGTTGAAAGGAACACGATGGTTCATGTGAGTGAATACTTGCCTGCAAGCTCAGCAGCCTGGTACTGAGCTAAATCCTCAAAAGGGGTGTCGTAAAGATCGTCTGTCTCAACGTCGTCATCTATTCGAGAAGAAGCAAACAAACAACACAGAGAGACAAACAATCAATAACATGGCATAATGCACAAACATGGGATGATGCATGACCATTTAATTTATGCATCAAAAATAAACTAGTTGTCATGGTAACATAACATGATTAAATGGACCCACATGCAATTTGGATTGCATATGGAAAGCCCATGAATTAAGGTTGAAATAATTGTTTTACAACTAATCAACAGGTGAAAGTGGATTAGTATGATGCATGGATGAGGAAAACAGAAAAATAGCAACAATAGAATCAATTGGAAATAAGGTTTACCAATTTGTAAATTTATTTATTAAGTTATGGAATTTTGGTTCCTTAAAGGTGTTCCACAAGCATTTGTTGTTTTCACCAATTTTAATTGCTCAAAATAGCTAACAAAGTTTTTATTTGGAAAGAACACAAATTTTTAGGTGGAATACATGTTTCAATTATTGAAAAAGGAATTACCATGATTTAATTATGAACTAAACAAGATTAAACAGGTTTTAAATGAATTTAAAACAAGTATGAATTTATTTGAATTTTATTTGTTCAAAACATAAACCCAACTTCAAATTTGAAAAGTTTATACTTTTCTGGTTTGAAAACATATTTTATATGTTCAAAAATAATTTAATTTGAGCAAGTTATGAATTTAGCAATTTTAAATGAATTAAACAAGGTTTAAAATTATTTAAGCAATTTTAATTATTCAAATCATGAAACAAAATTTATATTTGGTTAGGTGGTTTAATTTGACATGGAAAACATATTTTATTTGTGACATTTGGATTAATATTGAATTATTTATGTAATTAAGCAAATGTGAAAATAATTGTTTGAATTTGAAATTTGAAAATATTTGAAATGCTCAAAACAGAAAACAAATGGCTTAATTAGATAGAGAATTAAATTTTGTTCAGAAATCATATTTTATTTATATTATTTGGAGTTGGGATTCAAAAGTTATGTGAGTTTTGTTTTTAGGGACTAAACTGTAAAATTAATTGGACTGATATTAAAGAAAAATAGGCAGAAAAGAAAACTGCACCGCGCAGTGACCCAGAATGGGCCACTGCCAGTGGGCAAGGCCACTGTGGCGCCTACGTGGCGTGGCTGGGGGTCGACGTGGCCCCCAGGGCCACTGACGCGCGGGGCCAGCGCGGGTGCGCGCAAGGGAAAAAAGGGGAGGCGAAAATCGCCTCCCGCGGGACTCGAACCCGCGACGTGGTGCACTCGCGCACGGTGGGCTGCCAGTGCGGCTCTGAGCGATTCCTTGTTAGGTGAGCGCAGCGAAGGAGGATATCATGTGTTTCCCGTAAGTTATTTTTGACTGACGAACCTGAACTCCGAGTGACAGAAGCAAAACGACCGAGGGGAACGTCCGCCGGCGGCGTGCTGTCCGCGCGGCCGCTGCGCGAGTGGCGAGCGTGTGCTTGCGGGCCGGTGTGCGGGTAAGTGCTCGGCGCGGATGCGGTCGTGCGAGGGCAGAGAGGGAAGGAGACGAGGGGGAGGGAGAAGCTCACAGCGATGGACGTACAGAGGAGCAGTCGGTGGCAACGGTGGCGAACTCGAAGATGGCGGCGGCGATTCGGTGAACCTCGGGAGAAACGGAGGGGGCCGCGAGGAAGAGGGAAACTTGGGCTTTCCGTTCCCGGCCCTAGCACGGCAGGGAGGGCACCGTGGCGGCGGCGACGAGCCGGAGAGGGAGGCGGCGGTGGTGGCCTTCGGTGAGGATACAGAGAACAGCGAGAGGGAGCAGGGGGCAGAGAGAGGGAGAAGAGAAAGGTGGCGGCGCGAGGGAGAAAGGGAGGAAGAAAAATTAGGGCAGGAGGGGGAGCTCGAGGGCAAGGATAAAGGGGAGGTGGAGCACCTGATCGCCGTCTGCTCCTGTACCTGTCAACATGGAGGCGCACGATGGTAGCCGTACAGGAGGTAGAAGACAGGAGAGGGGTACCAGGCCTTGGGGCCAGTTGGGCTGGCCCAAATGGGCTGGATGCCCTTTCCCCCTCTCTTTCTTTTTTTTAATCTTTTTCTTCCTTTTATTTTTTTTTCAGTTTTGGAAAAGGAGCAAGAAGAGATGGGTTTAGGGGTTAGCAAAATTTTTGGGACAATTTTATTGATTAAGTATTGTAATAGCAACAAGTACACACTTTGGTTTTCCAAAATATTTTAAATATGTTGTTGGTTTGAAATTTGATTGAAAACAATATTAATTGAATAATTTTGACTTAAGCCACTTAGAAGTTTTAAATTCAAATTTATTGTGAAACAAGTGATTGCTTTGTTTTGCAATTTTCATAATTTCAAATATGGTTGCTGTTGGTAATTGAATTTGAATGCAATTTGAATTAATTGAAATATTAAAAAGAACAATTCAATAGTTTGAGCTTTTAATTCTTAATGGAAACAATTGGATGTTTTATTTGAACTTTTTATTTGGAAAATTGTGACATAACAAGTATGAATAAAGGTTTGAATTCTTGGTTTGAAAATCATATAGAAAACAAATGGAAACAAATGAAATCAAATGCAAAACAAATGCAAACAAAAGGCAATGACTATGATGACATGATGCAAAGCAATAATAAAACAAGAAACAAACATTCTAAAGGGAGATTTTCATACTTGGGATGTTACAAAATGCCCCCCCCCCCCCTTGAAGGAATCGCGCCCGAGATTCCTACTGAGAAGTGAAAAGGTCCGGATACTTCTTGCGAAGATCCTCTTCGGTCTCCCACGTTGCCTCTTTATCAGAATGATGAGACCACTGCACTTTTAAGAACTTGGTGCTCTTGTTGCGAGTCTTACGCTCGGTCTCATCGAGAATTCGAACAGGGTGCTCCTCATAAGATAGGTCTTCTTGCAGTTCAATGGAATCATGATCAACTGCACGATCCGGATCTTTGAAACACCTCTTGAGTTGTGACACGTGAAACACATCGTGCACCTTGGATAGTTTTTCTGGAAGTTCAAGACGATAGGCATTTTCCGCACGCCTTCAGAGAATGTTGAACAGACCAATGTATCTTGGTGCTAGCTTTCCTTTCACACCAAAACGATGAGTGCCTCTGAGGGGAGTTACACGGAGATATGCTTTGTCACCAGGTGCATAGATCATATCCCTGTGCTTGCTATCATAGTAGCTTTTCTGACGAGACTGAGCAATCTTGAGATTGTCACGAATGATGCGAACTTTCTCTTCGGCTTCCTTAATAATGTCAGGGCCTAAGAGTGAACGTTCACCAGCTCCAGACCAATTGATTGGACTCCTGCATCTGCGGCCATAGAGAGCTTCAAATGGTGCCATGCCTAGGCTTGCCTGGAAGCTGTTGTTGTAGGAGAATTCAGCATATGGAAGGCATTCCTCCCATTTCATGCCAAAGGATAGACCACATGCTCTGAGCATATCCTCGAGAATCTGATTGACTCTTTCGACTTGCCCTTGAGACTGAGGGTGATAAGCTGTGCTGAACAGAAGTTTGGTGCCCAATGCTTCTTGAAAACTCTTCCAGAAATGAGAAGTGAATATACTTCCACGGTCTGAGCTTATTTCCAATGGAACACCATGAAGAGGAACAATCTTTGTTGTGTAGAGCTCTGCTAACTGGCTAGCTGAGATTGTCTCTTGACAGGAAAGAAGTGAGCTACTTTAGTGAG
Source organism: Alopecurus myosuroides (assembly GCA_028641055.1). Taxonomy (NCBI): domain Eukaryota; kingdom Viridiplantae; phylum Streptophyta; class Magnoliopsida; order Poales; family Poaceae; genus Alopecurus; species Alopecurus myosuroides. Next base: position 265,262,494 of record CM054060.1, read on the forward strand.
ACGATCAATAACAACGAAGATTGCATCGTTGCCCTTCTTGGACTTTGGAAAACCAGTGACGAAGTCCATTTCAATCATGTCCCACTTCCACTCAGGAATTTTCAGAGGTTGGAGAAGACCGGCTGTTTTCTGATGAACTGCCTTAACACGTTGACAAACGTCGCATTCAGAAACGTATTGAGCAATTTCACGTTTCATGCCAGACCACCAATACAGCGTCTTGAGATCCTGGTACATCTTTGTACTTCCAGGGTGTATGGAGAGAGGAGTTTCATGAGCCTCCTTGAGAATAACATCTTTGAGACTTTGAATTTGAGGAACTGCAATGCGTCCTTCGAAGAACACAGTTCCCTTGTCATCAATTGAGAAGCACTCATACTTCACATTGCCTGCTTTGATGTTATTTGCGATCTTCTTGATCTCAGCATCACGAAGTTGTTCAGAACGAATCTTGTCCTCGAGAGTTGGACTGGCTGTCAAGTCTACAAGATAACCTTGAGGAACAAGACCAAGGTTGAGCTTCTGGAATTCTTCATGAAGAGGAGGTTGGCTTTCCATGATCATGAGATTATTGCAATACGACTTGCGACTGAGAGCATCGGCCATAACATTAGCCTTGCCTGGAGTGTAAGAAATGGTAAGATCGAAGTCTTTGATCTTTTCAATCCATCTCCTTTGCCTGAGGTTTTGATCTGGTTGAGTGAAGATGTATTTCAGACTCTTATGATCGGAAAAGATTTCAGTGCGATTACCCAACAAGTATTGCCTCCATTTCTTGAGGGCAAACACAACTGCTGCAAGTCCAAGGTCATGTGTGGGATAATTGAGCTCATGTGCATTCAACTGACGTGAAGCATAAGCCACAACTTGACGTTCTTGCATAAGAACTGCTCCTAGACCTTGGAGAGAAGCATCACAGAATATTTGGAAGGGTTTGGTAGTATCTGGGCCAACCAGAACTGGTGTAGAAGTGAGTTTAGTCTTCAGGAGATTGAAACTTTCATCACATTGTGGAGACCAAACGAACTTCTTGTCCTTCTTTGTGAGATCAGTGAGAGGTTTGGCAATTTTGGAGAAGTTTTGGACGAAACGACGGCAATAGCTAGCCAAGCCAAGAAAACTTCTGACTTGCTTCACCGTCTTAGGAGGTTTCCAATCAACAATTGCCTTAACCTTTTCTGGATCAATGGCTATGCCCTTGGCAGAGATGACATGACCAAGGTAAGCAACTTCTGGAATCCAGAACTCACATTTGGAGAACTTGGCATATAGACGATGCTCGCGAAGTTTCATGAGAGTGAGACGAAGGTGTTCTCCATGCTCTTCCTCGGATTTTGAGTAGACAAGAATATCATCAAGATATACCACAACGAACTTGTCGAGGTATTCATGGAAGACAGAATTCATGAGTCGAGAGAAGGTCGCCGGTGCATTGGTGAGGCCAAAGGACATGACGGTGTATTCATATAGACCGTAGCGAGTGGTGAAAGCTGTTTTTGGAATATCTTCCTTTCTGATCTTTATTTGATGGTAACCCATTCTCAAGTCCAGCTTGGAGAATATTGAGGCTCCAGCAAGTTGATCAAAAAGATCATCGATACGAGGAATTGGATACTTGTTTTTGATGGTTTTCTCGTTAAGAGGATGATAGTCAACAACGAGTCTCTTTGTTTGATCCTTCTTCGCAACGAACAGAGTTGGGCAACCCCAAGCCGAGGAACTAGGTTGAATGTAACCTTTCTCCATGTACATATCGATTTGCTCCTTCAACAACTTCAGTTCAGGAGGAGCTATCTTGTATGGATGCTTAGAGATTGGAGCAGTACCTGGTTCAAGTTCGATCACGAACTCAACTGCTCTGTCAGGAGGCATTCCTGGCAATTCTTCTGGAAAGACATCTGGGAAGTCACAAACCACCGGAATAGTTTCAATAGATGGTAGAGGATTTGCATTGAGAGTGTAGAGTTGAACAACTGGATTTTCAGCATGGAAGTAGACTATCTGGCCAGAAGGGTGTGTGATTTTGACAGACTTAGCAGGACAATCAATGACTGCTTTGTTGGCTACCAGCCAATCCATCCCAAGAATGACATCAATATCTGAAGAGTGGAGAGCTATCAAAGATGCCTGGAATGGAAGGTTTCCAATTGTGATCTCGATGTTCTGGCTAACTTTATTGCTTTGCCAGCTAGATCCCGGTGATTTCACTAGGAAAGGGATAGACAACTGTTCGAAGTTGATTCCACTGTTGTTTGCAAAGCATTGAGAGATGAAATAATGTGAAGCACCAGAATCGAACAAGACTTTAGCACGAAACGAGTTCACAAGAAGTGTGCCCATTACAACCTCTGGAGATTCTTCTGCTCCCTGGGCCTTGACATGGTTCACCCTCACAGTTCTCAAGACAGACTTGTTCCTGTTGCGGGGCCTAGGCGAAGAAGTGTGTACCACCACATGATTAACATTAGAGATAGGTAGTGATGGTAGCTTGTTCTGCGGGCACTTGTAGGAGTAGTGTCCTGATAGACCGCACTTGAAGCATGTACTAGCAGAACGAGGAGCTGTTGGACTTGGCTGAGATGGAGCACCTCCTAAAGATACCACTGGGGTGGCAGGGCGGGCAAGAAATCCTGCCGGGCTTGGCAAGCAGATGGGCGGTGTTGGAGTGGTATATGGAACCCAAACTCTTCGTTTTTGTGGAGGCATGATAGCTTTTGAGAGATTAGCCTGTTCACGAGAGTGCTTACGAGATTCCTCAACCAACTTGCGCCCATGCTCTTCATTTAGAGCGATGTTGATGAGGTCCTCAAAATTCTTGGCCTTGATGTTGGTGAGAGCATACTTGAGTTCCGGGTTGAGACCCCTGCGGAACTTTGCCATCTTTCTCGCTTCCGTGGAGATTTCATCTCCGGCGTAGCGAGCCAGACGATTGAACTCTCTTTGGTATTCGAGAACGTCCAATTTGCCTTGTGTGAAAGAATAGAATTCCTCACGCATTTTCTCCATGAGCCCATCGGGAATGTGATGGCGCACGAAGGCTTGCTTGAAATCCTCCCATGTGATTGCCACACTAGGACCTCTCATTTCTTGGAAATTCTCCCACCAAGACATGGATTGTCCACGGAGAAGGTAGGTCATGTAAGGAACACGGTCCTCGTCAGCCACATGAGCTACCATAAGAGTACGGTTCATTTCACGGAGCCAGTCATCAGCATCCAATGGCTCGGAGGAGGTATCAAACGTGCGCGGGTTGAGCTCAAGGAACTCCCGAATAGACACCCGGGTGTTGCCATTACTCCCAAGGTCTTGGTTCTGCTGCATCTGCTTTATAACTTGTGTCATCTGAGACAGCACTTTCCCCATCTCAGGTGGCAGTGTGGGTTCTTCGTCACCACTTTCCATCCTGAAGAGGATACCACGATTAACACACTAACCGGATAACAAAATCCAATATAAGTGCTTAAAAGGATTACTTCAGACGGTAAGTCGACAGCATAGAACAAGGATGGAGGTTAACAACGGATCAACAGATAAGTTGTTACAACGGAAGAGAAGATTTATGAAGGATGATATCGAAGCAACAACTGGGAAACAGGAGACCACAAACACCTGAGGTACTACGGAGAAAAACCCATCCGGGCTTCTAAAGGGTCAACATCTACTGCTTAAGGAATAGAGGATCTGCTTCCGGGGCTTACACGCCTCCGTTCTCAATCGTGAGTAGGCAACATGATAAATCATGTCACAACCACCTCCATTCATATGGTCTAGTAGATATAACCATCCTAGAGAAACCAGGATACGTGAAATCCTAACTTGAAAGTTTAGATGAGAAGAGAAAACAACGTTGCACTTCCTTACCAGAAAAGGGAGGGTGGGTGCGGAAAGAAATAAAATGGCAGAATTCCTACTCTCACGTTTCATTTTTCCTATATAGCTACAAAATAGTTTCTAGACTCAACTGCGACCAGTAAAAGGGATCCTATAGGCAGACAGGCTCTGATACCATTTGTCGCACCCGGACTTCTAGAGGATACTCGCAGTTCCGTTGAACAGTAGTGGATTGGATTACGGGGCTTACCGGCACCCGCATCTCTTACGAGTAGGCCAACACACGTATGTGTGACAACCAACCCCTATCTGTTCATCGTCTACGTAAACCATCCCATAGAAATCAGGATACTACCATTGACGTACTTCATACCATACACACATGGTACGTCAACGGCGTTGAACAAAATGATAGCACAACATATCTTTAAGACACAAAAGATGGAAATAAGTTGCAAATAGCTCTCACTAGAGCAGAGATAGCAAATACAATCATCCAGAGGACACATGTCCCAACATAACATCATTACATCACAGCGGAAGCATTCAAAAGGTCTGAGTACAGACAAAATCCAAATAGGCTTAAGAAGCCGGAAACGAAAAGACGGAGCCCATCCACGAAGTTTCGGATCCTGCCCGGGTCCGCTATCTACTCGTCAGCAGCCTCGTCGAACTCCATGTAGTAGCCACCATGGGGATCCTCGTAAGCGTAGTCTGCGGAACCACAGCCCCAAAGGGGTCAGTACATAAACGTACTGGCAAGCAAGACTCACAGTTCACCAAAGTGTAACCCGTCAACACCAAGCACAGATGCTTTGGGTTCAACGGAAGAAAGGGTGATATAAAAGATGCGGCAGCGGGCTGCACTAACCAACTACAGAAACGTACTATAACTTCCGGCTAACAGAAAAGGAGATAAGATAGCGTATCGTAACCAACTACCAGCTAACTCCAAACAAACCCATCCTGGATCTCGCCCCTTATCCAAAGAAGCAATCCGAGGATAACTCACACAGTTGGATTAATGATGGTTCAGGTTATTGTGTCCATAAACCTATTACTAGTCAAGTTATTATAGTTAGGTGTAAGTTGTCTGAGTACTTGTTAGCCAGTACTTTCACCAAGCCGTCACATAACCGCGGAGAACACGGCTTCTCGAGAAGATTCATCCCTGCAGGGTGTGCTCCAGTACCCGTACACACTCAAGCCACCAACTAAAACTCAGGTTGACTTGACACGACTCGAACCATCTCTACAGTCTGTCCTAGGAGCCACGGAGCTATAAGGTCCCAGCCACGCAGCCGAATACTCAGCGCAAGTGTGCAAAACTCCCGCAGGACGCAACACCCCGGCAATACAGGCCTCGCCCTATATGTGTGCGTCATCATCATCATCAGTAACCATGGGAGCGACCCATTTATGCGTATGAGCCAAATGGAACACCCGAACTAAGTGTGGCTCTTCGGACAAACTGCGGATCAGATCAAAGTCGAGGGGGGTTCCATACCACCACCCGGATGCGGTGAGCACGCTCATCATGGATCAGTAGACAAGACCCTTTTCCTAATTAGGGTCGACACTAGCAGGCCTCAAAACCCTAACCCGGGCCTCCTGCCGGTGCCTTAACATCAAATTATTATTACCCAAACATTAACAGGTTGATTGGTTAACATCGAGCCCCAGTACATAATACAATATGATAACAGAAAGTAACGGACAACAGACTCGAGCAAAACAACCCTAAGCATGCTAGTAAGACACGGGCAACAAGCAATGGGGTTTTAGGTGTGGAGGTGAGGCTATATCAGGGTTAAAGGATGACATATGATAGGATCAGAACAGAAGCAACGATTCATAGGGCTAGCAGAATAGACAACGGAAAGTATCGGTATCCAATGTTGAAAGGAACACGATGGTTCATGTGAGTGAATACTTGCCTGCAAGCTCAGCAGCCTGGTACTGAGCTAAATCCTCAGAAGGGGTGTCGTAAAGATCGTCTGTCTCAACGTCGTCGTCTATTCGAGAAGAAGCAAACAAACAACGCAGAGAGACAAACAATCAATAACATGGCATAATGCACAAACATGGGATGATGCATGACCATTTAATTTATGCATCAAAAATAAACTAGTTGTCATGGTAACATAACATGATTAAATGGACCCACATGCAATTTGGATTGCATATGGAAAGCCCATGAATTAAGGTTGAAATAATTGTTTTACAACTAATCAACAGGTGAAAGTGGATTAGTATGATGCATGGATGAGGAAAACAGAAAAATAGCAACAATAGAATCAATTGGAAATAAGGTTTACCAATTTGGAAATTTATTTATTAAGTTATGGAATTTTGGTTCCTTAAAGGTGTTCCACAAGCATTTGTTGTTTTCACCAATTTTAATTGCTCAAAATAGCTAACAAAGTTTATATTTGGAAAGAACACAAATTTTTAGGTGGAATACATGTTTCAATTATTGAAAAAGGAATTACCATGATTTAATTATGAATTAAACAAGATTAAACAAGTTTTAAATGAATTTAAAACAAGTATGAATTTATTTGAATTTTATTTGTTCAAAACATAAACCCAACTTCAAATTTGAAAAGTTTATACTTTTCTGGTTTGAAAACATATTTTATATGTTCAAAAATAATTTAATTTGAGCAAGTTATGAATTTAGCAATTTTAAATGAATTAAACAAGGTTTAAAATTATTTAAGCAATTTTAATTATTCAAATCATGAAACAAAATTTATATTTGGTTAGGTGGTTTAATTTGACATGGAAAACATATTTTATTTGTGACATTTGGATTAATATTGAATTAGTTATGGAATTAAGCAAATGTGAAAAGAATTGTTTGAATTTGAAATTTGAAAATATTTGAAATGCTCAAAACAGAAAACAAATGGCTTAATTAGATAGAGAATTAAATTTGGTTCAGAAATCATATTTTATTTATATTATTTGGAGTTGTGATTCAAAAGTTATGTGAGTTTTGTTTTTAGGGACTAAACTGTAAAATTAATTGGACTGATATTAAAGAAAAATAGGCAGAAACGAAAACTGCACCGCGCAGCGACCCAGAATGGGCCACTGCCAGTGGGCCAGGCCACTGTGGCGCCTACGTGGCGTGGCTGGGGGTCGACGTGGCCCCCAGGGCCACTGACGCGCGGGGCCAGCGCGGGTGCGCGCAAGGGAAAAAAGGGGAGGCGAAAATCGCCTCCCGCGGGACTCGAACCCGCGACGTGGTGGGCTACCAGTGCGGCTCTGAGCGATTCCTTGTTAGGTGAGCGCAGCGAAGGAGGATATCATGTGTTTCCGGTCAGTTATTTTTGACTGACGAACCTGAACTCCCAGCGACAGAAGCAAAACGGCCGAGGGGAACGTCCGCCGGCGGCGTGCTGTCCACGCGGCCGCTGCGCGAGTGGCGAGCGTGTGCTTGCGGGCCGGTGTGCGGGTAAGTGCTCGGCGCGGATGCGGTCGTGCGAGGGCAGAGAGGGAAGGAGACGAGGGGGAGGGAGAAGCTCACAGCGATGGACGTACAGAGGAGCAGTCGGTGGCGACGGTGGCGAACTCGAAGATGGCGGCGGCGATTCGGTGAACCTCGGGAGAAACGGAGGGGGCCGCGAGGAAGAGGGAAACTTGGGCTTTCCGTTCCCGGCCCTAGCACGGCCGGGAGGGCACCGTGGCGGCGGCGACGAGCCGGAGAGGGAGGCGGCGGTGGTGGCCTTCGGTGAGGATACAGAGAACAGCGAGAGGGAGCAGGGGGCAGAGAGAGGGAGAAGAGGAAGGTGGCGGCGCGAGGGAGAAAGGGAGGAAGAAAAATTAGGGCAGGAGGGGGAGCTCGAGGGCAAGGATAAAGGGGAGGTGGAGCACCTGATCGCCGTCTGCTCCTGTACCTGTCAACGTGGAGGCGCACGATGGCAGCCGTACAGGAGGTAGAAGACAGGAGAGGGGTACCAGGCCTTGGGGCCAGTTGGGCTGGCCCAAATGGGATGGATGCCCTTTCCCCCTCTCTTTCTTTTTTTTAATCTTTTTCTTCCTTTTATTTTTTTTTGCAGTTTTGGAAAAGGAGAAAGAAGAGATGGGTTTAGGGGTTAGCAAAATTTTTGGGACAATTTTTATTGATTAAGTATTGTAATAGCAACAAGTACACACTTTGGTTTTCCAAAATATTTTAAATATCTTGTTGGTTTGAAATTTGTTTGAAATTTGATTGAAAACAATATTAATTGAATAATTTTGACTTAAGCCACTTAGAAGTTTTAAATTCAAATTTATTGTGAAACAAGTGATTGCTTTGTTTTGCAATTTTAATAATTTCAAATATGGTTGCTGTTGGTAATTGAATTTGAATGCAATTTGAATTAATTGAAATATTAAAAAGAACAATTCAATAGTTTGAGCTTTTAATTCTTAATGGAAACAATTGGATGTTTTATTTGAACTTTTTATTTGGAAAATTGTGACATAACAAGTATGAATAAAGGTTTGAATTCTTGGTTTGAAAATCATATAGAAAACAAATGGAAACAAATGAAATCAAATGCAAAACAAATGCAAACAAAAGGCAATGACTATGATGACATGATGCAAAGCAATAATAAAACAAGAAACAAACATTCTAAAGGGAGATTTTCGTACTTGGGATGTTACACAACATTCTTCCCTCAAAGAGTTGCATGAACAACTTCAAACTCAACTTAACAACCATAGCACCTCTACTTCTTCTTGTGATCATGCAAATATTATTGAGGAAAATGCTAGGTTGAAGGATGAGCTTGCAAGGCTCAAGGGGAAAGGCCCTCAAGTTGAGAAGGTTGTGGTTTCTAACCCACAAGTAGTGGCCCCTAGTCCTCATGTGGTTGTTGCTAGACCACAATAGAGTGCTCCAAGGACACAAGTGGGCAAGCAAGGACTTGGCTATGTTGCCAAGAAGAAGAACAAGAAGAAGGCCAACAATGGTGCCTCGGGTAGTATTGTCATTAGGGACAACACTACTCGTGGCTCTCCCGCACAAGCAAGAAATGTTGCTTCGAGTAGTAGTGTCATGAGGGACAACACTACTCGTAGCATCTCCGCGAGAACTAACAGTCCACACCATTTCTTATATGTTGATTATTATGGTGTTGTGCAAGATAAATATGTTGGTCCTATTGAGGGTTACATTGACTACTCTATTTGGGTTCCAAAGACCCTTGTTGCTAACATGAAGGGACCCTCCTCGGGTCCTAACTCTAGTCAATGATCTCTTGCAGGACTATGCTTCCGGTGGGTCTAAATGAATAATTGATAGTGGATGCACTAGTCATATGACCGGAAGCAAAGAACTTGTGACGGAGTTGCGCCCAAATGATATTCAAGCAACCATCACTTATGGAGACTCGTCCTCGGCTAAGGTATCGGGGTTCGGAAAGGTTGTGATTGCTCCCGATATCACTATCGTGAACGTCATGCTTGTCGAATTCCTTGGTTTCAATTTACTTTTCGTCCGCTCTCTTGGAAAGATGGGTTTCTTCGTCTTTTTTTATGAAGATATTGTGGTACTTTTGAGGAGCAAGACTCTTGACGTCGCATACGTGGGACATGTTGAAAATGAGTTGTTCGTGGTGGACTTTTCGAAGTCTACCAACTCTCAATCAATGTGTCTTTTCGGAAAGGCGGACGTGGGATGGTTGTGGCATCGCCGCTTATCCCATGTCAACATGAGAACTTTGCAAAGTCTTCACAAATGTGGCCTTATTGTCGGACTAAAAGAAAATGTTTCCTTTTCAAAAGATTGCGTTTGTAGGTTGTGTGTTGAAGGAAAGATGCATGATATCTCGCACAAGGCCAAGACTATTATTTCATCAAAGAGGATCTTGGAGCTTCTCCATGTTGATCTTTTTGGTGCCGTGTCCGAGGAAAGTCTTGGTGATGGCTTGGTGATTGTCGATGATTGTCGATGATTATTCAAGATACACTTGGGTTTATTTCTTCAAGTGCAAGAGTGAAACTCAACAAACCATCATCGACTTCTCCAACAAAGTGCAACGTCAACACAATGTGCAAATCACGGCTATTAAGAGTGATAATGGTTCGGATTTCAAGAACTACACTTTGAATGAATTCCTTAGTGAAGAAGGCATTCGTCACTAATACTCCGCCACTTACACTCCTCAACAAAATGGTGTTGCCAAAAGGAAGAATCGCACTCTCTTGGATATGGCAAGGACCATGTTGGCGGAGTATTCTTCTCCCCAATATTTATGGGCCGAGGCCATATCCACCGCATTCCACTCCTCCAACCGCCTCTACATCCGCAAGGGCTTGGACAGGACTCCATATGAGTTCCTCACCGGCAACAAGCCCAACGTCTCCTACTTCTGTGTATTCGGTTGTAAGTGCTTTTATTTGATCAAGGGCGTTAGGTTGTCTAAATTTCAATCCAAAACTATTGAGGGTATATTTGTTGGTTACGGTGCCGAATCCCACACTTATGGAGTCTTTGACAAAGCCTCACGGATTGTCATAGAATTTTGTAGTATGGTTTTCGAGGAAAATGATGGCTCCCAAGTGGCGCAATTTCATGTTTCTAATGTAGATGTTAAAATGCCTCAAGAAGCCATAGGAAGGATGGGTGTGGGATTTTTCCGCCCCATCGAGGGACACCTTGTGGCGACTCGAGAAGGACTATGCTCTACTCAAGTGGATCCCTCCTCTACATTAGAAGAACAAGCCAAGGAGCCAAGTGGTGCACCTAACCAAGAACATATTGAAGACCCTCCTCTCATTGACCAAGCCACTACTCAAGATGTTACCACTCCTATCATTCATGCTAGTCAAGGTCAAGGCCAAGATCAACCATCCTCTTCATCCTCTCCTCAAGTTGAAGCTAGTGATGATGATGATGATGATCAAGGACAAGTTGGTCAATATGGGGACCCAAATGATCAAGATGATCAAGTGATCCCTCCTCGCAATAATGAGGAGATCGAATCCCGTCGTGCTAGAAGGATAAAAAGAGCTTTGAAGCAAATTGACGCCCAAGACAACAAGTTCTTGGAGGATATTCAAGCTAGAAGATCCACAAGAAGGCAATTGGCACATTTTAGTGAGCATCAAGCTCACATATCTATGGTGGAACCAAAGGAAGTGTTTAAAGCTCTTGAGGACTACGATTGGGTTGAAGTTATGCATGATGAACTCAAATACTTTGAGCGTAACAAGGTTTGGAGATTGGTTGATAAGCCCAAAGATTTCCACAATGTTATTGGCACTAAGTGGATATTCAAGAACAAGCGAGATGAGCATGGCATTGTTATAAGGAACAAGGCAAGATTGGTAACTCAAGGTTACACTCAAATTGAAGGCATTGACTTTGATGAAACCTATGCTCCCGTGGCTCGCCTTGAGTCCATCCGTATCCTTCTTGCTTATGCATCTTCGCATAATTTCAAATTGCAACAAATGGATGTTAAAAGTGCTTTCTTGAATGGTCCACTAAAACAGGAGGTATATGTTAAGCAACCTCCGGGATTCGAGAATCTCAACTTTCCTAACCATGTCTACATACTCGACAAAGCGCTCTATCGTCTCAAACAAGCACCACGTGCATGGTATGAGCACCTTAGAGAGTTGTTGGATGACCGTGGTTTTTAAGTTGGGAATATCGATCCCACTCTCTTCACCAAGAGAGTAAAGGGAGAGATCTTCATATGCCAACTATATGTGGACGATATCATCTTTGGCTCAACTAACCAAGCTTTCAATAATGAGTTCTTAAAGCTTATGACTGACAGGTTCGAGATGTCTATGATGGGAGAGCTTAAATTATTTCTTGGCTTCGTGATCAAGCAATTGGCTAGAGGGACTTTCATTTCTCAAGCCAAGTATACCCAAGACACGATCAAGAGGTTTAATTTCCAAAATGCAAAGATCAAGCCATATACTATGCAAGTCAAGTGCCATCTATATCGTAACCCGAAGGGTAAAGATGTGGACCAAAAGTTGTATCGTTCTATGATTGGTTATTTGATTTACCTTTGTGCGTCTAGGCCCGATATCGTTTTGAGTGTAGGTGTGCGTGCAAGGTATCAAGCGGCCCCTAAGGAAAGCCATTTAATGGCGGTCGATAGGATCTTTCGATATTTGGTTCATACCCCAAGATTTTGTTTGTGGTACCCAAAGGGGGCACAATTTTCTCTCAAGGGATATACAGATTCCGATTGGGCGGGTGATCAAGACGATAGGAAGTCCACTCCTGGGGCTTGCCAATTTCTTGGAAGGTCCTTGGTGAGTTGGTCTTCTAAGAAGCAAAATTGCATATCTCTCTCCACCGCCGAAGCCGAGTATGTAGCCGCCGCAAGTGCGTGCACCCAATTGTTATGGATAAGAAAAACTCTCAAGGAATATGATGTTCATTTGGATAAGGTGCCTCTTTTGTGTGACAATGAAAGTTCCATCAAGATCGCCTACAACCCCGTGCAACATACAAGAACGAAGCATATTGAGATTCGCCATCATTTCATCGAGATCATGTGGCAAGAGGGGATATTGCTCTATCTTATAAGCCCACCAAGGATAATCATGTGGATATCATCACGAAGCCACTTCATGATGCAAGATTCATGTTCTTGAGGAATGAACTCAATGTCATTGATTCTAGGAGTTTGACTTGAGGATCTTGCACACACCCCTATAGATGAAACGTGTTTGGGTTTAGGTGTAGGCAGGGACATAAGGGGAGTGTTATCCTAACACATTGGGTTCTCCCTCCCCCCATTATGCCCATAGCAAAAAAAAATCATTGTTATCTCTCTTTTTCTAATGTTGAATTGTGAGCTTCAATGTCAAGAATTGGCAATGTACCCAAGATATATCTTCGCGGTGACATACCATGATCTCTTACATGGTGGCTTAGGCCACCAACCTGTTTTTAAAACAGTTGGTTCTTATTTGGGCTTACTTTGTTCTTTTGAGTGTTTTTGGCAATTTTGGATGATATACTAAAAAAATTGATGATCGTTTGATTTCTAGCATTTCTTGAGTATAAGATTCCCTCCCTGTTGATTTTTTTTTGTTCTTTCCCAGACAAAAACCTCCCATCTAAACAAGTTTATTTGACTCATACATGTCCCTTCCATCTTTTTGGGTTCTCTGGCGTTGGGTCCGGAGACTCTGGTCTTCCACAACAGAATCTTCGGCCAGTACGGATACTCCGGTGTGGGGGCCCGCAGTATAACAAGTGGGGGCTCAGGGAGTTAGGGTTTTCATCCCCACTTCTCCCCACCCCCAATACATTGCTGCGCCGCCACCATCGCCAAGAGCTCCCCTCCGGCCGGTCCCCACCGCCGAAAATCTCCTCCCTCGCCTCCCCTCGCCTCTCCCATCCGTGAGAGGCACCATGACAGGCCAGGGTGACCAGGGTACATCTCTCCCCTCCCCATTTTCTTGTTTTTGCATCTAGATCTAAGGACTAGATTATTTGTTTTGGAGAGATGGTACTTGCTGTTGTTTAGGGTTCACCCTAGCATATTTTTTCCCTTGTAGAAACTGTTAGAAACAACTTAGAACTAGTTCTGTAAGATTCACATAGCTGTTTTGACGCCTAGTCCGGAGACTCCGGTCTGCCAGACCGGAGACTCTGGTGTGAATCTCCCAGAACTGAATTATGTCGTTTCTGTTTGGTTTATGCACTCATGTTTGGACATGTATGCTCCGACCCCAACAAGTGTGCCTACCGTGCCCACACCCGCAACTATCCTGTCACTGATGAGGCCACTGACAGGGTTGGTCAGAGGAACACTTTTGCAGGTGAGCAGCGTCAAAGGGAGAGAGCTGAGGCAAGGATGAGGAATGAGTTGGCCAAGAAGGCCAAGTATGACAGAATCACTTCTGTCAAGTCTATGAGCAAGAAGGAGTACATGATCATGCGGGCCCAGCCATTCTTCACCATGGCCCGTACCGCGGAGAGTTCTCATTACTGGAGGAGGGAGTCTGAGCTGATCAGAGGGAGATTTTCTCTCAGTTCAAGCAGCCGGTGTGTCCCCATAAAGTTCTTGACTTGGATGCACTTGAGAGGTATGAGTATTTTCAGGAGGCTGCGTGGATAACGAAGAAGCTAGGACTTGAGCATCTAGTTGGGATTCAGCAGGACTACAACATCTCGGTAGTGCATAAGTTCTTTGCCACTGTCACTTTTGGTGAAAATGAGGATGTCACCCTTACCTGGATGACCGGGTCCCTTCAGTGTGAGTCCTCTGTTCGTAGGCTGGCTGAGCTTCTGGGTTACCCTTGGGGTGACAATTGCGGAGCACGCATGCATATCCATGGTGTGGCCTATGATAAGAAGAGGATGGCACCGATGTATGAGAAGATCTCTAGTACTGGCACCGCGAATGACCTAAAGAGTGTTTACAACATCCTTCTCCACCTCTTCCGCAACAACATTGCTCCCAAGGCGGGTAATGTGGATGCTATTCGCAGTGGTGTGGTGAACCTTCTCTACCAGGCCTTCCGTTGTCACCATGCTGGTCCAGATTGTGAGGGGTATGAGATTGACGTCATGAACTTCATCAAGGAAGAAATGTACTCAGCTGTTATTGAGATCAAGAAGGTTCCAGTATATGCTCCTTATGTGATGAAGCTGATTCTTGATGAGGTTCCGGGCTTGGAGTGCAAGACTGAGCTCTCTGTTGGTACTCTTCAGGTTCTCTCACGCCGTGCTAACTCTGACACCCCCATGGGTGGGACTAAGGCTCCTTCTGGGTCCAGGAGAATGAATGCAGATACTCCCTCTCACCGTTCTAGCAAGGAGGAGACACTGGATGAGATGAAGAAGTTGTCTTGGTTTCAGCGCAACATTCTGTGCATGAAGTTGCAGTGCATAAGGAGAACCATGTGGCCTATAAGGAGAGGCGTGATCTGAACAAGATGATCTCCAAGCTGTAGGACCACTTTGGGCTTGGAGCTACTCCTCCTATGGGTACTCGTCCCACTACACCTCCCACTCCTCGCACCGTGTCCGTGACTATGTCCTATGAGAACTGGAACACTGGTCAGTTCCCTTCGGGTGACTTTGAGGACGTCACATCAGCTCCTTCCTCTTCGACCCACCATGGCAAGGCCCCATATGAGTGAGGAAGAGGAGAATGTTGAGGAACAGCCTGATGATGAGGAGGAGCTTGAGTTCTTCAACAGTGGTTCTGATGAGGAAGAGGAAGAGGAAGACGAAGATGATTAGGGAGAAGCAACGGACACAGTCGATGACGAGGACGAGGACTACGAGTATGATGACTGAGTCCTTGGGTTGTGTAGTGCTCTTTGCCCTTTTTGGTGTCTCGATGCCAAAGGGGGAGAAGTAGCTTGTCTTCTCCGGGCTTTGCATGGGTTTCTTTGGTTTGATTTGCTTCGGAACACAAGTCTTTGAACTTGATTTTCCTTTTATGGCTTGTGTTCCCGTTATCTTAGTTGCTTTGATTTTCTAGTAAACAATGGATGTTATGTGTGTGATGAGACTACGTGGTGAAGCCATCTTTCATATTATGCTTATTATTGCTTTATCTATTGTCTCTATGCATGTATGTATTATTGTTCACTAGTAGTTGATCTAGAGGGATTTGTTTGTAAAATATAGGGGGACCTCACATTGTGAGTGCTCTATCTTTTTCAAACATAGCCTAAATGTGATTTTATTGCAAATATGTGTGTTGTCATCAAACACCAAAAAGGGGGGATTGAAAGTGCAAACGCGCTTAAAACATCTTGTTTTGGTGTTTGTTAACAACACATGTATCCTTAAGTGTGTTGATGTATTTCAGGGACTAAACAACATATTTGATGTGGTGGTATTGTGTTACAAAAAGGAGCAAAGCCTCTGGAATTTGTTCTACTAGAGGTTACTCCAGGACGGAGTCTCCGGCGTGAAGAAATTCACCAGGACGATTTCTCGTCATTTCTGGTGTCGCCCGCGGTACCCAGACCGAACACTTACCGGAGATACACCGGAGTCTCCGGTGTGGGTATTTCCTCTAATGAATTTAGCTAAGTTAAAACTGGTGTCGCCTGCGGTACTCGGTCCGGAGACTGTCCGGAGTCTCCGGTGTGCCTGTGTTCTTTGCTCTCGACTGACCCCAGACACTATGTGAGGTCAACGGCTAAGTCAAGACCGGAGTCTCCGTCCTCCAGGCCGGAGTCTCCGCACTGAAGTTTTCCTGAAGTTTCTCAAGGTGGTAATCTTGGTGTCGCCTGCGGTATCGACACCGGAGACTGTCCAGAGTCTCCGGTCCAGGGGGTCTGCGAAAATGCCAGACCGGAGTCTCCGGTCTTTACACTACAGTCTCCGGTGTGAGTTTGGCAGAAAAGCTCCAATGGCTCCAAGACTTTATGAGGGGTATAAATACCCCCTCCCCTCCACCTACCTTGAGCCAGCTCGTCCAGAATTAAAGTCACCATTGTTGGAGCTCCCCCACCTTGCTAGATCTCCCAATCCCTCCACCCAAAAGCCTTGATCTTTGGAGGATTGAAGGAGAAGGCCCCGATCTACGTCTTCACCAACCGGATTTCATTTCCCCTCTCATTTTCTTGAGGGATCTAGCCTAGGGTTTCCTCTTGTGGAGAACCTAGGCATCTTGCTACTCTTTGTTGATTCAAAAAGTGTTGGGAGCCCCGAATTTTGTTGTGGGTGTGTGCCCCAAGTTGTTTGTAAAGGATTCGATTCCCGCCTCAAAGGGGATCTATAGTGGAAGGTGAACTAGGACTTTGTGGCGGATTTCATCGGAGAATAGGGTGAGGCCTTTGTGGCGTTAAGTAGGCCTTCGTGGCGAACTCACACCCCTCCAACGAGACGTACTCCCTTAACAAGGAGGAACTCGGGAATACATCGTGTCTCCGTGTGCTTCCTATCGGTTATTTCGTTCCCTTATCTTTTACTTACTTTTACTTGTTACATTTATTTTTATACTCATTGCATTAGTTGCTTCCTTTTCATATAGGTAAATTCACCTTAGTAGAACTATCTAGAGAATTTACCTTCGTGTCAAGACTAATTGTGAAGAAAAATTAAAATGTGTCGTAGCACCTATTCACCCCCCCCTCTAGGTGCCTATACTTTACTTTCACTTGGTTGGGGAAGTGCCTACTCTGAGGAGTGTTGTTAAAGCCCTACGCATGGATTGGTGTTGTTATTCGACTGGAGAGTGGTTAAGAGTAGCATAGTGAGAGAAGATATCTAGTTATTCATTTATGTGATCATTGTTGAGAGTATCCTCTAGTGAAAGTAGGAGCCCTAGGCCTTATTTCCAAGCATTGAAACATCGTTTTCCGCCTGTTCTGCTACATGTTTGTCTGCTGTCATTTTTTATTTCAGATTCCTATTATCAGTTATTATCATCCATATTACTTGCATTTTACTCTCTCTTCGCCGAAGTAGTGCACATATACAACTGACAGTTGTATTAGGTGTGTTGGGGACACAAGAGACTTCTTGTATCTTGATTGTAGGGTTGCTTGAGAGGGAAATATTTGACCTCTACCTCTCTAAGTTCGATAAACCTTGGGTGATCCACTTAAGTGAAACTTGCTGCTGTTCTACAAACCTCTGCACTTGGAGGCCCAACACTGTCTACAAGAATAGAAGACATCACCCTGCACTATTGTGATCGGTTGATATGCTCTCTCCTTTTAAGAATCGAAAAATACATGTATTCATCCACTCTACTACAGGAACAAACCCATTGCTATTGCCGCCTTCTCCTCCATCCAACAAGGCATCAACAGTCTCCAACTCCAACCCAACAGGTCTCCACGTTTTGTTTCTTCTCCATCAACGCTGCTCTAATTGCAGGGCAGATGACATCTTGATATGCCATTTTTCTCCTTATTTTTTCTTTATTTGTATATATTCTACATAAATATGCAGGTTGGGCAAGAGAAACATGACATCCATGTTTTGTTTTCATAAACTAGCAGCTGCTATAATCTTTCCTACTAATCTTATATCTTATATTTACTAATTGGAGACTCTCGTAAAGCCACCACATTAATCCTAGAGGTTAGAAAATATTGTCCATCCGATCAGTTTTATCCTTGGTGATTAGCCGTTCGATGAATACAAAAAATAGTGGTCGCCTTGCCCAACCCAGGAGAAGCGTAACTCCTACTTTCTCTTTCTTTCATATATTAAAAAAAAACCAACATCTCCACCTCCAATCCTCTCCCCCTCTTAGTACGCCTACTATTTAGAATTGCACACAACCTAGGGAGTTCTAAAGGGACAATATCGACCTAGGGCTCCCGTAGGCGACTACCGGGGCGACTAGGGTTTCCTCTCCTCCTTCGGCGATCCGACGCCGTGGAGTTTTCTGTTGCCGATTGCTTCTAGGTCTCGGTTCGCAGAGCCCTAGCCGGAATCGGACGCGAGGACGGAGCAGGTATATCCCGCGGGTTTTGCTCTCAGGTTTCGATCGACACAGGAAGGAACAGAGGGGCAAGTTCATGGCGTCGAATTCGTCCTCTAGCGCTGGGAGTATGGCGGGATCTCAGACCAATCGAGATTCGATCAATGAACTGATGGACAAATTAGGTATCGAAGCAGATGAGTTGGATGATCTGATTTTTGAAGATGAAGAGGAGATACCCAAAGAGGGGATGAAGTGGAAAGCCCTAGCTAGGGTTCATACGGATAAACCCTTCAGCCCGCAATCGTTCGAGCAACACATGCACAACGCATGGAGTCCAGAGAAAGACATGATATTCACCAATCTGGAACCGAACCTCTTCACGATCCAGTGTTTTTGCTTGGGAGACTGGCTGAAACTTGAGCAAGGAGGGCCATGGCTCTTTCGGCAACACACAGTGATCATCGAGGCGTACGATGGTTTCACCGACCCAGAGAAGATTGATCTGAATAAACTTGCATTCTGGATCCAAATTCACAAATTGTCCGCTGGGTTATAGGAATAACTCGTTGATTACTAATCTTGTTAACAAACAAGTGGGGAAAACTTTGGCTGTGGAGACCAATGTACAAGGGGCGGGAAATTTCGTCCGTGTACAGGTGAAGATTGATGTGAGAAAGGTGACTGCAAGATTTGTCTCGATATCTAGAGGTGGACAGAGGGAAATCTACCAAATCAAATATGAAAAGTACCCTCGTTTCTGTAGCGCATGTGGGCTTCTAGGCCATAATCATCTGGAATGCAGAACTGGTGAGCATGATACAGATAGTCTGAAGTGGGGCGATTTTCTTAAGGCCGACTGGGAATCATGGCGTGGAAGGGTGCCCGGAGGTAACCGCGGTGGTTTTAGCATGGGTTCAGGTGCGTTCAGAGGATGAGACCCTGCTGGCCGAGGGCGTACCCCTGGCAGAGGGGATGTACCTTCAAGTTGGCGCCACAATGTTCTCCCTGTTAAACATCCAGCTAATCAGACAAAAGAAGCATTAATGGATACAACAACTAGCCCACTAAAAGGTTCGGACACGATTATGAAGGATAATGAGACTGATGATCCTTCTGTTAGGAAACGACTACTGTTGGGTTTGGACGGAGAATCTGTTGCCGCTAAGATTTCTGAGAAGCCTACTTGATTGGAAACGGACATGCAGACGGAGGGAGTATCGGAGAAGGATAGTTTGTTGGAAACTGATAATGGCGTTCGTTCGAAACGGACAAAGAAGACCGGTGCAATCTCCTCTTCACTAGGATCGGCGGGTTCCCACGAGGGATCCGTCCAGGAGAAATGAAACTATTAATTTACAACTGCCGAGGAATGAAAAAGGCCTCGGCAGTTCGATCCCTCCAAATCCTTTTGGAGAGGATTCACCCTGACATAGTTTTTCTTTCGGAAACTCATTTGAATTTGAGGCAAGCAAGGAATATTAAGAGGAGATTTTGTTTTGAGGAGGTGGAGTGCTGGGAGAGTGATGGCCGTGCCGGGGGTCTTCTTATGATGTGGAAGAATTCAGTCACGGTTTCCTCGAAGGTGATACACTCTAATTTTATTGACATTCGAATAAATGACAATGGTCTAGAGAGTTGGAGATTTACATGGTTTTACGGGGAACCAAGTGCGGACCGTAAACATCTTTCTTGGGAGTATATAAGACAATTACATGGTATGTCTAATCTGCCTTGGCTTCTAGGAGGAGATTTTAATGAGATTTTATATGGCTATGAGAAGAAGATGGAAATACTAGACCCCAACGTTGCATGCAAGGGTTTAGGGATACACTCGATGTTTGTAATCTTGAGGACCTTGGTTATATTGGCGATCGCTTCACCTGGCGCCGTGGTAAAATCCGCGAAAGACTTGATCGGGTTACAGGGAACCAATTGGTGTCTACCCTCTTCCCGAACCTGGCAGTGATCCATGAAGAGTTCAGCAAATCTGATCATCGCTCAATCATTATTGATACTGAATACTCAATCAGTAATGCGCGACCAGCAAACAGGGGCCCAAGGAAGTTCGAGGCTAAATGTCTTAGCGAAGAAGGCGTTGAGAATATTATTCAGACTACTTGGGATCGGGCAAAATCTACCCCTGGTGTCACCCTTGCGGCAGCGACGAGGGAGATACAGCAGTCGCTTTGAAGATGGGACCGGGACGTCGTGACCTTCAAAAGGAACTAAACACTGTAATGACTAGTCCATTGGATGACGAGGCACTACAAAAACAACGTCAGTTACAAATGGAAATTGAAGATATACTAGAGAAGGAAGAAGTCTACTGGCTCCAGCGCGGCCGAGCGGATTGGCTTAAGCTTGGAGATCAAAATACCTCTTATTTTCATAAGTTTGCTTCTCAGCGAAGGAAGCAAAACAGTGTTAAAAAATTGAAGGATGACGCAGGTAATTGGATGGAGGACGAAATTTAATTGTCTGGTATGGCTGAGAGCTATTTCTCGAATTTATTCAATGCGGAAGTTTTTTATCCGGTCCCGGCAACTATCGCAAAAGTACAACCACGGGTGTCGGATGCAATTAATAATACGCTTAATGCTGAGTATTCACGTGAGGAGGTTAAAAAGACCCTATAGAACATTGGTGATCTCAAGGCTGCTGGTCCTGATGGGCTACACGCGGTATTTTACAAGAAATTCTGGCATGTGATCGGTGAGGATCTCACGGATGAGGTTTTATTAGCTATCAACTCAAAGAAAATCCCGGATGAATGGAACGACACAACCATTGTCCTTATTTTGAAGGTAAAAAATCAAGAACATATCTCTCAATTTAGGCCAATTAGTCTTTGTAATGTGGTCTACAAAGTTATCTCTAAACTGATGGCTGCTAGGCTTAAGATTTTCCTTCCTAAAAATTATTTCTCCTATGCAAAATGCATTTGTTCCTGGTAGACTAATCTTTGAGAATTTTCTTGTGGCTTTCGAATGCTATCATGCGATAAAGAATAAAAGGACTGAAAGGCTCGGTAATTGTGCAGTTAAATTGGACATGCACAAGGCATATGACAGGGTCGAGTGGAAGTTTTTAAAACTTATGATGATTCAACTGGGCTTCTCTCTGGAGTGGGTTGATCTTATTATGGCGTGTGTGACCTCTGTCCGATATCAAGTCCGTTTGAATGGCTCTTTATCTCAGGTGATTATTCCATCCAGGGGCCTCTGGCAGGGTGATCCCTTGTCCCCGTATTTATTTCTTCTTTGCGCTGAGGGGCTCTCTAGTCTGATTGCTCATGAGGAGGCTGAGAACAATCTTCAAGGGGTAAAAGTCTGTAGAAACGCCCCTGCGGTGTCACATCTCCTGTTTGCGGATGATTCATTAATTCTTATGCGAGCTGATAAACAGAATGCAGGGTGTCTTAGAAAAATTCTTGATGAGTATTGTGCTATCTCGGGACAGATGGTGAGTGTGGCAAAGTCTACTGTTTTTTCAGCCCCTGCACACATGATGATACTAGAGTGGAGGTTTGTACAATCCTAAATATTATGACGGAGGCGATTACAGACAGGTATCTTGGCCTACCACCACTTGTGGCTGGATAGATCAGATTGCTTCCAGCACATCATTGACAGAGTGGTTAAATTACTCACTGGTTGGAAAGAGAAATCACTGTCTTTTGGAGGGAGGGAGATTTTGATTAAAGCTATCATCCAATCAATTCCAGTGTATACTATGTCGGTTTTCAAACTACCCAAGCAGATTTGTAAAGGGATAATCTCGGCAATGTCACAATTCTGGTGGGGAGATGTTGATCAACAGAAGCACATCCACTGGTTCGCGTGGTGGAAATTATGTATCCCGAAAAATCAAGGAGGGATGGGTTTTTGTGATATTGAAAATTTTAATTCGGCTCTTCTATCAAAACAATGTTGGAGACTTCTTTCTGATCCTGATTCCTTATGTGCTCAGATCCTCAAAGCTAAATACTACCCCTCAGGCGATCTATTAAAATGTGATCTCAAGAAGGGGAGTTCCTTTACGTGGCAAAGCATATGGTCAGGTATCCAAACTTTTAAAAGGGCACACATTTGGAGAGTTGGCAGTGGAGACAAAATTAATATCTGGGACGACTGCTGGATTCCTTCCGGTTATAATAGGAAGATCCTTACTAGAAGAGGAAACATTGTTGTCACTAGGGTGTCTGAACTTATTGATTCAGAAGCACGTGCTTGGGATGAGGAGCTCATTAGGGAAATTTTCAGGCATGCGGATGCTGAGAGAATCCTATGGATCCCACTCGTTGTGGGGATGATGGATGATTTTGTTTCTTGGCATCGCAATAAGAATGGAATTTTTTTCGGTGAAATCCTCATATTATGTGGAGTGGGATCACCAACATGGTCGTAAAATAAGGCAAACGAGACCGTTCGGTTCCTCGGCGGCTAACCCCGTCTGGAAGGCTCTGTGGTCTCTAAAGGTACCTGCAAAAATTAAAATACACTGCTGGAGATCTTTATTGGGAGAGATTCCTTGCCGAGGTGTTCTAGCCAACAGACATATGCAAACTTCAAGTCAATTCCCCCTTTGCTCAACTCATTGCGAGTGTACAACATGCTTTGTTCAATTGCTCGATAGTGAAGGAAATCTGGAACTGTATTGGAATGGCGTAGGTAATAGAGAATGCTCAGGTTGCTAAAAACAATGGCTACACAATTTTGGAGACGCTCATACTTGATACCACCCCGTCGGCTATATCCACCGAGATACGTCACTGCGACTTGGCGGCGGTGGCTTCTTGGTATGTTTGGTGGGAGAGAAGGAAGGCTACACATGGTGAAATCTTGCAGGACCCTATGCGATCGTCTATGTCGATTCTTACTCTATCTATGAATTATGGGAGAGCGAATTCGAGGAGGAGCCCTGCGGTAGAGAGTCATAGATGGAGCAAGCCACCTGCGGACTTTGTGAAACTCAACGTCGACACAGCGTTCGATGTTAACTCCGGGACAGGTGGTACTGGGGCTATCCTCCGCGATCATAATGGGGCGTTCATCATGGCAGGTCGCTGGGACCTGTTGTACGTGGAAGATGCTACAATGGCCGAGGCCATTGCTCTGAGGGACGACCTACTTCTTGCTGGCGAAGTTGGATGCAACAGAATAATTGTTGAGTCTGATTGCATCGAAGTGATCAAAACCATGCAGGATGGCGGTAATTCTCTAGGACCGGCTGCAGCGATTTACGAGGAGTCTACTTCCCTTTGTAGGGGTTTTACTCGAGTTTATTTCTCTCATTGTCTGAGGGAGGCAAACGAGGCAGCGGATCCTAGCTAAGCTTAGTGTTGTGTCTCATGCTGTTTGGCATAGCGATCCTCCTGATTCTATTAGATCAACTATTGCTAATGATGTAACAATTCTGTAACGAACTGGCAGCAAGTTTCTTTCACACTCGTTTCCTTACCAAGGTACCTAAGGGGACTGGAAGATTTTTAATGAGACGGCTTGCTTGCTTTATTTATTGAAAGGTTTTAAAATTCAAAAAAAAAAACATCTCCAATGGTCTCCTGTCCCAGTTAACGATACGTTCCCAAAGAAAAGATTTAGGTCCATCTTGCCTCCTATAGTCTCCTCTCTTCAGCCGCCATTGTTGTAGCTCATGTGTTGTTGTCCATGCTCAAACAGATTCCTTTCCTACACCACATCATCACCATATGCAAGAAAGGCATCGATCCCTAATTATCCTCCCAAAAATTTCTCGCGTCCTTGTCAATCTACCGAACATGGTGGATTCATCGATCTCAAATTCTCCTCCAAAACATTTCTCGCGTCCTCATCAATCTAGCGAGTATGGACGATTTTTATCTTCCAGCCATGTCCAGGTAGGCACGTACCAGTTGGTTCATTTGTGTTATTTGTGATATGCTTAATCGTCAATGGCGTGTTTGAAGAGATGCCCATGGAGTGCCTCCGGATTCCGAAACTCTCATCTGGCTGCCTCGCTAGCCTTTACCATCCTGCATAGGAGGCATCAGAGCAACCCGTCATTCCCTCCGGGCCCGAGGCGGCTGCCGATCATCGACGACATGATGATCTGGATTGATGGGGAACCCGTTTGCTTAGCATGGCCTGGCCGCATTAACGGTGTAGTACGGAGGCATGCTGCACCTGCACCTCGGTTGTCTTCATAGTCGACGCCGGAGCTCGGACATCTATTTCTCTCGCGTTTGTTCTCTTCCTTCTAGAACATCTTTGGTGATTCATGTGAACCCACGATCTAAACAGGGATCACTCTGCGCTGATGAATACATGTTATAGACTCCAACATGTGTTATTTGCCGATTGTAACCGAGCATGGAAAATCATCGGCTCAATTTTGTAGTTGACGTTGATGGCGGCTGTCATGTGGATACTTGAGATGGTGGCACATGTTATTTGCCGATTGTAATCGGGCACGAAAAATCATGAGCTCGGTTTTGTAGTTGGCATTCATGGGGGGTCATATGGATACTTGAGATGGTGACAACTGCGACGTGTCGGGTCTCTTGCTATCGAAACATGCTCTCCAGGGCGATGCTCACCATAGACTTTCCCCGCATATAGCGGCCGGTCTTGCCGCGTATATCCGAGGCAGATATATAAATGTTTCTGGAATTTTGCAGCACTCCAAGAGCAAGATTGTGCAGCCATCTGCTTCGGTATTTTGTGATCTCGTGTAACCAATTTATACTCTGTCCACTTCAGTTATTTGTGTTGATTTGATTGAGAAAGATGACACTGCGGCAGTGGCGGAACCAGAAGGTTGATGGAGCATGCGCAAAAGAAGTATACACGATCAGCTGCTATTAATTTCCTCACAATGCATTAGTATTGATTACCATGATTAGTGTAGTTATACTCGACGCAATGCGCAAAGGAAGTATACTCGACGGACAAGCCTAGGAAGCCACCCGGGGTCGCCGGTTGCCGGCTCCGCCACTACACTGCAGGAAGCATGGTGACTTTCATCTAATAATATGAATGCACTGATCGGATTCCAACCTTGCAACAACTGGTGATACATACTTGGTACTCCCTCCGTTCAACAATAGATGACTTCCACATATCTAGATATAGATGTATCTAGACATATTTTAGTGTCTAGATACATCCATATATAGATAAATGCAAGTCATCTATTATTGAACGGAGGGAGTACAAACTACTGTCCGCTCTTGCTGTCCAGTTTAGGTTCCAGGTAAAAACTCCCCTCTCTACTTGAAACATGATGGCAGTTTAGGATACTTCTTTTCACCTTCTTTAGACTGTAATTGTTGCAAGACACCTAAATAGCGTCGTATCTTGTGCATCCGCCTCTTTCCTGTATCCCTGCATCCAGGCCATTTCAATCGTCAGATCTAAATCCTACGTGTGTACTTGCTCCTGACCAATTATGCAGTAAAGCGCCCACATCTAGACTCTTTATTTTGCAAATTAACCCCCAACAGATTAAACATCACAATCTGAATCACATCCCCAAATCCTCGTCTTCTCCAAAGGCGACGGCGATGGCGACTAGCTCGGCACCGAGCCTGCCCGACGAGTCCCCAACGAAAATCCATCAGCACGCACTGTCGCCGGAACTGAGATGCCATTCAACGGCTAGGCGCGACTGTCGTGCAGGTCCGTGGGGCCTCCCCACACGTCCTCTTTATCGCCTGATATGAGATGCCAAAGCAGCCGGCGTCCTCAACCTCTTCCACGACCGGCAGCGCTGCTGCCTCCTTCTCGCCGGAACTGAGATGCCAAAGCCGCCGGCGTCCTCAACCTTCGCACGGCCGGCAGCGCCGATGCCTTCTCTCCGCAACTGAGATGCCAAATCCACCGGCGTCCTCAACCTCCACACGGCCGGCAGCGCCAATGCGCCCTCGTCCTGTAGGATCCCGTCTAGACGTACTCCATCTAGCTGTAGAATCAACAGAATCGACGCCCTCACGTGGGCTGGGAGCACAATGGGATTCATTGCAGAGGAACGATGACCATATCTCTGAATTTAAATGTTCTTGTCTGATGTATCTAGTACTTTCTTGGATGCAGTGTATCAATTGTTGTGCTTGTAGCTAGAGAGTTTATAATGTGAATATGCATCATTGGTGAATATTGGTATTGGTGAATATTGGTTTCTCCAGAGTGAATTGTATACGTTGTTGTGAATGGAAATTCAGGAAGAAAAAAAATTTGGTTGTCATGTCCGTTCTTGCAATAGGAGGTGTTATTATGTGACTTAATAACTGAATCAGGCCAGAGATACATTCTGATATGCTCATAGAAAACTGATTGCTACAAGGAACATTGCAAATTAGGATTGAGCACATATGATGTTCAGGTACATTTTGCAATGTCTGAAATTAACCAAAAATTCGTAACTAAGCTACAGATAAAGACCATAATTTACTTTGTAGTACTTTATCATGATACCAACTAGGCTCTCAACGCTGGTGAAGGAAAAAGGCTCAGGTGGAAGTGGAACTGATATACCATGCATCATTAGTTTCCTCGCAAATGCAGTGACGATCAAGACTCCACTATATGGCGACATGATTTCTGTATACTTAGAAAAGTACTTAGATAAAGGGCATTCATAAACACTTTGCCGTCAGCACGAGCAACGACCGAAAACCAAGGTACAATCAATTATTCATGTCAGTTTACAAAGTATTGCAGAAACATGTTGTTGCTGCAAGCTTTCAAACATGATAGAATATTATAATTCATTGAATCTTCTCACCAATAAGACAAAGTAGAATTTCTAATCCATTACATGAAGAAATTTGTACACTGGAAAATGGTACTACTGACTATTTTTTACAAGACTACTCGGCACCCGGTTGTACATCGAGAACATCTTAAATAAAATAATTTCCATCCTCCCAAGAATGACTTTTGCTAGACTACTTGGCATCAGTATACATATTGCAACAATTGTGCCGACAAAAAATCCTGCAGTTTCAAGTGAAAAAATAATACTACATATCATTGTACCCACACAGATCATCTAATATTGAAAGAAGCAATGTCATATTCACTTCTCTAAGAAAAATGTTTGCCAAAATAAGAATCATGAAACTACACATTCATGATTTTCTTACAAAACTTGCAGCTGTCATGATGCACCATTTGTTTGCATGTCTTGCAAATTTGTGGTATCTTTTTTCTGACCTTTTTTTCTTGGGCAATTGCGACTATCATGAAAACCTATTTGATTGCATGTCTTGCACAAGCGTGCGACCTTGGCTTTAACTTGTTTGTTCTTCTTTTTCTGTTCCTCTCTATTCTGCTCCTTTCCTCTCCTTATTCTTTTACTTCTCCCTACCGAACGAACATCATTTGGAGGGTGTATGTCAACTTGAGTAGGAATGTTGCAACCAATAAATTTCTCATATTCCTCTTGCCTCTTATGTTGGTCTGCTGTAGGAACCTTTTGGTTGAGAGCCTCTTCAATGCTCAACACGCTGGATAGTAAAAAATCCATGCCTCATCAGATTGTTTGGCCGTTTGAATTAGATCTTCCAACTTGTTGCGTACAGTTGAAATCTTCTTCCTCGCAGCTGCATCCAAGGAGTCAGCGGGCTTCTCTTCTAGAAGATTCCCTTGTACATCGTAAACACTTTGTCTACAAAAAAAGGTAAATGTCAATCATATGAGAAAGTAAGAGCATATATGGTTATGATTTTTCTTTTGTACCTTTTACACCTTTTATGTCATCTTTACATCATATAGAAGGATGGAAGCGCTTGTTGATTTTCAATCCTCATCACTTGGATAATATGGCGGCATGGAATTCCATGAGACTCAAATAACTTGCATGAGCATTTAGCTATCATGGTTGCCGTGTCACAGCGGACCTCCCTTGCCTTACTAGCACCAGTTCTGAATGTCACTACTTTTATTCCCTCGTCTTGGGCAATGCTTTGAACACAACAATGGTCTCTGGCAGCAATAATTTGTTTCTGAAATTTCTCAAACACCTCATATGTGTATATTTCACTACCTTGTTTCTCGATGGCCCATGATGTCACTAACTGAGGGGTCGTATGGATACTTGAGTTGTCCGCAATTATCTCCTCTTGACGTTGACATTCTAAAGCTGTGTCAAATCTGAGCCAAAACTCAACAAGGGTAACCTTGCGATGAATGAAACGGTTGAAAAATGAATTTGCACTTTCCGACCTTGACGTTGTCCGGAGAATGCCTGCCAGTGATATGTCCATAAACTAGGCAGGTATCCATGACTCTCGAAGGCTGAACCTTGTGGTAAACCACTCATTATCTTCCAGACGGAAATCGGCAATCACGGAATTCCATTCCGACTCAAACTCGGTCGGGGTTTCTTAACCCCATACACATGCGTTCATCCTCTCCCCAAATCCAGGTTCTTCTCTAATCACCGGTCCAACCTTCTCTGGAAGTTTATCCATTATATGCCACATGCACAACCTGTGTATGATGTCTGAAAAAACTATATCAATTGCATTCTTAATGCCGCGAGCTTCATCGGTTATGATGAGCCTCGGCGCTTCACCTCCCATTGCCTTTAGGAAGGTCTCAAACAACCAAACATACTCCTCCTCCTTCTCATTTAGTAAGAAAGCAGCACCAAAAAACACACTTTGTAAGTGGTGATTAACCCTTGTAAATGGTGCAGATATCATGTTCTATCGATTAGTAGTGTATGTAGAATCAAATGATACCACTTGCCCAAAGTGTTTGTATTTCTTCCTACTTGTGGCATCTACCCAGAACACATACATCAAATTTCCTTCATCACTCGCAACAAAATCATAGAAGAAGGCTGAATTAACTTCCTGCTTTCTACCAAGCTGAGAAACAAACATGTGAGCATATGCGTTCTTGATTTTATACCTAAGGTCACGGTAATAATTTTGGAAGTCCCTCTTCATGCAGCCAATGTTTTCAATCCGACCCTCGCTGACTTGGAGGAGTCTATATGCCTGACATGTGCCAATGCTTGCTTTGTGGCATGTGTATAGTGTATTCTTTGCCCTCTCACTAACTCGACGATTCGATCTGATCAAATGACGCTTATCAGGTGACACAATACCATGATTGTGGTGCTCAACCCACGATTCTATCTTATATGTATCATTAGCACACAACTTCACAAAGATATGTGCATCACAACCACATCTTGTGACCGTGTTCTTCCTTATCTTTGATGGATCATCAATTTCTTTACCCTTCTCAGACTTGAATCCTTCCCTATTACACATGTATCGTTTAGTGCGAACTACCTCATTGTCTAACTTGTTCTGCTGTCCAACACGAACTCCAAAACCAGATTCATGTGCATAATACTTGTAGAACTTCTCAACAGCCTCCAGTCCTTCAAATGTCATCCCTAATTTAAGCTTCAAATTTTCTTCACATTCCAGAGTAAAAGACGAACACTTCAACATAAACAATTAATTAGCAAGCACCATTGATTATAACTAAATGAAATAAATACAATCGGGAAGTAATTGACTTATGGGGAGAGGAACACTTGCTTTCTTTATAGGTGTGGTAAATCTTTCCTCTTCCAACTGTAGCTGCAAGGTACTGGTAGATTCCATTGCTGCTCAAAGCCAAAAACAGATACACGATTAGCAAACGAGAATAACCAATGTACGGTATACAAAATTAATTCACCCTTTGGCCACATCCCATATGCCACCGGCCCATTACTCTTCGTTATGCTAACCGTTTAAACAAATTTACAATGGAAAATTATCTATACTAGTCAAGAAAATCTATAAGACAAGATGGTCTATTTGATCCGATCAACTCTGTGCACCATCTTTCACTAATGAACAGTGGTAGACTAATCTTATAGAGAAATTGCCAAAGTTTTGGGTTCATCAGACTGATATAACTGTTAGCCACGAATGCCGTAGATGCTATCATATTTGTCTTTTGTGCAGCACGCAGCCCATGAACAATTTGAACATTTTTTTTTATAAAGGGAAGTATATTAATATTGCGGAGATACAAATTACACCCGGCCTCTGCAACAACGCAATAACCATAGTCTTTACAGATGCACACAGCCGAAAGACAATAAAAAGAAGAACTAAAAAGAAAAGTCCCGCTACAGAGTTACAGTTCTTGCAGTAGCCGCACAACCACCACCACACAAATTCTGCATGTGAAAGACAATAAAAAGAACAACTTGAACATGGACTAGTGGCGTGGCCATCCACACACATTATGCATGCGTGTTGTGAGCTCATGCCACCTAGCTAGTTTTTTCTAGTTTGTAGTCTGTACGTAGCAGCAATAGGAGATGGCTCGGGCATGGGTAAAAAATCGAGTCCTTGACATGTGTACCTCGCTTGGAAGTTGAAGGCAGCCGTACGAGGAGATCATATTTTTTCCATACAAATTGTATTGAGCTATCTTAGAATAATTAATGAGGTATATAGAAAATTATAAAGGGGCATAATACCCTCGTATCTGTGGTATATTGAGTATGGGAGTATGTACACACAGGAGTATATAACAGGATTTATATTTATATTTACTATTTGGATACTCCCTACGAGCCTCCAAGTTAATTATAGAGGTTAACAATTTTTATCCGTCCGATTAGATCTAATAAACCACGTACAACTATTGGATGCATGGTGCGGCTTTGCCTATCCCACCCGCATGGGCTCTCAACTCCCGATCACAAAAAAAAGAGGTTTCAAGTTTGTACATACATGGATTCTATGATTGCTTCAATCGATCTCATGAATCTGCATGTAGCATGCTCCCTCACGCCCGCACGGGCTCTCAACTCCCGATAACAAAAAAAAAAAGGTTTCAAGTTTTTATGTACGCGGATTCTATGGTTTTTTCAATCGATCTCATGAATCTGCATGTAGCATGCTCCCCCACGCCCCCAGAGACCGGCAATAAGAATCTCAAATTCTCAATGCTTTCTCGCGCTGGCGGAGGCAGCTAACGCCTCCTCTCTCGCGCCACCGGTGTCGGCCGACATCAACGGCAGCAACACATCGCAATCCTACCTCGCGCCGCCGAACACTGCCTGGCAACGGTGACAACACGTCTCAGGCCTCGCTAGCACCAATTGGATCGATGCTACATGTGCGTGCCTATGTTTGATTTCCCGTCAGCAGTCAACAGGCTCCGCTCATCTCCAACTTCCTGATTTTTGGCTACTTTGTATCGTCTAGATCTCTATTTTTTTTTGGGAAATATATCTTTTTACTTAGATATGTGCGGACGTTCCAAGATTTATTAGACTATAGTTAACTAGATTATCTGATTTTCTAGTTCAACTTCCCTTTACAATTAGTTGATACAATCTGCAACAATTAGTGATACAATCTGTAGATTGCATTGGTTGTTTATTAGTGCTCCATATGGAGTTCCTAATTTTTTATTGCTCTGGAAACTTTTAAGCGTGGGGCGATAAAGCCACAGAACACCGTGCGGCGATTCCCCACCCCTCCTTCCCTAGCTACAGTACCTTGAGGGTCGACCTCCGCCTTCGCCGTTTTCCGGCCATCCCCGCCGCTAGCGCTCGTGCTAGCTGGTGTGGTGATGTCGTAGGGTGCCGGCCCCGCATGTATAGAAGTAGTCTAGTTTTTCGAGTTTGCTGTTTGCTTCTGTGCTTGTGTTTCGGCGACATGATGTGGAGGATTTCTTCGCAGGTGAGTCCGACCCGAGCCTGCATGGATTTGCTGCTCCGCTCTCCAATCTTTGGCTCTCGTGGTGGAGGTGGGATCTGGAGGAGATGGCGGCGGGATCCTCTTTCTCGCATAAGGTCGATGGTGGTCCCCTGGTTCTGGGGTGCTCTCGGTTTCCCTCTGCGAAGTCTGAAGATGTGGATGCTGCTCTTCTGCTGGCTGGCCGTGGAGGCGAGGGGCGGAAGGAGGACGAAGCTGCTTCTTCATATTTCGTTGACAGGAACCTGGTTCGATGCTGCAACGACGAGCTTACCACGCGAAGCATGAATTTCTTCCACGTATCATGGCCAAGAGGGTGGCCTTTGTTTAACCTCCGATTTGGAGGCCCGCTGGACAAGCCGTCGGTGCTCGACATCGGCTTTAGTGCAAGTGGTTCGTCCCCGCACTCGGGCCGATTGCTGGCGGCTCTGCTCCTTCGCTGGTTTGGGAGAGATTCGAGCGCTCTGTGCTCCGGCCTCGGTGCTTGCCGCCTGGAGGTCGCCGGCGATGAGGTGGTGGAGAAGACGTTGGACCCTATTGCGTTTTATCTTTTGTTCCAGGGTCTTTGCTGTAAAGTTTCGGGCCTTTCTTCGAATTTGCAGGTCTATAGGGCAAGAAATGTAAAGGACCTGGAAGTAAAAGTTTCCCACCACGTGTAATGAAAATGCAGCTCTGGGGGTCTTCGACCCCTCTCCTTGTTCAAAAAAAAATGTTTTTTTCTCAGATGATGGAGGGTTGGTCCGACAGCCATGCATACGATTCTTCTCAGATTGATCAAAGTTTGTTGATGCAAGGTGATTAATCTTGATTTTGGTGGAACGATGCTTGACCCGCTCGGGGGCATCGGTTACATGTTATATAGGTAGGGAAATGCCCCCTACGTGGCTAGTACAAGGAGAGTATGTACTCCAACCGTATACATACAGGTACATTATGTCTAACAGCCCCCCTTAATCTAAACTTCGGAGAAGATTTAGATTACTTCTGAACTTATGAGGACTAAAAACATGCAAAGGTTTAATAAACCCATCAGCAACTTGATCCTTTCTAGATATGAATTTAATTGGTAATTTCTTGCTTGCAACTCTTTCACAAACAAAGTGAAAATCAATTTCTATGTGCTTGGTACGTGCATGAAAAACTGGATTAGCAGATAAATATGTTGCTCCGAGATTGTCACACCAAATACAGGGTTTTTCCGTAAGTTCTACCCCAAGTTCTTTTAGGAGAGCCTCAACCCAAATTAAGTCAGTTGTCGCATTTGCAAGGCCTTTGTACTCAGCTTCAGTACTAGATCTTGACACTGTAGGCTGTTTCCGTGAGTTCCAAGAGATCAAGTTTGGACCAACAAAGATGGCAAAACCACCTTTGGAACGTCTTCCATCTGAAAAAAGCACTCAATAAAGTGGATGAGGATCTCTGAAAAAGTGATACCAAGTTTAATAGTGCCACTAACATATCGAAGGATGCGCTTCACAGCTGTCCAATGAGAAGTCATGGGAGCATGAAGATATTGACATACTTTGTTAACAGAAAAGGATAAATCTGGACGTGTCAAAGTGAGATACTTAAGAGCTCCCACTATGCTGTGATACTTTGTACAATCATCAGTATCCAATGGTTCTCCCTCAGTCGGAGTTAAATTTTCTGTGGAGAACAGAGGGGTAGGAGCAGGCTTGCAATCATACATACCAACTTTTGAGAGCAAATCTGAAGCATATTTTCCTTGTGTAAGGATCAAGCCATCACTTATTTTATTTACCTCCAAACTAAGAAAGAAGTGTAAGTCACCAAGATCCTTAATTGCAAAGGAAGCATTGAGATTCTGTACCAAAACTGTTATTGCTGCATCAGAGGAGCTAGCCACAATAATATCATCAACATACATGAGGAGATAAATAGTGATATCTGAACTGTGATAGAGAAACAGGGATGTATCAGCTTGAGAGGATATGAAACCAAGGTCATGAAGTTTAGAACTCAACTGGGAAAACCAGGCTCGGGGGGCTTGTTTCAAGCCATAAAGAGCCTTATAAGGTTTGCAAATAAATGTAGGAGCATGTGAATCTTCAAACCCAGATGGTTGTTTCATGTAAAACTCTTCCTCAAGAACACCATGTAAAAATGTGTTCCTAACATCAAGCTGCAGTAAACTCCATCCTCGAGAAACTGCAACTGCTAAAACAATGCGAATAGTGGCTGCTTTAACTACTGGACTAAATGTATCCTCATAATCAATGCCATACCTTTGTTTGAAACCTTTTGCAACAAGACGGGCTTTGTATCTGTCAACGGTACCATTATATTTGCGTTTGATACGATATAACCACTTACAATCAATGACATTTGATGGAGGGATGATAACCCGGTAGGCCAACGCCAAGGAGTAACTCGACCCAAAGGACGCTGCGCAAGACCCGACTTAGGATAAAGGAGTTTCTAGAAGGCCCAGGAACGTAGGCCTCGTAACCCGGATTGTGGGTTCCGATAAGGAATTTTAGGGTTTGTAAGCAGTGTTCGAGTAGGATTCAGAGTACGCCTTGGAGAGTAGGCCAAGGGGTCCGGATACTATATAAGCCGACCCCTAGGGTTAGATTAGACAAGATCCAAGAGTTCGAGCAACATTGCTAAGTATCGAGTATCTAATGTAACACGAGAGTTGAGTTAATATACCTAGATCGGAGACTCGGCGACTTGATTGCCGGCTACCAGATCGCATATCATCATGTTTTCTCTTGAGCTAAACCCTCTCCCAAACACCAGAGTCGATTTGCCCCAAGACAAGTTACCCCCGGTAACGTCTGCCGTGATTATCCCACGACAGTTGGCGCCCACCGTGGGGCCTACGTCCAAGGGTGTTTACATCACGGGAGAAGCTCGGAAGAACATGGAGAACCTTGTCATCAGCGAGATCTACACCAACCCCGAAGGAGAAAAGATGGTGGACGATTTTGGCTGGGGGCCAGAGTCGGATCTGCTCGAATCCGGATCTGTCGTGACAATCGGCCGGATCAACGTCTTCATCGGCATGGTACGTACGTCCGGTTCAATCCCTGACGATTTTGGATTTGATTCTGTGTCAGGGGAGGCCACCTAAGTTCAGTCAGATGGAGAAGAATCGGTCGGGACGGTAGATCCGACAGAAGAGCCCACCACGAAGAGGGAACAGCCGGAGGAGCCGGCATGGACCCCGCGTGGCCGGGTCATGAGAGAAGATTATACCGAGTCTATCTTGCACCTACTGGAGGACCGGTACGAGGAAAATAGTAGCGAAGAGAAAGAGTACAAATCTGCGCCAAGCAATGTGCGCCAGGTTGCGGTTTACACGGTTCCTGCGACTAACCTTAATCAGGGAAACGTAACCGCGGCCACCGTCGGAGCAGCACAAGCATTGGCCCAGCAGCAAGGTCCGGTTGACGGAAACCCGGTTCTGGCCCGGGTTGACGTAGAATCGGCATAAGTTACTAGCCATGCGGCGGATAATGAGTTGCAGGCAAACATGTTCGGATATCTAGCAAACCGGACGCCAGGAGCGGGTCCTTGAAATCCACAACACCCGGCCCTGTTCAACAACAATATGATTCTAGATCCCACCGTTCTGGCCACAGTTATCACCCCCGAAAACAAGGCGGAACGTGTTAGGGATCTGGACGTAGCCCGTCGTGCATTGGAGCAACAGAGAAGGCAAGTAGAAGCAGAAAGGCAAGGGATGGCCACGCGCCAACGTGAGCTGGATGCACTGGAAAACCGGCTCCAAGAAGAAACAACCAGAGTACGTCAAAGGCATCAGACCAGATTACCGGCTACGGGTGGAGTCATAAACCCGGCCACGCTATTCATCACGCCTCAGGATCAGCCGATCCCAGCGGCAAACCAAGGAACTGCACATCAGCCAACAACCGGAGGAGTACAGCCGGTAAACGTGCAGGCCGGGTTACCCATACCACAGACTGGAGTTACTACCGGCAACACATTACCACCACCATCACGATTTCGCACACCAGCAGGACATTATAACAACCCCATGGATAATGTGTACGCAGCAACACTCGCATTGAATCAAATCCCCGTGAGAGAGTCACCCCACGCAGAGGAGACCCGGCGGGCAATAGATCTATTGCGCACTGCGGTAGCGCAACAAGTTAATTACCCGGATCACAGGAGTGGAATGCATGGGACACCATATATCAGCCAGCAACGAGGCAATACCGGCAATATTCAGACAAGTTCAGCGCGACGGAGGGAAGAGCAGCAGCAAATGCCGCCTCCTCCCCGCGTTTGGGCAGTACCAGCAGCATCAGCAGCGCAAGCTATCGTGGACAGATCCAGAGCCAGGAGAGCCGCGGCCGGGTCTGCGGTGCATGGACCACCAGCAGTACCGCGTCCAGCCGCACCCCCCGCAGGATCGCACGTTTCCCGAGTGAGGCCAGTTCCGACTAATCTCGCTGGGCCTAAGTGTCTGTCGGATAGCATCAGGGCTGAGCCTTACCCGGATAAATTCAAGGAACCGGGTAAAGTAGTGAATTATGAGCCGACTATGGATCCAGAAACATGGTTGAGAAGTTACGAGATGGCTATGTCGATTCGCAATGCGTCCGAAAATCTTCAAGCCAAATTCATGTACTTGATGATGTCAGAAGGAGCAGCAAAGTTATGGTTCAATAATTTACCGGAAGGATCTATCAAGTCATGGGAGGAGTTGAAAACTGCGTTTATCAAGCACTTTCATGGGACGTGCAGAAAGCTATTTACTATTGATGACCTAGAACGATGTGTCCAGAAGAAGGGAGAATCGGCGCGCAGCTGGGTGCGCCGGGTTATGGAGATACTTCACTCATCTACAGATATTCAGCCCAAGTATGCGCTACAAGCTATGGCAAAGACATGCAAGTACATAACTTAAGTGCAAACGTTAACTCGCATGAAATCTAGTCGGAATGCTTCAGAGGTTACGATGGGAGAGCTAATGGATGCATGCAACAAACACGCTGCAACGGACACTACAGAATAGGATGTCGATGACAAGAAAGCAAAAGCAAACACAAATAATAATGGAAGAATCGGCAATGGATCAACGCCGGGTAACAATGGAGGCAACAATGGTAACAACCAGAACAAGCGCCCGTTTGAGGGAAGCTCCGAGTTTGTCGCTAGCACAGAAGTCGGGTCTTCGAGACCTAGGGCAGAAGGAAATTTCAATGGAGGAAACCATAACGGAGGAAATTATCAAGGGCCACCAAGGCCGGGTAACAACTGGGATATCTTCAGAATGGCGTGCCCAAAGCACAGCAGGAACGGTAGGCCAGCTAACCACTCATTGGAGAAGTGCGCGGACCTACAGAGATGGAAGAACAAAGAAGTAAACAGAGCCATGCGAGGTGCAGGTCGGGGAGGAGGACCGGGTCCGGGTGGAAACCCGGGCAACGGCCCACCCCCAGCCGGTAACCCGGCAGGCGGAAATCCGGGTAATAACCAAGGGGGAGCTGGAGGTTTCCAAGCTAACCCCAAGCAATTGGGACAATATCACGTGCATACTACAGGAACTTCTAACAAGGATAAAAAGATAATGAAACAAGCGGTAAACTCGGTTTCCTCGGCCGTTCCGAGATACCTGAGATGGTCGGAGCAAGACGTAACATGGAGCAGAAGAGATCACCCGGAAAGGATAGAACACCCGGGAGTCTTAGCATTGGTGGTTGCACCACAAGTTAATGGTTACGAGTTGAAAAAGGTCCTAATGGACGGTGGAAGTAGCATCAATATCTTGTATTGGGAAACCTTTCTACGCATGGGTCTCAAGGAGTCTCAGCTACAGAAAAGTTCGACAGTTTTTCACGGGATTGTGCCGGGTCACTCAGCGTGCCCCGAGGCAAAGATCACATTGGAGGTAGCTTTTGGAGAATCGAAGGACAATTTCCGAGTCGAGTGGCTCACTTTCGAGGTGGTTAAGTTGCGTAGTCCTTATCACGCGCTATTCGGAAGGACGGCTTATGCTAAGTTCATGGCCAGACCGTGCTATGTGTATCTACAGCTAAAAATCCCGGGTCCCAAGCAGACCATCACCATACATGGGAGCCGGGATATAGCAGCCGAGTGTGATGAAGGAGACGCAGCCATGGCGGAGGAAGCTTGTAGAAAAGAGGAACTCAAGTATTACCGGTCTCAAGTAGACCCGGATGACAGAACAGCGTTAAAAAGACCGAATACTGAAGACGAGAGAGCGAAGTTCAAGGCAGCACAAGACACCAAGATGGTGGCTTTTGTCGAGGGTGATCCCTCTAAGCAATTTGCTATAGGATCTAACTTGGACAACGAGCAGGAGAAAGCACTTGTGGAGTTTATTCGTTCAAATCAGGATGTGTTCGCCTAGACGCCTAGCGATATGCCGGGTATCCCCACAGAGTTGGCAGAACACAGTTTGCACGTCGATCCCAAATCCAGGACTGTGAAGCAGGGCCTGAGAAAGATGAATGAGGAAAGAAGGAAAGCTATAGGAGAAGAAATTGCTCGGCTGCTGACAGTTGGCTTTATCATGGAGGTATTTCACCCGGACTGGTTAGCAAATCCGGTTCTCGTGATGAAAAAGACTAATGAGTAGAGGATGTGCATCGATTATACGAGTCTCAACAAGCATTGCCCAAAGGATCCGTTCGCACTACCAAGGATAGATCAGATCATAGACGCAGTGGCTGGAAGTGACCTATTATGTTTCCTGGATGCATATTCTGGGTATCATCAGATCAAGCTCAAGAAGGAGGATTGGGAGAAAACATCATTCATAACACCTTTTGGGGCCTTTTGTTACAAGACCATGACATTTGGATTGAAGAACGCTCGCGCAACCTATCAACGGTGTATTCAGAAGTGCTTTGAGGACCAAATTGGACGCAACGTCCATGCATATGTAGATGATGTGGTCAAGACCAGAAAGGCGGAGACATTTATTGATGATCTAAAGGAAACGTTCAAGAACCCGAGAAGGTATCAGATGAAACTCAACCCGACAAAGTGTGTATTTGGAGTTCCAGCTGGGAAGTTACTCGGTTGTATCGTTTCTGAGAGAGGAATTGAGGCAAATCCGGATAAAATCAAAGCTATCCAGAGTCTGAAAAAGCCGGAAAATTTGAAGCATGTTCAGAAGCTCACAGGGTGCGTAGCAGCCCTGAGCCGGTTTATATCCAGACTCGGAGAAAAAGCAATACCCTTGTACCGGTTCTTGAAGAAATCCGATAAATTCGTTTGGGATCAAGAGGCGGATGAGGCGTTTGAGGCACTAAAGAAGCAGCTATCTGAAGCACCAGTCCTAGCGGCCCCGGGTCCTAAAGAGCCTATGTTGCTATACGTAGCAGCTGGCCCCCGAGCGGTTAGTGCAGTAGTTGTTGTGGAGCGTAAAGAGGATGGGAAAGATCACCCGGTCCAGAGGCCAGTTTACTACGTCAGTGAGGTATTATCATAGGCAAAACAGCGCTATCCACATTGGCAAAAGCTGGTTTTCGGGGTCTTCATGGCCAGCCGAAAATTGAAGCCATATTTTCAGGAACACCCCATAATAGTGGTGAGTTCTATACCAATGTCGGATATCATCAGAAACTCGGACGCAACAGGTAGAATAGCCAAGTGGGCGATCGAGATGGGGGATTATCATATCAACTACGAGCCAAGGTCAGCAATCAAATCTCAAGCTCTAGTCGATTTTACTAACGATTGGACGCACACAGGCATGCCCACCATGGCTCCAAACTCCGAGCCTTGGATCATGCACTTTGATGGTTCCAAGCAATACGAGGGGTCAGGAGCTGGAGTGGTGTTAACATCACCCAAAGGAGACAAGTTGAGTTACGTGCTGCAAATTCACTTTGATTGTTCAAACAACGTGGCCGAGTATGAAGCCTTATTGCATGGCTTAAAGGTAGCCAAGGAGATGAACATTAAAAGGATACGATGCTTTGGAGATTCGGACCTTGTGGTACAGCAGGTCTCAGGAACTTGGGATAGAAAAGATGCAACTATGGCAGCATACCGCAGAGAGGTTGATAGGGTTGCCGGGTGTTTCTCCGGGTATGAGGTGGAGCACATAGACAGAAGAAAAAACGAGGCAGCAGACGCACTCGCCAGACTCGGCTCGCGCAGAGAGCCGGTTCCACCTAGTGTTTTCCTGGATGAGCTATGGCGACCATCAGTTAAAACCGAGTCTGAGGAAGAACTGGCTAATCAAGACCCGGATTTGGAGCTCGTGGCCACAGTACGTGCTGTTCCCGAGTGGACAGAGCCGTTCCTGGCCTACCTATCACGGGGCGAGTTACCACAGCAGGAGGTATTAGCAAGACAAATTTTGAGGCGAGCAAAGGGGTATTCTATCATCAATGGAGAGTTATACAAGAGAAGTGCAGCAGGAGTCTTTTTGCGCTATGTAGCACCAGAAGAAGGCCGACAGATCCTCAAGGAAATCCATGAAGGTGATTGTGGGCATCATGCATCCACAAGATCCCTTGTGGCCAAAGCTTATCGACATGGTTTCTTCTGGCTCACGGCCCTAGCAGACGCGGAGCGCTTGGTGGCAAGGTGTGACGGATGTCAAAGGTACGCTCGCCAAACCCACGTGCCGGCTATGGAATTGCGGACTATCCCGTTAACCTGGCCGTTTGCTTTTTGGGGTATGGACATGGTTGGCCCCTTTCACATGTCACCTTGCAAAAAGACACATCTCCTGGTGGCTACTGATAAGTTTACCAAGTAGGTTGAGGTTATGCCATTTACCAACTGTGAGGCAATTACAACGGTCAAGTTCCTGAAAAAGATTATCTATCGGTTCGGGTATCCCCATAGCATAATTACCGACAATGGAATCAACATGTCCCTTGGTGAGATGGAAAAGTTCTGTGGAAACAATGGCATCCGGCTTGACATAGATTCAGTGGCCCACCCACAGGCTAATGGACAAGTGGAAAGGGCAAACCAGGAGTTGCTTCGTGGATTAAAGCCACGGTTGCGAGTCCCGTGTATCAGAGCTGCTGGTGCATGGGTTGAAGAATTACCTTCAGTGGTTTGGGGTATCAACACTACACCTAATAGATCTACTCAGATGACACCGTTCTTCATGGTTTATGGTGCAGAGGCGGTGTTGCCGAGTGATATTATTCATGACTCGCCTCGTGTATCGGCTTACGTCGAGGTGGAGAACGAAAAGACCCGGCAGGACGCCGTGGATATGTTAGAAGAGCACAGGGAACAAGCTTTGGAGATATCAGCCATATGCCAGCAGGATCTGCAGAGATATCATAGCCGGCGCGTGAAAACCCGGGTCTTCCAGGAAGGAGACCTGGTTCTGCGCCTGGTACAATCAAAGGAAGGAAAACACAAGTTATCACCGCCATGGGAAGGACCGTTTATCATAATCCGGAATCTGCACAATGGATCATATTACTTGATAGATGCAAGGGAAGAGTCGGCTACGGTTAACGACACCGCTCATACCACTTCATCTATGCAAGAGAGAGAAAGACCATGGAGGTATAGACTAGATACACAAGTGGAATTACACGATGTAACAGGCAGCAGGTTTCAGACGCACTCTTTTCCTATCCAGGGTACCTAAGGGGACTGGAGGGTTTTTAATGAGGCGGCCGGCTGACCTAACTTTCTCATATCAATAAAGAGATGGTTAAGCAACGTATCGTTCTTTTTCTTGTGTTTTTTATCAAGTTCTTTATTTTTTCTGTTATGTTTTTTACTTTTCTTCCAGGTAAGTATTATTCATTGTTTTCTTAGCACATTAGTTTCTTTAGTATGTTGCATATATTTAGGTCTTGGGGGCTGATTGCTTGAATAGCACAGTTACAAACTCAAAGACCCGGCCACGATGCCTATGAGTTATAAGGGCCGATTACTCGCAAACGAGTAC
Organism: Alopecurus myosuroides; assembly: GCA_028641055.1. Taxonomy (NCBI): domain Eukaryota; kingdom Viridiplantae; phylum Streptophyta; class Magnoliopsida; order Poales; family Poaceae; genus Alopecurus; species Alopecurus myosuroides. The sequence goes on from CM054060.1 coordinate 265,304,321, forward strand.
GGCTGCAATCTTATAACCGGACAAAGGAGCCAAACTTTCTTGACTTCTCTTACTTAAGCTCGATGTGACTCGCACTGAAGTGGCCTGCTTTGCTCGCTTACGATTACAATCAGCCATGATGCCCAATGGGACTTTCCTGACCCTGTTTCCGTACAGATGTAACAACATGATTATCCACGCGAAAGCCGGCTTACAGTACAAGAGAGTCAAAAGGATCATCTAAACCACAAGTTATGCAGAGTGCAGGGCTAATAGCCGGAAGCTCAAAGTTTATTAAGCATAACTTCAAAACCTATGTGAAACGGCTCTAGGTTTTGGGCTTAGCAGAGACAACTTGTTTTCTTTGAAAGACCCAACGTCCTAGACTCGGAATTTCGGGCCTTGGGGACTGGGGAATTTGAAAAAAGAAACAAGTTGCTTAGCTGTTAAGCTCAAAAACCCAAAAATCTGAGTCTTGGGGACTTAGAGAAAAGTCCACCTGTCAAAACCCACGAGACTCAGAAACCGAGTCTCACAAAAGGAACCATAAAGAAAGTCGGAATATCAAGAGCAAATGAGCTCAAAAGCAGATAAATATTAAGATCATCCAAAGGCCAGAAGGGCCACGAAAGCTATTAAGGTTTCAAAATGTATTTACATGACGCGATGGTAATATCACAGGTGCACAGGCGCACCATCAAAAGAATATTTGTTTCCAAAAAGAGCATCGAACGAGCAAGGTATCATAATGGCATCTGTTTACTCGGCTTCCTGGGTCGGGTCTACATCTTTTCCCTTGCCCTCCGGGTCTTGGTCCTGGGTTCGCTCCTCAGCTTTCCCAGCATTGTCACCCGGATTTTCAGCATCAGGACGGACAGCCGGCGTAGAGGTGGTTGGTTATGATTCTAACTCGGCCTCCCTTTTCGCGGTCTCTTCCCTCTTCCTCGCCGAATCAACATTCCATTTCTTCAAAATATTGAAGGGCAGGGGCATAACCTCCTTCACAGCCTTGTCTTCAGCGTCATATGGAGTCATAAACCTGCTCATGTCCATACTATCGGCCAAAGTAGTTGCCGAGTGACGTACCTCGCACTGTACGGCCTTGAAATCCTTGGCGACAAACCTAGAGGCATCCGCTTTGAACTCTGGAAACCCGGCTACCACCTTTGCCGGCTCAAGCTTAGGAAAGTAAGCTTTAGCCAGCATAAGTGCCCGGGTCATGCCAACCCGACATGCCGAGCGTTTCCAGAGCTCAATCCATGCAGGCACAGTGGAGCACGCCTGGATAAGGGTTTCTTCACCCGGATATGCCTCAGTTGGCCACTGCACGGCATGCAGTATCCACTTGGTGCCGGCGCAGAAAGTCCGGAGCACAGTCTTCAAGTTTTTAGCTTTTTGGATATCATTTTCTTCTGGGCCGCAAGGTTAGTGCCTACAGTTGAAACAGTAAAGGTCATATCAATAATCCCGGGTATTATGAATCAAGACAAAATCCGAGTCACGAACACAGTCGGTACCAAAAATCTTACCAAGTAAGACACGATAAGTGTCGGTAACTTGGGCCGATAGCTTCTTCAGTGCGGATTGGGCAGTGGTGTACCTATTCTTGTATTTTGTAACATCCTTCTTCAGGGCCTCCACCTCAGCCTCAAGGGCCTCTCTCAGCTTTACCTCCGTCACCAGAAGTTGTTCGGTCTTGGCTAAAATTTCCTCGGACCGGGTAGTCTGTGCCTGTAAGGGACAAAAATATAAACATTAGTCGGATATCATAATAAGCCGAGTATTTCATGAAGTACCGAGCACAACTTCGAAAAGTTATACTCGGAACTTGGGGACTAGATGGATACTATGAGGTATCAACTAACGTTACCTGGTGCTCCACTGCCATACGATCTAACATACTGCTCTCAGAGGCTTTCATGGCGAGGAGGGCGCTCATCATTTGGTCGAAGGAGTGGTTGCCCAAGTTGGAAGACCCGGGGTCTTGGTAACTCAGAGTGTGAGTTTTCTCCTTGGCAGGGGAAGGCACCCGAGTCGTCCGAGTATCGGAGTTTTGTGCCCCTCCCCCCGTGCCCAAGATTGCGGCCTCTTCCTCCTCGCGTGCGTGCGAGGCAGTTGGGTACTCGGCTTCTTGATCAGCCGGGTTCGTTGGTGGCACTTGTTGTTGTTCTGCGCCGCCAGCTGCGGCCGTCATATCATCAATCGGGTTCTCCTTACCCGGGTCATCGGTCTCCCTATTTTCCTGGTCACTGATAGTGACCGTGGCTCTATGGACAGTATAAATAAGCAGTTAGCATGCAACTGGGGAAAATTATGGAAAGGTGATGGAACATCAGGAGAAGATCCTTACCCGGGATTCAACATGAAGTCCGAGGGGAACTCGTTGCTGGACCCGGACGAAGCTGACGAACATCGGGAAAGTAAGACATGGAACCGCCCTGCTAAGGAGTGATTTGGAAAAGGAAAACTTCGATATTTAAGAAAAGATTAGGTGGATACCATCGCGTCGAGCCGGGGATGATGGAATACCCGGGTTAAGTGCGCCTTCACCCGGAAAATTCCGAGTCATTCTGCGCTTGGTCACGAGCGGATCCTTCAAGTACGGCCAGTTGGATAACTCTTGGTTTAGCTCGCGCATGTTATCAAAGGATTATGGTTTAGAAGCAAGGGAGCGGTATGGAACCTTAAAGACGACCCCTCGGGGTTTCCTCTTTGAGCCGACCTTGACTGCCGGCTCAGCTTCATCGTCATCGCTTTGTGTTTCTACCCCGCCTTCCGGGTCTTCTTCCTCGTCCTTGTCCTCTAGCCCTGAAAGTTATTAAGGCATACAGTCGGAAAAACAGAGAATGTATAGCAGCGAGCTCGCAGAAATTGAGTAAGAATCGGAATGTACCTTCCTCCGACTCAACTATGTCCTCTTGCTCCTCTGGATTTTCGGAGTTAGGGGGAGTTTCAATGTTCCAAAAGACGTTATCAGCCTAAGACAAAGGCACAAGCGTAAGAATCGGCAGTTATATCGAGCGAAAGCATGAAAGTGAAAGTGTAAAAACCGGATTTTACCTCGGGAGCTGGGTTCTCGCGCGTAAAAGGATCTAACCCGGCTATGTTCCGGATCATTTCCAACTTCTCCGTTAAGAATCCCTTGATGGTCTTGTTGGTGTCACCGGCCGGGTAATTCTTAGACGAATATCGGAGAGAATCCGTAGAATGCCCCGAGTATTCACACATCAGTTTCGAGCGGATAGAATTGCGCTGAATGCGGAAGTTCACCCAGGTCTTGACTAAGTTAAGCCCAAGGAGACCTTGGTCGGAGAAGACGGCTATCTTGGTTCGAAGAGGTTGGATGGCCTCCCTGTCCGACTCAGGGGCAAAGGCGTTGAAATTTTCGGAGATATCTAAGAGACCCTCCGAGTAACCCGGCAATTTCCTTTCGCCGGGTGGGGAGGTGTCTCGGCAGTAGAAGAAGGAGAGTTGCCAATGCTTGACGTGGGAATTGAGATTAAGAGTCGGCATTGGTGAATTCTTGCAGCGCTGGATGGAAACCCCGCCGCAAGCCAGAAGCGCCCCGTCACCGCTTTCGCGGGACGGTTTGCACTGGAAAAGTTCAATGAAAAGAGCCATATTTGGCGGAATGCACAAATAAGACTCGCAAAGGACGATAAAATGGGTAATGTTCAACATAGAGTTAGGCCCTATGTCGAACACCCGGAGGCCATAATGGCTCAAGACCTCGCGGAAAAAGGGTGACCCGGAGGGCGAAACCCCCGGGTCACATGCTCAACGAAGCAGATTACCTCGTCGGCGTTGGGCGTGGGCCGGGTCTTGTCGTGGGATAATCACGGCAGACGTTACCAGGGGTAACTTATCTTGGGGCAAGACGACACAGGTGTTTGGGAGAGGGTTTAGCTCAGAGGAAAACATGATGATATTCGATCTGGTAGACGGCAATCAAGTCGCCGAGTCTCCGATCTCAAGATAATAACTCAACTCTCGTGTTACACTGGATGTTCGATATCAGGCGATATTGCTAGAACTCTTGGATCTCTCTAAACTAGACCTAGGGGCAGGCTTATAAAGCACCCGGACCCCCTGGCTTGCCCTCCAAGGCGCACCCTGAATCCTACCCGGACACTGCATACAAACCCTAACTTTCCTTACCGTAACCCACAATCCGGGTTACCAGGCCTACGAACTTGGGCCTTCTAGAAGTTCCTTTATCCTTAGCCGGATCTTGCGCAGCGTCCTTTGGGCCGGGTTACACCTTGGCGTTGGCCTACCGGGTTATCATCCCTCCATCAGTAGTCCCCAGAATAGCTTGGGCTTCACGGGACCCTCCTTGAAGCGCTCGCTATTCCCTGCAAAAGTATCAAATACACAAGTCCATGGAGGCCGGGTTAGATTGCTTTGATAGACAGCTAGGCCTAACTCCAAGGTGGCCATATAGTAACCCGGCTTTCACTAGGTCCTTCTCTACTTTTTCCGGGTCAACGCCCTGATAAGAATGCCAAAGATCCGGCTTACTTTACTCGATAATTTAATCCCGATGTTGCAGAGAGGATCTCCTTCTTATTTCTGTCCGGATATCTCGTCCAGCACTTAAAGCATATCTCACAAAACTCAGGCAGATAGCCGTTACTCCGAAATTTCTGGCTCCCGCTCGTTGAGCTAGGCTTATCCGCCCGCACCCTTATAAATAGGTACTTAGGGGTAAACCTAACCCCAACGGCTCATTTCCCCCCTTTTCCTCTTTCTCTTTACTTCCGCGCTCAAGCTCGCAGAGCACCATTACGGAAACCTCGCGCGCATCACCGGAGCCCATCTGCCGCCGGCTACGCTCCGCCACAGTTCGCCCCGCGCCACCGCCAAGATCCGCCGCCGCGCCCCCGACTTGCCCGCCGGGAGTCGCAAAGGGGCACCAAGACTGCGCTATTTGCCTCCGCCGGGCTTTACTCCAATCTCCCCCAGTAAGTTTCCCGTATCCATTAACTTGACCTTGCAATTTCTCGATTTATTTCAGATTGGATCTAAGTCAACCCGCCGGTCATTTTTCTTGCCACGCCGAATTAGGTCGCTCAAATTCATTCTAGTTCATCCAATGGCTTGAATATAGACTCCACTTCATTCCCCTATTTCCCATAGTCATTAATTTCACCACAAATCTGGAAATGAAATCTCCAATCTAGGCTCGGGCCGCCTAAATTTTCCGCACCTGCCTCTGACACCCGGCAAATCTTCTTCTTCCGGTTCTTTTGCTTGCAATAGATACATGGGCAACCACCCATCTTTATCAAACATTTTTCAATATGTAAGCCCTCCATAGTTTTTGTAATGATGCTTGATACCCGGATAACTCTTAACTTCCATGTTTTCTCGAAATCGCTCGCGAATACTCGGACAACTCATGGTTTCCGAGTCTCACTTCTTGTACCTTTTTTCCTTGCGTTTTGCAGGTCGATCCCATGGCTCCCAAAAAGCAGGGGAAGCAGCCGGCCAAGGCCAAGACCACCAACTCCATATCCGCCAACTAGGCGCGATCCACGGTTACGAAGGCCAAGTTAGAAGAGCTGGCCGAGTTAGGGGTTCTCCCCTCTCAAAAAGATATCCATTGGAGGGTGCCGGGTAACGAGACCCGGCCCACACCTGCCGACGATGAGGTAATATGTTTTGTGGAGCACGTGACCCGGGGGTTCCGTCCTCCGGGTCACCCTTTCTTTCGAGACATTCTGAGCCACTATGGCCTCCGGATATTTGACATAGGGCCTAACTCTGTGTTAAATATTTCCCATTTCATCGTTCTTTCCGAGTCATACTTGTGCACTCCGCCAAGTTTGGCTCTCTTTATCGAACTTTTTCAGTGCAAACCGTGCCGCGAAAGCGGTGACGGAGCACTTCTCGCTTGCGGCGGGGTCTCTATCCAGCGCCGCAAGAATTCCCTAATGCCACCTCTCACTCTCAACTCCCACGTCAAACACTGGCAACTCTCATACTTTTACTGCCGAGACACCTCCCCACCCGGCGAAAAGAAACTGCCGGGTTACTCGGAGGGCCTCCTCGATATCTCTGAGACCTTCAACGCCTTCGCCCCTGACTCGGACAGGGAAGCAATCCAACCTTTATTGGACAAAATTGCTATTCTTTCGGCCCAAGGTCTCATTGGGGTTAACCTGGTGAAAACTTGGGTCGATTTCCGGATCCAACCCAATTCCATCCGCACAAAGTTAATGTGCGAGTATTCGGGGCACACCACGGACTCGCTCCGATACTCCACAAATAGCTTCGCAGCCGGTGACACCAACAAGACTATCAAGGGCTTCTTGACAGAGAAGTTGGAGGTAATCCGGAACATAGCCGGGTTAGAACCCTTCACGCGCGAGAACCCGGCCCCCGAGGTAAAGATCCGGCTTCTATATTTCTACCTTCTCACTTTCCACTCGATATAGCTGATAACCCTCATTCTTGTATCTTCATCTCAGGCCGATGATGCTTTTTGGAATATTGAAACTCCTCCTAACTCTGAAAGTCCAGAGGAGAAAGAAGACGTCGTTAACTCGGATGAAGGTACATTCCGAGTTTCACTTGGTTTCTTTGAGCTCGTTGTTGTTCGTTCTTCATTTTCTGACTGTAAACCTTGATAACTTTCAGAACGAGAGGACAAGGACGAAGGAGAATAAACTGAAGGCAAGGTGGAGTCAGCGAGCGACGAGGACGACGCTGAGCCGACAGTTAAGGTCGGAGAAAAGAGGAAACCCCGAGGGGTCGTCTTCAAGGTTCCATATCGTTTCCTTGCCTCTAAACCATATTCCTTTGATAACATGCACGAGCTGAACCGGAAGTTATCCAATTGGCCGTATTTGAAGGATCCGCTCGCGACCAAGCGTCGAATGACTCGGAACTTTCCGGGTGATGACGCTCTTAACCCGGGTATCTCGTCGTCTCCGGCTCGACGCGCTGGTATTCTCTTAATCCTTGCTTGAACATCAAAGTATTTCCGAACCATCCCCTTACGGGACAATTCCATGTCTTGCTTGATGTTTTTCAGTTTCGTCCGGGTCCAGCAGCGAGTTCCCCTCGGACTACATGGTGAATCCCGGGTAAAGTTCCTTTCCTGATGCTTTATCACCTTTCCATCACTTTTTCCCAGTCGTACGCTAACTTCTTACTTATACTTTCCCTAGAGCCGCGGTCACTATTAGCGACCAAGAAAACATGGAGACCGACGACCCGGGTAAGGAGAACCCGATTGATGATATGACTGCTGCAGCTGGCGGAGAGGAACAACAAGTGCCACCAATAAACTCGGCCAGTCAAGAAGCCGAGTATCCAATAGCCTCGCACGCATACGAGGAGTAAGAAGCTGCAGCCTTGGGCACGGGAGGAGGAGCACCAGACTCCGATACTCGGACGACCCAGATACCTTCTCCCGCCAAGAAGAGAGCGCCTTCTCCGAGTCTCCAAGATCCCGGGTCTTCCAACTTGGGCAATAGTACTTTCGATCAGATGATGAGCGCTCTCCTTACTATGAAGGCCTCGGAGAGCGGTATTCTAGAGCAAATGGCAGCAGAGCACCAGGTAAGAATACTTGATATCTCGTGGTATAATCTAGTCCCCAAGTTCCAAGCATAACTAAGTTGTGTTCGGTACTCTATGCGATATTCGGCTTGCCGTGATACCCGACTGATACTTGTGCTTTTTGTCCCTTACAGGCACAGGCCACCCGGTCTGATGAAATTTTGCTCAAAACCGAACAACTTTTGCTTGCCGAGGTAAAGCGGAGAGAGGCTCTTGAGGCTGAAGTGGAAACCTTGAAGAAAGATGTTTCCAAGTACAAGTAAAGGTGCACCACTGCTCAAACCGCACTGAAGAAGTTATCGGATCAAGTTACCGATACTTATCGTATCTTACTTAGTAAGTTTTTACTGCTGATTGCTTTCATGCCCCTGCTTTGTTACATGATACTCGGAATTACTGATGTGGCCCTTCTTGTTTCAACTGCAGGCGCTAACCTTGCAGCAGCAGAAGAAGATGACATGAAAAAAGTTAAAACTTTTAAAGACTGTGCTCCGGACCTTCTTCGCCGGCACCAAGTGGATATTGGACGCCGTGCAATGGCCAACTGATGCCTATCCAGGTGAAGAAAATCTTATCCAAGCATGCTCCACCGTGCCTGCATGGATCGAACTCTGGAAACGCTCGGCATGCCGGGTTGGTATGACCCGGGCCTTTACACTGGCTAAGGCTTACTTTCCTAAGCTTGAGCCGGCAAAGGTGATATCCGGGTTTCCAGAATTCAAAGCAGATGGCTCCAAGTTTGGGCCCAAGGACTTCAAAGCCGTACAATCCGCATTGCGTCATTCGGCAACCACTTTGGCCGATAGTACGGACCTGCGCACGTTTATGAGTTCGTACGATGCTGAAAACAAAATCGTGAAGGAGGAAGCACCCCCACCCTTCGATATGTTGGAGAAATGGAATGCCGATTCGGCCAGGAAGAGGGAAGAAACCGCGAAGAGGGAGGCCGAGTTAGGATCAGAGCCAACCACCTCTACGCCGGCTGTCCGCCCGCCTGTCCGTCATGATGCGAAGAATCCGGGTGACGATGCCGGGAGAGCTGAAGAGCAAGCCCAGGACCAAGACCCGGAGGGCAAGGGCAAAGATGTGGACCCTACTCAGGAAGCCGAGTAAACAAATGCCATCATGATACCTTGGTCGTTTCGATGCTTTTGTTCGAAACATATATTCTTTTGTCGGTGCACCTATGCACCTTTGATACTAGTACCGAGATTTGTAACGCACTTTAATTCCTTGATATACCTCGTGCCTCTTCTGGCCTTTGGATGAGCTTGATATTTATCTGGGTTTTTAGCTTATTCTTGATATCCGACTTTCTTTATGGTTCCTTTTGTGAGACCCGGTTTCCGAGTATCGTGGGTTTTGACAAGTGGACTTTTCTCTAAGTCCCCAAGTCCCCAAGACTCGGATGCTAGGGTTTTTCGAGCTTAGTGACTAAACAACTTGTTTCTGTTTCGAAATCCCCAGTCCCCAAGGCCCGAATTTCCGAGTCTGGGATATGTGGTCTTTGAAAGAGAACAAGTTGGTTGCTGCTAAGCCCAAACCCGGAGCCGTTTCACATAGGTAATGAAGTTATGCTTGATAAACGTTGAGTTTCCGGCTATTAGCCTTGTACTCTGCATAACTTGTGGTTTAGATGACCCTTTTGACTATCTTGTACTGTAAGCCGGCTTTCGTGTGGATACCATGTTGTTACATCTATACGAAAACAGGGTCAGGCAAGTCCCATTGGGCTTCATGGCTGATTGCAATCGTAAGCGAGCAAATCATGCCACTTTAGTGCGAGTCACATCAAGCTTAAGTAAGAAAAGTCAATAAAATTTGGCTCCTTTGTCCGGTTATAAGATTGCAGCCGTACTCGTTTGCGAGTAATCGGCCCTTATAACTCATAGGCATCAAGGCCGGGTCTTTGAGTTTGTAACTGTGCTATTCAAGCAATCAGCCCCCAATACCTATATATATGCAACATACTTGATGATACTGATGTACTGATAGCAATAAATAATACTTACCTGTAACCGAAGTAAAGATCATAACAAAATAAGACTTGATAACCATCTCTTTATTGATACGAGAAAGTTTGGGTCAGCAGGCCGCCTCATTAAAAACCTTCCAGTCCACTTAGGTACCCTGGATAGGAAAAGAGTGCGTCTGAAACCTGCTGCCCGTTACATTGTTTAGTTCTTCTTGGGAATCTGTCCGGAACTGACGTAATCGATACACATTCTCCACTTGTTGGTCTTTTTTACTATGAGTACCGGATTTGCTAGCCAATCCGGATGAGGCGTTTCCATGACGCGGCTGGCTGTGAACGGCTGCGCAATTTCTTCTATTATGGCAGATTGTTTGAGTGAATCACCCTTGATGAAAGCCACCATCTTGGTGCCTTGCGCTGCCTTGAACTTTTCTCTTTCGTCTTCAGTACTCGGCCTTTGCAAGGCTGTTCTTTCATCCGGGTCTGCTTGAGACCGGTAATACTTGAGTTCCTCTTTTCTACAAGCTTGCTCAGCCATTGCTGCATCTCCTTCATCGCACTCAGCCGCTATGTCCCGGCTTCCATGTATGGTGATGGTCTGCTTAGGACCCGGGATTTTTAGCTGTAGATACACATAACACGGCCTAGCCATGAATTTAGCATAAGCCGGCCTTCCGAATAGCGCGTGATAAGGACTGCGCAACCTGACCACCTCGAAAGTGAGCCACTCAACTCGATAATTGTCCTTTGATTCCCCAAAAGCTACCTCCAATGTGATTTTTCCCTCGGGGCACGCTGAGTGACCTGGCACTATCCCATGAAAAATTGTTGTACTTTTTTGTAGTTGAGACTCCTTGAGACCCATGCGTAAAAAGGTTTCCCAGTACAGGATATTGATGCTACTTCCACCATCCATCAGGACCTTTTTCAGCTCATACCCATTGACCTGGGGTGCAACTACCAATGCTAAGACTCCCGGGTGTTCTATTCTTTCCAGGTGATCTCTTCTGCTCCATGTTACATCCTGTTCTGACCACCTCAGGTATCTCGGAACAGCCGAAGAAACCGAGTTTACCGCTTGCTTCAGTATCCTTTTGTCCTTGTTAGAACTTCCTGTAGTATGCACGTGATATTGACCCAACTGTTTGGGGTTAGCCTGGAAACCTCCAGCTCCCCCTTGATTGTTGCCCTGATTTCCGGCTGCCGGGTTACTGGCTGGGGGTGGGCCGTTACCCGGGTTTCCACCTGGACCCGGTCCTCCTCCCCGACCTGCACCTCGCATGGCTCTGTTCACTTCCTCGTTCTTCCATCTCTGTAGGTCGGCGCACTGCTCCAAGGAGTGGTTAGCCGGCCTACCGTTCCTGCTGTGCTTCGGGCACACCATTCTGAAGATGTCCCAATTGTTGCTCGGCCTTGGCGGCCCTTGATAGTTTCCTCCATTGTGATTTCCCGTATTGAAATTTCCTTCTGCCCTAGGCCTTGAAGACCCGGCTTCAGTGTTGGCGACAAACTCGGAGCCTCCCTCAAACGGGCGCTTGTTCTGGCTGTTTCCGTTGTTACCCGGCGCTGATCCATTGCCGGTTCTTCTACTATTACTTGTGTTTGCTTTTGCTTTTTTGTCATCAACTTCCTCTTTTGTAGTATCCGTTGCGGCGTGTTTGTTGCATGCATCCATCAGTTCTCCCATCGTGACCTCTGAAGCATTCCGGCTAGATTTCATGCGAGTTAATTTTTGCACTAAAGGCGTGTGCTTGCATGTTTTTGCCATAGCTTGTAATGCATCCTTGGGCTGAATATCTGTGGACGAATGAAGTATTTCCATAACCCGGCGCACCCAGCTGTGTGACGACTCTCCCTTCTTCTGGACGCATCGTTCTAGGTCATCAATAGTGAATAACTTTCTGCACGTCCCATGAAAGTGCTTGATAAACGCGGTTTTCAACTCCTCCCAAGACTTGACCCTTCTGACATCATCAAGTACATGAACTTGGCTTGAAGATTCTCGGATGCATTGCGAATCGACATAGCCATCTCATAACTGCTCAACCATGTTTCTGGATCCATAGTCGGCTCGTAATTCACTACTTTACCCGGTTCTTTGAATTTTTCCGGGTAAGGTTCAGCCCTGATGCTATCCGAGAGACACTTAGGTCCTGCAAGAATGGTCGAAACTGGCCTTACTCGGGAAACGTGTGATCCTGCGGGGGGTACGGCTGGACGCGGTACTGCTGGTGGCCCATGTACCGCAGACCCGGCCACGGCCCTCCTGGCTCTGGAACTATCCACGACAGCTTGCGCTGCTGATGCTGCCGGTGCTGCCTGAACACGGGGAGGAGGCGGCATTTGCTGCTGCTCTTCCCTCCGCCGTGCTGAACTTGTTTGGATATTGCCGGTATTGCCTCGTTGCTGACTGGCGTATGGTGTCCCATGCATTCCACTTCTGTGATCCGGATAATTAGCTTGCTGCGCCACCGCAGTGTGCAGCATATCTATCGCCCGCCGGGTCTCCTCTGCATGGGGTGACTCTCTCACGGGGATTGGATTCAATGCGAGTGTTGCTGCGTACACGTTGTCCATGGGATTGTTGTAGTGACCTGCCGGTGTGCGAAATCGTGACGGTGGTGGTGGTGGTAATGTATTGCCGGTTGTAACTCTAGTCTGTGGTAAAGGTAACCCGGCCTGCTCGTTTGCCGGCTGTGTTCCCGCGGTTGCCGGCTGAGGTGCAGTTCCTTGGTTCGCCGCTGGAATCGGCTGATCTTGAGGTGTGATAAACAGTGCAGCCAGATTTATAACACCACCCCAACGCTGGTAATCTGGTTTGGTGCCTTTGATGTATTCTAGTCGTTTCCTCTCGGAGCCGGGTTTCCAGTGCATCCAGCTCACGTTGACGTGTGGCCATCCCTTGCCTTTCTGCTTCTACTTGCCTTCTCTGTTGCTCCAATGCATGACGGGCTACATCCAGATCCCTAACACGCTCTGCCGCGTTTTCTGGAGTGATAAACGTGGCAAGAACTGTGGGATCTAGAATCAGATTGTTGTCGAACAGGGCCGGGTGTTGTGGGTTGGAAGGACCCGCCCCTGGTGTCCGGTTTGCTAGAAATCCGAACGTGTTTGCCTGCAACTCATCGTCTGCTACGCGGCTGGTAACCGATGCCGACTCCCCATCAACCCGGACCAGGACTGGGTTTCCGTTAGCCGCACCTTGCTGCTGGGCCAATGCTTGTGCTGCTCCAACTGCGGCCGCGGTCACGCTCTCTTGATTGAGATTGGTCGCGGGAGCCGTGTAAACCGCAACCCGGCGCACAATGCTTGGCACGAATTCATGTTGTTCCTCTTCGCTGCTATTTTCCTCATACCGGTTCTCGAGCAGATGCAGGATAGACTCGGTATCATCTTCTCTCTCGACCCGGCCACGCGCGGTCCATGCCGGCTCCTCCGGCTGTTCCCTCTTCGTCGTGGGTTCTTCTGTCGGGTCTGTTGTTCCAACTGATTCTTCTCCATCTGATTGAATGTAGGTGGCCTCCCCTGACATAGAATCAAATCCAAAGTCGTCAGGGATCGAACCGGAAGTACGTACCATACCGATGAAGACGTTGATCCGGTCGATTGTCACGATAGATCCGGATTCGAGGTGATCCGACTCTGGCCCCCCAGCCGGAATCGTCCACCATCTTCTCTCCTTCGTGGTCGGTGTAGATCTCGTCGATGACAAGATTCTCCATGTTCTTCCGAGCTTCTCCCGTGATGTAAACACCTTTGGACGCAGGCCCCACGGTGGGCGCCAACTTTCGTGGGATAATCACGGCAGACGTTACCAGGGGTAACTTATCTTGGGGCAAGACGACACAGGTGTTTGGGAGAGGGTTTAGCTCAGAGGAAAACATGATGATATTCAATCTGGTAGCCGGCAATCAAGTCGCCGAGTCTCCGATCTCAAGATAATAACTCAACTCTCGTGTTACACTGGATGTTCGATATTAGGCGATATTGCTAGAACTCTTGGATCTCTCTAAACTAGACCTAGGGGCAGGCTTATAAAGCACCCGGACCCCCTGGCTTGCCCTCCAAGGCGCACCCTGAATCCTACCCGGACACTGCATACAAACCCTAACTTTCCTTACCGTAACCCACAATCCGGGTTACCAGGCCTACGAACTTGGGCCTTCTAGAAGTTCCTTTATCCTTAGCCGGATCTTGCGCAGCGTCCTTTGGGCCGGGTTACACCTTGGCGTTAGCCTACCGGGTTATCATCCCTCCATCAGGTCTCGTCACCCGGCACTCTCCAGTGGATATCTTCCTGAGGGGGGAGGACCCCTAACTCGGCCAGCTCCTCCAGCTTGGCCTTGGTGACGGTGGATCGCGCCCAGTTGGCGGATATTGATTGGGTCATCCTTGTTTTAGCCGGATGCTTCCCTTGCTTCTTTGGAGCCATGGGTTCAGTCTACAAAGCACAAGACAGAAAGGTACAAGACATAAGACTCGGAAATCATGAGTTATCCGAATATCCGCAAGCAGTATCAGTAAGAGGTATGGAAACTATGAATTGTCCGGGTATCACTGGACGGAGCGAAAGTTACAGATTATCCGGGTATCGAATAGCAGTACAAAAAATACGGGATATTTACATGTTGGCAAGCATTCATGGAAAAAGGTTGCTTGCCTATGTATCTAGTGCAAGTAAAAGAACCGGAAGAAGTAGACTTTCCGGGTATCAATAGCAGCCACAGAAAATTTGGGCGGACTGATCCTAGATTGGGAATTTCACTATCGATTTCGCGGAAAAATTGATGACCACGAGCAATAGGAGAGTGAAGTGGGATCAATACTCAAGCGATTGGATGAACTAGCGTGTATCTATGCGACTTAATCCGGCGCGGGGCAAGAAATGGCCCGCGGTTGACCTAGATCTAATCTATGTCAAATAGAAAAATTGCAAGATTGAATCAAGGGAGCAAGAAGCTTACCGGAGTGGATTGGAGCAGAGCGCGACAGCGGCAGATGGCGCAGTCCTGATGCCCCTTTGCGACTCCCGGCAAGCAGGTCGAGGGCGTGGCGGCGGAGATTGGCGGCGGCGCGGGACGAGCCGTAGAAGAATGTAACCGGCGGCGGCTTTGTTCTGGCGGCGTGCGCGAGGTCTCCGTGGTGGCGCTCCGCGAGCTCGGGTGTGGAAGTGCTGGAGAGGAGGAAGAAGAAGAAAGAATGGACCGTTGGGGTTAGGTCACCCCCTAGGTACCTATTTATAGGTACGGGTGGGTAAACCTAGGCCAACGGGCGGGAATCGGAAATTTCGGGATAAGGGATATCCGTCCTGATTTTCTGAGATATGCGTTAAGTGCTGGACGGGATATCCGGAATGGATAGGAAACAAATCTCTTCCGCGATACCTGGATCGATTAACGAGTGAAGTAAGCCGGATCTTTGGCATTTTTATCAGGGCACTGACCCGGAAAAGTAAACAGTGGACTTAGAGAAAGCCGGGTTATTATATGGCCACCATGGAGTTAGGCCTAGCTGTTTATCAAAGCAATCTAACCCAGCCTCTATGAACTTGTATGTTTGTTATTTTTGCAGGGAATAGCGTGCGCTTCAAGGAAGATCCCGTGAAGCCCAAGCTATTCTGGGACTACTGATGGAGGGATGATAACCCGGTAGGCAAACGCCAAGGAGTAACTTGGCCCAAAGGACGCTGCGCAAGACCCGGCTTAGGATAAAGGAGTTTCTAGAAGGCCCAAGAACGTAGGCCTCGTAACCCGGATTGTGGGTTCCGATAAGGAAGTTTAGGGTTTGTAAGCAGTGTCCGGGTAGGATTCAGAGTACGCCTTGGAGAGTAGGCCAGGGGGTCCGGATACTATATAAGCCGGCCCCTAGGGTTAGATTAGACAAGATCCAAGAGTTCGAGCAACATTGCTAAGTATCGAGTATCCAGTGTAACACGAGAGTTCAGTTAATATACCTAGATCGGAGACTCGGTGACTTGATTGCCGGCTACCAGATCGCATCTCATCATGTTTTCTCTTGAGCTAAACCCTCTCCCAAACACCAGAGTCGATTTGCCCCAAGACAAGTTACCCCCGGTAACGTCTGCCGTGATTATCCCACGACAACATTCTTGTTGGAGCTTGGAGGGATCAGGTGCCAGGTGTGATTCTGCATAAGTGCATCATGTTCTTCATGCATTGCTTTTCTCCATTCAGGATGATCAAGGGCTTCCTTAAGATAACGACGTTCACCTATGGAAGAAAGAAGACCATACCGCACACGGCCACATTTGACCTCATAACGAACGGTACCATCTGTGATAATTTTGGTTTTTACTATACCTTTTGTTGCCCGTGTACGTGGACCAGGAGCAGGGACGGCTGCAGAGTCAGCAGATGCAGAGGATCCCGTGGCTCCAGGTTCAGGCGACGCGGCGGGAGACACAGAGGATCCCGCACTGGCGTGAATTTCCGAGGGCGACGTGGCGGAGCTGGAGTGGGCAGAGGCGTGTGGCGTGGGGCTGGCAGCCCACATGTGCGATGCGGGGCCGCTGAGGCTGTCGGCTGCGCGGTCGGGTGGCCCGCCAGGTGAGGCCCGTGGAGAGGAGGGAGAGGAGGACCGAGGGAGGGAGCTGCGCTCGGGCGTGCGGGCCAAATCCTCCTGGGAATCAGCACGTGGGCGATCCGAGGACGATGCAGGATCAACATCGGATCCTGTGCCGCTGTCTTGTACTGAATTTGTCTCATTCTCCTCCATTGATGCACCGTTTAGACTCAAAACTGTTCCTGTGGAATCATAATTTGATGTAGAATTTTCCTCGGCAGTAGTTTCCACATTTTCCTGATCAATGTTAGTGACAACATGTATGATAGGCAAATGCATGAAATCATTAGTTTGAACATTCCCACTAGTTTTGGAAATGGAAGGAGAATTTTGTGGGAGCAATAAAATTTCAGCTTTGAGACGTCCACCAGAATTTGCATGAAGAGAAGCAAAAGGGAAGACATTTTCATCAAACACAACATCTCTTGATATGTAAACACGTCCCGTAGTCAATCTAGACATTTCACTCCTTTGTGGAGAGGACTACACCCAATGAAAACACAACGAGTGGAGCGGAAAGCAAGTTTGCGAGTGTTATATGGGCAAAGATTTGGCCAACATGCACATCCAAAAATACGAAGGGGGTCATAGTTAGGTTTGGTGTGAAGGAGATGCTCAACAGGGGTGTCAAAATTAATGACTTTGCTAGGAAGTAAGTTTATGAGAAAAGTGGCTGTAAGAAAAGCTTCACCCCAAAACTTAAGTGGCATGGATGCATTAGCAAGAAGAGACAACCCAACCTCAACAATATAATGATGTTTACGTTCAGCAGAATCATTTTGTTGATGTGCATGTGGACATGAGACATGATGGGAGATGCCAACCTTTTGAAAGAAACTATGGAGTTTTTCATATTCACCACCCCAATCAGTTTGCATAGTTTTGATCTTTCTATCAAATTTTCGTTCAACAAATTGCTGAAAATTAAGGAATACTTGATAAAATTCACCACGATTTTTGAGCAAATAAATCCAAGTGAATTTACTGTAATCATCAATAAAGCTAACATAATAACAATGTTTGCCAACAGAAACAGGTGCTGGACCCCTGTCGGGGGGTTACCCCCGAGTAGGGTAAAAGCAAGTGGTAAAGGCAAGGTCAGAAGAGATGTTTGGTCGAGTAGCCGCCTACCCGGTAATTGCTACCAGGTCGACTGCTACTCGGTCTTACATAAAAGATGACCAGAAGGAGGAATCAAGCAAGTTATATTTGTTCGAGTAGAAGAGGTGGCTCGAGTAAAACTGGCGGGAACCTACTCGGGCCAGAAGTCAAAGGAGCCGTTCTGACACAGAATCCCGCGTATCCGGGGTCCGTACTTGGCACTATTCACACCACTGTTCATCTGAGGACGGCGTGCCTGGCAGCAATAGTGTGGCAGCAGGCCGTCACAGGATAGGGGGGACCTACTCTGTGTTTGGCGCAGTGATACCAGACTGTTTACTTGGTTTTGCCCAACGACTTTCCGGACAGGACAAGATTAGGAACCAAAGCTGTCAGCGGGAACTCGGAAGAAGGACGGTGTGCACACAATGTCGACACTTGTTTGTATTTGGACGTATCCAGCTGGGCACCGTGTATATAAGGTGCCCCGCCGCCTCCTGTGCGAGGGACGCTGACCTAATTCCCACACTGGTAGCATATTCTTGACCTAGTTCATCACGTAGAGAGAAGAGTGGCTACTCGGTAGCAAGAACCATTGTACTGTGGCTACTCGGACAGACCTCAATACATCAAAGGAAAGGCAGGAGTAGGGGTTTTACCTCCTCACGAGGGCCCTGAACCTGGGTAGATCGTGTTGTTTGCAGTGTTTAGTTCTTACTTCACGCGGCTACTCGTCGCGTGATCCCTCCCCGAGCACCTCCAGCGTCCATCGTCCTCACATCTTTAGCCATCCTATGGCATCTGTCTTGATACCACCACGACAGTTGGCGCCCACCGTGGGGCAACCAGCGGCGCTGGCTGGAGTTTCCTCGGCGGAGCGCGTAGTCTGTGGCCTTGTCCACAGATTCGGCTCCTTCGACTTCGTCACCGACAACGCAGGCGACTTCGGTGGCAGAGCCATGCCGGAGGGCGGCACGGTGATCTCCTTCGGCTCGCACCTCGTCTACGTCGCCACCGCCGTCGTCAACGAGTCCCCGGAGGAGGTGCTGGTCGCAGAGGACCCTCCTGCTGTGATCGCTGCTCGCGGAAGGCCTACGCGCTTTTCTGCGAACAGCGCTGAAGTGATGGTGGCCGGCCTGGCTGCGAACGCCGGCAAGAGTGCTGCTGGCGCTGCGGTCATCATCGACGACCCCGCTGGCCCGAGTGCTGGCGGCAAGACCCACAAGCCCTACGAGAAGGACTGCAACCTCCCTCTCTCCACTACTCCGACCATCCCTGCGTCTGCGGGAAGAACTGGCATGCCGCCTCCCACCGACATCGAGCTCTTGAACATGAAGGAGCAGCTCGACCGGCAGCGCCAGGAACTCCTTGCCGAGCAGGCGGAGTTAGATAAGGTTAGGCTTGAGCTAAGTCTGGACCAGATCGAGTACAACAAAGCTCACGGCTTCACGCCAGTCGCTAGGAGAGCTAGCAAGGTAGGCGCTACGCGGCGCAACCTAGGTGCCGAGATGGCGACTGTTGGAGAGGTTCCTAGTCAGTCTGCTACCGCAAACACCTCCACTAGGCCTAGATACAGCACCCCCGCCAAAACACTTAGAGCTGCAGAGGCCGTAGCCGCCGAGTTGCCTCATCTCGACGGCGACGCGCGCGTTAGGCAGCAAGAAAGGCTCAACGAGTTGGTGTTAGAGGCCGCTAGGCAGAATGAGGAGTTCCGGAAAGCCAACCCGGGTGCTGGCGGCTCGCAGGTGGTGCACTCGCATGCGGCCCGATCTAACGATCAGGCCTCATCTCCGCACCCCAGTCGCGAGAAGGACCGCAGTGGCACCTCGGGAAGGAACAGGCAAATGCAGGTGTACGACCCGACTGCCGCCGCGAAACAGCTCGCTGTGCCGCGACAGTCCGGCCAGAAACACAACTCTGCTGGAGCAGGCTTCCAAGCCCATAAAGCTCATAGCCAAACGCGAGGAGGAGATCGTCCGAGTCCTTCTCGGCAGCATGTTGCTCAGCCTATTCGGCGGAGACCTCACCAGGCGGTTGCTGTTCAACCGCGTGCGGCTGACCGAGTAGCTAACCTGGTGGAGCAGCCTGTGGCCATGGAGGAGGACAGGTACGATGACGGCAACTCGGAGATGAGGCTGGCCGGATATGATATCTTGGACCGTGTAGGAGAGCGCGTGCTGGAGCCTGCTGATGTTCGATACAAGCTGGATCGGATCAATCTGTCCGCGCGGCTAGAGAACAAGGGGCCTCCCGGTCCTGATTGTTTTGGCCCGCGCATCATGAACGAGCCATCCGTGAAGAACTTCCAGCTCGCAAGGGGCACCAAGAGCTACAACGGCAGCACCAAGCCGGAAGACTGGCTCAACGACTACGTCACCGCGGTTCACATTGCGAGCGGCTACAGAAGGTGGGTTGTGCGGTATGTTCCGCAAATGCTTGAGGGTCCAGCTCGCACTTGGCTCAACAACTTGCCCAAGAACAGCATCAATTGCTGGCTGGACTTCTCGGAGGCCTTCATCAGCAACTTCACCAGCACGTACAAGAGGCCGAATAGGCCGCAGCAGCTGTCTGCCTGCAAACAACGAGAAGACGAGACGGATCGCGAGTATCTTACTCGGTGGAGCACATTGTGGAACACCTGTGAAGGTGTGAACGAGGCGCAGGCCATCACTTGGTTTGCGCAAGGGTGCAAGCACGGCAGCATGTTGTGGCAGAGGTTGCAGAGGGAGATGCCGAACACTCTGGCGGAGACCATCAAGATCGCGGATCAGTACGCGCTTGGTGATCCTACTCAGCCACTGATGGACTCCTCCGAGCCGAGAAGAAATTTCAAGCGCAATGAGTTCCGCAACAAGCGCAGGAGTGACCGAATAGATACTCGGTATGACCCTGAGGAGGTGAATGTTGTGGGTATTGGAGCTGGGAGCAGCCAAGGGCAAAAACCTGCTGGAGCCCAGTATGGGCGCAACCAGAACCAAGGCCAAGGCAACAAGAAGCCATACCGAGCTCCTCAGCCGGGTAGCGGCAACCCGGAGCCGGCTAAGAAATTCGTCTTTGACGACATGAAGGATGGCCCATGCAGCTTCCACACTCAGCACCCCTCAAGGCCAGCCAACCACAGTACTCGGCAGTGCGAATGCTGGGATCTGATCAGGAATGAGGCCTTGCCTCCTCCTCCTCCCCTGCCAGTTGCTAATGCTCCTATTCAGCCTGTTCGCGCACCCGCAGCTCGGCCTCCCATCTTCCCGAGAAGAGAAAACGTGAATCAAGTGGCTTTAGGAGCCAATCGCAACTTCAACAACGAGGGTTACCGCAACAACAACAACAACCGCAACCGCAACAACAATAGAGGCAACAACAACAATTTCCAGGGTAACAACAACGGCAACAATGATGATGGGGGCCGCAACCAGTACCAAGAGCACCACGAGAGCTACATGATCTTCACTTCCGAGCCTATCGACAAGCAGTCGCAGCACATGCGTGATATGGAGGTCAATGCTGTGATTCCTGCTGTCCCTCACTACATGCACTAGTGCAATGTCGAGATCACGTGGTCCCGAGCTGACCATCCCAAGGTAATGCCCAACCCGGGTAGCTACGCCTTGGTGCTGGACCCTACTTTCCTGGGTCCCGAGAAGAACGTGAGGTTCAGCAAGGTGCTAACCGACAACGGTAGCAGCATCAACATCGTGTACAAGGACACACTCGAGAAGCTCGGGATCGGCGAGAACATGCTGCTACCCAGCAAGACCACTTTCCATGGCATTGTGCCAGGGATTTCTTGCTCTCCAATGGGCAGAGTGTGGATAGATGTGATATTCGGCTTTCGGGGGAATTGCCGCATAGAGAGGCTGCAGTTTGAGGTGGTTGACCATCAAAGCCCTTACCATGCTCTACTCGGCAGGCCTGCTCTGAGCAAGTTCATGGCTTCTACCCACACTGCATACCTGAAGATGAAGATCCCTTGTCCCAATGGCGTGATTACCATCGCTGGCGATTACAAGAAGTCCATAGAGTGTGCCTCTGCTGGTTCTCAGCTGGCGGAGTCGATGGTGATTGCTGCCGAGAAGAAGAAGATACATGAGGTGGTGGCTATGGCGCAGGCTGCGCAAGGTGTTGCACCTGGGATGCCGAGCTCCCAGTACGGGACCGCGTTCCAGGCCTCCCAAGAAACAAAGAAGATCCAGGTCGACCCTGAGTTCCCTGACCGAGTTGCCATCATTGGCTCCGGGTTGGCGGAGAAATAGGAAGGCGAGCTCATCCACTTCCTCCGTGAGAATCGGGATGTGTTTGCCTGGTCCAATGAAGATCTGCCAGGTGTCCCGAGGGAGTTGGTTGAGCACTCTTTACATGTGCGTCCAGACGCCAAGCCGGTGAAGCAGGCTATGCGCCGCTTCGGAGATGAGAGGAGGAAGGCTGTCGGTGATCAGATCACCAAGCTGCTGATAAGCAATTTCATCATGGAGGTACTGCATCCGGATTGGCTAGCCAGCCCGGTCATGGTCGAGAAGAAGAAGGAGGATCCTAAGGCTGCTACTGCTTGGCGCATGTGCGTCGACTACACCGACCTGAACAAGGCCTGCCCCAAGGATCCTTTTCCGCTACCTCGCATCGATCAGGTTATCGATTCCACTGCTGGTTGTGAGCTTCTGTCTTTCATTGATGCCTACTCGGGTTTTCATCAAATAGCTCTCAACCCTACTGAGCAAATAAAGACTGCTTTCATTACCCCGTACGGGGCTTATTGCTACCGTGTCATGTGTTTTGGCTTGAGGAATGCGGGTGCAACCTATCAGAGATGCATGCAGAAATGCTTGCACGATCAGCTCGGCAAGAATGTGCAGGTGTACGTAGATGACATTGTCATCAAAACGAATAAAACACATAGTCTGCTTGCCGACCTTGAGGAAACCTTTGCTAACATGCGCAAGTACAAAATGAAGCTGAATCCGAGTAAGTGTACCTTTGGTGTACCGGCTGGCAAGCTACTCGGCTTCCTGGTTTCTAGTCGGGGCATTGAGGCCAATCCGTCAAAGATAAAAGCCATTGAGAGCATGTCTTTGCCAAGATCCTTGAAGGATGTGCAAAAATTCACTGGTTGTTTGGCATCTCTGAGCCGTTTCCTCGGCCGAATGGGCGAGAAGGCCCTGCCTCTCTACCAATTGATGAAGAAGAGTGTTAAGTTCGTCTGGACTCCGCAAGCAGACGTGGCATTCAATGAGCTAAGGCAATGCTGGGTAGCGCTCCCATCTTGGCTAGTCCGCTACCCAAGGAGCCAATGATGATGTATATTGCTGCTACTAACCGAGTAGTCAGCGTGGTGATTGTGGTGGAGTGAGAAGAAGAAGGCAAGAGTGTGCAGCGCCCCGTGTACTATCTTAGCAAAGTGATGTCTAGCTTCAAGCAGAATTATCCGCACTACCAGAAGATGACCTACGGTGTGTACCTGGGCGCCAAGAAGCTGAAGCATTATTTCCAGGAGCATCCTATCACTGTTGTGAGCTCTGCTCCCATCTCGGATATCATGGGCAACAAGGAGGCGAGTGGCAGAGTAGCCAAGTGGGCGATTGAGCTAGCCGCGTACGCTCCCGCGTATGCGAGAAGAGAAGCCATCAAGTCTCAGATTCTGGCGGAGTTTCTGGTGGACTGGGCCGAGGTGCAGTATGAACCTCCTGCTCCAGTTTCCAACTACTGGAGGATGCACTTTGATGGCTCCAAGGTGAAGGAAGGGCTTGGTGCTGGCGTAGTGCTTACGTCACCCAAGCGAGATCAACTCAAGTACGTGCTGCAAATTCACTTCAAGGCATCTAACAACGTTGCCGAGTACGAAGCCGTGGTGCACGGTTTGCGAGTAGCCAAGGAGGTTAGCGTGCAACGCATCATATGCTATGGTGATTCCTATCTGGTGGTGCAGCAAGTTTCTGGCACTTGGGATGCTCTCGATGCCAACATGGCATCGTATCGCTTCCTAGTGCAGTCTATGACTGTATTTTTCGAAGGCTGCGAGTTCTAGCACATCCACCGAGCAGAAAATGAAGCAGCAGACGAGTTGTCCAAGTTGGGGTCTTATCGGCAATCCATCCCGGCTGGGATTGCCTTGGAGCATTTGAGGAAGCCATCCATCAAGCCATCCCCCAACTCTGAATCCATTTTCGTTCCTTCTCTGCCAAGTGAGGAAGCTGAGCCCATGGAGATTGACTGGGAGAATGCAACACAGCACCCGGGGACTGCAGCCTCCATCCCGGGGACTGGCGTCTGCTACTCGGGGACTGTCGTTCCCTATTCGGGAACTGCCGCTCCCTACTCGGGGACTGTCCTTCCCTACTCGGGGACTGCCCCTCTCGACCCGGGGACTGTCGCATTCATTGAGGAGGTTCTCGCCAACCATTCAGGACTTCAAAGAAGTGCTCCCAACCCTACTGAGCAGACTGAGGTACCCGTTCCAATGGAAGTGCACGAACCAGTATTTCCTACACGGGAAACACCGAGTTGGGCTATGCCCATATTATCCTTTCTAAAAGACGGCACCCTGCCAGAAGACGAAGTTGCTGCAAGACAAATTCAGAGAAGATCCAAGGGATACACCATATTCCGAGATGTGCTGCACGAAAGAAGTGCCACTGGTGTGCTGCAACGCTGTGTGGAGCCAGAGGAAGGAGAAGAAATTCTGATAGAGATACACCAAGGAGAATGTGGGCACCACGCCTCTTCTCGGGCGTTGGTCAAGAAGGCTTTTCGGCATGGGTTCTATTGGCTCACTGCCTTAAAGCAAGCTGAGGATATCGTGAGGAAATGCAATGGCTGCCAAAGATTTCAAGTAAGATCCACTTGCCTGCTTCCGAGTTGAAAACCATTCCCATTACTTGGCCATTTGCTGTTTGGTGCTTGGATATGGTTGGTCCCTTCAAGCCGGCTAGAGGCAACATGACTCACATCTTGGTCATGGTTGACAAATTCACCAAGTGGATAGAAGTGAAGCCTATTCGGAAGTGTGATGGAGCCACAGCCGCGAGTTTCTTAAAAGATGTGATCCTGAGATATGGCTACCCGCACAGCATTATCACGGACAATGGCACAAACTTTGCTGAAGGAGCAATGGTGCGATTCTGCAGATATAGGCATATCCGACTAGACGTTGCGTCAGTCGCGCATCCCGCCTCAAATGGGCAAGTTGAAAGAGCAAATGGCATGGTGCTAGCCGGCATAAAGCCAAGGCTGATTGAGCCACTGCTGAAAACACCTGGGTGTTGGCTAGACGAGTTGCGAGCGGTGTTGTGGAGTCTAAGGACTACCCCTAACCGGTCAACCGGCTACACACCATTCTTCTTGGTATATGGGGCTGAGGCCGTATTGCCAATAGACCTAGAGCATGACTCTCCCCGAGTAACCCTCTACACTGAGGTGGAGGCGAGAGAAGCTCGAGAAGACGATGTTGACCTGCTTGAAGAAGCAAGAGAGCTGACTCTGTCACGTTCGGCTATCTACCAGCAAAATCTGTGGCGTTATCATAGCCGAAAGGTGAACCCAAGGGTTTTCCGAGAAGGAGACATGGTCCTTAGGCTCGTGCAACGCACAGCCGGGATGCACAAGCTCTCTCCTCCGTGGGAAGGACCTTTCATTGTGAGCAAGGCTTTGCACAATGATGCCTACTACCTAGTCGACGTACAGCCATCCCAGAAGAACAGGGTAGACAAAGCTGGAGAGGAATCCAAGCGTCCCTGGAATGTAGCTCTACTCTGTCGCTTTCATTCGTGAGCAAAAATGCGTATGTACTCTCAATTCTACTTTGCAATCTGAAATTGAACTCGGGGACTGCCCTCGTCCAAAATTGCTCTAAGTGTTTCTACTCGGCTTTACTCTTTGTCTACTCAGTTGCTCTGCTTCAAAGTTCGTAAGTACATTGAGTAATGTGTTTAAACCTACATGCCAACTCTTCGACTCTGCTGCTGTCCGAAACCCGGCTTCATGGCAAGCAAGAGAACAAGCAAAAGGTCAATGAGCACAAGAAAAATTGCTAAGAAAAGGAAGAGTGCAGGAACCGAGTAGGGTGCATTTACTACTGTTCCTTATCTTTTCTCCTCGGTTAAGTGGTGGGCTGCGTTACTATGTTTGTTTCTGAGTGGTGAAGTATTTGCAACTCTGCCTTTGAACTCTTGTGACTCGAATACCAAAAAAGCAACAAGTTGCGGGTAGAGCTGAGACGAAAAGAAAGAGTGAATAAGAAATGCAACTCGGGGACTTGCATGATAACGCAACCCGGCATCGAGCCAGGGCTGCTCAAATTGACTAAGTTGAAAATAACAAGTGTGGATAAAAATGAGTAGCAAGCAAAAAACATAAGTAGTTTGATACATCTGCACCCGGCATCCCGGGGATCTGATAAGTGTTTGAAGAATAAGATTGCAGGAGAAAATCAAGTCGAGGTAGCAACGTTCTCGGTGCTGGCCTTGGCTGCTTCATCTTCAGTGGTGGCCTTGGTCGCGTCCGCTTCCGAGCTGACGGGGACGGTCTTCGTTAGCTCGGCGTCGGGCTCGGTGGCTACCGGGTCTGAAGTGGCCGTGGCCACCGAGATGGGACCTGCCGCCGAGGTGGAGCCAGGGGCTTGGGCGCGAAGGCTAATCGTGTCGTCGAGGGCAGCTCCTGACGAGGTGCCGAACTCGAGCGCGGCGGTGTCGATTGACATCTTCTCGCTCTCATCCTCCTCATCGCTACCCGCGACGACTGCGGACTTCCCCTTCCCGGCCTTGCCACCAGGAGACTCAAAGCAGCTTAGGTCCAACTCCTCCAAGTCCGTCTCTTCATCTTCGTCCTCCTCCTCGTCCTCGTCCACCTCGGTGTCGGGCTCAGTGAGGCCGTCGATGAAGGTCGCCGTGTCAGCATACTGGGCGACCTCGTGTGCAACCAGCTGGCGGAGTGCCACGCAGTCGGGGTTCGTCTCCCACTTGGAGTCTCGGCGCATCTCGCGGACAACTTGCAGATTAAGATTTTCATACCAGCTGGTGATGAAGAGCAGCATCATGTCCGCGCCCGCCCGAGCTCCTGAGGCGCGCCACTTCTTCAGCTCGGCCTTCACGCCGTGCAGCTTCAGGGCAAGTCCACGGATGGTTGTTGGCGCGGTGTCCTGTGGCCAGAAGAGATCGTGGAGTTGGAAGGCGATGCGCACCAGCTCGGTGCCCACACCGGCTAGGCGCTGGAATTGCCCTTGCATAATCAGGATGCTCTCCTCGATCTCTGCTCTGGTATCCGAAGGCTCGCCCTTCTCAGCGCGAGCTGCTCGGGCCTTAGCCAGGGCAGGCCCGCAAGAAGACTCGAGATCGGGGAAAACTTCTGCGAAAGCTATCGAGAAAATCAGAAACAGAAGCAGAGAAGAAAAGTAAAGCCGAGCAGAAGAGATTGCAAGAAAACAGAGAAATACGCAGAGAAGAGAACACTTACTGTTCAAATCATAGCGCAGCCCTTGCAGCTGGTTCTTCCACGATTCCTCGTCGGCTAGGTGCCTTTCTTCAATCAAGCGGAGCCCGGATAGCTGAGCAAAGAGGTCAGCATTGGTCTTCTTCAGCACCTCGCACTCCTGCTCGAGGGCTTTCTCCTTGGCCTTGGCCGCTGTTTCATTCTTTGCCTTCTCGGCAATAACTCTATCCCTCTCGGCGGCAATGTTGATGGCATCCTGGAGCGCAGTCCGCAGCTGGACTTGGAGATCTGCCATCTCGGTAGCATGCGTTTTCTGAAGCTCAACAGCTTGGGTTGACAGTTGCTGCTGCACCTCAGCAGGTTGGAGGCAGCTCTGATGCTCCTCGGCGAACTTCTTATGATCTTCTGCGGAGAGAAAAACACGGTTAGCAAAGTAGCGAAGAAAGAATCATAAAGACAAGCCGAGAAGACGACAACATACCTTCCAGTCTCTTGATGGTGGCCTGGCCATTCTCAATGAAGGAACGACAGTTCAAGTGCTCGTCGGCCAGGGCCTTTAACTTCCCTGCAGAGTAGAATTCATTAGCGCAAAAAGCAGAAGCGGACGTAAACACCAAACGCAAGAAACGCATAGCTAAAACCGTACCTTCAACTTCAGAAAGTCTGAGGGTGCTATTCATCACATCTTCTCGGCTGCCTCGTCGGCTGTATTTTCTCTTTCCAGTGCGTCAATGCGTCTCCTGGCGATGGCATGATTCCAGAGTAAACGACGGTACAGGCCGGTCCGCTTCAGTAAGCTATTCTGAGAAGCAAAAGAAAAAAAGAATCAGGCAAAGTGATAAAGATTCAACCCGAGAAGGCGGCTACTCGGGAGAGTATCCGCCTACTCGGCCAGAATCTCGGGGACTGGGTGATGGATAAGGAAGAGAAGGAGAGTAGAACAAAACTGAAAGGCTATTCGGAAAGGATGAGTAAGGCTTACCGCGTAAGATTGCTCAAGGTCTTCTGCAGCCTTGCGGTGGACGAACATCTTGGCGGCGAGCGTGCTCGAGTTGGATGAGATGGTCATGGGTTTGTAACCCATGTCCGCCTTGTTCCAATCGACACGCATGTGGTCCAGGTCGCCCAACTCCGTGCCGTCCCAGTTCGAGTTGCCAAGGACCTTGCTGTCCCACTTGGCATCGATGAAGCCGACCAGATCAATTATTTGCTCAAGACCCTGGGACGTCACCGCCTTATCCTGAACCTCGCGTGAAGAAATGGAGTGGGACTTGTCCTGATTCTTGGCTGGGGGTCTGGAGTCCACTGCTGCGGCCTGCTTCCCCTTCTTAAGAGCAAGTTTCCTCTCCGCGGGGGTCAAGCCAACCTGGTACTGATTGCTGACCTTCACCATATAAGGTGGGAAGCTGGGCGGATCCGGAGCGCTGGACGCTGCAGCAGCATCATCAGCCGCGCCAGGCTCGCGGATAGCCAGCTGACCGGACTTGGCGGTGGGTTTTGGCGGTGGCATCACAGCTATATCTTGACCGGTACCACGCGCCGGGTTCTTGCGAACAACGATCTCTCCCTGGCCAGCTGGCTTCTCGGCAGCCCGCTTCTTCGAAATCTCCTTGCTGGCGGTTGGCTTCTCGGTGGGTGGCTTCTCGGAGGGTGGCTTCTCGGTGGTCTTCTTCTCAGTGGTCTTCTTCTCGGTGGCTTTCTTCTCGGCGGCCTTCTCTTCTGCAGCGTCCCGAGTGCTCTTCCTCGTAACCGGCTTGGCCGGAGGGCTGGCTGCAGCCTTGGTTTTCTACACCAAGGAGGAGTCTGGTGCAGTGGAGGAGGTGCCCTGCTGGGTAGGCGGCGCCAACGGCGTGCTACCCGGCGCAGCATCCGGCTGCGCGTGGCTCTGCAGGTCCTGCTGCACCTCCTCGACTACTTCTACCCGCTGCACGGTAGCGGGACCTTGCTGTGAGGTATCTTGTTCTTCTACCCGCGTCTGGGCCGCGGGGTCTTCCTGTTCAGCAGCCCTTGTGGCTGGCTGCTCTTGTTCTTCTCCCTGCCACTCAGAGGCGGCGCCATCATGCATCTCGGTGTCTTGTGCTAAATTCTCCTCGGCTGTGTTGGCTGGAGGAGAAGGAGGCCGGTCTTGGCGAGCAACATCCTGTGCTTCTTGTTCTGCGCGGGATTGCTGCTCCAGCTCGACATTCTGGGCGTCGGTATCCATGTACCGAGCCTCGTCGGAGTCCTCTCCTTGGCCTGTGGCGGCTTCATTCTCGTCACCGTCGAGGTCGATAAGCTTATCAACATCGATAGCGGCCTTCTTCTTGGTCTTGGTGGGCGCAAAGGCGGCGTCCGCATCCAAGGGGGCTCTGAAGAGAAAATTGTGTTCAGAAATAAGAAGAGGGCAGAGGAAATCGAGAAGAAACAACAAAGTATAAGGATTGGGAATTTGCAGCAATAGAGGCGCGTAACCGAGGAGAAAGTACTTACCCCTTGCGGGTAGGGATCGCTGGACGTTTCCTCTTCACGACCTTCTTGGTCGTCTTCTCGGTCGTCTTCTTCTTCTTGGCGGGGGGCTCCTGAGCACCACTGCCCGCACGCTTGCGGGTAAAAGGAGCGGCAACTGAAAGAGGATCGATGACAAGGGCTTCCTCGTCCTCGTCCTCATCCTCGCCCTCGTTCTCAGCATCAGCATCATCTATGAAGTTGGGAAAAAAGAGAAGCAACTCAGAAACAGAAGGCGATTGGTTTGCGCTCCTCGCGACCAGACAGAATAAAACTCGGCTACCTTCGTCTTCGTCCTCAGACCAATCGCGGAGAGACGCGTCTACGTGATGCTTCTCCGTCGTGGCGGCTTGAGGAGGATTAAGTTTGTCCACGGTCTCGAAGGAGACCTCGTCGTCTTCCTCCCGATCCTCGGACCAGTTGCCCTCGAAGCGTTCACTGCTCTCAGCGAGCTGGCGATCAAGGACCTGAAGAATAGAGAAACATCACAAGTTAGCCGAGTAGCATGAAGGTACCCTACCCGAATAGGCGTGCAAACACAAAGCACACTAAGCCTAGGGAAACTTGCTAAGTGTCCTACTCGGCAAGGCGTGCAAACATCAAGCATATTAAGCCTAAGTGATTCTCCTAAATGCGCTACCCGACAAGGCGTGCAGACACCAAGCACACTAAGCCTGAGCAGTTCCGCTAAGCGCCCTAATCGGCGCAAAGTGCAAATGCTAGTCGCAGCAAGGAGAGAAGGCTATCTACTCGGATTGCATATACAAGAAGCAGATTAAGAAAAACATACCCGTGGAATCGGCTTCGTGCGGCTGTATAGGACGAAGCCATACTGCCAGTTGTCTCGGAGGCCAGTGGTCAGGATGGACCTTGCGTGAGCGGCGACATCCGCATTGCTGAGCTCGAAGGTAGTCGTCCGAGTGCAGTCGCGGGGGCCGCCCATGTAGCACATGGGGTGGGAGCGGTGTTGCAGAGGTAGCACACGATTGCGAATCCAGCAGGCGACTGGATCGTCGCTCTTGAGCCCCTCTCCGATTAGATGGGTGAGGCGCTCCTCCATCTGCATCGCGTTGCGGTCCTTGGATGGCCTCGTCTTCCAATTCTGCCCGGTGGGAGCTCGGTTGCTCCAAGGGGACAGATTGATGCGGTCTTCCACCTTGCCCTCCTTCGTGGCGGGGATGTTCTTCACGTACAAGAAGGATTTCTGCCATTTGCGGACAGAATCCAGGCCCTTGATGCGAGGATGATTGGTTCCTGTCCACTGCACCATCATGGCGCTGCCGGTCTCGGTTATCCGGCTGCTGGTGTCCGCGCCGTCCTTCTTGCCCTTGCTTTGCTGGCGGAAGAAGAAGTACTTCGACCATGTCTCCGTCGTGGGGCGAACGCCGAGGAAGGCTTCGCACACCACAGCGTGGTAGGAGAGGAAGACGACCGCGTTGGGAGGAAGATGATGCATCTGGAGACCGAAATGGTCCAGGAGAGAGCGGAGAAAATTGGATGCAGGGAGTCTGAATCCTCGCGCAAAGTGCGCGAGGAAGACGACATGTTCGCCCTCCCGCGGGGTCGGAACGAGCTCGCCGTCGGGCTGCCGGCATTGAACAGCGGGAGGAACCCTCCGGGTGTTCACAAGCCACTGGCAGTCCTCAGCGGTGACGTCGGGGCCGGCCCAGCCGGCGCGAGCGCTATCACCGCGAGCCATGGAGATGAGTAGGAGTTGGGAAAGGTTGCAAGTGTTTGGAGAAGTGGAAAAATCCGCGGCGGCGCAGAGTTGCGCGGCGGCGGAGAGCTCTACGGCGGCGGAGGAACGAGGAGGCAGAAGGGGAAAGTGAAGCGGAAGAAGAAGAGGAAGTTACCAAGGGGGTATTTATACCTCTCCTCGGATTACCGTTACGATTGGAGTAGTGGGATCGATCGTGGCAATAAATCGTGCGGCGTGGGGTCTGTGGGCCGGTTAGAAACGCACACAGCGCGAAACGCGCGCGTAACGGCCGCATTAGATCCCACGACGAGATCGTGGGTAATTACTGCTCGTGATGGGACGTAACGAGCCAGTGGGCCCGCTCCGTGAAAACTGGGCGCGTGGCCTGTCGTGTCCTGGGCAGCGAGACGTCGTGGTCGTGGATGCGTGACACGTGTCCAGTTGCAGCGCGGAAAGCCGGATTGTGCTCTGCGCTGCAGAGATTCTGTTTGAGAAATTCCCTAAGTCTTTTTACTCAGCTACAGAGAAGAAAACTAGCTCTATTCAGAAGAAAGGAAACTCAAGGTATTTTCCAGAGTGCTACTCGGAGGTCTTACTCGGCACCTTGAGGTTCAAGGCCAATGTTGTCAAGGTTGGTTGTAAGCTGGCAGAGCCTAGTGAACCAGTTCGCAAGACTCTACCAGCTTCGGGGACTAATGTCGGGGGGTTACCCCCGAGTAGGGTAAAAGCAAGTGGTAAAGGC
Organism: Alopecurus myosuroides; assembly: GCA_028641055.1. NCBI lineage: Eukaryota > Viridiplantae > Streptophyta > Magnoliopsida > Poales > Poaceae > Alopecurus > Alopecurus myosuroides. The sequence goes on from CM054060.1 coordinate 265,335,866, forward strand.
AAGGTCAGAAGAGATGTTTGGTCGAGTAGCCGCCTACCCGGTAATTGCTACCCGGTCGACTGCTACTCGGTCTTACATAAAAGATGACCAGAAGGAGGAATCAAGCAAGTTATATTTGTTCGAGTAGAAGAGGTGGCCCGAGTAAAACTGGCGGGAACCTACTCGGGCCAGAAGTCAAAGGAGCCGTTCTGACACAGAATCCCGCGTATCCGGGGTCTGTACTTGGCACTATTCACACCACTGTTCATCTGAGGACGGCGTGCCTGACAGCGACAGTGTGGCAGCAGGCCGTCGCAGGATAGGGGGGACCTACTCTGTGTTTGGCGCAGTGATACCAGACTTTTTACTTGGTTTTGCCCAACGACTTTCCGGACAGGACAAGATTAGGAACCAAAGCTGTCAGCGGGAACTCTGAAGAAGGACGGTCTGCACACAATGTCGACACTTGTTTGTATTTGGACGTATCCAGCTGGGCACCGTGTATATAAGGTGCCCCGCCGCCTCCTGTGCGAGGGACGCTGACCTAATTCCCACACTGGTAGCATATTCTTGACCTAGTTCATCACGTAGAGAGAAGAGTGGCTACTCGGTAGCAAGAACCATTGTATTGTGGCTACTCGGACAGACCTCAATACATCAAAGGAAAGGCAGGAGTAGGGGTTTTACCTCCTCACGAGGGCCCTGAACCTGGGTAGATCGTGTTGTTTGCAGTGTTTAGTTCTTACTTCACGCGGCTACTCGTCGCGTGATCCCTCCCCGAGCACCTCCAGCGTCCATCGTCCCCACATCTTTAGCCATCCTATGGCATCTGTCTTGACACCACCACGACAACCCCATACATCAGAGAACACTTGCTCCAAAGGAACAATGGAAACACTAGTGGAAATAGGGTATGGCAACTGATGACTCTTGCCAAGTTGACATGCATCACAACCATAAGGATTTATTTCTGGAGAATAAGGAAGTTTATTTTTTCTAAGAATTTGCTTCACCACAAAAGAAGAAGGATGACCTAAACGGTGATGCCACATGGAGGATGACGGATTTATTGTAAAGAAGGCTTGGGCTTGCTTGGACGATCCACTAGAGATGGGCACTAGTGGATAGAGACCGTCACGGCATGGACCTTGGAACAGTGTTTCCTTGGTTTCCTGATCCTTAACCAAAAATAAGAAAGGGTGAAACTCAATGAACATATTATTATCGAGAGTAAGTTTGTGAACGGAGAGTAAACTTTTGGATGAGCTTGGAACATGCAAGACATTGTTTAATTGAAGAGAACTATTGGGAATATGCAAAACTGAATGACCAACATGAGAGATTTGCATACCATTACCATTTGTAGTGTGGACTTGTTCACGTCCCATGTACTTCTCGTGAGTGTTGAGTTTTCTCAGTTGTGCAGTAATGTGATCAGTGGCGCCAGTATCAGGGTACCAATTGGTGTCAACACCATAGGAGACAATGTTGGCGGTCTTCTCTTTGCAATCATTGCGGCGAACATTGTCATCATCAGAGTCATCACGGCTACTCTTGTAACGCCACCAACAGTCGTTTGCAGGGTGACCGTGTATTTTGCAGATTTGACAGGTGACGTCCACGTAGGGAGTGGGCTAACGATCGCGACGGCGACCATCACGGCGTCTGTCACTATCACGGCCATCGCGGCCATCACGGCTGCGGAGCATCATCGTACTGGTGATGATTGTAGCCACGGTCACGGTCACGGTCATCATCTCGGCAGGAGTAGCGATCACGATCACCACAAGTGTCATCATATCGACGGTAGCCTCCCTGTCCGCCACGGTCGTGATCGCGAGCGTGATCACCACGATCACCACGGTCACCGAGGTCACCGCGGGTGCGCGCATCATGTCCACGCCTGGCCAAATTTACCGAGGAGGTGAACGAATCTCCGGTTTGCTGCAGCATGTTTTGGCGGAGACCGTGAGCACAGATTTGATCATAGAGATCATCCAGGGTGGTGTGTGGATTTCCATGAACTGCGGCGACAACATTGTTGTACGAGCCGTTGAGACCGTTCAGTATGTAACCAATAAGTTCAGCGTCATCAATTTGTTTCCCGAGGGCGAGGAGCTCGGCGCCGAAGCTTTTCATCTGAGAGAAGTACTGGGCCGCGGTGATGGTGCCTTTATTTGTGCTGCTGAGCGAGGTCCGCAGGTGATTCGCCTTGAATAGGCTTTGGGTGGAAAACATGGAGACGATGACGGACCATACCTCTGCAGTAGACTCCAACCCGACAACGTGCGCCAGGATGTCGGGGCTCAGAGAGTTCAGCAGGTAGCTCAGGACTGCTTGATCACGCGCAATCCAAGGGCCATTCTCGGGGTTGACGACAGTTTTCTTCTTGTGCTCTGAGTATTCAACTTCAAGCGTTGGGGGAGGAGCTCGATCGGATCCATCAAGTAGCCCCATCACCTGAGCACCACGGAGGGTAGGTGAAACTAGGGTTTTCAGAATAGGAAGTTTGCACGCGTGAACTTTTGAGACGGTGGTGATCCGAGAGCAGCATCGACAGAGGGCACAGTGGAGCTCGCCATTGATCTGAAGGGGGAGGGTTTTTGGTTTTGGATGTTTATCGGGTGGAGTTTTGTTCATGGTTTTGGTTTTGGGTTTGTGATTGGATGTGGCGACAGCAGGAGCTTGCGGTGGCAAGGTTTTTGGGTTTTGAAGCTTGAAGGCGGCGGCGCGACCGGAGAGAGATCACACGGCGGTGGCGGCGGGTTTGGGAGCAAGTCTACTCTTGTTGCTGTTATTCTTGTTGTGATTGTTCCTCCTATGGCCAAGGCAAGTGACACACCATCAAATCTCCCATATTTTACTATGCATTACTAGTGTTTTGGAGTAGTATGCTGTAACACCTGGGGTGTTTACCCTAATTTAGAAAATTAGTTGTTTTTCTTTTTTTGCATTGCATCACATGCATCATATGCATTGCACCTTGTTTTCAAAACAATTTAAAAAGTTCAAACCAATTTAAACTTTCAAACATGTCCAAAGTTTCCAATTTAAACATTGCAAACTAAACAACTCAAATTGTTTCCAATAGTTTTGAAGTTGATTTATTTAAATTGCTTGTTAATAAAATTCCATTTTATTAACAACCGAATGGTAAATTCAAATTCCAATCAAAGTCATTCATACTTGGCATGTTCCAAATGTGGTTTTAAAAATTAAAATCTTGCAAACAATTAAATTCAATAAGTTTTCATAATGGGTTGAGTTTATTGAATAAAAATTGTTTATTTCAAAAAGTAAATCCTGATGAAACACTATTTGAAATTCAAATAGCAAACAAAAATCAAAATGACATTTCAAATTTTTGAAACTAATGTTAACATGCTTTGACCTTGCTGTTTTATACATCAATAAAATTGATTTCATAAAACTAACACCCTAACATCTATTTCTATTTTTTTCCCTCCTTTCCTTTCCTACAAAAAAAAAAATAAAAATAAAACAAAAACCCAAACAGGGGGGAGGCAGCCAGGCCAGTGGCCCAGCCACCTCCCACACGGCCCAGCCCACTTGGCCTTCCGGCCCTCCTCCCCTTCTTCTCCCTCGTACGGAGACACAGGCAGGGAGGGAGGTCCCCCACCTGCAGCTCCCACCTGCCCCTCCTCCACCTATTTCTACCCCGAGCAGCCCCCCTCGAACCCTAGCCCCTCCCTTCTTCCTCTGCTTCCGCCGCCGCCACCCCAACTCGTTTTCCCCTCTCTGTTTCCTCCTCTACACAACCACGAGCACCATCGTGACCATACCCGACGGTGCGGGGCTTCCTCCTTCGTCTATAAGCCAAGAGGGGGCCTCTAGGAGCACCGCGGCGAGGTCTACGTCGTCCAAACGCGGGGAATCGGCTCGGAGTGGACTACATCGACGACGCCGTCCTCCTTTTCATCTCCAGCTGGCCATCTTCCCCGGCGAAATTCGTCGCCGATCGCCTACGTCGGCAACCAAGAATTCTCCAGAACCCTCACGGTGAGCCCCTCGCTCGTTTCCCGTCGTGAGCTATCTCGTTTGCTTGTTGTAGCCGACCCGCATGTCTGTTCCCTATTCGTTCCGCCATGAAACTGAAGTTGACGAGCTCTGCCTCTCATGCCGTTAGGCCTATGATCGCACCCGCCATGTTCACGTACCCATCAGCACCCCTGCTTACACAACTACCCGCAGCTGCACACTTCACCACGGGCTCGTACACGCGCGCAGTTACTCAAGCCAGTAGCATCGCCGGAGATGTTCTCGTCGTTCTGCCTATGTCCCTGTTCGCCTGAAGATTTCAGTTTCGTCAGATTACATGTGCTACTTTTATCTCTTAAAGTTTCAGTCCTGTATGTGTTCAAACCCGCCGCAGCAACCCAGTGGTGGGGTTCCATCCGCGCGCACCCGCAGGCCCAGGTTTGATTCCCCCCTCCGCCGAATAAACGGCCAGACTATTTCGGATTTGTGCTTAGGGGCAGGACCCACCCGTCAGCGAGCCCCGTTGCCACCTCACCTTCCACACGCCACCATAGCACTGGCCCCGCACGGCAGTGGCACAGGTCCAAGGGCACGGTGTGAGAAACCTTCCAGGGGCCTCCCTGTGGTTTCTTTTTCGTTATAAGTCCCTAGAAATCACAGATCATTCCCTGGATTTCAACCCCCCATAAAAATTGCAAATAAACTCCAAATTTAAATTGTAAAATATGTATTCCATACTAAATTAAATTCTCTACATGTTTAAAACATTTGTTTACTGTTTTGAACATTCCAAATCAATTCAAAAATTCAAATTCAAATAACTCTTTTGGATTTGATTAAATTCATAACTAATTCATTTTAATTCCAATTTCAACAAATAAAATATGTTTTCCACTCAAAATGAAACCACCTTTCTGAATATCAACTTTGTTTTGCAATTTGGACAATTAAAATTAATGTCATTTAAAAATGCCCTAATTAATTAATTAAAAGTCCTAATTAATAACTTTCACATGCTTGCTCCAAATTGAAAACCCAAAACATGAAATCCATCCAAAATGAAATGCTACACTTGAATATCAACTTTGTTTTCTGGTTTGCAACATTTAAATTAGATATTTGCTTCACCTCTTATTTAATGCATATAAATTGGTACTAAATCATCTAAAATTATTTCTCAACCAATAAAGTATGTTTTCCAATCAGATTCATGTCATTAACATCTTCATGTCATTCATATTCCTGTTTGCATCTTGCCTTGTGCATTTTAGCATTTGTTATGCATGATCACCTAAATGGCAACATATGGAATGTATGGGGCATCTTAATTCAACTGTTGCCCCATTCCATTTAAATTGCCTAGCTCACCTCTTTTCTTATTGGCCATGCTAAACAACATTTAAATTGCTGTGTGGATAAACAACTTGAACCAATTCCTATTTCTCCGGACTCCGGTTCCGATTAAATTGCTTAAGTTGTTTCCCCTGTTGCATCTCGCATGTCATGCATCCATATCTTGATCATGCTGGATCTTTTGCCGTAGTAGTAAATGTTGCATCCGTTGTTTCTTCTAGTGCTTTGCTTCTTCACGGATAGGACGTTGAGATGATGTGAGCAACGACATGTTCTGCTACCTCTACTTGCTGGATTCCAGGCAAGTATACTCACTTGCTACCCGTGTTGCCTTTCCTCACTTGTTACCGATTCTTTCCGTTGTCTTTATTCTAGCCTTATGATTCGATGCTTGTGTCTCGATCCTATCATATGTTTACCTTGCAGCCATGATATATCCTTCCTCCCACTTCGTATTAACTGTTGGTTGTTTACCTTGTTGGCCCTCGTGTCGTAGTTGCATTCTTAGTGTTGTTTGCGCTCAAGTCTTGTTGTCCGTCTTATCACCTGTTTAGTTGATAGCAGGGTTTCAATTTAATCAACAACAGGTTAATGTTTTGGGTAATAATAATTTGATGATAAGGCACCGGCAGGAGGCCCGGCATGGTTTTGAGGCCTGCTACTGTCGACCCTAATTAGGAAAAGGGTCTTGTCCTTCGATCCATGATGAGCGCACTAACCACATGTGGGAAGCGAGTATGGGCGCCCCCCGCAATTCTGATTCGATTCGCATCTCGTCCAAATCGCCTCATTTAGTTCGGGTTTTCCATTTGCCGCATGCATATGCAGGTGCGAACCCTTGGCGCCAGGGTGGAACTTTTGTAGTCGGCATTTAGGGAGACACGTTCTTAGAGTGCTATGAGGGTCCCCTTTTCTTCGTGGGGCTTGATTAGTCGTGCGCTCACTTGCACGTGGTTCTTTGGGCTTGATGCGAAGAAGAGTTGGGTTGTGTTGAGTGGCCTGCTTGGTGGGTTTGATCCCCGCCTGGCGGGTTATTCTTACGTGTACGGCCAAATTGGTGCATCCCTGCAGGGTTAATCTTCTCGAGAAGCCGTGTTGTCCGTGGTTATGGATGACTTGGTGAAAGTGCTGGCTAACCAGTACTCAGACAACTTACACTTAACGATGATAACTTGACTAGTAATATAGATTACCTCCACCATAAAAATGAATCTCACCTTAATCAACCGTGTGAGTTTCCTTGGGTTGCTTCCTTAGTAGGGGGTAACACTGGATGGGTATTGTTTGATGAGTAGTTATAGTTGGTTTTGTCGCGCTATCTTATCCCTTTCTTTTAGCCGGATGTTGTAGCGCGTCTCTGTAGTTAGTTAGTGCAGCCCGCTGCCGCTTCTTTGCAATAATCCCTTCCTTTCCGTTGTACCCAAAGTATTTGTATCTGGTGATGATTGGTTACACTGGTATCTTGTGAGTATGGTTTATCCACTTGCCAGTACTTAACCGTACTGACCCACGAATCCCTTTCGTGGCTGCATATTCAACATTGCAGTCAACAGGTTTGAAGTATGACGACGTTAGCTTGGGAATCCCTCCGGCTTGGCCTGGGCAGGGATTGGACGCCATCGGTTATCTTCAGGACTCTTAGTCCAATTTGTATCTTGTCCGTAGTCGGACACTATGTTGTTTCTTCCGCTGTTATTTGGATCTTTGTATTGTATCGGTTGTATCCTTGACTCGTTTCAGTCGTCTTGTGTATATCTCTTCTGTTGTTGTGGAATATTCGTGAACTGTTGTAATGTTATCACAAGTGGCAACCTGGAATCGGTTATTATGTGGATTTTGGCGGTAATGATGAAATCTGCATAGTGCCCGATCTCGGGGCATCACAAATGGTATCAGAGCATGGTTTCCGATTCCCAATGTTGTTTCGATACGAATGGTTATCGAAGCAACGGGTCCGCAAAGCCTGTAGGCTAACCTCGCTAACGGTCGTTGTTTCTAGAGTGTCAAAAACTATTTCTGCTAAACTATCTTGGAAACATCTCAATAGGATTCTTGTTTTCTCCTTATCTCTATTCTATTTCTCCTCCGATCTTATTTGTTTTGGAGTCTACTCTCGTACCTATCTTTCAAAGTGTTAGGATCCTACGTGGGTTGGACGTTCTCTTAGCCTTTAAACCTAATAGGTTCGATCTTCGGAGGGCTCTCAATGGAAGAACATCGTCGTCACTCCGAGCAAGAATCTCTTGTTAGTGGTGTCGAGAAGTTTTGTTAGTGGTGTCGAGGAGTTCAACTGGAAGCATGAAGAATCGATAGTCGAACTTCTTTCCCCTCCCGGGTTAGGGGGTGGATTGCGAGGGCGCAATCCCTTGTTAGTGGTGTCGTCTGTAACACCTGGGGTGTTTACCCTAATTTAGAAAATTGGTTGTTTTTCTTTTTTTTGCATTGCATCACATGCATCATATGCATTGCACCTTGTTTTCAAAACAATTCAAAAAGTTCAAACCAATTTAAACTTTCAATCATGTCCAAAGTTTCCAATTTAAACATTGCAAACTAAACAACTCAAATTGTTTCCAATAGTTTTGAAGTTGATTTATTTAAATTGCTTGTTAATAAAATTCCCTTTTATTAACACCCAAATGGTAAATTCAAATTCCAATCAAAGTCATTCATACTTGGCATGTTCCAAATGTGGTTTTAAAAATTAAAATCTTGCAAACAATTAAATTCAATAAGTTTTCATAATGGGTTGAGTTTATTGAATAAAAATTGTTTATTTCAAAAAGTAAATCCTGATGAAACACTATTTGAAATTCAAATAGCAAACAAAAATCAAATTGACATTTCAAATTTCTGAAACCAATGTTAACATGCTTTGACCTTGCTGTTTTATACATCAATAAAAATGATTTCATAAAACTAACACCCTAACATCTATTTCTATTTTTCCCCCTCCTTTCCTTTCCTACAAAAAATAATAATAATAAAAATAAAACAAAATCCCAAATAGGGGGGAGGCAGCCAGGCCAGTGGCCCAGCCACCTCCCACACGGCCCAGCTCACTTGGCCTTCCGGCCCTCCTCCCCTTCTTCTCCCTCGTACGGAGACACAGGCAGGGAGGGAGCTCCCCCACCTGCAGCTCCCACCTGTCCCTCCTCCACCTATTTCTACCCCGAGCAGCCCCCCTCGAACCCTAGCCCCTCCCTTCTTCCTCTGCTTCCGCCGCCACCCCCAGCTCGTTTTCCCCTCTCTGTTTCCTCCTCTACACAACCACGAGCACCATCGTGACCATACCCGACGGTGCGGGGCTTCCTCCGTCGTCTATAAGCCACGAGGAGGCCTCTAGGAGCACCGCGGCGAGGTCTACGTCGTCCAAACGCGGGGAATCGGCTCGGAGTGGACTACATCGACGACGTCGTCCTCCTTTTCATCTCCAGCTGGCCATCTTCCCCGGCGAAATTCGTCGCCGATCGCCTATGTCGGCAACCAAGAATTCTCCAGAACCCTCACGGTGAGCCCCTCGCTCGTTTACCGTCGTGAGCTATCTCGTTTGCTTGTTGTAGCCCCGCATGTCTGTTCCCTATTCGTTCCGCCATGAAACTGAAGTTGACGAGCTCTGCCTCTCATGCCGTTAGGCCTATGATCGCACCCGCCATGTTCACGTACCCATCAGCACCCCTGCTTACACAACTGCCCGCAGCTGCACACTTCACCACGGGCTCGTACACGCGCGCAGTTACTCAAGCCAGTAGCATCGCCGGAGATGTTCTCATCGTTCTGCCTATGTCCCTGTTCGCCTGAAGATTTCAGTTTCGTCAGATTACATGTGCTACTTTTATCTCTTAAAGTTTCAGTCCTGTATGTGTTCAAACCCGCCGCAGCAACCCAGTGGTGGGGTTCCATCCGCACGCATCCGCAGGCCAGGTTCGATTCCCCCCTCCGCCGAATAAACGGCCACACTTTTTCGGATTTGTGCGCAGGGGCAGGACCCACCCGTCAGCGAGCCCCGTTGCCACCTCACCTTCCACGCGCCACCATGGCACTGGCCCCGCACGGCAGTGGCACAGGGCCAAGGGCACGGTGTGAGAAACCTTCCAGGGGCCTCCCTGTGGTTTCTTTTTCGCTATAAGTCCCTGGAAATCACAGATCAGTCCCTGGATTTCAAACCCCCATAAAAATTGCAAATAAACTCCAAATTTAAATTGTAAAATATGTATTCCATACTAAATTAAATTCTCTACATGTTTAAAACATTTGTTTACTGTTTTGAACATTCCAAATCAATTGAAAAATTCAAATTCAAATAACTCTTTTGGATTTGATTAAATTCATAACTAATTCATTTTAATTCCAATTTCAACAAATAAAATATGTTTTCCACTCAAAATGAAACCACCTTTCTGAATATCAACTTTGTTTTGCAATTTGGACAATTAAAATTAATTTCATTTAAAAATGCCCTAATTAATTAATTAAAAGTCCTAATTAATAACTTTCACATGCTTGCTCCAAATTGAAAACCCAAAACATGAAATCCATCCAAAATGAAATGCTACACTCGAATATCAACTTTGTTTTCTGGTTTGCAACATTTAAATTGGATATTTGCTTCACCTCTTATTTAATGCATTTAAATTGGTAATATTCTTAACTAAATCATTTAAAATTGTTTCTCAACCAATAAAGTATGTTTTCCAATCAGATTCATGTCATTAACATGTTCATGTCATTCATATTCCTGTTTGCATCTTGCCTTGTGTATTTCAGCATTTGTTATGCATGATCACCTAAATGGCAACATATGGAATGTATGGGGCATCTTAATTCAACTGTTGCCCCATTCCATTTAAATTGCCTAGCTCACCTCTTTTCTTATTTGCCATGCTAAACAACATTTAAATTGCTGTGTGGATAAAAAAATTGAACCAATTCCTATTTCTCCGGACTCCGGTTCTGATTAAATTGCTTAAGTTGTTTCCCCTGTTGCATCTCGCATGTCATGCATCCATATCTTGATCATGCTGGATCTTTTGCCGTAGTAGTAAATGTTGCATCCGTTGTTTCTTCTAGTGCTTTGCTTCTTCACGGATAGGACGTTGAGATGATGTGAGCAACGACAAGTTCTGCTACCTCTACTTGCTGCATTCCAGGCAAGTATACTCACTTGCTACCCGTGTTGCCTTTCCTCACTTGTTACCGATTCTTTCCGTTGTCTTTATTCTAGCCTTATGATTCGATGCTTGTGTCTCGATCCTATCATATGTTTACCTTGCAGCCATGATATAGCCTTCCTCCCACTTCCTATTAACTCTTGTTTATTTACCTTGTTGGCCCTCGTGTCGTAGTTGCATGCTTAGTGTTGTTTGCGCTCAAGTCTTGCTGTCCGTCTTATCACCTGTTTAGTTGATAGCGGAATTTCAATTTAATCAACAACAGGTTAATGTTTTGGGTAATAATAATTTGATGATAAGGCACCGGCAGGAGGCCCGGCGTGGTTTTGAGGCCTGCTAGTGTCGACCCTAATTAGGAAAAGGGTCTTGTCCTCCGATCCATGATGAGCGCACTAACCGCATGTGGGAAGCGAGTATGGGCGCCCCCCGCAATTCTAATTCGATTCGCATCTCGTCCAAATCGCCTCATTTAGTTCAGGTTTTCCATTTGCCGCATGCATATAGAGGTGCGAACCCTTGGCGCCAGGGTGGAACTTTTGTAGTCGGCATTTAGGGAGACACGTTCTTCGAGTGCTATGAGGGTCCCCTTTTCTTCGTGGGACTTGATTAGTCGTGCGCTCACTTGCACGTGGTTCTTTGGGCTTGATGCGAAGAAGAGTTGGGTTGTGTTGAGTGGCCTGCTTGGTGGGTTTGATCCCCGCCTGGCGGGTTATTCTTACGTGTACGGCCAAATTGGTGCATCCCTGCAGGATTAATCTTCTCGAGAAGCCGTGTTGTCCGCGGTTATGGATGACTTGGTGAAAGTGCTGGCTAACAAGTACTCAGACAACTTACACTTAACGATGATAACTTGACTAGTAATATAGATTACCTCCACCATAAAAATGAATGTCACCTTAATCAACCGTGTGAGTTTCCTTCTGTTGCTTCCTTAGTAGGGGGTAACACTGGATGGGTATTGTTTGGTGAGTAGTTATAGTTGGTTTTGTCGCGCTATCTTATCCCTTTCTTTTAGCCGGATGTTGTAGCGCGTCTCTGTAGTTAGTTAGTGCAGCCCGCTGCCGCTTCTTTGCAATAATACCTTCCTTTCCGTTGTACCCAAAGTATTTGTATCTGGTGATGATTGGTTACGCAGGTATCTTGTGAGTATGGTTTATCCACTTGCCAGTACTTAACCGTACTGACCTATGAATCCCTTTCGTGGCTGCATATTCAACATTGCAGTCAACAGGTTTGAAGTCTGACGACGTTAGCTTGGGAATCCCTCCGGCTTGGCCTGGGCAGGGATTGGACGCCATCGGTTATCTTCAGGACTCTTAGTCCAATTTGTATCTTGTCCGTAGTCGGACACTATGTTGTTTCTTCTGCTGTTATTTGGATCTTTGTATTGTATCAGTTGTATCCTTGACTTATTTGAGTCGTCTCGTGTATATCTCTTCTGTTGTTGTGGAATATTCGTGAACTGTTGTAATGTTATCACAAGTGGCAACCTGGAATCGGTTATTATGTGGATTTTGGCGGGAATGCTCAAATCTGCATAGTGCCCGATCTCGGGGCGTCACAAATGGTATCAGAGCATGGTTTCCGATTCCCAATGTTGTTTCGATACGAATGGTTATCGAAGCAACGGGTCCGCAAAGCCTGTAGGATAACCTCGCTAACGGTCGTTGTTTCTAGAGTGTCAAAAACTACTTCTGCTAAACTATCTTGGAAACATCTCAATAGGATTCTTGTTTTCTCGTTATCTCTATTCTATTTCTCCTCCGATCTTATTTGTTTTGGAGTCTACTCTCGTACCTATCTTTCAAAGTGTTAGGATCCTACGTGGGTTGGACGTTCTCTTAGCCTTTAAACCTAATAGGTTCGATCTTCGAAGGGCTCTCAATGGAAGAACATCGTCGTCACTCCGAGCAAGAATCTCTTGTTAGTGGTGTCGAGAAGTTTTGTTAGTGGTGTCGAGGAGATCAACTGGAAGCATGAAGAATCGATAGTCGAACTTCTTTCCCCTCCCGGGTTAGGGGGTGGATTGCGAGGGTGCAATCCCTTGTTAGTGGTGTCGTCTGTAACACCTGGGGTGTTTATCCTAATTTAGAAAATTGGTTGTTTTTCTTTTTTTTTGCATTGCATCACATGCATCATATGCATTGCACCTTGTTTTCAAAACAATTTAAAAAGTTCAAACCAATTTAAACTTTCAAACATGTCCAAAGTTTCCAATTTAAACATTGCAAACTAAACAACTCAAATTGTTTCCAATAGTTTTGAAGTTGATTTATTTAAATTGCTTGTTAATAAAATTCCCTTTTATTAACACCCAAATGGTAAATTCAAATTCCAATCAAAGTCATTCATACTTGGCATGTTCCAAATGTGGTTTTAAAAATTAAAATCTTGCAAACAATTAAATTCAATAAGTTTTCATAATGGGTTGAGTTTATTGAATAAAAATTGTTTATTTCAAAAAGTAAATCCTGATGAAACTCTATTTGAAATTCAAATAGCAAACAAAAATCAAATTGACATTTCAAATTTTTGAAATTAATGTTAACATGCTTTGACCTTGCTGTTTTATACATCAATAAAAATGATTTCATAAAACTAACACCCTAACATCTATTTCTATTTTTTTTTCCCTCCTTTCCTTTCCTACAAAAAAAATAATAATAAAAATAAAACAAAAACCCAAACAGGGGGGAGGCAGCCAGGCCAGTGGCCCAGCCACCTCCCACACGGCCCAGCCCACTTGGCCTTCCGGCCCTCCTCCCCTTCTTCTCCCTCGTACGGAGACACAGGCAGGGAGGGAGATCCCCCACCTGCAGCTCCCACCTGCCCCTCCTCCACCTATTTCTACCCCGAGCAGCCCCCCTCGAACCCTAGCCCCTCCCTTCTTCCTCTGCTTCCGCCGCCGCCGCCCCCAACTCGTTTTCCCCTCTCTGTTTCCTCCTCTACAAAACCACGAGCACCATCGTGACCATACCCGACGGTGCGCGGCTTCCTCCGTCGTCTATAAGCCAAGAGGAGGCCTCTAGGAGCACCGCGGCGAGGTCTACGTTGTCCAAACGCGGGGAATCGGCTCGGAGTGGACTACATCGACGACGCCGTCCTCCTTTTCATCTCCAGCTGGCCATCTTCCCCGGCGAAATTCGTCGCCGATCGCCTACGTCGGCAACCAAGAATTCTCCAGAACCCTCACGGTGAGCCCCTCGCTCGTTTCCCGTCGTGAGCTATCTCGTTTTCTTGTTGTAGCCGACCCGCATGTCTGTTCCCTATTCGTTCCGCCATGAAACTGAAGTTGACGAGCTCTGCCTCTCATGCCGTTAGGCCTATGATCGCACCCGCCATGTTCACGTACCCATCAGCACCCCTGCTTACACAACTGCCCGCAGCTGCACACTTCACCACGGGCTCGTACACGCGCGCAGTTACTCAAGCCAGTAGCATCGCCGGAGATGTTCTCGTCGTTCTGCCTATGTCCCTGTTCGCCTGAAGATTTCAGTTTCGTCAGATTACATGTGCTACTTTTATCTCTTAAAGTTTCAGTCCTGTATGTGTTCAAACCCGCCGCAGCAACCCAGTGGTGGGGTTCCATCCGCGCGCACCCGCAGGCCCAGGTTCGATTCCCCCCTCCGCCGAATAAACGGCCACACTTTTTCGGATTTGTGCGCAGGGGCAGGACCCACCCGTCAGCGAGCCCCGTTGCCACCTCACCTTCCACACGCCACCATGGCACTGGCCCCGCACGGCAGTGGCACAGGGCCAAGGGAACGGTGTGAGAAACCTTCCAGGGGCCTCCCTGTGGTTTCTTTTTCGTTATAAGTCCCTGGAAATCACAGATCAGTCCCTGGATTTCAACCCCCCATAAAAATTGCAAATAAACTCCAAATTTAAATTGTAAAATATGTATTCCATACTAAATTAAATTCTCTACATGTTTAAAACATTTGTTTACTGTTTTGAACATTCCAAATCAATTCAACAATTCAAATTCAAATAACTCTTTTGGATTTGATTAAATTCATAACTAATTCATTTTAATTCCAATTTCAACAAATAAAATATGTTTTCCACTCAAAATGAAACCACCTTTCTGAATATCAACTTTGTTTTCCACTCAAATATGTTTTCTTATTGGCCATGCTAAACAACATTTAAACTGCTGTGTGGATAAACAACTTGAACCAATTCCTATTTCTCCGGACTCCGGTTCTGATTAAATTGCTTAAGTTGTTTCCCCTGTTGCATCTCGCATGTCATGCATCCATATCTTGATCATGCTGGATCTTTTGCCGTAGTAGTAAATGTTGCATCCGTTGTTTCTTCTAGTGCTTTGATTCTTCACGGATAGGACGTTGAGATGATGTGAGCAACGACAAGTTCTGCTACCTCTACTTGCTGCATTCCAGGCAAGTATACTCACTTGCTACCCGTGTTGCCTTTCCTCACTTGTTACCGATTCTTTCCGTTGTCTTTATTCTAGCCTTATGATTCGATGCTTGTGTCTCGATCCTATCATATGTTTACCTTGCATCCATGATATAGCCTTCCTCCCACTTCCTATTAACTATTGTTTGTTTACCTTGTTGGCCCTCGTGTCGTAGTTGCATGCTTAGTGTTGTTTGCGCTCAAGTCTTGTTGTCCGTCTTATCACCTGTTTAGTTGATAGCGGGGTTTCAATTTAATCAACAACAGGTTAATGTTTTGGTTAATAATAATTTGATGATAAGGCACCGGCAGGAGGCCCGGCATGGTTTTGAGGCCTGCTAGTGTCGACCCTAATTAGGAAAAGGGTCTTGTTCTCCGATCCATGATGAGCGCACTAACCGCATGTGGGAAGCGAGTATGGGCACCCCCCACAATTCTGATTCGATTCGCATCTCGTCCAAAACGCCTCATTTAGTTCGGGTTTTCCATTTGCCGCATACATATGCAGGTGCAAACCCTTGGCGTCAGGGTGGAACTTTTGTAGTCGGCATTTAGGGAGACACGTTCTTAGAGTGCTATGAGGGTCCCCTTTTCTTCGTGGGGCTTGATTAGTCGTGCGCTCACTTGCACGTGGTTCTTTGGGCTTGATGCGAAGAAGAGTTGGGTTGTGTTGAGTGGCCTGCTTGGTGGGTTTGATCCCCGCCTGACGGGTTATTCTTACGTGTACGGCCAAATTGGTGCATCCCTGCAGGGTTAATCTTCTCGAGAAGCCGTGTTGTCCGCGGTTATGGATGACTTGGTGAAAGTGCTGGCTAACAAGTACTCAGACAACTTACACTTAACGATGATAACTGGACTAGTAATATAGATTACCTCCACCATAAAAATGAATGTCACCTTAATCAACCGTGTGAGTTTCCTTGGGTTGCTTCCTTAGTAGGGGGTAACACTGGATGGGTATTGTTTGGTGAGTAGTTATAGTTGGTTTTGTCGCTCTATCTTATCCCTTTCTTTTAGCCGGATGTTGTAGCGCGTCTCTGTAGTTAGTTAGTGCAGCCTGCTGCCGCTTCTTTGCAATAATACCTTCCTTTCCGTTGTACCCAAAGTATTTGTATCTGGTGATGATTGGTTACGCTGGTATCTTGTGAGTATGGTTTATCCACTTGCCAGTACTTAACCGTACTGACCCACGAATCCCTTTCGTGGCTGCATATTCAACATTGCAGTCAACAAGTTTGAAGTCTGACGACGTTAGCTTGGGAATCCCTATGGCTTGGCCTGGACAGGGATTGGACGCCATCGGTTATCTTCAGGACTCTTAGTCCAATTTGTATCTTGTCCGTAGTCGGACACTATGTTGTTTCTTCCGCTGTTATTTGGATCTTTGTATTGTATCAGTTGTATCCTTGACTCGTTGAGTCGTCTTGTGTATATCTCTTCTGTTGTTGTGGAATATTCGTGAACTGTTGTAATGTTATCACAAGTGGCAACCTGGAATCGGTTATTATGTGGATTTTGGCGGGAATGTTGAAATCTGCATAGTGCCCGATCTCGGGGCGTCACATATGCATGATAGGGAATTATTTTACTAAGTTATTATTATGCTATGCAAAAATCACAAGTAGTGTATAGCCATCTTTTAGACTTGTTATTTTGGAGACTTAGTACTTAGCAGATGCTTAGCCTTGCCACAAAATTTGTTTTACTCAATGTTGTGGAAAAATTCTAAGTATAAATTTCAATGAATCACCTGGGTGGATCTGGTTGTTTAGTTGATTAGAGTTGAGTGTCTCCCCGAGGGGAGTTCACTTGTGGATTACCACCCAGGAAACAAAGAGATTACAAGTCCTCTATGTTTAGTAGCTTCCCATGCAGACCTTTGACATATGGGCTCTATCTTGATTAACTAAGTTGTGAGAGTTCAACCCATACTTGACATGAAGATGTAGTATAATTGTAGGTGGAACTGGTCTTGCTGTCTGGATTGAATTCTTGCTTCTGAAAGATCTTGTCTCAATTCTCTATCTTGATTAACTAAGTTGTGAGAGTTCAAACCATACTTGACATGAAGATGTAGCATAATTGTAGGTGGAACGGGTCTTGCTGTCTGGGTTGAATTCTTGCTTCTGAAAGATCTCGTCTCAATTCTCTCCTTTCCATGATGCACTCCGTGTGTATAGGATGTTTGGGCTAATTGAAGACAAAGGGTGAAAGTGCAGAACCTATGCAGAGTTAGAAACTATGATCATAGCCGTGTCCCCGGTAATGGACGACTTCGAGCAGCTCGACAAGGATGGACAGAAGAATCTCAACACTGTTTTGAAGAAGTAAAAAAATTCTAAGGAAATACTAATTGTGGTGCACATGGGTTTGTCACATGGTGCCAATATTTGAAGAGAAAACTCTTTTCCAAAAGTGTTAGGAAAAAACTTGCTTTTTGCAAATAGCCTAAACTCCACCAAGCCAGATATGCATATAGTTTAGACTTGCCATTTCATATTCACCATAGTGTCATTTATCAGTACATCAAATTGTACTGACCGCCTTCGGGGGCTGCATATTCCAACGTGCTGGAAATTCTGATTATGAAGTTTGATCAAGTGCTTGGACTCGAGTCTACACCCAACATGTAATTCCTGTGGCGCATGATTGAAGATGGAGGCTCATTGCTACCTTTATTTTTGTTGTTTAGAAACTCTGAGTTTTGGCTAGTCTTTCAAGACTATGCACTTTGTAATAAAGATATACTTGGCTATTCTGAATCTTTTGTAATAATTTTGATACTTCTGCAATGATACTTTACATTTTGTTCTGTGGTGCTAGCATTGATCTTGGGACTAGCACTCAACACAGTAGTTCTTACGTTATTAAATGTTAGGGCGCTACATCAAAGTACTTTAACAAAGGCATGATAAATATTATTTCAACTAATGTGAACTTAGCAACCATGTTGCACATGAAAATAAACACAGACAAAAGAAAATGAATAATGAAACAGTGAAAGTGATATGGTTGTTTCAGTCATAAAGAAAAACATAATAAAGTGGTATCCAGCTAGTCCGTCCTGTGGTAGGAAAACATAAATGTCAGGACACCTTCAAAGTTTAAATGGTGACTAGATACAAATAATTCGAGAGCGAGCAATACCACAAATCATGAATTAATCAATAATAAATTTTAGGACTATGCACATTATACTCAGAATGACAACTATGCTCTCTCAGCTAGTGTATAAAGTAAGAAGATGAAGATTCAACATAAAAGTAAAAGAAAGGCCCTTCGCAGAGGGAACAAATGATTACTCATGTTCTAGAGCTTTTTATATGATAAAACAGAGATATTGAAGAAAAAAAATTGGGAGAGGTGTATGTCTATGTCAACGAATGGTAATGAATAACTAATCATAATCCATGTGAAGCAAAGTGTTTAGACTTTTGAGGGCGGTTTCCGTTGTTTATTAGTTTGGCACTCGCCCCCATCTTTCTTTCACAAACCAGGGCTAGCCATGTTCACGGGTACCTAAAAACTTTCATCAAACCATGGGGAAGTGCCTTTTTGTTATTATTTGGCACCAACTCTCTACTAATTTAAATGATCATAGATTCCATACTCATCAGGTGAAATAAGGAAGAACTTTTCTTGACACAAACCATAATGAACTTTAAACTACTTACTCATGAGCTAAAACAAGAACACAAAACAAGTTATAATTTTGAAGGTTTAAAGGTAGCACACGAGAAATTTACTTGGAGTGGCGGTTAAATACCACATATAGGTAGATATGGTGGACACATTTGGCATACTTTGGTTTTTGGGAGTTGGATGCACGAGTAGAGATCATACTCAGTACATGTGTAGGCTAGCAAAAGACTGGGAGAGACCAACTAAGAGAGAAATAACGGATATAATCATGCATAGTGAAAAAACATCATTAATCAAAGCATGAAGTAATATTACAAGTAAAAAACTAAATGATCATCAAGGCTAGAAGTGACTTTGTTTGTAGTCATAACATGGTGATATTACAAGTAAAAAGCTAGAAGTCAATCCAGATAAATCATTCAAAGGAGAAATACCACAATACTATGCTTCAATATGAGAGAACAATACAGGATAAAATTCAATGGCACAATAAGGACTCTCAGTTGTTTGAGACTAATCATGATACATCATAAATAACTAATAACACAATTAAAATAACATCTAACATGACATTCCAAAGCCTATGCAACAGTCAAAACAAGTTTCCTATTACACCACTATAAGCATGAAACAATTTACTCTTTTCCAACACCAATCAACTTATTCGAAACAACTCTCAAAGAAAATAATCATCAAATACCAGAGAGTTAATCAAATATAACTTAAGCAAACCAACAAGCTATGAACAAAAGTTGAGTGAAAAACAAGATCTAAACGCAGTACTAGCAAAAATTGAACATTCGCGGTACAATACGAGTTAAAACTAGAGTGTTCTAGGCAATGAAAACAGAGCATGTCTCTGCAAAAATAAAAGCGCTAGGATCCAAACAAAAGCTACAACAAAGAAAATAAAACAAACTAAAAGAAAAATAAAATTACGCTCCAAGAATAACAGATATCATGTGAAGCAATAAAAATGTAGTGTTTTTTAAAGAAACCTGATATTTTTGTTGATGAAGAAGAGTATGCCTTGGGCATCCCCAAACTTTGATGCTTGTACGTTTTGGATATGTATTTGGGTGACATGGTCATCCCCAAGTTTGAGCTTTTGTCCAACCTTCATCTCATCACATCATTCCTCTCACTACACTTGAAAACTTCCTCCACCTAAAACTTCTCAAATTTTTTTTTGAAACCTTAAGACTATGAGGTAAAAGCCCCACAACATCCCACCTTATTAAAACAAAGTAACTTACAAAAAGGACATATGTACAAAATCACTATACAAAACAGAAAACCACCCTAGAGGGGGAAAAGCCTCAAAAACCTAAGGGGGAGCCTTAATCCACTCTAACAGATCCTTTTGACCAGAAGCTTTACATATATGTCTTAAAATAAGCATGTCATGTATAAAACCCCCCTTCCACTTATCAAAAGAGGGTCTCTCATTCCTGAAGATAGCCCCATTACTTTGAGTCCAAATGTTCTAGCAAGCCAACACCAGCACCTCCATGAAGAAAGCATGACCAAAAGAGCATCTAGCATGTATGACAGCTGACTGGGTGTTATCACCAGTGTCAAGCCACAAAATTTGGAGGTAATTCCAAATTCTTGGCTGAAATTGCACGTGAAAAACAGATGCTTTCTATCCTCATGGGATGTTGTGGGACAGAGCACACAATCAGTGTTGTTAGAAACATTCCAATGTCTCCGCTTGAGAAGATCTTGAGAATTAATCCGATCCCTCAGTAAGAGCCAGGCAAAACATTTGAGCTTCATAGTGCAGACAGACTTCCAAATCCAGTGATATACTGAAGGAACATATATGTGAGCATTGGAAATTTCATCGGAATAGCCATGATACTCTGCCTGCCTCGAGATGGGAAAATGGGATAAATCCATAATATCATTTTCTTTAAAAAATGATCGTGGAGACAACTCTTGGTTTTTTACATAAGTGATAAGCCGGGGAAACCGACCACGAAAGGGTAGTGAAGATCCCCCAATATCCCATTTGTCCAACCTGAACAAAAAGGTAGAACCATTACCAAGAGACACCACCGAGAGAGGACGATAATTATCCACCAACTTCAACACATCACGCCACCAAAAGGAACCTTGAAGATTGTCAACATGTGGCAAGGAATCAGAATAATATGCCGACCAAATCAATTGAACCCAAGGCACATCCTTCTTGTTATAAAATTTATCTAGAAACTTCAACAGGAGTGCAACATTCTTCTTATGAAAATCAACCACTCCAAGGCTTCCACATTTTTTTAGGAAGGCAAGCTAGCTCCCAAGCCGCCAAATACTTGCCTTCAGAGTCTTTATTATTTCTCCATAGACATTTCCTCAAAATCCTATTCAGTTGCTTTATGATAGAAGGTGGAATTTGCAAAGAACAAAGAAAATGGAGAGGCATAGAAGACAAGGCAGAGTTGATCAAGTGAAGTCTAGCACCTTGATAAAGGAAAGAAAAACTAGCATCCAATCTTCTCTCCAAATTTGAAACCAGAGGCATAAGGTCCTGAATCTTAGGCCTGATAGTACCCAAAGGCAGACCCATATATGGAAAAGGAAAAGATCCAGTCAAGAAACCAAAACTTTGAGAGAGATCTTGCATAATAGCAGCATCCACATTGATGGGAAACATCAAGGATTTATTGAAATTTAGTTTAGTACCAGTGGGTAAAAAGAAATCCTCAAGTGCATTTTTAATATAATAAGTGAATCTTATTAGCAGGCATAACAAGCAAGATGTCATCGACATATTGGACAATTGGAAACTCCTGACCAGCACAATCAATTGGTCTAGGAATTAATCCCTAAACCAAAATATCATTTGCCACATCTTGTAAAAGCTCCGAGCCCAAAACATACAACAGAGGGGAGAGAGGATCTCCCTGTCTGACACCCCTTTTGCAATAAAATTGTTTTCTAGTTATACCATTTAGAAAAATAGAAGAGGTATAAGAGGACAAGATTTCTTTAACCCATCTAAACCATTTGCTATTGAAGCCTTTTGCCTGCAAGACCTCCAAGATATCCTGATGCTCAATAGTGTCAAATGCCTTGGCAAAATCAAGCTTAATGATCACAATAGGTTATTTTGGAAGCATGGCACTGGAACAAGAACTCAAAAGCCCAAGCGAGACAGTCCTGAATAGATCTGCCCCTAATAAATCCATATTGAGTTTTGGAAACACGCTGCAGAATTTTTGGAAACACGTTACATAATCTTTCCTTATAATGTATTAGCAGCCAACTTGGTCAAAAACTTCAGACACACATTAGAGAGAAAGGTAGGCCTGAAATTACTCACCCCCATAGGCACAGGAACCTTAGGAACCAGAGTGATCAAGGAGCCATTGATATTTTGAATTTTAATTCTGCCATGAAAAAATTCAGAAGCTAAGCAATAGAACTCCTTCTTAATAATTGTCCAACACTTCTTTAGAAAAATCCCATTAAAACCATCCGTCCCAGGAGCCCGGTCTGTAGGCATAGCCATAATAACATCACCATTTTATTTTCTTCAAAAGGGACCGTTAAATCATCCAGACCATCAACTTTTTTGAATAACTGGCCCAGATCAAACTTCATCTGAATGGGCTGAGACTGGCCCATCCTATTTTTGAAGCATGACCAAAGCATTCATGCCATCTCCATGTGATCAGAAATCTCTCGACCTTGTTCATCCTTAAGAATAGCTATCGAGTTTCTTCTAAATCTTTCTGAACCCATCGCATGAAAAAAAAATCGTGTTGTCTTCCCCTTGCTTGATCCAATGGATGGTACACCGTTTTTCCAAAAATTACACTCTGCCAAAGAAAGATCATTATGATAAAGTTTAACAATTTTCCGTTAAATTGTGTCCAAGAGAATGGCATTTGTTATTCCAACGTGTCCAAGACAAGAATGAATTTGTTGCATTGTTGAATGAGAGCCTTAAGACGGCCAATAGAGATATGCCATGTTTTGAGATCGTAGCGCAACGTTTTTAATTTGTCGGACATAATGGCGGAGGCATGCTTCTTAAGGGATGATTTATTCCATGAGCTTGAAACACAATCTTGAAACCCCGGCATCTCAACCCAAGAATTTTCAAAACGGAATAATTTATCTTTAGGAATATGAGTTTCAATGTTCACTACACAAGGCACATGATCCGAGCCCGTATTGGCTAAAGGAAGGACCAGGGAGTTAGGATAGTCGATTGTCCAATTGTAACTTGTTAAAAACCAATCCAATTGCTCCAGTAAGGACATTCTTTGCATGTTAGACCATGTGTAAGGACAACCTTTAAGTGGAAGCTCCAACAAACCTAAATGTCCAATTATCCCATTAAAGATAAACATGTCATTATAATCCCCCCCCCCCCCGGAAAATTCCGGTTATTCTGCGACCGAATGAAGTTAAAGTCCCCTAGAATGAGCCAATTTTTCTCCACTGGAGTCACTAGGTTATAAAGGCAAGACAGAAAAAGGTCTCCCTCTTCACCCGCACAAGGTCCATAAACTGAAATCAACTTCCAATTAGCATTGTTATGTCTAGAAGTAAAGTTGATAGATATCGAGAATCCTTGGACTTCCACTAGTGTGCTTTCAAAAAAGGAAGAATTCCACAAGACAAGGATCCCACCAGAGGCCCCCAGCGATGGAGAAAATAAAAAAATATTAAAGAGCTTAGGGAAAAATTTCGTAATAAATTTCCAGTCAAAAGACTCACACTTAGTCTCCTGTGAGAAAATGATAGAACACTCGCTTTCTTCAATTTTCTCTCTAACTTCTCTTTGTCTTTCCTCAAAATTTAGGCCTCTAACATTCCAGCATAAAACCCTCCATTTCCTGGTACTAGTTAGACACATTATAAAAACATATAAAGTTTGGGATCATAACCAAGTGCATAACACAAAGTTCTGGTCTACAACTTCCGACAAATACTAAAAGTGAGAAGAAATAACACCAACTGATAAACATAATATCCACATAGCAAAATATATCCATAGAAATAGACCAGCACACACTCCAACTCAAAAGCCAAGCACCCCCATCAACAAACTTGCTTTCAATTATCATCAGAACTTGAATTAAAAGTTTGATCAGGTCCCACTTTAAGAAGTTCCTTAGATATCTTAGCAGGGTCAATGCCCAAGTCCATCCCCACACGTTGTAGCAAATGCATTGGAGTGGGAGGGATCCGACCAAGGTCCTCCTATTTATTTTCTTGGGGCATATCCTCCACACTATTAAACTCCTTAGTAAGCATCTTAGCTCTTGGTCTCTTCTTGGGCCGAGGGGTCTCAACACCAACTGGCTCTGGTTTATACACATCAGAGTTAAGAAGACTACATGTGAAGCGTCTATTCTCCGGCTGTACCGGGGGGATGATCTTGCGCATCCTATGCACTTTCTTCTGTTTTGTCAACGAGGGAGAAGCCGAAAACTGAAGGATGTCAGACTTAGCAGAAACTAACACATTGTCCTTGCCATCAAAGATGAGGGCACAAACCACTTTGTGTTTAACTGAACCAGGCATTGTTGTGGATATCAAACCAGACCCATTTTACAACGACGAGAAGAAGAACCTGCCAGGATCATCAAAAGCCACAGACCAGTTGTGCTTCATTACCCCAAGACTAGCAAAAGAATCAAAGGAATCTCTTTAGGGATATTAGCAGACATCATCTCAGGCACAAAGGCATTAAGAACACGGTCCCGTTGCATCGAAGGAGGCGGCCGGGGCAGGACCAAAAACTGATCTCACCATGCCAATATGCAGCACTTGATGTATCACATTGCCATGATTATGATTTTGCACAATCTCCATCTCCTAATGCTGAAACTGGCCCTGCTCTACCATCATACCTTCTTCTACATCCATGTGCACAGAATTAGAGGAACTATCTAAAGGATTAAGCACAACAAAACCTTGCTCCTCAACATCCTCAACTAGAATATCTTGTTGGAACTGCATGTAGTTCCCCTGGTGCACAACTTGTTCTGGGATAGGCTCCTGTTTGGGGGCAGGTTCATTCTATCCCAACTCGGGGAAATCTAGCAACACAAACATGTGGTTTTCGTGAATCATATGACCTATCAATGGGTGGGGATTTCCATGAAGTGGCTTTGTATCTTCATCAACTGGGAGGGAATCATCAAAATCGGCAAAAAGAATATATACCAGCGCAAACCAGGAGTGACGCACCCCCAACATTAGCCATCTTCCCAAACACAACATCCCTTGGCACTTTAGCAATTGATCAAGGAAAAGAAGCATAAACAAGTGCTCTTTATTTAATTGGATCCTGACTGTTTCAATGCAGAAACTTCCCAGACGCAACTCGAAAATTTGGGCCTTCATCATGCTTAATGAAACGAACAAAAACATTGTTCTCTAGCTAAAAAGGAGCATTCTGCACAAGAGCTTCGCGCGCGGTAGCACTACACATCTGATACAAACCCACACCAAAGAGACAGGGTTGGTATTCCACAACATCTCTTTGAAACAGCCCAGTCAGAAAATTTCGAACCCCCTCTCTCTAATAAGCTTCATGCTGTGGAAATGGGTGTGGCATTACCTTAGTGATGCAGAAGGCTTCGTGCTCCAATGGTGGGTCTTGTACCGGGAAGTAGAATGAGCGGGGGAGGCGGGTTGGACCACCATCAATAATCTAGTGTCCCCATGGCATCCAAGGTTGCAGATCCAGCTCAAAGGCCGCCATCGGAGCGGATGATGCCGGCGAAGGTGGGGGATTTGGAGGTGGTGTAGGAGGCGGCTTACTAGAGTCCAACAAGGACTTTGAGAAAGGCGGAGGGGTGAGGCAAATGATGTAGGAGACGTAACGACAGGAGTTATCATGTCTCATATAAAGCCAGGACTTTCCGCTTTGGGTACCCACTGCTTTTTCTGTTTACCAATCGCTCAGAAACTGGACTTTTCCTTATGCCCATAATGTAAGAAACTCTTGCATCTAATCGTGTGTCCCATCCTTAAGCATCAAGAACATTCCCAAAAACAGAAATAGGCCTCATCAATGAATTGTTCAAGACCAGTTTTTTCTGAAGCAGACTCTAATTCTTTGGACACATGGTCTTCATGCACTTTAGAAAACAAGTCCATGGAATCAATAGCGGAACCCTTAATCAAATTCTCATTATCACCAATAAAGTCCTTCATAGATGAGTCCAGTGGAGTAAAAGTACCAAATTTAATAGAGGGATGCGCAACTGTCCAGTATTCATTTGCTCGGGCATGAGTATGGACACGAGAAAGGGAAGAATTAATAGGACCATCCCCTTGCACGCCTGATAATCCAACACTTGGGAAAACTTTAAAGATTTCTTAACAAAATATTTCAAACACATAATTTACTTAGAAGGTTTAGAATCCAAAGCCATAAGCCCCAATTGAACACGACTTTAGAAGGACTTATCAGCATCCATTGTGCATTGCACTCCTTTTGGAAATTACGAAATTCCAGACGCCAATTTGGTCCTCCTCTGCCCCATAAGTGAAAATTGCATTTAAACTGTTTACAACTGAAGGAACGCAACGAAAGCACCGAAAATCCTACTTGCTTGGTAGAGACATTAAAATTGAAAACCCGATCTGATAGCCATGAAACCTTGAGGTCATCACAAAAACCACCAATCACCGATTTAATAGCCAAACTAACAGAATCAGAGTCCATACGAAAAGTGGATCTTGCAAAGGTCTCAACCATTGTGAAATGACTTGTCTCCAAAGTTGGATGAACAAAAACAAAGTATTTCTTCCTAATAATCTTAGCAAATGAAATACCCATCTTGAAATCAAGCCCAAGCATTAGGCTATCATAAAGAGCCGAAGAACCCTTGAAGAGTCAACTTCTGCCAGATCAGCAGAATCCACACAAGAAGTGGATGTTGAT
The DNA here is from genome assembly GCA_028641055.1 of Alopecurus myosuroides. Taxonomy (NCBI): domain Eukaryota; kingdom Viridiplantae; phylum Streptophyta; class Magnoliopsida; order Poales; family Poaceae; genus Alopecurus; species Alopecurus myosuroides. The sequence continues at coordinate 265,362,347 of CM054060.1, forward strand.
CCTGAGACAAGATCCCTCCGTGATGGGACAAAACAACCTTCCACTAGATCGCCCTCTGGTGCCACAATACAAGTACCAACATAGACATGATGAGACTTGAATTTTACCTTAGATCCAAGGTGAATCGACACAAAAGGGGATAAAACTTGTCCCACGATCCCCTTTCCCTTTGCATCCTTAAGCGTGATCCACTCCTTCAAAAGGCAAAGATGCAACATAGCATCATAGGACTTGATCCGCCCCCGAGAGCTGTCCTTCACGGTGGAATACGTCACCTTCCAGATCCATGCAGGAGGGATCATGGTGGGGAATCGGGTTTTAGGGGTGGGGAAGCCAAAGAACCAATCATAAAGGGAGGTGGACGCTGGAGAAGGAAGATCACCAACGGTGGGAAGCTGTTGTGGCGGCTAGGTCACATGGGGGCGACGGGAGGGAGCCATAACTTCTCACAATCTTCATTAGCAACGTTAGTATAATCAAAATAGTAAATCCACTTGATTCAGTTTCAACACAAGTCTCACACTTCATTAGAACATTATCTACTTTCACAACTTCTTTCAAACCTCTCCCTCTCAAAATAACACCAAAAGAAAGAGATTAAGACGCAAATGCAAATATTGGCCGAAATATGTCAAAATAGAACAGTCGGTAAAGATGATTTTTTTCAAAAATCTTCTGTTGCTCAAATCAGAATGTGGGAAAGTAATGAAAGTTAGATAACAACCTGAGTCGTGTGTCTATTTTTTTCAAGGCAATCTCACGTTCTGGCTGAGAGATATGAATTTTCGTGGTAACAGGCCAGAAATATGTTTTCGAACAGCAACTTCCCCAAATTGAACTACCTGTCAATTAGAGGTTACTCTAAAATAACAAATTAAGCATAAGCAGGATTACAATCATCAATATCAGCAATACTGATTTCGATCGGGAAGTTGACATACGAGGCTTCCGATCTCCTTTGGGTTGTTGCTATTCTAGCCAACTCGTGGCTGACAAAATTCATGTCTCTGCTAATGCTAACAATCACGACATCTCTTACCTTCAACAAGTCATGGACCGAGCTTACTATAAAGGCGTGGATGGACGTATTTTTGGTTTTAAGCTTGATTAGGTTTGCCGCTTCGCTGCAGTCTGTATCGACTGTAAACTTCTTATCTGTCCACAACAGCGAAAGATGAATGCCTTCCTCAGTCGCCCTAAGCTCCTCTTCCAGAGTGTTAGAGCAGTTGGTAATATGGCTACAGGCCGCAACCATTATCTCCCGAGCTCATTCTGCAGCACCACACCTGCCCCTACATCTCCATTAGGGGTGAATGCACCATCCACATTTACCTTGGTCTCACCAGGTTTTGGGGGTATCCATTTATTCGGCCTCTTCAGATTATTTTGATTTCTTTATCTGGCCTTCAGACCAGGTTTGATTGCTCTGCCACCATTTCCCTTTGATGATGTCTGCATTTGGGTCTTGTTTAATAATCTGCAGGGATTCCATGTAACTAACGAGGAAGCGGCGAGATCCCTCAATCAGAGGGCAAGGTTTATCATGTGTCATTTTGTTGTGTGTGTGCCAGATACGCCAGCGAGTCATTAGGATTTGAGCGTGATGGATATCCTGTACTTCCAAGAGCAGCAACAACAGCCATTCAGGTCCTGTGGGTTCTAGGTACTCATCAGATGGCATGTTCCATACTTCGCATAGCCAGCCAGAAGTTCCTTGCATGGGGGCATATGAGGAAGACATGGAACATGTCTTCGTTCTCCTTGCTTCAGATGTCGCACATGGCATCTTTGGTAATACAAGTTCATCTTTGTAGCTATCACAATCCGGCAAATTTTCCAAGCAAGAATCCTGACCTTACGGGGTACTTCACATTTCCAGATTAAATTCCAAGCAGGTCTGTCCCCATATGGTCTGCTACTTGATGTTCCCATATCCTGTTGTTGCATGAACTTACTCATGGCTAGCTGCTATGCACTTTTGACCGAAAATACACCTCTCGTTAGGTTACCAAGCTAGGAAGTCTTTCTTCATTACGAGCATAAGTTTTAATTTTCAGAATCGAAGTAATATAGGTTTCATTAAAGTATTGTTGCAGTCTAGGTCGGTTCCAATCCCCATTTGGAATCAGAAAATCAGAGACCCACTTATAGTGGCACCGACCTTTAACTGATCTTAGTTGGTAATTTCTATATGTTGGGATCCATGGGTCTCTCCAAGCACAGAACTGAGCGCCATTTCCAACGCTCCATATGACCTCCTATTCCAGGAGCTCATGCCATAGGTGATAGCATTCCAGGATGAGGAACCATTAGCAGTGAACACCGTGTCAATGAGGGAACTGTTGGGGGTAGTATCTGTCTTTGGGGAGCCGGGCACAAAGGGTATTAGGGAATTGGATTAGCCTCCAGGCATGTCTTGCTAAAAGGGCCAGGTTGAATAGTCTCATGTTTCAGAAGCCAATTCCACCGTGGCTTTTTGGTCGAAGGAGGATGTCCCACGCAATCCAACATGTTTTCCTCTTGCCTTCTCAGCTCCCCACCAATATCTCCTCATCATGCTTGTTAATTCATCACGAAGCCCCGGTGGTAGTTTGAACACACTCATCACATATACTGGGATGGCTTGGGCCACTGATTTTATCAGAGCTTCTTATGTTGTTTGGGATTTATGGTTATCATCCCAATCGATTGAACATTTTGCAAGTCTTGCCTGAAGGCTCACAAATTTGTATTTTGACATCCTGCCTTCCGGAGTGGGAAGCCTGGGATACTTTGATTGAAAACTGTCCTGGACAACTTGCAGAACTTCCTTGGTTTCCACACGGGATTGAACGGGACAAGCTCTCCCAAACATCATGGAACATTTATCTGGGTTGATGAGTTGCCCCGTTCTTGTAGCATACTCCTCAAGAACTTTTTAACATTCTAGCTTGCTCCTTTTCGGCCTTGAAGAACAAAAGGATGGCATCCGGGAATAACAAGTGCGAGATACCCAATGCACGGCGGCAGATCTTGACTTCCTCTATGTTCTGGTTAACAACTTCCTGCTGCAACAAGGTAGAAAGACCACCAGAAACAAAGAGGAATATAAAGGGTGAGAGAGGATCACCTTGTCGGAGGCCTCGAGAAGGCGGAAATGAATCAAGGAGGCTCCCATTAAATTTAAATTTGTACTGCACAGATGTGACACATGACATTATCTAGTCCACCCATCGGTGCGAGAAGCCTAACCTTTGCATCAGTTTCCTTAGAAAATCCCAATCCACCTGATCATAAGCTTTGGAGAGATCTAGCTTATAATCACAATAGTTCTTGTCATGTTTTGTATCATGTTCAATGAAATGGAGGCATTCAAAAGCTACAAGAGCAGTATCTGTTATGATCCTTCCTGGCATGAAGGCACTCTGGTTAATTGAGAAAAACAATGTCATTTATGATTGGTCTGAGTCTATTAACGAGGCATTTGGATAGTACCTTATAGATGACAGCACATAGACTGATGGGGCCTAAAGTCTTTCAGAGTTTCAGCTTGCTCCTTTTTTGGAATAAGGACTATAGCTATGTCATTGACACCCTCTGGCATTTTGCTTGTAGAAAAGAAGATTTTAACCACATTAATTACCTCTTCTTTAATAGTACCCCAATTATGTTTCTAAAACTTGGCTAGAAAACCGACAATGCCTCGGGCTTTGAGAGGGCCAATTTGGAAGAGTGCATCCCTGATTTCCTCGTCCGAGAACTTTTTACAGAGATCAGCATTCATCTCGGTAGTCACCTTCTCTTGTACTATGGATAATAGCCAATCCGGGTTTAAGCATGGGTCTTTTGTGAATAATTCTTTGAAATATGAGGTAGCCATGCGTTCCATGTCCGGTGGTACTTCCTTCCACACACTGTCTGCATACTTGAGTTTTTTTTATTTTGTTCCTCCTCGCGCTCCACTTCGCACTTTGGTGGAAAAACCTCATATTCTGTCACCTTTTTTTAACCAGGTAATCTATGATCTTTGGAGCCATACCATCTCTTCCCTGTAAATAAGTCATTAAGTTTATCATTTTCCTTTCATATTTCTCGCTGCTCTGAATTGTTTATCATGAGTTGTTCCAAAATCTTCCTAGCTTTCTGTAGTTACTGTAGAACATTGTTGAATTTATTATTGCTCCACTCTGGGAGTGTGTCCATGACACTGTCAAAACCATGCATGATGTTTGTGAGATCATTCTTGCGACCAGCCTCCTTCCATGCATTGGCCACTCTCTCTGATAATTCAGCTTCTCTCCCCCATAAAATCTCGTACTGTCTTCGTGGTTTTCTATTCCCATCTCGGTTCTCTTTTGTGATGTTAAGGAGGATAGGACAGTGATCGGAGACCGGCGAAACCAGGTGTTGCACATCCGAATTTGCGAATAATTCCCTCCAGTCGTGGCTTGCTGATGCATGTAAAATGCATACATGAACTTTGCATGTTATTACTTGTTTTTCCTACATATTAGCAACTTATATTCATGTTTTATAATGATTTGGGGGATTTTCTGAACAATCCCCCTTCTTTTGGTTCTAACCCTGTTTTTCCAGAAAACGTACTTTTTAGTGTTTCAGACTTTCCGGGAGCTTCGGGACTCCAAAAAGGGCAAGGCCAAAGAGCACGGTTCAGAATTTTTGAGACGAAGACCATGGAACAAAGTAGAGGGCCAAAAGGACAACCAGGTGGAAAAGAGGACCCTCCACGCGGCCAGATTCCTTGGCCGTGTGTGGGGCCCCCTGTTTGCCCCCGTGGCTCCGATGCCGTCGATCTTTCTTCTCCCGAGTGTCTCGTGACCTAAAAACGACTATATAAAGGGTCCCCTGGCCTTTTCGAGAGGAGGCGGCGCCGAGAGACGAAACCACGAAACAGAGAGACAGAAGGCTGCCGCGGAGAAGATCGGAGGGGGGAAACGCCGCCGGGATCACCCCCGGAGGGCTCCACCCCCTCCGGCGTGTTCATCATCAACATCTACAGCAAGATCAGCTCCATCTCTCCACTGTAATTTCTTGGCAAACACGATGTATGATGCAATACTATATTCCCTTGATGTATTGTGTCTCCCCGTCTATGTTTGAGTAGTGAATTGTTCTTGGCAATGGTGAAATAGTTCGTTGATTGGTTGCATACAAGTTTGTTATCTTCTATGATTGTCTTTATGTACAATATATGAGTGCACGCATATGTTGGGGAATGCATGTAAGGTGATCACCGGTAGCATAATGGAGTGGTGGTGACTTGGGAGTGATAGTAACCTGAGACCGGGACACAAAGTTAAGTTATTGGGGGATATATATAGGGGACCTTAGAACGTAAGGCTATGGTGGGACTTTATGTCTTAATCAATCTTGTGCAGTCATTTACTTGGCCACATGATCCATCATAAGGGGTTGTAGATCATTTACTTGACTATACCTATTCATGGATCCTTCCTAGAAGAAACAACTAAGACTAAAACATGTGCTTCACTAATTGTGACAACCACACGAACGAAACAACTATTTCTAGAACACTTGCTCCCTTGAGATACTTGAGATATTTGCTGCTTGCTACTTGTGAAACTTGCTTAGAAACTTGCTTTAGAAACTTGCTTTAGGATTACTTGCATTTTAAACTTGCTTCACTAGTTACTAGACAAACCACACTCCACGTCACTTGCTTTTAATTAGTTAGTTCCTTTTAGTCAAACTTATTTCTTTGAATAAACAGCCATATAAGAGGGTTATAGGGCTTTAGAGAATAGATAGCTTACCTTCAGCTCCTCGTGGCTTCAACACTCAAATACTTATCGAAAGGTACTACAATTGATCTCCTGCACTTGGGAGTCATCAAGCACTTTTCTGGCGCCGTTGCCGGGGAGCATTGTGCTAAGCTTTTATTCTTGTTTGCATTGCATACTAACATATAAACCTAAAACACAAAAAAAATTATAAAATGGAAAACAACCAAACAATTTAAGAACTGTATAATATCTACCTTGAATTAGGACATGAAGTATTTGAGGAGAAATTGAAAAATTATTTGCACAACAATCATATTTGTGGTAGTACTAATGCTTTGAACACCTTTATTGCTAAGGAAAACCTTGAGCTTGGGGAAGTTTGTCTTGGTGAATATGATATTTTTAGCCCCCCTACTATTGAGGATAAAAATGATATACTTGCTGATTCTATGGAAAGTTTTAAGCTTGGGTAAGTTGGTTTTGATGAGCATGATATTTCTAGTTCCCCAAGCTTGGAGGAGAAAATTCACTTTGATGATACTATGCCTCCTACATATGATGATTGCAATGAAAATTATGAATGTTTAACTCCCACTATCACTAATGAGGATTTTACTTATGTGGAGAGTAGTGATTCTTTTATGCATGTGGCTCATGATAAGAATGTTTTATGTGATATTCGTATTGTTGAATCTATTCATGACGCTACTGAAAATTATTATGAGAGAGGGAAACATGGTTACACATATTTCAACAATATTAAGTTTCCCCTCTTTATGCAAAGTATTGAATTTGCACTTGATCTACCTTTCTATGCTTGCTATTATGTGCTTCTTTTATTTGTTTCATTACAAAATGCCAATGTATAGGAAATGGGTTAGACTTAAAAATAAATTGTTTAATATTTTTTGGTGTGTTCCTTATGCTTTAATTTCCTATTCGGTTTGAGCACACATTTATGTCTTTACAACATGTAAAATGCCTTTACCTACTGTTATGTATCATTTAGTTTAAGATTTTCATTTTATAAAAAATTTGGGAAAGTAAATGAGAAGGATGAGTAATGGAGAAGTTGGGGTCGACCTTGAACATGTCTTGTTCATGCCAATGAAACCATTGCAAAGTCTCTATCATTAAAACTTTTTCCAAAGCTAAAAAAAATAAAAATATTAGTTCACTACTGTAACATCACATCTCTGTCTTATTTCTCATCTTAAATGTCAAGAATAATCTTATATGAGAGATAGGATTAAACAATAGTAATTAGCTGTCCAGAAAACAGATTCCCGAACTTCAATGCGAAAAATGTTTAAAATCACAAAAGTGGAATTTTGACCTGGTAATTTATGACAGCAATATTTAGTTATCACTACATATTTCATTAGTATTAAGTTTTCTGATTTGAGCAACTTAAGTGGCTCTAAAAATTCACTGTTTACGGGTTGTTCAGTTTTTGGCAGATTATGTCTTTATTTTGCATTGCTCTCATTACTTGTGTTTTGTGTGGTTCTTTTGATCAAGGAGCAATGCACAACTGTAGTAACAGTAGTTAATATTTAGAATAAACTCATGATGTGTCTTTGCTGTACCTATGTGGATTTTATTTATGGAGGCACTAACCCCTCTAATCAAGTTTTATGTTGAGATTTGTGAAAGAAGAATTTTTCAGGAGGAAGAGTTGAGTGAGATGAACAAAGATCAAGAGGGACAACCAATCAAGATTGGGGATGTAACCCTGGGCTCACCCTACATGTATCAAATAAGTACAAGAATCCAAGCTTGGGGATGCCGAGCCACCTCACTCCAACCATCATGATGTTAAGTAAGTAAAGCCTAGCTGTATGGCTATAAAGAAAACGCTTTACGGGAGGCAACCCAGTTGTTTTTGTTTGGATTTTCCTAGTGTCCTCTTGATGTCTTAAGATATTAGTTTTTTTAAAAAAATTCTGGAGTTTTCAATAACGAGTCAAGTCAAACCCATTTGGACTTATAAGTTGCTATCCTAGTGCATGAAATTTCTGTTTCAGCACGAGTCTGCTCATCGTATGATTTTACGTTTTTTATTGGTATGTCGGATTGAGCTAATTTTTCAGTATGTTCTGCAACTTTTCGTCCTCTATAAGCACAAAACTTGGCTTAATTTTTTTACGAGTCTAGCTTAGGGAAAAACATTCGTTTTTCTGCTGTTGCTTTTCTGGACAGATTCTGCCTTCTTTTGTTTTATGCACTCTTTGGGCTTGGGAATCGAATTTCCATGATTCTTTCAAGCAAGAGAGTGAAAATACAACATAATTAACCTTATTGTCTATCTACTGGAGCATTTTATTTGGAATTTTGCACAGCAAGCATGTGATTTGTTTGTCCTTGCTAATCTCACCCCACAGAAAAAGAATGGGAGAAACATGTTTTGTGAAGTTTTTTCACAGGGAATAGAGGAGCTGCGCCTCAAGACATCCAAGAATGATGAAAGCCATAAGCTTGGGGATGTGATGAACACTCCACTGGAGCTACACTCTTTTGATTAGCACACGTCTACTTTCTATTTTCTAAGCAATGCATTTATCATAGAGACTTGAAGCGTCTAGTTTTTATTTTTATTTTTGTTTTGATAAGACCACACCCATCATTTTATATGAGATTGAGCTACTGGAGTTTGGGGTTGGAATGTATTGGATGCTATTATTATGACTTGGAATAGGGATGCCATGGTTGATTTGAAGAGCTACATATGTTTGCATGATTTATAGGCTTTTTATGTGTAGAAATTTGCAATAATGTTGTCTTGAGCTATCTCTTATTCATGTCCTTGATGTTGATTACTGGTTTATTTTTTTTGTCATGAAATGAGTAGTCCTATGGACATATGCATGCATAGTAGCTGGTCAACTATCTCCCTCTTGCTAGCCAAAAATTTAAAAATTCCAACAAGTAAAAACTTGTTTCCAACACTCCTTAGCCAAGTATTTCCAGTGAGTCCACCATATCTTCCCATTAGCTTCATTGCTATTCCGAGTATGTTCACCATGTTATTGTGTTATTTATGTTCTAAATTAAGATATTCACTTTATTAATTGTCATGGGTTGAACTTGGGATAGGACTCTCACGAACTTTTGAAGGCACACTTTACTTTTTATGCATCTAATAAACATGATCCAATAATGGGAGCCACAACTTTTGCGTTTGACAAGTGTGTGGTTGGGAGCTAGCTATAAACGTGTATCACCGGAAAGCTTTCAACATTGCACAAAAATTTACATTTGGTTGATATAATGTACTTTTGTTTTTGGACTCCTGCCATGCCTAAATGAAATAGAGGAATAGTAAGTTTTGATGAGTAATTATCTATATGACTAGGGAAACGCATTGGGCCGCTAACCCATGCCATGCTTTATCATGGTGGAAATTTACTTACAGCTTGAGTGACTCTACAACACATCCTACAATAAAATAAGAAGCTATGCATAATAGTGAATGAAAATAAAAAGGATGATGAGTCTACTCCGTTTGTTTGTCTTGTCATTGTGACATGGGCTTGTTTCCATGTCATGGGGCAAGAGGTACCTCTCTGCGGTTATCTATGATGTCATTAATACTTATTATGATTGTACAAAGCTTATTAGGAATCTTAAGTTGAGTAATCATGGAGTAGGTTTTCACACTCACGGGGCATGAGGCTTTCAACCACCTTGTCATTCACATTACTTCAACATTCACCATTTAAGATGCTAGTGATAAAGGGGCAATGAGAGTCCTAGATCAATGGATACCACATTTCAATTAGTAATTTTAGTTGAATAATTTAGAGGCTAAATAAGACTTGATCATGTTTTACCTCTACTCAATTTTCTCCAAAGTGTCCACCATATTTTATATTCTCCATTATGCTATTCATTGACCAATATAGGATTTTATTTTTCATTTTGTGTATGCATTTGGTCCATAGTGCTTTTATTTCACTATACACTTTGTGAACTTTCATGAAGCATCTTTGCTTGCATATTTGATATTTCTTATAACATGAATTGTATGTTGCTACTCATCTACATTATGAATCATTTGATTATATGTAGCATGAATAATCTTCTTTGATATTCCATGATTGTTTTAAAATGCAAAGTCCATGTTAGTTTTATCACCTTCATACTCGAGGACGAGTATGGGTTAAGCTTGGGGATGTTGATGCATGTAAAATGCATACATGAACTTTGCATGTTATTACTTGTTTTTCCTACATATTAGCAACTTATATTCATGTTTTATAATGATTTGGGGGATTTTCTGAACAATCCCCCTTCTTTTGGTTCTAACCCTGTTTTTTCAGAAAACGTACTTTTTAGTGTTTCAGACTTTCCGGGAGCTTCGGGACTCCAAAAAGGGCAAGGCCAATTAGCACGGTTCAGAATTTTCCATACGAAGACCATGGGCCAAAGTAGAGGGACAAAAGGCCAACCAGGTGGAAAAGAGGACCCTCCACGCGGCCAGATTCCTTGGCCGCGTGTGGGGCCCCCTTTTTGCCCCCGTGGCTCCGATGTCGTCGATCTTTCTTCTCCCGAGTGTCTCGTGACCTAAAAACGACTATATAAAGGGTCCCCTGGCCTTTTCGAGAGGAGGCGGCGCCAACAGACGAAACCACAAAACAGAGAGACAGAAGGCTGCCGCCGGAGAAGATCAGAGGGGGGAAACACCGCCGGGATCACCCCCGGAGGGCTCCACCCCCCTCCGGCGTGTTCATCATCAACATCTACAGCAAGATCAGCTCCATATCTCCACTGTAATCTCTTGGCAAACACGATGTATGATGCAATACTATATTCCCTTGATGTCTTGTGTCTCCCCGTCTATGTTTGAGTAGTGAATTGTTCTTGGCAATGGTGACATAGTTCGTTGATTGGTTGCATACAAGTTTGTTATCTTCTATGATTGTCTTTATGTAAAATATATAAGTGCACGCATATGTTGGATAATACATGTAAGGTGATCACCGGTAGAATAATGGAGTGGTGGTGACTTGGGAGTGACAGTAACCTGAGACCGAGCCACAAAGTTAAGTTATTGGGGGATATATATAGGGGACCTTAGAACGTAAGGCTATGGTGGGACTTTATGTCTTAATCAATCTTGTGCAGTCATTTACTTGGCCACATGATCCATCATAAGGGGTTGTAGATCATTTACTTGACTATACCTATTCATGGCTCCTTCCTAGAAGAAACAACTAAGACTAAAACATGTGCTTCACTAATTGTGACAACCACACGAACGAAACACCTATTGCTAGAACACTTGCTCCCTTGAGATACTTGAGATATTTGCTGCTTGCTACTTGTGAAACTTGCTTAGAAACTTGCTTTACAAACTTGCTTTAGGATTACTTGCATTTTAAACTTGCTTCGCTAGTTACTAGACAAACCACACTCCACGTCACTTGCTTTTAATTAGTTGGTTCCTTTTAGTCAAACTTATTGCTTTGCATAAACAGCCATATAAGAGGGTTATAGGGCTTTAGAGAATAGATAGCTTACCTTCAGCTCCTCGTGGGTTCGATACTCAAATACTTATCGAAAGGTACTACAATTGATCTCCTGCACTTGGGAGTCATCACTTGCCACCACTCTATCCAAACGCACCCGTACGTTCGCATTTTCTACCTCCTATTGTCATAAGTATATGGTGTACCTGAAAAGCCAAGATCGAAGAGGTTATAATCAAACAGAACTTGCCTGAAAGCTTCCATTTGGCTAACTGGTCGAGGGGTTTGTGATATATGTTCTTCCTGCCAGAGGGCTTCATTGAAGTCGCCAATTACAACCCAAAGAAGATTAGAGACCAAGGAAAGCTCCTGTAGTGTATTCCACATGCGATGGAGATTCTCCACGCGTGGATCACCGTAGATGCAAGTAAGCCTCCATTGTGGTTCATTCGGTGATACACGCACGTACGCATCAACATACCTTTTATTAATCGATTGGATTTCTACATAAAGACTTTCATGCCAAAAGAGGGCAAGACCCCCACTAAGTCCCTCACTAATAAAACCTGAAAACCCTTTAAGATATAATCTACGGCGTAGCTTGCACATCTTTTTCTTATTCTGCCTAGTTTCACAAAGAAAAATCAAAGGAGGACACCAGATATGGGAAATTATAGCTAGTTCATGAGCTGTCGAGTTATTCCCAGCCCCTCGACAGTTGAACGCCACACAATTCATTGCTCCTCGCGAGACCAAACATTAGGTCTCGTTAGGGTACCGGGAGCCCCTGGCCTGTTTGCTTCCTTTTTCTGCTTCCTTGAACCACCATTGGTTGTCACATCATTTGGTTGCCCCTGCCTTCTTACACCCGTGGTGATCATCTTCCCCATCTTTGAGATCATACCTTCCTGCCTGCCATAGGTTAGTGCGAGGGACAAGTCCAGCATGGTGTCTCACGCATCTCCCTCAGCCACTCTCTTCCCAAGAACCGATTCCTCCGTCCACATGTGAGTATCCGCAACACTACTCAAGGATGTAAATTGCTTAGATAAGTTGCGAATTGGTGGTATCATGTCACTGCATCCCGGTCGTGCTTTCAGGTTCGGTTGTAGATAGGCTTCCTCTACATAATCATCCTCTAGGGGAGGCATCTATGGATCGATGTCGTTCTTCCCTTCCGCGTCCAGCATGGCGGTATCCTGCTCCGAGTACTCTTGCATTGTTTCAATGGCTTCCTTCTGCTCCACACTCAGGCTCCTCCTCGTTCAGGCTCTTTTTTGCAGCTGCATCCGCTCCACTGTGTTAGCCAACAATGCTTCATCTTCCTCTGTTGCTTTCACTTCTTCGTCCTCAAAATCATCCCTAACATCGCTTCCAGGATTTCCACCGTATACCTCTGCTCCCTTGGTGTCACCGAGGCATAATTGTTAGTGGGATTTCCTAGGGGGGTTGTACTTGCTCCTTCCTCCATCGAGTTGAAAACTAGGCCTTTTTTAACAGCAGACTTAGCCAAATTAGTAGTTGGCTTACGATCAAAATTTGTTTAGGGGAGCAGCAAAGTGATGCATCATATTGCAGAGATGGTATACCCCTTACTTTCTTATCACATTCTTCTTTGTCGTGGCCGATGAACCCACAATGGAAACAGAAGTGCGGCATGCATTCATAATGGAGGGGGTACACCCTTGCTTCTTCGCCGTTAGTTGCCGTGCCAAACCTTGTCTGCAGCCTTTTGTTTAGTGGTAGAGATATAAGAACACATAGATAGTACTTTGCCTTTAGTTGTCATGCCGAACCTTGTCTGTAGCCTTTTGTTTAGTGGTATAGATATACGAACACATAGATAGTAACTAAATTCCATCCCTGACTTATCCACATCAAATTCTTCTACATGTCCCAAAGGACCTCCAACGGAACGTCCATATGATTCCCTTTATTTGTTCCCCGGTACATCATAGAAACGAACCCATATTTGGATCGTGTTCAGGACAGTTTCTGATGGCTGCGCATTTTTGATGAAGGGCGCAATCAACACAGCCACTCCTAGTTTGATCCAAGAGCCTCCACGTGTAAAAAACCGATGATCTCCTTCCTCCGTGAAAGTAATGATGAAGAAGTTATCTTTTACAGGGGTGATCAAGGGGAAATCAGTGAGGTTTCTACCCACGTATGTTCGCAGGTACGGCTCCGTGGAAGTAATGATGAATAAGTTATCTTTTGGTGTGGCTTTGGTTAACATCATTCGACCTTGTATGTTCGCAGGTACGGCGGCGGGATCGTATGTCGCTGATTGATCATCGAAGTATTGGGTTAAAGTTTGAACGATGCCCCCCTTGGTCTCCTTTTTATTAGGCCTCCGTGCGGTCCGATTTGTGAAGGAATCGGTCTTGTTTTCCTTTTAGACGCTTGATTTCTCCTTCGTGATTGCATCCAACTTCTTCGTGGACTTTTAGACATCATAGAATCTCAAACTGGATCCATTCCCGTCGATGGGAGGGTGGCGGTGCCCCGATTGCCCTGAGATCGCCTAACCCTAACATGACGTAACGTAGACGGTTTAGTTGCTGCGTGACCTATGTAAGGAGCGTTTTCTACAGAGGTAACAACTTCTAAAACATGAAAATAACAAAACAAAACATAGGAAAACAAATGGATAACGAAGGAAAACAAAAATGGGTTGCCTCCTGGAAGAACTTTTCTTTAACGCCTTTTAGCTAGGCATGAAGAACGAATCAAGTATCGTCATTCAATTTGAGGAGCTCGAACTCATCATAGAGGCATTGAATTTCCACACAGGGTTCAGAATATCCTCTCGCTTTTCCTTTAAGGTTTACTATTTTGATCACAGAGATTCTGAGGAACAACCCAACCAAGATTCTCCTCTAATGCTTCAAACATTGCTACAAGTTTGAATGGTATAGGGATATTAATTTCTTTTTCACATTCAGTTCCTCCCAAAAATTTAATTCTATTAATACCTAAAGTTTTCAAAGTATGATTGATAGCAGGACCATAACCAAGAATCTTATAGCAACCAAAAACATTTCTAACTTATATAGCAATGTCATTAAATTCTAAGAGTAAAGCATTCAACACAAAATCTTTTTACTTTCCTGGTTCCATGCTATCAAGTTTAAGAAACATTTTTTGTATAATAGGATTGAGATTAACAAACCTAGTCTTCTATCATGGCAACCAAAGAGGCTACACCGGTCTCGTAGTTATGGGCAAGTTTAACTACGGGTTTATCATTAAAATCACGAAAGCCCATTAACATGGTTAAAGAACTCTTCAATATCATTCCTCCCAATAATAGATCCACTTCCTACTTTCAATTCTTTCATAAGAAATTTATGGATAAGACATCGTAGCCAAACAGCAACAAAAACTAACACGAAGACGAAAACCAAGTAACAAGGAAAATAAAAGACTAGAAACTAGAAGCAAAAGTAAACTAAGCACAAACGAAACAAAAGAAAAAAGTGGAAGTGTGAGAGTCCCCTTGCAGCAAGCTAGAAAACCCCCGAAATGGCGCCAAAAAAAGTACTTGGTGCTAACGTCATCACACGCTCGTCGGGAGACCCCAAGCGGATGGTATGATGCAGTCTAGAGTAAGTTTCCCCCCAATTAAGGAACCAGGGTTATCGAACCAGTAGGACTTCGTAGTCTTGAAGAAGGTTGCTTGCATCACGGCGCAAGACCAAGTGTGGAACCTGCACACAAAACGCAAACTCTCTCTTCCCCCAACTTTCCGGAAGGTTGTCAATTTTCCGGTCGTGTTGAAAACAGGAGAGTTAAACCTATAGAGTCTTGGAAACAATAAAAAAAATGGAAGAACAAGGAAAAAATTATGAAGTGCTTAAAAGAAGGTTTGCAATATGAGGAAATAGCACGGGGGCCATAGGTTCACTAGTGGTGTCTCTCCAAAGAAAACAAACATGCTGGGTGAACAAATTACAATTGGCCAATTGACAAATCATGAACAGTAAAACAATACTATTATGACGAGATAAAGTTCACGCGTTCTAACATTGTAGGCATTACATAATGTAAGAAGTGGTTCTCATCCGTAGACAAGAGAACCGTTGTTTTCTCCCTAGTGGCAACAACATATCACCCTCCCCCTCCCCCCCCCCCCGCATGTTTCTGTCACTCGAGCGCAGGCTACAAGGAGGCATGAACCCACTATCTAGCATATAAACCCTCTCTTGGAGGTGAAAACAACGACGTGGCCAAGGTAATCATAAACACCAAAGAGCATTGCAAGACAAGATTAAAACTCTCTAAAAATATAAGTGACCAATCTCAGATTGACATGAACAAAATAAGCACAATCTCATGGTTGACCGGATCGCAGCAAACACGGCATGCACAATTACATAACGGTGGTCTCGATCATGTGAGGAAACTCACGAGACTCTAATCATGGAGGCATAGGGGAGAGAACAGCCATCTAGCTAGTGCTATGGACCAGTAGTCCCGAGATGAACTACTCACACATTTGTCCATAGGCAATCATGACGATATAGAGGCCTCCGATGACAACCCCTCTATCCAGCGGGGTGCCCGAGCAGGACTCCGGAAGCCCTAGATTGGACTTTCGAGGTGACGACACCTCTTTGTATGTTTCGTGGAAAATAACTCCATCCCTAATGTTTTTAGGGTCAAAGGCAATTTATAAGCGAAGGGGGGACGTGAGGCGGTGCCGGGAGCTCCCTGGGGCCCACCAGGCACGGCCTAGGGGGGCGCGCCTGTCGGCCCCATGGATCCCCTTTGGACTCAGTCTTCGTTCCGGGTAAAAATGGATCTCCATGGATTTTCAGCCATTTCCGTGAATATTTCCTTAAGAACTTTCCTGAAAAGAAAAACGACAGAAAACAGCAACTGTCCTAGGGCATCTTGTTAATATGTTAGTTTAAGAAAACATCCAAAAAAAAACAAAGGAAAACATGTGGAAAACAAAAGGTATTGGGTAGAAAACAAGCATGTAGCATCAAAAATTATAGATAAGTTTGCAATGTATCAATCACGACCTGGGAGTTACTGCGACCAACACCAGGAACCCCCAACCACCCAGTTCTCTCAATCCACATGGCCAAAGAATGAGACCATCACCACGATCACGTCGCTCGCCGTAGTGACGCCCGTGAGTCCACCTTCTAGGGCCGCCGAACCGGCGTCCACAAACTCTAACCCTTGACGTGACAACAACGCACTACGAGGCCCGGACAAGGTGGGTTGACGACAAACCAAACCCACGTGGGCGACCGAACTGTAGTAGGCAGGCGGTTCCTGCCACCCGTCGGTCGCATTCCGGCCCCTACCACGATGCAGCCTATAGGAGGAGATCCACCATCCTCCACCACCAAAGCGGTCACCGGTCAGATGCAGCAGCAGGTCCTATCAGGCCCGACCAGCCAGATCAGCCCTACAGGCCTAGATCTAGCCCACGCGCTGCAGCACCAAGGCCGTCACCAATACCCATCTGCAAGGTCGTCATCGCCCCTACCGTCGCCATCCTCGCCACCATGCCTTGCAGCAACAGTCCTAGGACGATCTCAACGCAATCCACCGGCCGCATACTAGCTAAGGAGGTGCACAAGCAGCACAAGACGACAATTGACAGCCGAGCCCGCTAGGCCTAGATCTGGCCTGAGCTCCGTGTTGCCATGGAACTCTCCCGCCGCCTACCAGCTACCGGTTGTCGCGATGCTTTCCCAGAGTCGACACGACCGCTCTCAGCCCACCGCAACTGAGGGGAACCGCGCTTCCACCATGCACCGCCGCTGGCCGGACCACCCCACGAGGTCCCCCGATCTTTTCCCGGTGACTGACCAGCGGCGGCGAGGAAGGAATGGAGAGGGGCAAGGGCTTGTGCGTCGTGAGAGGATTCCGCCTTGGCCGTGCGAGATGGTCGCAAGGAGAGATCAAGAGCGCCGCAATAAGTAAAAGACAACGTAAAAACACGTGTAAACAAGAAGACAAGAATATTTTTTCCATAGTTCCTTCCAAAGGGTAGTATGTCTACATTGGAGAGGTGAGAAGTCACCTAGGTATTCCAATAGCACGCCGGTGCACACGTTGTTCTCCTTGAACTTCTCCGGTGAGGGAGATTCTCATTTCCACTATGAGGTTGATTAGAAGGCGTAGACTAAACCTTTACAAAAGGTTGAGGTAACTCCACAACTCAATTCGAGGCTCTCAACAAGATCTTAAGCTTCTTGAACCAAGATGGAAGCTCCGAGTACTAGGGTTTCTCTAGGGTTACAAGGCACCCAAGAGATCTCAAGATCCGCTAGAATTTGAAAGATGTGTGATACGTCCATTTTGCATCACTATTTTATATGATAATTTTCCCGTATTCATAGATATTTTCCCTATTAGAGCATTATAATTATGTTATTTTGTTGTTTTCTCTGTGTTCTATAGTTTTATGGAATTATTTGTCAGAGTCGGAAATCAGCTGGAAAAAGCACCTGCCAGAAGGGATATTTTCTGAACGTCAGAAAAAACGGGAAAAATCAGAAAACAAAGTTTCGCCAGAAATCACCGTGGGAGCCAGAAGACATGCCAGAGGGGAGACAGGGGCATACAAGTGGGCCCCAGGCGCCCCCTTGGCCGCGCCTGGTGGGCTCCTAGGGGCCCCAGGCCCCCCTCCGCCTCTCCTTCGGGGTACTTACCCCCTGTGACCTATTAATATTGAGGAGGCACTTCGTAGAATTTTTCGACTACCTCTTTGCGACGGAAACGATAGAGAGAAGAAAGCACCTTCCTCGCGAGGAGATTCCGTCGGGGAAATTCCCTTTCGGAGGAGGGGGGAGAATCGTCACCACCGTCACCATCATCACACCGGGCATCGTGAAGATCATCATCGTCATCATCCTCACCATTAGCACCATCATCCTCACCATCCACCTCTGTCCCGCTATAACAATTAGGGTTCAATATCGCCGTTTTCCACTAGATCTCCCTCCCGGTGTGAATTACTCGTTTGTAGATGATGCTTATGAGATTTATAGGTGTTTTCACTTTATGACCAGATTGTTATTCATCCATTTACCACCTTTGATCATGTACCATATGATGTGTTGTGAGTAGATTGTTTAGTTATTGAGGACATGGCAGAAGTCTAGTTGGTAGTAGTCATGTTTCGTTGAATAATATATACTAGTTTGATATTTAAGTTATGGTGTTATTTCTCTAGTGGTGTTATGTGAACGTCGACTACATAGCACTTACACTTGTAAGGGCCTAGAGGAATGCATTGTGTGTTGTATTTCTTATGGTGGGTTGCCGGAGTGACAGAAACCTAAACCCCGGTTTGCAGTACTTCACATAAGGGAGTAGTAGATACCATGAGTTTATTGCTACGGTTAGATTTATTTCTTAATTACTTTCTTGTATTTGCGGGCGCTTGAAAGTAGTGTAATCATAATTGTTCATTAGTCTTGGATAGGATTGCGCACTAGCATAGGTCTACCCACATAACACTTACCAAAACGATAAAGATTAATCAACATCGTGCAATGAAAATAACTAGATGAAACCTCCCGTGTGTCCTCGGGAACGTTTCTTTTGCCAGCTTAAAAAATAAGTTGCCCCCTCCCCAGCTTTCCCCATAAGCCGTCCGGCTTATTACTCGAGGCTTCTAGTTTAGGTATGATATAGTTAGTTTAGAAGCCTCGAGTTATAAGCTAGCGGGCTTATGGAAGAAGCTGGAGAGGGGGCGGCTTATTTCATAAGACGGCAAAAGAACTGGGCCACCGGCTTGTCCTTTGTGCTAAAAAGGATTGGGCCACTTGCACCAACTATTTACTTTCTTTGTTATTTACTTGTTATCGCTTTGTTACTATTACAAAAAAAGTCCCTAAACAATTGTTCTGTAGTGTTACAGTGAAACCTTGCTCAAAACTATTTATCAATACCTTCTACTCCCTTGTTCGGTTCGACACTCTTATTTATCAAAAAAGTTACGATCGATCCCCTACACTTGTGGGTCATCAGTGGGTTTGTAACTCCTTTGGTGGAATCGCGAATCTAGGTCTCCTCAGTCACTCCACAAAGTATCAGGACGATTGGGTGGATGGAGTAGGAGATTTAGGAAGTTGAATCTTCTTGCATTAATGAAGTTGGAAAAGTGTCCAAGCTTAGCTCTTCAATGAGGAAGAAGAGAATTAAATATTTTCCCCTCAATTCTGGCCGTTGGGATCCTGCATAGCCCAGTGCAGTGGTACCACCGCCAGACCCGACGGTAGTACTGTTGGCTTTCTCCTCATAGTGGTTCAAAATGCAGAACATAGGGGAGTTAGCCCCGCACCAGCAGTACCGTCTCTCGATGTGACGATACTACCGTCACCTGATATGTGCAGCCACGCACACACCAGGTAGTGGTACTAACGGTGATAGTGCTGCCTCTAGTATCGGTCATGTGAAACCAGAGGTGCTTTTTACGGTACTAATGGCGGTACTACCGCCGCCTGGGCATATCTAGTAGCGATAATATTTCCATTAGTGCCGACGATACCAAACATTGGGGTAGTTTGACAGCACTACTCGCGGTACTAACAGCAGTAGTACTGCTGCTGTCGATATTCAGCGCAGTTGCCATTTTGGCGGTACAACCGCCGGCCCTGACAAAACTACCACTGCATGTAGAAAAAATATCCTAGAGTGGGCTCTCTTCTTTGGATTTGAGAACCTGTTCAAACTCACACCATTAGATTTAATCTTACGTTATTATAAACACCAAAACATATAGGATACTAAATGCACTTTCAATTTCCCCCTTTTGGTGTTTGATGACAACGCAAATAATCGAGGTCCATAAAACAAAGATGGAGCTAACCTAGAAATGTGTGTTATTTGAATAAAGTTTTTGAATGCCGAAAGACACACAATCTCGGAGTGAAACTCCTCCTACATTTTAGAGCCTTAGCAAGATAAAAGATAAGAAATTTAGCACAAAACTTGCACAACGGACATAACAAACCAAACAAAAGTATGCACAACTTATAAAGAGGTACACATGTCTTACATCTTGTCTTAAACGAGGTTCACAAAGAAAATACGATAGAATAAATTCACGAGCTTAAGAGGGGCAACACAATGAGAGACTCGTAACTTCCCATGCAAATCCCGGTAACATAACCTAATATACATCTCTTTGTTGGATGTATTCCCAAGAGATAATAAAATATATCAGTTTCATGATTAATGTATTATGTTTTTATCTTAGAACTTTTGGGGTAACTGAATATATGATTCAGAGAAAAACCCATACGCATGTGTAGAGACATAATCACACTGTTATAACCCTTTGTTATGTTTCACAGACAAACTCATTAATGTTAGATGACCATGTTTTCCAGGTCATGGACATTTGTTATGTCAATACTAATGGGAGCACATTGTTGTTTCAACATTGTGGTTGGGTAGACCTAAGTAGTTGAGATACGACGTTATTTGTTTTAGCATTGTTATAAATAGTATCATCACAAAATGGTTATTTTGTTTGCTTCCTTTGACCATGAGAATATATATATGATAGTGTTCGATGGAAAGTTTTCATTGGTGTAGTCAAGTATCACACTATAAAATGGGTGATCGAAATGGCTATAACTGGGTATACTCGAAAGGTGTTCATTTCATCATGATAGTTCAAGACTGGGAATTTCTCCTCTATTAAATATAGAGATACATCCCAGATCCACTCGGTGTAATGGTATCCGTTAATAAGTCTATGCATATATACAAAGGCATGACATTAGTCATGGAGATAGTACAACACAGTAACGAGTAAATGAATCATATACCGACATCGAGAATAATGTGATATGGTGATTAAAGAGTTTAAACATGGTCTTATCATTCATCTCGTCTTGAGGTATTGATTAGTATCGCAAAGTGATGGGAACTTACTTAGTAACGAGCAGATTCAGCAGAGTTTCATCGTATAACTTGTAGGAATCAATATGGATGTCCACGGTCCCGATGTTGATTATTTATTATGAAAATATCTTATCGGTCATTACTACTTGTTAACAAACCTATAGGGGTCACACACACTTAAGGCGTCAAAGTCAGTTCTTCGCATTGGATGGTCCCGAGAAGAGAGCGGGTATCATCTGGATAGTTCCAACTTATATTAGAGAGATTACGATGACATGAGATATCTAGGGATGTTGAAAATATGTTTCTAGCATCAGTAGATAAGGTCGGAGATTTTCTCTATAGGGTTCATGGGGTCCTGGAAGAGTTTCAGAGAAAACCCGATAAGGAGGGGGAGGGAGTGCCGGAGGGGGCAAAAATGCCCCAGGGCTGCACCCCAATATTGAGGGGCTGCCATGCGGTCACAAGTGTCATACACAGGGCCCAACACACTCCCCGGGACTTCCTTATTTGATTTTGGAAATAAGAAGAAAACCCCAAAATTGAGAAAAAGAAATAAGGCAGGTTTTTGGTGGATCGGGATGGACTCCCAGGTCCAATTCGCGTTGGACTAGAATGGATGGTGCATGTCCAGGTTTGGGATCCCCAAACCGACCTAAAAACATGGCAGGTTTCCCTCCTCTCCACCTATAAAAATCACACCAAGCCTTGTGACAAAAACACATAAATTTGGCCTTGTACGTCTCTCTCTTTCTATTTGAATAGAGGGTCTAACTAGAGCTTCTAATTAGGGCCCCTGTAATTAAATTAGAGATTCTTTTAATTGGGTTTTGAGGTGTACTATCCTGATTAGATCTAGCTCTAATCTCTCTCTCTCCCCCCATGTGTTGGGATCTCTCAACCTCAATGTGCACATGTTGTTCCTAGTTCTAGATGACGGAGAGCTGCATGACTTTGAAAAACGTATGTGTGCGAACTATCATAGGAGTGACATGTGAGACCCTCACTTTGCTGGATACGGAAGGTAGGATCTGGAAGGCTGGATTCGGAAGGCTGAACACATGATGACTTCAAGAAACTCTAGGAGTCAATTTAATAGACCTTTGTTTGATTGTACTAGCTATGATTTTTATTAGAACACGATATAATTGCATCTTAAAGCTATAGATGAAGACGTACTGGGAGTCACCAACGAGCGCTAACATCCTCCCCCCTCTGAAGAAGAGAACTTTAAAATGAGATGCACTGGGGCTCGATCGCATGTGTTTATTTTTTCAGCCATCTCTGTAATGAAAATATTTTGGAATCAACAGTCTTGAGTCTGCACAGAAGACCCGGAGAACTCTTGAATTTCCAAGGCACAGACCGCTAAAGAGACAAGAATTGATCGATACTCAGAGAAGCCAACCGTATTTCTTCAATTCAATAAGAGATGAAGTTTCTTTCTCAATTCCAACTCAGCCATCATCCTACATGGCATGGATAAGATAACATCATCTCAAAACACGCTTTCTCCTCGATTGATAAATAAAGCCCAACATCAAACCGATACGACGTGATGAGGTGACCCTCTTACAAAGCAGATCGAGAATAAATAGAAAAACATGAGAACCAAACTTGCCACCGATGACATTGGCACGATACTAATGGAAACCGTAGCTCCACGACAATGCCCGCAAGAAGGTAACCACGAAGCCACGCGCCGCCATTGTCGAGACCAAAGTCCAAGGTTTTCACTCGGAGCCCTGACATGCGAAGGTAGCCACAACGACGCCCCCATGAGGGTAGCGACACCCATAGACATCGCCGACTTCGGCGCCGGATCGCTGGGCTTTCGCCCGGAAAAAACCTTCAACCTATACGATTTCATACCGCCCACCGTCATTGACTCGTGCTTTGAGCACGGTCTGGGAGCTGAAAGAGTCGAAAACGCCGCCAGCACCAGGGTCCCCCGCCACCCGCTTCTCACCATCCACATGGCCAACAAGCAAGGTCATCAACACCGCCACGTCGCTCGCCGCAGAGACACCCGCGCAGTCCACCTTCTGAGGCTGCCACCTCGACGTCCGGGATCATAAGCCGATGTTAGGACCAAACACTGCGAAAGCCATCCCACCAGAATGGACAGGAGATAATGGGGTCAGTCGACCGACACCTCGGACAGTGAGGTTCAAGGAGTAGGACGCCAGTCGAACAAACAGAGCCCGTAACGGGGCCGCCAGATCTAGTCACAAGGGGTCCGGATCCAGCGCCCTAACCAACCATGGTCAGGCGAAGGGCTCCTAGTTCAGGAGCCACTGAAACCAATCGACCTACGGGCCCAGCCAGCCCGATTCAGGCCCAAAAGGCCCAGATTAGAGCCGAGTTTAGCCACACCACCATAGATGGCCAGCTCCGCCGACGGTCGTCCGAGGTCCTCGCCTTCCCAATCTTCTCCGTCGCAGGCGCCAGAGGTACCTGCTACCGCCATCTAGAACCACCACCGCCGGCCAGATTCGGGCGACCGAACTCGGTCACCACCGCAGCCATGGGAAGCAGCGCCCCCCGAGGTCGTCCCCCATCGCCGCCTCCACGCGCGGGAGGTCACCCCTGGCACGGCACACCGGCCGTCGCCACGCCAGGATCCACCACGCCCCGCCGAAGTGCACCGCCGCCAATCGAAGCAGCCGTCATGCGTGGGCTCCTTTCGCATCGGGGAAGGGAAGGCTGGCCGACCGCCAGCACTGCACGGGCTAAGCCCGGCGGCGCACGCCGGAAGCGGCCAGAGGGGGGTAAGGTGAGGGGGAGGGAGCAGGCGGCGGGCTGAGGAGCGCCTCGGCCGCCCGCACGGGGGCGATGGAGACGAAGGTGGTTTTTTTTTCTCGACCGTTGCTTAAGTTAACATCATTGTGCGTGTTTGTAGCTCTTCACCACCAGGTCTCCGCTTTTCTCGTCTCAACCTGAATAAGTCTTCGGTCTTGAGGGGGTATCCGGCGCTTCCTATCATCACGGTACTTACATGCAACGTGTCCATAAAGGAATATTTTGTTTTCCCCTCAGTCACACTTGATGAATTCGACCATGGTTCGATTCTATGAACTTATGGGGATAGATGGATGACTTAACTAACATGCCACATAATTCCACTTCGTAGTATAAAATATACTATTCCGAGCAGTTCTGATATTTGTGCTATTCACAAGATTTTTGTTTTTTGCTTGTCAAGCTATAAAGCAAGTTTGGGTGTGTCTATAAAGCGTAGATTTTTATGGGTTTTTTGTTGCAATTTTATGAGTAGGCAACACATAAGTGCAATAAGAAGAGCACATGCCCAAAAACAAAGGTAAAAAGAGAAACCACTAGATACATTCTCGTTGGGTCTCTACGCAGCCAAAAAAAATACTTTCTTTTTCTATGATAAACCTCATTCATTATACAAAGGTTGTTTGGTTCACCATCCATCATAACAAAAATAAGGAGAAAGCGACTGGTCACCTACCTTATGATATGTTCAAACAAATTGCATTGGACTGCTGTGCTAAACATAAGACACCATTTGTACATCCCGAAAGGGTTTGTGGCTTTTACGTCTCGCAGATGGATCCCGTGACAAGGCAATGAACGATCACAACACAGCCGATGCCATGCATGAATTTGGGCCCCATGGACCATGACGATAAACCAAACAACCTTTGTACTCTTCCTGAAGAACAGCTTAGCAGCCTCAAGCAGACTGCTTAATTGCAGGCAATCATGCGTCCATGCCATGACATAAGGGTACCAACTTGTTATTTATCTATCGGAATACACTACTAGCTAGTGGTTAAACCTACAGGAGTCGAACGAGTGTTGGTGTTCGGTTTTGGATTTTGTGGGGGACACTTCTCTCTTTTGTCTCCTCTTTCTTGGCGATCAAAACATCGATCAAGCAGAACACTCACTCACTAATTTCTTGCCATATATAGTGTTATCAAACTGTACCTACTGTGCCAAAGTGTCACCTCTATGTTCGATAAAAATGGAGATTGTCTCTGATTTGATAAGCGAAGCCATCATGTTCAATACGAGCTAGCGATAGCTCTATATAAGCTTGTTCGGAGACGCGATGAATTATTATTTAAAAAAAAATACAGGACAACAAGATTATTCTTTTTACATGGAAAACAAGGAGATGGCCATAATGTGTGAATAATTTGAATTTAAAGACATGCAATTTTCAACTAATTTCACTAATTTAAATATCTTCATATGTTTTGCGCCGTGATGCTTAAGACAATGTTTCTTTCTCTGAAATGATATAGTGGAGCCCGATATTCGTAACATTTGAAGGAAAAACATACTCCATCCGTCTCATATTAACTGCCGCTAGAACAGATGCATCTAGCATATCAACATTTCACCAAAATTAAGTTTTTAATCTTGGTATACTCTTGTATGGATAAACTCAAAATTCAGTTAATACATATAAACATTTCATCAAAATTCGTTGCGCAGAAGCCAACCACGGCGGTGTGAAAGAGAGAAAGTGAAATGGTCAAAAAATTCAAGCCAAAGTTAGCTCCTACCGCGTATTCAAAACACACAAGAATTGTACCCACAGCATGTCTCTCATGATTATCTAAAGAATTTAGAATTGCCCATAATCTCTCCTTAGAATTTTCTATCTTTTGGTCAAACGTAGCCATCCAACGAGGTCCATCTCCATCTAAACAAGTGACAAAGCCAGGCCCAACCAGCACTATGTGCGCCCCACAAGTCAGTCAAAGCGTCGCAGTCAGCTACCAGGACCCATCACCTGCCGCGTGACGTTACCTCCCACGGTGTAAACCCGACCGTTGCCGCATTGGTTCAAAACCAACCAACCAGCTGCGGCCACGTAGACGACCCGCCTTGGCGGATCACCCCCAGCGGGTGAGCGGACCGCGCCCCAGCTGCTTTGCGTGCGGTAGTGGGGGAGCGGTGCGCGGACAGGAGCCGACACCATCCTGAGAACTCCTCTCCCTCTCCTGTCTCTCTCTCTGTCCCTCCCTCTCTCTCCGCTCCGAGTCTCCTGTGCTGCCGCCGCTGCCCCGCGGACACCAACGGTTCGAGCCCCGTCAGTCCCGAGCTACGGTTCGGGTGGAGGCGGAGGGCGTGTTCCTCGCTGCGGCCTCCTTGTCGCGGGCTCTCCGGCGACGGCGCGGTAGGGATCCCGCGGACTGGTGCTGATTCGGGAGCTTTGAGGCCGTAGCCTTGAGGCCGGATGGGGTGGCTTTCCTGCTGCAAGCGGTCGAACGGGTGAGTGGTCAAACGGCGATTTAAGCGCTGGAATTGTGGTTTCGGTGCCGTTTTGGGGGAAATTTGGGTCGTCTCGTCGGTTGGGTATAAACGGTGGGGGGTTTTGGCCTTTGGCGGAGAACTCGTGCAAGATAGTTGAATTTTTATTTGTTGTTGGTTTGCGTGGGAGGATTGGAGCATGTAAAGCTTACGAACTGTCCTTTTTTTCAGATTAGCTTAGGTAGCAAATGATTCTGGTTTGGGGGAATTACTGAGGTTGGGGTCAATTTTGTGAGCTTGATGTCTGATTTGGTGCTAACTAGCTACAACATCGCCTATTTGGGGTGGATGACATTTTGGTTGGTGCTCTAGTACTTGGAATTTCGCTTCTGCTATTGGGGATATTGCTGTTAACTTACAGCTGCCAGTTGACTTGCTGAGATAGAATGAAGTACAGACTGTTATGCATACGCCAGCTGCTGAAGAAGTAAGTTTTGATCATCTGATATGCCCTCAGGGCTCAACCTGGCAGGAAGAAGAAGAAGAAGGACACAACATGGCGGATCTTCTCACTGAAGGAGTTGCAGTCGGCCACCAACAATTTCAACTACGATAACAAGCTTGGCGAGGGTGGATTCGGCAGTGTCTACTGGGGCCAGCTCTGGGACGGATCACAGGTGCAGTACCTCTCTTAAACACAAGAAATACAAGAATAGTGCAACTCTCATTACGCTTTGTGAATACTGATTTGTTGCATCTTTCGTTTCTAGTGGTTATTATTATTATCATTGGTACGAAAATGACAATACAGCGGAGGGACCTGCTGCAGTTGATGATTGTATTTTAGATGATTTAGTTCCACCTTCTAATTTATTTATTTATTTATTTCTGGCTAGTAGTGGCATTTGAATTGAAAATGGTTGTAGTTTTCAAACCCTGTGAATATTCTTTGAGAATGTATGGCAAGCCAAACTGGAACTGCACTCTTTGAACGTGTGAAGAACAATCTTTCTGTTCTGGGTGGAGAACCGACCTTTCCTCACCTTCAGATATTATTTCCGTGCTTTCACTTTACCTTGGATATATCCATAGCCTTGTAGTAGTAGGTAGCATGATCACGAGCTAGATAGGCTCACAAGTCTAAAGTGTGAACAGAGCTGAAGAGGTATAGAAAATTAGAAGGCGTATATGGCCTGCACAGATATAATCATACTGTCTTGACAAAGGCAGACAGCTAGTATTCTTTTGTTCCAAGTATTTTCTTATACTAGGACCGAAAATGTAAACGACATTTTCATAGACTCGTTCAGATAATTAAATGAATGATGAGGCAAGAAGTTGACTTGGGAAGGACTTCACGTCTTAGCTTGATTTAAGATGCGTCTGACTTTGCATTTCAATTCTTCTCCAACCTAGTTAGCATCTCAACTGTTTTGCGCATTCACTTTGCCAAGGATATGGCCATAGGCTTGTAGTATTAGGTAGGATGATCACAATCTAAAAAAAAAGGTAGGATGATCGCAAGCTAGATACAACCATAAATTTGAAGTGTGAATACAGCTGAGGAGGTATAGAAAATTAGAAAGCGTATATGGCCTGAACAGATATAATCCCACTGCCTTGACAAAGGCAGACAACTACTATGCTTTTGTTCTGAGTATTTGCTTGTATTAAGACGAAAAATGCAAAATGACATGTTGATAGACTTGTACTGACATTTAAATAAAGATGAGGCAAGACGCTGACTTGGTAAGGAATTGACAATTACAGAATTAAGGAAAGTTTGATTTAATGTCACGCCTTAGTTTGCATTTCAGTTCCTCTCCAAACTAGTTAGCACCTCAACTTTTTGTTCCATGTTAACAGATTGCTGTGAAAAGGCTCAAGAGCTGGAGCAACAAGGCTGAAAAGGAGTTTGCCGTCGAGGTGGAGGTTTTGGCACGAGTGCGGCACAAGAGCCTGTTGAGCTTACGTGGCTACTGCGCTGAAGGCCAGGAGCGTCTGATAGTCTACGACTATATGCAGAACCTGAGCTTGCACTCCCACCTACATGGACAACATGCAGCTGAATGCCATCTTGGTTGGGAGCGAAGAATGAATATCGCTATTGGTTCAGCAGAGGGCATCGCGTAAGTCCCTCAGACATCGTTTTGCAACATTCATCATGATGAAGTGCAATCTTACATTTATCTATCTCCCCACCTTGCAGTTATCTTCATCACCATGCGATCCCACATATCATTCATAGAGACGTCAAGGCGAGCAATGTTCTCCTGGACGCAACTTTCCAAGCACGGGTCGCTGATTTCGGGTTTGCGAAGCTCATACCAGATGGTGCGACCCATGTCACCACAAAGGTGAAAGGCACGCTTGGTTACCTTGCACCGGAGTATGCCATGCTTGGTAAGGCCAAAGAAAGCTGCGACGTCTACAGCTTCGGAGTACTGCTGCTAGAGCTTGCCAGTGGGAAGAGACCGGTCGAGAAGATAAACCCCACCACGAAGCTAACCATCACTGAGTGGGCGCTTCCACTAGCTCGCGACATGAAGTTTAAGGACATGGCCGATCCAAAGCTGAGCGAAAGCTTTGACGAGGCTGAGGTGAAGCGGATGGTGATCATTGGGCTCGCTTGTACCCAGAAGCAGCCAGAACAAAGACCATTAATGTCTGAAGTTGTTGAGCTGCTCAGGGGAGAATCTGCCGAGAAGTTCTCCGAATTGGAGAATGGCGAGTTGTTCAAGCCTGAACCGGCCAGCTCTGGCCAGAGAGCCTCTGGTCCTGATAGCTCGGATGCCATTTCCGAAGAGAAGGATTCGAAGGAGGATACCATAGAGGAGGCGGTTGATGCAAGTGAGACAGTACCATCAGCTAGGTAGTTTGACGCACGAAGGTGGAGTCCATCTCTGTGTGTGTGCGCGCGTGTGATAATTCCTTGTTATTGGTATGTTACTTGGGTGCTTCCCTTCCAGATCCAGAGATGTATCTGTGTATCCTTGTATGGTCGATTTGCTTTTGTATGGTAATACTACTATGTTGTGCTATGGACATGTTCCAACAGTAATAGATTGTTCATGTATTCCTGTGAGTCATTAGCTACTGTAACTACAGATTCTAACTCAACAATTACTACTTGTCCCAAATCTATGATTCAGTCAAACTTCTGTAAAATATCTAATTCATTCTTTCCCAACCGGAGGGAACAAATGTTTGCAATACAAAGAATTTGACATCTGTGCTTATGAACAAATTAGTGCAAAATCATCATGCATTCCAATGTCCAGTAATGAAAACAAGACAAACCTATAAATTTGCAGGACTAATTCTGACAATAGTGACACATACAACAAAACATAAATTTGCAAGGAGACGATACCAGATGAATATAAATTGGCAAACATATAAAGCACGTACAACTAAGCAGCAGTCTCTGCCCATGGAGTGGTGTTGACAACTTGACAATATGCATTAAGCTCACAGGGGAGTATGTAACTAAAGCTCAAACACAGGCTGCATTCAGAGCATATAATTTCTTACAAGGAGCATGCACTTTTACATCATTACACCCAAGGAAATGCAGCATTGCAACTCACATGCCAGATTCATTCCCATCAAATGCATGACATGATTCATCGCTCAACCTGTCAACCATATCAGTCTTCCAGACAAGTCGCGACATATTAATTCAGAAACAGGTTCAGTCTGCCACACTCAGTTCATGAAATTAGCTTGAAAGAGACGCATGGCCTTATTAGAATTCTTCAAAACTGCATTGGATCTTGACACCTGGTTTTTCCTGTGGTTGAGGAAGTTGAGGGCGTTCTGCACGTGCTGCGTCGACCGGACATCTTTCAGCAGAATTGTTTCAGGTCTGATAAAACATTGGGAACCATCAGAATACCAGTTTAAATGAAAATTATACCAGATGACAGGATCATGGGAAATACCCGGAAGTTTTCAATTTTTTCTTCTTTTTCTGAACCTTCTGGTTTACATTTTCTTCCTCGGAGTCTGATGAGAAGGTTTGCCTTAAAAAAAATGAAGAGAGGTTAACAATAATGTCAAAACAACAAAAGGAACACGGATTTGAATGGCTGTCGGTGCAAGGAAATATACGCACTTCTCGCGTGCTGCAAGCATTGCAATTACGCTCTTGGGGAGTGTGCCAGGCATAGCATGTGTCTCCTCATCCTCAACCTCCTCCACTTTCGCATCTTTATCTTCTACTGTGAGAGGCTTCTTTTTATTAGGTTTTGAGGATGTTTTCCGTTGGGCCCAGCGCTTCCTACGGTCTTTCTCCTCCTTTGTTACTCTGTATAATTAAATGTTGTCAGGTCTGAGAGGGTAACATCAGCAGGAGAAGTGAGATAAACTGCTAATAACAGAAGCCAACAGCATAGTTAGTTACCCCCAAGATAGAACAAAAATGCCTTTAGCAATATTACAAAGAAGGCTGTAGGCCTATTTGCTACTGCTGATCAGTCGCTGAAATACACTGCTTATTTGTCAGTGATCATGGGTCCAAGGAGAAATAGTGGCAAATCCGTAAATAAAAAATTCAATAGTGGCAAATAAAAGGCCGAAAAGTCTAACCATAACAATTGTAGGATCAAATAGCTGCCTGACAATAACAAAAAAAAGTCTAACCATAACACATGACTAGAGATTGAAGACCTAGAGGTAGCATGGATGAGAAGCTTTACATTTAGGGGGAAAGGGTTGACAATGTGCCAAATTCCGTGCAACCCATGAGGAATTACCCTATTAGGGAATGAGGATGATAGTAATTTCTTTCTGCACCCAACATCAGGATGGGTATAGCACCCTACATGGTACTGGGGATACAACCCCTCATATAATCCCCTTATACCTCCATCACATATTCTTATACATGCATAAATTGGTACACCCACATGTCGAAAGCATGGTTGTTTCATCTCGACCATTTTACAGTTCATTTATTATTGTTCCACCATACTATGAACTAAGAGATTTACTTGTTTCTACTTAACCATGTAATAAACATATAAAATGAACTCAACATCACACAACTTTAGGCATTTTTTGAGAGCTGTTCCCTACAAAATCGCCGTAGGGACAGAGAACATGAGAAAAGGGGCCACAATAGCTAATTGCGCCATTAGGGAATGGGGATGAGGAGAATTTGTCCCTTCACGAGGAATGACCCAGCTGCCATCCCACCGCCGAAGTGGTATAAACCAACACACACAAGGAAATCCCTTGATTACACAAATATAGAATAGTGCACATCATGATTTATTGTGTCCTCAGGGATTTTGCTACAAGAGAAATAGCACAACTCACGAGGATAGCTAAGGCTAGACATAACTTACAAAGTGAGCTTATTTCTCAAAAAATAATCGAGTGTCCACTCAAACAGCACTAGGAGCAGAAACAAACCTGACTGCGCTGTCCTTCTCCACCTTGCTGATTTCTTCATGTTTTTCGACACCCTATAGGACATCAACAGCAGAAAACAACACTCAGCATCATCTCGACATACTCCAAGTACGATAGGAACTACGACGAACAATCGAGATACACAAATGGAGTAAGCTAAACAAGTAACAACCCCTGGTAACCGCTTCTCCGAGGGTAGTAATCAAATTGGTGACTGTGGCCGCACTCCTACCTAACTAGAATACTTTCCGTCTGCTAGCACGGGCCGCTTATCCTCGTACACTCCTACCTCACCTAGGGTTTACTAGCGCGAGTCCCTTCTCTTAGGTGGGGGGTAGCCAAGGACGTACCTGGACGGCGGTGAGCTCCTCGGGGGCGCCGTCGGAGTCGCTTCCGCTGTCCATTTTCTGAGCTGCGATGTCGCCGGTGGGAGCTCCTCTTCGTATGGTGGGAGCTGCCGCCGCCGCCGTGGAGTGGGTACTTTTGCAAAGGGTTTTGGTGCGGACGAGAAGAGACAGCGGTAGCGGGTGGAAGCCAGGCTTTACTCCTCCTTTACGTCCCCCTGATGGGCCAGCATCTTGGGCCCGTTGGGCTTACTACTTGGTCGAGTTCCTTACAAATTCGAACGGAAAACGAAAGAAAACGATGAAACGGGGGTTGGACGACTGGATCGCCAAAACAGAGTCGGCTCCCCTGCTCTTCTCGGACGGAAGGACGCAGCCGCCGGAACATGATGGCGGAGGCGATGGGCGTGGAGGAGCGCGTAGGGACGCTTCGGAGCACCGCGGAGGAGTACGTCGGCGGCGAGGACGAGCTGCGGCCCCTGCTCCTCGGCAACCGCAGCCCGATCTGCTTCCACAGCTTCGAGCCCTCCAGCTCCGGCCGCGTCGACATCGCACAGGTTAATATGCTGTCCTCCGCTACCGCCTACCGGGCGATGTTGCACGTATCCATGCCGAAAATTCCCTAGGATTGCACATATGTTTCTGAATGGCTAACAAACATCGTCACCTTTTTTTGTTTCTTATTAGGGTGTTGGTACAGTGATCAATGTCAACAAGATGATTAGGGCGGGATGCAGAGTGAAGATCCTAATAGAGGACCAGAGGACGGGAGGAGGTTCAAGCAAGATCAGGGCCGCCGGTCGCCGCATGATCGAGGTCTGGAAAGCCCTCGGCATGGAGTTAGACGGGGTCGAATTCCTATGGTCCTCCGAAGAGACGAACAAGCGCGCACACGAATACTGGCCGCTCGTGATGGGCATTGCGCGGAAAAACCAAGTCCAAAGACTAGCGAGGTACGTCCTTCGGTCATCGACATCGCCTCGCATGTAGATTTGAACTAAAAAAGCTCGGTTTGTTTCTTCACTCCAAATCTCTCGAATGTGGTGATAGTTTTGACATTTGTTTGTAGCTTGCATCCGGATCCGGACAATGTGATGGTTGACCAGCTCTGGGAGCCAATCATGCAGTGCGCTGATATACTCTTCTTTGAGGTTAGTATCTCTATATCGATAGCCTTGGCATATCGGTTATGAATATTATTTATTCGGTTTTTACATCCGGTTCTAGAAACACTGTCATCTCTGGGTTTTGCTTTCGCTGTTTCGCCTACCATCTAGAAAACTGGAGCTAAATACTCTCCATCTTATCGGGGGCAGTTCACGGCCTAAACTGACTGCAATATCATACACCGGAGTCTGTATATTTAAAGCCAGAGTCGGTTTCGTTCGGAATACTACTTTTTACTAGTCAGAATTACATGATCGTCGCATAAAAGATTGCAAGTCAAGATTGCATCAAACACTTCTTTCTTTTAAAGTAGCAAATCTTCCTGATAATGATGATGCAGTTCTGATCGCTGTAAACACATCCAGCTGAGTTCTGCACAGAAGTTTCTCTGGTGAACAAGGGAGAGTCTAATTAACTAGCCAATATTTCCTTCTTGTAGGCAGACATATGTCAGATGGGCATGGATCAAAAAGAGGTGACTATGATGGCTAGGGAATATTGCGAGCACATCGGAAAGGCAAATAAACCAGTTTTTCTGTTGCATCGTATCCTCTTATAGTTTTCCATAGGAATAAGACTATTTAATAGATTTATTACTTGTATGCATATATGGTTACATATAGCTAGGATTGTCAAAATGTGTTTCTCCATAACAGTAATTATAGATATGCTACCTGGTTTCAAAGAAGGGCAGCAGAAGATGTCAAAGAGCGATCCATTGTCGGCTATTTTTATGGAAGACACTGAGGTATTTCTGGCAACATTAATCTTTACTTGCTCCAAGCACTGTGACTATATGGAGTTCTTAAAAAATCTATGCTTAATCTTGAAGATGTTTTTCTTTTGTGGTGATGATAGTTTCATGGTCAAATCGTTTATTGCAGGTTGACGTGAAGTCGAAGATAAAAAAGGCTTTCTGCCCTATCAAACTTACTGTCGGAAATCCATGCTTGGAATACATACAACACATTGTTTTCCCCTGGTTTGGAAAGTTTGAGGTGGTTCGAAATGAAAATCACGGCGGTAACAGGTGCTAATATTACTCTCCGGAAAACCAAAAACTTGAAATCTATTTACCTGAAAGAAGCTAGAATATATTCATCTTTGCTGAAACTAATCTAAGTGTTGTTGCAAACGTCTGTCCCATAATATCTGTCAGGAAAGACTCCAGTTTGTTTGTCATGGTTTTAATATTTATATTCAGTTGTGACATCTGTTGTTTCTCTTAAACAGGACATATGTAGGAATGAAAGAACTCCTTGGGGATTACAGCAGTGGCGCTCTGCATCCCGGTGATGTGAAACCTGCTCTTGCAAAAGCAATAAACCAGATATTGCAGGTAAATACATCACTCAGTTATGCAGGTTTAGGGGTTTAAGCGTTTCTTTTCCAGTGGTACAGGGAGTTAAGTCGAGTTATCTAAAAGTCATTTTCAGTTATTTCTCAAGTTCTTTTATTTTAACGAAAAATGTTTCTATTACGTTAAAATCTTACCGGTCGGTTCCTCATTCAAACAGCCTGTTCGTGATCACTTCAAGAAAAAGTCCGAAGCCAAAGTTATGTGTAATGCTGTTAAGGTATGCTCTTTCTTCAGAAATTCTGTTAAAATGAGGAACTTTAGTCCTCATGCATGCTGCCAATATATTTTTTAATCACTGATTTTAACGAACCGATTTCAGTACTGAGTTCTTCAGTCATGCTCGTTAGAAGCATTAGCCTCTTTTGAGTATATTTATTCAAACATAATTAAGACAGAGGGTAAAAATAATTGCTCATATTGAACTGCAATTTCGATTTGTATACATCATGCGAAACATTGACAAATTTGGAAGGAGTTAACTGGAAAAATTACTGTTTTGCAGACCGTGGAGCAATGAAGATAGCCAAGAACTTCTGCATGTTTTGGCCACAATCATTTTCAGATTGATAGTCATCATAGCCAACTGTTGCAACCATTGACTTCAAACTACCGCAGTCATAACCAAGAACTTTAGGCATATTTTCGAACAGCCCTCTTTCCAAATAGTGTATAAACTTTCTTTCTCAAGGATGCATGAAGGAGCACATGTTCTGAATGAGCTACAGGAAATGATCAATATGTTTGAGTAGTTGAAGCTTCACTCCTTGGAAAAGTTGAGAGTGACCACCATGGAACCTACACCCTCGCTAACTTTTAATTTGCTCACAAATACTCATCACTACAACCGTAGGGAAGCAAACTTTGCGGCACATGTTTGTAATGGGAGGCACTTAGCTTAGATGTTTCTTCTAGCCTTGCTGTTATTCCTGTTTTCCTTAGAGGAACTGTCCAATTGGACTTCACAAAG
Organism: Alopecurus myosuroides; assembly: GCA_028641055.1. NCBI lineage: Eukaryota > Viridiplantae > Streptophyta > Magnoliopsida > Poales > Poaceae > Alopecurus > Alopecurus myosuroides. The sequence goes on from CM054060.1 coordinate 265,397,941, forward strand.
CCAGAAATCGAGCTCTTCTTTATCGGAAAAAACATCGAGCTCTTAGTCTCTTACAACCTTATATATTACTAGGAAATATGCTCGTGCGTTGCAACGGGTGTGAAAAAAAAAAAACTTTTGGTAAAAAAGACGTCGACCTAAATTATGCCCCAAAAATCGATTTACCTGCATAGAATTTGCGAGAGTTTAGCATGTGTCATGGAATCATGGTTGGCAAAGTTTTCGATGAACAGGCTAGTATTGAAAATGCATGTGATGCTAAATCAGGGTGGGAAGTTTAGTAAAGCCCGAGATAGAGAATGGTCTGAACTTTGTGTCCTTCAAGATAGAGAAGCCCGAGATGGCCATCTCAAAATGAGGAATTCCAAGTTAGCTTTGGTTGTTCAGATATTATGACATCAGTGTTGTTGATCTTGATGAAGTATGATACGTGTCTGAACCTGGATTGTGTTATGAACCTTGGAGTATGATGTACCAACTACAGGCACAGTTTTATGAATCTTGGAGTATGATGTACCAACTACAGGCAAAGGTTTGTCCAAGAATGAAATGCCCAGAAAAATGCTCTTCAGCATTGGCCCGATGCTGTATGTGTCAAAAAATGCGTTGCCTCGCACTATTCGTACGATGGAGTTGTTTGAGGAAACTGAATTCAATCTCGTGTGTGATGGTCAGATCAACCCTCTGAAACAGATACATGGCAGTAATTTGCACTTCTACTGCCACCTTTGGCTCCATTTTGATTTTTGAAAGCCAGCAGACATTCTTCTACCTTTACTAATGCAGCAAACTCTTAGACTGGTCTGTCCCTGAACAAAACGATAAATAAAATAGTGATGCGGAGTACTTTCTGTAAGCAGGTTGGGTGTAGGTGAAAAAAATATGTATTCTTAGAAGAGCATTGCTCCAGATGGAAGCGGCAGAAGGAACGCATCAAGTATGCTGGCCATGTAAGTGTTCGGAATACCTTTTCTGATCGGAAAGTCTGAACAAAAATATTCAGAAATTGCAACTGCAGAAAGATTGCCGATGATGCCAGGATCATAATTGATAGGGATGAAAGCGAGCCCTATGGAGTGATTGCCCCAAGGAGAAAGTGAGAATACCTTACGGCGCGTGCTCTGCTTAGGTCGTCCTAGATTTGGCAAATCTAGATCCCCTCGTGAGCCATTCGATCGTCCTCCAACACGCAGAAATCAGCACAACGCACTTTTGCATTTAGCCCTTCTGTTTTTTCGTATATAGATCCGCACTCCACAGCAGTCCCACTTAAGCGAACGGGTATATTGTGTTGCTCCTGGTTATCTCGGTAATTACAGCAAAACTGTCATTGCAACAAATTTATTGGTATCGCAAACAAAATTATTGCCCTGTGTATAAAAAAAAGTATTGCAACAAATTGTTTCAAAAAATTTCGAAAAGTAACTAATGTTACAAAGAATAGTTAAACAATATGTTTATTTCGTTGCAACAAAAAAGTTCAAGCAATTCAACAAAAATCACAATGTTTTGCAACAAGAAAAAGTATTTGCATCAATTAAAAAGTTGGTAAGTAACAAAATAATTTGTCACCGTTCCAGTTGCAACAAAAATTATCCCTCATTTCGACAAAAATTCAAAACGATAGCAACAATAAAATCACATGTTTACATCATGTGAAGAGCGCATAAAAACATATCATTCCAAATGAATTCTGAACACATATACGCATTTCTTACAAAATCATCTAGAAAAACATTGTAACATGTCGCTTGTGATTTCTCAACAAAACGCGTGCAAATTTGTTACAAAATTTAAAGACATACGCAACATCCATAAAAAATGACGAAGACACATAGCGTATATAACTACGTGTAGTGGGCTGTTGAAACTATATTTTGAGGCGAAAATTGCGCTAAAAAATCAAATTGCTGCTAACTGGGACTAGTCAGGCAGGCTCAAGTGGGTTGTCCACGCACAAAAGAAACCAGCGAAGCAATGGACCTACGTTTGGAACGTTAGGTCCCCTAGAATAAGCACTTTTCCATATGTTATTATGTTCATTAGCTTCTGTAACGGAAACAGATCAAGTGCTATTATCTTGTCAGTCTAACGAAAGTTCACAATTACCCATTTATTGACGGTTCACAATGAAGTCTCACAACACCAAGCTCGAAACGGGCTTTCGGCCCGCTATGATACTATAGCTGTTAAACATCAGTTGTAAGTTCTCTACATACAGGTAAGGTATAGTATACCGCCATGTACGTAGGCCCATGTACGTGCCACGACAGGGGCTCTTCCTGTCCTATATAACACGAACCCCGGCCCTCCAACGAGGGTACGGTTTCGCCTACGTACTTTGACATGATATCAGAGCTAATGCTCTCGTGACCTAGCCGCCAGGCGAAGAACACATCCATCTACGATCGTCTCTCGATCGGAAGAACACCATACCGAAGCCCATACGATCTTAGATCAGAAGCCACACACAAAACCTCCAAACGATCGCTGTGATCAGAAGCCCCTACAACCCCTCAACATCCACGATCCCTTAGATCGGAAGCCACACACAAAAACCTATGATCCTCCTCAGATCGGAAGCCTACAAAACCCAAAACCGACGATCTCGTCTTCAGATCGGAAAACCTCTCCGTCAAGATCGCATGGCGACCTCGGGATCATCCACGTCGCTCGCCGCCGCCCTTGGAAGCCCTCCGACCGAAAAGCTCACCAGGTCCAACTTCCTTTTCTGGAAAACCCTAGTGATGCCCGCCCTCCGGGGTGCGCAGGTCCTCGGACTTCTCAATGGCACCGAGGCAGCACCAGGTGAAGCTCTTGGAGGCAGAAGACGCGGAGAAGAACAAGATCCAGAGTCCGAACGCGGCGTACACTGCATGGCTAACGAGAGACCAGGCAGTCCTCAGTTGGCTGCTCAACTCGCTCTCCCCCGAGATCATCCCGCATATCGTCGGCCTAGACACCACGGCTGCAGTCTGGGCTGTGATCACCACCATGTTCAGCACTGGTTCCCGCACCAAAGTCAACCAGCTACGTGCAACTCTCAATGGAACTAAGAAGAATGATCTCGCTGCAGCGGAATACTTTGCAAGGATGAAGACGTTCGCGTCTGAACTTGCCGCCATGGGTAAACCCGTCGAGGAAGATGAGATGGTGGGGTACATCACTAATGGCCTCGACCACACCTACAACTCTGTTGTTGCTGCTGTCAACGGCAACAATGTGGTCACTCTGGATGAACTCTATGCTCAGATCAGCGCCCACGACATGCGACAAGAGATGCTCGCCGGAACTGGACAGGGAGGGCACGGCTTCGTGTCCTCAGCCAACGCCTTCTACCGCAATCAGGGAGGTGGTGGCAACTACCACAACCGTGGCCGTGACACTGGACGTGATGGCGAACGGGAAGACCGTCCACGCAGCTATCCAAGCCGAGAGCGCTCTCTAGAGCGCGGTGACTGCGATCATCGCGGGCTCAGTGACTACCGCGATGCCGAACGCCATCAGGAGGATGGTCGCCGTGATTGGAACCGCAAGGATGACAATGGGCGCTGGGACAACGAACGCCGTCGCAATGATGGCCGTCGTGATGATGAGGATGAACGCCGCGACGGTGATCAGCGTCGTCGCAACCGCAAGGGGCATGGACGTGCACCCACTCCGTACTTCAATGTCACTTGTCAAATATGCAAAATTCATGGTCATTCAGCTGCATATTGTTGGTGGCGCCGCAAATATGATGATGAGGATGAGGGGGGCCGAGAGCCAAAGAAAGGTGCCAACATCGCCTCTTATGGTGTTGATCCTAACTGGTACTCCGACACTAGTGCTACCGATCACATCACGGGGCAGCTGAACAAACTCACTACTCAAGAGAAGTACAAGGGCAATGATCGAGTGCACACAGCCGACGGAAACGGTATGCCTATAAGTCATGTTGGTGATTCCATGTTGCAAACTCCCCATAGTACATTGCATCTAAATAATGTGCTACATGTCCCCAATGCATCAAAGAATCTTCTTTCCGTTCATAAGCTTACACTTGAAAACGACGTATTCATTGAATTTCATCCGCACTTCTTTTTTATTAAGGATCAGGCCACGCGAAGAACTCTGTTTGAAGGGCCATGTCATGGTGGTCTATACCCTCTAGTACCGTCATCTACATGGTCCTCCAAACAAGCTTTTATCACAATAAAGCCATCATCCTCTACATGGCATCGCCGCTTAGGACATCCTTCTTCATTTGTGGTGCAGCAGATCCTTAGGAAAAACCAGCTTTCATTCAAGCAAGAAATAAACCCTTATGTTTATGATTCCTGTCAGTTGGCTAAGAGCCATAAGTTGCCCTATCCTGTATCATCTAGTGTTTCTACTGTTCCTTTGGCACAAGTGTTCTCTGATGTGTGGGGTCCTACTCCTGCTTCTGTAGGAAAACACTTATATTATGTAAGCTTTATCGATGATTTTAGTAAATTCACATGGATTTATTTATTCAAGAGTCGTGCTGATGTTTATCAAGTTTTTATCAATTTCCAAGCTCTTGTTGAGAGAAAGTTTGATAGGAAAATTGTGACTATGCAAACTGATTGGGGTGGTCAGTATAAAAACTAAACAGTTTCTTTCAGAAAGTTGGTATTACTCACCATGTCTCATGTCCCTATGCACACCAACAAAATGGCTCAGCTGAGAGAAAACATAGACACATTGTTGAGGTTGGTCTAGCCTTGCTTGCCAATGCATCCATGCAACTTAAATTCTGGGACGAAGCCTTTCTTACAGACACAAGGTTATTGATTTTGAAACATCTGTTGAACGTCTATTTCATACCAAACCAAATTATGAATCCTTGCGCATTTTTGGTTGTGCTTGTTCGCCTAACCTTCGTCCTTATAACAAAAGAAACCTTGCATACCGCTCTACAAGATGTGTCTTCCTGGGTTATAGTCCACGGCACAAGGGCGTTAAATGTCTAGACATCTCCACAGGTCGTGTCTACATTTCTCGTGATGTAGTATTCGATGAGAATTTTTTTTCCTTCTCTGAATTACATCCCAATGCTGGCAAGCGTCTCAAGGATGAAATTCTGCTACTTCCCACACATCTATCTCATACATATACTAATGGGGATAATCAACATGTTAACCACATGCCTTTACCTATTGTGCCTATTGTCACTAACCATGCCCAGGAAAATCAATAACTTAATGACTCTGATGATAGTACTTCGGAAGATGAAGCTACTGCTTCAAATTTGAGTGAAACCATGAAGAAACGAGCTCGAGAGAAGAAAATAAAAATCTGGTGCAAAATGACGAAACTGCTGCCCGATCCGATGCTGATACATCATCCCCCTCGGATCAGGAGCCCTCGAATCCCGATGTTGATCCTCTGGTGCACGGGTCTGCGTCGCGTCAGCCAGGGTCTCCACCGCGCCAACCCGAGGGAGACACGCGGCTCCTGGAGGAATCTGCCACGACACCCCCCTCGTCGCGCACGCCCCCGACATCCTCCTCGTCGCGCACGCGAGACGACCGCGCGGACCGCGCGGGCCATTCCACGGACGCCACGTCGCTTGTGCGGTCCTCCACCCACGAGTGTCCCATGCAAGACGACAGCGACAGCGCACAGCGGCAGTGCTGCTGTCCCGTCGCCTGCTGCCACGTCGCTCTCTGCGACGGAAAGCGAGCACGACGACAGCGACGCGCCCAGCGACAACGACGTCGCCCCGTCTCCTACTGCCACGTCGCCGTCTGCAGCGGAAAACGACCGCGCCAGCGCTGGAGGGTCTGCGGCCTCCGATCCCAATGCAGATTTGGTCCTCCCGACCGGATCCTCTGCGCCAATGGATCCTCCAGCAGCCCCTACACATGGCGCTGCTACACGCCTCCAAAAAGGTATTAAAAAACCTAGAAAGTATGAGGATGGCACTATCAAATACGATAAACAACCCAGTATCTATGGTCCACGTTGTGGCATGCTTGCATCTACAAATGAACCTCACTCTTTTTCTAATGCTCTTGAGGATCCCAACTGGCGCAAAGCAATGGAGGAGGAATACGATGCTTTGCTCCAAACTAAAACATGGCATCTTGTTGCACATAGTTCCAACAAAATTCTAATCGATTGCAAGTGGGTTTTTCGTCTCAAGAAAAATGCAGATGGAACAATTAACAGATATAAAGCTCGTCTCGTTGCAAAAGGATTCAAGCAAAGGTATGGCATTGATTATGAGGATACTTGTAGTGCAGTTGTTAAGGAAGCCACTATTAGAACCGTGTTGTCCATATCAGTCTCTAGAGGGTGGAAGCTTCGTCAATTGGACGTGAAAAATGCCTTCTTACATGGTATTATTGAAGAAGAAGTATATATGAAACAACCCCTAGGTTTTGAAAATCCTAAAGCTCCAAATCACATCATCAAACTTGATAAAGCTTTGTATGGTTTAAAACAGGCTCCTCGAGCATGGTACTCTCGACTCAGTTTCAAGTTGATCAGTCTTGGTTTTGTACCATCCAAAGAATATACATCTCTGCTTCTTCTTCAGAAACCAGATATTATTATGTATATCCTGATATATGTTGATGACATCGTTGTGACTAGATCCTCAGATCATGCTATTTCGGTTCTTCTTCGAGACCTCAATGAAAACTTTGCCATCAAGGACCTTGGAGATCTGCATTTCTTCTTGGGCATTGAGGTAAAGAAGAAAGATGATGGGTTGATTCTGACACAAGAAAAATATGCATCAGAGTTGCTTGACAGAGTTGGCATGCATGAGTGTAAGCCTACGCCTACAGCCCTATCCACAACCGAACCTCTCTCCCTTGGCGCAGGAGATGCTCTCGGTCCTGAAGATAACACAAGGTATCGTAGTATCGTTGGTGCATTGCAATACCTCACTCTTACAAGACCAGATTTGTCATTCTCTGTCAACAAGGTGTGCCAATATTTACATGCTCCTACCACAGTTCATTGGCAGCTGTTAAGAGGATCTTGAGACATGTTAAGGAAACTATTAAACCTGGTATCACCATTCATTCATCTCACTCTACGCTTTTGAGTGCTTTTTCTGATGCAGATTGGGCTGGCTTGATGACAGACGATCCACAGGTGGTTTTGCAGTATTTGTAGGACCTAACCTTGTCTCTTGGAGTGCAAGGAAACATGCAACAGTATCACGTTCCAGTACAGAAGCCGAATACAAAGCTCTAGCCAATGCCACAGCAGAGTTGATATGGGTTGAAGCATTGTTGAATGAACTTGGAGTTAAACTCCAAGAGAAGCCTTGCCTTTGGTGTGATAATCTTGGAGCAACTTACTTATCAGCAAACCCAGTATTTCATGCACGCACTAAACATATTGAGATTGATTTCCACTTTGTTCGAGAACGTGTGGCTAACAAAAGGTTGGATATCAGGTTTATCTCAAGAAAGGACCAAGTCGCAGATGGATTTACTAAAGCCCTTCCTGTTAAAAATCTTCATAAATTTAGGCGTAATCTAAATCTTTGTCAAGTTTAGATTAAGGGAGGGTGTTAAACATCAGTTGTAAGTTCTCTATGTACAGGTACGATATAGTATACCGCCCTGTATGTAGGCCCATGTACGTGCCACGACAGGGGCTCTTCCTGTCCTATATAACACGAACGTCGGCCCTCCAACGAGGGTATGGTTTCCGCCTACGTACTTTGACAATAGGAACCAACCGATACAACCGTGAAGCGACTGCTGGGGCAAAACAGTAAACATCACGTCCAAAAGAAATAAAAGAAGAAAATAACGCCGACACCGGCAGTTCGGCGAAAATGGCGATGACTCTCAACCGCTGCTCTGAAGAATTCCACCGTACTCCTAGCGTCCAGGAGCGACGTGAACCAAGCAACACCTCAAGAGGAGATGCGACGGCGATGACACTGCTGCCCGACCGTTCCTAGGGTTACCCTCGGTCCCATCCTAGTTTTTACCCCGGTCCGCAATGAGGGATGGAGAAGACGTACACCCAACACCCTTCACAAAGGAAGGAGACACTCGCAGGCCTCACCGTGTCGGTGCTGAGATGATAAGGATTTCTCCCAACCTCCAAAAGACCACACCCTCGGGCAAGCCAGGACGCTTCACCAATCTTGCCACCCACCAGTGCACACCACCCACGATCTTGCAATCATCACCGCAATCTTACCGACAACCATGTCGCGAGGCCGGTACGACCACGAAGCAAAGACGTTGGAAAGGTCGATGGCACAGCGGCACCTAGGAGGGACCTACCTACACCGCTGGGATGCGGTAGCCGACCTGATGCACCAGCCGGACAAACCAGGCCCTCACTAGCCTGGCCGAGCCCGAATGGGCCCGTGAATTCTAGCTGTTGTACTACAGCAGGGCGCCGCCAACACCGCCATGCTCCAGTCCTGCCTCTGCTCCTGCCCACCGAAAGGATGCCATCATGCCTGCCCCGACCCGCCCAGGCCCTGATGGGCCCCAAAGGGCTCGGATCTGAGCCGGAAGGTCCCGACCAGGAGCAGGCTACCGCGCCCCCGGTGGCCAACGATCGTTGCCGCCTACATAGCCCTCCCAGCCGCGGGAGCTCCCTCCGTCGAGCCAGACCGCCGCCAGCCAAGGACGCACGGCCGCCGTCATGGGGTCCCGTTCCCCTTCTTGCGCGTTGGGAAAGGTCGTCCTGCCACTGCCAGCCCCACGCGGGAGAGACTAATGGCCTGCACCGCCGGCGGCGCAGGGGAGAGGAAGGAGGAGGGGGCCGGAGATGGAGGGGGAGCGTGACTCGTCCTTCGCCCCGGGAGGGCGACTGAGCTAGGAGTTTCTTCTTTTAACATAGGCATATGTGTTAACTATCAAAGTACAAAAACTGCAACCAGATAAAGCACTCATTATATCTCTATATTGATCTTAACTACAGAACCAAATAGCTAACTCTAGTGGTGAAGAACTTTTTGTTGCTATAAATTAAGAATAGGGAAATTTTCAAGAACGTGAAATCCATTGCAACCTAAACTTTCCATCCGCGTCGCCCCCTCCCCCTGGCGGCGCTAGGGGCGCGAATCCCCACCCATCGCGAGCCCTCCCCCGCCCGACGCCTCTCTTTCGCTGTTGTCGCTGGCCCTGTCTGCGGTGGTGGCGACACCCCTCCTGCTGCCAAAGGTGGTCGGAGGCGATTCCCGTGCGCAGATGGTAGAGGACCGACCCATGGGGGTGGCGGCGGCGGTCAGGGCGGAGGAGGCTAGGTCGGTGGGCTCGGGCGGATCCGGCGTGGCGTTAAGACAAAACATTTTTTTTATACAGATCGATAAAACTTTGCTGCATATCTTTAGATCTTTAGTAGTCAACTCTTGCTTTTTCATAAAACCTTTTAAGACAAAACACACTTTATAATCTCTTTATTTCAATTGGAATTCCTTTCAAGTTCTTCAAGTTGAACTTAATGGTGTAAAATAATTTTGACTCGAAGTCATTTGGATATTCTAGCCATTTTACTATCTTTAGTAATGCACATCCTTTCTTCAAGTTGCCTTGAAACTTACATGTGCATTTCTTGGTAAATTGCTTTCTTGATAAGCAGTTATGCCTTACTTTGCATTAGCTCTCGGTAGTAGTATAAAGTAATTGTCAATTGGAATTACTTCCGTTTGCACAACTCTGATAACTATTTACGGAGATTGAATAATCTCTTCAAGAAACACTATTCTCCCACTGAATTCAACAAGGAATTAAGAATCACATATCTCTAGTAACAAACTTTGTTACTTATGTGGTGCTTTAACCTAAAGATTTCTGTTGTGAAATTAGACAACCCACAAAGTATAACTTTGTTCTTTCATCTTAGGATCAAGTTTCAATATTTCAGAAACTTTTAGATTCTAACAACAATGTGTCTCTTTATAGTTTATCTTACAAAACTATGACACAAAGTAAAGACAATAATTTATGCTAAAATCTAACTTAAGTTACTGTTCTATTCCATGGATAATATCAAGTACTTGTCAGCAAAAGAATATTTAATAGTGCTGACTTAGAGTCACTTAATCAGATAATGTCTTAAAACCTTTTAAGACATCACTAATACATAATTTCTAAACTTTATTGTGAAATTTTTGATATTGATGAGAGTATCATCAATAATCCAACAACTCTTTTTTCTTGTTAACTTTCACTATGCGCTTGAAAACTTTAACAAAATCACCCTTCAAAGAAGTGTAAATTTCATCAAGCCTTTCACTCGATATCTCAAACTTCCTCATCAAGAATATGATGTGTCTTGAAATCATAGTGCCACTTAAAGGTGGTGTCAACCCAATTACAAAAATATTTTTAGAACAATGATATATCACTAATTCAAAAGATTTGTAACTTGATCATCCGCGAAGGTGTGATCCATAATATTCTCATAAGATAACCAGGATTTCGTCCTATGAATCCACAAGTGTATTATGTCGCCAAACATGCGACCTTATTACAATAACTTGGGCCGAATCTCATAAATCTTTCGAATTGTTAGAAATAAAAGTGGAGATGTCTTCATCCTTGGATGATCCTTTATGCGCCAATCTTGACACTCATCAACACCTTTTATTCTTTCGTCTTCTTACTTTTTGTAGCTTCTATATTGAATGCATAAAATATTTTTAGCAATCGATACACCAGATACTAGTAAGAATGACAAATATCATTTTGGTATAACTTTTGTACCTTTATCATCTTTGGTGAATTTATCTTTTTGCTTGATGTAGCTTTACAGTTCCTCTTCCGATGCTCTTTGTTCTTACAAAAAAGCATTCACACTTGTTTTGAGCAGAAAACTTGGGATTATTATGTGCCGTAGCACCTTGGCCCTTTCTGTTCCTTTTCTTTTTGAATGGTGTGGTTTCGGAAACCACCAATACTTCATTGTTTTCCCTCCACACACCAGCCTCAGCAATTTCAGCATAGCAAGGAGCTCATTTGGTGTTTTCAACATCCCATTCATGTTGTAATTCATGATGAAACCGTTGTAAGACGGGGAGAGTGAAGCCAACACAAAATCTATACTTGGCTCAGCTGAGATTGGAAATCCCAAAGTCTGAAGCCTACTTCCATAACCAAACATCTTAATTACATGTTCACTCGCTGAGCTTCCTTCTGTCATGTGACATGACCAGAAAGCCTTTGCTATCTCATAACGTTCAGTCTTAGCTCGTGTCTGGTACATGGATGTGAGTGCAACGATCATGTCGTACGCGGACGTACATCAAACTGTTTCTGCAACCCAGGATCCATACATTTCAACATGAGACATTAAACAACTATTGCATCATCACTCTTCAAGGTGTGAGCATCCTTTTTAGCATCATAAGAGTTATCATCGAGATCTCCTCAGGAGGAGAATCGGGGATATACTCTTTCTTGGTACCCCTGAGAACAATTCTCAGGGAACCGACCCAATCTGCATAGTTACTTCCATTGGAAGCATGTGGTTTCTTCTGAAGTAGTGCACCAAGGTTAAGAGCAGGTGCGTTACAAGATATTGATATACAACAATTTAATAGTTCACTTAGACATGTTCATAATTAGTTTCTAAGCACTGTTAAAATAATTAACTATGTGCTCGCACTCAATCTGATATTTCTCGTGATCATAATCTAGTGTATTACAAAATCCACGCTCAACTCATAACCAAAGGATGTATCCACCTCAATGTCTATAAGCTCACAACGGGCATACTAACTTGCCAATCACTACTACCGTGATTTCCTCTTCACCTTTCGGTGTAATTGCTCTGAGCTCATGACTTTCATGCCTGAACTTCAGGACAACCAACTGACCCTGCTGCAACAAGTGATGTCATGTTGACTCCTGTATCAAGGTGATGAGCATGGAACATCTTGATGTATGCCTTTTGATCATAAGAACACATTGATCTTGTATCTAGGTGATGCGCGCAAACCCTAATCATCTTGATGGCGCTACAGTCGAGAGAGCATGATCTACCTTGATATTTTAATGAGTAATCGCCCTAATAATCAAGTCTACTGCACAATCAAAGGACCAAAACAAAACAGATAAAACATGCACGAGTAAACAACTTGTGATGTAGTATAGTCTTCCTTCATCTCCAACGGATCCTGCATTGGTGGTGCCATGTCGAGGTTCGCGACAAGTGCAATCCTTCTCCTTCCCATCATTGCCATGATCGGTTTTAGGATGATTTTCTAACTACAAAATAGTGTTAGGTAAAGCATCTCAAAATTCTAAAGTTTGAGAGTGTACCACATAATGTTTCTTGCAAAATAGAGTTAGCCGCCTCTAACGTTTGTTTGCAACTTTTAGTGTGGCTTTAGGATCTACAGAACAAACCGTCAAGTAACCTAGCTTCCTTAAGGCATGATTATACACATCGTTAGATTGGCATTGTGGGGGTGATTGAAACACATACATTAGAGAAATGTATTGACCTCAATCTAAACTTATTCATAACCATGGTCCCCATGCGGATCCAGTCCACATGCCCCTTCCACAATGTATTTTACGAAGCCAACTACAAAGAGACCCAAAGCTACTGAAGCGGTTTTTCGGACTAGACGAGATATGCTAGGGGAAAATCGAACGTCCTAGAATTGCCAACAGTTTGTAAAAAAACTCGATATGTCGTTGGAAACAAAACAACAAAGCTTATTGGGAAGAAATCATAAATAATCTAAATGTTGGAGAACTTTCCAGCGTACTTGCACAAACTTATGTAATACCCACACTCACTAGTGCTCTAGATCAAATTGTATACCTATGCATAGACCTCACTAATACCACTGCTAGGTTGTGCAATGGGAATTTCAAATTTTTGCCATGCAAACTACGCAACCGCCAAGATATAGATATGCAGATACAAGTGAATAATTATTCCAATATCTAGGTATAGAGATCTGATACTTTTTAATGATCCATGCTTGTTTTCTTTGCAATACCCTATGTTATTTTCATGTTTTCACATGGTTTTCTTCATTTTCCGGATGTTTTCATCGACTAACCTATTAACAAGATGCCCTAGGCCAGTCGTTGTTTTTTCTGTTTCAAAAAAGTTTTAAAGGAAATATTTTCGGAAAGGGCTGAAAAATTCACGGAAAGCAATTTTTACCCGGAATGAAGACATAGTCCACAGCGGACCCAAAGGAGGCCACGGGTCCACCCTAGGCCGTACCTGATGGGCCTCTTGGATCTCCTAGAATCGCCTCATGTCCCCCCTTCGCTTATAAATTGCCCCTAACCCTAAAAACATTGGGGACAAAGTTATTTTTGATGAAACATACAGAGAGGCGTCGTCACCTCAAAAGTGCAATCTAGGGCTTCTAGAGTCCTTCTCCGACACCATGTCGAAGAGGGGGGATCATCACTAGAGGCCTCTACATCACATGAACACCTCCGGATAGATGCGTGAGTAGTTCATCTCAGGACTACGGCTTCATAGCAGTAGCCAGATGGTTGTTCTCTCCCCTATGCCTCAATGTTTAGAGTTCCATGAGCTACCTCACATGATCGAGATCACCGTTATGTAATTGTGCATGTTGTGTTTGCTGGGATCCGATGAACCATGAGATTATGATTATTTTGTTCATGTCAATCTAAGATGGTTCACTTATATTTCCAGAGAGTTTTAATCTTGTCTTGCAATGTTTTTTGGTGTTTATGATTACCTTGGCGATATAGTTGTTTTCACCTCCAAGAGAGGGTTTATATACAAGATAGTGGGTTCATACCTCCTTGTTTCCTGCGCTCGAGTGACAGAAAAGTGCAGGGAGAGGATGTGTTGTTACCACTAGGGAGAAAACAGCGGTGCTCTTGTCTACGGATGGGAATCACTGCTTACATTATGTAATTTTCTTAATGCATTTGTCTGTTGCACACATAGCCATCACTTTGTTGCTGAAACTTAATACCAATGGATTTGCTGGATAGCTTTATTGAGGTGGACTTTTAGATATGGATGCATTCTAGATAGCGGTCCATATACCTTGACGTAATGTTTACAATGTTATAACCCGTGAACTTTATCTCATCATAATAGTATTGTTATACCTTCATGATTTGTCCATTTCCCAGTTGTATTTTGTTCACCCAACATGTTTGTTTTCTCGGAGATACACCACTAGTGAACCTATGGCCCTCGGTCCTATTTTCCTCATATTGCAAACCTTCTTTTAAGCATTTTCATAATTATTTACTTATTGTAACCTTTTTACTTAATTACTTTCCAAGACTCTATACGTTTAATTCTCCTATTTTCGGCAAGACTGGAAGATTGACAACCTTCGGAAAGTTGGGGCAAGAGAGAGTTTGTGCTTGTGTGCGGGTTCCATGCATCATCAACTACACACCAGTACTTCTGGTGCCATTGATAAAGCAACCTTCTTCAAGACTATGAAGTCCTACTGCTTTGATAAACTCTCGTTCTACACTAGGGGAAAACTTACTCTAGACTACACCATACCTTCCGCTTGGGGTCTCCCGACGAGCATGTGATCACGTCCTCGTCAAGTATTTTTACTAGCGTCGTTGCTGGGGACTTCTAGCTTGCTGCAAGGGGAGTCTCACACTTCCGCTCTCTTTCTTTGGTTTTTTATTTCTTAGTTTACTTTTGTTTAGTCTTGTTTTCTCTTTATCAAAAAACCAAAATAAATTAGTAGTTTCTAGTCGTTTACTTGTTTTGTTATTTATTTTTCGTCTTCGTGTTAGTTTTTGTTGCTGGTTTACTAAGATGGCTACCCCTAAATTTTCTATGGAAGATGTTAAAGTAGGAAACGATTCATTATTGGAAGAAATAACATTGAAGAGTTCTTTGACCATGTTAATAGGCTTCATGATTTTAATGACAAACATGTAGTCAAACTTACCTATAACTACGAGACCGTTATGGCTTCTTTAGTTGTCATGCTAGAAGCTACATTTGTCAACCTCAATCATATTATACAAAATTTTTCCTTAAACTTGATAGCATGGAAAGAGGATAAGAAATAGATTTTGTGTTAAATACTTTACTACTGGAATTTAATGACATTGCTATAGAAGCTCGAAAAGTTTTTGCTCGTTATAAGGTGCGTAGCTACAGTTTTGCCATCCAAAATAGTTTGAAACCTTTAGATATTAATAGGCTGAAATATAAGGGTAAAAATGAATGCGAATAATAGATTAATATCCCTATACCATTCAAACTTTTAGCAATGGGTGAGGCTTTAGAAGAAAATTTTGGTTGGGTTGTTCTGGAGAATCTCTTTGATGAAAATAGTACACCTAAAAGAGAAGAGAGAGAGAGGAGAATCTGAACCTTGTGTGTCGAAAATTAAATGCCTTTATGATGAGTTCAAGGTCCTCAAATTAAATGATAATACTTGATTCTTTCTTCATGCCTAGCTAAAAGGCGTGAAAGAAAAGCGCTTGCGGGAGGCAACCCACTTTTGTTTTCCTCTGTTATTTATTTAATCTCTTATGTTTTCTTTTGTTAATTTTATGTTTTGGAAGTTGATACCTCTGTATCAACAACTTCTTATCCTTTTTATGTCGTTATTGTTCCAAGAGTAACCTCTAATTGAGAGGTAGTGCGATTTGGGGAAGTTGCTGTTCTGAAACAGATTTCTTGGCTCTTACAAAAAAAATTATGTCTGAGCCAGAACGTTGGATTGCTTTGAAAGAAAATAGACATATGCCCCCAAGTTGTTATCTAACTTTTGTTAGTTTCCCACTTTTTGATTTGAGCAACAGAAGAGTTTCTAAAAAATTCATCTTCATCGGCTGTTCTGTTTGACATATTTGTGCCAATATTTGCATTTGCATCTTAATCTCTTTCTTTTGGTGTTCTCTTGAGAGAGAGAGCTTTAAAATAATTTTTTATAGTAGCTAATGTTTTAATTGAAGTGTGATACTTGTGTTGAAACTGATTCGCGTGGATTCATTATTTTGATTACACTAACGTCGCTAATGAAGATTGTGAGAAGTTTTAGGTGGAGGAAGGTTTCAAGTGTAGGGAGAAAAGAAAGATGTGATGAGATGAAAGACGGACAAAAGCTAAATCTTGGGATGCCCATGTCACCCCAAGAAATATCCAATAAGTACAAGCGTCAAAGATTGGGGGTGCCCAATGCATCCCCTTCTTCAGAAAAAAAAACCCAGGTTTCTCACAAAACACTATATTTTTATTGCTTCACATGATATGTGTTATTCTTAGAGCGTCTTGTTACTTTTCTTTCAATTTGTTTTGTTTTATTTTCTTTAGTTTTTGTTTGGATCCTAGCACTTTTATTTTTGAAGAGATACGCTTCGTTTTCATTGCTTAGAACACTCTAGTTTTTACTCTTACTATTCTGTGAGTGTTCATTTTTTTTTTCTAGTACTAGTAATCGTGCACGTGCAACGCACGTCTATGTAATCCCCCATTTCCCTTCTCGAGAATTCACAAGCCTTATATTTGGCGATGCTAGTAGCAGATGATTTATACAATCTCATGCCAGCCCTCTACTCAAGCGGGGCTGCAAAATCGACATTAGCTGTCCCGCAAACCTTGTGGTAAGGCATGGAGAATTTTATTCTTATTCGCATGCCTCATCACCGCAACCGCAAGAGTTGCTATGTGAGTCCTTTGACATCTCATTCGTTGTCTTCACGTTTCTCGGTTCCTCTTAGTATCTATATATGGTAATTCCTCCACACCACATGTATGCTCCAAAGATTCTTCTTTCCGGCAACGGCATCACCGGGAGGAGCTTATACGACTCAAGTTCCTAGCATTACTCATACATGATGGACGAACAAAGAGACCAATTGCACCATCTGTGTGGTAGTTTTTCTTCTATTCAGCTGACCTAGCCTAGGAATAATAGCATGTATCTCACTAATAAAACATAAATAAGTGATGATTGCCAATGGAGGGTGATGGAGGGATGATAACCCGGTAGGCTAACGTCAAGGTGTAACTCGGCCCAAAGGGAGCTGCGCAAGACCCGGCTTAAGGAAAAGGAGTTTCTAGAAGTCCCAAGAGTGTAGGCCTCGTAACCCGGATTGTGGGTTTCGATGAGGAAACTTAGGGTCCGTATGCAGTGACCGGGTAGGACTCCGAGTATGCCTTGGATAGGAAGCCAGGGGGCCGGGTATTATATAAGCCGGCTCCTAGGGTTAGACAAGACACGAGTTTTACTAGTTATTCGAGTATCCCTTGTAATACGAGAGTTGAGATTGTAAATCTAGATCGGAGACTCGGCGACTTGATTGCCAGAGCTACCAAATCGATTATCAACATGATTTCCCCTGAGCTAAACCCTCTCCCAAACACCAGAGTCGAATTGCCCTAAGATAAGTTACCCCCGGTAACGTCTGCCGTGATTATCCCACGACAGTTAGATAAGTTACCCCCGGTAACGTCTGCCGTGATTATCCCACGACAGTTGGCGCCCACCGTGGGGCCTACGTCCAAAGGTGTTTACATCACGGGAGAAGCTCGGGAGAACATGAAGAACCTCGTCATCGGCGAGATCTACACCAACCCCGAAGGAGAGAAGATGGTGGACGACTTTGGCTGGGGGCCAGAGTCGGATCTGCTCGAATCCGGATCTGTCGTCACAATTGGCCGGATCAACGTCTTCATCGGCATGGTACGTACGTCCGGTTCAATCCCTGATGATTTTGAATGTAATTATGTATCAGGAGAAGCAACCTGCGTTCATTCGGATGGAGAAGAATCGGTCGGGACGGTAGATCCGATAGAAGAGCCCACCACGAAGAGGGAACAGCTGGAGGAGCCGGCATGGACCCCGCGTGGCCGGGTCATGAGAGAAGATGATGCCGAGTCTATCCTACACCTGCTGGAGGACCGGTACAAGGAGGATAGTTGTGATGAGGAGGAATACGAGTCTTCACCAGGCATCGCGCGCCAGGTCGCGGTCTACACGGCCCCTTCAACCAATCTCTATCAGGGGGACGTGACTACGTCTGCGGTCGGAGCGGCACGAGCGCTGGCCCAACAGCAAAACCCGGCTGACGGAAATCCGGTTCTGACCCGGGTTGACGGAGAGTCGGCTTCGGTCACCAGCCACGCGGCGGATAGCAAGATGCAGAGGAATATGTTCGGGTTTATGGCGAACAGGACGCCAGGGGCGGGTCCTTCAAACCCACAACACCCGGCTCTGTTCAGTAACAATTTGATCCTGGATCCCACAGTGCTAGCTACGGTGATAACCCCGGAAAACGCAGCGGCACGTGCTAGGGATCTGGATGTGGCCCGCCGTGCATTGGAGCAACAAAGGAGAGATGTAGAAGCACAGAAGCAAGGGGTAGCCACGCGCCAACGTGAGCTGGAAGCATTGGAGAACCGGCTCCGGGTTGAGTCGACCAGGATGCATCAGAGATACCAAACGAGGTTGCCGGCAACGGGTGGAATTCTAAACCCGGCCACGCTATTCATCACACCCCAAGATCAACCAATTCCAGCTGTGAATAAGGAAACTGTACATCAGCCTGTGACCGGAGGAGGACAGCCGGCAAACGTGCAGGCCGGGTTACCCACATTGCACACAGGGGCCGTTGTTGGCAACACAGCACCACCACCACCACCATCACGATTTCGTACAACACCAGATCACTTCAACAACCCCATGGATAATGTATACGCAGCAACATTGGCATTAGATCGCATCCCCGTAAGAGAGTCACCCCATGCGGAGGAGACCCGACGAGCGATAGATTTATTACGCACGGCAGTGGCTCAGCAAGTCAATTACCCGGATAATAGGAGTGGAATGCACGGAACAACGTATATCAGCCGGCAACATGGCAATACCGGCAATATTCAAACAAGTTCAGCGCGACGGAGGGCAGAGCAGCAGCAAATGCCGCCTCCTCCCCGCGTTCAGGCAGCACCAGCGGCATCAGCAGCACAAGCTATTGTGGACAGTTCCAGAGCCAGGCGAGCCGCGGCCGGGTCAGCGGTGCACGGGCCAGCAGCAGTAGCACGCCCCGCCGTGCCCCCTGCAGGATCGCATGTTTCCCGAGTGAGGCCAGTACTGACTAATCTTGCTGGGCCTAAGTGTCTGTCGGACAACATCAGGGCTGAGCCTTACCCGGTTAAATTCAAGGAACCGGGTAAAGTGGTGAACTATGAGCCGACTATGGATCCAGAAACCTGGTTGAGCAGTTATGAGATGGCTATGTCGATTCGCAACGCATCTGAAAATCTTCAAGCCAAGTTCATGTACTTAATGATGTCAGAGGGAGCAACAAAGTTATGGTTCAACAATTTACCCGAAGGATCTATCAAGTCATGGAGCGAATTGAAAGCCGCATTTATCAAGCACTTTCATGGAACATGCAGGAAGTTATTTACTATCGATGATCTAGAACGGTGTGTCCAAAAGAAGGGAGAATCGGCACGCAACTGGGTGCGCCGGGTTATGGAGATACTTCATTCGTCTACGGATATTCAGCCAAAGGATGCATTACAAGCTATGGCAAAAACATGCAAGTATATACCTTTAGTGCAAAAGCTAACGCGCATGAAGTCTAGTCGGAATGCTTCAGAGGTTACAATGGGAGAATTAATGGACGCGTGCAACAAGCACGCCGCCACAGATACCACAGAAGAGGACGTTGATGACAAGAAAGCAAAAGCAAACACGAGCAATAGTGGAAGAGCCGGCAATGGATTTGCGCCGGGTAATAATGGAGGGAATAATGGAAACAACCAGAATAAGCGCCCGTTTGAGGGGAGTTCCGGGTTTGTCGCCAACACAGAGGTCGGGTCTTCAAGACCCAGAGCAGAAGGAAATTTCAATGGAGGAAACTTTAATGGAGGAAATTACCAGGGCCGGGAAACCACTGGGATGTCTACAAGATGCCGTGCCCGCGACACAGCAGGAACGGCAGGCCGGCTAATCATTCATTGGAGCAGTGCGTGGATTTACAGAGATGAAAGAATGAGGAAGTAAACAAGGCTATGCGAGGCGCAGGCCGGGGAGGAGGACCGGGTCCAGGTGGAAACCCGGGCAACGGCCCACCCCCAGCGGGCAATCCAGGAGGTGGTAATCCGGGTAATAACCAGGCAGGAGCTGGAGGTTTCCAAGATAACCCCAAGCAGTTGGGACAATATCACGTACATACTACGGGAACTTCCAACAAAGATAGAAAGATACTTAAACGAGCAGTGAACGCGGTCAATTCAGCTGTTCCGAGATACCTGCGATGGTCGGATCAAGAGGTGACGTGGAGCAGAAGGGATAACCCGGAAACAATAGAGCATCCGGGTGTGCTAGCATTGGTGGTTGCGCCACAGGTTAATGGTTATGAGATGAAAAAGGTCTTAATGGACGGCGGAAGTAGCATCAACATCTTATATTGGGAAACTTTCTTACGCATGGGTCTCAAGGAGTCCCAGCTACAGAAAAGTTCTACGGTTTTTCACGGAATTGTGCCGGGTCATTCGGCGTGCCCTGAAGGAAAGATTACTTTGGAGGTTGCTTTTGGAGAATCGAAGGACAATTTCCGAGTGGAGTGGCTCACGTTCGAGGTGGTAAAATTGCGCAGCCCTTATCACACGCTATTCGGAAGGCCGGCTTACGCTAAGTTCATGGCCAGGCCGTGTTATGTATACCTACAGCTAAAGATCCCGGGTCCCAAGCAAACCATTACCATACATGGAAACCGGATCATAGCAGCTGAGTGTGACAAAGGAGACGCGGCAATGGCAGAACAGGCTTGCAGGAAAGAAGAGCTCAAATATTACCGGTCTCAAGTAGACCCGGATGATAGAACAGCATTGAAGAGGCCCAACACCGAGGATGAGAGAGCAAAGTTCAAAGTAGCACAAGATACCAAGATGGTGGCCTTTGTCGAAGGTGATCCCTCTAAGCAATTTGCCATAGGATCTAACCTGGACAATGAGCAGGAAAAAGCACTCATGGAGTTTATTCGTTCAAATCAAGATGTTTTTGCTTGGACGCCTAGTGATATGCCGGGTATTCCTACCGAGTTAGCGGAGCACAGCTTGCATGTTGATCCCAAGTCTAGGCCTGTGAAGCAGGGCTTGAGAAAAATGAATGGGGAAAGAAGAAAAGCTATAGGAGAAGAAATTGCTCGGCTATTGACAGTTGGCTTTATCATGGAGGTGTTTCACCCGGATTGGTTGGCAAATCTGGTTCTAGTGATGAAAAAGAGCAACGAGTGGAGGATGTGCATAGATTACACGAGTCTCAACAAGCATTACCCAAAGGATCCGTTTGCCCTTCCAAGGATAGATCAGATCATAGATGCAGTGGCTGGAAGTGACCTATTATGTTTCCTGGATGCATATTCCGGGTATCATCAGATCAAGCTCAAGAAGGAAGACTGGGAGAAAACATCGTTCATAACCCCTTTTGGGGCTTTCTGTTACAAAACCATGACTTTTGGACTAAAGAACGCTGGCGCAACTTACCAGCGGTGCATTCAGAAGTTCTTTGAGGATCAAATTGGACGTAATGTTCATGCCTATGTGGATGATGTGGTGATCAAGACCAGGAAAGCGGAAACATTCATTGATGATCTAAAGGAAACATTCAAGAATTTGAGAAGATATCAGATGAAGCTTAACCCCACAAAGTGTGTATTTGGAGTTCCAGCAGGAAAGTTACTCGGTTTCATCGTCTCAGAAAGAGGAATCGAGGCAAACCCGGACAAAATCAAAGCTATCCAGGGTCTGAAAATGCCAGAAAACCTGAAGTACGTTCAGAAGCTTACAGGGTGCGTAGCAGCGTTGAGCCGATTTATATCCAGACTAGGAGAGAAGGCAATACCGCTGTACCGGCTCTTGAGGAAATCCGTTAAATTTGTTTGGGACCAAGAGGTGGATGAGGCGTTCGAAGCAATAAAAAAGCAGTTATCTGAGGCACCAGTCTTAGCAGCCCCGGGTCCTAAAGAGCCCATGCTACTGTACGTTGCGGCCGGGCCCCGGGCGGTTAGCGCAGTGGTTGTTGTCGAGCGCAAAGAGGATGGAAAAGATCACCCGGTTCAAAGGCCGGTTTATTACGTCAGCGAGGTACTGTCAGAGGCAAAGCAGCGCTACCCACATTGGCAGAAGTTGGTTTTCGGGGTCTTCATGGCCAGCCGGAAATTGAAACCATATTTTCAGGAACACCCCATAACAGTGGTTAGCTCTATACCAATGTCGGATATCATCAGAAACTCGGATGCAACAGGTAGAATAGCCAAGTGGGCCATCGAGATGGGAGATTATCACATCAACTACGAGCCCAGGTCAGCAATCAAATCTCAAGCTTTAGTTGATTTCATCAATGATTGGACACACACTAGCATGCCCACAATGACACCAAGTTCCGAGTCTTGGGTAATGCACTTCGATGGTTCTAAGAAATACGAGGGATCAGGAGCTGGGGTGGTACTCACATCACCCAAAGGAGACAAGTTGAGCCATGTGTTGCAAATTCACTTTGATTGTTCCAACAACGTGGCCGAGTATGAGGCGTTATTGCATGGATTGAAAGTAGCCAAGGAGATGAACATCAAGCGGATACGGTGCTATGGAGATTCGGACCTTGTGGTACAGCAGGTCTCAGGAACCTGGGATAGAAAAGATGCAACCATGGCAGCATATCGCAGAGAGGTGGACAGGGTTGCCGGGTGTTTTTCCGGGTATGAGGTGGAGCATATAGACAGACGAAAGAACGAGGCAGCAGATGCACTCGCCAGGCTCGGCTCGCGCAGAGAGCCGGTTCCACCCAATGTTTTCCTGGACGAACTATGGCGGCCATCTGTTAAAACCGAGCCTGAGGAAGAGGTGGCTAACCAAGACCCGGATTTGGAGCTCGTGGCCACAGTACGTGTTGTTCCCGAGTGGACAGAGCCGTTTCGGGCTTACCTATCACGGGGCGAGTTACCACAGCAGGAAGTATTAGCAAGGCAAATTCTTAGGCGAGCAAAGGGCTATTCTATCATCAATGGGGTCTGCATAAAAGAAGCGCAGCAGGAGTCTTTTTACGCTGTGTAGCACCAGAAGAAGGCCGGCATATTTTGAAGGAGATCCACGAAGGTGATTGTGGGCATCATGCATCCACGAGATCCCTTGTGGCCAAAGCTTATCGACACGGTTTCTTCTGGCTCACGGCCCTAGCAGATGCGGAGCGCTTGGTGGCAAGGTGTGACGGATGTCAAAGGTACGCTCGCCAAACCCATGTGCCGGCTATGGAATTACGGACCATCCCGTTAACCTGGCCGTTTGCTGTTTGGGGTATGGATATGGTTGGCCCCTTTCACATGTCACCTTGCAAAAAGACACATCTCTTGGCGGCTATTGATAAGTTTACCAAGTGGGTTGAAGTTATGCCAGTTACCAATTGTGAAGCAGTCACGGCAGTCAAGTTCCTGAAAAGGATTATCTATTGGTTTGGGTATCCTCACAGCATAATAACAGACAATGGAACCAATATGTCCCTGGGAGAGATGGAAAAATTCTGTGGAAACAATGGCATCCACCTGGACATAGCTTCAGTAGCCCATCCACAGGCTAATGGACAAGTGGAGAGGGCAAATCAGGAGTTACTTCATGGATTAAAACCACGGCTGCGAGTCCCGTGCATCAGAGTTGCTGGCGCATGGGTTGAGGAGTTACCATCAGTGGTTTAGGGAATTAACACCACACCTAACAGATCTACTCAGATGACACCGTTTTTTATGGTTTATGGTGCAGAGGCAGTATTGCCGAGTGATATTATTCATGATTCGCCTCGAGTGTCGGCTTACGTCGAGGAGGAGAACGAGAAGACCCGGCAGGACGCCGTGGATATGCTAGAAGAACACAGGGAACAAGCTTTGGACAGATCAGCCATATACCAGCAGGATCTGAGGAGATATCATAGTCGGCGGGTCAAAACCCGGGTCTTCCAGGAAGGAGGCCTGGTTCTGCGCCTGGTACAGTCAAAGGAAGGAAAACACAAGCTATCTCCACCATGGGAAGGACCATTCATCATAAGCCGGAATCTGCACAATGGATCGTACTACTTAATAGATGCAAGGGAAGAGTCGGCTACTGTCAATGACACCGCTCATACAACTTCATCTATGCAAGAACGAGAAAGACCATGGAACGTGGCTCAGCTGCGTCCCTACTATACCTAGAATAGGCTAGATTCACAAGTAGAATTACACGATGTAACAGGCAGCAGGTTTCAGATGCACTCTTTTCCTATCCAGGGTACCTAAGGGGACTGGAGGGTTTTTAATGAGGCGGCTTACTGACCTAACTTTTCTCATATCAATAAAGAGATGGTTAAACAATAATTTTGTTTCCTTCTTGTGTGTCCTTTGTCAAGTTTTTACATTCCTGTTGTTTCCTTATTTTCTTTCAGGTAAGTGTTATTTGTTGTTCTTAGTGTATTAGTTTTCCTAGTAAGTTACATATATCCAGGTCTTGGGGGCTGATTGCTTGAATAGCACAGTTGCAAACTCAAAGACCCGACCATGATGCCATTAAGTTATAAGGGCCGATTACAAGTAATAAGTACGGCTGCAAGCTTATAACCGGACAATAGAGCAAAATTTTCTTGACTTTTCTTGCTTAAGCTCGACGTGACTCGCAAAAAAGTGGCATGCTTTGCTACCGTGTAATTACAATCAGTCATGATGCCCAATGGGACTTGCCTGACCCTGTCTTTATACAGTTATAGCAGCATTGATCATCCACGCGAAAGACGGCTTATAGTAAAAGAAGGTCAAAAGGGTCATCCAAACCACAAGTTATGCAGAGTACAAGGCTAACAGCCGGAAACTCAACATATATTAAGCATAACTTCAAACCTACGTGAGCAACTCTAGGTTTTGGGGCCTTAGCAGAAACAAACTTGTTCTTTTGAAAAACTCCAACCCCCAGACTCGGAAATTCGGGCCTTGGGGACTTGGGAACTTGAAAAAGTAACAAATTGTCTAGCTATTCAGCTTAAAAACCCAAAAATTCGAGTCTTGGGGACTTAGAAAAAGTCCACTTGTCAAAACCCCCGAGACCCGGAAACCGAGTCTCACAATAGGAAATGTAGCGAAAAGTCGGAAAACCAGCAATGAAAAGTTCAAAGATAAGAAATATCAAGTTCACGCAAAAGGCCAGAAGGGCCACGAAAGCTATTAAGGTTTTTAACGTATTACAAACCAAGGTAGTAGTATCAAAAAGTACACAGGCGCACTATCAAAAGAATAATTGTTTTAAATGCCCATTGGCCGAATAAAATGTTTGAAGCAGTAGCACATGAAATTTCACTCGGCCTCCTGGGTCGAGTCTTCAGCATTGCCCTTGGCAGGCGGGTCTTGGTTCTGGACTTGCTCTTCGGGGGCCTTCCCAGCACCTTTATCCGGGTTAGCAGAGTCGGCACGAGCGGGTGGACGGACAGCCGGCGTAGAGGAGGAAGGTGCAGTGTTGGCCTCAGCTTCTCTTTTGGCAGCTTCCTCCCTCTTCTTCGCAGACTCCTTCTTCCACCTTTCCAGCATATCAAAGGGCTCGGGCAGATCCACCTTGATCGGCTTGTATTTGGCATCATAGGGTGTAACGAACCTGTCTAGTGCCAGACTGTCGACGATCGAGCTCGCCGAGTGACGTACCTCAGTTTGGATGGCCTTGAAGTCCTTGGCGGAAAATTTGGAGCCGTCGAGGTTGAACTCGGGAAACCCGGCCACCAGCTTTGCCGGCTCAAGCTTGGGAAAATAAGCTTTGGCCACCATAAGCCCGCGGGTCATCCCAACCCGGCACGACGAGCGCTTCCAGAGTTCGATCCACTCGGGGACGGTGGAGCACGCGTTGAGCAAAGTGTCCAGGCCTAGGTAACCCTCAGCCGGCCACTGCACAGCGTCCATGATCCACTTAGTACCGGCAGAGAACTGCCGGATCACAGCCTTCAAGGTCTTCAATTTCTCAATATCACTTTCTTCTGGGGCCGCAATACCAGGGCCTGCAGTATAACAGCAAAGGTTAAAGCGACAAAGTCCGGGTATCATGTTATAAATAGCAAGTCACAAATTCTTACCAAGTAAGCCGCGATAAGTGTCGGCAATTTGAGCTGAGAGCTTCTTCAGTGCATTTTCAGCATTATGGTATTTCTTCTTGTACTTCTTGACGTCTTTATCGAGGTTTTGTACTTCAACCTCAAGCCCAGCCCGCAGCTTTGACTCGGTCTCAAGGAGCTGATTGGTTTTGGCCAAAATTTCCTCAGACCTGGCCACTTGTGCCTATGAAGGAAGGAAAAGTAAAATTTAGTCGGATATAAGAAAGAGCCGGGTGTAAGAGGAAGTACCGAGTAAAACTTTACCTAGTTAAACTCGGAACTTGGGGACTAGATAAGTAATACACAGTATCGATTAGGATTACCTGGTGCTCAGCGGCCATGCGCTCCAGGATGTCCCTTTCTGTGGTCTTCAAAGCAAAGAGTGCATCCATCATCTGATCGTAGGAGAGTTTGTCGAGATCCAGGTTGGAAGAACCAGGATTCTGGCTACCCGGAGATGGAGTCTTTTCCTTGATGGGGGGAGACACCCGGGTCACCTGGGTGTTGGGAGCGGGCTCACTCCTTCCTGTGCCCAGGATCACGACATCGTCATCCCCGGGTGTATGCGAGGGGATGGGATACTCGGCCTCCTGATCGGCCGGATCTTTCAACGTGACTTCTTCTTCTCCAGCGCCGCCTGCCGCGGCTGTCACAGTATCAACCGGATCCTCTTTAGCCGGGTCATCAATATCCATATTGTCCGGGTCACTGGTAGTGACCTTGGCTCTGAGAGAAACAAAACAAGCAGTTAGTATATGGAAAATGAAAGCTTTTGAAAGTATCAAGTATGTTGAATAACAAGGAAAGCAGCTTACCCGGCGTTCACCATGAAGTCCGAGGGAAGGTCATTGCTAGACCCGGAGGAAGCTGTTACAGGGTCTGAGAGTGAGACCCAGAATTGCCTAGCTAGGGGATGATTGGGAGAAGGATGTTTCTGAGGAGAATCTGAAGGATGGGTTTGGGAAGTACCGGCACGGCGGGCTCGGGACGAAGGGATACCCGGGTTGAGAGGATCCTCACCCGGGGAGTTCCGGGTTACCCTGCGCTTGACCGTAGGGGGCTCCTTCAAGTATGGCGAATCGGACAATCGTTGATTAAGCTTGCACATGTTAGCAAATGAATACGGTTTGGAGGCGATAGAGGAATACGGAACCTTGAATACGACCCCTCGGGGTTTCCTCTTGGCTCCAACCTTAGCGTCCGGTTCTGCCTCGCTTTCATCACTCTGGGTCTCCTCCCTATCTTCCTTATCCTCCTTGTCCTCCTTATCCTCCATTCCTGAAAAACATAGTGTACAGTCGGAAAAAGAGAAAGTATGGGAAAACAAGTTAACAGAAATGAAGATAGGCGAAACCCGGATGGTACCTTCGTCCGAGTCAGCCGGCTCTTCGTCCTCTTCCGAGTTTTCGGAAGGAGGAGGGGTCTCGATCTTCCAGAAAATGTTATCTTCCTGAGATAAAGGCACAATGGTAAAAGTTAGTGACTGCGTCGGATAAAGGTACAAGAATAAAAAGTAAGGGCCGGATCTTACCGCTGGAGCCGGGTTGTCGCGAGTAAATGGCTCCAAGCCGGCTATAGTCCGGATCACTTCCATTTTCTCGGTCAAAAAACTCTTGATTATCTTGTTTGTATCAGCGGCTGGGTAGTTCCTCAGTGAGTAGCAGAGTGAATCCGTGACGTGCCCAGAATATTCGCACATCAGCTTGGGCCGGACGGCGTTTGGTTGGATTCGGAAGTTTACCCAAGTTTTAACCAAGTTGAGCCCAAGAAGGCCTTGGGCCGATAGAACAGCGAGCTTGGCAATAAGGGGTTGGATGGATTGCCTATCCGACTCAGAAGCGAAAGAGTTAAGGTTGTCGGAAAGATCAAGAAGGCCTTCGGAGAAACCCGGCAAAGTATTTTCACCGGGTGAGGAGGTGTCCTGACAGTAGAAGTAGGTCTTCTGCCAGTGCTTGACGTGGGAGTTGAGGCTCAGAGTCGGCATAAAGGAGTTCTTCCGCCTCTGTATAGATACCCCGCCGCAAGCCAGGAGGGCCCCGTCGCCGCTTTCGCGGCACGGTTTGCATTGGAACAGTTCGAGAAATAGCGCAAGATTCGGGGGGACGCATAAATATGATTCGCACGGAACAATGAAATGAGTAATATTCAACATAGAATTGGGACCTATGTCAAAAACTCGGAGACCATAATGGCTCAGCATCTCGCGGAAGAAGGGGTGACCCGGGGGACGGAATCCCCGGATCACATGTTCAACGAAGCAAATTACCTCGTCGATACCCGGAGTGGGCCGAGTCTCCTCCCCAGGAACGCGCCAGTGGATATCCTCCCGGGCGGGGAGGACGCCCGACTCTGCGAGCTCATCCAATTTTGCCCTGGTCACAGTGGACCTTGCCCAATTGGCGGATATAGATTGAGTCAGCCTTGCCTTTGCCGGCTGTTTCCCCTTGGTCTTCGTACTGGTTTTGGGTGCCATGTGCGTAGTCTAAAAACAGGAGATAAATGTGCAGAATGTAAGTAACTAAAGACCCGGAAATGACTGACTATCCGATTAATCAAAGAGCAACTATGGAAAACTTTGACAGATTGGATCTGGATGGAGAAATTTACGGAGAAATTTGTGACCACAAGTAATAGAGGTGTACTATTGGATCTAGCTCAAGTATTGGTTGAGAAAGAACAAAGCATGGGCTATCCAATTGATACGGAGCAAGAAAACCATCTAGGAGCGGATCTAAAATTGATCTAGTTCGAGTAAGATTGAAGGTGAAATTAATGGAGCTAGATTGCTTACCGGCGGGATCGGGAGGAGAGCACGGCGGCGGCAGATGGCGCAGTCGCGGTGGCCCTTTGGATCTTCCAGTGATTTGTTCGAGGGCGCGGCGGCGGTGGTCAACGGCGGCGCGGCACGAGCTGACGCGGAGCGCAGGCGGCGGCGGCTCGCTTCCGGCTGCGTGCCCGTAGACGCCGTGGCGGCGCGGCCTTGAGCTCGAGCGGGGGAGCGCCGCGAGAGATTGGAGGTGAAGGAGATGGGGGAAATGGAGTGTTGAGCTTAGGGTTACCCTGGGAACGCTTATTTATAGGTGCGGGTGGAGAGCCCTAGGCCTAAGGAGCGGGAGCCAAAATTTCGGGAAAAGAGATGCCCGACCGGATTTTTTGGGATAAGTGTTAAGTGCTCGTGCGAGATATCCGGAAAAGATCAGAGCAGATCGACTCCGCGATATTCGGATTAACTGATGAATAATGTGAGCCGGGTCTTTTGTGTTTTCCTCGGAGTGTTGACCCGGGAAAACGATGTTGGACTCGGAGAAAGCCGGGTTATTATATGGACCACCTGTGGAGTTAGGCCTAGCTATTATCAAAGCATTCTAACCCGGTATTTTATGAACTTGTATTTTATGAACTTGTATGGTTATTATTTTTGCAGGGAATAGCATGCGCTTCAAGGAGGATCCCGTGAAGCCCAAGCTATTCTGGGGACTACTGATGGAGGGATGATAACCCGGTAGGCTAACGTCAAGGTGTAACTCGGCCCAGAGGGAGCTGCGCAAGACCCGGCTTAAGGAAAAGGAGTTTCTAGAAGGCCCAAGAGTGTAGGCCTCGTAACCCGGATTGTGGGTTTCGATAAGGAAACTTAGGGTCCGTATGCAGTGACCGGGTAGGACTCCGAGTATGCCTTGGATAGGAAGCCAGGGGGCCAGGTATTATATAAGCCGGCTCCTAGGGTTAGACAAGACACGAGTTTTACTAGCTATTCGAGTATCCCTTGTAATACGAGAGTTGAGATTGTAAATCTAGATCGGAGACTCGGCGACTTGATTGCCAGAGCTACCGGATCGATTATCAACATGATTTCCCCTGAGCTAAACCCTCTCCCAAACACCAGAGTCGAATTGCCCCAAGATAATTTACACCCGGTAACGTGTGCCGTGATTATCCCACGACAGTTAGATAAGTTACCCCGGTAACGGCTGCCGTGATTATCCCACGACAGAGGGTCTATCCACATAAGAAATATTAGTACTATGGATCAAAATCAAAACTATTACTTCGAGCGGTGCATGTATGTGAGAAAATACTTTTATGTGACACCTGGAAAAGGTAATTAAATGATTCAATCAATCTGGAAAATCATTATAAGAAGATATGCCCCACTCCATAGCATATAATCTTTCTTGTGCACACAATCATTTTGAAGAGAAACTCCACAAAGATTTTCTTGTATGCAAATATATAAAATGGGCGTCTGTAATTAAAAAAGAGTAAATGTGCACGTGATAGGATGATTAATGATGGGATGTCGGGAAGCTCAATACCCTGATCTATATAGATTTAATAAAACACACATGATAGGATGATTAATGATGGATGTCGGGAAGCTCAATACCTTATTGACACTTTTGCCGTATAATGGCATTTCATCAACTCATACACAGGCAAGATCCTGTATCTGATTATTCATGATTTATATTGCCAAAAAACATAAAAATAAGTTCATCCATTCTCGAGCAGGCTCGTATGCTCCAAACAAAGCGATGGCGAATTGGATTTTTCTCTCCACTCGCCTGCTCACTGTGACTGGAATTGGCTTCTTGTCTCCACTCCCCGCATGGTAGCTCCATCGCATCTCTACATGGGAAAACTAATATTCTCGACTGAGCACATTCACCATAAGTTTTCAGTCATGAATGGCAAACACGCCTATATGGTTGCAACTTGCAAGACAATTGAAAGAAACTTAGTGGCATAAAAAAATTGGAGGAATGCAATAGAAGTCCGTATGAATTTAACTAAAATCATCGCAGTGGAAAAACTCATGAAATCATCATGTGAATGAAGGAAGTGATGAGCCCCGTAAAGCAGAAACTTATATTCACTATAGAACTTCTTTACACTGCCACGTTGAGGCCTGGGGGCTAGCTACGGCCGGTGCGCACTACATATGTCCACCGTCCACGGCTGCCTCATTTTCTTGTCAGAACCGGCAAGAGGATGACCACACATCACGGCTACCACGTCGGCGCCACCCTCATTTTCACACCACAACAAGCAGTTGGGCTTGCGCGAGCTACAGTACTACGAAAATTCAGAAACATGGGAGAAGGATGGTTCTAGAAAATCTCACCGGGCTGGGGCTCCCAACCGAGAAACGGCAACGGGGACAAAAATAAATCCATCTGCGGAAGGTTGGCATCACTGAGCTTTGAGCTCTGTCGCCGAATCCGAGCCTTGTCGCGATGGCCAACACCGGATCTTCCCACGCGCAGACTCTCCGTCCTCTTGGGGTGGATGGAGCTCTTCTCGCTCCTCAGACTATCACGTACGTTCCCTCGGCGGCATGCGCCGAGTTGCAGGGGTGGGATTCTGCGGTGATTGTGTGTAGATTTCTCTGATGTGCGGGGGGAGTGACCTGCTCTGACTTGGGATGATGGCGGCACTGCAGGCGTGGAGTACCGGACAGGCGGCGCATGGCCGCTGCGGCGCGACAACGACAGTGGTGGGGGCGTGTTACTGTGGCGCCTGCAGTTTTTGAGGATCCACGATGAGGACTGTGTGTGCGTGTGATTACTTCGCGAGTCTACAAGCGGTTAGAGGATGCACACAGGGATCGGTATCCTGATCGGATTTTGGGGACGGGTAGCGAATGCACCATGGCGAACATAGGCAAAACATCGAATCCAGACCGTTAGATGATATGGCAGACCATGAAAGTAACGTGGAATCTTGGATTTCATTGGGTGGAAATAATCCGAGGGTACTGGTTGTCCTGGGTACATTTCGTTGTGTGGCTGTAGCGAAACTCATGTTTGCTCTTTTAATAGTAGTGTAGACTACGTTTAGCTCTGGTTTTTACTCAAATTTTGTTCAGAGCTTGTTAGTTTTCTTTAGTTATATATGATTAGCTCTCTGGTCTTTAATGATTATTTTCTTTGAGAATTGATTCAAATAAGTTAATAGGTGTTGGAAAAGAGTAAATTGTCATGCTTATAGTGGTGCAAAAGGAAGCTTGTTTTGACTATGGATTAGCTTTGGCATGTCATGTTTCATGTTATTTTAATTGTGTGTTTAGTTATATATGATGTATCATCACTAGTCTCAAATATCTAAGAGTGCTTAATGTGCCATTGAATTTAATCATGTGTTGTTCTCTTATATTGAAGCATGATATTGTGGTATTTCGCCTTTGAATGCTTACTTGGATTGACTTGGCGCATGCTCACACCATATTATGACTATAAACAAAGTCACCTATAGCCTTTATGATCATTTAGTTTTTGACTTGTAATATCGCTCCATGTTTTGATTAATGATGTTTTGTTGCTATGCATGATTATGCCCGTTATTTCTCTCTTAGTTTGTCGTTTCCAATATTTTGCTAGCTTTCACCTGTACTGATTATAAACTATACTCGTGATCCAACTCCCAAAAACTAAAGTATGCCAAATGTGTCCATCATATCTACCTACATGTGGTATTTAACCACCACTCCAAGTAAACTTCTCGTGTGCTACCTTTAAACGTTCAAAATTATAACATGTTTTGTGTTCTTGTTTTAGCTCATGAGGAAGTATTTTAAATTTTATTATGGTTTGTTTCAAGAAAAGTTCTTCTTCCTTCTTTCACCGAATGAGTATGGAATTTGTTCTCATCTAAATTTGCAGAGAGATAGTACCAAATAATAACAAAAAGGCACTTCCCCATGGTTTGATGAAAGCTGGTGGGTACCCATGAACACTGCTAGTCCTGGTTTGTGAAAGAAAGGTGGGAGGAAGTGCTAAACTAATAGAACAACGGAAACCTCTCTCTAAAGTCTAGACACTTTCCTTGACATGGATTTTTATAAGTTTTTCATTACCATTCGTTGACATAGACATACACCTCTCTCAAAATTGTTTCCAATATCTTTGTTTTATCAAATAAAAAGCTCTATCACATGAGTAATCCATGCTTCCCTCTGCGAATGGACTTTCTTTTACTTTTATGGTGATTCTTAATCTTCTTACTTTATGCACCAGTTAAGAGAGCACCGTTGTCATTCTGAGTATAATGTGCATAGTCCGAAAATTTATTATTGATCGATCATGACTGTGGTATTGTTTGCTCTCAAATGATTTGTATCTATTCACCATTTAAACTTTGAAGGTGTCCTAGAATTTATGTTTTGCTACCACACGAAGGACTAGCTGGATACCACTTTAGGACTTTTTATGATTGAAATAACCGTATCACTTTCAATGTTTCATTATTCATTTTGTTCAGTTTGTGTTACTTTTCATGTGCAACATGGTTACTAAGTTTACATTAGTCGAAATAATATTTATTATGCCTTTGTTAAAGTACTTTGATCTCAGCTTTGCAGTGCTTTTACATAACGTTGATCAAGATTTGTGTTGGCTTCATCTCACCTAAAAAATTATTGTGTTATCACTTACCTACTCGAGGACGAGCAAGAGTTAAGCTTGGGGATGCTGATATGTTGTACACGTATCTATAAATTTTTATGCTCCATGCTTTTTTGTTTGCAATACCCTATGTTATTTTCATGTTTTCACATGTTTCCCTTCGTTTTCCAGATGTTTTCATTGACTAACCTATTAACAAGATGCCCTAGGCTAGTTGCTTCTGTTTGTTGTTTTTCTATTTCAGAAAAGTTTTGAAGGAAGTATTTTTGGAAAGGGCTGAAAGGTCACGGGAAGCATTTTTTCCAGAATGAAGACGGGTCCAAAGGGGACCCGGAGGGGGGCCAGCGTGCCACCAGCCGCCTGCCAGGCGCGGGTCCACCCTAGGCCGCTCCTGGTGGGCCCCTGGGTGCTCCCGGCACCGCCTCACGTCCCCCTTTTCTTATAAATTGCCCCTAACCCTAAAACATCGGGGACAAAGATATTTTCAACAAGATATCGAAATAGGTGCTGTCACCTCGAAAGTCCAACCTAAGGCTTCTAGAGTCCTGCTACGGCACCCTGACGGAGAGATGGATCATCACCGGAGGCCTCTACATCACTTTGATCGCCTCCAGACAAATGCGTGAGTAGTTCATCTCAGGACTATGGGTCCATACCTATAGCTAGATGGTTGTTCTCTCCCCTATGCCTCCATGTTTAGAGTCTTCTGAGCTACCTACGTGATCGAGACCACCGTTATGTAATTGTGCATGTTGTGTTTGCTGGGATCCGATGAACCATGAGATTATTATTATTTTGTTCATGCCAATCTGAGATGCTTCACTTATATTTATAGAGAGTTTTAATCTTGTCTTCCAATGGTCTCTGGTGTTTATGATTGCCTTGGGGACGTAGTTATTTTCACATCCAAGAGAGGGTTTCGATGCTAGGTAGTGGGTTCATGCCTCGTTGTTGCCTGCGCTCGAGTGACAAAAACGTGCGGGAGGGGGGGGATCTGATGTTTCCACTAGGGAGAAAATAGTGGCGATCTTTTCTACGTATGGGAACCACTACTTACATAATGTATTATTCTTAATGCATTTGTCTATTGCACACATAGCAATCACTTCGTTGCTGCAACTTAATACCAATGAATTTGTTGGATAGATTTCTTGCGGTGGACTTTTAGATATGGATCCATACTGAATAGAGGTCCATATACCTTGATGTAATTCCTACAATGTTATAACCCGTGAACTTTATGTCGTCATAATAGTATTGTTACTTGTTCATGATTTTTCAATTTCCCAACTGCAATTTGTTCACCCAACATGTTTGTTTTCTCTCGAGAGACACCACTAGTGAACCTATGGCCTCATATTGCAAACCTTCTCATAAGAACTTTCATAATTTTTTCCTTGTTGTAACGTTTTTTACTTAATTACTTTCAAAAAGTTCACCTTCTTTTAAGCACTTTCATAATTCTCTTGTTTTCAGCAAGACCCGAGGATTGACAACTTTCCTAAAAGTTGGGGAATAAGAGAGTTTTTTATTATGTGCAGGTTCGACGCTTCGTCAACTACACACCGGTACTTCTGGCGCCATTGATAAAGCAACCTTCTTCAAGACTACGAAGTCCTACTGGTTCGATAAACTCTGGTTCTATACTAAGGGAAAACTTACTCTAGACTGCATCATACTTATACACTGCAAACATATCTATAATTTTTTATGCTCCATGCTTGTTTTCTTTCCAATACCCTATGTTTTTTTTATGTTTCCCTTCGTTTTCCGGATGTTTTTATCGACTAACCTATTAACAAGATGCCCCAGGATAGTTGCTGCTTTTTTTTGCTGTTTTTCTATTTTAGAAACTTTCTTAAGGAAATATTCTCGGAAAGGGTTGAAAATCCACGGGGATCAATTTTTACCCGCAACAAAGACGAAGTCCAAAGGGGAGCCAGGGGGCCACCAGGTGGTCATCATGCGATGCCCTTTATTTGGCCGAGCCTAGTGGGCCACTAGGAGCCCTGGCCACCGCTTCACGTCGCCCCTTCGCCTATAAATTGCCTTTTACCCTAAAAAATTTGGGTATAGAGTTATATCCCATGAAACATTCAGAGAGGAGTCGTCACCTCGGAAGTCCAATCTAGGACTTCTGCAGCCTTGCTCTGGCACCCTGCCGGAGGGGGGAATCGTCACCAGAGGCCTCGTCATCGATGTTGTTGCCTCCCACGACGATGCGGGAGTAGTCCCTCCTCGGGGCCGAGGGCTCATGCTAGTAGCTATGTGGTTATCTCTCTCTCTCTCTCTCTCATGATGTGATCTTGATTGTGATCGTGTGCTATGTTATCATATATGATGTTTCCCCTTCATTATGTAATGGATCCGGTGTACTCAATTGGTTTGATCTAGTGTTATTCTCAGGAGTCACCTTCTTCCAAGGTAATAGTGCGGGTTCCGTGTGTGACTCTATGGACTACGAATTAGAGGGATACTTATCATGAAGTTGTTCTTACTTTTGTTGAATTGAATTGGAATCATGAGGTTTCTTGATGATTGTGTTTACTATAATCTCTATAGTGCCAAGGTGACAATGTGGGTACTTTAGATTCATTAGAAAGATACTATTCAAGAGATAGGCTGTGGTGTTTATTAGTACTATCTTTGGATGCCCTAAGTAACAAGGTTGTGTTGTTCTTTGACGGGAACGTGAACTTTGATGTGTGATTGTGTACCCCCTACGCGATTTTTATCCTATTTGATTCACGAGGAACATTTTTCGAGCTATGCCTTTCATTCATGTTGTTATAGGAAGTATCATATGTTTAATGTTAATGTTTTTGAGAGTTTCCACTAGTGAAAGTATGCTCTCTAGGCCTTGTTTTACACCATTGTAACACCATTTACTTTCAGTTTTACTACTTGTTTGCTTGCATCCATATTTGTTACAGATTTACAAATCTTGTTTTCCCATCCATATTTTAACATCTCTTCGATGAACTAGTGCACCTATACAACTGATAATTGTATTAGGTGTGTTAAGGACGCAAGAGAATCCACCTTTCTTTCTCATATCTTTTGTTGAGTGGTTCTCAAGTGTGGTGAATTGACAACTCATCTGCTAAGGCTTATAGGTATTCTTTGGCTCCCCTTGTGTCGAATCAATAAATTGGGTAATACTTACACTCGAAGACTATCACGATCTCTTACTGTTGTGGGTTATCACATACCTTCCATTTGAGGTCTCCCAACGAGCGTGATCATGTCCTTATCAAGATCATGTACCAATCACCGTAGATGCGGAACAGGTGGTGATGATGTCGATGAAGCCAGTTGCAGATCCTCATGCACAAGCCTGTGGGGGAGGATGTTTCCAACTCCCCGTATCTAGCACATATCCAGCAGAGTGAGGGTCTCACGTGGTACCTCTGTGGGAGTATGCACACATACGCCAGGGCCGATTCTGCAGCGCTTTTACGTCCAGACTAGACACCGTAGGTGTATATGAAGGTGGAGTTCTCAACATATGAGAGAGAGAGAGAGTAATTAGAAGCTAGATCTAACTGGGAGAGGACACCTGAAAAAACCCAATTATAAGATCTAATTCAGTTAGAGGGGCTCTAATTTGACCCTCTAATTCTACTAGAGAGAGAGATAGTATTGAGAGCCAATTGTGTGTGTTCCCTTGAGCATTGGGGTTCTTTATATAGTGGCGGGGAGGATGCGACTTTCCATGAGGGAGAGGAGTCCTAGTTGTGCTAATAGAGGCTTGGCTGCACCGTGAGGTGGTGGACGCACCACCCACGTAGCCCCGTCGGATTGGTGAGGTGCTGGACGCACCACCCTCGTAGCCCAGCCAGATTGGTGAGGTGGAGTGCAACCTGAATAACCTCTCTCTCTTTCCCTTTTCATTTTCTCCTTTTATTTTCTCATTTTTCTCTCAAATAAATCCAGGAAAACTACCGGTACTATGAGTACGAACATGTGAAGCCACTAGGGCCTGATACGTCGAAAACCTATCTCCTTTTTCGAACACTTTTGTTATTGTTTTCCTCTAAACTGTGAGCTTTGGATGCAACTGACATGGACTAACTCTATTTTCAGCAGAATTACCCTGGTGTCTTGTTTTTTTTCAGAAAAATCAACTTTCGGGAAATTGCCCGAAAAAGATCCCATTGAGTTTATATCACCATAAGACCCCGGGAGCCAGAAGGAGACCTGGAGGGGGGGGCAAGGAGTAGCCCAGACCACCCCTGGGCGCGCCCCCCGGGCCACGCCACCTGGTGGTGTGGGGGCCACATGCACCCCATCAGGCTCCCCTTTCGACTACATACCCCCTTCAACCCTAAAATAATAGGGTGGTTTGTCATATTACGGAGAAACAAACCTGAGCGTCGCCGCCTCTTTGAAAGCCAAGTCGGGAATTAGAAGTTCCTGTTCTAGCACCCTACCGGGACGGGGATTCGAAGGGATCATCGCCATCGTCACGGCCACCACTTGTCCATCAAACATCCATGATTCCCCCGTCCATGTGTGAGTAATCCCCGCTGTAGGCTGAGAGGGATGGAAGGGATTGGATGATATCGTTCATGTAACAATGTCAGATTGTTAGAACATAGTGCTTAGTATCCATTGCTAGTGCTATATACCATTGTTGCAACTTGTTATTCTTAATGCTTGTCACTAGGGCCCGAGTGCCATGATATCAGATTTGAACATGTTAATGTTTCATGAGTATAATTATGTTTCTTGATCATACCTGCAAGTTGTTTACACATATCATTTTCAGGAACCCAAGGCCCCAAAGTGACAGCAATTGGGACAACTAGAGGGGATGACTGCGATGTGAGGATCACATGTGTTCACGGAGTGTTACTGCTTTTCTTTGGTGATTTATTAAAAGGATCACCTTAATTACCAATAATTTCCCTTGAGGCTCCGCTGCAAACGGGCTGGTAGGACAAAAGATGTTGTGCAAGTTTCTCATAGCGAGCACGTATGACTATATTGGAACACATGCTTATGGTTTGCCTAGAACTTTGATGGTTTATTATTATCTAACTGCAATGCCCACGTTATTATTATTACATGAACTATCTTATCCATGCAAGGCCCGTTCATCCATCCTCTATGCCTACAGTACTTTCATCCTGCTGTTTTCACAATTCATACTGATGTTTTCACGATTGCTACTATTGTTACTATTTTACTCGTGCTGTTATTTCACTACTGTTGCTACTATAAAACTGTTACCACTGATATATTGTTGCGAGCAAGTCTACTTTCAGGTTCGGGTGAATTGACAACTCATTTGTTAATGCTTATAAATATTCTTTGGCTCCCCTTGTGTCGAATCGATACATTTGGCTTTTACTTCCCTCGGAGACTGTTGCGATCCCCTATACTTGTGGGTTATCAAGACTATTTTCTGGCGTCGTTGCCTGGGAGCATAGCTTTATTTATTTTCTCACTTGAACGTGATATTGTTCGGTGCAAGATTTTCATCATGGAAAAAACTCGTGATGGAAAGGTCCCCATATTACCATCCACTACAAGGAGAGGTAAAACTCTGAACACCTCTGTTGCTCTTGATTCGCCATCTGTTATGAGTAAGCTTCTTACTCCACCGCATGCTACACATACCATTACTTCTGACGAGTCTAAAAATGCTTCTGATACTTTTGATGATGCTTCTACTGTGCTGGGTGATACTGGTTCACTAGGTCCTTTCCTAGATGCTACTATTGCTAGATCCAAATTAATTGAAAATGCTAAAATTCATGTTGAAAATGCAGGTACACCTGTTAATTCACCTGAGTTTATTGATTATCTTGATGAAACCTATATTGAACTTAATGATGACTTTATTGAAGAAGTTCAAGCTACTACTAGTGCAAGTGCTCCTAAGAGTATTCTTGCAGGACATGTTGTTAAATATAAATCTCCTCCTGATGCTAGATTTGCCACATCTCCCATATACATTAAAGATAAGGATTATGATTTCTCTCTTGATTTATCTAACATATCTATTGTTGATAAAACACCTTTTTGTGGTACTGAAAATGGAAGTGCTATGGAACATATGAATGAGCTCTCATCTTTGAGTAGTTTATTTTCTGATGATATTAAGAAACACACTTATTTTGTTGCTAAGTTTTTTTTCCTTTCACATTGGAAGATGAAGCTAAAACTTGGTTTAACAATTTGACACCTGGATCTATTACTAGTCCTATTGGTTTGGCTAATGCTTTCTTTCATAAATATTTTCCTGCTAGTGCTCAACATGCTGATGTGCAAAGAATCATTAATTTTTAAACAAATTGAAGAAGATAAATTGCCTGAATCTTGGTCAAGGTTTTGTTCTTTAATAAGAGCTATTACTGGAAATCCATTACCTAAAAATGAGCTCTTAGATATATTTTATAATGGACTAACTGTTGAATCTAGGACATACCTGGATAGTTGTGTTGGTTGTGTTTTCAGGAAAAGAACTCTAGAAGAAGCTGAGGAATTACTTGCTAATATAAGCAAGAACCATGATGATTTGACTATACCTCAGACTACACAAACACCTATACCAACACCCAACAAGAAAGGAATGATTGAATTAACTAATGAAGTGATGAGGGAAGCCAAGAAATCTCTTAAGAGAGGGGTATTAAATCTGAATATGTGAAGAATTTACCTCCCATAGAAGAATTATGTAAGACAATTCCTCACCCATCCACAGTTGAGGTACACTCCCTCCGGTATTTTGATAATAGAGATATTCCCTATTCTAAACAACCTGATCAATTCTTAGATGAATTTGATAATTATGTTGTTAAACAAGATAATTTTAATATGAGAATGTCGAATCATCTAATGGAAAATTCTAGAGCTATTGATAATTTCCATGGTATTATTGAGAGAACCTCTAATGATGTTAAAATGCTTGTTAAACATTTTATATGGTTCAAACTCAAATTGATCAACTTACTAAAGTGCAAAAAAATTTGCTAGCTAATGCTTCTAGAGAGAAACATGTTTATGAAATAATTACTAGAAGTGGTGTTTCTACTCAGGATCCCTTGTATCCTGATGGTCATCCTAAAAGAATTGAACAAGATTCTCAACAACCTAAAAACAATAGTACTTGTTCTAAGAAAAAGAAGAAGAAACATAAAACTGTTGTAGAATCTCCTGAACCTGCTAAAGATCCTAATAGTATATCTACTTCTGATGCTAAAACTGAAAGTGCTAATGATAAAAGTGATGCTTCTGATAAAGAAGAACCTGAAGTTGAACCCGATAAGCAAACTAAAACTACAAAGTACACTAAGGAGGATTCATTGCTAATAAACATGGTAAAGAAAGAGAACCTTGGGTGCAAAAACCAATGCCTTTTCCTAATAAGAAACTTAAATCAAAGGAAGAAGAACATTATAATAAATTCAGTGAGTGGATGAAGCCTTTGTTTTTGCAAATTCCTTTGACTGGTGCTATTAAACTGCCTCCTTATTCAAAATATATGAAAGATATTGTCTCTAACAAAAGGAAGATTCCTAATGAGGAAATTTCTACTATGCTTGCTAATTGCTCTTTTAATACTAAGGTCCCAAAGAAGCTTGGAGATCCTGGTATTCCTACTATTCCTTGTTCCATTAAAAATAATTATGTTAGAACTACTCTATGTGACTTGGGAGCAGGAGTTAGTGTTATGCCTTTTTATCTTTATAAGAGACTCTCTTTGAAAAAATCGATACCCACTGATATATCTGTGCAAATGGCTGATAATTCTACTGCTATTCCTGTTGGTATATGTGAGAATGTTCCTGTTCAAGTGGCTACTAGTTGTTTGATATTAACTGACTTTCTTGTGTTGGAAATGCCTGAAGATGATAATATGTCTATTAATCTTGGGAGAACTTTTCTTAACACTGCAGGGGCTGTTATTGATTGCAACCAAGGAAAAGTATCTTTTAATGTTAATTATAAACAACATACTATTTACTTTCCAAGAAGATTGATAGAAGATATGGTCCTAAATTCAATTTAAAATATTCAGACCATCAAGATTGGAGAATTCTATTGTCCTATTCTAGTGCCACCAAAAGAATATGAAATTATTATGATTGGTACTATGTCTATGAAGTTGAGGTGACATAATAATTTAGTGATATACAAAGTTCTTCTTCATAAAAATTGTTTTGATAACAAGACTTGATCAACCTTGTTAATAAAGTGATTTGAAATGAAGGAAACAATGTTTTCACTTTGTTTTCACCATACCCATTATTGTTTTCACCACCCCACACATGTTTTCATAATCCATACCCTTGTTTTCACCATCCATACTTTTGTTTTCATAGTGTTTTCTTTTGTTTTCACCATGTTATGTTTGTTTTCACCACCCATAACTTTGTTTTCACCACTTCCACCTTTTTTCACTAGGTATTTACACATTAGAATGTCTTAGAACCTATGTAGAATTGGTTTTGGTTCTGTTTTCCAACAGTCCATAATTATCTTCGAGGTTTATAATTAAATAATAATTTCTTAAAATACCTCGAAAATAAAGTTTCTCAAAAAATTCAGAAAATTATAATAAATTGTTATGTCAAAAATGAGGCAGAGAGGCACCCGGGACACCCCAGGAGGAACCACCATGCAGGCACACCATAGGTTGGCGTGTCAAGCCCACCAGTGGCGCGAGCACATGGTGTGGGGCCCCCTGGCCCTCCACTAACTCTCTCCCCTGCCAAAGATTCATCTCTCACTCCCCAAACTCGAAACATTTCCTGGAACCCGAGTTCTTGCTGTTCTTCTCAAAAAAATTCGACCTCTTTGCTCAACTCACTATTGTTGCTTAAATTTGGTGCATTTTTTCTCCGGTATGTGACTCCTTCGATTATCCAAGTACAATTTTGTTTAGTGGAGTATTTCTTGAGTATTTTGGTACTGTAGGTGACAGCTTATGTGAGTTTTC
This sequence comes from Alopecurus myosuroides, assembly GCA_028641055.1. Lineage (NCBI taxonomy): Eukaryota > Viridiplantae > Streptophyta > Magnoliopsida > Poales > Poaceae > Alopecurus > Alopecurus myosuroides. The sequence goes on from CM054060.1 coordinate 265,440,332, forward strand.
ATGTTTAATTTAAGTTGAAATAACATAGTTTTGATGCATGTTTAGCTCTCCTACAAGTCTCTATAGTAGCCTCTACCATATCATATCACATTATGCATGCATGTGATGTTAACCCTTTTATGCATCTTATTTTGCTTAGATAGCGACGGTAGCATTATAAGATGGTCCCTCTCACTTAATATCAAGATAATAATGTGTTCTTCCTTAAGTATGCACTGTTAAGAAAGTTCGTCGTTTCGAGACACCATGTGATGATCGGGTGTGATAGACTCAACGTTCGCATACAACGGGTGTTTTAAAGCCTAGGATGTACATACATGGCCTTGAAACACACGCAATACTGCGGTTCTACTTCGCGATCCTAGCATGTACATACATGGTCTCAGAACACGTAACCGAAAGGTAAAGCATGATCCATATGGATGATATGATGAACATGTCGATGTTCGTCTTTCAAACTACATCATCTCACGTGATGATCGGTTTTGGTGTAGTGAATTTGGTTAGTGTAATCACTAAATACGACCAGAGAGATGTTGTTTTTGAGTGGGAGTTCATGGCATAATTTTGAATTAACTTGAACTTATTTATCATGAACAACCAATCAAAGTGAATTTGCACAAATTATAGTATTCATTGGCATCCACAAAACTACCTTACACTTAGATTGTTAACTGAGATATAACTGTTATGATCTGGTAATACCATTTAAGATTGGTACCGTACTAGTGAAATTTAAAATTGAGTGCTATTGTAGATTTTCGGTATTTCCTACCTGCTCCATATGATTAATGATTGATTAATATAAAGAGAAAATAATTCCTACTTAGAATCCAGAGTCATGGTTGCTTCCATATTACTTTATCTTCAAAAGAATGTTTTGTTGATCAAAGGTGACTTAGGAACTGAAAAGAGTTGTTTTCAGAAACAATCAAGTGAAAGATATATTGATATCTAGAAACTTATTTGTAGCAACATGACTGAGTACAATTTAGCGTTACAATGTATGCTTATATTATTTGAGTATATGCAATGATTGAAGAAGCTGGGCGTTTGAATATTCCAAGAAATTGGGCGCTAAACATTATACTCCTAATTCCTTCCTTCGAGCTATAGTAGCTTAATCATAAAATTGTTATGATGGGATGGATTAAAAGTATGGGTAAAAATAGTTACCTTTCTTGGAGACTGCTAAGAGTGGAATCTGGAAGAATGCTATTAATATGGTGATATTAGTAGAAAATCAAACTTGATGTATGACTCAATGAGTGATAGTATATGACTAACACGCCAAGGAAAATGTGATAGTACGACTAGCATTGTTTGATGTTGAATGATTCTTCTATAAAGAAAAGGGAATATTGAAAATATAATTACAAAAAAGATATATGGGAGAAAAAGAAGATACCAGGAAAAGTCCAGCTCAGGAGTATATGCTTGATATACAAGTTATAGATGTATTACTAGTTAACAAAGTATTATTGGGTATTTTGATAACACATTGGTTGGTATGAGTTGTCATACAAGGCAACGCAATGCAAGAAATACAAGGGCCTAAAAGAAACTAGTAATATATGTGGAATCGATTATGACAAGAACAAAAATAAAGTGTTATTGTGTTCATTGTCGCATCGAACCAAACATTCAAGACTTATTTTAAGAACTTAATAAGTTCTTATTTTGTTCTGGTCTTTTGTGAGAACAAATGAGATTGTTCAAACTATGACCATATTCCATAATTGATGGATATGTTAATATAAATCATGTTGGTAAAGTAAACATCTATAAGACTAAATGCTAAACGCTGCAATACATAAAAGAGTTTCACTTAAATTGTGACACCACCATATTAGTTCATATCGGAAAACATGAACGAACTCCATATTGATGGACTTCCGGAGTCATTTTGTTTTGAATAAATTGACGCTTGTGAGACCTCTTCCAAAAGATGGCTAGAATTCCGTTCATAGGCCAAAGTAGAATCGAGGACTAATTTAATGGAGATTCTACATGTTGATGTATATAGTCCATTATGTATAGTCATGTGTGGGGTGATTAATTTTTCCTTCATAAATATTCCATCGATGATTTGAGTAGATATATTGGTATATCTATTTAAAGAGAATGGAGTTTGACAATTTTGAATTGGTTCATATTATTGTTAGTATGAAGTAAAAATCATTGTAACAAGATAATGAAGTATTTATGATTGGATCATAAAGGATAAATTTTTGAGTTACAAGTTTAGCAAAACATCTAAGGAGTTGCAGAGTTATTCTACAACTTATACTTCTCGAATACCCCACATTAGTTTGGAGTATTCGAGAGACAAAATTCAGACCTTGTTTTGACATGGTAAGATAAGTAAAAATGCCATTATAATTTTGTAGTTTATACATTAGTAACAACCGCTTTACAATGAAAAGAGCGCCATCATGATCCATTGAAATTGACATCATATAAGATATGGTTTGGGTAATGACCCAAATTGTATTTTTCTAAAGCTTTGGTACGCATAGCATGTATAAAATGTTTACAACCAAAATGGGATAAATATATGTTTATAAGGTTATCCTAAAGAAAACATTGGGTATTTCTCCTATCACCGACCAAGGACAATTGTTGTTTGTCAGAATGGGTTAATTTCTCGAGAAAATAGTTCTTACGAAATAAGTGCGTGGGAGGACAGTACAAACTCAACAAGATTAGAGAATCTTCGTTACCATGTAAAGAGTAGCGCAACACTGGAAGTTGTTCAGGGGTTTGCTATTTTGACAAAGTAGAAGACACTACATGTGTTGTAGATACTTCGAATGGGTTTGCGAACTGAACCACATAATTCCTAAAACTTTGTACTTAGACCAACTTATGGTTTAAGATTAAAGTGTTGTTTTGACAACAAAGGACATGGACCTAATAAAGGAAGCAAATGATGGGCTCTAACTTCGTAAAATTTACTATGAGTCATTATATCCGCCATATTATCCTTGTATGAATATCAAGTATGTGACTTGGTATTCCTTTCGATAGGCATGATGCCTAACGATAGCAAAAGGATCTATATATCGAGAAAGACATGGATTTTTTACTTCCTTTGAAAGTTGTACTAATCGAAAAGTTGTTTTCGACAAAGTTCCAAGAGTTGACTACTGCAAGAACTTGATCTTCTGTGGTGATGCTTTAGTATTTGCGGATAGTTCAAGCAAAAGTTACATATTATGATATGACAGTTGAATAACAAAACCAACTCTCCTCTCGAGGAAGTTTAATCGAGGATGTGTACTTGACACAGTCTGAGAGTTTTGTAGAATTCAAAAGGTTGTTGGAAAGGTATGCAAACTTCAATGGTTGAAGTGAGCATAACGAAGTTGGAATTTTTACCTTAATAAAGTTATCAAAAGAGTTTGATTCCATCATGAACGATAAAGATGCTTGTAAAGTTACAAGAAATTAAGTGGGAGCGCTAAGAAATATTTCTAATGCTTTATGTAGATGACATATGGTTGATTGGAAAATATGTAATTTAAATTAACACGGTTAAGATTTTATATTGATGAAAGGCTTAGGAGATATTGGGCACCGATATCTATAAGAGATGGATTGAAGCGTCTGATATGCTTGAGCCAAATTACATAGATAAAGTATTGAAGTAAGTCAATATCGAAATGACAAGAAGAGGTTCATTCAACATGGAAAAGAATTGAGCAATATTTAAGTGTTTTGACACATGATGAAAATAATTGAAATGGAGATTTCTAACTCATGTGTTCCATGCTATGTACATAACCAGATTAGTCATATGCTATAGAATGTTATAAAGGGATAATTCATATGATGATTAGACAGAAGTGGGGGAGATCCTTATGTAATTTCTAGAAATGCTAAGGATATGTTTTCCTATGTAGTAATGACAAACTATTCGTTGTAATATGTTACACTAATAGTCTTGTCATATATTCAAATAATTTTACCTCAATAAAATAAGTGATGAACGGTAGCACAATAGGCTGGAATAAAGTTCCATTATGGATTTGAAAGAGTTTTAAAATTAAAGTATTGTGACGGATACTACAAAGGCTAAGTATATCGTTGTGTTGACAACAAATAATAAGAGTATTTTGTGTCAAGGAGTTCTTTATTGAAATTGGTGAATTTCCAAGAATGCTGACACTATGAAGCTACATTTTCACAATGTTAGTAACATTGGTTTAAGTTGAGAAATTAAGGTTTCACCGGTTGACCAAATATATACAAAGCCATTTCATTAGAGAATGAGTGATGTGTGTAGACGCCCAAGAACATGCAAATACAATAGGACCTGAACAATTCATATATTTTTTTGATGTTTACCACATGCGAAGCATGGTAATAACACTGAAACGCCATATGTGTTAAGTGCTTACAAACTAGATTATTGTCTAGTGCAAGTGGGAGTCTGAAGGGAATATGCCCGACAGGCAATAATAAAGTGGTTATTATCTTATTTCTTGTTTATGATAAATGTTTATTTCTCATGCTAGAATTGTATTAACCGGAAACGTTGATACATGTGTGTTAAACAAACAAACAATGGTTCCTAGTAAAGCCTCTGTTTTAAGTAGCTCGTTGATTAATAGATGATCAAGGTTTCCTGATCATGAACATTGGATGTTGTTAATAACGGGGTCATGTCATTAGAAGAATGATATGATGAACATAGACCCAATATCAAGATAACAATACGATCAAGTCATTTAGTTTATATTGTTATATATTGCGTAAGAAGTAACTTATTCCTTAGACCATGATATCATGCCAATCACTGCCACCGGAAGGGTGCTTTGATGTCATCAAGCGTCACACCGTAACAGGGTGACTATAAAGGTGCCGTTAGGTATTCGGAAAGTATTAGTTGAGGATCATGGATCAAGAGTGGGATTTGTCCATCCAAAATGACGGGGAGATATACTCTGGGCCCTCTCCGTGATATCACATCGACACCGCTTGCAAGCACGTGATATGATCACAAGAATGTTATATCATGGGAACGAGAAAAGAGTACTTGTCGGTAACGAGATTGAACAAGGTATGGTTGATACCAGTGATCGAATCTCGGACAAGTAAAATATCGCGAGACAAAGGGAATAGTTCACGACGTTTATGGTTCACACGATCACGAGAGTCATCGTTGAATATATAGGAGTCATCACGGATCCCCAGATCCCACTGTTGATTATTGGTCGGAGAGGAGTCTCAATCATGTCTATCTTATTCGCGAACCGTAGGGTGACACACTTAAGGTTCGGTGACACATTTGAGAGGATACGGAATATCGAAGAATGTTTTGGGCAGCACCGAAATTGTTTCGGGGAAAATTGAAAGAGTTTAAGGGGTTTTTCGTCGAATGGTTGTTAAAAGAATTAACAAATGATTTGAGGTTCTATATGCAAATGTTTGTTAATGTAATTAACAAATATAAATAAATAAATAGAAATGTTTTATTTATTTATTAAAGAAAACCTTTGGATTTTCTAAGTGGGAAATTAAGGGAGCATGCGTGGGTGTGAGTGGAGCTTCCACTCAAATGAAGAGGGAAGAAGTGGGGCACCACCATGGCTGGCCGCACCCCACCCTTGGTATGCCTCCCCCTCCCCTATAAAAGGAGGTTGAGGGCTCCTCTTCCTCATACACTTGTCCCACCTCCCTTCCACTGCACCCGCTGATCCATTCCATGGTCTCAAGCTTGGCGAAGTCCTGACCGTGGGATTCTTCACCACCACCATACCGTCGTGTTGTTGGAGTTCCAAGAAATCCTCTACTTCCGCCTCCCCGCTGGTTCGAGAGAACAGAGGTCGTCATCAACCGTACGTATGACCGATCACGGAGGCACCGTCGGATTGCGGTGCACATCTTCTCGCTCTCGGGATCGGTGTGAGTACGACTACGCCAACAACAAGATTTGATCTCGCAACGCTTTGTGTCTTCGAGGGTATGCTATTCTAAACTCTTTCTCCCCGTTACTTTTCATCTCCTAGATTTGTTCTTGGCCCTTCGGGTTTATCGCACGTAGGGATTTTTTTGTTTTCTGTGCAATGTACCCTTCAGATGTAATCAAATATCCTTCAAGACAGTGATTAAAATATGATCTCGCGGTATGAGGATTGGTGTACTGTATCTTATTAATATTACAACACTGAACATAGCGACACAATCACATTGCAAAAATTATAATGGGGTTGTCCATTATTTCATTCAATCAATAAAATGACTTCATTATCAATTGACGTAATTGTCACATGATCGTGAAACCTTCAATCGACAATGTCCAATGAACTAGTGTGCCTCCTTTTTGTTGCATGTTGTTATTTTATCATTTCTACAGAGAAGATGAAATAAAGCAAAGAGTTTTTGTTTCACATAACTGACATTTTTTCAATTAAAATAATATGTTGCACATTTGTTTTCTTTTTGGGGGTTTCAAGATACATGGGGCAAAAAAATGGCTACAACATGGTCACTTTTTTTATCTCAATATACACCGTTTATTTATTTTTTCGTAAAGAAAAATTCTTCAAACCTGATACGATCTAGTATGCTTTTATTCACAGTCTTGGTGACCTCATATAACTCAATGTGTTTTTTTTGTCTACTATTTTTTAGTAAAGGAGGAGGAGAAGGAAGGATGCACTGCAATGTGTGTGGGTCCCTGGGCAGCCAGTGCAAGGAAAATACTAGGAGGTGTAGCTTGTTCTACGCATATATCGACAACAACTACCTAGAATCAATGTACATTTCATTTTCCACTAGGTTTTCTATCTTTCTCAATTCAACTTTTTTTAAGTTTTATAATGTCTCAACTTAAATCGTTACAGCAGCTAGAGCTGCCACGAATTACTTTTTCTATGTGCTACATTTTTTTTTTTGTTCTTAGATTGTTCCTTGTTTTGTGAGGAAGCAGGTAAATGGAAATGCTTGGCAAACTGTTTCTTGCCATAGATTTAGATGAAGAGGAGTTTATTTTTAAACTGAAGAAGGGCATGCACACAACTCATATTTATGGGCCTGGTTATAAAAAATTCTTAACCAAATATGAGTTGAATGCTGGTGACATGGTTAGGGTGGAGCTAGACCAGCCTCCTCCATACTTTCATATCAAGGTAGAAGCTTACGAAGCATCCCCAAAAAACAGTGAAGATGATTCTGAAGATCAAAGTGCAGATGTCACTAAATATGAGAGTGAGGACGACACTGAAGATAATGCTTTAGATTACGAAGGAATCGTTCCTGTTTTCACTAAGGGCCTGAAGCTCACTGCTGCTCAAACTGAAACAATGGATTTCCGTATTGCTATGCGTGGTTTCAGCATGGGAGTTTTTTGTTCAAAACTTTACTGAATCTGACGTCTCGCATGTCAGATAGTACACCTTTTCCATTAGATTTTTTTTGTTTTTTCTATTTTATTTCATTTATTTGCATCTATGTTTTTTAATTTTTCTTTTGCCTACAACACATCCCAAGAGGGTGGTTTCTGTGTTGAAGATCAAAAGGAAAGGCTGGGCGATTCTTTGGGTTGGTGATAGTGACATTAATCATGAAGTAGCCGTCTACACATCGAATACTCGCAGAATCAGATTCAAGGCTAGATGGGTGAAGTTTGTCCAAATGTTCAACCTGGAAGCGAGCCTTGTTCTTCTTGTGCTGTTTCGCATGGACTACAATGGTTTTGTTAAAATTTCATTTGACGTGCTGTATTCTATGCATGTTTAGAGCCGAGTTAACAATATCAGACTTTGCAAGTTTGCACTATCTTTGGTGTATTTTCGTTTTTCAGTATTGTCATCTCCTAATTTGGTGACAATAACAATGTAATTCGTGATGAACTTTATTCTATCTTCTACTAGTATTACATATGGACTTCTGGGGCGCAAAGGTAACTGATGATTTGTCCGGTCTGAGATCTAGTGATTTGAATGTCATCTGTGTTTAATCAGTATGTGGTATTTTTAAAGGAGTTTAATGATACAAAGGTTCAAGGTGTCAGAAGGAAATCCTTTTGTTTTGTCTGGTGTTAAAGAAAAATGTCAGTAATATCTGCATTTCTTTTGTGCTATCTAGAATTTTTGCTTCAAAAACATGCATTTTGTCTCTAGATTCACAAACACTTGTTAGGTGCTAACTACAAGTGCTAACTATAGATCTAGGGAAATCTAGATTGCTGCTCAATCTATGACTTCACGCTCTCATGTGATGCAGGCATCCAAGTAGTTTTGCTAGCTAGGCATGAGCTGGCTAGGCATCCAAGTAGTTTTGCTAGGCAGGAGCTGGCCCCAAGGGAAGTGAAAGGTGCAGCACTAGCCTGCACTGTAGGTGGATGCACTTTTTTTTGCTCTGGTAAGCATTGGATCCCTGAATGACTCCATGTTCATCTTCATCCATGATTGGATTCCCCCTCTGAACGGTCTTTTTTTTTCTGATCTGTTCTTTTTTTTTGCGAAAACGCAAAAGCTTTGCGTTTCATTATATTGATAGAAAGAGAGTTTAAATGTACAAGCCTACGGGAAGGCCACCCCACCGATACAACTCGACCCAAAGCACAGAGAATCTAGCCTAGGGTAGGAGCAGACCGAGCCCTTTCGCCCCCGCTTGAACCCAGTCGCGGGCTTCTGCTTTAATGGTAGTGAGCAGACCGCCCACCGACGGGGTCGCGTTGTCGAAGACCACTGAGTTGCGTTGTTTCCAAATCCACCAAGCCGAGAGCATGATGAGCGAAGAGACGCCCTTGCGTAGCAGGCGAGGGGTGGAAAGTATGGTCTGGTGCCACCAACCAACAAAGTCGTCATCGACAGCCGGGGGTGTAGAGGTGGATCGGATCCAAGAGAGAACCTCGTACCACAGAGATCGGGAGAAGGAGCATCCCGTGAGGATATGGGACATCGTCTCAGGACACTGGTCGCATAACGGACACCGTGCGGGGTGGGGTAAGGCGCGGTTCGCAAGCCTCTCTCCGGTCCAGCAACGGTCCATACATGCGAGCCACAGAAAGAACTTCACCCGCGGCGGGGCCCAGGTCTTCCAAATGAGCTTCCAGTTTGTGGACTCAATAGCGCCGCGGAACAGGGCCTCGTAGCAAGATTTCGAGGAGTAGACAGCGTCCCCTGTCCAGCGCCAGAGCATCTTGTCCGCCGTCTCGGTCAGCTGGGTCCTCTGCGTGAGTCTCCAGGTCTGAACATATTGCCACAGTGCAAGGGGGTGCATGCTCCCACTATGTCCCCAATCCACCGGCGCTCGAGCAGCGCCTCTCTCACCGTCCGGCGCTTCCAGCGCCTTTTAGGAACCATAGCGAATAGGGCCGGTGCCAGCTCTTTGAGCGATTGGCCCTCAATCCATTTGTCCACCCAGAAGAGCGCCTCCGCTCCATTACCCAGTGACATCACCGTGGAAGCCTCGAAGATGTCGTGCTCCGCCTTGGAGAATTGAATGTCCAGGTTTTTCCAGGGTCTGTCTGGGTCTGAGCGCTTCCTCCATAGCCAACGCACCCGGAGGCTAATGGAAGTACGTGACAGGTCGGGAATGCCGAGCCCCCCCAAGTGCAGGGGGCGGCAAACCCGAGCCCAGTTCACATGGCAATGCCCGCCCTTGGCCTCTGCCCTACCCACCCAAAGGAAACCGCGGAGTATCTTCTCAATCTTCTTCAGGCATTTCTTGTTGACGCTCAGAACCATGAGCTGGTGTAGGGGGATCGCTGCCAGAACGGCCTTGATCAGCGCGAGTCGCCCCGCCTTTGGCATCATTGCCGCCTTCCAAGAGGGGAGTTTGTCTGCCAGCCTGTCGACGATGGGCTGGAGGGACTCGCTGGAAGGCCTACGGAGGCCCAACGGGATTCCCAGATATTTCACCGGGAACTGGGCGACCTGACACCCTATGGTAGCTGCCGCGAGGGCCGTCTCCTCATCCGAACACCCAATCGGGGAGATCGAGCCTGAGGATACCACTGATCGCGTGAAGCTCAGTAGGCTCAGCGTGGCAGAAGATAACCACATCATCCGCGTAGATAGAGACCGCGGTGGTCGTGTCCCGACGGGTGAGCCTTCGTAGGATCCCTAACTCGGTGGCTCGGACAAGCAACCTATTCAGTGTGCGCATCACAAGGACGAACAGCTGCGGGGATAAGGAATCCCCCTGTCTCAGGCCCTTCCGATGCCAAATGGAGGGGCCCGGCTCTCCGTTGAGTAACACCCTGGAACTCGCCGAGGAGAGAAGAATGACCACCCAAGCGCAAAACCTCTCCCCGAACCCTAGTCTCCGAAGCACCTCGAAGAGGAGACTCCAGGAGACTCCAGGAGACCGAGTCAAACGCCTTGGCGATATCAAGCTTTAGCATCACCCTGGGTTCCTTTAACCCGTGAAGCAGCCTCGCAGTTTGCTGGACCAACATGAAGTTGTCGTGGATGCAGCGTTTGCGAATGAAGGCGCTTTGATTTTGTTCCACCAGTTTCCCAAGTAAAGGGGCCAGCCTGAGGGACAGGGTTTTGGCGACAAGCTTGGCGAAAATGTGGATAAGGCTGATCGGCCGGTAGTCCCCCACAGCAGCCGCGTCCGGGCGCTTGGGGATCAAGATCATCAGGGCTTGGTTTAATCCCTGGAACCCTCTGCCGCATCTCGAGAAGAACTTAGCGAACGCGGCCAAGAAGTCCTCTTTGATTATACCCCAGCAACTCTGCAGGAACTCTGCAGTAGTTCTTGGCGATTCCTCCCCGGCGGTCGGCGGCTCTGTTTGTTTCATGAATAAGAAGAATTCATGCTATCCATGTACATCTGGTGCGTGAGGGAGATCCTACATGCTCCCCCAGCCATTCAGAGCCCATTTCACGTGCGGTGAGGAATTTTTGCTCAACCAATCGTTTGGGCTTTTTAAGCGGGCCAGACAAGATACCGGAAACCCTACTAAATTGTTTTTTTTTTGTCGAGGCTTTAAATACAGAAGTGACACAGAAGAACACACAGAGACACGCGCGCGCAAATTTGGATTTCATTTTATCGTACCTAAACAGACACGCTTCATCATGGTATTGGTGGAAAAAAGTGACTATGGTCCAATTGGTTTACATCTGACTGTGAATTAGACAATCCCTTACCATACTAGTAACAGTGCACGTGCAATGCACGTGTAATCTTGGTAATTTGTTTGATCATCATACATTATTTTTTGGCGTCCGATTGATTTGCCCCGTTTTAAACAACCAAAGTTATATTTTATTTATTTGGTGGCTCTTTATGTGATGAAAGAACCAAGTAATCTAATTGACATGATTATGGATAATGATTTTGGTTATCGTAGGCAAGGCAATAACAATATTATTAAAATCATGTAGATATACTGAAACAAATTACAGTCACCTAATACAAGGATACAAAAGATCCATATCTCTTTCATCCAAGCGAAAATGGTACTAAAAGTCTACAAATATTTCCTTCAACGGCTTGGGCAGGACACTGTAGTTCAGCGGCAGCGGCAAATCCAGTGGAGTCAGGCAGGGCGAGGGTGGCGACAGGGGCAGGGGCGTGCAGGCGCGTGCGGCGGTGGGCAGGAGAGAAAGTTACTTGTTTGTGTTTGCAAACCTCTGACCTTTGATGTTGTGCTATGAAGGAGAGTGCCAAAGGATATTCTCTAGCTTTGCATCTGCATCATCCCATGAAAGATTTTGTATCACAGCTACATCGGTCAGTTATCGAGAGAGCTGGAACACAATCGAAAGAACTACACTAGTTGACCACAGACTGACTATTAGTACTACCGAAAGAATTACAAATAGAAAACATCAACCTGATGAATCAGATCCACTAAACAAGCTGATGCATTAGCCACACCATTTGAGTGTGTAAGAAAAATCATAAAAAAAGATAAGCAGAGTTGTAAACGACCAATGAATTAGCTGTGCAAATGGCGTAAGTTGTTGAGCATTAGTCCACGATCCCAGGAATAACATGATGTAAGTGCTATTTTAGGTAAATCTGAAAAAGGACACGTTCCCGTTTAACCCAATTTATAATATATTCCAAGGACTAATGCAAGAAAGTTGAGTGGACTTGGCAGTGGTACAACGATTGAGTTAAAAGACTTGCAGGTCGTATGAAGATCATGCAGGCTCTGTTCCGATCAGGAGTTGAATCTTCCATTTGTTCAGAAGACAGTGACCTATTCTTGAAGACAATGAACTGAACCTAAGACAATCTGAATAAATGACCTGATTGTAGGCTATCTAAAAATGAGCTGAATTTTTGGCAAAGGATGCCGTCAGACCTGAAGAAAGTCGAGCAGCTCGCGGCGTTCTCGCGCAGGGCAGATGGAGGGTGTAGACGGCGGCGTGTCCTTGCTGGGGTGGCGCGAAATCTGTCGCACAGGGAGAGTGGCGGCGTTGGCCTGTCCTCGCGCGGGATGGCGGGCAGTCTGCCGCGGCGGGGGTATACAAGAATAAAGTTGTCTGTGAATGAATCCCAGATATCAAGATCGGTTCCATCTGAGAATGCCGTCGTATTTTCCATGATGGGGAGCGATGGCACCAAGGCCCACCACTTCCCTTGAGTATGCATTACAGAACTTCAAAGATTGCAAAAGAAAAAAAGTAAATAGTGCAAAACGCAAGAACCTGTATCGTGTAAATACTGCAGATCCAATATTGATGATCAAATAGTTGAAGTTATCTCACCAGGCACAATCTTGACTGCGGCAGCCTCTTTTTCTATCGTGTCTACCAGATTTTTTGACCTTCTGTGCATCCTCAATTGCTGGAAAATCAGATGGGGCTCCCAACGGTTGTGATTTTTTTTTATGAGGATGGGCTTCGTTGAAGTGACATGGCTTCACCAGCATCCGCTCCGGCGACGCCGCCAGCAGTCTACGCATGTCATATCTTTGGAGAGACGTTCGACACTCGGAAGTGGGATGGGAGGATGGGATAGACGGAGGACCAGACGTGGCGGCGACACTGAGAATCTGGGAGGAAGAGAACTATGGAGGGAGGGACCGACACCATGACTGGAGATGGGCCATCTCAGATGGCGGCGGCGAATTTCCGGCACCAGTCCTCTCACAGATTAGGAGCGCAACCAGATTCCGCCACGAAGGCGGCGGCGCTGGCGTGCGAGGTGAGTAGCGATTGAGGAGGTAATTAGAGGTGGTGAGGACCTAATTAGCAGCGGGGTGAGGGCGTTGTGTGCCTGTACATCACCGATTTTTTTTGACAGTTCGATTAAGAGCATCAACTACGGAGACTATTGGGGTATCAGAGCAGACAATACATCATTGGGTAATCTTGGATCGTTAGATATAGTCAATCGTACGGTTGATGTTATTTGGATCTGACCCTCTGGGTCTTTTTATATTAGTGTAGATGTAGATGTAGATGTAGATGCCAAAACTTTGGGGCAAGCATATGAGGCGGGCTTGCCGTCCTATATATTGAGGTTGGAAAATTCAAAAAAAAAAAGCTTTGGGGCAAGCCGGTTTCAAAGGAATGGGGATTCTCAATGATACGATAAAATTATAGTAAAAATGATAGATGATGTGGATAGTGACAACGCAAGGCGGGCCTCGAACGAACAAGGAAGGAAAACAATTTCTTTCCCGCGGAGGATTTTACGCTCCCACTCTCCGGTTTCCAACGTGCACCGTGCGCCCCTCGACTAGGACAGCGATGGGTGGCCCCTACCATTTTTCTTATCTTTTTCCGAGTCTTCTCCTCCACATATTTTTCTCTTGTTCCTTCTCCCATCCCCGCTCTCCAACAACTCCGCCTCCCATGTTCATCTCCCGCCGGGGAGAGGCCACCGATGACCCTGCTCCTCCGTCTCAGCGCAAGGTCATCGTCGTCCCTGGTCGTCCTCCGAGGTAGACGCGCGAAGGCTACCACACTCCTCAACGCCGGTGACACGGGCTGCTCGTCCTCCGAAGCGGCCGCGCGGAAGTAGCCATGGTCCTCAACGTCGGCGGCACGAGAAGCCCGGCATTATATCGTTACGTGGTTCACGGCCCCGCCGTCGAGGCGGTTTCTATCGCGGTGGCTCTCAGCCCCGATACTGCTCATCACATCGAGTTTGTCTTCCAGGTCGCCGGTGCTACGAGATCCCCGGCGTGGTGGTGCTACGTGGGACGTCAGATTTTCCTATAAAGCTATAATAGGCTGAATTCTTTTTGCTACAAAAGATCTGTTCGATGAAATAATGATGATGCTACGAGGTCTCCGCCCATGTGTCTAGGGACGGTCCTGAGTTTTTTTGGGGCCAGGGGCGAAAATAAAAAGGAACCCTTAATATAAAATATAATTATAATAAATAACATATGTATATTAAAATGCTATGAAGCTTAAATATGTGAGAAATATATGAAGACTATACAAACTTACAAATATCATGTCAAAAGTTCTTAAAATTTATGTACATGCAACTCCGATGTTGATTGTATATGAGTATAATACTTGGTAGCGGCTCTGATGGGGATCATATCGTCGCGGTTGCTGATGGCCACACCGAAGTTTCCTCTCGGTGATTAGGCCTCTCACTCTCGGCGTGGCCGCATTAGGACCGATGCTAGGCATTCTTCAGGGTGCAATAAAACGGTGCGTGCACTCGTAGATCCGACTTGCATTTACGACATGTGATTTTTTAACTGATTTATCACACAAGTGTTAGATGTCCCTGTCGGGGGGTTACCCCCGAGTAGGGTTAAGGCAAGTACTAAGGGCAAGGTCAGAAGAGGCGTTTGGCAGAGTAGCGGGCTACCCGGTACTCGCTACCCGGTCGACTGCTATTCGGCCATACACACTGATGGCCAGGAGAAAGAATCAAGAAAGTTACATTCTTCCGAGCAGAGGAATTGGTCCAAGTAGAGGGGGTGAGTTCCTACTCGGGCCAGAAGTCAAAGGAGCCGTTCTGACACAGGATCCCGCGTATCCTGGGTCCGTACTGGCGCACTGTTCATCTGCAGAGCGCGTGCTTATCCGCGCCAGGGTGTCAGCAGGACGGTGCAGGTTAGGGGGTCTACCCTGTGGCCGTGACAGTGATAACAGATCATGGACTTGGTTTTGCACAACGACTTTGCACACAAGACAAACTAGGAAGCCAAAACTGTCAGCGAGAAGCTGAAAGAACGCAGTGTGCACACTATTTCGACATCCGGCTGTACTTTCCATCTTGGACGTATTCGGCTGGGCACCAGTATATAAGGTGCCCTGCCTCCTCCTGTGCGAGGGTCGCTTCATTCAGTATTTTGCATCACGTAGAAAGAAGAGTGGCTACTCGGCTGTAGGCCAAATTGTACTGTGGCTACTCGGTGGAACACACATATAAAGAGAGAAAGGCAGGAGTAGGGGTTTTACCTCCACACGAGGGTCCTGAACCTGGGTAGATCTTGTTGTTTGCAGTGCTTGACTCATCATACACGCGGCTACTCGCTGCGTGATCCCTCCCCGAGCACCTCTAGCGTCCATCGACCCTAGATCTTTAGCCATCCTATGGCATCTGTCGTGATACCAACACGACAGTTGACGCCCACCGTGGGGCAACCAGCGGCGCTGGCTGGAGTTCACGTTCGGACGGGATCTATTTCTGCTACTGGGGAGCGCGTGGTCTGTGGCCTTGTCCACAGATTCGGCTCCTTCGACTTCGTCACCGACAACACCGGCGATTTCGGCGGCAGGGCCATGCCGGAGGGCGGCTCGGTGCTCTCCTTCGGTTCGCACCTCGTCTACGTCGCCACCACCGTCGTCCGCGAGTACCCTGAGCTGGTGCTCGTCGCGGAAGATCCCCCTGCTGTCATTGCTGCCCGCCGAAAGCCAACTGGCTGTTCTGCGGACAGCGTGGAAGTGCTGATGACCGGCCTGGCTATCGCTGCCGGGAAGGGCGCAGCCGCAACCGCGGCAGTCGTCGAGGAGCCTGCTGGCCCGAGTGAGCCTCCGAGAACGCACAAGCCCTACGACGCGCCTCACAACATCCCGGGCTACATCCCTCCTTCCACGACATCGACGATACCGGCATCCGCCGTGCGAGTGGGCATGCCGCCTCCCACCGAGCTCGAGCTCATGACCATGAAGGCGCAACTCGATCAGCAGCGCCAGGCGCTGCTCGCCAAGCAGGTGGAGTTGGAAAAGGTTAGGCTCGAGCTTAACCTGGACCAGAACGAGTACAACAGAGCTCACGGCTTTATGCCTGTGGTTAGGAGGCCTGTCAAGGCAGGCACCACTCGTCGCAACCTAGGCACCGAGATGGCAGCAGTTGGTGAGACTGCTGGCCAAGATGATAGCCAAAACACCGCTACCACCAGACCCAAATACAGCACCCCCGCCAAAACCCTTAGAGCTGCTCAGGCTGTAGCTGCTGAGTTGCCGCATCTCGTTGGCGACGCGCGCGTTAGGCAGTAGGAGAGGCTCAATGAGCTAGTGCTAGAGGCTGCTAGGCAGAACGAGGAGTTCCGGAAAGCCAATC
Source organism: Alopecurus myosuroides (assembly GCA_028641055.1). NCBI lineage: Eukaryota > Viridiplantae > Streptophyta > Magnoliopsida > Poales > Poaceae > Alopecurus > Alopecurus myosuroides. The sequence goes on from CM054060.1 coordinate 265,456,790, forward strand.
CGGGTGCTGGGGGCTTCTCAGGTGGTGCATTCGCATGCGGTCAGATCTAACGATCAGGCCTCATCACCGCATCCCAGCCGTGAGAGGGACCGGAGTGGTTACTCTGGCAGAGACAGGCAGATGCAGGTGTACGACACGGCTGTCGCCGCGAAACAGCACGCTGTGCCGCGACAGTCCGGTCAAAAACACAATACGGCAGGAGCAGGCTATCAAGCCCATAAAGCTCACAACAAGACGCGAGATGGAGATCGCCCATGCCCTTCTTGGCATCAGGTTGCTCAGCCTACTCGGGAGAGGCCGCAGCAGCCGGCTACCGCTCAGCCGCGTGCGGTTGTGCCAGTAGCCAACCCGGTGGAGCAACGTGCAGCTATGCAGGTGGACAGATATGATGATGGCTACTCGGCTATGGGGTTGGCTGGCTATGATATCATGGATCGCGTGGGTGAGCTTGTGCTGGAGCCCAGTGATGCCAGGTACAAGCTGGACCGGATCAATCTGTCCGCGCGACTCGAGAACACGGGGCCGCCCGGCCCAGAGTGCTTTGGCCCCCGCATCATGAATGAACCATCTGTGAAGCAATTCCAGCTCGCCAGAGGGACCAAGTGCTACAACGGCAGCACCAAGCCGGAAGATTGGCTCAATGACTATGTCACAGCCGTGCATATCGCAAACGGCAACCGGAGATGGGCTGTGCGGTATGTTCCGCAAATGCTTGAGGGCCCAGCTCGGACTTGGCTCAACAACCTGCCCAAGAACAGTATCAATTGCTGGCTGGACTTCTCGGAGGCCTTCATCAGCAATTTCACCAGCACCTACAAGAGGCCGAATAGGCCGCAACAGTTATCTGCTTGCAAGCAGCGGGAGGACGAGACAGACCGCGAGTATCTTACTCGATGGAGCACCTTGAGGAACACCTGTGAAGGTGTGAATGAGGCCCAGGCCATCACTTGGTTTGCGCAGAGTTGCAGGCATGGCAGCATGTTGTGGCAAAGGCTATAGAGAGAAATACCGAACACTCTCGCTGAGACCATCAAGATTGCGGATCAGTACGCACTCGGCGGCCCAACCCAACCCTTGATGGACTCCGCTGAGCCGAGAAGAAACTACAACAACAACAAGCGCAATGAGTTTCGCAAGTAGCGCAGAGGTGACCGGATTGGTACCCGGTACGATCCTGAGGAGGTGAATGCTGTGGCTATAGGAGCTGGGAGTAGCCAGAGGCAGAAAACTGCTGGAGCCCAGTACGGGCAGAACCAGAATCAGGGCCAAGGCATCCTGAAGCCGTACAATACTCCCCAGCAGGGTAGCGGCAACTCGGGTCCTGTTCAGAACTTTGTCTTCAAGGACATGAGGGATGGCCCATGCAGCTTCCACACTCGGCATCCCGCTAGACCTGCCAACCACACTACTCAGCAATGCAGCTGGTGGGAAGAGATCAAGAATGAGGGCCTGCCTCCTCCTCCTCCTCTGCCAGCTGCGAACGCCAATGTGCAACCTATCAGAGCAGCTGCTGCTAGGCCTCCAGCATTCCCGAGAAGAGAGAACGTCAACCAGGTGGCGTTAGGCGCCAACCGCAACAACAACAATAGTAACCGCAACTTCAACAACAACAGCAATCGCAACTTTGTCAACAACAACAACCGCGACAACGGCAACAACGACAACTATGATGCGGAAGGCCGCAACCAGTACCAGGAGCATCACGAGAGCTACATGATCTTCACCTCTGAGCCCGCCGATAAGCAGTCACTTCAGAGGCGCGCGATGGAGGTCAATGCTGTGATCCCTGCTGTTCCCCACTACCTGCACTGGTGCAACCAAGAGATCACATGGTCCAGAGCAGATCATCCTAAGGTGATGCCCAACCCGGGTAGCTACGCCTTGGTGGTGGATCCCACCTTCTTGGGTACTCAGAAGAATGTCAGATTCAGCAAGGTGCTGATTGACAACGGCAGCAGCATCAACATCATGTACAGGGACACGCTCGAGAAGCTCGGTATGGCCGAGAACATGTTGCTACCCATCAGGACCACTTTCCACGACATTGTGCCAGGAGTTTCTTGTTCTCCGATTGGCCGCGTGTGGATAGACGTTCTATTCGGCACCAGGGAGAACCGCCGCACAGAGAGCCTGCAGTTCGAAGTAGTTGATCACCAGAGCCCCTACCACGCCCTACTCGGCAGGCCGGCTCTAAGCAAGTTCATGGCCTCTACTCATGCTGCCTATCTGAAGATGAAGATCCCTGGTCCCAATGGCGTGATCACCATCTCTGGTGATTACAAGAGATCTATGGAGTGTGCCTCTGCTGGTTCTCAGTTGGCGGAGTCTATGGTGATTGCTGCCGAGAAGAAGAAGATACATGATGTGGTGGCTATGGCGCAAGCAGCACAAGGTGGTGCGCCCGGCATGCCGAGTTCCCAGTACGGGACGGCATTCCAGGCGTCCCAGGAGACGAAGAAGGTCCAGGTCGACCCCGAATTCCCCGACCGTGTTGCCATCATTGGCGCAGGGTTGGAGGAGAAATAGGAAAGCGAGCTCATCCACTTCCTCCATGAGAATCGGGACGTGTTCGCCTGGTCCAATGAAGATTTACCAGGCGTCCCGAGGGAGTTAGTTGAGCACTCGCTACATGTGCGTCCTGACGCCAAACCAGTAAAGCAGGCTATGCGCCGCTTCGGAGATGAGAGAAGGAAGGCCATCGGTGATCAGATCACCAAGCTGCTGATAAGTAATTTCATCATGGAAGTGTTGCATCCGGATTGGCTAGCCAACCCGGTCATGGTTGAGAAGAAGAAGGAGGACGCCAAGGCCGCTACCGCGTGGCGCAAGTGCGTCGACTACACCGACTTGAACAAGGCCTGCCCCAAGGATCCTTTTCCGCTACCCCGCATCGATCAGGTGATCGATTCCACTGCTGGTTGTGAGCTTTTGTCTTTCATAGATGCCTACTCTGGTTTTCATCAGATAGCTGTCAACCCTGCTGATCAAATAAAGACTGCTTTCATTACCCCGTACGGGGCTTATTGCTATCGTGTCATGTGCTTTGGGTTGCGGAATGCTGGTGCTACTTATCAGAGATGCATGCAGAAATGCTTGCATGATCAACTCGGCAAGAATGTGCAGGTGTACGTAGATGACATTGTCATCAAAACGATTAAAACACATACTCTGCTTAGTGACCTTGAGGAAACTTTTGCCAACTTGCGTAAATATAAGATGAAGCTGAACCCGAGTAAATGCACCTTTGGCGTCCCGGCTGGCAAGCTGCTCGGCTTCTTGGTATCCAGTCGGGGCATTGAGGCCAATCCTTCAAAGATAAAAGCTATTGAGAGCATGTCTTTGCCGAGATCCCTGAAGGATGTGCAAAAATTCACTGGTTGCTTGGCATCTCTGAGTCGTTTCTTGGGCAGAATGGGCGAGAAGGCCCTGCCTCTGTATCAGTTGATGAAGAAAAGTGACAAGTTCGTCTGGACACCACAAGCTGATGTGGCATTCAATGAGCTAAATGCGATGTTGGGTAGCGCTCCCATCTTGGCTAGTCCGCTACCCAAAGAGCCAATGCTGTTATACATTGCTGCTACCAATCGGGTAGTCAGTGTGGTAATTGTGGTGGAGCGAGAAGAGGAAGGCAAGAGCATGCAGCGGCCAGTATATTATCTCAGTGAGGTGCTGTCCAGTTCCAAGCAGAACTACCCGCATTACCATAAGATGACTTACGGTGTGTACCTGGGCGCTAAGAAGCTGAAGCACTATTTCCAGGAGCATCCTATCACTGTGGTGAGTTTTGCTCCCATCTCGAATATTATGGGCACCAAAGAAGCAAGTGGCAGAGTAGCCAAGTGGGTAATCAAGTTGGCCGCGTACGCTCCTGCATACGCGAGAAGAGAATCCATCAAGTCACAAATTCTGGCGGAGTTTATGGTGGATTGGGCTGAGGTGCAGTATGAGCCTCCTTCTCCTGCAACCAATTACTGGAAGATGCATTTTGATGGCTCCAAAGTGAAGGAAGGCCTTGGTGTTGGCGAGGTTGTCGAATCCTTGACTCTACAAATCCCTTCGGTGAACCTTCCGGGTTTCGATTGGGAGAACCCATGAGCGCTGGTGGAATCGTCGGCTAGACAGGGGGCGAGATTTACCCAGGTTCGGGGCCCTCGAAGAGGTAAAACCCTTACTCCTGCCTCCTGTTGATCTGTATTAGATGATTAGATCGGTTATAGATTGCTCGAATCGAGAGTAGATCTCGAGTTTCAAGGCTAATTGGTCGTGCGGTATTGCTTGGTCCTCTCCTAGGGGGCTCTCCTGGCCTTATATAGATGGCCAGCTCACGAGTTCTACCCGGAGAGGACTCGAACCCTAGCTAGGTCGGTTTACAAGTTTCCTAGATTAACCCGCAAGTTAGTGCGGGTGGGCTTCATGTGGGCCTTCTGGAGTATTCCTTAGGCGCCTCTTCTTGGGCCTTGGTCTTGGGCCTGAGAGGGGGTGTCCTTACCCGCAGGGTCCAGGATCCATATCTTCGTCAGTAGCCCCCGAGCGTCTGCTCGATTGGGATTTTTCCAGTCGAGTAGACGGTCAAACCTTTCTTGATCTTCTCAGCTTGACCGCCATTGTTTTAAAAGGGGATGTTCCTTGTACCATAAGTTATCATGCTCGAGTATCGAACAACACAAGTGCCTGTTTTTACGGCTTTTTTCACAGAAGGATGTGGCACAGTAGCTTGGCTCTCCCGAGAGATCAGGGCCAATTAATTGCGACTAGGGCAAAAACATTCCTGGCCTACACAGATTCGAGACCTCCGACTCGAACCCGATGAGGTGATTGTTGCGACTGGGCCGTTGTGGACTTATCGAATCGAACTTAACCTATGAGGGTACCCGGCGCGTCCTCTAGGATTTTTCTTCGTGTTGTTGACACGGAATTATACCGGAGGACGCAGCTTTCGAGTGCAATTCCAGGCCCAAAAGAGAGATCTTTTTGGGTCTTACCTTCATATTCGAAGAATATGGCATCCGGATGTGCCTAGTCGGCTGAACAATCCAGGTTCTTATGATGTAAAATTATCATGTGTAGGAGAGGTAGATTCTTCCTACCCGATCGATTTGTGTGAGTTCCACATGAAAGAAGTTTCGTGCTGGAAGAAAAGATAAGTCCATATGAAAGAGTTTTCATGTTTGGAATGCTGTGCCCATACGAAAGAGTTTTCGTGTATAGGGTATTTTTCTCTTGTTCGAAGAGGTTTTGCTTCATGAATTGTTCATAGAAAAGTTGCATTTATCCGAAGGCATTGTTGTTCGTACGAAGATTTTTTCGTGTTTGAACTTCCAATCGAAAGATCTTGATTTTGAATGATGTATGCCATGACGTCATGGCGCACTCCTCTTCTCCCGATGGGACGTGACGGAGTGGTAGCAGATGGATGGCCCACCAGGTTAGCTTTTTGACCGGGAAACGAGACGTCGTTCCCTGTTTTCACGCGAACCGCGCAGTAAATGCGCACGATCTTCTGTTAAGATCGTGGCACAGAACAGCGTTGGCCGCCCCTTCGTTTCATCTTCACACGTGGTGGCTGTGATAAGCGCCACGTAGCGCATCGTACGGCTGAGATCGTCTCGCTCCGTGTATAAGTACGGGTCTTAGCGGTACGGTAAAATTTTCCCAGCTCTTTGCCTTCATCTTCTTCCTTGCGCCCATCTCCTTCTTCCTCGCGCTCGAGCTCGTGCTGCAAGCAATGGCTGGCGGAAAAAGACGCGGTGCTGTCACCTCTGCGTCCGGTGAACCTTCTGCGCAACCCGCGCCCCGCACCGGCGACTGGCGCTCCCCCAACACCACTGCGAAAAGCATCAAGGAGATGCAGCGGGAGGGATTGCTGCCGGCGTAGACGGAGAAGCGGGTTCGCCTCGGAAAAAAGGAAGAGGTACCTAACCCGCAATCGAACGAGCGCGTGGTCTTTGTTGACCACGTGTCTCGGGGTCTTTCCTTTCCTCTCCACCCTTTCCTCCTCGGGTTGCTGTATGTCTATGGCATATAGCTTCACGATCTTCCTCCGAACGCGGTGCAGCACATATCGTGCTTCATCGTGTTCTGCGAGTGCTTTCTCGGCATTCGCCCGCACTGGGCGCTTTGGAAGGCGCTCTTCAAAGTCCGGATCTTCCGCGAGAGATCGCGGGTGGAGTCTGAGCCCGGCGAACCACTTCGTACGGGCGGCTTCGGGATCCAAGCTCGACAGGAAGGCAGCTACTTCAACATGCATTTTGTCGACTCCGCCCAAAGCTGGCGGAAGAGGTGGTTCTACGTCATCGACAACAGCTCGGGTGGGATCGTGGAGTTCCACCCGTTCGCTGTTCTGACAACGCGAAAGTCCTGGGGGCACAGGATGTCAGCCGAGGAGAATCAGACCGTCGCGCCCTTACTCGCAAGAGTAGCTGCTCTCCGGGATCAGACTGCGGGAGTCGTGCTCAACGGGATGCATTTGGCGAGCATCTTCTTGAAGCGCAGGTCCAGCCTCTTCAGCAAAGGCCCTCCGCTATGTGGGAGTATCAAGGCTCAGAAGACCCCAGCCAAGTAAGCCGCGAGGAACTTTCGAATGTGGAATTCGAGAAGAAAATCGCAGGTATCACTCGACTGAAGGTGGGGGAGAAATTCCCCGATTGTTCAGTTGAAGCCTTTGCCGCTTCAAATCCTCCTCCAGCCGAGGTTAGTTTCTTCCTTCTTGTCTTTGAGTTGTTCCCTTTTTGTTCTGAGTCCTAGCCGACAAGTTTTTTCTCGTCTTCTCTGTCTGTAGAGCTTGGCTATGGCAGATTGCTACCCGCCAATTACGGGAGAGGAGGCTTCAGAGCTACCGTCGAGTCACCAGGATGGTGCGGTTGACACCAGTGTTGCCAACGCTTCGTCGAGCACTGAGCATGATTCTTCGGATGACGCGGAAGACTCGAATGGTGTCCCCCCCAAACGTCGTCGGGTGGATAATGACGAGGCTACTTCCAAGGACAATTCCTTGGAAGCATCGCCCAGTCAGGCCCCCGTCCTTGTGACTCCACTTCGTTCACTCACCCCTTCGCCTTCGTTTCCAGTGATGAACACCGCTTGGAACGCAGACTTGTTGGATGAGGACGAAGATGACGAGTAAGCCTTTTTCCTTGTTCTTGGTCGAACATTCTTTGAGCTTTCATCCTGATGCTTTTATCTTTTGCTGCAGACTATTAGTCCTCGCAGGTACGCTTCTTCCGTTCCTCCCGAAAAGAGGAACAAGGCAAGGGACGCGGGTGAAACTCCCACTGCGGGTACCGTCCAAAACTCCCCCAGAGCAGCCCCCAAAGCTGCGACTGCGGAACGTGAAGCCCCCAGCTTTGCCGCCAGGACTTCAGCTTCTAAGGAAGTGACGGAAAGCTCCGCGGATCCGCTCTTTCGCGCCACCGGCCAGGTAAACTTCGTCTTCCGTCTTCAAATTTTTATCGGGTGCACGACAGTGCTCCCGATGGGAGTAGCCCCCGAGGCTGTAGTCGATCGCATGCGGTCGGCTACAGGCTCAAAGTCTGGTTTACTTCTTCTTCATGATTTCATTCTTATCGGGTGCACGGCAGTGCTCCCGATGGGAGTAGCCCCCGAGGCTGTAGTCGATTGCGAATAATCGGGTACATGCTCCAATTTAATCCTTTTAACTCTTCTATCTTCGTGCTTTCGCAGTCGCTTGTTGATTCTCTTGCGGCGATTGGTCGCCGTGTCATTATCGCCGAGTCGGATTGCGAGTCACTTCGAACGGACCGTAGCCGACTTCAGACTGAGAACGACCTTCTCAAGGGTAGGTTTTATCATCTCCTTGTCTTCAGTATTCCGTCCATTCTTGATTTTTGATAAGTATTTCTTTGCAGCTCGACTTGAACTCTCGGAGTCCGAAAAGGTCAAACTCTTTGAGCTAGGAACCGCTCGGGAGGCCGAGCTGACGGCCATCCGACAAGAGCTGGAGGCTTCCCGCATGCAATCGGAAGATTTTAGCCGACAACTTGCGGATGCGCGGAAGGCCTTGAAGGAATTAGAGGAAGCTGGCAGTAAGGCCGATAACGACGTTGTCGCGTTCCTCCGTCCCCTCGCTGAGCGTTTCGCGGGTAAGTGTTTTGTACTCTTGCGACTTTGATCCTTTATTTTGCTGAACTTTGCTAAGCATTATTTTCTTCTTTTATAGGTCTTCTGGATGTCCCTCTAGCGATCCCTGGGCTCCAGCGGGTAGATGTGCTGACCGACACACTTGCCCAGCTTAAGAGGCACTCTGATGGAGTTTTCTCCTTGATTAGCGATGCTACTCAAGTGCTGGTGCAACTGCATGGTCGCCTTATCGCTAACGCCACTCCTGCACCCGCGCTAGATGATCTGTTGAAGGTCTTCTCAGAAGGCAATCTTCTGGATGCCTTCGCGGTCGCTCAGTCGGAGTCTGGTGCGAAGACCGCCATTCAATTTGCGTTGGCGCATGGAGTCGAAGGTTTGGAGGAGGCCTACTCATCTCTTCCAGTCGACCCCTCCACGGGCAAAAAGGTACGACTCTCTCGTTTTGGCGAGCAAGCCGCTATTCTTGCTCGGAAGCTATCTGAGATTTTTGCTCGACTGCGAGGAGGGGCGACTGCCGCTAGCGGGAGCACCAATGTAGTCTCATAGTTTTTCTTTTTTCTCCTTGATTGTAATGAACCTTGGGATGTATTCCCGTACCTTCGTTGTCTTTAATTTAAGAATTCGTCTTGAAATTTATTCCCCTTGTATGTGCGTTTGTCTCCCGATGGGAGTAGCCCCCGAGCGCTTGTCAAATGTGCGACTAGAAATAACTCGAGTAGGGCATCTTACTTCTTTCCTTGTATTCTTCCAGGCTACTGGGTTTGCCGCGGAAACGTCGGGTGGACGTGGTACTCCAGTATATCCACCTGTCGCCGCTGTTGGTACCTTTGCGGGCCTTCGTGATAAGGTCCAGGAGGGTGAGCGTAAGCTAAAAGCTTTGCGCGGGGTAGCCGATGTGGCGAAATCCAAACAGAAATTAGCGGCTGAGCGCGAGCAATTTCTGATGGATGAGTTGGCTTCAGTCGCAAGGGATTTGCTCTGTAAGTAGTGCAGCCCCCGTGCCTTTTCCTTCCTTGTTTCCTTAGCTGACTGAGTATGTTTTTGCTCTTTCAGTCGTTAATCCGGATGACAGGGAAGAAAAGCAGTGGGTAGAAAACCACATTCATCGAGAGGCTAGGAGCTCAGAACCTCATGCGAACAACTTTTGGTCTGATCGCAGTCGAGGATTTGTGATGGCCACCTTGAAATTCCGAGTCATCCAGGCGAGAATTCTCGTGAGTTCTTTTCACGAGGTCTTGGTTGCGATGAATGCTGCTTTTTACCCGTTCAAAAGGGGTCCCGAGGACTGGAGCTATCTTCTCAGGCTGTTTGGACGTGAAGGAGAAGTTCGCGCGTGTGTGCGCAATCAGATGATTTGCGGCGCGGTCGTAGCTCTCACTTTTGTCCGGATATGGCATCCTGAGATGGATATTAACTCCATAGGCAGGCGTCCAGATTATGCGATTGACGATATCTCGCCTTACTATGATGCTGTTCGTCCTGCAGCGGAGAAAATTATCCGATTGACATCTGAAGAGGTAGATAGAGTGTTAGCGACTGAGAATGCTCAGCGCTTTGATTGATTGTCGGATGTAAATATCCTGTAATCTGTTTATAGTTTGTAAAAACTGTTGTAAGGTGTACGACCTTGTTTGTATGATGTTTTTCTGTGATGCCTAGTTGTAGGTGTAGCCCCCGTGTGTTTTATGGGGTGTGTACCTGTAACTTTTAGCATGTAAAGAACGAGAAGCTTCGAGTGAATATGATGAAGGAATCATGTTTTTATTGCAATGACTGAGAAGCCATGTATTCGAGCTACAGTAGTGGCTAGTATAGCCTTATTTTGTTGTCATAACAAGTAAATCTAGGGATAGAATTTGCGGAGGTGTGCAATATTCCAAGGATTGGAATAGATTCCTCCAGTCTCTGGATTTTTTAGCCTGTAGGCTCCACCTGGGATGACTTCGTGTATGATGAAGGGTCCTTCCCAAGGTGGTTCGAGCTTGTGTCCTTCCTTCTGTTTGAGCCCCAGCACCAGGTCCCCAACCGCGAATGCTCTGTGGCGTATGCGGCGACTATGATAGTTGCGCAAGGATTGCTGATATACTTCGGATCTTGCGAGTGCGATGTCTCGCATTTCGTCGAGTGCATCCATATCTTCTGCGAGTGCCTTGTTGGAAGTTTCTTCGCTGTAGGCTACAACTCGTGGGGCGCTGAATCGAACGTCCTCGGGAAGGACTGCTTCTGCCCCGTATACCATGAAGAATGGCGTGTACTTCGTCGATCGATTAGGAGTTGTGCGGAGGCTCCAGAGTACGGAGGGTAGCTCTTCTGCCCAATGTCCTGCAGCGGGGTGTAGACGATCGAGTAATCGCTTCTTGATGCCAGCCGAAACTAAGCCGTTGGATCTTTCGACTTGTCCGTTCGTTTGCGGGTGAGCAACGAAAGCAAACTTGAAATTGATGCCTTTTTCCTCGCAGAACTGTTGTGTTTCCTTTGCTGTGAAGTTTGTACCATTGTCTGTAATGATGTCATCTGGCACACCAAATCTGCATACAATGGAGTCGAGAAACTTGACGGCCCATTGGGCCCTAGCCGAAGTTACTGGCATAGCCTCGATCCATTTGGTAAACTTGTCGACTGCGACCAGCAAGTGTGTGTATCCACCTGGTGTGGACTTGCGTAGTGGTCCAACCATGTCTAGCCCCCATTGTGCAAAGGGCCAGGCTATTGGTATCATGTGTAATTCCGTAGCAGGTGCGTGTGGCCTTGGTGCGAATCGCTGGCAGGCGTCGGATCGTTCGACCAGGCTTTTTTGCATCGCTGGCTGCTGTTAGCCAGTAAAATCCTGCTCGAAAAGCTTTTCCCATTATTGTTTTCCAGCTAGCATGATGTCCGCAATCTCCTTGGTGTATGTCCTGGAGCAACTCCTTGCCATCTTCGGGTGCGATGCATCGCTGAAGTATTCCCGAGATGCTTTGTTTGTATAATTCTCCATTGACTACTCGAAAGGACTTGCTACGCCTGATTATCTGTCGAGCCTCACGTGGATCGGCCGGGAGCTGTCTATTGAGCAGGTAGTCGAGATATTTCTGCGTCCAGACTGGCTCGACCAGGAAGACCTGTCGTGATATATTATGAATAAGCTCGATAAGCGCGACCTGCGGGCTGACCTCTGTTTCTGGCGCTGCTGCAGCTTTCTTCACTTTGACCGATCGCTTGACCATCCGTTCGAAGTATATTCCTGGAGGTATGGGTGTATTCGTGGAACCCATGTTTGCCAGTCTATCTGCTTCTTCGTTGCTAGATCTTGCAATGTGCCTCAGCTCGCATGCTTTAAAGCTTCCTTCGAGTAGATTGTACATGTCACGATATGCGACCATGTTTTCAGCAATGGCGTCGCATTCTTTCATCGTCTGCTGCACTATGAGATTGGAATCACCGTAGATCATTAATCGGGTAGCTCCACAGGCGATTGCCATCTTCATCCCGTGCAACAGGGCTTCATATTCTGCGTCGTTGTTTGAGGCTGGGTCGTCTGGTGGAAAGTCCAGTCGCAGGACGTATTGCAGCTTGTCTCCCCGAGGTGAAATAAGAACGATTCCAGCTCCTGCTCCTTCGTTTCTCTTGGATCCATCGAAGTACATTATCCAATTGCTCGTGTACTCAGGTGGCCCGGGCGTTTGTAGCTCTGTCCATTCGCTGAGGAATTCCACGAGTACTTGAGATTTGACTGCGTTGCGTCTTGCATAGGTGATGTCCCAGGCGCCCAACTCGATGCTCCATTTTGCTATTCTTCCGGATGCCATAGGGTTGTTCATGATTGTCCCGAGTGACGCATCATTAACCACTGTGATGGCGTGTTCCTGGAAATAATGTTTGAGCTTTCGGTCCGTGAGAACAACTCCATATGCGAGCTTCTGATAATGAGGGTATCGTTGCTTGCATGGCGAGAGCACTTCGCTGATGTAATATATTGGTCGTTGGACTCCGTATGCTTTGCCGTCTTCAGGTCGTTCGACCACGATTGCTGTGCTGATGACCTGGTTTGTAGCGGCTAGGTATAGGAAAAGTGGCTCCCTTTCTTGCGGTGTTGCAAGGACGCGTCTACTTTGTAACGATCGCTTCAAGTCTGCGAACGCTTGTTTAGCTTCGGGTGTCCACTCGAATTTGTCCGTTTTCTTCAGTAATTTGTAGAAGGGTAACGCTTGCTCTCCCAATCGTGCGATGAACCTGCTTAGGGCGGCTAGTCGTCCTGCGAGCTGCTGGACTCCGCGTAGATTGGTTGGCTCCTTCATAGTCAGGATAGCTTGTATTTTCTCCGGGTTGGCTTCAATGCCTCTGGCGGATACCAGGTACCCGAGTAGTTTTCCTGCAGGGACGCCAAAAACGCATTTGGTCGGATTGAGCTTGATCCGATATGCATTAGGCTGGTGCCAACCGGGGCGTTAAGGGAGGCGATAGGGGCCTTTATCGCCTGCTACGGGGCGAGAGGAGGCGACAAGGCGGGGCGAGAGGAGCCGATGGGCGCCAGCCAGCTCGCCCGGCGAGATGGGGCTATAACGCGGCCCACCGCCCGCGCTAGCGAGGCGATAGCGCCCGCGCCGGGCGAGAGTGAGGGGCGATAGCGGGGCGACGCGGTGCCAATGGGGGCGATAGGCCGGGCGATAGTGGGGAGAGAGAATCTTATAGCCCGGGCTATAGCCCGTGCACTGGCACCGTGCCCGTGAGAGTGGTGAGAGAAGGTGACGTGCGGGGGCTATAGCCCGTGAATAGTGGGCGGTGCATTGGCACCAGCCTTAAGGGCGTCGAATGTTTCTCTGATGTCCTCGAGGAGTGTGTCCTCTACTCGAGTTTTGATGACAATGTCGTCAACGTACACCTGTACGTTTTTGCCAATGAGATTGGCGAGGCATCTTTGCATGCAGCGCTGATATGTTGCGCCTGCGTTCTTCAGCCCGAAGGGCATTGTCGTGTAGCAGTAGACACCGTGGGGTGTGATGAATGCCGTCTTCTCTTCGTCTTCCCTTTTCATTCGGATCTGATTATATCCCGAATAGGCGTCCAGGAAGGAGAGGCGTTGGCAGCCTGCCGTAGAGTCCACTATCTGGTCGATTCGTGGTAGAGGAAAATTGTCCTTGGGGCAGTGCTTATTTAACGACGTGTAGTCGATGCACACCCGAAGGATATCCGTGTTCTTTTTGGGGACCAATACCGGGTTTGCTAACCAGGTGGATATCTTGATCTCCCTGATGAAATTTGCAGCTAGCAATCTGTTTACTTCTTCTCCAAGCGCCTTCTGTTTGAGTTCTGAAAATCGTCGAGTCGTCTGTTTGATGGGTTTGGCGTCAGGAAAGACTTCAAGTGAGTGCTCGGCAAACTCCCTGGGTATTCCTGGCATATCTGAGGGCTGCCAGGCGAAAATCTCCCAGTACTCACAGAGGAGTTTGACGAGCGCGTCTTCCTATGCTGGCGAGAGGGTTGTTGAAACCATCGCTGTCTTCGCACAATCCGTCGGGTGCACTTGGTGCTTGCGAGTGTCGCTGTTGGCGCTGAATTCTAGTTCAGGCGCGTTTTTCTTCATGAGGGGCATAACGGAGTGATCCGTGGTTTTTGCCAGCTCTTGGAGTTCTTCTTGCATCCCGAAAGATTTTGCGATCTCATTAAATTCTATGTCGCACTTGTCCGATTTCTGGAAGTCTCCGTCGATGGTGATCACACCGTATTCGCCGGGTAGCTTGAGCTTCAAGTACGCGTAATGTGGTACGGCCATGAATCTGGCGAACGCTGTTCGACCAAGAATGGCGTGGTACTGTGAGGGCCAGTCGACGACTTCGAAGTCCAGGAATTCCCTTCTGTAGTTGCTTGGAGAGCCCAATACGACTTCTAAGTTGATTGTTCCGAGTGGACGGATTGCTTTGCCCGGAACTATCCCGTGGAAGGATGTTTCTGATTCCGTTAGGCCGTCCAAGTTCTTGTTCATTTGACGGAGTGTGTCCGCGTAGATGATGTTAATGCCACTGCCACCGTCCATGAATACGCGGGCCAGGTCATAATTACCAATTTGAGCTTGGATGACAAGGGCGGCGTGTCCTGGTCGATAGACTCGCGGAGGATGATCTTTCATCGAGAACGTGATTGGCTGATCCGCCATTTTCAGGTACTCGGTCTTTGTTGGTGGTGTCTGCACTGCCATGCACAATTGCCTCGTGTTAGTCTTTTGAGCTCTGCGAGAGGGGCATACCTTCTGTATCATCGCGAGTTGTCCTGTCGAGTTCGGATATGCATTGGCTCCAGTGTTTTGTGGCGGTGGCGCAGGTAGTGCAGCTAGCGTCATGTTTGGATTTGCTGGTGGAGGTGGAGGTGGTGGCGGCAGGAATTGTTGTCCTCCTCCTGGCAGTGGCGGGTGGTTTTGGGTGGATGCAAATATTTTCCTCGCGAGAGCATCTGAGATGTCATGAAACTTTCGGCAATCCTTGAGAAGGTGTGTTGCCTTAGTTTTGTCTGTGCGCTTATCTGTAAATAGATGTAGCGAGCAGTATGCATCAAGATCCTCCTCGGGGGATTTTTGTTCTGCTTTTGGTTTCCACTCGTGATTTCCACGGCGACCAGAGTCGCGATTTCGCGTGAATTCCGCCGCCACTAATTCTTCCCTATCCTCGTGGTCGTAGTATTTCCTTCTCTTTCTTCGTCCATGGCGGTCGTCCTCGTGTGCGGGCGATGATGCCCTTTCATTGCGCACCGCGTCTTCTCCGTTGGCCCATTTTTCGGCTATTATCATTAGCTCCCCAATGGTTTTGGGCGCGGCTCTGCCTAGCTCTTCTCGAAATGCGGTTCTTCTGGCACCTTTAGCGAAAGCTTCAATTGCCACTTCCTCCGAGATGGTTCCTGCGGTGTTCCTGAGCGTGGTCCACCGCTGGATGTATTCTCGGGTAGACTCGCCGTTCTTTTGCTTGCAGGCTCGTAGTTCTTCAACTGTGGCCGGCCTCTTGTAGGTCGACTGGAAATTTTTGCAGAAATCGCGGTGCAATTCATCCGACGACGCGTAGCAAGATCTGGGTCTTCTTTCCAGCCAACTGCGGGCCGCTCCGACTAGATGCAAATTGAGGTATTGCATAGCCGTGTTCTTGTTCCCATGTTGGCATTTTACTGCCGTGAGGTAGTCGCTTAACCATTGAGAAGGCTCGAGTGAACCATCATATTTTGTCACCTCTGTGCTGAGCTTGAATCTTTTGGGTAGGGGTGCTTCGCGAATGCTGCGGGCGAAGCAAAGTGCACCGCAGGTTTCATCATCCGAAGAGCCAGATGACGATCGGTCGCGATATCTTGATGCTCCTGCCCTGTCCACCTTGTTCTGTGCGATGTCCGATCGCGCGTCGCGTCCGGGTTGGTTGCGATCGGCGTCCTTTCGTGGTTCCTTGCTTCGTTTTCGCGAGCGGCTGCCGTGGTGCCGCGAGCTTTTGTCTCTCGGGCTGTCGTCGCTACTGCTTCGACTGTCGCCTCGGCGGCGGGCTTCTTTTCCTCGACCACGACGTGGCGATTTGTCTTTTCTCGGGGAGGAGCTTCTGTTCCTGCGGGGCGTTTCCTTATCTTTGTCCTTCTCTAGTCGCTCCTTCTCCAACTGTTCTTCAGTCTTCTTGCGATCGTGAGAGGCGAGCCTTGCGGCCGCCAATCCTAGTCCTTTGCGAATTTGCTTGTACTGTTCCGCCCGAGGATCGCTTTCCGTCGGTTGGTTCATCTGCATGTAGGTTGCTGCGGCTAGGACTGCAGCAGCTGGAGTTTGCGGGTAGACGTTGCCGTCGTCGTCGACCCTCATGAAGGAGGACGTGGTCGACCTGCTGGTCCCCGCCATGGATTCGTAGTCCTTGGATGGTGCCGCATGTCCCTTCCTCGCGGTCCGGGTACCGACCGAGGGTGTAAGGGACTGTTCGGCTCGTCGTAGGCTTGATTCGTCCGCCGCTCTTCTGCGACGGGCTAGATCTGCTCGGGCGTCTTTGATGGTCGAGGCCGCTCTCACTAGATGGTAGTGGTAGGCGGTTAGATCCTCCTGTGGTGCTCCTGCCGCGGGTGGCTGACTTTTTCGCATGGCTTCTTTGGCTCTGTTCCAAGCCTCCCGCGAGACGCCGATTATATTGCGCTCGGTTGCGCTGAATTCGGTTTCCGGGGGCGGTTCCGATCCGGCCATGCATACTTGTGCCAATCGTGGACCGTGCGTCCTAGGCGCAGATTGGAAAGCTTCCCGTACCTGAGATGGTTCCTCTGTCGAGAGGGCGTGATAGTCGACTGCGTTGAACCGGATGGACTCGCCACTTTTTTCCATAGGAAAGCGCGAGTTGACGGCTCCAGAATCAGAGTCAGATTCGTCCGTGAAGTGGAGGATTCCGTCTCGGTTCGTCACGAAGTTGAAGCTCCCGAACGTCAGGGTGACGCTCTTCTCCAGATCCTCGAATACCGGGCGTGATTCCGGCGAGTGAGGTGTGACCACGACAGATCCGATCCGTATAGGATTGCTCGGAGCCGTGGTCGATGGTTTCCAACGGGAGTTGGACGTCGATGAAGCCGAAGATGCCGGTGATCCAGCGCCCGCGATTCCTACAGACGGCGCCAATTGTCGAATCCTTGACTCTACAAATCCCTTCGGTGAACCTACCGGGTTTCGATTGGGAGAACCCATGAGCGCTGGTGGAATCGTCGGCTAGACTGGAGGCGAGATTTACCCAGGTTCGGGGCCCTCGAAGAGGTAAAACCCTTACTCCTGCCTCCTGTTGATCTGTATTAGATGATTAGATCGGTTACAGATTGCTCGAATCGAGAGTAGATCTCGAGTTTCAAGGCTTTTTGGTCGTGCGGTATTGCTTGGTCCTCTCCTAGGGGGCTCTCCTGGCCTTATATAGATGGCCAGGTCTCGAGTTCTACCCGGAGAGGACTCGAACCCTAGCTAGGTCGGTTTACAAGTTTCCTAGCTTAACCCGCAAGTTAGTGCGGGTGGGCTTCATGTGGGCCTTCTGGAGTATTCCTTAGGCGCCTCTTCTTGGGCCTTGGTCTTGGGCCTGAGAGGGGGTGTCCTTACCCGCAGGGTCCAGGATCCATATCTTCGTCAGTGGTGCTCACATCACCGAAGCGGGATCAACTCAAGTGCGTGCTGCAGATCCACTTCAAGGCGTCCAACAATGTTGCGGAATATGAGGTCGTGGTGCACGGCTTGCGAGTAGCCAAGGAGGTTGGTGTGCAGCGCATTATATTCTATGGCGACTCGGATCTAGTGGTGCAGCAAGTTTCTGCCACTTGGGATGCTCTGGATGACAACATGGTAGCATATCGGTTCCTGGTGCAATCTATGACTGGATTTTTTGAAGGCTGTGA
The DNA here is from genome assembly GCA_028641055.1 of Alopecurus myosuroides. Classification (NCBI taxonomy): domain Eukaryota; kingdom Viridiplantae; phylum Streptophyta; class Magnoliopsida; order Poales; family Poaceae; genus Alopecurus; species Alopecurus myosuroides. The sequence continues at coordinate 265,474,229 of CM054060.1, forward strand.
ATTCCAACACATCCACCGAGCACAGAATGAAGCAGCTGATGAGTTATCCAAGTTGGGGTCTTCTCGGCAATCCATCCCAGCTGGGATTGCCTTGGAGCATTTGAGAAAGCCGTCCATCAAGCCATCCCCCAACTCGGAGTCTATATTCGTTCCTTCTCTGCCAAGCGAAGAAGCTGTTCCCATGGAGATTGACTGGGAAGGTGCAACAGAGAACCCGGGGACTGCAGTCTCCATCTCGGGGACTGGCGCCTGCAACCCGGGGACTGCCCCTCCCAACTCGGGGACTGTCACGTTCATTGAGAAAGTTCTTGCCAACCGGTCAGGGCTTCAAAGACTCGTCCCCAACTCTGAAGGAGAGGCATAGGTGGCTGTTCCAATGGAATTGGACGAACCAGTGTTTCCCACCCGGGAGACACCGAGTTGGGCTATGCCCATATTATCCTTTCTAAAAGATGGCACCCTACCAGGTGATGAGGTTACCGCAAGGCAAATTCAGAGAAGATCCAAGGGCTATACCATCTTCAGAGAAGTGCTGCATAAAAGAAGTCCCACTGGCGTGTTGCAACGCTGTGTGGAACCAGAAGAGGGAGAAGAAATTCTGGTGGAGATACATCAAGGAGAATGCGGACATCACGCCTCTTCTCGGGCTCTGGTCAAGAAGGCTTTTCGGCATGGCTTCTTCTGGCTCACTGCCTTGAAGCAAGCTGAAGATATTGTGAGAAAGTGCAACGGCTGCCAGAGATTCACAAGTAAGATCCACATCCCTGCTTCCGAGTTGAAAACCATTCCCATTACTTGGACATTTGGTGTTTGGATATGGTTGGTCCCTTCAAGCCGGCTAGAGGCAACATGACTCACATCTTGGTCATGGTTGATAAGTTCACCAAGTGGATTGAAGTGAAGCCTATTCGGAAGTGTGATGGAGCCACAGCTGTGAGTTTCCTGAAGGATGTGATCCTGAGATACGGCTACCCGCATAGCATCATCACGGATAATGGCACAAATTTTTCTGAGGGTGCCATGGTAAGGTTCTGCAGAGATAACCACATCCAGCTAGATGTCGCGTCTGTCCCGCATCCCGCCTCCAAGGGGCAAGTTGAAAGAGCAAATGGCATGGTGCTGGCAGGCATAAAGCCAAGGCTGATTGAGCCACTGCTAAAAACACCTGGGTGTTGGTTAGACGAGTTGCCAGCGGTGTTGTGGAGTCTAAGGACTACCCCTAACCGGTCAACCGGCTACACACCATTCTTCTTGGTTTATGGGGCTGAGGCCGTGTTGCCAATCGACCTAGAGCATGACTCCCCCCGAGTAGCCCTCTACACTGAGGCGGAGGCGAGAGAAGCTCGATAAGATGACGTTGACCTGCTAGAAGAAGCAAGAGAGCTTACTCTGTCACGTTCAGCTGTTTACCAGCAAAACTTGAGGCGTTATCATAGCCGGAAAGTGAACCCAAGGGTTTTCCGAGAAGGAGACATGGTCCTTAGGCTCGTGCAGCGCACAGCCGGGATGCACAAGCTATCTCGTCCGTGGGAAGGGCCATTCATTGTGAGCAAGGCTCTACACAATGACGCGTACTACTTGGTTGACGCACAGCCACCACAGAAGAACAGGCCGGAAAAAGCTGGAGAGGAATCTAAGCGCCCCTGGAATGTAGCTCTACTCCGTCGCTTTCATTCGTGAGCAAAAATGTGTATGTACTCTCTCATCCGAGTTAAACTTCTACTCTGCAATCTGAAATTGAACTCAGGGACTGCCCTCGTCCAAACCTGCTCTGTGTGGTTCTATTCTGTTTTACCTTTGTCTACTCGGTTGCTCTGCTTAGAATTTCATGAGTACATTTAGTACTGTGTTTAAACCTAAAAGCCAACTCTTCGACTCTGCTGCTGTCCGAAACCCGGCTTCATGGCAAGCAAGAGAACAAGCTAGAGGTCAATAAGCACAAGAAAAATGACTAAGGAAAAGAGGAGTGCAGGAACCGAGTAGAGCGTTCTTTACTGCTTTTTTGTTAACTTTTTTCGGCTAAGTGGTGGGTAGAGTTACTATGAATGTTTCTAAGTGGCTAAGTATTTGAAACTCCAACTTTGAACTCTTGTGACTCGACTACCAAAAAAGCAATAAGTTGCAGGTAAGAGCTGAGATAAAAAGGAAGAGCGGATAAAAAATGCAACTCGGGGACTTGCATGATAACGCAACCCGGCATCGAGCCAGAGTTGCTCAAATATTGAAGTATAAAACATCAAACTGGAATAAAAAACGAGTAGCAACAAAGACCTGATGGTTTTGATACATCTGCACCCGGCATCCCGGGGATCTGACAAAAGTTCTAGCGCATAAGTGTTTTCAGGAGATCACTGGTTGGAAGTAGCGGTGTTGTCCAGGTTGGCGTTGGCAGCATCAGCCTCGGTGTTGGCTTGCTCAGAGGTGGCAGTGGCCACCGAGATGGGGTCGGTAGCTGAGGTGGAAGCAGTGGACTGAGTGCGGAGTAGAGCCGCGTCATCAAGTGCCGCGCCAGAGGACGAGACCAGCTCGGGAGCCGCATCCTGGATCACCATCTCGGTGGTGATGGTGGCGTCCTGGCTCTCGGCTTCCGGCTCCTTGTCGCTGTCCGCAGCAGCCTTGCCCTTCCCCTTCCCAGATCCCTCCTCAGCACCAGAATCCTCTAAGGCACTCAAGCCTTCCGACTCGGTGTCCTCGTCTTCATCTTCATCTTCACCCTCGCTTTCCACCTCGGTGTCAGGCTCGGTGGGGCCGTCGATGAAGAGGGCGGTATCCGCGTAGGAGGCGATCTCGTACGCAACTGCCCTGCGGCGAGCAACGCAGTTGGGATCGTCTGACCACCTGGAGCCCTGGCGCACCTCGAGGATCGTGTCAAGGTTTAGATTTTCATACCAGCTGCATATGAAGCGGAGCAGCAGATTGGCGCCTGCCCGAGCTGCGGACGCACGCCATTTCTTCAGCTTGGCCTTTGCACCGTCGAGCTTCTCGGAGAGTGCGCAAAGAGTTTTGGGCGCAGATTCACGAGGCCAGAACAGATCGTGTAGCTTGAAGGCTGTGGACACCATGCTGGTGCCCAAGCCCCTAAGCTGGCGGAGCTACGACTTGATGCTCGTGAGGTTGTCATCGATTGTAGATTTGGTGTTCATGGGCAATCCCTTTTCAGCTCGGACTTCTTGCGCCTTAGCCAAAGGAGGCGTGCTAGCCGCGCAGAGATGAGGGAAGATATCTGAGAGTGCTATCAGAAAGGGTTAGAAATGGAAGCAGAGAGGGGATGAAACCAAGCAGAAAATAGGAGAAGCAAACCAAGCCAAACGGAAGAAGAAGGAAACAACCAAGTATAGAGAAGCGCAGACTTACTGTTAAGGTCAATGAGTAGCGCGTGCAGCTTGTTCTTCCAGGCCTCCTCATCGGCAATATGCTTATCTTCGACTTGGCGCGCGTTGGCAAGCTGGAGCATGAGGTTCTCATTGCATTTCTTCAGCACCTCGATTTCCGTCTCGAGGGCTTTCTCCTTGGCCTTGGCTGCTACCTTGACTTGGTCCTTCTCGGCGGCTTGGTCTAGGGCATCCTGGAGAGCATCCTTCAGCTTGACCTGCATCTGTTCGAACTCGGCGCGCTCTACGTCGCGTTCGTCCTTCAGCTCTGCTTCTCGGCTGGCCAGCTGCTGCTGCACCTCGGCAGGCATCAGACAGTTGAGATGCTCTTCCCGGAACTTCTTGTATTCTTCTGCGAGGAAGAACATCACGGTTAGCAGAATAACAAAGGAAAAGGAGAAAAACAAGCAGAGCAGACGGCAACTCACCTTCCAATCTCTTGATTGTGCTCTCAGTAGAGGCAGCGAAGACATGGCAATGTTCGTGCTCCTTCGCCAGAGCGTGAAATTTGCCTGCAGAATAGAAGGAGTTAGAGAAAAGAGCAAACGCGGGCGTAAACACAAAACACATTAACCAAATAGCTAGAAGCTTACTCTCAATTTCAGAAATTTGGAGGGCACGATCCACTGCCGCTTGCTCCATTTCGGCGTTATCCTTGCGCTCTTTTTCCAGGGCCGCGAGGCGTTTGGTGGCGATGCTATGGTTCCAGAGCAGCCGCCGGAACAAGTTGGTCCTCTTCAAGAGGCTATTCTGTGAAGAAGAAAGAAAAGGAATTAGACAATTTTTTGAAGATTTGGCCCGAGAAGACGGCAACTCGGTTGAGTACCCATCTACTCGGCCCGAATCTCGGGGACTGGGTAGTGGCTAAGGAGAAAAAGGAGAACATAAGAGAAGAAAAATCGCAACTCGGAACAAGCAAAAGAAAGTTACAACGTATGTCTTCTCGATGTCCTCGGCGGCTTTGCGGAGAACGAATAGCTTCGCGGCCAGCGTGCTTGTGCTAGAGGCGATGGTCATGGGATTGTAGCCCATATCAGCCTTGTTCCAGTCAATACGCCAGTGATCCAGCGAGCCCACGGTGCTACCATCCCACGTCTTGTTGCCATGGGAGGTGCTTTCCTACACCTGGTCGATGAAGCCTACTCGGTCTATGACCTGCATCAGCCCCTCAGATTGGACCTCAGTTTCGTTGGCCTCGCGTGAGTAGAACGCAAGGGTTTTCTTCTCCTTCAACTTGGAGTCCACTGCCTTGGCCTGGCCGCCCTTCGCAATGGTGATCCGCTGCTCGCCTTTGGTCAACTCAATGTTATGCTGCTTAGCCATTTGCAGCATCTATGGCAGGAAGCTGGGTTGCACCTGAGCAGCACTCGATCCTTCGCCCGCGCCAGCAGAACTACCAGGAGCGCCAATCGTAAGCTGCGCGCTCTTCCCAGCCGACTTCCCGGTTGATTTGGGCGGCGGCATCAGAGCAGAATCCTGTGCAGCATGGCGCGGCGGATTCCTGCGAGTTGGGGCTTCAGGCTGGACGGCCTTCTTGCCGGAAACATCCGTCTGAGAAGCGGACGGAGTCGCTTGGCGTGAAGTGAGAGGAGGCTGCTGAGATGCAGTCTTCTTGGTGCCCTGCTTAGAAGGAGGGCTTGGCGCGGCCTTGTGCGTGCTTTGCTTTGCTGGAGGGCTCGGTGCAGTCTTGGCTTTCTTCTGTGTTCGTGGAGGACTCGGTGCAGTGGGTGGAGAAACCTGCTGGGTAGGCGGCACGAGGGGCCGGCTACCCGGCGCAGCGTCTGGCTGCGCTTGGTCTTGCAGGTCTTGCTCCACCACAGTCTTCTCAACCCGCTGCGCGGCAGCGGGATCGGGTCGTGCATCTTCTGTTTCTTCTACCAGCGGCGTGGCCGCGGGATCGTCTTGAACCGCAACTTTGTCTTCTGGCTGCTCCAGGTTCTCATCTTGCCGCTCAAGGGAGACATGGTCTTGGCGCTCGGTTTCTTGTTCAGTATTCTCCCCAGCTGAGGCAGCTGGGGGAGAAGGAGGTGTTTCATCGTGAGCAGCATCCTGCGCGCTCTGGTCCGCGCTGGTCTGCTGCTCCAGGTTCGTATCTTGGGCACCAGCGCCCGTGCTCTCGGCGCTGGCGTCTTGTTCTTCTGCCTTCACGGGAGAGGGCGCACGCGTCCTATCCCGTGCTGCTGGCTCGTCCTCATCCTCGGAGAGATCAACGAGCTGCTCAAGGTCGATGACAGGCTTCCTCTTGGAGGTGGTGGGAGCTGCAGCAGCGTCAGCATCCAGAGGATCGCTGAAAGAGAAAGGGAGATCAGAAACAGAGAAGGGGAAGAGAACACCGAGAAGCAGCAGCAGAAAGAAACTTCAATGAAATCACTTACCCCTTGCGGGTGGGGAGTTGCCTTCTGGCGGTGACGATCTACTTCTTCTTCTCGGTCTTCTTGGGCTTCTTGGCGACAGGCTCTTGGGCACCACTGCCTACTCTCTTCCGAGTAGTGGGAGCAGCTACAGAGACAGGATCGACGTCGAGGGCATCCTCGTCTTCCTCGTCCACCTCAGGGTCATGTGCAGAGTAGAGGAGAAAAAGGAATTGAGAAACAGAAAGGCAAGTTGGATTGCGCTACTCGCAATTAGAGAGGAGAACTTGGTCACCTTCGTCGTCCTTGGACCAGTCCCGAATGGACGCGTCAACTTGATGCTTACCCGGCTGCTCGGCGTGAGGAATGCAGAGGGTGTCCTGAGTATCATAGGCGGTCTCGTCGTCCTCTTCTCGGTCACTGCTCCAGTTGGCCTCGAAGCGCTCCTCATCTTCAACAGCTTGGTGATCAATATGCTGTAAAGACAAGCAAGTGATGCAAATCAGTTGTCGGGGGGTTACCCCCGAGTAGGGTAAAGGCAAGTGGTAAAGGCAAGGTCAGAAGAGATGTTTGGTCGAGTAGCCGCCTACCCGGTACTCGCTACCCGGTCGACTGCTACTCGGTCTTACACAAAAGATGATCAGAAGGTTACATCAAGCAAGTTATGTTTGTTCGAGTAGAAGAGCTGGTCCGAGTAAAACTGGCGGGAACCTACTCGGGCCAGAAGTCAAAGGAGCCGTTCTGACACAGGATCCCGCGTATCCGGGGTCCGTACTTGGCACTATTCATGGCACTGTTCATCTGAGGACGGCGTGCCTGACAGCGACAGTGTGTCAGCAGGGCGTCGCAGGATAGGGGGGCCCTACTCTGTGTTTGGCGCAGTGATACCAGACTGATAACTTGGTTTTGCCCAACGACTTTCCGGACAGGACAAGATTAGAAGCCAAAGCTGTCAGCGTGAACTCGGAAGAAGGACGGTGTGCACATAATGTCGACATCGGTTTGTATTTGGACGTATCCGGCTGGGCATCAAGTATATAAGGTGCCCTGCCCCCTCCTGCGCGGGGGATCGCATGATGCTGACCTAGATTCGAGGCTGGAAGCATATTCTTGACCTAGTTCATCACGTAGAGAGAAGAATAGCTACTCGGTAGCAAGAACACCTGTACTGTGGCTACTCGGAGAGACCTCAATACATAGAGAGAAAGGAAGGAGTAGGGGTTTTACCTCCTCACGAGGGCCCTGAACCTGGGTAGATCGTGCTGTTTGCAGTGTTTGATCTTTACCTCACGCGGCTACTCGTCGCGTGATCCCTCCCCGAGCACCTCCAGCGTCCATCGTCCCCACACTTTTAGCCATCCTATGGCATCTGTCTTGACACCACCACGACAGTTGGCGCCCACCGTCGGGCTACCAGCGGCGCTGGCTGGAGTTTCTGTTCGGACGGGATCTTCTTCAGCGGAGCGCGTAGTCTGTGGCCTTGTCTAGAGATTCGGCTCCTTCGACTTCGTCATCGACAACGCAGGCGACTTCGGCGGCAAGGCCATGCCGGAGGGCGGCACGGTGATCTCCTTCGGCTCGCACCTCGTCTACATCGCCACCGCCGTCGTCAACGAGTTCCCGGAGGAGGTGCTGGTCGCAGAAGATCCTCCTGCTGTGATCGCTGCACGCAGAAGGCCTGCGCGCCGTTCTGCGGACCGCGTGGAGGTGATGGTGGCTGGCCTGGCCGCAGATGCCGGCAAGGGCACGGCTGGCGCCGCGAGCGTCATCGAGGATATTGCTGGCTCGAGTGCTGGCGGGAAGACCCACAAGCCCTACGAGAAGGACTGCAACTGCGCCATCTCCACTACCCCGACCATTCCTTCGTCAGCTGCGCGAACTGGCATGCCGCCTCCCACTGACCTCGAGCTCCTGACTATGAAGTCGCAGCTCGACCGGCAGCGGCAGGAGCTGCTCGTCGAGCAGGCGGAGCTGGATAGGATCAGGCTAGAGCTTAGCCTAGACCAGAATGAGTACAACAGGGCTCACGGCTTCACGCCAGTCACTAGGAGAGCTAGCAAGGCAGGCGCTACGCGGCGCAACCTAGGTGCCGAGATGGAAACTGTCATAGAGGCTCCCAGTCAGTCCGCCACCGCAAACACCTCCACTAGGCCTAGATACAGCACACCCGCCAAAACACTTAGAGCTGCAGAGGCCGTAGCCGCCGAGTTGCCTCATCTCGACGGCGACGCGCGCGTTAGGCAGCAAGAGAGGCTCAACGAGTTGGTGTTAGAGGCCGCTAGGTAGAACGAGGAGTTCCGGAAAGCCAACCCGGGTGCTGGCGGCTCGTAGGTGGTGCACTCGCATGCGGTCAGATCGAACGATCAGGCCTCATCTCCGCACCCCCAGCCGCGAGAGGGACCGCAGTGGCACCTCGGGAAGAAACAGGCAAATGCAAGTGTACGACCCGACTGTCGCCGCGAAACAGCTCGCTGTGCCGCGACAGTCCGGCCAGAAACACAACTCTGCTGGAGCAGGCTTGCAAGCCCATAAAGCTCATAGCCAAACGCGAGGAAGAGATCGTCCGAGCTCTTCTCGGCAGCAGGATGCTCAGCCTACTCGGCGGAGGCCTCACCAGGCAGCTGCTGCTCAGCCGCGTGCGGTTGACCGAGTAGCCAACCTGGTGGAGCAGCCTGTGGCCATGGAGGTGGACAGGTATGATGACGGCAACTCGCAGGGGCGGAGCCAAGGGGGGGCTAGCAGGGGCTAGACCCCGCCAAGGTTTGGCCCCCCCTAATAATTTGGAGTACATATTAATAGTGTCGGTAATGTATATGTTTGCCAATAATCATCTCATACACGTGCTAATCAGTACTTAAAAGCCATGACTATGTACGCACTGAGGCCCAGGCTAGTTTAGCCACATTTCTTCTTGGCGCAACTTCTTTTTCTTTTCGGCGGCTGAGCCGTCAGACTCTTGCCCCCAAGATCAGATTGATCTGCCATGCCTCTATGGCACATTTGGCTGCTCGAAAACTATGCTAAGAGTCATCCGCTAGGAAATCATGCCTCCATGGCGCGCTAACTGTTTCTTATCCTTACCATCAGTCAGGATGTCGATCTCGTAGTTATGTCACTCGTTCTGTAAATCTAGAGGTACGCTGATCACTCTATACACTTAATTGGTCATTTGCCCTTGAACATGTGTATGCAATACCGCCACTCCTTGTAGAATTTCTAGTCAAGATCAGTAATAATTTTAAATTCAATGCAGGTCGCAAGTGCTAGAAGAAAATCCGCGTAGAAGTTGATCATAAATTTTATATTTATGGTTTCTAGTTAAGATCTGATTTTGCGATTTTTTGCACTATTAACGATTCGACAGGTACTAGAGGTTATATGAGGGAAAATTTCGAGTACTTCTCAGACACGGAATAATTTTGTGGCCCTCCCGCGCCTCGCCCCCCTATACCTAAATCCTGGCTCCGCCCTTGGCAACTCGGCCATGGGGCTGGCTGGGTATGATATCCTGGACCGTGTGGGAGAGCGCGTGCTGGAGCCCGCTGATGTTCGGTACAAGCTAGACCGGATCAGCCTGTCCGCGCGGCTCGAGAACACGGGGCCTCCCGGCCCTGATTGTTTCGGCCCGCGCATCATGAACGAGCCATCCGTGAAGAACTTCCAGCTCACGAGAGGCACCAAGAGCTACAACGGCAGCACCAAGCCTGAAGACTGGCTCAATGACTATGTCACCGCGGTCCATATCGCGAGCGGAAACCGGAGATGGGCTGTGCGCTATGTGCCGCAAATGCTAGAGGGTCCAGCTCGCACTTGGCTCAACAATTTGCCCAAGAACAACATCAATTGCTGGCTGGACTTCTCGGAGGCATTCATCAGCAACTTCACCAGCACCTAGAAGAGGCCGAATAGGCCGCAGCAGTTGTCCGCCTGCAGGCAGCGAGAAGACGAGACGGATCGCGAGTATCTTACTCGGTGGAGCACATTGCGGAACACCTGTGAAGGTGTGAACGAGGCGCAGGCCATCACCTGGTTTGCGCAGGGTTGCAAGCATGGCAGCATGTTGTGGCAGAGGTTGCAGAGGGAGATGCCGAACACTCTGGCGGAGACTATCAAGATCGCGGATCAGTACGCGCTTGGTGATCCTACTCAGCCACTGATGGACTCCTCCGAGCCGAGAAGAAACTTTAACAACAAGCGCAACGAGTTCCGCAATAAGCGCAGGGGTGACCGAATAGATACTCGGTATGACCCTGAGGAGGTGAATGCTGTGGGTGTTGGAGCTGGAAGTAGCCAAGGGCAAAAACCTGCTGGAGCCCAGTATGGGCGCAACCAGAACCAGGGCCAGGGCAACAAGAAGCCATACCGAGCCCCCCAGCCGGGAAGCGGCAACTCGGAGCCGACCAAGAAGTTCGTCTTTGATGATATGAAGGATGGCCCGTGCAGCTTCCACACTCAGCACCCCTCAAGGCCAGCCAACCACACTACTCGGCAGTGCGAGTGGTGGGATCTAATCAAGAGCGAAGGCTTGCCTCCTCCTCCTCCCCTGCCGGTCGCAAATGCCAATGTGCAACCTGCTCGCGCACCCGCAGCTCGGCCTCCGGCCTTCCCGAGAAGGGAGAATGTGAATCAAGTGGCTTTAGGAGCCAACCGCTACTTCAACAATGAGGGTTACCGCAACAACAACAACAACCGCAACCGCAACAACAACAGAGGCAACAACAACAACTTCTAGGGCAACAACAACGGCAACAACGATGATGGGGGCCGCAACCAGTACCAAGAGCACCACGAGAGCTACATGATCTTCACTTCCGAGCCTGTCGACAAGCAGTCGCAGCACAGGCGTGCCTTGGAGGTCAATGCTGTGATCCCTGCTGTTCCTCACTACATGCACTGGTGCAATGTAGAGATCACCTGGTCCCGAGCTGACCATCCCAAGGTAATGCCCAACCCGGGTAGCTACGCCTTGGTGCTGGACCCTACTTTCTTGGGTCCCGAGAAGAACGTGAGGTTCAGCAAGGTGCTAATCGACAACGGCAGCAGCATCAACATCGTGTACAAGGACACACTCAAAAAGCTCGGGATTGGCGAGAACATGCTGCTACCTAGCAAGACCACTTTCCATGGCATTGTGCCGGGGATTTCTTGCTCTCCAATGGGCAGAGTGTGGATAGATGTGCTATTCGGCACCAGGGAGAATTGCCGCACAGAGAGGCTGCAGTTTGAGGTGGTTGATCATCAAATCCCTTACCACGCTCTACTCGGTAGGCCTGCTCTGAGCAAGTTCATGGCATCTACCCATACTGCCTACCTGAAGATGAAGATCCCTGGTCCCAATGGCGTGATCACCATCTCTGGCGATTACAAGAAGTCAATGGAGTGTGACTCTGCTAGTTCTCAGCTGGCAGAGTCGATGGTGATTGCTGCCGAGAAGAAGAAGATACATGAGGTGGTGGCTATGGCGCAGGCGGCGCAAGGCATTGCGCCTGGGATGCCGAGCTCCCAGTACGGGACTACATTCCAGGCGTCGCAGGAAACGAAGAAGGTCCAGGTTGACCCTGAGTTCCCCGACCGAGTTGCCATCATTGGCTCCGGGTTGGCGGAGAAATAGGAAGGCGAGCTCATCCACTTCCTCCGTGAGAATCGGGACGTGTTCGCCTGGTCCAATGAAGATCTGCCAGGTGTCCCGAGGGAGTTGGTTGAGCACTCATTGCATGTGCGTCTAGATGCCAAGCCGGTGAAGCAGGCTATGCGCCGCTTCGGAGATGAGAGGAGAAAGGCTATCGGTGATCAGATCACCAAGCTGCTGATAAGCAATTTCATCATGGAGGTACTGCACCCGGATTGGCTAGCCAACCCGGTCATGGTCGAGAAGAAGGAGGATCCTAAGGCTGCTACCGCCTGGCGCATGTGCGTCGACTACACCGACCTGAACAAGGCCTGCCCCAAGGATCCTTTTCCGCTACCTCGCATCGATCAGGTTATCGATTCCACTGCTGGTTGTGAGCTCTTGTCTTTCATAGATGCCTACTCGGGTTTTCATCAAATAGCTCTCAACCCTACTGATCAAATAAAGAATGCTTTATTACCCCGTACGGGGCTTATTGCTATCGTGTCATGTGTTTTGGCTTGAGGAATGCGGGTTCAACCTATCAAAGATGCATGCAGAAATGCTTGCATGATCAGCTCGGCAAGAATGTGCAGGTGTACGTAGATGACATTGTCATCAAAACGAATAAAACACATACTCTGCTTGCCGACCTTGAGGAAACCTTTGCTAACCTGCGCAAGTACAAAATGAAGCTGAATCCGAGTAAATGCACTTTTGGTGTTCCGGTTGGCAAGCTACTCGGCTTCCTGGTGTCTAGTCGGGGCATTGAGGCCAATCCTTCAAAGATAAAAGCTATTGAGAGCATGACTTTGCCGAGATCCTTGAAGGATGTGCAAAAGTTTACCGGTTGCTTGGCATCTCTGAGCCGTTTCCTTGGCCGAATGGGCGAGAAGGCCCTGCCTCTCTATCAATTGATGAAGAAGAGTGATAAGTTCGTCTGGACGCCGCAAGCAGACGTGGCATTCAATGAGCTGAAGGTGATGCTGGGTAGCGCTCCCATCTTGGCTAGTCCGCTACCCAAGGAGCCAATGCTGCTATACATTGCTGCTACTAACCGAGTAGTCAGTGCGGTGATTGTGGTGGAGCGAGAAGAAGAAGGCAAGAGTGTGCAGCGCCCCGTGTACTATCTTAGCGAAGTGTTGTCCAGCTCCAAGCAGAACTACCCGCACTACCAGAAGATGACCTACGGTGTGTACCTGGGCGCCAAGAAGCTGAAGCATTATTTCCAGGAGCATCCAATCACTGTGGTGAGTTCTGCTCCCATCTCGGATATCATGGGAAACAAGGAGGCGAGTGGGAGAGTAGCCAAGTGGGCGATTAAGCTAGCCGCGTACGCTCCCGTGTATGCGAGAAGAGAAGCCATCAAGTCTCAGATTCGGGCGGAGTTTCTGGTGGACTGGGCCGAGGTACAGTATGAACCTCCTGCTCCAGTTTCCAACTATTGGAGGATGCACTTTGATGGCTCCAAGGTGAAGGAAGGGCTTGGTGCTGGCGTAGTGCTTACGTCACCCAAGCGAGATCAACTCAAGTACGTGCTGCAGATCCATTTCAAAGCATCCAACAATGTTGCAGAGTACGAAGCCGTGGTGCACGGCTTGCGAGTAGCCAAGGAGGTTGGCGTGCATCGCATCATATGCTATGGTGATTCCGATCTGGTGGTGCAGCAAGTCTCGGGCACTTGGGATGCCTTGGATGCCAACATGGCATCATATCGCTTCCTGGTGCAGTCTATGACTGGATTCTTCGAAGGTTGCGAGTTCCAGCACATCCACCGAGCAGAGAATGAAGCAGCAGACGAGCTGTCCAAGTTGGGGTCTTCTCGGCAATCCATCCCGGCGGGAATTGCCTTGGAGCATTTGAGGAAGCAATCCATCAATCCATCACCCAACTCGGAATCCATTTTTGTTCCTTCTCTGCCAAATGAGGAAGCTGTTCCAATGGAGATCGACTGGGAGAATGCAACACAGAACCCGGGGACTGACACTCCCTACTCGGGGACTGTCCTTCCTAACTCGGGGACTGCTGTCCTCGACACGGGGACTGTCGCATTCATTGAGGAGGTTCTCGCAAACCGTTCAGGGCTTCAAAGGAGTGCTCCCAACCCTCAAGAGCAGACAGCGGTACCTGTTCCAATGGAAGTGGACGAACCAGTGTTTCCTACACGGGAGACACCGAGTTGGGCCATGCCCATATTATCCTTTCTAAGGGACGGCACTCTGCCAGAAGATGAGGTTGCTGCGAGACAGATTCAGAGAAGATCCAAGGGATACACAATATTCCGAGAAGTGCTGCACAAGAGAAGTGCAACCGGCGTGCTGCAACGCTGTGTGGAGTCAGAAGAAGGAGAAGAAATTCAGGTAGAGATACACCAAGGAGAATGTGGGCATCACGCCTCTTCTCGGGCATTGGTCAAGAAAGCTTTTCGGCATGGTTTCTATTGGCTCACTGCCTTGAAACAAGCTGAGGACATCGTGAGGAAGTGCAATGGCTGCCAAAGATTCGCAAGTAAGATCCACATGCCTGCTTCCGAGTTGAAAACCATTCCCATTACTTGGCCATTTGCTGTTTGGTGCTTGGATATGGTTGGTCCCTTCAAGCCGGCTAGAGGCAACATGACTCATATCTTGGTCATGGTTGACAAATTCACCAAGTGGATAGAAGTGAAGCCTATTCGGAAGTGTGATGGAGCCACCGCTGTGAGTTTCTTGAAGGATGTGATCCTGAGATACGGCTACCCGCACAGCATCATAACGGACAACGGCACAAATTTAGCTGAGGGAGCAATGGTGCGATTCTGCAGAGATAAGCATATCCGACTAGACGTTGCATCAGTCGCGCATCCTGCCTCCAATGGGCAGGTCGAAAGAGCAAATGGCATGGTGCTAGCTGGCATAAAGCCAAGGCTGATCGAGCCACTGCTGAAAACACCTGGGTGTTGGCTAGACGAGTTGCCAGCGGTGTTGTGGAGTCTAAGGACTACCCCTAACCGGTCAACCGGCTACACACCATTCTTCTTGGTATATGGGGCTGAGGCCGTATTGCCAATAGACCTAGAGCATGACTCCCCCCGAGTAACCCTGTACACTGAGGTGGAGGCGAGAGAAGCTCGAGAAGACGACGTTGACCTGCTTGAAGAAGCAAGAGAGCTGACTCTGTCACGTTCGGCTATCTACCAGCAAAACCTGCGGCGTTATCACAGCCGAAAGGTGAACCCAAGGGTTTTCCGAGAAGGCGACATGGTGCTTAGGCTGGTGCAACGCACAACCGGGATGCACAAGTTGTCTCCTCCATGGGAAGGGCCCTTCATTGTGAGCAAAGCTTTGCACAATGATGCATATTATCTCGTGGACATACGTCCATCACAGGAGAACAGGGTAGATAAAGCTGGAGAGGAATATAAGCGTCCCTGGAATGTAGCTCTACTTCGCCGATTTTATTCGTGAGCAAAAATGTGTATGTACTCTCTTATCCGAGTTAAAATTCTACTCTGCAATCTGAAATTGAACTCGGGGACTGCCCTCGTCCAAAATTGCTCTAAGTGTTTCTGCTCGGCTTCGCTCTTTGTCTACTCGGTTGCTCTGCTTCAAATTTCATAAGTACATTGAGTACTGTGATTAAACCTACATGCCAACTCTTCGACTCTTCTGCTATCCGAAACCCGGCTTCATGGAAAGCAAGAGAACAAGCAAAAGGTCAATGAGCACAGGAAAAATTGCTAAGGAAGAAAAGAGTGTAGGAACCGAGTAGAGAGCCATTTACTACCGTTCTTTGTCTTTTCTTTTCGGCTAAGTGGTGGGCTGCGTTACTATGATTGTTTCTAGGTGGCTAAGTATTTGCAACTCTGCCTTTGAACTCTTGTGACTCGAATACCAAAAAAGCAACAAGTTGCGGGTAGAGCTGAGATGAAAAGAAAGAGTGAATAAGAAATCCAACTCGGGGACTCGCATGATAACGCAACCCGGCGTCGAGCCAAAGTCGCACAAAGTAACTAAGTTAAAAGAATAACAAGTGCGAATAAAACTGAGTAGCAAGCAAAACAGCATAAGTATGTTGATACATCTGCACCCGGCATACCGGGGATCTGATGAGTGTTTGAAGAATAAAAGTGCAGGATAGGATCAAGTCGAGGTAGCAGTGTTCTCGACGGTGGCCTGGGCAGCTTCAACTTCAGTGACGGCCTTGGCAGCATCCGCTTCCGAGTTGGCGATATCGGACCTCGCTGCGTCTGCGTCTGGCTCCACGGCAGCCTGATCTGAAGTGGCGGTGGCCACCGAGATGGGCCCTGTCGCCGAGGTGGAGGCAGTCGCTTGGGCGCGGAGGCGAGCCGTGTCGTCAAGGGCAGCTCCCGACGAGGTGTCGAACTCAAGCGCGGCAGTGTCGATTGTCATCCTTTCGCTCCCGGCCTCATCATCGCTGTCCGCGACGACCGCGGCCTTCCCCTTCCCGGTCTTGCCGTCCGGAGTGTTGAAGCAACTCAGGTCCAGCTCCTCCTCGTCCGTCTCTTCGTCTTCGTCCTCCTCCTCGCCTTCGTCCACCTCGGTGTCGGGCTCAGTGAGACCGTCGATGAAGTGCGCAGTGTCGGCGTACTGGGCGACCTCGTGAGCAACAAGCTGGCGGATAGCCACGCAATCGGAGTCTGTCTCCCACTTGGAGTCTTCACGCATCTCGCGGACGACTTGCAAGTTAAGATTCTCGTACCAACTGATGACGAACAGCAGCATCATGTCGGCGCCTGCCCGAGCTCCCGAGGCCCGCCACTTTTTCAGCTCGGCCTTCACGCCGTTTAGCTTCAAGGCAAGTCCGCGAATAGTCGTTGGCGCAGAGTCCCGAGGCCAGAAGAGGTCGTGGAGCTTGAAGGCGATGCGCACCAGCTCGGTGCCCACACCTCCTAGACGTTGAAGCTGACCTTGCATGACGATGAGGCACTCTTCAATTTCTGCTTTGGTGTCCGTGGGCTCGCCCTTCTCGGTGCGAGCTGCTCGGGCCTTTGCCAAGGCAGGCTTGCACGAAGACTCAAGGTCGGGGAAGATTTCTGAAAGAGCTATCGAGAAGATCAGAAACAGAAGCAGAGTAGAAATATGAAACGAGTAGCAGAGAAGCAAAAGGAAGCAGTGAAGCAAAGAAAAGAGGTCACTTACTGTTCAAGTCATAGAGCAGCCCTTGTAGCTGGTTCTTCCACAATTCCTCGTCGGCTAGGTGCTTCTCTTCGATCAAGCGAAGCCCGGCAAGCTGACCCATAAGGTCAGCGTTGCTCTTCTTCAGCACCTCGCACTCCTGCTCAAGGGCTCTCTCCTTCGCCTTGGCTGCTGCTTCGATTTTTTCCTTTTCGGCAACCAAGTTCTTCTTCTCGGCTGCTAAGTTGAGGGCGTCCTGGAGCGCAGTCCGCAGCTGGATTTGGAGAGCTCCCAGCTCGGTAGTATGCTCTTTTGTCAGCTCGACAGCTCGGCTGGACAGTTGCTGCTGCACCTCAGCAGGCTTGAGGCAGTCAAGATGCTCCTCGACGAACTTCTTATGATCTTCTGTGAAAAGCAAAACATGGTTAGCAGAGTAGCGAAGAAGGAAAAGAAATAGACAAGGCGAGAAGACGGCGACATACCTTCCAATTTCTTGATTGTGGCTTGGCCACTCTCAACAAAAGCACGGCAGTTCGCGTGCTCATCAGCCAGGGCCTTAAGCTTGCCTGCAGAGTAGGATAGGTGAGCGCAAAAAGCAAGAGCGGGCGTAAACACCAAACGCAGGAACCGCAAAGCTAAAAGCTCCTTCCACTTCAGAAATTTGGAGGGCGCTGTCCATGACCTCCTTCTCTGCTACTTCGTCGGCTTTACGTTCCCTTTCTAGGGCGTCGAGGCGCCTTCTGGCGATGCAATGGTTCCAGAGCAGCCGACGATACAGGCCGGTCCTCTTCAATAAGCTATTCTGAGAAGCAAAAGAAAAGAGTATCAGACAAAGTGATAAAGATTCAACCCGAGAAGGCGGCAACTCGGTTGAGTATCCGCCTACTCGGCCAGAATCTCGGGGATTGGGTGATGGATAAGGAGAAGACTAGAAGAGAAGGGAAAGGCAGCTCGGGAAGGATGAGTAAGACTTACCGCATAACTTTGTTCAAGGTCCTCGGCGGCCTTGCGGTGGAAGAACATCTTGGCGGCGAGAGTGCTGGAGTTGGATGAGATGGTCATGGGCTTGTAACCCATGTCCGCCTTGTTCCAATCGATGCGCATGTGATCCAGGTCGCCCAATTCCACGCCGTCCCAGTTCGGGTTGCCAAGGACCTTGCTGTCCCACTTGGCATCGATGAATCCGACTAGGTGGATCATTTGTTCGAGGCCTGTGGATGTCACCTCGGTGTCTTGGACCTCGCGCGAGGAGAATGAGAGGGACTTATCCTTGTTCTTGGCTGGGGGTCTGGAGTCCACTGCCGTCGCCTGCTTGCCCTTCTTTAGTGCAAGTCTCTTCTCCTCGGGGGTTAAGGGAATCCCGTACTGCTGGCTCGTCTTCACCATGTAAGGTGGGAAGCTGGGCGGATCCGAGAAGCTGGATCCTGCGGTGGTGTTAGCAACCGTGCCAGGTTCGCGGATGACCAGCTGACCGGGCTTGGCAGATGGTCTTGGCGGCGGCATCACCACAGCATCTTGCGCACCACCACGCGATGGGTTCCTACGAACAGCGCCCTCTGGCGGGCCAGATGGCTTCTCGGCAGCCCGCTTCTTGGAAGTCTCCTTCTTGGCGGTTATCTTCTCGGCGGTCTTCTTCTCGCCGGCCTTCTCTTCTACAGCTTCCTGAGTTATCTTCTTCGCAACTGGCTTGGCCGGAGGGCTGGCTGCAACTTCAGCTTTCTGCACCAATGGGGAGTTTGGTGCAGTAGAGGAGGTGCCCTGCTGGGTAGGCGGCGCCAACGGCGTGCTACCCGACGCAGTGTCGACTACTTCTACCCGCGTCTGGGCCGCGGGGTCCTCCTGTTCAGCAGCCCCTGTTCCTGGCTGCTCCTGATCTTCTTCCTGCCGCTCAAGGGCGGCGTCATCATGCATATCGGGGTTTTGCTCTAGGGTCTCCTCGGCCGTGGTGGCTGGAGGAGAAACTGGCCTGTCATGGCGAGCAGCATCCTGCGCTTCCTGCTCTGCGCGGGCCTGCTGCTCCTGCTCGACATCGTGGGCGTCGGTGTCCATGTACCGAGCCTCGTCGGAGTCCTCTCCTCGTGTAGGAGAGGACGCACGCGCTCTGCCCTGCGCTGCGGCTTCGCTCTCGTCATCAAGGTCGATGAGATTATCGACGTTGATGGCGGATTTCTTCTTGGTCTTGGTGGGCGCGAGAGCGGCGTCAGCATCCAAGGGGGCTCTGGAGAAAGAAATGTGTTCAGAAAAAAGAAAAAGGCAGAGGAAACCGAGAAGAAACAACGAAGAAAAGGAATTGGCAATTTGCGGCAACAGAGGCGAATAACTGAGGAAAAAGTACTTACCCTTTGCGGGTAGGGATCGCCCGTCCCCTTGTCGTCGCGGTCTTCTTGGTCGTCTTCCCGACTGCCGTCTTCTTCTTCTTGGCGGGGGGCTCCTGAGCACCGCTACACGTCCGTTTGCGGGTAAGAGGAGCAGCAACCGAGAGCGGCTTGACGACTAGGGCTTCTTCGTCCTCGTCCTCCCCTTCCTCTTCGGCGTCGGCATTTTCTATGGGATTGAGAAAAGGGAAACAGCTCAGAAGCAGGAAGAAATTGGGTAGCATGGCTCACGACCAGACAGGATGAACTCAATTACCTTCGTCTTCGTCCTCAGACCACTCGCGGACAGATGCATCTACGCGATGTTTCTCCGTCTGAGCGGCATGCGGGAGGTTGAGCTTGTCCGCGGTCTCGAAGGAGACCTCGTCGTCTTCTTCTCGGTCCTCTGACCAGTTGTCCGAGTAGCATAAAGACACCCTACTCGGTGAGGCGTGCAAACATCAAGCACATTAAGCCTAAGCAATTCTACTAAGTGTGCTACTCGGCAAGGCATGCAAACGTAAAGCACGTTGAGCCTAAGCAGTTCCGCTAAGTGCCCTACTCGGCACAGAGTGAAAATGCTATTCGTTGCAAGAGAAGAAGGCTATCTACTCGGAACATGCATACAAGAAGCAGGATAAGGAGTACATACCCGCTCGATTGGCTTCGTACGGCTGTATGGGATGAAGCCATACTGCCAATTATCTCGGAGGCCGGTGGTCAGAATGGACCGCGCATGAGCGGCGATGTCCGCGTTGCTGAGCTCGAATGTGGTCGTCCGAGTACAGTCGCGGGGGCCGCCCATGTAGCACATGGGGTGGACGCGGTGTTGGAGTGGCAGCACCCGATTGGAGATCAAGCAGGCGACTGGATCGTCGCTCTTGATCCCTTCTCCGATCAGATAGCCGAGGCGCTCCTCCATCTGCGTCAAGTTGCTGTCGATGGACGGCTTGGTCTTCTAGTTCTGCCCGGTAGGAGCTCGGTTGCTCCAACGGGGCAGATTGATTCGGTCCTCCACCTTGGCTCCTTTCGTGGCGGGAATATTCTTCACGTACAGTAACGTCTTCTAACACTTGCGGACAGAATCCAGGCCCTTGATGCGAGGATGGTTGGTTCCAGGGCGCTGCACCATCAT
This sequence comes from Alopecurus myosuroides, assembly GCA_028641055.1. Taxonomy (NCBI): domain Eukaryota; kingdom Viridiplantae; phylum Streptophyta; class Magnoliopsida; order Poales; family Poaceae; genus Alopecurus; species Alopecurus myosuroides. The sequence goes on from CM054060.1 coordinate 265,494,165, forward strand.
GGCGCTGCCGGTCTCGGTTATCCGACTGCTGGTGTCCGCGTCGTCCTTCTTGCCTTTGCTCTGCTGGCGAAAGAAGAAGTACCTGGACCACGTCTCCGTCGTGGGGCGAACGCCAAGGAAGGCCTCGCATACCACGGCGTGGTAGGAGAGGAACACGACGGCGTTTGGGGGAAAATGGTGCATCTGGAGGCCGTAGTGGTCCAGAAACGAACGGAGCAAATTTGATGCGGGGAGCCCGAACCCTCGCGCGAAGTGCGGGAGGAAGACGACATGCTCGCCCTCCTGCGGGGACGGAACGAGCTCGCCGTCAGGCTGCCGGCAGCGAACACCGGGAGGAACCCTCCGGGTGTTCACGAGCCACTGGCAGTCATCGGCGGTGACCTCGGAGCCGGCCCAACCGGCGCGAGCGTTGTCGTCGCGAGCCATGGTGGGGAGAATGAAATTGAGGAAAGGTTTCGAGGGATTTGGTGGAGTGGAAGAACTTGCGCCGGCGCAGTCAGTTGCGCGGCGGCGGAGAGCTCTGCGGCGGCGGAAAAACAAGAAGGCAGAAGGGGAAAAGTGTGAGCGGAAGGAAAGGAAGGAGTTACCGAGGGGGTATTTATACCGCACCTCGGATTACCATTACGATTCGAGGGAGTGGGATCAATCGTGGCAGTAATCGTGCGGCGTGGGGTCTGTGGGCCGGTTAGAAACGCACACAGCGCGGAACGCGCGCGTAACGGCCGCATTAGATCCCACGACGAGATCGTGGGCAATTACTGCGCGTGATGGGACATAACGAGCTAGTGGGCCCACTCCGTGAAAACTGGGCGCGTGGCATGTCAGGTCCTGGGCAGCGAGGCGTCGGGGTCGTGGATGCGTGACACGTGCCTAGTTGCAGCGCGGAAAGCCGGATTGTGCTCTGCGCTGCAGAGATCCTGTTTGAGAAATTCCCTAAGTCTTTGTACTCGGTCAAAGAGAAGAAAACTAGCTCTATTCGGAAGAGAGGAAACTCAAGGTATTTTCCAGAGTGCTACTCGGAGGTTTTACTCGGCATCTTGAGGTTCAAGGACAATGTTGCCAAGGTTGGTTTTAAGCTGGCAGGGCCCAGTGAACGAGTTCACAGGACTCTACCAGCTTCGGGGACTAATGTCGGGGGGTTACCCCCGAGTAGGGTAAAGGCAAGTGGTAAAGGCAAGGTCAGAAGAGATGTTTGGTCGAGTAGCCGCCTACCCGGTACTCGCTACCCAGTCGACTGCTACTCGGTCTTACACAAAAGATGATCAGAAGGTTACATCAAGCAAGTTATGTTTGTTCGAGTAGAAGAGCTGGTCCGAGTAAAACTGGCGGGAACCTACTTGGGCCAGAAGTCAAAGGAGCCGTTCTGACACAGGATCCCGCGTATCCGGGGTCCGTACTTGGCACTATTCATGGCACTGTTCATCTGAGGACGGCGTGCCTGACAGCGACAGTGTGTCAGCAGGGCGTCGCAGGATAGGGGGGCCCTACTCTGTGTTTGGCGCAGTGATACCAGACTGATAACTTGGTTTTGCCCAACGACTTTCCGGACAGGACAAGATTAGAAGCCAAAGCTGTCAGCGTGAACTCGGAAGAAGGACGGTGTGCACATAATGTCGACATCGGTTTGTATTTGGACGTATCCGGCTGGGCACCAAGTATATAAGGTGCCCTGCCCCCTCCTGCGCGGGGGATCGCATGATGCTGACCTAGATTCGAGACTGGAAGCATATTCTTGACCTAGTTCATCACGTAGAGAGAAGAATAGCTACTCGGTAGCAAGAACACCTGTACTGTGGCTACTCGGAGAGACCTCAATACATAGAGAGAAAGGCAGGAGTAGGGGTTTTACCTCCTCACGAGGGCCCTGAACCTGGGTAGATCGTGCTGTTTGCAGTGTTTGATCTTTACCTCACGCGGCTACTCGTCGCGTGATCCCTCCCCGAGCACCTCCAGCGTCCATCGTCCCCACACTTTTAGCCATCCTATGGCATCTGTCTTGACACCACCACGACATCAGTTGAGTACAAGGCTAAGGAGTTCTACTCGGTACGGAATGCAAACACGAAGCATACAAGTCTAGGGATTCCTATTCAGAGTAGCATGCAAACACAAAGCATATTCGGCTAAAGTTGTCTACTCAACATGGCGTGCAAACACAAAGCACATAAGGCCAACAAGATATGGGAGATGTTCTACTCGATGCAGCATGCAGAGACTAAGTATGCTAAGCTGGAAAGCTACCTACTCGGTATCAAAGTGCAGAGACAGAGCATAGAGGGCTAACCTGTTCGATGGGCTTAGTGCGGCTGTACGGCACGAAGCCATACTGCCAGGTGTCGGTGAGGTCGGTCTTCATGATGGATCTCGCCCAGACGGCGGTGCTGAGCTCGAAGGTGGTGGTCCTCGTGCAGTCCCGGCTGCCTCCCATGTAGCACATCTTGTGGGAGCGGCGATGGAGCGGGAGCACGCGCCGCGAGATCCAGCACGCGATGGGATCATCGCGCTTGAATCCCAACTCCTTCAACTCGGCGAGGCGCTTCTCCATCTGAAGGATGTCGTCGTGGCTCTTCGGGTTGTATCCTCAATTCTGCTTGGTCGGCAGCGTGTTCGTCCACTTCGGGTCCTTGATCTGCGCTCCTTCTTCGATGTGAACGTTCTTGACGTAAAGGAAGGAGCGTTGCCACTTGCGTACCGTGTCAAGTCCCTTGATGCGCGGATGGCTGCCGGTGCTGCGCTGCAGCATCATGGCGCTTCCCGTCTTCGTCATCGTGCGGGAGCTCTCCGTGCTCCCGGGCTTGGGGATGCTTTGCTTCCGGAAGAAGAAGTAACGCGCCCAACTATGGATAGTTGGGCGCACGCCGAGAAACTCCTCACAGACCACAGCGTGGAAGGCGAGCATCACCATGGCGTTGGGGGGAAGGTGATGCGGCTGCAGTCCGAAGTTCTTGAGGAACTCCTTGAAGAAATCTGATACCGGGAGGCCGAATCCTCGCTTGAAGTGCGCGAGGAAGACGACGAACTCGTCTTCCTCCGGCGTGGGGACGATTTCGCCGTCCGGTTGCCTGCATCGCACGCCGGGAGGGACACGGCGGGTATTGACTAGCCATTGGCAGTCTTCCGCCGTGACTTCGGATCCCTCCCATCCGGCGCGGGCGTCGTCATCTCCGCCAACCATGGAGATGAGGAGATTGGTGGAAGATTGGTGGAAGATTTGGGTGAAGGAATCGAGCTCTGGCTTTCCGGCGGCGCGTGGAGCAGCGGCGCAGCAAAGATTTGCGGTGGCGGCGTGCTCTGCGGCGGCGGAGAGGCGAAGGGGCGGAAGATGGAAGTGAGCAGGAAAGAGAAGGAGGAGTTACCGAGGGGGTATTTATCTCTCCCCTCGAGTTGCCGTTACCAGCGGAGTTAGTGGGATCAGTTGTGCATTGAGATCGTGCGGCGTGGGAAGCGAACCGGTTAGAAACGCACACAGCGCATATTGCGCAAGTAACGGGCGCAGTTAATCCCACGTCGACATCGTGGGCTGATAAATGCAGTTGAAGTGACCTAACGGGCCGGTGGGCACTGGTCGCAGTGATGGGCACGTGGCCTGTCATATCCCAAGCACCGAGGCGTCAGGGGTACGAGGGCGTGACACGTGCCCAGTAGCGATGCGGAGAGATGGATTTGCTCTGCCACAGTGGGATTCTGTTCGAAATTCCGCTAAGTCTTTTTACTCGGCATCAGAGAAGAGAAGTGATGCTACTTGGAAAAGAAGAGATTCAAGCAAGAGTTGAAAGCTACTCGGAGGTTCTACTCGGCATCTTACAGTTCAAAGACAAGATTTGTTTTTAAGCTGGAAGGGCCTAGTGAACAAGTTCGCATGACTCTACCAGCTTCGGTGACTAATGTCGGGGGGTTACCCCCGAGTTGGGTTAAGGCAAGTACTAAGGGCAAGGTCAGAAGAGGCGTTTGGCAGAGTAGCGGGCTACCCGGTACTCGCTACCCGGTCGACTGCTATTCGGCCATACACACTGATGGCCAGGAGAAAGAATCAAGGAAGTTACGTTCTTCCGAGTAGAGGAATTGGTCCGAGTAGAGGGGGTGAGTTCCTACTCGGGCCAAAAGTCAAAGGAGCCGTTCTGACACAGGATCCCGCGTATCCTGGGTCCGTACTGGCGCACTGTTCATCTGCAGAGCGCGTGCTTATCCGCGCCAAGGTGTCAGCAGGACGGTGCAGGTTAGGGGGCCTACCCTGTGGCCGTGACAGTGATAAAAGATCATGGAATTGGTTTTGCACAACGACTTTGCACAGAAGACAAACTAGGAAGCCAAAGCTGTCAGCGAGAAGCTGGAAGAACGCACTGTGCACACTATGTCGACATCCGGCTGTACTTTCCATCTTGGACGTATTCGGCTGGGCACCAGTATATAAGGTGCCCTGCCTCCTCCTGTGCGAGGGCCGCTTCATTCAGTATTTTGCATCACATAGAGAGAAGAGTGGCTACTCGGCTGTAGGCCAAATTGTACTGTGGCTACTCGGTGGAACACACATATAAAGAGAGAAAGACAGGAGTAGGGGTTTTACCTCCACACGAGGGCCCTGAACCTGGATAGATCTTGTTGTTTGCAGTGCTTGACTCATTATACACGCGGCTACTCGTCGCGTGATCCCTCCCCGAGCACCTCCAGCGTCCATCGACCCCAGATCTTTAGCCATCCTATGGCATCTGCGGTGATACCACCACGACAGTCCCGCCTTTGACAACAATTAGAGCAATTGTCATGGGGTTGGAAATATTGTTAGGAGAAAATAAAGGGGATGCCTCAATTTATTTTAGCGGAAGAAAATGCCTCAATTGTATGACAGAATCTTGGTTCACTCTTATCGGTTTACAACACCCTACTCCATTAGAAAACTAGAAGGATACCCCGCGCGTTGCTGCGGAGATCGCTTTAGAAATCATAGTATGCTATAAACAAAAGGTTATGAGAGATGTGATAAATTATGTTTTCTAAGTGAATATGCAAAATTCAATTGATTATAAATATATTTTAAATTGTAATATGGATAATTGGATGATTTAAGAAATGGATGATGTGTAACTTGCATGCAATTATTAATAAATATGAGTGTAGATGACATGGATAATTGATTGGCTAAGAGAGTGGATGATGCGGATAGCTTGCATGTTGAGATAGAAAAATCATTAATGCATGTTAGTGGGGTTTTGCTTTATAAGAAGTATAGATAATTAGTAATGAGATTTACATGGTGGAGTGTTTTTGTGGTCACAGCCTCGCACCAGCCCCGCCCCACTTATACCTCGTTGTCTTTTTTTAGTGAACCTCGTTGCCTAGTTTAGGGAATTACGAAATCTCTTTGCTAACTAAAAGAATATAAGGCCCAATTTTCAGCCCAATAACAGCTAAAACCTGATTTCTCCATCGTCGCGGTGAAAAGCTTGGAAGCTGCCTGTAATGGCGCCCCCAGCGACATGAGGCTCTCCCACAGTAGTAAGCCAGACCTGGTGCGGGGCCCCTCGGTTTTGAGGGCCCAGGGCGGCCACACCCCCTGCCCTTTTCAGGGCTGTGTCTAGCGAAGTTGGGTTTTGCTAGGACTAGAGGCTGGGGCGTCCCTTGGGGCACCTCTTCGCAGGTCGTCGGCATCCCAGTCATGGCCAAATCATGATCCTTATCTTTCGTTCAGTTCCTGGTTAACTCTAAAATCAGAAATATTTTCCATATCCATGATTCTATAGTGTAAAATTCTACAATCGAGTCCATAAATTTGCAAGGGTTCTACCCTATGACACAATTTTCCCAAACATATCTTCAAGAACAACAGAATGATTAATCGTCCCGAGAGTGAACGCTAGACAATAAAAAATATTCAGCAAACAATTTTTTACAAAAATAATATAGGTAAAAAAGCACTTCAAGAATCTAGCAACATAGTCCATCTGCTCCCCCTCATCATCCACACAATAGTCTAGGACTCTAGGTCGTCTATGTCATCGTTGCTCGCTTCAAATGGTGGAGGTGAAAACCTAGCCATGTGGTAAAAGTATCGATCGCTCCCCCTCCCTTCCACCCCGCTGCCGATCCCACCCTCCAACCATGTTGTTTCCTAGGCGCCATCTCCCTACAACCATCCACTATTGTAGAGGATGGATGTGGTGGTCACTCCACCAATGCTGGATCCGCGCATCCATCGCCTATCTCTCCTCAACCCCCACCATCTGCATTCTCCATTAGCATGCTTCCCGGATGACACTACACCCACTAGACCACTCCCCACGCCGCACCTGGTACTCAAAATCACTCAAGAGATCTTAGACAAGATTTTCTAAATGTAAGAAGAAGGCAACACATAATTAGCACATATACGATTGCCAAGCTGGCCTATAAGTGACCAGAAACACAAACACCTAAATATGTCATGTGAGCTAATATAATTCGAGATAGCATTTGATATCAACCTACACATATTCCTACAGACCCAAAATCCAATTCAGTAAGGTTTTCAAATAAGCAATAGCTATGCTGCTATGCATGCCAAATTTCTACATGGAATCTCATTCTCCAAAAATAAAAATGGAAAACATACTTGTATTTTGAAGATTCATGGTGACAAACAGGAATCTGGATTGGGTGTTCTTGCATGATTATAACGTCAAATTACGACATGCAGGCTCTAAAGCGCTTACCAATCCAACAAGTTTATATCTCACAAGAATACAAAGGCAAGAGGCATCTGGTCAGGTCTGTTAAAAAATTGAAAACCTCGACTGCTATGTTTACCAATAGGCACTCGCACAACAAAGTTTCAGAAGTTCTGATTTCAAAAGAATTCCTTACATATACGTGTTGTTTAAAGTATTAATACAAAATAATCATTTTTCCATACCCGTGCATTTCGAAATTTACTACCGTACTAATTCGAAACTATGTCAATTAGTAAAGAAGGCAATATTCTGCAACTTACTTTTATGTCTATTGAATAAGCATCAAATTCATTTTGTACATAATTCAGAGATGCTTTGGATATAAATAATATATAAAATTGAATCTGCAAACGGAATGGTAAGTTAATATGTCATTTAGTTCACTGCTTTCTAGTTACAAGAATAGTTAAAACATGAGATACAATATCAATATTAGAATATAAAAGAAGTATGCAGTTTCTCCAACACCTTCAAACAATCAAGATACAACCGTATGCAGTCTATTTTCATTAAGAAAAGCTTAGTACCAATTAACTAACTGGAAGACAACGATGCTGCTGCCCCCTTGGTTGTCAAACAAAGATTTTGTAGTGACCAACAAATTCATGAACTTAGGTAGCCTTTTCATTTGTTTATTTGTTAGATTAAGATGGAAGATTGGTGCAAAAGAAACAATATTTGTTTATTCTCAAAGAAATAAAACTACCTTATGAAAGGGGATGAAATGGCGAGCTGCAGTTTTAAAACCAGTTCAACTAACCGACAACAATCTAACTGTCGCCCCTCCTCTTCCCAAGCCCGTCTGAACAACAATTGCCATGTTCTTTTACGCAGACAAACCATTGTACTCTGATTTAGACCAGTACTCCCAAAATATCTTCTTTATACTATCTGAATTCAAGATGCTGCCTTTTCTGAAATAGATACAAACTTCCTTGTTTCATTAAAATACAGAAAATGAGACCACCCAATGAAAAACAAATACATAAAACATGTTTCAGTCTGTTACTATTCAGAGCATGAAAACACCTTCTAAACAAAGTTCATAACACATAATTATCCCTAAACCTAAGCCATAGTAGTCATAAGAACAATAATCGTGCAGATCACAAAATGGATTCAATCAAGGTTGCTCCCTACCTTCTAAACAAAAAGTAGTTGCTAACATTTTCTTTCACCTACATCCCAATCATCATCTTGATTTAAAGACGGTTCGCAGATGATGGCGTGTGGCGTCATGAGGTATTGTCCCTTTCCTCTGCTGACTGGGAGACGTCGGCTACATCAAGCATTCCGCAACCACGAAAACAAGGTTTCAGAATATGAGCGAAGACCAAAGGAATTGGCAAGAACCTTCATGTCTAAACTCCAATACTGCTACTCCATAATATTACTAATTTTATGGCCCATAATAAAAAAATGTCTTGGTAGAATAAATCTGATTTTCAAATATCAAATACTTTATGAAGGAATCAGCATTTTTCAGGGGCAGAAATGATGTGCAGATCAAATTATATCATTGGTTTCAAGTATCATAAGGAAAGAGAGTAATTTTCATATGCACACCATCTCAGAATTTCTCTAAGCACTAATAAAGACCACAACACCAAGATGAAACTGTATAAGAAACAGTCAACATGGACTAAAACTAACCATAGCAATCGGCCTTTAATAAGGCGCTTCTTGTTTTCGACATATCACGCTGCGATTTCTCTCCTAGAACAGACAAAAACAACGACACGTCATAATCTTATGAGAATTACACTGGTAGAAAACATGCCTTTAGTCCCGGTGCGCAAAGGCCATTATTCCCGGTCGTGCAACGGGGAATAAATATGCGTGACTAAATCCCCCCCCCCCTTTAGTCGTGCCTCTTACGGACCGGGAGTAAAGGACCGTCCACGTGGGCGCCAGGAGTCCATCGGGGCGGAGGACCTTTAGTCCCGGTTCTCGTGGCTAACCGGGACTAAAGGCCTCCTCCGCGGGTTTAGGGTTTTAGCCCCCCTAAACCTGGTTTCTTTTTAATTAGTTTTGTTTTATTTCTTTTATATTTTATATTGTGTTTTATTTTAATTTTGATGAAGTTTCAGTACACATATATATTCTATGCTACTATATACATGCATATGAAATTTCAAACAAGAAGAATTCAATAGGAATATATATATATAATATATATTCAATCTCGGGTGACCATATACAACTTTGAACAAGTTTCCATACACAATTACGATGGATGGCCATACACAACTTCGAACAAGTTTCAATCTAGGAGATGCATAATGAAAAATCCTGCTAATTCCTCTTGAATTGGTCGTCGTCGGACGTATAGTGTTCTCCTTTAGGATTGATGACATGACTAAGGAAAAATCCTGCTAATTCCTCTTGAATTGGTCGAAAGCGAGCTTCTGGACTAAGCTTCCTCCGCAAGTTATCCGTCGCCTTCCGCAAGCTATCCGACATCTTCCTCTCAGAGGTTTCTCTCCGGATGTTCTCACAAACATAGTATCCACATAGATTGGTCCCAGGTGGCTGCTTATCCACATTAACTAACTTTCTAAAATCTAGCTGATGTTTGAATTCACCGACAATTTCTCCTGAGTACCGTCTCCAAACTCTATAGGGTAAAGAAAATTAAATGAACAAGGGAGTTATTAGCTACTGCATATTAAGAAATGAACAAAAGAGACCGATCGATATGGAGCGCAAATGATTGAAAATAATTACTTTTGCAGCATTTTTCTCATGTCGGCCCAAAGCTTTGAATCTGAATCCATAGAATCCATGATATAAACTCTGGAGGTGTAAAGTTCAATTTTTAGCAGCATCCAGTGGAACATGCGGACACGTTACATGCACAGTCATGCACAACTTATCGATTAGACATACCATGCATGGAGTAAACAAAAGAGAATGGGCACAAGAGAGAAACACTCACCCAAAATGGTAAGGAAATAGAATATAGGACTTTTGAGTTGATGCTTTGTAAGAAAATTGTACAAGTCTTTCTCCACGTCTTCGGGGTGATTCCGTAACACATATCCATTAATGATTTGTGGGTCAATGAACCCAACATCATGGATGTTTCTTATTTTGCATTCCCAAATTTTCAATCTGCATAATAGCGTACGCAACAATATAGTGGAGGGAAGGTGGTACTACTACTACTGAGCAGCGAGTTTGCTGGCTGAGTCGCACTGGCTCTCTGCTCTGCTGGTGGATGAATGCTTGTGTTTTGCTTCGCTTCGGGAGTCTCCTTTTATAGCCGGGAGATCAGCCTTCACGAGAGCATACCTTGCTAATCTTGCTCTTATCTTCTTCATCTCAATAATGTGCCTATCTCATAGGTATCGATTCTTCTGCCATTTTTACTTGCCAAAATCCAGCCTTTAAGTCAAATTTAGAGAAGAATTTACTTCCTATAAAAGGAGACTCCCGCAGCGAAACAAAACACAAGCATTCATCCACCAGCAGAGCAGAGAGCCAGTGCGACTCAGCCAGCAAACTCGCTGCTCAGTAGTAGTAGTAGTAGTAGTACCACCTTACCTTCACTGTAATATAATCCACTGAAATAAAGAGTTGTACGAGTGCAGCAAGCTGTAAGGTAATTTCCACCGTCCCTGTGTAAACCCTTCGGGGGTTACCGAAAGGGAAACTGTATGGAATTTATATTGTGGAAATGAAGTAGTTCTGTTTTTCTCTTGGTCTTTTTAAGCATGTTTATACGGTTTGGGTTCTTATGCTAGGGATCCTATAGGAGAAACCTCTGCGTGTAGTTCTCTGTTGAGCCGTTTGGCGCGTAAACGAGAACCTTGTATCCGTAGAGAAGTGTTCCCTCTGGGTGGAACTGCCTGGGAAGACGATAAGTAAAACGCACCATATAAACCTGTTTAAAAACATCAAGAGAAATAAACTTAGCTACTCCTGAAGCAATATAATTAGACATACGGTGAGTACTGAGTAGGAATTTTACACCACTGCGAAGACCGTCTGTAGCTCGTTGGCCTCGCCAGCCTCTAAAGATCCTGCAAAAGATATTACGTAAGCGATAATATTATAGTAGTCCGCGTTTAAAAAAATTAAAATCAGCTTTATATATATTTGATATATTAACTTATATATAAAATCATAAACATATCGCTGTATATTTTGTAATATTTATTTATGTTATAATAATTATATATCCGTAAATTATTGGTATCAGAGCTAGTGTTTAATCATAGAAAGGTTAAAGTACCTGAATTTAGAAGTTAGCGAAGGTAAAGTAATAAAAACTAAAGACCATATTGATATAAGGTGCAGAATAAATTCTTCGGAAGAGCATTATTGGCATACCAATCATAGCCAACTAAATACAATAGTTGATCTGACATATAATTCCTTTATATCTTGGGGGAAGGGGCAAGACATACTAGACCAAAAATTTGAGAGCATATTTCGAGAATATCAAAAACTCTCAGAGAGGTACTCTGTGTTGAATAATAAAATTGATCTAGCCTTGCATAAACTTGAAGAAGCAAAGTCAAGACAAAATATAGTTTGTAAGAATAACGATTACATCAAAGAAGAAGTACTATCCATAGGGAAGCATATAAACCATAACCTAAATAAAAGCAAAGAATCATCTTCAAGCCCAGAAATAAGGCAAAATCTGCTAGAAATCAAGTCTTTGGTGCAAGAAATAAAAACCTTGATACTCGCATAATTGCATGTCCGAATATAATCAAGCATTAAAAGAAGTAGAGAAATACCTAACACCGGCAGTCGGATTCTCTAATCACGACTCACCAAAAGAAGATTCCAAAATAATAATAAGGCAGAATAATACTATTTTAGAATTATTGGTTCAGATCTTAGAAAAACTAAAGAGTGCACAAAGTAACACAGATATTGTGTTAGCTTCATCTGGAATAGTAGCATCACCAAGAAATATCGGTTCGGAAAAATGGACATATCTAAAAATAGAAGAGACAAAACCCTCCAATTAATAAGGCAAGATTCGAGACCCCTAACAATAAGGCATAGATTGTCATGCAGCAAATCTGATGATATTGATAGTTTGGAAGAAGTTATAGATTTGCAGAGTGATCTAGAAAGATACCAAAAGGATACTCTAAGAAAAATAAAACCGCAACAAGTATATCACATGGGAATGTTTGAAAGTAGGAACGGGTTATATAGAATATCCAGAGAAGTAGAATTAAGTGTGTTGACACATCCTATAGAACTGAGAATAGTGAGTAAGAACATTGAAAATGAGTTAAAATATTGTGGTTATAAATATATTCACCAAGGTATGTATATCATAGGTGTGAAAGGAATGACAAGAAAGAAATTAGGAGCAAAAGTTTTAATAACATTATTAGACAAGAGGTGGGGATCAATAGATAAAGCAACGTTAAGATTTATGGAAGGAGACATGAATGAGAATAGATTAATAACTTACATAGCCCCAGATTTAATGATGCCTGTGAAAGAGTTTATTGAAAAAAATGAGTTTTGGATTCCAGTCCAAAGGATATGAAGATTTTAAAGGAACAAACTTGTTGGTAAGTATAGAATTCATAGGAAGACTCTCAAACAAAAGTAGCTCTAGATATAGAGTAAATGTAGACGATGTAATAGAAAGTATGCAGTCAAAAGGCATAAGGTTTATGCTTAAGATTAGCTCGGAAGAAAGAGCAGGAGAGGAATGGAAAATAAGTGAGCTAATAGAAAAGAAAGAACTAAAGCAGCAAAATAACTATATAAGCTATAAAAATTATGAAGGATGTAGTAGCATTAGGTTCACAGATTACAAATCCGCACCTTTGGAGGACACATAATCCTCTATTTCAGACTCGGAATTTGGTGATAGTAAGAGTAAGGGATCTACTGAGTGTATGGAAAGGGCAAACTTGGAAGATGAAATAATTCAGTACGAAACAAAATTAAAGCATATAGAATGGGAATATAATAATTCAATGATTAAAGACTGGCCTAAGATAAGAGAAAAACAATTGTTTTTCATTAGAGAGATTGCAAGATTAAAAAAGATTAAAAGCGAGAAAATCCCAGTTGCTAGTAGTTCAAATATGCAAAATACTAATACTGCAAAAAATGTTATAGATAAGAATGACAATCATATCAACCAAGACAATGAAAATAAAGTCATATGTGAAGAAGAGCAATGGGATATAAATAATAAAATACTAATAGAAAGTTATGAAGAGGAAGAAGAATTAATGAAAGAAATATTGTATGAAGAAGAAAACTATGATAATGCAGACCAATATAATGATTTTATAGATTCACTCGATGATGTAGGATTGCACAATTTAGACAATGCAATGGAAGCCATGGAAATAGATAACAATGCTAAAAGAAAAAGAGGTGAGACCTCTATGAAAAGAGAAGAGAGAGAGAGACCATCTAGAAGAGCTGGAGATTGGCCTTCACCTCCAGAAACTGATAATTTTCAACCCACATATATTCCGGGACAATATAGGTACATGGGTAGCAAGAGAAGAGATTTTGAAAAACCGGTACAATTTCAAAATTTTAGGAACGATGGTGCAATTTTAAATTTAGCGGCTCATGACCCAGTAGATTGGCCAAATATACTCAACATTTGGAAAGGTTTAATAGTTCAAAAATATATATAAAATCAGCATAATATAGGCACTAAAGTTGAGGATATGTTAACATATCTTGAAACCTTTTTAGGAGAATCTGTTAAAGTTTTATGGGAAAATTGGGTAGAATGTTATCCGGATATGTATGAAAATTTCAAAAGGGCTGGAAGTAATCCTAATAATTTCGCTAATGTGATATCAAATATGGTTATAGCCGAAGACCCAGAAATAGGGTATACAACATTGCAAAATGAAAGGCTGAGAGAAATAGAAAAATTAACTCTAACTAATTGGAGAGGTATAAAATAATTCTCTCAACATTATTTATATAATGCTACCACAGCTAAGCAAGGATACAATAAAGGAGTAATTGAAAGATACTTTAATAAGTTGCCTGACCCTCTAGGTTCTATAATATTTGAAGATTACAAGAAAGAATCAAATGGAAACATAGTGAATATTTCTCAAGCTATAACATTTGTATTTAAACATTTAAGGAAGGTATGTACAAATATACAGGCACAAAGATCTATGAAAAAATCCGATTATAATTTTTGTAATAATATTATTCCAATACCATTAACATATGGAGAAGAAACATATAGAAACCGAAAATATCACAAACCCCAAAATAGAGATAATAGGAATTTTAGAACAAAGAAAAGATATTTCCTAAGAAGGTCGGATAATAGAGCCCCTTATTTGCATAAAAGGAATGTTAGAAGATATAATTCTAGGAAAAATTATGATAAGACATGTAGGTGTTTTATATGCAACTCGCCTGATCACCTAAGTAAAACTTGTCCTAACAAAGATCAAAAAAGGTATTCTAGTAAATATGAAGAACAGGAAAGAGTTCTAATTATTGATAGAATTAACGAAAATATATTGGTTTGTGATGAGGAAATAAAGGATGACGAATCAATATATTTGATCATAGAAACTGATGAATTAGATAATGATATTTTAGAAGAAGATTCAAGCAAAGATGAATTAGATTTTATAGACCAAATAGCTGGTTTAAAAATTGAAATGATGAATCAATTAGATTGTGAGCACGACTGGGTTAGAGGTAAAGGTGATGATAACATTAAATGCGCTTTTTGCATATATTACCCAAGCCAGGATAATAGATTTACATGTAACCTATGCTTAAAACAAGCGTGCACTTCGTGTTTAAAGGCTAAAAACCAAGCTTGGAGACAAGAAGTAGAGATTGAGCCAGAAAACCGAATTCTATCTAGTAGAGTTAGAATCCTAGAAAATAGGATAAACAAACTAGAAGTGGAGTTAGAAGAGCTAAAATATAATTTAGATAACAATATGAAGGAACAAGAAGGTAGTACGGACAAAATAACTGAATTTAAAGATCAAATGGTAACCATAAGAGAAAACAAAGGAGACAGACTAATCCAATTAAAAGACGCCATAACAAGCTTTGGAAATAAATACATAGTGAGATTACCATTCAAGGAAGTTTTAGGAATAAGGATTCCAGTTAAAATAATTTTAAAACCCAATATTTCCTATAAAATACTGGCACTATTAGACACGGGTTGTACAAAGAACATCATTCATGATAAATATTTTATGAGATGCCCCGATGACGAAGATATGGATTATGGACCCTGCGGATAAGGACACCCCATCTCCGGGCCCAAGGCTAAGGCCCAAGAAGAGGCGCCCTTGGAACACTCCAGAAGGCCCATGTGAAGCCCACCCGCATTAACTTGCGGGTTAAGCTAGGAAACTTGTAACCGACATAGTTAGAGTTCGAGTCCTCTCCGGGTAGGTTTCGAGACCTGGCCACCTATATAAGGCCAGGAGAGCCCCCAGGAGAGGACCAAGCAATACCGCACGACCCCAAAGCCCTGAACTCGAGATCCTACTCTCGATTCGAGCACCACCATTGTAACTGATCTAATCTTCAATACAGATCGACAAGAAGCAGGAGTAAGGGTTTTACGTCTACGAGGGCCCCGAACCTGGGTAAAATCTCGCCCCCTGTCTAGCCGACGATTCCACCAGCGCTCATGGGTTCTCCTAATCGAAACCCGATCGGTTCACCGAAGAGATTTGTTGAGTTAGGGATTCGACAATTGGCGCCGTCTGTGGGAACGGCGGGCGCTGGATCACCGGCATCTTCGGCTTCATCGACAACCAACTCCCGTTGGAAACCATCGACTACGGCTCCGAACAATCCTATACGGATCGGATCTGCCGTGGTCACACCGCACTCGCCGGAATCGCGCCCGGTATTCGAAGATCTGGAGAGGAGCGTCACCTTGACGTTCGGAAGCCTCAAGTTTGTGACAGACAGGGACGGGATCCTCCACTTCTCGGATGAATCTGAATCTGAGTCAGGAGCCGTCGACTCACGCTTCCCTCTGGAGAAAAGTGGCGAATCCATCCGCTTCAACACAAACGACTACCACACCCTCTCGACAGAGGAACCATCTCGGGTACGGAAAGCTTCCCGATCTGCGCCTAGGACGCACGGGCCACGACTGGCCCAAGTATGCATGGCAGGATCGGAACAGCCTCCGGAGACCGAACTTAGCGCGAACGAGCGCAACATAATCGGTGTCTCGCGGGAGGCCTGGAACCAAGCCAAAGAGGCCATGCGAGCAAGTCAGCCACCCGCAGCAGGAGCACCACAAGAAGATCTGACTGCCTACCACTACCATCTAGTGAGAGCAGCATCGACCATCAAGAACGCCCGAGCAGATATGGCCCGTCGCAGAAGAGAGGCGGACGAATCGAGCCTACGACGAGCCGAACTGTCCCTCGCACCCTCGGTCGGTACCCGACCAGCAAGGAAGGGACACGCGTCATCATCCAGGAACTACGAGTCTTTAGCCAGAACCAGCCGGTCAGCCACACCCTCCTTCATGAGAGTCGACGACGACAGCAACGTCTACCCGCAAACCCCTGCCGCTGCAGTTCTAGCCGCAGCAACTTACATGCAGATGAACCAACCGACGGAAAGTGATCCTCGGGCGGAGCAGTACAAGCAGATACGTAAAGGACTAGGTCTGGCAGCCGCAAGGCTCGCCTCTCACGACCGCAAGAAAGCTGAAGAGCAGCAGGAGAAGGAGAAGCGGGAGAAGGAGAAGCGGGAGAAGGAGAAAGAAAAGGAAACGCCCCGCAGGCACAGAAGCTCTTCACCAAGGAAGGACAGGTCACCGCGCCGTGGTCGAGAAAAAGAGGCCGGACGACGAGGCGACAGTCGAAGCAGTAGTGAAGATAGCCCGAGAGATAAAAGCTCGCGACATCACAGCAGCCGTTCGAGAAAACGAAGCAAGGAACCAAGGAAGGATGCAGACCGCGACCAGCCAGAATACGACGCGCGATCGGATCTCGCTAAAAAAGGGTGGATAAGGCAAGGGCCTCGCGATATCGCGAGCGCTCTTCGTCCGGCTCCTCGGATGACGAAACCTTCGGAGCACTCTGTTTTGCCCGCAACATCCGCGAGGCCCCTCTTCCCAAAAGATTCAAGCTCAGTACGGAAGTGACAAAATACGACGGCTCACTCGAGCCCTCTCAATGGCTAAGCGACTACCTCACGGCAGTAAAATGCCAACGTGGGAACAAGAATACGGCTATGCAATCTTACCGGCACGGCCCGCAGTTGGCTGGAAAGAAGACCAAAATCTTGCTACGCATCGTGGGATGACTTACACCGTGACTTTTGCAAGAATTTCCAGTGGACCTACAAGAGGCCAGCCACCATTGAAGTACTGCGAGCATGCAAGCAGAAAAGCGGCGAATCCACACGCGAGTACATCCAGCGATGGACTACGCTCAGGAATACCGCAGGAACCATCTCAGAAGAAGTAGCGATTGAAGCCTTCGCAAAAGGCGCCCGAAGAACAACTTTCAGAGAGGAACTGGGCAGGGCTGCACCCAAGACCATTGGGGAGCTAATGATCATAGCCGAAAAATGGGCTAACGGAGAAGATGCGGTGCGCAATGAGAGAGCATCATCACCCGCACACGAAGATGACCGTCATGGCCGAAGAAAAAGAAGAAAATAGTACGACCATGAGGATAGAGAGGAATTGGTCGCCGCGGAATTTACGCGGAGTCGCGATTCCGGTCGCCGTGGAAATCGCGAGTGGAGGCCAAAAGTTGAAGAAAAATCCCCCGAGGAAGACCTCAATGCATACTGCTCGCTACATCTATTCACAGATAAGCGCACGGGAAAAACTAAGGCAACACACCTTCTTAAGGATTGCCGAAAGTTTCTTAACATCTCGGATGCGCTCGCGAGGAAAAGATCCGTCTCCACTCAAAATTACCCACCGCTTCCAGGAGGAGGACACCCAGGATTCCAGCCGCCGCCACCACCGCTTCCACCTGCAAATCCAAACATGGCGTTAGCCGCACTGCCTGCACCACAGCCACAGAACGCCGGAGCCAATATGTACCCGAACCCGGCAGGACAACTCGCAATGATTCAGAAGGTATGCCCCTCTCGCAGAGCTCAAAAGACTAACACAAGGCAATTATGCATGGCAGTGCAGACACCGCCAACGAAGACAGAGTACCTGAAAATGGCCGACCAGCCAATCACGTTCTCGATGAAGGATCACCCACCACGAGTCTACCGACCAGGACACGCCGCCCTCGTCATCCAAGCACAAATCGGCAACTACGACTTAGCACGCGTATTCATGGATGGGGGCAGTGGCCTCAACATTATCTACGCGGATACACTCCGTCGGATGAACAAGAACTTGGACGGCCTCCCGGAATCAGAAACATCCTTCCACGGGATAGTTCCAGGCAAGCCAGTCCGTCCACTCGGAACAATCAATCTAGAAGTCGTGCTAGGCACTCAGAGCAACTACAGAAGGGAATTTCTAGACTTCGAAGTCGTCGATTGGCCCTCACAGTACCACGCCATTCTTGGTCGAACATCGTTCGCCAGATTCATGGCCGTACCGCACTACGCGTACTTGAAGCTCAAGTTACCTGGCGAATATGGTGTCATCACCATCGACGGAGACTTCCAGAAATCCAACAAATGCGACATTGAATTAAATGAGATCGCAAAGTCTTTCGGGATGCAAGAAGAACTTCAAGAGCTGGAAAAGACCACGGACCACTCCGTGATGCCGCTCACGAAGAAAAACGCGCCTGAACTGGAGTTTAGCGCCAACAACGACACCCGAAAGCATCAAGTGGACCCGACAGATTCCGCGAAGACAGCGATGGTCTCAACAACCCTCTCGCAAGCATAGGAAGGCGCGCTCGTCAAACTCCTCCGTGAGTACTGGGAAATTTTCTCCTGGCAGCCCTCAGACATGCCAGGAATACCCAGGGAGTTTGCTGAGCACTCACTCGAAGTCTTTCCTGACGCCAAACCAATAAAACAGACGACTCGACGATTTTCAGAACCCAAGCAGAAGGCGCTTGGAGAAGAAGTAAACAGATTGCTAGCTGCAAAATTCATAAGGGAGATCAAGATATCCACCTGGTTAGCAAACCCGGTGTTGGTCCCCAAAAAGAACACGGATATCCTTCGGGTATGCATCGACTACACGTCGTTAAACAAGCATTGCCCCAAGGACAATTTTCCTCTCCCACGAATCGACCAGATCGTGGACTCTACGGCAGGCTGCCAACGCCTCTCCTTCCTGGACGCCTATTCGGAATACAACCAGATCCGG
Source organism: Alopecurus myosuroides (assembly GCA_028641055.1). NCBI lineage: Eukaryota > Viridiplantae > Streptophyta > Magnoliopsida > Poales > Poaceae > Alopecurus > Alopecurus myosuroides. The sequence goes on from CM054060.1 coordinate 265,513,158, forward strand.
ATGAAAAAGGAAGACGAAGAAAAAACAGCGTTCATTACACCCCACGGTGTATACTGCTACACGACAATGCCTTTCGGGCTGAAGAACGCAGGCGCAACATATCAGCGCTGCATGCAAAGATGCCTCGCCAACCTCATTGGCAAGAATGTGCAGGTATATGTCGACGACATTGTCATCAAGACTCGAGTCGAGGACACACTCCTCGAGGATATTAGAGAAACATTCGATGCCCTCAACGCATACAGGATCAAGCTCAATCCGACCAAATGTGTCTTTGGCATTCCGGCAGGAAAACTTCTCGGGTACCTGGTATCCGCCAGAGGCATTGGAGCCAACCCGGAGAAAATACAAGCCATATTGACCATGAAGGAGCCAACCAATTTACGCGGAGTCCAGCAGCTCGCAGGGCAACTAGCCGCCCTGAGCAGGTTCATCGCACGATTGGGAGAGCAGGCATTACCCTTTTACAAACTACTGAAGAAGACGGACAAATTCGAGTGGACACCAGAAGCTAAACAAGCGTTCGCAGACTTGAAACGATCGTTGCAAAGCAGGCGCGTCCTTGCAACACCGCAAGAAAGGGAACCACTTTACTTGTACCTAGCCGCCACAAACCAGGTCATCAGCACAACAATCGTAGTCGAACGACCTGAAGATGGCAAAGCGTACGGAGTCCAACGGCCCATTTATTACATCAGTGAAGTACTCTCGCCATGCAAGCAACGATACCCTCATTACCAGAAGCTCGCATATGGAGTTGTTCTTACAGCCCGAAAGCTCAAGCACTATTTCCAGGAACACGCCATCATAGTGGTTAATGATGCGTCACTTGGGACAATCATGAACAACCCTATGGCATCCGGAAGAATAGCAAAATGGAGCATCGAGTTGGGCGCTTGGGACATCACCTATGCAGGACGCAACGCAGTCAAATCCCAAGTTCTCGTGGAATTTCTCAGCGAATGGACGGAACTACAAACGCCCGGGCCGCCCGAGTACACGAGCAATTGGATAATGTATTTTGACGGATCCAAGAGAAACGAAGGAGCAGGAGCTGGAATTGTTCTTATATCACCTCGAGGAGACAAGCTGCAATATGTCCTGCGATTGGACTTTCCACCAGATGACCCCGCATCGAACAACGACGCAGAATATGAGGCACTGTTGCATGGGATGAAGATGGCAATCGCCTGTGGAGCTACCCGATTAATGATATACGGCGATTCCAATCTCATTGTGCAGCAGACAATGAAAGAATGTGACGCAATTGCTGAAAACATGGCCGCGTATCGCGACATGTACAATCTACTCGAAGGAAGTTTTAAAGGGTGCGAGCTGAGGCACATTGCAAGATCCAGCAACGAAGAAGCAGATAGATTGGCAAACATGGGTTCCACGAATAAACCTATACCGCCAGGAATATATTTTGAACGGATGATCAAGCGATCGGTCAAAGTAAAGAAACTTGCAGGAACGCCTGCAGTACCAGAAACAGAGGTCAGCCCGCAAGTCGCCCTTATCGAGCTTATTCATAACATATCACGACATGTTTTTCTGGTCGAGCCGATCTGGACGCAGAAATATCTCGACTACCTGATCAACAGACAGCTCCCGGCCGACCCACGCGAGGCTCGACAAATAATCAGACGCTGCAAATCCTTTCGGGTGGTCAACGGAGAATTATACAAGCAAAACATCTCGGGGATACTTCAGCGCTGCATCGCACCCGAAGATGGCAAAGAATTGCTCCAGGACATCCATCAAGGAGATTGCGGCCATCACGCTAGCTGGAAAACAATAATGGGAAAAGCTTTTCGAGCAGGATTCTACTGGCTGACAGCAGCCACTGATGCAAAAAACCTGGTCGAATGATGCGATGCTTGTCAGCGATTCGCACCAAGACCACACGCACCTGCTACGGAATTGCACATGATACCCATTGCCTGGCCCTTTGCACAATGGGGGCTAGACATGGTTGGACCACTACGCAAGTCCACGCCCGGTGGATATACACACTTGCTGGTCACAGTCGACAAATTCACCAAATGGATCGAGGCTATGCCAGTAACTTCGGCTAGCGCCCAATGCGCCGTCAAGTTCCTCGACTCCATTGTATGCAGATTTGGTGTGCCACACGACATCATTACAGACAATGGTACAAACTTCACAGCGAAGGAAACACAACAGTTCTGCGAGGAGAAGGGCATCAACTTCAAATTTGCTTCAGTTGCCCACCCGCAAACGAATGGACAAGTCGAAAGATCCAACGGCTTAGTTTCAGCTGGTATCAAGAAACGTCTACTAGATCGTCTAAACCCAGCCGCAGGACATTGGGCAGAAGAACTACCCTCCGTACTCTGGAGCCTCCGCACAACTCCAAACCGATCCACGAAGTACACACCATTTTTCATGGTATACGGGACAGAAGCAGTACTTACCGAGGACGTCCGATTCAGCGCCCCACGAGTTGTGGCGTACAGCGAAGAAACCTCTAACAAGGCACTCGCGGAAGAGATGGATGCACTCGATGAAATGCGGGACATTGCGCTCGCAAGATCCGCAGTATATCAGCAATCACTGCGAAACTATCATAGTCGCCGCATACGCCACAGAGCATTCGCGGTTGGAGATCTTGTGCTGTGGCTCAAGCAGAAGGAAGGACACAAGTTGGAGCCACCCTGGGAAGGACCCTTCATCATACACGAAGTTATCCCAGGCGTAGCCTACAGGATGAAGAATCCATTGACTGGAGGAATCTATTCCAACCCTTGGAATATCGCACACCTCCGCAAATTTTATCCCTAGGTTTACTTGTTATCACAACAAATAAGGCTATACTAGCCAATCTTGTAGCTCGAATACATGGCTTCTCAGTCATTGCAATAAAAACATGGTTTCTCCATCATATTCCCTCGAAGCTTCCTATTCTTTACATGCCAAAAGTTACAGGTACACACCCCATAAACACACGGGGGCTACACCTACAACTCAGCATCACAGGAAAAATTACACATACAAGGTTACACACCTTCCAACAGTTTTTGCAAACTATACAAGATTACAGGATATGCACATCCGACAATCAATCAAAGCGCTGAGCATTCTCAGTCGCTAAAACCCTATCTACCTCCTCAGAAGTTAATCGGATGATTTTCTCCACGGCGGGACGAACAACATCATAGTAGGGTGCGATATCATCGATTGACTCATCTGGAAGCCTGGCTAAGGAGTTAAAATCTATTTCAGGATGCCATATCCAGACAAAGGATAGAGCTACAACCGCGCCGCATGTCATTTGATTGCGCACACACGCGCGAACCTCTCCCTCACGTCCGAACAACCTGAGAAGATAACTCCAGTCTTCCGGACCCCTTTCGAGTGGTTAGAAAGCAGCATTCATCGCGATCAAGACCTCGTGAAAAGAACTCACGAGAATTCTCGCCTGGAGGACACGGAACTTCAAGGTGGCCATCACAAATCCTCGACTGCGTTCAGACCAGAAATTGCTCGCATGATGTTTTGAGCTTCCAGCCTCTTGAAGAATGTGATTTTCCACCCACTGTTTTTCTTCCCTATCATCCGGCCTAACAACTGAAGAGCAAACTTGCTTAATCAGTTAAGGAAATAAGATATAAGAAGACACGGGGGCTGTATTACTTACACAGCAAATCCCTCGCAACCAAAGCTAACTCATTCATCAAAAACTGTTCGCGCTCAGCCGCCAGATTTTGCTTGGACTTCGCCACATCGGCTACACCGCGGAGAACTTTCAGCTGGCGCTCGCCCTCCCGGACCTTATCACGAAGACCGGCATAAGTGCCAACAGCGGCAACAAGGGGATTTACTGGAGTATAAGGTCCACCTGAAGATTCTGTGACTAACCCAGCTGCCTGGAAGAATACAAGGAAAGAAGTGAGACGCCCTATTCGAAGCACCTCTCGTCGCACGTTCGACGAAAATGCTCGGGGGCTACTCCCATCGGGAGGAAACACACAAACTACAAGAAGTAACTTCCAGACGAAACATTTCAATTAAAGGCAAGGATAATACGGGAATACATCCCAAGGTTCATTACAATCGGGAGGCAAAAGAAGAAGAAAACTACGAGGCTACAGTGGTGCTCCCGCTAGCAGCAGTCGCCCCTCCTTTATGTCGAGCAAATAGCTCAGACAATTTCCGAGCAAGGATGGTGTCCTGCTCGCCAAAACGAGAAAGCCGTACCTTTTTGCCTGTGGAGGGGTCGACTGGAAACTGCGAGTAGGCCTCCTCCAAACCTTCGACTCCATGCGCCAGCGCAAATTGAATTGCAGTCTTCGCGCCAGACTCCGACTGGGCGACAGCGTAAGCATCCAGGAGATTGCCCTCCGAGAAGATCTTCAGCAGGTCGTTCAGCGCGGATGGAGGTACAGCGTTGGCGAGGAAGCGATTGTGCAGTTGCGACAACACTTGAGTGGCATCGCCAACCAAGGAGCATACTCCTTCGGCGTGCCTCTTAAGTTGAGCAAGCGTGTCGGTTAGCACATCTACCCGCTGGATCCCAGGGGATCTCTAGAGGAACATCTAGAAGACCTGCAGAGGAAAAGAATGTCAAAACTTCACAGATTCACCAAGATACAATTGCAAGAGCCTAGGCCACTTACCCGCAAGACGCTCAGCAAGGGAACGGAGGAACGTGACAAGGTCAGAATCGGCCTTCTTGCCAGCTTTCTCTTGATCCTTCAAAGCTTTTCTCGCATCCGCGAGTTGCCTGTCAAGATCCTCCGACCGCATGCGGGAGGCCTCCAGCTCTTGTCGAATAGCCGCCAAATCAGTTTCTTGAGTGGTTACCCGCTCAGAGAGCCTGATTTTCTCAGCCTCTGAATATTCGAGTCGAGCTGCACAATAACTCTTGTCAGAAACCAAGAATGGATACAAGAACAGAAATAGGAGAAGACAATGAGACTTACTCTTAAGGAGCTCGTTCTCGGTATGGAATCGACTGCAGTTTGACTGAAGCCGCTCGCATTCCGATTCGGCGAGAACGACCCGGCGACCAATCGCCGCAAGCGAGTCAACAAGCGACTGCAAAGGCCCAAAGATGGAAGAATTAAAAGAGAAGAATTGGAGCCTGTACCCGATTAAAATCAATCAACTACAGCCTCGGGGGCTACTCCCGTCGGGAGCACTACCGTGCACCCGATAAAAATCACGAACAAGAAAGAGACCAGACTTTGAGACTGTAGCCGATCGCATGCGATCGACTACAGCCTCGGGGGCTACTCCCATCGGGAGCACTGTCGTGCACCTGATAAAAACTCAAAAACAAAGGACAAAAAGTTTACCTGACCCGTGGCGCGAGAAAGGGGATCTGCGGAGCTATCCGTCACTTCCTTTGAAGCTGAAGTCCTGGCGGCAAAGCTGGGGGCTTCACCTTCCGCGGTCGCAGCATTGGGGGCTGCGCTGGGAGAATTTTGGACGGTGACCGCAATGGGAGTCTCACCCGCAGCTCCAGCCTTATTCCTCTTTTCGGGAGGAATGGAAGAAGCGAACCTACGAGGACTGATAGTCTGCAGGCTGCAGCAGAAAACAGAAAGCATCAACATTGAAGCACAGAAGAATGTTCGACCAAGAACAAGGATAAGAACTCACTCGTCATCTTCATCTTCGTCCAGCAAGTCCGCGTTCCAAGCGGTTGTAATCACTGGGAATGAAGGTGGAGGAGCGAGCGAACGAAGTGGAGTCGCGGAGATGGGGGCTTGCCCGGGCGATCCTTCCAAGGAGTTATCCTTGGAAGTGGCCTCGTTATCATCCACCCGACGACGCTTGGGCGGGGCGCCATTCGAGTCTTCAGCGCCACTCGAAGAATCGCGCTCGGAGCTCGAAGAAGCGTCGGCGACGCTGGTATCAGCTGCACCATCCTGGTGACTCGCCAATAATTCCGAAGCGTCCTCTCCCGCAGCTGGCGGTAGCAGTTTGCCATAGCTAGGCTCTGCGGGAAAAAAGAAGGCGAGAAGGAACTTTATCGGCTAAGGCTCAGAACAAAGAAGGAAATTATGGGAGACAGGAAGGAAAAACTAACCGCAGCTGGAGGAGGCTTGGAAGCATCGAAGGGTTCGACTGTATAGTCGGGGAACTTATCCCCCAACTTCAAGCGAGTAATAGCCGCGATTTTCTTCTCGAACTCGACGTTCGAAAGTTCCTCACGGCTCACTCGGCTAAGATCTTCTGAGCCTTGGTACTCCCACATAGTGGAAGGCCTTTGCTGCAAGGGTTGGATCCTGCGTTTCAGAAAAATACTCGCCAGATGCAATCCGTTGAGTACAACTCCCGCGGTTTGATCCCGGAGAGCAGCTACTCTTGCGAGTAAGGGTGCAACAGTTTGAGTTTCCTCGGCTGACATCTTGTGGTCCCAAGACTTCCGCCTCTTCAAAACAACGAACGGGTGGAACTCGACGATTCCATCCGGGCTGTTGTCGATGACGTAGAACCACTTTTTTCGCCAGCCTTGGGCGGAGTCGACGAAGTGCATGCTGAAGTAGCTACTCTCCAGTCGCGCCTGGATCCCGAAGCCGCCCGTGCGTAGCGGCTCGCCCGGCTCGGAGTCTACCCGCGATTTCTCGCGGAAAATCCGAACCTTGAAGAGGGCTTTCCAGAGCGCCCAATGTGGGCGAATGCCAAGGAAGCATTCGCAGAACACGATGAAGCACAAAATGTGCTGCACCGCGTTCGGAGGAAGATCGTGAAGCTGTATGCCATAGACATACATCAACCCGAGGAGGAAAGGATGGAGAGGGAAGGAAAGACCCCGAGACACGTGGTCCGCAAAGACCACGCACTCGTTCGCCTGCGGGTTTGGTACCTCTTCCTTCTTTCCGAGGCGTACCCGCTTTTTGGTCTCCGCCGGGAGCAGCCCTTCCCGCTGCATCTCCTTGACGCTCTTCGCGGTGGTGTTGGGAGAGCGCCAGTCGCCAGCGCGAGGCGCGAGTTGCGCGGTAGCTTCGCCGGACGCGGAAGTGGCAGCGCCACGTCTTTTTCCTCCAGCCATGGCTAGCAGTACGAGCTCGAGCGCAAGGAAGAAGGAGATGGGCGCGAGGAAGAAGACGGATGAAGACGAAGGCTGGGAAAGATTTACCGCAGCGCTAAGACCCGTATTTATACACGGAGAGAGTCAATCCCAGCCGTTCGATGCGTAACGTGGCACTCATCGCGGCCACCACGTGTGAAGATGAAACGAGGGGACGGTAAATGTTGTTCCGTGCCACGATCTTAACAGAAGATCGTGCGCATTTACTGCGCAGTTCGCGTAAAAACTGGAGGCGGCGTCTCGTTTCCCGGTCAAAAAGCTGACTAGGTGGGCCAGCCCATCTGCTACCGCTTCGTCACGTCCCATCGGGAGGAGAAGAGTGCACCGTGACATCAGGGCATGCGTCATTCAAACTCAAGAAAAGTTCGACTGGAAGATCAAACGCGAAAACAACTTCGTACGAACCAAATTTCTTTCGAATAAAAGCAATTCTTCCGTGAATAAAACATGGAACAAGACCTCTTTAAACAAGAGATAAATACCCTATACACGAAAACTCTTTCGTATGGGCACGACATCCCAAACATGAAAACTCTTTCATATGAGCATAACCTTCCTCAGCACGAAATTTCTTTCGTATGGAGCTCAAAGTAAGCACTCGGATGGGAAAGACTTAGCTCTCTGTTACACATGATAATTTTACATCATAAAAACCTGGATCGTTCAGCCGACTAGGCACATCCGGATGCCATATTCTTCGAATATGATGGTAAGACCCAAAGAGATCTTTCTTTAGGGCCTGGAATCGCACTCGAAAGCTGCGTCCTCCGGTATAATTTCGTGTCAACAACACGAAGAAAAATCCTAGCGGACGCGCCGGGTACCCCCATAGGTTAAGTTCGACTCGATAAGTCCACAACGGCCCAGTCGCAACAATCACCTCATCGGGTTCGAGTCGAAGGTCTCGAATCTGTGTAGGCCAGGAATGTTTTTGCCCTAGTCGCAATTAATTGGCCCTGATCTTTCGGGAGAGCCAAGCTACTGTGCCACATCCTTCTGCGATAAAAGCCGCAAAAACAGGCACTTATATTGCTTGATACTCGAGCATGAAGACTCGTTGCACAGGGAACACACCCTTTAGACAGAAAACTACCAAGCTGGTTATTCATAAAAGCCAAGAAAGGTTTGACCGTCTACTCGACTGGAAAGATTCCACTCGAGCAAACGCTCGGGGGCTACTGACGAAGATATGGATTATGGACCCTGCGGATAAGGACACCCCATCTCCGGGCCCAAGGCTAAGGCCCAAGAAGAGGCGCCCTTGGAACACTCCAGAAGGCCCATGTGAAGCCCACCCGCATTAACTTGCGGGTTAAGCTACGAAACTTGTAACCGACATAGTTAGAGTCCGAGTCCTCTCCGGGTAGGATTCGAGACCTGGCCACCTATATAAGGCCAGGAGAGCCCCCAGGAGAGGACCAAGCAATACCGCACGACCCCAAAGCCTTGAACTCGAGATCCTACTCTCGATTCGAGCACCACCATTGTAACCGTTCTAATCTTCAATACCAATCGACAAGAAGCAGGAGTAAGGGTTTTACCTCTACGAGGGCCCCGAACCTGGGTAAAATCTCGCCCCCTGTCTAGCCGACGATTCCACCAGCGCTCATGGGTTCTCCTAATCGAAACCCGATAGGTTCACCGAAGGGATTTGTTGAGTTAGGGATTCGACACCCGATATAGTAAAAACTATCGATGATAATAAAGCCGAGGTATCCACAGATATGTCAGGAATAAAGAAAATACATAAGCAGTTGGCATATAATATTGAAACCTACATCAATGGTACCAGATATATAATTGATGAAATTACAATCAGAGACTTATCAGTAATAAACGATGACATGATACTAGGATTAAGATTTTTACAACAGTCCTTACAAACCACTATTATACATGAAGAAGGCGTTACATTTATCCCTTATCAAGATAATGTTCCTTACATATCCGAAGTAAGAAAACAAAGAAAATCTCTACAAAATGTAGAAATATCTAGTCTAGACAATGAATATAGGACAAAAGAAGAATCTTCTGAAACCTGCATAGAAGAAGAACTTAGTGACACCATAGAGGAATATCATATAGAGAATACATGCACAGAGTGTATAGGTTTGCAATCATTCGCACCGAATTGGTAAAGAGATATAAAATCCAAAAAGGACATAGATAAGATTGTGCAAAGATTAGAAGACTTGCAAATAATCGGAGAAATACCTATGAAGCATTGGGATAAGAATTCCATAGTCTGCAAAATAAACATTATAAACTCAGATTATATAATAAAGTCAGGACCAATAGAAGCTACTCCAAAAGACATAGAAGAATTTAAAATGCACATTGAAGAATTACTAAAGTTAAAAGCCATTAGAGAAAGTAGGAGTCCTCATAGATCTGCAGCATTTATAGTTAGAAATCATGCTGAAGAAGTTAGAGGAAAATCTAGGATGGTAATTAATTATAAAAGACTAAATGATAACACCATAGACGATGCTTATAATATACTCAATAAACAAGAGTGGATCAATAGAATACAAGGAAGTAAATTCTTCTCTAAATTTGACTTAAAGGCTGGATTTTGGCAAGTAAAAATGGCAGGAGAATCGATACCCTGGACAGCATTTACATGCCCACAGGGTCATTATGAATGGCTTGTTATGCCTTTGGGTTTAAAGAATGCCCCTGCATTATTTCGAAGAAAAATGCAAAATATATTTAATGAAAATCAATCATTCATACTAGTGTATGTAGATGATTTATTAGTTTTCTCAAAATCTTATAAAGAACATATTGCTCACCTTGAAGTATTTTTTAGGAAGGTAGAGCAAAATGGGTTAATACTATCAAAAAAGAAGATGGAAATTTGCAAAGAAAAAATTAATTTTTTAGGACATGACATAGGAGAAGGAAAAATATACTTACAAGAGCATATTGCCAAGAAAATATTACAATTTCCCGATTCTATGAATGATAAAAAGGTTCTACAACAATTCTTAGGATTTGTAAATTATGCAAGAAACTATATTGATAACCTAGCAAAACTCGCTGGGCCACTATATGCAAAACTAAGGAAAAATGGTCAAAAATATTTTAATTCAGAAGATATAAAGCTAGTCCAAGCCATAAAAGAAAAAGTCAAGAATTTGAAACCTCTAGAATTACCATTAGAAGATAACTATTTCATAATTGAAACAGATGCATCTAAAATAGGATGGGGTGCTATATTAAAACAAAAGCCAAATAAATACTCTTCTAAGACAGAAGAAAAAATTTGCAGATATGCCTCTGGAAGCTATAAATTGAAAACAGTGAATAACATAGATAGAGAGATCCTCGCAATAGTCTATGCCATAAATGCATTTAGACTATACTTGGGATTTAAGAAATTTACAGTACGAACAGATTGCGAAGCTATATGTAGATATTATAATCAGATAAATAATAAGAAAAGTTCAACTAGAAGATGGGTTTTACTCGAAGATATTATAACTGGAAATGGATATAAAGTAATTTTTGAGCATATTAAAGGAAAGGATAACTGTTTACCTGACATATTCTCTCGATCACCAATTTTACAGGAATGAAGAGGGGACTGCTCCCCGATGGGTCAGAAGTGTTCACCTTTGGAACCGAGAATAGCCTGAGAATATTTAAACCAAATACATTTAATTTCAAGCCTAAGAATCATATCACCTTGGACGAGGTCCAACAATGCATACTTGATAACTTCTGGCACCAGCACGTAAATAGTAGAGAAAATCAACACACCAATATTAGAGAAAGCACATGATATTTATTATCCATTCTGAATAGTCTTGCTGAATACTTTAATATGCTAAACAAAAATTCACCAATATCAAAGAATATTGAAGTACAAGAAATTAAGCCCCTTTATGTCTTATTTGATGGAAGAAAGCCAGACATATATGTTACATTTGAAGAAATACTTAAAGAAAAGCTTGATGCAAGGAAGAAAAAAGAAGACATAACATGGAGAAAATACTTACATATTGATGAAGCCTTGACCAGAGCAAGGAGCATGATAGGTGAGAATTTCCATATAGAGCCTAAAGCAAAGGAGTACATCCAAAAGGATAAAGGAATAGATAAAGATACGCCTGTACCAACAAAATATGCAAAAGGTGAAGGATCCAATTTAAAAATAATAAAGGAAGAAGACTCTCAGAAATATGAAACCTATAAAGATTGCCTAGTTAAAGGAATGGATCCCATAGACACGGCATATATAGATCCAAAGATAAATGAAAAATCTGAAGAATCTAAGAAATCGTTAAAAGAAGAATTAAAAGAAGAGATTTTACGAGAATTAAGAATAGAATTTGATGTCAGGTTTGATCAAATAAAGAAAGAATATGAAGCAAAATATGATTTTAATCTTTCGGACGACGATCACATGGATATTGCAGGACATGGGCAGAAACCTGAATAAATCACGAATATTGCCTACAAATATTAGTGCATATGAATTGATATTGCTATCAATTATTTGGGCGCGGAGGACCCGTGCCAGAATCCCAGAATATTTACCAAGAAGGAATATTGTACCAGCATATTGATATACATATATCAATAATTCGGGCGCGGAGGATATATATATATATATATATATATAAAGTAGCTGTACGAGTGCAGCCAGCTGCTCAGTAGTAGTAGTAGTACCACCTTCCCTCCAGTGTAATATAATCCACTGAAATAAGGAGTTGCACGAGTGCAGCCAGCTGTAAGGTAATTTCCACCGTTCCTGTGTAAACCCTTCGGGGGTTCCCGAAAGGGAAAGCTCTATGGAATTTATATTGTGGAAATGAAGTAGTTCTGTTTTTCTCTTGGTCTTTTTAAGCATGTTTATACGGGTTGGGTTCTTATGCTAGGGATCCTATAGGAGAAACCTCTGCGTGTAGTTCTCTGTTGAGCCGTTTGGCGCGTAAACGAGAACCTTGTATCCGTAGAGAAGTGTTCCCTCTAGGTGGAACTGCCTGGGAAGACGATAAGTAAAACGCCCCATATAAACCTGTTTAAAAACATCAAGAGAAATAAACTTAGGTACTCCTGAAGCAATATAATTAGACATACGGTGAGTACTGAGTAGGAATTTTACACCACTGCGAACACCGTCTGTAGCTCGTTGGCCTCGCCAGCCTCTAAAGATCCTGCAAAAGATATTACGTAAGCGATAATATTATAGTAGTCCGCGATTAAAAATAATAATAAAAAATCACCATGCGCGCGTATATATACGAAGCGACATTTATCCATTGGCATGCCTATAGGCAGCCATGCATCATCTCCTTTGATGCAGTTTTTCCTAAGCATGGAGAAGCCAGTTTGTCGAGAAGAGAAGGCCACCCTATCTTAATTAAGAAAAGTTGGTCCAAGATACATTATTGAAGTGAGACAAGATCAACATGTTGGAGATAAGTGTGTGCAGCCAGCCAAGCATGCACATAAAAGGAGATTCCAAACATGTGATCATGAAGCTATAAAGGAATACTACAAGCTACAAAGGAAGCCTATAAAGTCTATGACATAGGCACATTATGGAGCTATGATATAGGCACATTATGGACCTATGAGATAGGCACATTATTGAGATGAAGAAGATAAGAGCAAGATTAGCAAGGTATGCTCTCGTGAAGGCTGATCTCCCGGCTATAAAAGGAGACTCCCGCAGCGAAGCAAAACACAAGCATTCATCCACCAGCAGAGCAGAGAGCCAGTGCGACTCAGCCAACAAACTCGCTGCTCAGTAGTAGTAGTAGTAGTAGTAGTACCACCTTCCCTCCACTGTAATATAATCCACTGAAATAAAGAGCTGTACGAGTGCAGCAAGCTGTAAGGTAATTTCCACCGTCCCTGTGTAAACCCTTCGGGGGTCCCCGAAAGGAAAAACTGTATGGTATTTATATTGTGGAAATGAAGTAGTTCTGTTTTTCTCTTTGTCTTTTTAAGCATGTTTATACGGGTTGGGTTCTTATGCTAGGGATCCTATAGGAGAAACCTCTGCGTGTAGTTCTCTGTTGAGCCGTTTGGCGCGTAAACGAGAACCTTGTATCCGTAGAGAAGTGTTCCCTCTGGGTGGAACTGCCTGGGAAGACGATAAGTAAAACGCCCCATATAAACCTGTTTAAAAACATCAAGAGAAATAAACTTAGCTACTCCTGAAGCAATATAATTAGACATACGGTGAGTACTGAGTAGGAATTTTACACCACTGCGAACACCGTCTGTAGCTCGTTGGCCTCGCCAGCCTCTAAAGATCCTGCAAAAGATATTACGTAAGCGATAATATTATAGTAGTCCGCGTTTAAAAAAATTAAAATCAGCTTTATATATATTTGATATATTAACTTATATATAAAATCATAAACATATCGCTGTATATTTTGTTATATTTATTTCTGTTATAATATTTAAGTATCCGTGAATATATATAAAGCTGATTTTAATTTTTTTAAACGCGGACTACTATAATATTATCGCTTACGTAATATCTTTTGCAGGATCTTTAGAGGCTGGCGAGACCAACGAGCTACAGACGGTGTTCGCAGTGGTGTAAAATTCCTACTCAGTACTCACCGTATGTCTAATTATATTGCTTCAGGAGTAGCTAAGTTTATTTCTCTTGATGTTTTTAAACAGGTTTATATGGGGCGCTTTACTTATCGTCTTCCCAGGCAGTTCCACCAGAGGGAACACTTCTCTACGGATACAAGGTTCTCGTTTACGCGCCAAACGGCTCAACAGAGAACTACACGCAGAGGTTTCTCCTATAGGATCCCTAGCATAAGAACCCAACCCGTATAAACATGCTTAAAAAGACCAAGAGAAAAACAGAACTACTTCATTTCCACAATATAAATTCCATACAGTTTTCCCTTTAGGGAACCCCCGAAGGGTTTACACAGGGACGGTGGAAATTACCTTACAGCTGGCTGCACTCGTATAGCTCCTTATTTCAGTGGATTATATTACACTGGAGGGAAGGTGGTACTACTACTACTACTACTACTACTACTGAGCAGCGAGTTTGTTGGCTGAGTCGCATTAGCTCTCTGCTCTGCTGGTGGATGAATGCTTGTGTATTGCTTCGCTGCGGGAGTCTCCTTTTATAGCCGGGAGATCAGCCTTCCACTACTAGGAAAAGGGGCATCAGTGGCGCACCATTTTGGGAATCAGTGGCGCACCATGGTGCGCCACTACTATTGCGCCACTGATTCCCTGGAGAATCAGTGGCGCACCACTTGGTGCGCCACTGATTCTCCAGGGAATCAGTGGCGCACCAGTGCCATGCGCCACTGATTCTCTGGGGAATCAGTGGCGCATGAGTTTGGTGCGCCACTGATTCTCCAGAGTATACATGCACTCTAGGGAATCAGTGGCTCACCAGACTGATGCGCCACTAATGCTCTGCGCCACTGATTCCTTTTTGATGCGCCACTGATTCTCCAGAGTATGCATGCACTTTAGGGAATCAGTGGCTCACCAGACTGATACGCCACTGATGCTCTGTGCCACTGATTCCTTTTGGATGCGCCACTGATTCCTTTGGGGATACGCCACTGATTCTTGCATACGTTTACACAGTTTTATTTGCACACGTATTTATACGGGTATCTATACATGTATACAGGTTATACAATTCAGATAGCAGATTGCAAAGTAGTATAAATAGACAAAGATGATCATAGTCACAATCTAGTTTATCATCTCACTCATAGCTAAAACCCGAAATAGTGACAAGTTTGGAAATATTACAAGTTCATCAACACATAATCTAGCTAGCTAGTAGCAAGTCGTCCATCACAAGTTCATCGATCTCATCACATTACACAATAAGTAGGTGATAGTCACCTATACTACCAACAAAAGAAATAGATCAGAAGCACGGTCACGGCGGCAAGCAAGACAACAAAGGTCTTCATCCGGTTCATGTTGCTCTGATCACGTTCCTCTTGCTTGTGCTCCATCCACCGAGCCTCCGCCTCCGCCATAGTATTGTAGCTTTTGTAAGAGTAAACCTACCCCTAAAGACCACGTAAACCCTCGGCATCTGCAAAACATGAGATATAGCATTAGTCAACAAAACATGAGATATAGCATTAGTCAACGACGGGATATAAGAGATCACATGTGCACAATAATAAATTAAACATGTTCCGTTGGCTGGTTCGGTGCAGTTTTATCCTTTCGAGCTAAATTATGAGCGTCATCAGCCCTTGATGAAAGTTACTCGCCCACCAGAGAGCATCTGGTGCTTCTGAAGTTCTTGTGCACTGAATGTCTAAAGCACGTGCTACAGGACTATGGAAACTTAGGATGCATCTAACAAGTTAGAAAAAAATCAGTGTACCGGTCCCTCTGTGAAAGTAGAGAGCGTGCAGGAGCACCCAGCGTCGAATCAACTCCAGGTCATGGCTGCTGCCATGCGACGAGGACGGCTTCCGGTGATTGAAGAGTGTGACGAGGGCATATATCGCGAGAGCGTCGCTGCCGAGATACGACAGCCAGATGGCGAACCTGAACCAAGATGGGACGGAGAACTTACGCCCGCCGGCGAAGAACGTGAGGAAGTACTGGACACCCAGACTGGCGAGGACAAGGACGCGCAGCTGCGATTCATCCCACCATTGCACACTGTATTCTCCACTACTGTTTTGACCTTCTAGACTTTCTTCATAAGTAAACCATCTCCCATTTTATTCCTTTCTGACCAGTTTTACATTTTTGGAGGGTGTTGATTCTTTTGTGAGCAGCGTTGTTCCTGCACTAGATGGTTACCACTATTCAGAAAATTATCGGTTACTCCAAAATCAGGTTAACTGTTTACTATATTCTGTGGAGAGCGGTTGGCCAATCTAGGCATTGTTAGACACGCAAGTAGAACATTTCATCTATGAGGCCCCTTGAAAATAATCTAAGAATCTTTCACATGACCGAGAAGTGGTATTGTTACATAAAAGCCAGAAGCTTGAACTATTTTTTTTCTACCTAATTTGTAATGGCACCATTTGCTATGAGTACGTGCTTGCTACCTATCATTGAAATCCATCTAAATCCGCAGGGATACAACCAACCGATATTCATTTGCACTCACAATACATACTGAACCAAACAAATATTTAACAAGACCATATGAACATACCATCCAACTTATTGCCCTGAGCTTTGGAACGTTCCACTTCATGGCCTGTCATCCTCGGCGCCAAACCGGCAGTTGCAGCAAAACCAGTGGCCCATATTGTCTCCTGGCCACTTCAAATCCAAGCAGCAGATGCAGAAAACAGTTAGGTTGTATCAAAAGTTCAGAGCACGCAGTGGCCAAGTAATTTCATTACGAAAAAAGAAGAAAAAAACATGTGTACAGAACTATTCAACATGCACACGACTATATTCTGTGCAGAAAGCATTACATTTCCAAATATAGAAGCACAGAAGCACTGAAGCTTTCTTTTCACCAAAACAAACAAGGGGAAACGTTTGGGATGAAGTGTAGCCAGCTATCAGACGGGTTAGCACATTCAGTAACTTTCGGGGAGGGCAATGAACCCAGCCTGTACAGTCCCACAATCCTAAGTAGCTTATATCAACCAATTGAGAGGATGATCGGATGAACATTAGTAATGAAATATATATGTCCAAGGATCACTCATATATTTTATCAACTATAGCTTTAACAGGCAAGTTCTATAACTGAGATAGGCATAGTATTGCATCATCCAACAATAAAGTTGCTACTGATTTAAGATTTCATAGGCAACAAACTATGTCTAGAAAGCCTACAATGAGTGGAATAAAACTCTGAGACTAATCTTGTTGAGAAAAAGATATGTGCCTAGGACAATTGAAAATATGAACCTGGCCAACTTCCAATGTTCAAAAATATGAACTACAACTAGAACCAAAATATGTAAAGAGGGTGTGACCGCAGCGAGCGACAACAGGTGGGGAGAGGGAGGGGGTGAGAGAGAAGATTACTTAACATCTGGGGGGGGGGGGGGGGGGCAACGGTCGTCGTCAGCTAACATGAAGTTTGCTGGCCAGCTCTGTTTTTCCTGTATGGAAGATGTTTTTTTTATGTCCGGAATGAGTTAAATGGTTTAAATTTAAAAAGCATGATATGCATACATGATCAGAAATATTGTATAGTCATACAATTGTCAATAACAAAAGCTTCTAGTAACAAATATAGCAAATACAGAACCAACCACGTGACAATAGTATAGTGAACTGAGATGAATTGAACACATTTGAATTAGCTACCAATTCAGTTTATTGCCATCTTTCATCGTACTCAAGCAATGAATTGGACTAATCATATTCTTCCTTAAGAGATGAATTTCTGTAATTAAGAGAAAAAATTAGCACACACAGAGTACATTGCAAATTCACACCGAAAGAACACGATTGGCAGAACAATTGTGCCTATATACATAATTGTACCCCTGCATCACTGTCGCCGCCTTCTCTCCAGAAATTATCACTTCATCTGCTTGTACGCAAATTCAACTCATCCTCATGAACATATTGCTTCAGCTCATCCTCATATTCTGGCGTCAACTACAAAAATTCAGCAGAAAGTCTCTTATTCTCTCTTCATTTGTCACTCTCGGCGAGTGCAACTCAATAAAAAATACACAACTAGCCAGCAGAATTAAACAGAAAAACTGTCTAGGAGAGCTCAACGGAGCATATCCGCAGCTCAAATTTATTTCTTCCCCCTCTGATATGGAGATATGAAATTCCGAATTTACATTAGCTAGAGCTCAAATTTCGAACATACCAGCCGAACCTTATTTGATCCAGTAGTCAAATCAGAGGAGGAACAATATAACAAGTGAACATCTATCGTTAACAAGTTACGACAGACTAGTCGCAGAGCACAACAATGGAGGAGGCAGGGGAGGGTTCTTACCGTGTCTCGTCGCGTCGCCGTTTCCCAGCCATCGGCGTGGCGTTTGTGGCTGCCAGCGGCCTAGGTTGCAGATGTGGCCGTGGCGCGTTGATGGAGATGCAGCGCGGATGGAGATGCGATGAGGTCCGCCGTGAGGGTGTGCCGCGATGTGCGGCGGCGGCGGCGCAACTGTAGACGGCTGGCGTTGGAGATGTGGGGTGGCGGCGGTACAGCTGCAGTCCGCCGTGAGGGTGGGCCGTGATGCGTGGTGGCGGCGGCGCAGCTGTAGACGGCCGGTGTTGTAGATGTGGGGGTGGCGGTGGCACAGCTGTAGATGGCCGGCGTTGGAGATGTGGTCTGCTCGACCTAGAATAGACCTGGAAGGAAGCTAGAGGAGGGGGATTGGGGATTGTGGAAACAAGGGAGACGGGGACACGGTCAGGTGCTAGGGTTAGGGTTTCTAGGACTCGAGCATGCGTGCGCGTGAGCTGAGATGCAGGGGGGTTAGTACAGGAGGTGGCGGCAGAGAGAGACCGTGTAGTGGCAGCGCCGGTGACTGTCGGCGTTGGCCGGCGAGGTGTGGCCGCGCAGGATGCGACGTCGGCCATCGCCAGAAGAAGGGAAGAACGAGTGGGTTCATTGGTGCGATAGAATACATGGGTGGCAAGAATCAGTGGCGCACCACTACACGGTGCGCCACTGATGCTCCATAGAATCAGTGGCGCATGGATGGTGGTGCGCCACTGATGCTCCATAGAATCAGTGGCGCATGGATGGTGGTGCGCCACTGATGCTTCCGGGCATACATGACATATAGAATCAGTGGCGCACCGCGAAGTGGTGCGCCACTGATGCTATGGAGCATCAGTGGCGCATCTCCTAGTGGTGCGCCACTGATTCTTTTAGGTACACATGGGAGCTGGGCATCAGTGGCGCACCGTTCATCGTGCGCCACTGATTCTTGGAGCATCAGTGGCGCACGGGTGCGCGATGCGCCACTGATGCCTGTACATGTATCCTCCGAGCCACATCAGTGGCGCACAGATACGTGGTGCGCCACTGATGCTATGTCATCTATGCCCATTTTCCTAGTAGTGTTCACGAGAGCATACCTTGCTAATCTTGCTCTTATCTTCTTCATCTCAATAATGTGCCTATCTCATAGGTCCATAATGTGCCTATATCATAGCTCCATAATGTGCCTATGTCATAGACTTTATAGACTTCCTTTGTAGCTTGTAGTATTCCTTTATAGCTTATGATCACATGTTTGGAATCTCCTTTTATGTGCATGCTTGGCTGGCTGCACACACTTATCTCCAACATGTTGATCTTGTCTCACTTCAATAATGTATCTTGGACCAACTTTTCTTAATTAAGATAGGGTGGCCTTCTCTTCTCGACAAATTGGCTTCCTTTGTAGCTTGTAGTATTCCTTTATAGCTTCATGATCACATGTTTGGAATCTCCTTTTATGTGCATGCTTGGCTGGCTGCACACACTTATCTCCAACATGTTGATCTTGTCTCACTTCAATAATGTATCTTGGACCAACTTTTCTTAATTAAGATAGGGTGGCATTCTCTTCTCGACAAATTGGCTTCTCCATGCTTAGGAAAAACTGCATCAAAGGAAGATAAGAGTGTGCAGCCAGCCAAGCATGCACATAGAAGGAAATTCCAAACATGTGATCATGAAGCTATAAAGGAATACTACATGCTACAAAAGAAGCCTATAAAGTCTATGACATAGGCACATTATTGAGATGAAGAAGATAAGAGCAAGATTAGCAACGTGTGCTCTCGTGAAGGCCGATCTCCCGGCTATAAAAGGAGACTCCCGCAGCGAAGCAACAAAGAGAAGCATTCACATCCAACAGCAGAGCAGAGAGCCAGTGCGACTCAGCCAGCAAACTCGTTGCTCAGTAGTAGTAGTAGTAGTACCACCTTCACTTCACTGTAAAATAATCCACTGAAATAAAGAGCTGTACGAGTGCAGCCAGCTGTAAGGTAATTTCCACCGTCCCTGTGTAAACCCTTCGGGGGGTTCCCGAAAGGGAAAGCTGTATGGAATTTATATGGTGGAAATGAAGTAGTTCTGTTTTTCTCTTGGTCTTTTTAAGCATGTTTATACGGGTTGGGTTCTTATGCTAGGGATCCTATAGGAGAAACCTCTGCGTGTAGTTCTCTGTTGAGCCGTTTGGCGCGTAAACGAGAACCTTGTATCCGTAGAGAAGTGTTCCCTCTGGGTGGAACTGCCTGGGAAGACGATAAGTAAAACGCCCCATATAAACCTGTTTAAAAACATCAAGAGAAATAAACTTAGCTACTCGTGAAGCAATATAATTAGAAATATAGTGAGTACTGAGTAGGACTTTTACACCACTGCGAACACCGTCGGTAGCTCGTTGGCCTCGCCAGCCTCTAGAGATCCTGCAAAAGATTTTACGTAAGCGATAATTTTATAATAAGTCCACGTTTTAAAATTAAAATCAGCTTTATATATATTTGATATAGTAACTTAAATTTATAAAATCATAAACATATCGCTGTATATTTTGTAATATTTAGTCGTGACACAAACCGCGACTAAAGGTGTTTTTTCAAATATTTTTCATTTTAAAATTTTAAAATATAAATAATATATCAAAAAATTCAGAAAAATAAAACTAATTCATTTTCAAATCTGAAAAATACAAATAATATATCAAAAAATTCAGAAAAATTAAACTAATTCATTTTAAAATCTTAAAAATACAAATAATATGTCAAAAAATTCAGAATAATAAAACTACTTCATTTTAAAATCTTAAAAATACAAATAATATATCAGAAAATTAAGAAAAATAAAACCCCTTTAGTCCCCACATGTTTTACCAACCGGGACGAAATGGTTAGGGTTTTGTTCCGACCAATCAGAAAGATTCACACGCATCTTGGATATATATATTGATAAAAAAAGGCAGTACATAATGGCAAGAGTGGATCTAAACCTAAACGGAGAGCATAGATGATCTACATAATGGCAAGACTGTGGATCTGATATCTGCTAGTCATACTCCCGCCCATTTCACCAACCGGGAGTGAATGGTTCGGGTTTCGTTGGGAAACGGAGCATCCCTTTAGTCCCGGCCTGTTTTACCAACCGGGACTAAATGGTTTAGGGTTTCGTTTGAACCAATCAGATAGAATCACACGGATTGTGTGTTTCTTTCAAGCGCTTGTGAGTCGTTGGATCCGGGGTGTGTTTCTTTCGAACTGTTGTGAGCCGTTCGATCAGGGCTACGGTGTGTTTCGTTCGAGCTGTTGTGAGCCGTTGGATCAGGGTGTTTCTTAACCGTTGGATAAAAACCCTAGCACAACACTTTGTGAGCCAGAGGACCCTATATACATCCCACCTTCATACACCGGTCAGTTCATCGAGCAAATACAAAACATCCGGATTCGCCATCATACGTCCAGCCGTGCATTTGGTATGCATATATGCACCCAGTAGCCACGGTAGGGCTGTATGATGGCGATACCGATTTTTTTGTTCTACACCCCCTTTAAGGTTTGATACATCATATATTCAGTTCATCGAGCAAATACAAAACATCCGGATTCGCCATCATACGTCCTGCCGTGCATTTGGTATGCATATATGCACCCAGTAGCCACGGTAGAGCTGTATGATGGCGATACCGATTGTTTTGTTCTACACCCCCCTTTAAGGTTTGCCTCAAAACACATCAGAGATAATATAATTCACATGATCCATTCAACAAAGTTTGGTACAATAAATTATTACACATCAATTCTTCCCTTGTGTCCCCGCTTTCTTACGATTTGGCCGTATCCATGGAGCATCCTCATCATTTAACTTAATGCTTGGGTCAGTGTTCACTTTGAAGGGCGGAATTTCACCAAATATATTATAATATTCTGACATGTCTGTCTTGTCCTCCACTCCCACGATGTTTCTTTTCCCTGAAAGAACAATGTGGCGCTTTGGATCATCGCATGATGTACTGATCGTTTTCTTATCTTTCTGTTTCCTCGGTTTTCATACTCATGTCCTTCAAATAGAAAACCTGAGCGACATCTTTGGCTAGGACGAATGGTTCGTCAAGGTAACCAAGATTGTTGAAATCCACCATTGTCATTCCATATTGCTCGTCCACCTTTACCCCACCTCCTGTTAGCTTGAACCATCTGCACCGGAACAAAGGGACCTTAAAGGAGGGTCCATAGTCAAGTTCCCATATCTCCTCTATGTAACCATAATATGTGACCTTTTGCCCAATCTCGGTTGCTGCATCAAAGCGGACACCACTGTTTTGGTTGGTGCTCTTTTTATCTTGGGAGATCGTGTAAAATGTATTCCCATTAATCTAGTACCCTTGGAAAGTCGTTATAGTCGAAGATGGTGTCTTGGCCAACATGTACAACTGATCTCCAACATCATTGTCATTCATTAAATGTTTTCGCAACCACCTGCCGAAAGTCCCCATGTGGGCCTTTCTAATCCAGGATTCAGGCTTCCCCGGGTTGTCCGAGCGTAAAATATTCTTGTGTTGCTCAAAGTACGGAGCCACCAAGCTCGAATTTTGCAGAAATGTGTGGTGTGCTTCAGTCATAGAATGACCGTCCATACATATCATTGATTTCCTTCCGATCGTGCCTTTTCCACTTAGTCTCCCCTCGTGCCGCGATTGAGGAATATCAATCGGCTTAAGGTCAGGAACATAGTCAATACAGAACTCAATTACCTCCTCATTTCCATAGACCTTTACGACGCTTCCTTCTGTCCTAGCACGGTTACGAACATATTTCTTTAATACTCCCATGAACCTCTCAAAGGGGAACATATTGTGTAGAAATACAGGACCGAGAATGGAAATCTCTTCGACTAGGTGGAGCACGAGGTGCGTCATAATATTGAAGAAGGATGGTGGGAACACCAACTCGAAACTGACAAGACATTGCACCACATCGTTCTGTAACCATGGTAGATCTTCTGTACTGATTACCTTCTGAGAGATTGCATTGAGGAATGCACATAGCTTCACAATGGCTACTCGAACATTTTCCGGTAGAAGCCCCCTCAAAGCAATCAGAAGCAATTGCGTCATAATCACGTGGCAGTCATGAGACTTCATGTTTTGGAACTTTTTGTCCGGCATGTTTATTATTCCCTTTATATTCGACGAGAAGCCACACGGGACCTTCATACTGCTCAGACATTCAAAAAAAAAGACCTTCTCTTCTTTGGTAAGAGCGTAGCTGGCATGACCTTGAAACCATTCCGGATGCCGGTTATCTGGGTCTTTCAAAAAGTTGCTGGTCCTGCCTAGCTTCCTTTGTATCATTTGTCTTCCCATACACGCCCAAGAAGCTTAACAGGTTCACGCAAATATTTTTCGTAACATGCATCACGTCGATTGCAGAGCGGACATCTAGGACTTTCCCATACTGTAGCTCCCAAAATATCGATTTCTTCTTCCACATGGGTGCGTGCCCGTCAACTCCCAGCGGAACTGATTGTCCGCCAGGACCCTTTCCAAAGATGACTATCAAATCCTTGACCATATCAAATATCTAAGCACCAGTACGTTCCGCGGGCTTCGGCCGGTGATCTGCCTTGCCGTTGAAATGCTTGCCTTTCTTTCTTACGTTATGATTTCGGGGAAGAAATCGACGATGACCCAGGTACACGTTCTTCCTATAATTATTAAAAAATACACTTTTAGTCTCATGTAAGCAGTGCGTGCATGCTTTGTATCCCTTATTTGTCTGTCCCGAAAGGTTACTGAGAGCAGGCCAATCGTTGATGGTTACAAAAAGCAACGCTCGTAGGTCAAAATCCTCTTCTTTGTGCTCATCTCACACACGTACACCAGGTCTGCCTCACAAATATAAAAGTTCATCAACTAATGGCCTTAGGTACACATCGATGTCGTTGCCGGGTTGCTTTGGACCTTGGATTAGCACTGGCATCATAATGAACTTCCGCTTCATGCACAACCAAGGAGGAAGGTTGTAGATGCATAGAGTCACGGGCCAGGTGCTATGGCTAGAGCTCTGCTCGCCAAAATAATTCATGCCATCAGTACTTAGACCAAATCTTATGTTCTTTGCGTTAGCTGCAAAATCTTTGAACTCTCTGTCGATCTTTCTCCATTGCGTTCCATCAGGGGGGTGTCTCAACTCCCCGTCGGACTTACGGTCCTCTTTATGCCATCGCAACAACTTGGCATGCTCTTTGTTCCTGAACAAACGTTTCAACCGTGGTATTATAGGAGCATACCACATCACCTTGGCGGGAACCCTCTTCCTGGGTTTCTCGCCCTCAACATCGTCACTAGGGTCATCGCCTCTGATCTTATAACGCAACGCAGTGCATACAGAGCATTCATTCAAATTCTCGTATTCACTGTGGTAGAGGATGCAGTCGTTAATGCATGCATGTATCTTTAGAACCTCTAAACCTAGAGGGCAGACAACCTTGTTTGCTTCGTACGTACTGGCGGGCAACTCGTTATTCTTCGGAAACATATTCTTCAACATTTTGAGCAAATTTTCAAATGATGAGTCGGCTACACCTTCCCGTGCCTTCCATTTCAGCAAATCCAGTGTGCAGCCCAACTTTTTCAGACTATTGTCGCATCCTGGGTACAACGACTTCGTGTGATCCTCTAACATGCGATCCAAATTCTCCCTCTCCTTGTCAGTTTCGCACCGTCTCCGTGCATCAGCAATGGTCCGACCAAGATCATCAGCGGGCTCATCATGTGCCTCTTCTTAACCTTCACCAAACCCTTCCCCACCTTCAGCATCATCCTCCATGAAAGTATCACCGAAAGCCTCATGATAGTTGACATCGATATCATCCCCTTCTTCATCTTCTTCCATTCTAACCCCTCTTTCTCCATGCTTGGTCCAACAATTATAGCTTGGCATGAAACCGTGCCGAAGCAGGTGCATGTGAACGACTCTTGAGGAGGAGCAACCCTTCTGATTCTTACATTCAGCACATGGACAGATAATAAAACCTCGGTGCTTGTTCGCATTTGCAACTACGAGGAAATCTTTCAAACCCGTAGTGAACTCGCCGGAGAGTCGGTTACCGTACATCCATTGCCGATTCATCTGCATTATTATTATATAAAGTATATAATTAACCATCATGCATTTGTTAAACTAACAAGCTAGAAATAATACAAATCATGAAAGGTTCAAGTTGCTAACCGCGATCGCGGAGGAAAAATAAATGACAAAGGTCAAGTGTGGCTCGGACACTTCATATCACGTGTGTTTCATGCTCTCGGGCATTTCATCGAACACCTTGTGTGCATAGGAGGAACCAAAAGCAGACCCACCACCCCCTTGTGAATATTGTGAATAGAAGTGACACCAAATGTTGCTAAGTGCAGCGAGCTGAGTCCTATATAGGGATGGTCTTTTAGTCCCGGTTGGCCTGGACAACCGCGACTAAAGGCCTTCGGGCCAGCCTGAGAACCTTTTAGTCCCGGTTGGCCAGGACAACCGCGACTAAAACCCCTCCCGTCCGCCAGCTGTGGACCGAGCGTGCTGGGCCCAGACAGTTGGTCGCGGGTCTCCTCCCGAACCGCGACTAAAGACCCCTTTGATCGCGGTTCGATTATTTTGGGGACTAATGGGGGCGTATGGAAGGCCTATTTTCTACCAGTGTTACTCTAGAACAACATCACAACAAACCGAAAAATTAATACATTTGGAGATAAAAATAACAGCGAACCTTTTAGGGAATGTTTGAATATGTCCTATAAGGGCAACCGGGAGGATTTTCAGCACAGTGCTTGACAAGAGTGTAGCCATCCGGGGGCATGGTCTTTTGCCGCTTGAAGGAGTGCGGCAACACGGATCCTAATGCAAAGATCTCGGTTCTATTACAAATGAATGATAGTGAACTACCCGAAAATAGCACCATTAAGTAAACAACTTTTTAATGAACGTGTTGAAACACAAACGATACATGACATAGCAAACAAGTGGTACTAACCTTGATTCTGGAGTTTATACGTGATGTGATATTATTAGAGAGGTAGAATCCATTATCCTGAATTTCACTGATTTTGGAAAGATGAGTGTCAGGGAGTGTTTTAACAGCTAATGTAAGGGGCTTACATGAAAGAACTTGCAATGAATAAATTCACACCAAATTTTAATTAACATGATTTTACATGGCACAAAACAAGAAATGTTTGAAGGCAATAATATTTTATACATATTTAGGTTACATTCTGTCATCACAATAAATAAGCAAAAAATGTGTAAGACACATGCATCAGAAATTACCAAGCCACCTAAATACTAATGTTGAGAGTAATAAATCCCAAGGCTAAATTTTAATTAAGCTTGGATCATCAATGTACATGTATCTGCCATGAAATGACGAATTTGCGCATGTGGGAGGAAAAGAGACAACGCGACAGGATAAACTATGGATTAGGCTTCAGCTAACCTACCCTCCTGTCAAAACAATTAAATCATCCGAATTGACCCTTTTTATTTTCACCAAATCTAAGAGCCTTGACAACACATATCTACAGCCAAGGCCTCAGAATTAGTTTAAAATCTTGCGTACATAAGCTTCATCGAATAAAAAATCAAAATAACTTGAGGCTCGGAAGGAAATAATCACGAGACAAAAGGAAAAATAAATTAAAGCGGCTTTCTTCAATACCAAAACTGCTAATTGCCAGCAAGCTTATACATGTAATGATATAGGTAGAAACTATGCCTGTAATGATATAGGTAGAAACTACATAAATAATTAAATTTTTTTTGAAAGGAATGCGGTAGTGGAAGCCTCCATAGCGGATTTTTTTCTTCAAATAATAAGAACTCAAGTCTCCGTTTGTGAGGACTTGAACCTAGGTGGTTGGGTTGTACATCCACTTCCCTAACCAAGTGAGTTGAGCTCACTTCTTTAAATAATTAATATTACCTTTAGTCTGCACAATGCTTATTTGATACAAGCATAGATAGCCCCATATCGCAGAAATGATAATAAGTCGCTGTTCCTACATATATGAATCATCACTTAGCAGTTTCAAGCAGACAATAGCACAATAGTAAAAATAATAATATCATAGGGTAATTTAAAAAGGTGCATGCCATAATAAAGGGGAAATGTTGTAGGCAAACTTTCTCATTATGCCTTTATGCAACCTGAAATGTAGAGCTAATGGAAGTTTTTGCACGAGCTACCAAGTAAAGGGATTGTAGACTTACAAATGCAGGGACGTACTTCGTCGAGTCATTTGAACAAATGTGTAATGTGAAACTTGTATTACATATAATTTTAGCCATCTAAAAAACTATTTTTTAGCACGGGGACCCAAGATCAAAGAACAAGACAACATATGCAGGTCTCATGTCAGGCACCATAAGATGAGACACACAACAAGATTAGTGGAAGACACTACCTAGGATTAACAAAGTGTGTCGTTAACATAGCTACAGGAAGGGGAAGACGCACACACTGCGAAGTAATGCAGCTATGTTTGTGGTTATCTTAGTTAATGAAGCACATATGTGCTTCCACGGGAAAAAAAACCATTGCAACCAGATTCATCATTGATACAATAACCAAAAATTAACGAAGAACTAATCCAATAACCTAGAGCACTACGTCTCCACACCACAACCACCAGCCTCTCTATACATATTTCAAAACAATTATTTGTCTAGGGGTTATACCTCTGGTTCCTTTTATGGGGAAATCATCTTGGTCGCTGCCTCTCTTTGTCACCGTCCTTTCCTCCTGCAGAGAGATAGGGAGAGGGGTCAGAATAGAGAGATAAGAACTACTGATCCCTCCGTATCATAATATAAGATGTTTTAGCACTTTCCACACAAAATGTATCTAGACATGTTTGAGTGTATAGTTTCATATGTATCTTACACTAAAACATGGTCTAGATACGTGTTGTCTAGAAAATGCTAAAACATCTTACATTTTGATACGGAGGGAGTAGATTGGAGAGGCAAAAGGGGAGCCCACCCGTTCCATGCGGAAGTGTTCCCCGCTGCCGTACATGAGGGAGGAGAGCCGGACCGATTGCCCGTTCCCAACCTTAACTTCTGGTCGTTCCTCGCCGTGAGACGGGAGCGGAAGTGGTCCCCGCTGCCGTACAGGAGAGAGGAGGAGAGCCTGCGCGACTGCCCGTTCCCCGCCTTCACTTCTGGTCGTTCCTCGCCGTGAGACGGGAGAAAGGACAAGACGAGATGAGATAGACTGAGGAGAAGATTCACTGACCACTCCCCCATCGTTACCCACCGCCGGCTGCCCGCTCGCCGCTGCAGCTGGGAGGAGCAGTGAGACGATACGCAGGTAGGTGGACGAGGAGGCGGGGGAGAAGAGAGGCGGCGCGGTGGGAGGAATGGAAAGCGACATGTTAGGGTTTGAGCCGAGCGGATCACGTCGCGCTTTGGTTTTTCCTCTTTCGCCCAATCCTCTCAGGTGGATAGCGAATTAGCGAGCCAGCAATCGCCGGATAGCGCCAACGCGCTCCCAAGTCCTTCGCGGTTATATGGTGTAATAGCATTTTTTTTTTGCTATAACCGTTCTATAGTTTTGTTACATTAGTAAACAATTTTAGCTACGAGGATTCCGGTGAGAGTCTATGGTGAAGTCGGTTTTGCTACTATAGCACAATTTCTTTTGCTACAATCACATAAACAATTTTCTACCATGTCTCAAGCGATGTGTCCGGCGAGCCTACCTTTTTTATTCTATGTTTTGTCAGTAAACCGTTTTTTACTACACTGCAGCAAAAGCGGGAGGTGTATAGTAAAAGCGGGATTAGAAGTAATTTTTGGTACACGGGTCGCCTGGAGGACCCGGAGAATCGGGAGGTTTGATCCTCTGGAGGATGCTCAGCAGTTGCCAATAAGGAAAGACCGACCCATGAGAGAAGAGTACCCGCACGGCCGGGGTGATCCAGCTTGGATTCGCTAGTGTGTGGCGTAGACTCAATATTAATACTCGATGGCTTGTAGTGAGGTAGGTTGCAAGAGTGATTGATCCAAACAATAGAGCATCTACCCTGTTTTCAAAAAATGCATTTTGTCTAAAAATTCTCGAACAAAGTTTTACATGTATATCTTGACAAAATATGCGTCGGGCATAATTTTTTGCCAAAAACTACTTTTTATTTTGCCTTCACAAAAAAGACAAATTTCGTCGCTATAAAAAAACTTTTCACTAATCTTATTTTTCTCCTTTTTACACATATAAAAAAATTTCTCTAAAACTTCATGTGCAAGCGAATGTATATATGGTTACCAGATATTTTTTACATGGCATGGTCTAGGGAGCAATCGGTGTTGTTTGGTGTCGCGCAGCAATCTATTGCTCGCTGACCAACCGTAGCACTCGCGCGCTCATTGGGGTCGGGCTAGCAACCTGCTCTCGTTTTGAGGCCGTAGCAACTACACAACCCACCAAGCGTAACTGCTACAGACCAGGTGTCTCCAGGCCCGTTTCCCCACACCGTAACCTAACTAACCACCTTGGATCCTACATATATGCTTCTCTGTCCCCTCTCCGCCCAATCCAAGCCGCCGGCCAGCCCCTCTTCTTCCCTCCTCTCTCCCCTACTTCATCTGGAGATCTACCTATCTAGCTAGCAAAATCTACCACACACGGTTGCTGCTACATGTTCTGCTCCTACTTCCTGGAACAACAGTTGCTGCTACTTCCTGGAACAACAGTTTCTGCTTTTAAAGAGCTGAGGTACCCTCTCTCTTGCTCCCTCTGATGCTCAAGCTACGAAAAACAACCCCCCGCAACGTTTTTGTACCAGCAAAAAAATCATGAAAAAAATAGCCCCCTGCAATTTTGTTGTACTAGTTACAAACCTTAGTAGTGATAGACTTGTGGAAGAGCAGCAACTTTGATTTACAAGTAGTTGTACGCCTGCAACATTGCATACACCATTACAACAACTTGATTCAAACGGGCAGATATTCATGCATATACTTTTGCATACTCGCATAAGTTCAGAAGCATTCAGTTTTTGCAATAAGAACTGAAAATAGGGAGAAAAACATCTTGCAAGCATAGTTACTACTGTCACCCAACCATCTCCCTGGTTTTTTAGTTCTTGCAAAAAGCAAAAAAATTGATCTTGTTCTTCCCTCTCCTCAAATTATTGTACTTGTACCTAGAGATCAACAACTTCATTATTCATTCATTACCTGCCACTGCAAAATGCCAGGAAAGGGATAGGAACACTTTGCTGTTGCTTTTGTTCATCCATCCCAGATTATGCTTCAGAAGTGGAAATGGTCTGCACTGACAAACAGGCATCACAAATCAATAAAAAAAGGATGAGTTGCATGTTACACCATACACTGTTGCGCTTTTTTTTTCTATGAGTTGCTTGGTGAATGTGCTTTTACTTGTTATTTTAATAATACATGAACTTGTAACTTACCAGGTTGGATTTGCTCCCTTGTGTTTTTGGTTTTCTTATTGGAAATGTGGGGTTTCTCACTGTGTAGTTGTTATGTTTTGATATAGATCATGGACCTGAACCTCAACTTACCAGCGTATGATGAAGATCCTGAACCACAACCAGTGCCGATGGAGACAGTGGATGAATCACCAGACCAAATTGCGAAATATGGTGGAAATTTGATGATGTGGGTAGTGCAAGGGGACGGTAGCACAATTCAGCCCCGCCGCCTACAACTACATTACCTACAACATCGACTAGTAACTCAGTTGATGCTGCAGCAGATGGCTTGGTCGGGGGCAATGAAGAGGTCGCGTCCAGTCCACAACAGCCTTTCTTGGGCATGAGATTTGATACACTCTCAGAAGCAAGGGAGCACTATGATGGGTATGCTCTTATGCTGGGCTTTTCCATGAAATGCAACACAACAACAAAAAGGGGGGGGCTTGCACGAATGAGAAGGAGAAACAATCATTTGTCTGCAACAAGCATAGGTGTCACAACCCAGTTTTTGGAATCTTGTACTGTGTTCAAGAAGACAAAAATTAGGGCCAACAATTTTTTTTCTAACAACATGATTATTTTAACTAACATGTGTTTATGATCTTAATCATAATTGCAACACAAGTTTTGTTTCTTGATAAAACCAATATCAATTTTTTCTGAAAACACTTTTATATATTTGCCATGATGTTTTCTCTATTGATTACTTGAGTGAATTTTATTCAAGACTTAGATCATTCTTGTTTGAATCTTAAAACAAACTTTATCTTTGTTGGATCCAAGAAAAAAATTCAAAATGATTTATAGAAGTTTTCTTTTAAGTTTTCTATAGAAAACAATCCCTGAAAATATAGCCAAGTACCTGTTTTCCACCTTTGTTTTCACTAGACTATAAAATGTTATTTTCTGTTTTCTTGACTTTTAATTGTCCTTGATATATGTACTAAAAATCCATAAGCTTGATTTTATTTTTGGAGTAATAAAAATTATCCTTTGCTTGATATCTTTGTGGTATAAAATTAAGGCAGAAAAAGGCATTTTTGGAAAACAGAGAAAAACAGAAAGTACACATTTTTCCACATTCTTTTCGTGGCCTTAAACTATTTCAAATTTGTTTTCAAAAGATGTTTCTGAAATTTTATAACATGTTTAACAAACTCCAACTTGGAAAACAAATTTTGGAAACCATTTGACCCTTGAAAACAAACCCAACTTTCGGCTCATTTCATCTGTTTTCAACACTTAGAAAAATTCTCTAAGTCTTTAACTGAATTTCTGAATTATTTGAACAGTGTGAGATACACTTTTAGAAAGATGTTTTCTTTGATTTTTTGTTCAATTTTGGAAACACCACTATGCCATTTTGAAACCTTGGTGTATGTACTCCACTTTGGATGCCTGGCTGGCCATCTAGAAGGCTTGTGTGAGAAGGAATGATGTGAGAGAAGAGAGGGGAGAGAATGATGATGTGGAAAGTATGGGACTCCATGCTTTGACTCTCTTGACTTGGCCTTGGCTCATCTTGCTCACCATGGCTAGGCATTGAGCTGTCCTTTCGTGGTCTTGCCCTTGGACCCGTGGCCTTGTGTATAAAAAGACCAAACCAGCCCTAGAGCACCTCTTATGCCATGGATTGACATGAACCCGAGAGCCACCCCTTGCCCTTGCCTTTTCCCCCACGGATACAAGTCTCCAGAGCCCTATCCCCTGCACCACTACCCTCCTCTGCTTCCCCGGTGACCGTGCTAGACCCCGAGGTTGAGCTGCACAATCCAGCCTCTCCACCCCTCCTCATCGCCCTAGATGAACTCCCCACATCTCCCTACACTCGCCTGACACTTCCCCTGGAGCCACGCCGGCCTATGCAACCTGCGCCCCTCGACGTCCCTCCCACCCTACACCTCCCCTGAGCCCGCACCACTGCTCCCCGAGCCCCCTAGGTGAGCCACCGTGCGGATCTGCCTTCGGCCCTGTAGAGAGAGAGAGAGAGAGAGGCGAGCGGAGAGGAGGAAGAGAGAGGGAGAGCCGCCCGATCTGAGATCGACGGCCGCGGTTGAACCGCGCAGTTCCCGCGCTGGCCGCACGCGCCTAGCCTGCGCTGGGACACGTAGTGCGCCTAGCTGGGCCGCGCTGCGGGGAAGCCAGCCCACGCTGCCTGTTGTTTTTTCCTTTTAGTTTTTAGCAGAATATTGCATGTTTGCTTTTGATCTGTGAAAAATACCTAAAGTGCAAATTAAATTCAACCAAAAATCTTGAACCTAGTAATATGTTTTCCTAACCATATAAAATTTGTAGATCTAAGTTTGGGCTGGTATTTTTATCACATAACCAGTTTTGCCACAAGGTGTCATGAGATTGTTTTGAGCATAACGTTTTTTTATCTCTAACTAAAATGGTCAACCTAAACTGTTTTGGATAGCTATTGAATAGATCTATCACTAGAACTTTTCCTCACATCAAGGTGAGCTACCAAATGGAAATGCCATCCATTTTGGTAAAAGTCAGTAGGCTTTCCTAGGATTTTTAGAGTGAGTTCAAAAATGATTTTTGAGGTGAATCCAATGGGATGAGTTTGCATATGACTATATCTATCTAATTCTAGCTTGGATTAAATTTTGGAGCCCTATATTATTTTTGGTGAGCAAATCGAGAAAACAACACTTTTCGGTTTTCATTATTATTTGTGTATTTGTGTGATTTAAGATGTGTGATTGATTGAATCTTGTTTCCTAACATGTATAGAGTTTTTACCACTTGTTATTGAGTTGTTTTCTTGCAGTACATATACCTTATAAAGTGTGTGCATGTTTGGAAAGTTAAATAAAAGAAGGAATAGCATTTGTTATTTTCTAGTTTTATCACTTGATTATTTGTGTGAACCAAAATCTTTGTGTGCTTGTTACCTAAGTGTGTTCTGTGCTAGAGTTGAGTCCAGTACCATTTTGGTACTGTTATTTTGTTGTTATCACCTCTGATAGCTTGCACTGTATTTTTATAGCAAAGCATGTGTAAGATTAGTATTTGATTTCACTAGACTTGTTTTCACTAGTATGAATAGTCTTGTATTGATTATTTTTTTATACTAATTTTGTAATGAGTGACCATAGGACTTGTTACCTCCTTTGCCTTGGTATTAGTGCGCCCATAACCCAATCGTTCCATTACATCTTGGTTAAGGATGAAAATCCCCTACCATGCACTAGTGTGAAAATAGCATGTCTTATTATGTGAGTTCAATATTTTCCACCTAGGAAAACAGATTGTTTGTTTCAATTATGTAAGTGAAGAGTTTAGTTCTTCTTTGTGAATACTAGTATGTTTGGGTGTGATTAATTTGTTAGCATAATATTCCTTAGGAGTATCATGTTAAGAAATGCTTCACTATGGTTTGCTTAAATTTAATTGCTTGCTAATAGAATAATTCCTTGTGGTTGATAGATTATTTGTGAATGATTTTTATTGAGTGTGGATTTTTTAAAGTGTTTAGTTAATCTTTTATTGAGTGCATAGCTACTGGTTGTGTAGTTTATACTTTGATTGCTTGCTATTTAATTGAGTAGAGAAGCATGTATGATTAGAATTGGTTTATGCTTGCTTAGTACATGTTTTCATAGAATTAATTTAGTGTCTATGCTTACTAGTATGTATAAGGTGTATGTGCTTTTAGTAGGCATTTATATTCATGTGTTTCTTGTTTAGTATCATGCATCCTTATAGTTATGTTTGCTTCTCTAGTGATGGACTAGTGCCACCACTAGAGATTATGAGATTATCAGGTATTGTTGTATTTTTGTTTTACAAGTGTATGATAATTCTAGAATGTTATAGGGTGTCATTACTTGTGTTATTGTTCCATGACCTCTTGATTTTATTGTTGCTATTAGTTGTACAATAAAATTATTTCTTATAGCATGCTTGTGTAGAATTCATACTAGTATGCTATTAGTGCACTCCTGTTTTTATGATCATTTGTAAGGATCATTATCTTTTGTGATGATTGTGTGTTAGATTATGTATTATGACTTGTTACCCTTGATTGAGGTACTGGTTTGTTTTGTTTATTTTCCTGATTGATGGATTCCATAATTTTGAGTAGACATAAGCATATTCTATAACTAGCCTATTCATTTGTGGTGTGTTTGTTTGCCGTTTGGAAATTGTCTGAGTACACACATTAGCATGAGTATTGTACTCATGTTATTGTTGTGCTAGTGTTGTTGTGGTTGTGCTTAGTAGTATCTTGTTTATCTATGCACTAAGTTAGTGGTAAGCTATTTTGGTTATGATTGCTTGTGTGTTGTTAATACCCACTGCCATGGGTATTGCTTTGATTGACTGTTATTATCTCAGTAGTCTCACCTTTTGTGCCCACAAGATATATTGTTAGCTTCTTGGATATCTTATTATGAGAGTGGTACACCACTCCATATACGATATGTAAGATGTGGGATATGGTTTCTCAACCATATATTTGTTTGACGATAGTCTTGTAACATGAGAGTTTGTGAGATAGTTTTCTCGATAGCGTTTGAGTGTTTGCGCTAGTATAAGTTTGCTTGTTGTATGTGTTGTTTAGTTTAGTTTTCTGGCATGTAGTTCTGAGTGTGTGTCTTTTATTTTTTTACGATGCTAGAAAACGAAGAAGAAGAAGCAGTTGTGGAGGTGTGCATCAAGTTCAAACTACTTCAAGGCCAGGGAGACTAAGAGTTTTAAGGCAAGCCATCCTGATGCTTGCTGTTACTACACTTATCATTATCTATCATGCATGTTCTACTTCTGAAAAGTTTTACAAAACCTTGATTTCGAAAAACTATTTTTGAGCGATATTACTACTACTAATATTATATATATCATTATTATGCCAGTAGTTGATACTTGGTGTTACCAAGCCCATAGCCACCATATGGTATTTATTACCACTAAAGTTATAAGTCCCTAATGGACATCCTAAAAATATGTTTTTGCAAAACAAAGGTTTTATGTAAAACCCGGTGGGAAGGCGAAGCCTTACTCACCGGAGGAATGTGCAAGTCGTCATTTTTGAGAAAAATGGTTTTTACAAAAATGACACATAACCTAGTCTTCGCCGGACAACCTTTACCGTACTGCCACTTTACCCCAACATTGGCACGGGGCTTAACTTGAAGTTTGTTCTTGTTAGTGTGTGTTCTATCTCAATTTGTTATAAGGGTCGTCGTGCCCTCGAACCGATTGTCGCCAAGTTATGAAACGTGTGACATAAAAAGTGAGGGATTAAGTAACCCCCCGGTCGCAGCAGTTGAGGCTCCTATCTTGGTGAGGTGGGACCTGATGCCGGGGAGCATATACTCAGCTGAAGAGATAGTCATATTCTAGCTTGAACAAAGTGGATGGTTACGATCAGTTATGTGATGTTCACATACTGTAGTTACAGTCCGTGGTTGATCACGGCGGATGTACTTGATCTGGTGGATTGTGTACACCTCTGCAGAGTCAAACTATTCTGGATAGCCGCGTCCTCGGATATGGACAGTTGAATGGCCATGTAGCTAGCATTGTGTCAATGTTTTCAAAAAGGAGTTTTTAAAAAGGTGTTGGACTCAGGAAGTGCTGAAAGGAGGAAATCTTGTACCGAGGAGGTACCGTTGATGAAAAGCCAGAAGTTGTTTTAGAAATTTTTTTGCAAAGTAAACTTTTCTTTTCTAAACCAAAAACTGGAAATTGATTCCAAGAAATTTTGCAAAGAGAGAACTATCTTTTAACAAAGTTTTACAAAACCTCTTGTAAATGTGATATCTACAAGAGAAACAAAACTATATTATTTTCTTTTGAAGTATCTTCTTCAACGAAGATAAAGAGATTTTCAAAATCAACTATGATATATCTTTCATATATCATTGATAGTGAGCCCTATGTATAGCCTACCTATTCCACTATATAAGCATACTTGCATTTTGGTAAGCTACATGATGGGTGTCTTGCTGAGTACATTCAAATGTACTCATATTGGTTTCGTCCCTGGTATTTACTTGCTAGACATAGAGAAGGAGTCTCAGAAGGAGATGTACGAAGAGGAGTACGGAGCTGATGGCTTTGCGAACTAGGATCGTCTCCCGGTCAGCAGCCTGTAGGTTAAGGCGTGACTTGGGCTCTACTACGTTTGTGTGTTGTAGTCTTCTGCTGTGTGTGTTGTGTGTTTGCCCTGCGTGGCAGTCGCGTTAGACTTGTTCATGTGAATGTGTCTCGTTGTAAGTGTTTATGCAAACCGTGTATGGGATATTGTATCTGTGTACCAACTTGATATGTTGTTCACGACTGGTGTGATATGGGATCGTGAATGTATGAATATCGGAGGTGTCCTTGAACAGTGGTTCTGGGGGGGGGGACCTTACAATAGGGCACCTAATCTGAGGAAGAAATTCAGAAGGAGAGATTGAAAGTTGTGGACCAAGTGAGTCCTGTTCGGCTTGACAGTGAGGACGATGGTGAGGGCGGAGCTAGCCCGGGAAATAAAGGGAGTGGTAGCCAGTCTAGCGCAAAAAGAAAGAGGGAGTCGATCAGACAAACAAAGTGCCCTGCTAAGATGATAGTGAAGTTGATAAACAACAAGTGGCAAGTAACTTACTTCATTTCTGAACACAATCATCCTATGGTTCAGAAACCTTCTTTGACAAAGTACTTAAGGTCGCACAAGGGTATCCCAGTGGATGAGAGAGATTTTCTGAATATCCTACATAACTGCAACTTAGAGACAGGTTTGTGGCAGTATGGGTTATTTGAATTTGGTTTTGCTGCATGTGTTGATTTTGTGCATTTTTTATGCTATCTAAAAACATACAAACTGACATGTTTACTTCTATTTTTTTTCTTGCAGGGAGCATGATGACCATTATGTCTTCTTTTTATGCATCTGAGGGGTTCGTGCCATATGTACCTAAGAATATAACCAACTTGCGATCTAAGTTCAGAGCTGAGAACCAAGAGTATGATATAGAGGAAACCATTGTTTATTTCATGGAGTTGCAGGAGAATGACACGGGTTTCTTCTACAAGGTTAAGAAAGATGAGGAAAACAGGGTTGAACACATATTTTGGGTGGACAATGTTGCAAGGAAAGCTTATGGAGCACCTTATCATAACTGTGTTTCTTTTGACACAAACTTCATGACCAACCACTTTAACATGCCTTTTGCCCCGTTCATTGGCATTAATAAGCATGGGTAGTTGTTTATGTTAGGTTGTGGATTCTTGCGATATGAGTCTGAGGCTAGCTTCAGATGGCTTTTTGAAGCTTTCCTTGAGGCAATGGATGTCAAGAAGCCAGGCAACATCATAACAGACCAGGACAGAGCTATGGCAAATGCAATTGCTGGAATATTTCCTCACACTGTCCACCGCAACTGTCGCTGGCACATAATTAAGAAAGCTAACGATAAGCTAAGGCCATATCTAGGGCGACATCCTGGACTCGCCGAGGTGTTCAATGAAGTTGTTGATGAGAGCATGTCACCGGATGAGTTTGAAGCTAGATGGCAGAAATGGTTTAGAAGTAGGACATGTATGCTCACGAGACATTTTGTTGGATGAAGAAGTATGCTCACAAGTGTGTCCCTAATTACTTCATGAATCGATTCTTTCCCTTCCTCCAATCGACAGAAAGAAGCGAGGGGTTCAACTCTGTCCTGAAGCGCTACGTGAATCCACAAAATTCAATCAAGCACTTTGTGATGCAGTATGAGAAGATTCAGCAAAGGATGCTTTGTAAGGAAGGAAAGAATGATTATCGGACGGACGATCTTGTATTAGATACAAGTCACTGGTTCCCGATAGAGAGGCATGCGCTGACGGTTTACACCAGGCCCATTTATCACCGATTCAGGTTGGAGTTTGAGCAGATTGGGCGTTACAATGTTCAGCCACAAGGGCGGAACATGTACCTTGTGGTCCCTAACAACCTAAGGTGTTACCCATATGGGGCTAGAAGCTACATGGTTAATCCCACGGGAAGTAACAACAACTACAGCTGCAAGTGCTGCAA
The DNA here is from genome assembly GCA_028641055.1 of Alopecurus myosuroides. NCBI lineage: Eukaryota > Viridiplantae > Streptophyta > Magnoliopsida > Poales > Poaceae > Alopecurus > Alopecurus myosuroides. The sequence continues at coordinate 265,551,634 of CM054060.1, forward strand.
ATTTGAGCAAGACGGGTTGCTTCGTTGTCATGTATTAAAAATCTTCACACATATTGGGATAGATGCAATCCCAGACCGCTACATCTCGCACAGGTGGACGCAGGATGCGTTGCAATTTGTTGTTTTGCCGCCTATGACACGGGGAAGAGATGTCATGCCTGAAGAGTCGGGGGAGCACATCAGGTTTGACAATTTGTCTACTGATTTTGTGGCCATGGCTAAACTGGGTTGCAAGTATGACCAAGCTGAAGCAATTGCTCGAAGGCATATAAGGGAGATGAGGACTGAATTTTCTCAGCTAAATAAAGTGAAAAGAAAGAGGACCAACAAGCCACCGTTAGGACATGTACATCCATCCCAGCCGACAGGTGCTACAACTAATAAGACATCCACATCAGTTCCTGATTTGCGTCGAGCAGTGCCAACAGCCCGTCAAACAGCTCCAAGACAACCAATAGGTAGTAGACCTAACCAGCCATCTCCATCAGTTCCTGATGCTCGGCGGACGACAACTACAACCGATGTGACTCCGCCTTTAGGCAAGTTACCTACTTTTGTTAATGTGCATCACACATGCCCTAGTGTAGGTGGTGGCTCTAGTGCTCACGCAGAGTCGGCAACGACATCGCCTGCACATATAGTTCCAGCTTCCCATGGGTAGTGCCTGCCTCGACAACGACCTCGTCATCACGTGAAGGCGTATCTGCTGTTGGTAAAGCTGACCCATGGGTAGTGGTAAACCCTCCAAGTTCTAACACCAAAGGGTGAAGCAAGAAGAGGTACCTAGCAGGGGCCGAGTTACAAGCTAAAAGAATGAACTTGTGTGGTACCTGTGGTCAGCCTGGTCACAATTCAGCAACTTGCACATGTGGGTTAAAATAATGATGTTCAGTGACGTTCATTTCTTTTGCTTTGTGCTTTTGTTATGCACAATAGTTATTCTTTCTGCTACTTTGCATGGGTTCCCTGATTGCTTGTTATTAATGAGGGGTGGAATGGATAATTCAAAAAACATTGTTCTATGGAAGTTGTTCTCTGTGTACTTTAAGTTGCTCTCCTGTATAGTATAAGTTGTATCCATGCATCCCTTATTTACGGGTACTAGTTTGCATCCAAAAGTTTAGAAAGAAGGGCAACAAGAAAAATCACGGTGAGTTGTAGTTTTGTGTGGCCATAGTTGAATCCTGGTTGTAAGAAAAGAGAGTCATTGCGGGCAGGCTATATTATGTTGTATCCCTACTAGAGATTTGCTTATAGCAGCATATCCAACCACAGGCGAACAAGAAAACCTGTGCGCCTGGGTTAATTAGCGCCGGCGAAGCGCAGATCTGTGCGCCTGGGGTAAGTCTGTTACCCCAGGCGAACAGAACACTGAAGCGCCTGGGGTAAAGTGTGGCAGGGCCAAGCACGGGCCGACCCTGGCATGCTCCCTTTACCGCAGGCGAACAGCCCACCGGTTCGCATGCGGTATAACAGATACCACAGGCGAATAAATATAGAAGCGCCTGGGGTAAAAAGTGGACTGCGGTAGCTCCCTTTAGCGCAGGCGCACCGAGGATCTGTTCGCCTGGGATAAAGAAATGCCTGGGGTAGCACCACTTAGCGCAGGCGCATCTATTACCATATTCGCCTGGGGTAATTTTTGTCCCCAATATAAGTGCGGCCAGCCACCCACCACCACCCCTATCCACCCCACTCACTAACTCACTAGTCCAAACTCGAGCCATTAGTGCTCCTAGCTCAATCCCCCACACCCCTCCACCATTTTTAGCTAATTTAACCAATCATGTTTGTTATATTTTAGCTAGTATGCTACCCCACTTTCCCTCTTCCAAATCTCTCCACTAGATCTACTAACCGGACACTAGATCTCACCACAAATGCACCACTAGCTACTTCTAGATCTATCACTCTCTTATCGGTCGTCTCTTCGGTGATCTTCGACGTCGTCATCGCGTCTATATATTTTGCATTGTGTGTCATCTTAATAGGTGCGTGGGATTCGTCGGTGGATGAGAATTCGTTCTCTTTTTCATTTTATTGTGTTGCCATGAGGATGAGTTGCCAATGTTTTGCCGAAATGTTGATTCATTTCCTTTTCGGCAAATTTCTGGCGCTCCGCGTTACACCTTTTGTAGGAAGGTCATGCCGAAATTTTCCGTGAAAACCGGAACTAGTTAATGAAACCTCTCTCTCTTGCATTTTGTAGCAATGGTCATTGCGATGAGGACAAGCGTGGTGCATAGGTACGTGCGACGCGCGACGGCCGAGATGCATCGAAACAACCGCACCGAGATAGAGTGTCCGTGTCGGAAATGCAAGCTGGGGTCTTTGTTCAAACCAGATTCTGGTAATGTGGAGAAGCACCTGCTCAGGTATAGTTTCATGGAGGGCCACACTAAGTGGATGGATGATGATGAAGACGATGATCACGTTGAGACCAATTGGGCGGCGACATGTGAAGATGATCAGGAGGAGTCTGAACATGGCAATGGAGAGGACGAAGAGGCTGTCGACGGAGACGACTATAATGAAGAAGAAGGTAGTCATGGTGATCAACAACATGAAGACGAGGACATGAACACTCCGCTAACTTCAGTCGTGCGGGACCCTCATGTTCAAGATCTTCTTCTCAAGAACACGTCGACCGACGCCAGACGTAAATCTAAGATCACGCAACTAGAGATAGACTCTGCAACTCCGTTATATGACGCAAGTCGCGGGACGGAGGAGTCACGCTTGAGAGTAGCTCTGGATCTTCTTGAGATGAAGGCAAAACACGGATGGACCGACACAAGCATGGACGATCTTCTGCGATACCTGAAGACGCACTTACCTGAAGGGAACACATGTGCTTGTAGTCTACAGGAGGCCAAGAAAATCGTGTGCCCCCTCGATTTACCGCACACAAAATACCACGCTTGCGTCCGTGACTGCATAATTTACCGTAACGAGCACGCGGACCAGATCAAATATCCGGTGTGCGGTGCTGATCGTTACAAGAGGGGGACGAAGAAAGCTCCTAGGAAAGTTGTGTGGTACTTTCCACTCATTCCCCGTCTGCAGCGGTACTTCGTGGACCCCAAGGAAGCAAATCTCATGCGCTGGCACGATGACAGAAAGAAGGCGGTGCTGCGATCCAGAACGTGTTGAAAAACCAGTGCTAACACACCCTTCGGATGCACGTCAGTGGAAAGCATTAGACGCATTCGATGAAGAATTCGGGAACGACCCAAGGAACATCAGGCTTGGTGCGAGCACCGACGGTCTCAATCCGTTTGGCAATCAGAGCAGCAAACATAGCACCTGGCCCGTGTTTGTATGGATGTACAACCTCCCCCCGTGGCCGTGTCTGAAGAGGAAGTACATATACATGAGTATGCTGATTCAAGGGCCGACCCAGCCAGGGAGCGATATCAACCTGTATCTCGAGCTATTGAAGGAGGAGCTAGACACGTTGTGGGAGGAAGGGGTGGAAACATGGGACGCCTTCAAAGAAGAAACTTTTCGTATGAGAGCCGCACTGATCACGACGGTGCAGGACTATCTCGGATACGGATATATTGCGTGTCAGGTGTGCCATGGACACAAGGCTTGTGTCAGGTGCATGGAATTTACCCCGTTTCTACAGCTACACAAGGATCCCGGATCTTCTAAAACCGTATACATGAGGCATCGAATGTGGCTACCACTGAACGACCCGTGGAGAAAGCGCGGAGACCTGTTCAACGGTAAAGATGAGCTCGATCTACCTCCACGCAAGAGAAGAGGAGAAGAGATCGATACTCTATTGAAGAATTGGAAAACGTGTCCTCCGTCGGGAAAGGTACAAAAGCGGAAGCGAGGAGAGAAAAAGTGTCCTCCGCCAGAAGGACCGCTCTTGGGGGTATGGAAAAGGAGGTCCGTGTTTTGGGACTTGCGGTACTGGCCAATCCTCGGAGTGCCTCACTGCCTTGATGTCATGCATATCACGAAGAATGTGTGTGAGAGCTTGCTTGGCACCCTGTTCAACATGCCAGATAGGACCAAAGACGGGCCAAAATCAAGATACGACCTGATGGTCCTGAATATCAGGAGCGAGCTTCACTTACCGCCTTCTACGCGTGAACAGACGGAGGAGGACGAGGATGAGGTGGAGGAGATGGACGACCGCAAGCGGAAAAGGGCTAAGAAACACCAAACTCACCGCCTGAAACCCTCTTGCTTCACTCTAAGCCCCGACGAGCTCGCGCAAATATTCACATGCCTCCTCGGAGTGAAATTTCCCTTAGGTTACGCGGGGCTGATAAGCAGATACCTAGACGCGGAGAAAAAAATCTTCAGCGGGATGAAGTCTCATGACTGTAACGTGATGATGACGCAAATACTTCCGGTTGCAATCAGAGGGATAATGGAACCGCACGTCCGTCAAACGCTCACTGGCCTCTGTAACTTTTTCGATGTCATCACTCGGAAGTCGATAAGCGTGAAGAAACTCGGAAGGCTGCAGGAAGAGATCGTCACCATCCTATGCGAGCTTGAGATGTACTTCCCACCTGCCTTCTTTGATATTATGGTACATCTCTTGGTCCATATCGTGGACGATATCACCAATCTTGGGCCGGCATTCTTGCACAACATGATGGCGTTAGAAAGAATGAACGGGATCATCAAATCATTCGTTCGTAACAGGGCACACCCGGATGGAAGCATCGTCCAGGGATTTCTCACCGAAGAATGCATCTCTTTCTGCAAGAATTTTCTAGGCGATGAGAAGCCAGCTGTTGGTTTGCCCGCAAACAAGCACCTTGACAGGTTCAGGGGGGTAGGCCACAACACTGGCAAAAGGGTAATGGACGTGGACTCGTGTGGTCGGAGAGCCGACTTTGAAAGGGCCCACCTAGTAGTGTTACAACACATCGACGATGCCGACCCTTGGATAGAAGAGCACAAAACCGCGATAAAAACAGTGCTCGCATGCCGATGACGGAAGATGAGATATTTAGAGCACACAACTCCTCTTTCGCGACATGGTTACAAGAAGCAGATTGATGCCGATCCCCCGCCAATGACATGTCAGAAAGATAAAATTGTATTGGCCTTGTCATATGGCCCCGCGCCCAATCTGATGACTTATCAAGCATACGACATCAATGGGTACACATTCTACACGGAGGAAAGAGACAAAAGTAGCGACTATCAAAACTCGTCTATAACGATGGAATCTTACACGGGCGAAGAGATTAGAAGATACTACGGAAAGATCGAGGAAATCTGGGAGCTTGACTACGTTGGGGTAAAGCTGCCGATGTTCCATGTCAGATGGGCTACAAACGTCACGAAATAAGACGAATATTTCACCACTATGTCGATGTCTGAAGCCAACAAACCCAAGTCCAAGAACCCCACCGCGCAAAATGAGCCCTGGGTATTGGCTAAGCACGTGGAGCAATGCTTCTTCATAACCGACCCGGCAAAGCCTAGTCGTGTTGTCGTAAGAAGAGGAAAAAGGGCCCTCATCGGAATGGATGGAGTCGCCGATGAGAAGGACTTCGACGGCTTAGTCGGAGACCCGATGATGGAAGAACCCGGTGAAGACGATGCACCTTACACCACAAGAAGAAGCAGGACCACACTACCTAGGACAGGTCTTCCATTCACAAGAAGAAGTCACAATATGGCGGTCACGTATTCAACATCGACCAAGAAAGGCAAGAGTAAGATTGTGACGAAAGGTTGAGAGAGGGAAATACTCGCGATATACCATGCTAATAGCTACTATGTACAATGTGTTTTCAGAGAGAAACACTTGCGGTATCTCGCTAAATCAATCTATTTACGCTCGATGCGACATATTAAATATTTTTGCACATGTTAACTTTCATATATGTATGTAATTTTTAAGTGAAAACCAACGTGGGGGAGCCCCATATAATAGCATTCGTATTGCTCGATGTGTCTCGGGCCGGGGTGGGGCTGCGTAATTTTAGCACAGCCGCATTTTCTAGGTCATGCGCCTGTGGTATGGATCTGTGGGCCCGCGCATAACAGGGCCTCGAGCCAAGCACATTAGAACCGGTTTGTATCACAAACCGGTTCTAAAGGGTGTGTCCCCTGGGCCCAAATGGCCGCAGGCCTTTAGGACCGGTTTGTTATACAAACCGGTTCTAAAGGCCTGTGGCCATTTGCTGCAGGTAGAGGGGGGCCCAGGGGACACACCCTTTAGAACCGGTTTGTGATACAAACCGGTTCTAATGTTTAGCGCAGGCGCATTTCTTACGTTACGCGCCTGGGGTATGGCTCTGTGGGCCCGCGCATAACGAATAGCTACGACCATTAGCGCGGGCGCATTCCGGCCTGTTCGCCTGGGGTAAAGTATAGCGCAGGCGCATTTCACTCGTTGTGCGCCTGTAAGTCCTCGCTCTGCTAACGCCCAACCCGCATATCACTCTCGTTTCATATCGATCCCAAACCGCACGCTGTCATCGTCTCTAGCTCTCATCAAACGCCGCCGTCGTCGTTGTCCAGTAGGAGGAGGAGGAGCGGGAGCAGCAGCAGGAGGAGGAGCAGGAGCAGCAGCGGAGGAGGAGCGGGAGCAGCAGGGGAGGAGGAGCGGGAGCACGCCGCGCGCCGTCCCTCTCATCGTCGTCGTCCACGCCGGCCGTCGTCACCCACGCCGCCGTCGCCCACACCCACGACGAACCCAGGTCAGCCCCCCCCCTCTTCCAACGCCCTCATACTACTTCTGCTACTCCATCATACATGCTTTAGCTAGAACTGGATCTGATCGATCATGTACCATTATTTCTGGATTCTGGTAGTTCAGCTCATAGTGGAAATCGATCTGCTAGAATTACACTAGCTGAATCACCTAATGCTATATTTCTTACACTAGCTGAATCACCTACTAATTACATGTGAATAGAACACTGAAGCTTTGGACACTGCTAGAGTTCTCTGTGATTTGTTATTAATTAAGTGCAGTATTTTACTTTGATCAATATATATGGAGGTTTTTTTGGCATATTATATGAATTTCCTGGGAGTTTTTGTGCCATGTGATGACAGCAATGCAAGGAACTGTTTTTGTGGCCATGCATGTGTGCATTCAATATATGTTGCAGGTACATTGAGTGCCAATGTTTTGTCGGAACGTTGATTCATTTCCGTTCTGGCGAATTTCTGGCACTCCGGCATGACCATTTATAGCCGAGGTCACGCCGAATTTTTCCGGTGACTAATAGTATACGTTTTGTCTACTGCTATCTAGGGCATGTCTTCTTCTACTACGGATCCGGCTTTATTGGACCACTACATCCTTATGGCTCGAGAGTCGCAAGAGGAAGATCGGACACAAACTGACCATGATGTCGAGCCCCACAATGATGACGGGCTCACCGGTGGCGAGGAGGAAACCACTGATAGTGGCGCCGGGGGTCCCTCAGGGAGCAGCACGACGGGAAACAAGCGTCGGAAGCGAGCTCCGAACAAGGTCCGCACCGTTCGAGAGAAATTCACGGAGGTGGACCCTTCCAGTGGCACGCCTCTGATGCCATTGGACCTTGTGAAGGGGTACTTCCTCCAACTTGGCGCGATACTTCGAGACGTCGTCAATGTCAACGAGCCGACTCTCAAGAAGAAGCCAACTCTGCGCGCCCAACTCATCTCGAGGCTGCACGCGCGGTACGAGTTCCCTCCCCCCTACAACAACGAGAATCTGAAGGGCAACCTCGTGAAAAAACTCGCCCTCACTACATTCACCAAAGCCCTGAGCAATTACAAGACTATGGTGAGGGCGATGATTAGGGAATCGAAACCATTCGAAGAGATCCATCGCCACTTCCCGCGGATTACGCCCGATGACTTCAAGACTTTCCTAAATAACGAGTCGCTTGATTTCACTAAGAATCAAACGGAATGGGGGAAGGATCTAGCGTCGAAGAACATCGGTCACCACAATCTCGGCTGTCGTGGCTACGACGGGAAGGAGCCAGTTTGGGCGAAAGAGGACCAGGCCTACATTGAAAAAGGGATTGAGAACCCTTACGCCAAGTATGCCCATGACCCGCAATTCCAGAAATTCATGAGGTCGAGGTACAGAAAAGTAACTCCGACCGGGGAACTTGTCTCGGACCCGAAGATGGTGGAAGGTGTTATTTTAGTCACGGACGATAGCGTGAAGAATGTTGAGAAGCTAGTGGTAAGAAATTTGCCATTTCATGCAACTCATCATCATCAAGTCCATGATTTCATTCTAGTACGAAACCAATTCTAAACCGTTTATATGTTGCTTCTGCAGTTAGAAGAACAACAACTTGAATCTTCCTCGTCGCAGACGTCGACGGCCAAAGTCGCGTGGGATAAGCCTTTCATCAGGGGGTACAACAAGGCAAAGAGCCAGGACCCTCTGAAAAGGCCGCACTTAGGCCGTATCACCGGCGGCGGACTTAATAAGAAGCACGCCAACTATGGCTTGGCTGAGCCCAACACTAAGGAGTCGCGGGCGGCGAAGAAGAGCGAGGAGACGGAGGAGCTGAAGAAGAAGGTCCATGACTTGGAAACAAACATGGAGAAGAAGATTGAGAAAACGGTGGGGGAAAAGATGAATGCGCTCATCCCCGCCGTATTTGAAAAAATATGTGGCTACATCGCCGGGGGCTCACAGGGGCCCTTACCGACGTTCAACATACCGTCGATGTTGGTCGTGCCCGCCGCGGCCGCCGCCGGTGGTCCGTCGACGTCGGCCGTGCCTGTCGCCCCCGCCGTGCCCGACGCGCCTGCCCCCGATGGACCGTCGGCCGTGCCCGACGCGCCTGCCCCCGATGGACCGTAGGCCGTGTCCGGCGCGGCCACCACCCCGTTGCTCGACGAGCCCACCATCACCTGTGGTCCGTCGACGTTAGCCGAGCTCAATGCCCTCACGGTAAATTATTGACCGTCTCAAAAGCTGTAGCCAGTTCAATATAACCCTACTCTCTGACCTATCCATGCATGTTATCGCAGGCTGACGCGACGGGATGCACCTTCCTGCTAAAAGTGGGCAGCGAGTTGAAGGATGTTGCAAAGGGGAGCATCTTGCAGCCACTATCCAGCAAGTACCATTGCAGAGATATACCGGCCAACGAGCTTCGGGTTCGCGTCGATCTGGTGCTACCGGGATTCGAGAACTTGTATCCTCCTAATCAACCCGCCGATGCCGACAGCGAGCTGAATCTCGGCCAACTGGACAATCAAATCTTGCTATGGCCGAAAGCCCTTATTCGGCTGAACACGACGTCAGGGTCGGCGCCAAGCCAAGCCATGACCGTCACCACTACACCGGTTGCGCCCGCGGCAAGCCAACAAGACAAAGTCCAACATGGCAATGTCCTCTCTCCACCTCCGGTGGATCCTCCTCCTCCCGAGCACGAGACGTCCAATGACGAGCAACATCACGAGCATGAGACCCATGACGACTACATGGATATTGAACTTTCTCCCATTGACGATTTCATAAATCAGTTGGATGGCGAGAAGCCGGTTCCTCCGAAGTTACCCGCCAGAACTCTTGATATCCAGAAGAAGGTAGATGGCGGAGAGGGCGGTTCTTCTGAGTTACCCACTAGAAAACCGGATATCCAGAAGAAGCTAACCTATTCCCAAGAAACTCCCGAGGAGCAGACGGCCTTTATGGCTCCACAGCCTACGCTGGTTACCCCGAATACACTCCGTGCTACGGCCGCGGAGGCGGTAAAACAAAGCGGCACTCCCATCTGCTTGAGGCCGAAAGAGAATCGGAAGAGGACGGTAGCCAAGAAGAAGAAAGGTGGTGCCTCCTCTAGTAGCCAGCCAGCGGCCGCCCGAGTCCTGGACCGTTTGCCGCCCGCCGCCCCGTGGAGGAAGGTGCATGAGATAGGTGAGCCGATGCTGCCGCCAGAGGTTGTCGCTGTCATGGGTGGTGACATGAGGACCATCCACGACGGGATTTTGTTCAAAGAGAATGAACTTCTACGTGAGAAACATCCCTCCTACCCGCTATACGTGGTCAAGGTGCCCCGATCCGTGGGCTTTGTGGATTCAAATCCCGCAGAGGTGTTCTTCATCAGATACGAAGACATATTCAGGGTCTTCCACTTGGGTAAGCTCGACCGAAGCATTGTCCGCCTGGTATCGCTCAGCATGGCGCACGATATGGTCATGCAGAATACCCCGCACATCGCGATTATGGACCCATACTACATGAATGAGGACTACTTGCGGTCACATGCGGACCGAGTTCTTATCACGACTTACATAACGGGCTTTTTGATAGATAACAAGGATAAGAACGCCATTCTCATGCCATACTTTCCCAAGTAAGTAGTCCTCTCCGCTTCACGTCGTTACATTCTTTGTAGAATCTCCTTAGTATTTCGACTGATGATATTGATGGCTGGTTCGAAATGTTCTGCGCAGAAACGGAGGATGCGTACTCATCGTCATGGAACCGCATTGGTCACAATGCACTTATCTCGATGCGGGTAGGGCGGTGCAGAAGGACTACACCGACATAAGAGTTGTTCTTAATAGTGCCCTCAACGGCTTCGCCGCCGATTTAGGCAAGCCCCTAAAAAAGGAGAAAATAGTCCGAGGCGCCTACGTGTGCACCCACGTAACAAACTTCCCCTGCCTCAAGCAATCGGAGCAAGAATCTGAGTTGGAAGCTTGGTATGTCATCTTTCAGATGAGGGAGTACTTAAAGGATGCCCAACAGGCCCATCTACCAAGTGATCTCCGAGACCTGACCACAAAGATGGCCAACACCCCCGATGAATATGTGCGGGCTGAGTTCCGTCGCATCCAGCGGAGGATCTGCACGATACTCTCGTCGGATGTCATCACTCGGGGTGGCTTGTTCTTCCACGGCCACGCACCACCGAGCAACCGTGACATAGAAGCACACCTACGAGAGCAACGTGACACCCGGACATTCAACACGCTACAAGGCGTTTGTCCGTTCCCGCCGAGACTATAGGATTGACAAAATGTTAGTATACACTTGCATCATATAACTTTTAGACCTTTATTTGTCGTGTTTTATTCGTAAACCTTGATGCTTCTATTTTTTGATAGTTATTTGCGGTCTATTATCACTTTTGATGCTAAACTCGTATTTTTGTCCTATGCACAGATGACATGGTAATGTTGTGTATGTCGGTAGGGTTCCCGGATTCTACGACGACTCGGACCAATGCCATGGTGGAGGCGGAAGCTCGATACGCCACTTACCTAGCGAGAGAGAAGACGGAGAAGACGAGGGCCCGGATGACCACCTTCGCCATCGCCGTGCTTATACTCCTAGCTACTGTTGATGCTACTTGTTGTTTTGCTTGTCTAGATAACTAAACTATCGATTTGTTTGGACTATACTCCTAGTGTTTGAACTATGCTTGTAACTAAACTATTCGCTTCGAGACTATTTGGTGATGATCGAGACTATTTGGTGATGATCGAGAATATTTCTGTTATTTTGCTGTCATTTTCATATTTATTACTGTCAATTTGCTGTAATTCTGTTATTTTCGTTTCTTTTATTTTTGACACAGCAAAACCATACCCCAGGCGAATAAGAAATCGTACCCCAGGCGGATATGTACCCCAGGCGCACATTGCCTGTTCGCCTCAGGTAAAAGGCTTACCCCAGGCGCACAGGGCATGTTCGCCTGGGGTATGTCAAGCTACCCCAGGCGCATTTTGTTGTTCGCCTGCGGTAAGTCATTACCGCTGGCGATGTGGTCCCAGGCGAACGCATATTCGCCTGCGGTAGCCTAATTTGGTTCGCCTGTGGTAGCCTTTTCCCTAGTAGTGGCTGTGCCCTTTAAGTTGCATCCCTTTATTCTTGCAGTTGTATCCCATAAAAGTTTTGAATCTAGGTTTGGTTTCGAAGAGTTTTAAAAATGTTTCGCATGAAAAAAAGAACAACCAACAAAAAAAGGACCATGCACCAAAGCATGTGAGTTGACTTTCTGGATTTTTCTGGATGTTGTTGGTGTCTCAAATGAGATTGAGTAGTATTTTGCGGTTAACAGTGTTGTCTGGGAGCAAACAAATAGTTGCATTAATATTCGATGAGGCTGTAGTTGCATGAAACATTGTGTGTTGTTTCGGTTTGTATATCAGTGGCAAAAACAGACTCGTATTTTGGGCGTTGTGTGTTCTTTAGCTGAAGATGCGGTTTTGCATGATCTGGACTGCAGGCAGTTGTGCGTGGGATTTGTGTGCAAAAAAAATCTCTCTATGGAAGTAGAATTGCACGAAAAATTACTATATACGAAAAAGTAGGAACAAGGTGTTGTCTACAGCTATGTTGCCGTTTCAAATTTATAAAAAACCCCACTTGGAGCTGACTATGATGAATTGAGCAAGCAAAACAGAAGATTTGCACCTCATTTTGAAATTTTGAGTACATTTGTCCAACTGGCACCGTTGAAGTTCGACGAAACCCATGTTTGTGTGATGATTTTCCTGATGCTATTGATATTTGCACCTTCGTAGGTTGGAACGCTTCTCCCAAACTAGTTCTCCACATTGTATAGCGCGCATACACCAAATTGTTTTTCCCGAAAAAAAGAGAAATATGATAAAAAACATGGACATGATAGAAAAAAGGCAAAGGAAGAAAATAGATCCTTATAAACATAGTCCTATCTGTGGAGGAGTGCTTAAAATCCAAGACATACACTGTGGATCCTAGTGCTTGGTACCATGTTGTTCTTGCAAACTTTCCCCCATGTTTACAAAAACAAAAAAAAGAAAAGAAAAAGAGAAGTAGACGACTTACGGGGTGGTCTGTTTTGGTGGTTCGATGTCTTCGTCAGTACCAAATTCCGTGCGATCGGGAATGTTTTGAGCGGAGCGTTTTGAGAACGTCGCGTGTTTCTGTCGCGGATGGATGAAAAGTGGAGTTTTCTCTCGACGTATTGGTTTGGTCCGTCGCATACTGGTTTTGCCCGACTTTTTGCTAGTTTTACATCGCGGATTTTTGTCTCCGGCCCACTAGCCCACTAAGAGCCCAGTTGCCTTTGAAAAAACTTGTCTGGTCACGTAGAACGTCGCAAATTTTTCTTGGGCCACACATCCTGCCATCTTTGACTGCTTTGACTGGTTACGACCGACCAGTTGATGCCTGGACCCCACTTGTCATCCACGGTAAATAAGCATTCACATAATCTTCGAAATTAAGCCTGCACATAATTTTCGAAATCATCACAGTTAACATTACAGTGAACAAGCCGTTTTTGAAACAAATTACAAAAAGAAAAGGATAGACAACGGACCTAGCGTCCTAGCCAAGGGTGCACCGTCGCGCATCCGCCAGCGCCGCCGCATCTTCGTTCTGCATTGAATGGAGGATCGTTTCCGCGGTGTCGGCCTCTAGCTTGACAGTGAAAAGTTGGGCGAGCCTCGCTTGCCGGAGCTCTTCTGCCGCAAAACTCTCTAAGGACGCTAAAATCCCCGCCTGCATGTGGGGCCATTGCAGGGCCTCGTTGTGGAACTCGACGGCGAGATACTCCTCCTCTTCTTCCTCATCGACGTCCGAAGGTGCGATGGGTGGAGCCGGAGGTGGTGGTGCACGGGACAAGTTGGCCTGATGCACCTCGCGCCGGTACGCCTCGTGGGCACGCGCACGCTCCGCGCCTTGCACGCTGCGCCGGGGAAAGTACTTGTGGATCTGCTGCTGGTGGACCTCCTCGCGACGGCCAGGCATGGTACCTGTGTATCTGCGCACAACGAAGGGGAATAGAGAGGTGGCGCACAGACGGATAGTTTGGGAGTAGAGAGGAGAGCGTTCTGCACCAATATGGGGAGCCGCTGCATTATCCACAGTTTGAGAGTGGAGAGGAGAGCTGATCGGGTAACCCACGTGGAGTGTCAACTAAATTACCGAATATATAGGAGATCTAAATCATAAAATGCACTCCGAAATAGAAATGAATTGACATGGTTTTAAATTTGCAACAATGGATACCCTAGTATTAATACTAATATACTACCTCCTCGCCGTCTTCGATGTCTGTTCCGCGCCATCATCCCGGATACATGCACTCTGAAACATAGGAGATTTATAGTAACTGAAATTTCCATCACAAAGGTTCAACAATAGGTCGAGAACTTTTTTATGCCAACATCCTCTCCAAAACCACATCCACAGTTTCACATCATCCAACGGATATTTTCCTATGCCAGCATGCATTCCGAAGCCACATCCATAGGTTTACATCATCCACCGGAACTTTCCGAAACCGCGTCCATAGAAACACTAGTAAAAAAGTATCATACATGTTTAGCACATCTACAAAAAAGAAGAAGATATACTTCCAAACATACAAAGATGAGTGACAAAACTGCCTCACGTGTACAAATGACACAAGTACAGAGGTGATAAACCACTAGACCCGGTGGCATAAACAAGATACTAGGTCCTTGTAAATGCTACTAGGTCTAGAGAAGTCTCCCTCTATATTTTAACATTGCACAGTTTAATCATCGGCACTCTGATCAAACACAAATATGGCACTCTTTTTTCTATGGTATGCCAACCGTTGGAGAAATTGCTGCATATTTATCATCGGCAGAGAACCAAGCCTAGATAGGGGCCTCATAGTAAAGAAGTACACACAAATCAAAGAAATTATCGAACACTTGCCAAGGAATATGCAGAACCAATATGGCTCATGCATTACAGACAAAATCATAATTGGGGCCTCATAGAAAAGAAGCACACAGAAATCAATGAGATCATCAAACACTTACCAAGCAAGATGCAGAACAAATGTAGTTGTACACAACACTAGGTAAGTACCAATATCTCACCGAGAGAAGGTGCAGAGTTTAATCATCGGCACACAGAACAGAGAATGAACATAAAATAAGCAAGCCTCATACATACATTGCAAAAAAAGTCCAAAGGGTCAAGCTCCATAGGACCAGGGAGGATGCACAAACAATGTCCGTGTAAACACTACTAGGTACTGGGGAGTAATCCTTTGGATTTTAGCATTGCACAGTTTAATCATCGACACATGCGACAAATCAGAGAAATGAATAATAGCTAGACTCATTGTCAAGCATTGCAGGTTGACATAAACTAATTAAAGAGAAAATTAGTTTTACCTCATTCCATGATCTTGCAAGAAACTTAGAATGTATCTCAACTTCACGTTGGTGTCCTCCGCACTCGCCAACAGGGTGTCTTTTCCCCTCTGGAGCATGTCGCACTTCTATTCGGCTAATTTCAAAATTTGATTCACACTCTTCAGCTCAGAACAAGCTTAGTAACCAAGCCGTGCATGATCATCTAAGTTCTATTTTGTTCCCGCAGTTCCAACTCGAGTGCTAGCATTTTTTAAGCTTTCATCGCCATGTCCAGCCTGTCCTTGCAGCAGACGAAACAGATTAGCTTCTCAGCGCTGGTATCATCGGCCAGCTTGCAAACTTCATAGAGAAGATGAGATTCAATTGTCTCAACTGACAGTTGCACCAATTTCTGAATTGTCTCAACTGACTGCTGCACCAATTTCTGAATTTCAGTACGCGACATGCTGCAGAAGTCACATCATGCGCTGTGGTCCTATAGATCAATCTTAAGAGAACATTTTGCTACAGGACTAATTTATATGCTATTTACCTCGGCTATCTGAATAACAGGGGGCTTTGCGAGCTCCGAGGCCTTGTTCAGGTCGATCTCCCATTTGGGTGGGGGAAGCGATCTCCGAGGGCCCTGTAACGGTAGCGTGAGCTAGATCCATGGCTGGCTGTAACTTAAAACATCAACAGTGACCTACATCCACCGGCATTTAACCTACGTCCACCGGTATCAAACCTAGCTCTGCCGCATCTAACCTACATCGCATCATTTGGTTGAGGAGGGGAAGGGAGGGAACCATGGCTTACCAGTCATTGTTTGAGAATGATGCCGAGGACGGGGGAGGGCGAAGCCGTGGCAGCTGCCGTTGGGGCGGGAGGGAGAAGTGGAGGCTTTCTGTGGAGGTCGCTTTCTGTGGAGGAGTAGCCGAGTGGGCGAGGAGCGCGGTGGTGGAGATTTGGCGCACAGACGCTGGTGAGTGGGACCCCACGCGAGGCTGTTTCCGTGGAGATTTGGCGCGCGGCTGTTAATGGTCATAATTTGTTCTTGTTTTTCAGATTGAAAATAAAAAATAAAAAAAGAACCAAAAGGAAAAGAGTTTTAGAATCTGATCGCATTTTTATTCTACTTCTTTGGATTATTCTTTATTTTAGTTAGCAAATATTTGCAAAATAAGACAGTGCCTAGTGGTGGGGAGGGGCTGATTCATTTTCACACACCAAAGATCGAGTCTTGTTAATCACATTTGTGATATTGCACCAGCTATTGGCTTATTAGGCATGATCCAGTAGTAAAGGGATGTGACAATTCATTGATCGACCGGATCAATGAGTTGTCGTTTCCACTTATTACCAATTCATGCCTAATATGTTTTTTTACATCCTTAAAACATGATGTGGGGACCCCAGACCAGCAGTCCGAGACCTCCAGTATGCATACATTCACGATCCCATGATCAGTTAGTCGTGCTCGAGTTGGCATTGCAGATTACAACATCCACTACACGAATACACGGCTTACACAACTGGTCACTTGACTCAGTTGAAAACAACTGCCACGCAGGGCAGGAACACACACTAAAAACAGCGAAAGACTACAAAACACACTCATGGTAAACCCAAGTCACGCCTTGACTACCTACAGGCTACTGACTCGGAGACGTTCCTTGTTTGCATAGCGGTCAGGGACACCATCTTCTTTAGGTTCTCCGGATTTCTGCTCAAAGTCTGACTAAGACAATAGCCAGGGACGAAACCAATATGAGTACGTTTGAATGTACTCTGCAAGACACCCCAAATGAAAGCTAAACATGCAAGTATGCATATATATATATATATATATATATATATATATATATATATATATATATATATATAAGGTGGTAGGAAGGCTTTAATTAGGTTTCAACTAGCTATGATGAATTTAAGACTCATCATAGTTGCACAAGTTTTATTTTTATTTGTTGAAGAAGATACTTCAAAATATATTTCACTTCTCTTGTAGATATAGCATGTCCAGAAGGTTTTGATAAAGCATTCTAAATAAACAAAATATTTCTCTTTGCATCAATTCTTGGAAAAACACATCTTTAATGATGTAGGTGTTGACCTCTTTGTTGGCCCGATCTTCACGAATCGACGAAGAACACGAAGAACGCTCAAGAACGCGAAGAACACAAGAGGGGGAATCGAGGGGAAATCGCAAGGAAACGCAAAAGGGGGAAGATAACTCGTGAAGCCTACGAGGGATCGCAAACCCAAGTCAACAACACGCTATATGAAACCGGTTTCTCTTACCGGCCAGTCCACCGATCCAACAGAAGCCGCAAGGGGAAGGTTGGCAAGCGCTACTAGAATCACTATGTGAGAGAGTAGCTCCTTGGAGAGATCTTGATACAATCCTAGATGAACATCATCAACATAGGAGTAGCCTCGTAAGAGGAGTCACCTCAAAAGAGGGATACAAGGGAAAAGCCCGAAACTCTCGAAATCAATCCTCTAAATCATTCTTAACCCTAGATCTAGCCACCGGAGTCCTTTATATAGTCGGGGACGAAACGGGGGTCGAAACCGTGCAAAAAGGGGCCATTCCCGTGCATTTTGGGGCCACCCCGGCCTGGGAGCCGGCCTGGCCGGCCTGGAGCCCGGCCTGGGGCCAGGGTGGGGCGCAGAGGCTGGCCTAGAGGGGTGGCCGGCCTGGGGCCGGGGTGGGGAAGGAGGAGGCCGGCCTGGGGGCCGGGCCGCTCGGGTAGGGGGCCGGCCTGGGAGGCCAGCCCGAGGCCGGGGTGGGCTAGGGGGAGGCCGGCCCGTTCGGCCAGGGGTCCGGCCTGAGGTGGGGGGAGGCCGGCCTAGCCGAGGGATGAGGCCGGGAGGCTCCATTTTCCCCCGTTCTTCCTCCTCGGAGCTCCGAACTTGACGCCGTCTTCACCCGCTTCTTCCCTAGCTTCGTGTGCCCCTTGTCGGATGTGTTCTTGAGCATCTTGGGCACCGTCTTGGGTCTCCGTGTGGTGCTCCCACCTATGCATGTAGAGGGGGATTTCATGAGGTAGAGCACCGTTCACCAAGACACCGGAAACATACGGAGATAGGAGTGAGTTCACCTTGTGTAGTGTCGATGTTGTGCTTGGTTGAATACGGTGGGTTGCATCATTTAAGATCATCATTTATCCGGTACCTCAAAGGTACAATAATTCCCTTTCAACGTACCTCCCAGGTACAAGTTCTGAAACACTTTTCCAGCTTTTTCGAAAACATTGACACAATGCTAGCTACATGGCCATTCAACTGTCCATATCCGAGGACGCGGCTATTCTGAATAGTTTTACTCTGCAGAGGTGTACACAATCCACAAGATCCAATACATCCGCCGTGAACAACCACGGACTATCCGAGACAGTATGCAAACATCGGATAACTGGTCCTAACCATCCACTATGCCAGCGCTAGTAAATGACTACCTCTTCAACTGGGTTTGTTCTCCCCGGCACCGAGTCAGTCAGCCGTATCGATCCGGTTTCCCCTGACAACACACCGCCATGGCAGGAGACCCAACTGTTGCAACCGGTGGCGAACTTAATCCCCACACTCTGAATGTCCCATTTCTCCCTCCTGGCGACAATTCGGTTCGGGGGACTCTAACCCCTATAGCACATTGAGGTAGACACGGACTAACACCGACAAGCAATTAGCTAGACCCCGTTCCCATATTGAGGTAATGTGGCAGCACGACTTGGTTGTCCGGCGAAGACTAGGTTATGTGTCATTTTTCGAAAACAAGTCGAAAACATTTCCTTCTTCACAAACCTCCTTCGGACAAGGTCCTACCTTTCCTCGGGGTTTTCCAAGCTTTTGCTTTCCAAAAACATAAAGTTAAAATGTCCACTAGGGGACTTAAGTTGATTAAGTGATGATACTAAAATTTCTAAAGGGCTTGGTAACACCAAGATTATATAGTGGATATAGCATATTAGATACATAAAATAGATAGTTGTATAGTCCACTTAAAAGAATAGTCTTTGAATCAAAATTTTGTAAAAATCCAGAAGTAAAACATGCATGATAGATAATGATAAGTAAAACAACAGCAAGCATTTAGAATGGCTTGCCTTGGCACTGATCTTGGTCTTTCTCTTGAAATAAACAAGAATTGCAATAAAAACCTCTCCGGGAAATAATACCGTCTTCGTTACCTAACGTCGTAAACACAAAAAGGAAAACACCCAATAAGAACCAAACAAAGGAAAGCACTTGGCAAAAAGTAAACATACAGCAAGCATTTCATCAAACAAGTACACTCACAAACAATGGTACTAGGGTGCACACCCTCAAGCAAAACAGGCACAGACAATACACACGAATAACACTAGAATTTATGTTATGGATCCTCAACCAAAATGGCATGAGTCCAGTGGGTGTGCCACTCTCATATCATGCTCAAATAAGTTTAAATTACTCACTGGTCATTCATGAGGATGAGAAAAAATACAAGAAAACAACCTAGGAACACATACACATGCATAGCAAAATATTAACAAGCAATACTACAAGCCCATAGTAACACATGCTTTTCTAATCATGGAGAATTAATATAACCAGTAGCTAAGCAACCTAATAACGGAGAAAAAACAAAACCAAACATGTCATGGAATCACTCAATGCATGAAAATAATCATGGGGCAAAAAGCCTACTAAAACTAGAGATGCAAAAAGGGCCATTTAGACATGCATACATGCATAACCATAATGGATCACCAAACATGATTTATTCTAACATGATGGATCTGTAAGATAGCATCCAAATAACATAGGAAGCAACACCTAGACATGCTATTAATGTCAAAATAACAATCTAATCAATGCCTCCAAAATTAAGCATGCAAACAACAACTTTATGGCAGAAAAACATCTAATACTAACATAGCATGAAAATTTGATCTAGAGCTCACTCAAGCATGAAATCAAGTATAATATGCTAGAATAACAGTAGCTCTGCTATGGAAAACAATACGAAAGCATTTATTCAATTCATCATACCAATATGAAGAATACCATAATTTTAACCTATTTTTACTAGGGAAAACACCCTAAGAGAATAAAACTATAACAAACATGGTTTTCACACACAAACCATACAATACAGGTGAAACACTCAAGACACATTTAAACATGTATAAATAACCTACACATGCTAGGAATCACTTTTATAACAAAAACAAATAACACACAATTTAAGAAAGGCATAGCAATAATATGCAGAAAATGGCTAAACACTAAATATTGCACCAATCCTATTATGTAACTCATAACATCATGAAAATCTAGTATAAGGTGCTCCTAGTCACTAGAAAACCAACACAATTTGATTCACTTCAAAAATCATCACTAATAAAATTAAATAATTCACAGAAGTGCTCTCTGCCCTAAAACTAACATGCATGTCATTTTCACACCACAACTCAAGTCAACACATGGTCAACTGCCTCAGATGGAAATTTTCAAGGGATACTCAGAACAGTTTGGTTTGCAAGTTTTAGATCCATAAAACTCAAGTTATTAAATAAATGGTGTTAATGAGTGTCTCTGCCATTTATTTTATTTCTCCCAAAATACTGCACAAAAACTAGATCTTCAAGTTTGATATGGCTCATAATTTGTATATCTACTCCTGTGATTTTTAGTTTGGCCAGATTTTCTTATTTACATTTTTGTTTCGATTTAAAGTAAAGCAGTAGATCTGGATGTGCAGGAAAACGGAGAAAAACAACCTGCACAAGGAATATAGGCCAGATCTGCGAGCTTGGCCGGCCTGCTAGGCGCTCTGCCGCGCAGGAAGATTTCAAAAGAGCTTCTGGGCCGCGGCTGGGTCAAGCCCAACAACGATACACTGGCGAAGGGTTAAGCTTCCGTCTGATCCGGATCGGACGGCCGCGATGCGTCCACGCAGGAGGCGTCGACGGCAACCAAAACCGACGGCGAAGTGTTCTCCGACCGCCGCTGCGGAGACGCGAGCTCGCCTCCAGGGTCTTCCGTGGTCGCCTGGAAACGCCGCGAGCACCAGGAGTATCGGAGAGACGAGGCGGAGCCGTTGCTCCCATAGGATCGTGCAGGAGATACCTCCAGGAGGTTACCCCGCGAGGTCCCGCGGCGCATGCCCTCGGTCAAGGACGGCGGTGAACCTGCGAGGGAAGAGGATAGAAACAAAGACGTCTAAGCGCTATATAGGATCAACACGGGCCTAGGGGAAGAGAAAAAGGAAGAATCACCCGCAGGGATTGCCCGAATCGAAGGCCCAACGGGGTGCTCATCCGCGGCGAAGTCGAGCTCGAATCCGGTGATTTGGAGGGGGGGTGGGGCTTTTGTTATATAAGTGCGATTAGGGTGTATTGGAGGTGTCTAGGCATGGAGAAGATCAAGGCGACGGCTTGGAGAGTCCTAGCCTCGTGGCTCGGCGCCCGGCGTCCATAGTGGCCACGGCCGGCGTGCGAGCGAGATGCTCTCATAGATTTCTTTGGGTTCGAGGTTGCCAAGGAAGTAGGGCATGGTGAGAGATTGATCCTGGCAAGAGAAGGAGTCAGGAGAGGCATGGGAGTGTCGTCAATCGATAGCGAGTGCCCGGCACCCGATGGTGTTTGATAGGAAGAAGGAGGGGAAGGAGATTGAGAGGAAGCAAAAGGGATGCACGGGTGTGCTCCAAGGCGTCCCGTGAGGCTAGTAGACAAGGTGAGGGAGGAATGCGTGGCGGGTGAGGGAGGAGCTCGACGCCACCTGTGATGTAGCTTGGCACTTAGTACATGGAGGAAGTGTGGATAAGAAGGGAGGGGGTTTTGGGGGTAGAAATCATGTCCAGGGTGTTGAGTGAGAAGTTTTCCATCTCCCAGAGCCAGAGAGAGGTAGTGAGAAGGCAATGATTGACTAGGGAAGGCATGAACTCAACAGTGTCCAGGAATCACAGAAGTGGTTTTTGCTTGTTTTCACCGGAAATTTGAATAAAACATATGCGAGAAATTGTGTCCAATGGATAGAGGATAAAAAATGGAGTCTAGGGATGGTGGTCTCAAGTTTTTCTGAAAACTTTTCTTTCACAAAATTTTGGGAATTCAAAAATGGCAGAAACTATTTTTTAAATGTTTTCTCCAAAATTTTCAACACAACTTTCAAATGTTTTTCTAGAAATAAGTTCCACATGACCATAGGCATGGTGGGTAATGTTTCCAAGATTTTAGGAAATACTTTTATTCACAAAATATTTTAAAGTCCATTTCTGGCCTTTTGGAAAATCGAAGATAATAAATATTAAAATGCTTTTAAAACAAATAATTTTGAGTTGGTATTAGAGAGTACATAATATAGGTCTCGAAAGTGATTTTTAGTAAACAACTCCTTTGAAAATATTTGAGACACCAAGTGGAAAAAGGGTGAAAACAGGAGTTTATTTAATAGGTTAAAAACCAAGAGAGAAGAATTATTAAATGGCCATTGGAAAATAAATGGACCATATGGAGGTGATGTATAGGTCAAGGAGATGACAAGTCTAGGTTCATTTGGCCTTAAAACAATAAGGGGTGATTTTGAGTATCATAGAAAAAGTGCATCAAGATAACAGGGATATGAGCAATATATAGGGATGCCTTGTAAAGGACTTTGATAGATGATACAAAAGAGTTTCAATATCCAAGATAACAACTTGGATGCATAGAATAGACATATGAAATGAGATGTATGATGGTGCATTGATGATTAGCTCAGGTTTTTCCATAGAAACATGTCTCCAAAGTTTGAAGTTTTTAGGAAACAGAAGACGATATGGGCATGTGATGGTGATATGAGATATTGATGCTTGATCTTGTTATAAATAGGTTTTGTTTTATCAAAACAACACACATTAATCAACAAACAGAAATAAATACTTCAAGAAAACACAAGATAAGATCACACAACAAGCAGATAAAATCACAAGACACACAAGATCACTCAAACAACTTAGTTCTTCCATTTAATTTTCAGGATGTTTTCTCATGTGTTAAATAGAGGTAGTGATCAAGCCACAACATGACAAGAGGAGTTTGTAAAAAGGTTTATCTCAAATCTTGTTATTTCCAAAAGAATATAATTGAGGGAAAACACAGGGGTAACATAGTCCCCTCTTATTGTTTTTGCAAAAGAAGGAAGTGAGAGGGAGTTTTTGAAATACTTGCAAAAACATCTTGTTTGAAAACAGGTTGGAGATGATTAGCTCCCAAATACATTTCATATAGTTTTGGGAATTTCTTTTTTTTCCTCAAAACTTGGCCTTTGGGTTTCTTCTAAAAACAAAACATTTTCAAAAAGGTTTTTGCCAAAAGAGTGTGATGGATGAAGATGATAAGCTTTCTTGTCATGACTTGATCGCAAGGGTTTTGTTTTTAAGAAAGTTATGCTCATAGGTTTTTAATTTCAGGTATTAACAAACACAAACAAAAATACAATCAACAAGCAAACAGAAAAGAAACACAAGCATTAGCCAAACATGTTAAAAAAAAATTATTGGCCCTGATTTTTTTTGGGTTATTGAAAACAAGTTTTTCCTGTCTTCCAAAAATTGGGTTGTTACACATGATCGGGTTAGGAAACATATACTAATATAATATACATATTAGGTTCTTACATACCAACATGATAGAGGTTCTTTAAAAGTTCTTACTACGAACACACCAGACGACACTACCAAATGTAAGCGATAACACAAACACAGCGTGCAAGCTGCCACAACGAGCGGACCAGCAGCAGCTACGTCATGTACTGCCGCTTCCGAGCCTTCACGGGCCTCCTGTCCTCGTTGGAGTAAGGCCGGAGAGGAGGTTCCGCAAGACCTGCTACGATATCCTGCGCAAGCAGCTTCTTCAGGAAGACGCCATAAGTAGCGTGCTTGGCCCTAACACGGGGCGCACGATACTCAGAGCAAATTCCCACACCGACGGCATGTCGGATCAAGCTGTGGCGATCCTTGGTTATATTTCTGACACGGAAAGGGCAGAACAAGTAGTCATAACAACGGTATCGAATGGTGCCCGCCTGCTGCTTCCTCGGGTCGCCAAGTTCACTACAAATAATGGTACGTGCCAACACAACTACCATGTGTATGAAGCCAAGGTGACGAACATGTGGTTACGTGCCAACACGCCTCTGCATTCACACGCTTTGGACATGCCCACGACGTCGTACAGGTGGTGGTTAGACTGAAGCGCGTAATGACGACGACGGGACGCGACCTACACCAGGTGGCGGAATGGTGCTTCGCATCTGCCGCACGCCTAGCATTAACGCGGTATGCAGTCTTACCGGCTCCCCAAGCGGCGCCAGGGCCATTGCGGTTTGCATGTCGCCGACATTTACTCCGACGGATGCGTTCTCCGACGCGTGCACCGACTACACAGCTATTCTCAATGGTATAGAGCATATATCATCAAACAAAATGTTTAAATAGGTGCATTTGACTACATAATTTCGCATCGACTACATAGAGTTTGAGTGTTGGCTCCGCCACTGCCGATGCGTCCTCACCATAATCTCCGACATCGCCACGCGGCTTCCCCTCTATCGACGATACCATGCCGCGCCGCCTCCATATTTCGTGGGTGACGTTCACCCAGCAGGCGGCACGCGTGGGCTAGACCCGCCGTCAGACGACGGCAGGAGTGGCGACGACCCCTTCGATTGGGGGTACAACGAGGAGGCGGATGGGGTGGAGGAGCCGGAGCTGCCGCAGCAGGAGGCGGCACAGGAACCAGAGCAGCGCCCTCCATTGTGGCCTGACCAGGTGGTGGCGTACAACTCGTTCTCCACATGGCGCAACGAGGAGGCGTTTTGCCGGGTCCGATAGGGGTTCGAGGAGGCGGGGGCGCCACCATTGAGGCTTCCATCGAGACCGTCCGGAGGGAGGAGCATGCGCGCGCCCTCATGGATGCCAAGCGGCAGGCTTACGAGCAGCTCAACGCCAATGCGGCGTCCGGTGAGCAGCAGGCCCTCATCGCGCAGAGGGAAGACGAGTCCGCCTCGTTCATGGTCGCCCAGAGTGCGGCGCACGAGGAGTTCAACGCCGCACGGGAACGAAGAGATGCGCTTCAGACACACCGCGCCCGGGTAGAGGACGGTGAGGCGCTGCAGCGGCTGTTTAGCCGCTCGCACGCACGCATCGATACGTGCGGGCGCGCACGATTGCAGGCATCAGAGTTGCACCGGATGGGGGTGAAAATCAGGGCTAGGTGGCGCTATCTCGCATAGCTGGCCCGCCCTGATCCGGCAGCGAACGACGATGAGGATGGCCCGTCCATGGCGCCGAATGATGACAAGGCCATCATGGCAGCGAGCGACGACGAGGAGGATGGCGGGACCGGCGTCTAGGATAGTTTAGGCCTAATTTATATTTCCCGCCGTATTTTTAATTAGAATATAATGATATATACTTACTAATATATATGTACTACTCCAGTTTTAATTATAAGGCTAATTATAAATGTGTGGTGGGTGCACTAAACCATGGTGGAGCACCCGGCTTAGTTATAAACCGTCGATGCCCCCCCCCCCCCCCCGGGAAAGCGGAGGGAATATTGTTAAAAGTATAGCTAGATTTTGGTTACTAATGTATTTATGGCCAAACCTAACACAACCTAGAAAAATAGTATTGTGTTGTACCCTCTTCCGACGCGGTCATAGGGGTAGACCAAAAGGTTGACTTCTAGTCAACAGATCAATATTCCAGTGAAGTGTTGGGCTCTAAAGTGTCGGAATCCTACGTAAACCATGGTGGAGCACTAAGAATACTTATAAACCTGTGGTGGGATCAAGGTGGGGAGGGGCCAATATACTAAGAATACTTATAAACGTGTGGTGGGATCGAGGTGGGGACTGGTTTCACCGACATCACATAGGATGGTTATGCACTACACTTATAGGTCTCGAACCGTCGATGCTCCCCCTTTCGGGAAAACTGGAGGGAATATTGTTGAAAGTATAGCTAGATTTAGTTTATTAATGAAGCTATGGTGTAACCTAACACAACAAAGCAAAATAGTATTATGGTCTACCCCCTTCCGACGCTGGTCATAGGGGGTAGACCGAAAGGTTGACTTCTGGTCAACATATCAATATTCCAGCGAAACAGGGGAATCTTGCCATACCATGTGTGTTATAGTGTGTCATTGGTATTTTATGCCTAATATTCCCTCTCTTTGTATGTTACTCCTTCGCCGGCATCGGATTCTCTCTAGTGGGTTCCAAAACTACTTAGAGCCCGAAACTCCGGGATCTGATGGAACAGGGGGAATCCTGCATAGAGGTGGGTCCTACCATTTTATTTGGTGTTACTTGGGCCTAAAATAACACAACCAAGCAATTAGCTCCACTTTGCAACCCCTTTTCGGCTCACATAGAGTGGCCAGACCGGCAGTTTCTTCTTTTTTCTCCAGCGGACCTAGGGTTTCTCCGTGGAAGGGATCCGGAGCGTCTGAATTCCCACACAATACTAGGGTATTCCACACCATGTGTGTTATATTGTGTCATGGGTCTTGGATGCCCAAGATTCTGTCACTCTCTGTGTTATGGCTTCACCGGCGCTGCATTCTCTTTCGCGGGTTCCAGGACTACTGAGAGCCCGAAACTCCCGGATCTCACGGAATGGGGGAATCTTGCGAAGAGGTGGGACCTACCATTGTCTTGGTTTTTTACTTGGGCCTAACCTAACACAACGAAGAAATTGGTTCCTCTATGCTACCCCATTCCGGCTCACGTAGAGGGGGCAGAACGGCAGTTCCATCTTTTTCCCAGCGGGGCTATGGTTTTTCTGGAGAGGGGCCTCCGGATCGTCTGAATTCCACCAAATCCCACGGTATGCCATGCCTTGTGTGTTAGAGTGTGGCATGGGTATTTTATTCCCAAGAATTGCTCGCTCTCTCTGTGTTAGGGCTTCAACGACGTCAGATTCTCTCTGGCGGGTTCCAGGATTACTTACAACCCGAAACTCCCGGATCTGACGGAACTGGGGGAATCTTGCCAAGAGGTGGGCCCTACCATTTTTTGGGTGTTCCTTGGGAGTAACCTAATACAACCAAGTAGGTTGTTCCACTTTTCTACCCCCTTCCGCCTAACGTAGAGGGGCCAGAACGGCAGTTCCGTGTTTTTCCCCAGCGGGGCTATGGTTTCTCCGGAGAGGGCCTACTGATCCCTTGAATTCCACCAAATCCCATGGTATTCCAAACCATGTGTTTTATAGTTTGTAGTCGGACTTGGATGCCCAAGATTCCCTCTCTCTCTATATTAGGGCTTCACCCGCGTCAGATTCTCTCTGGCGGGTTCGACGACTACTTAGAGCCCGAAACTTCCGGAACTGACGAAACTCGGGGAATATTGCCAATAGGTGGGCGCTACCATTATCTTGGGTGTTCCTTGGGCCTAACCTAATACAACAAAGCAGTTGGTTCCACTTTTCCACCCCCTTCCGCCTAACGTACAGGGGCCCGAACGGCAGTTCCGTCTTTTTCCCTAGCGGGGCTATGGTTTCTCCAGAGAGGGCCTCCAGATCGTCTGAATGCCACCAATACCCATGGTATGCCATATCATGTGTGTTATACTGTGTCATGGGTCTTGGATTCCAAGATTCCCTCTTTCTCTCTCTCTCTGTTAGGGCTTCACCAGCGTCGGATTCTCTCTCGCGGGTTCGAGGACTACTTAGAGCCCGAAACTCCTTGAAATGACAGAACTCGGGGAATCTTGCCAACAGGTGGGCCCAACCATTGTCTTGGGTGTTCTTTCGGCCTAACCTAACACAAAAAAGCAATTGGTTCCACTTTTCCACCCCTTTCCGGCTCACGTAGAGTGGCCAGAACGGCAGTTCCGTCTTTTTCCACATCGGGGCTATGATTTCTCCGGAGAGGGGGCTCCGGATCGTATTAATGCCACCAAATCCCATGTTATGCCATAAAATGTGTGTTAGAGTGTGTCATAGGTCTTGTATGGACAAAATTTCCTCGCTCCCTGTGTTAGGGCTTCACCGTCGTCAGATTCTCTCTACGGGTTCCACGATTACTTAGAGCCCCAAACTCTCGGAACTTACGGAACTGAGGGAATCTCACCAAACAATGGGCCCAACCATTGTCTTGGGGTGTTACTTGGGACTAAACTAACACAACCAATAAATTGGTTCCACTTTTCTGCCCCCTTCCGGCTCATGTAGAGGGGCCAGAAAGACAGTTCCATCTTTTTCCTCATGAGGGCTATGGTTTCTCCGGAGAGGGGGCTCAAGATCGTATAAATGACACAAAATCCCATGGTATGTCATACCACGTGTGTCGTAGTGTGGAATGGGTCTTTGATGCACAATATTGCCTCGCTCCCAGTGTTAGGGAATCACCGGCATCGGATTCTCTCTAGCGAGTTCGAGGTCTACTTAGAGCCCGAAACTCTCGGATCTGACGGAACTTGGGGAATCTTGCGAAGAGGTAGGACGTAAAATTGTCTTGGGTTTTAATTGGTCCTAACCTAACACAATAAAGCAATTTGTTCCACTTTGTTGTCCCTTTCCGGCTCACGTAGAGGGGCCAGAACGACAGTTTCGTCTTTTTTCCTAGCGGGGCTATGGTTTCTCCGGAGAGGGGGCTCCGGATCATCCGAATGCCACAAAATCCCAGCGTATGCCATAAAATGTGTGTTAGAGTGTTTTTCATGGGTCTTGGATGCCTAATATTACCTCGCTCTCTGTGTTAGGGCGCGCTTCACTGGCGTCGGATTCTCTCCGCATGTTCAAGGACTACTTAGAGCCCGAAACTCCCGAATTTGACGAAACTGGGGAAATCTTGCCAAGAGGTGGGTGCTACCATTGTATTTGGTGTTCCTTGTTCCTAACATAAGAAAAACAATAAGTTGGTTCCAATTTTGTACCCCTTACGGCTCACGTAGAGGGGCCAAAACGGCAGTTCCGTCTTTTCCCCCATTAGCGCTATGGTTTCCCCCGAGGGGGGGGGGGGAGGGGGTGGTACTCCGGATCGTCTTAATGCCACGAAATCCCATGGTATGCTATACCGTGTGTGTTAGAGTGTGTCACGGGTCTTGGACGCCCAAGATTCCCTCACTCTCTTTGTTATGGCTTCACAAGGCGTCATATTCTCTCTAGCGGGTTCGAGGACTATACTTAGAGCCCGAAGTTCCCGGATAAGACAGAACGAGGGAAATATTTCCAAGAGGTGGACCTACCATTGTATTCGGTGTTCCTTGCTCCTAACCTAATACAACCAATCAATTAGTTCCACTTTTCTACCCCCTCCGGCTCATGTAGATGGTCCTGAACGATAGTTCAATCCTTTTTCTCTTATGGGCATAGGGTTTCTCCGGAGAGGGGCTCAAGAGCGTCTGAATCCCACCCAAAGCTTGGTTATGCCATACCATGTGTGTTATAGTGTGTCATGGGTATGGTATGACCAATATTACCTCTCTCTCTATCTCTCTCTCTCTCTATCTATCTCTCTGTTAGGTCTTCACCGGCGCGTCAGATTCTCTCTAGCGGGTTGAGGGACTACTTAGAGCCTGAAACTCTCTAAACTGATGGAACTCGGGGAATCTTCCCAACAGGTGGACCCAACCATTTTCTTGGGTGTTCCTTGGGCCTAACATAACACAACCAAGCAATTGGTTCCTCTTTGCTACCCCTTTCCGGCTCACGTTCAGGGCCAAAACGGCAGTTCCGTCTTTTTCCCAAGCGGGGCTATGATTTCTCTAGAGAGGGGGCTCCTGATCGTCTGAATGCCACCAAATCTCATGTTATTCCATACCATGTGTGTTCTGCATTCCCAAGATTTACTCTCTCTCTCTCTGTGTGTTAGGGATGATCACCGGCGTCAGATTCTCTGTGGCGGGTTCCAGGACTACTTATAGCCCGAAACTCCCGGATCTGACAAAACTGGGGGAATCATGCCAAGAGGTGGTCCCTACCATTTTGTTGGGTGTTCCTTGGGCCTAACCTAATACAACCAAGTAGTTTGTTCCACTTTGCTACCCCCTTCCTCCTAACGTAGAGGGGCCAGACCGGCAGTTCCATCTTTTTCCCCAACAGGGCTATGGTTTCTTCGGAGAGTGGCCTCCAGATCGTCTGAATGCCACCAAATCCCTTGGTATTCCATATCATCTGTGTTATAGTGTGCAATGGGTATTATATGCCGAATATTCTCTCTCTCTCTCTCTCTCTCTCTGTTAGGGCTTCACCAGCGTCGGATTCTCTCTGGCGGGTTCCAGGACTACTTAGAGCCCGAAACTCGAACTAACGGAACTTGGGGAATCTTGGCAAGAGGTGGGACCTACCATTTTCATGGGGTGTTCCTTGGGCCTAACCTAATACAGCCAAGAAGTTGGTTCCACTTTGCTACCCACTTCCGCCTAACGTAGAGGGGCCAGAACAACAGTTCCGTCTTTTCCCCCAACAAGGCTATGGTTTCTCTAGAGAGGGGACTCGAGATCGTCTGAATGCCACCAAATCCCATGGTATGGCATCAAATGTGTGTTATAGTGTGTCATGGGTCTTGGATGCGCAAGATTCCCTCTCTCTCTCTCTCTCTCTCTCTCTCTCTCTCTCTCTCTGTTAGGGCTTCACCGGCGTCGGATTCTCTCTCGCGGGTTCGAGGACTACTTAGAGCCCAAAACTCTCGAAACTGACGTAACTCGGGGAATCTTGCCAACATGTGGGCCAAACATTGTCTTGGGTGTTCCTTGGGCCTAACCTAATACAACCAAGCAGTTGGTTCCACTTTGCTATCACCTTCCGGCTCGCGTATAGGGGACAGAACGGTTGTTTCGTCTTTTTTTTCCAGCGGGGCTATGGTTTCTCCGGAGAGGGGGCTCCGGATCATCTGAATGCCACCAAATCCCAGCGTATGCCATACCATGTGTGTTAGAGTGTGTCATGGGTCTTGGATGCCCAAGATTCCATCGCTCTCTGTGTTAGGGCGCGCTTCACTGGCGTCGGATTCTCTCTACATGTCCGAGGACTACTTAGAGCCCGAAACTCCCGGAACTGACGGAACTGGGGAAATCTTGCCAAGAGGTGGGCACTACCATTATCTTGGGTGTTCCTTGTACCTAAACTAACAAAACCAAGAAATTGGCTCCAATTTTCTACCCCCTTCCCGCTCACATAGAAGGGCCACAACGACCGTTCCGTCTTTTCCCCCATCAGGGTTATATATGGTTTCTTTAGGAGAACTGGAAGGAATCTTGTTACAAGTAGATCTAGATTTGGGTTATCCATGTAACTATGGCCTAACTTAACAGAACCAAGCAAAAAAGAACAGTGGTGTACCATCTTCCGACACCGGTCATAGGTGTAGACAAAAAAGTTGAGTAGCATCCAACGGCTAGCAAAGTTCAAGCCATCAATCAACATGTAGTAGTATTCCACATAATTGACCCTTTCCGGGATTTTAGGTAAAATACTTTCGGGATTTATTCCCAATCTTTAGTACTCCCTCCGATCCATATTAATAGGTGTTGAAGTGGATGTATCTAGCAATAAAACATGCCTAAATACATCCACTTCAACACCTATTAATATGGATCGGAGGGAGTACTAAATAATTGCATAAATGCTCAATTTTTGTAAGCCACCCATCACCATCGAACGGCTGGCAAAGTTTCCCGCAGTTCCGCCAAAATTTCGCGTCGCTCCGAAAAATTCGCGCGAGGACAGCCCGCGAATTTTTTCGTGCAAGGATATTTTACTTCTCAGCCCTCCCGCACACAACTGGCAACCTTTAGCCTGGAGGGCATTTCTGTAATCATTCCGAAACCCTGCCTTATCCCCTCGATCGGCCCTCTCGCCGAAAGAGAAAGCGAATACTTTGAAATATCCACTCCCCTTGTCCTCCCAAAACAGATCCTCTATTCCACTGGTCTCACACCTCGCCGTATAGCTCGCTTGCCAGAACTGCCTCGTCGCCATCAATATCACCCTCCAGATCTGCCACATCACCGGCCTTTTTGCCATCCAGATCCGCCACCTCGCCGTTGTGCTCGCCTGTCTGCCACATCGTCTCCAACCTCGCCGTATGTTATCTTCCACCTCACATAGTGCTCGCCGGTCATCCACCTCGACGCCGTGTTCTCCGGTCAGCCACCTCGCCACCGACTTCGCCGTACATCCAGATCTGCCACCTCGTCTCCAACCTCGCCGCAACATCACCGTCAATGTCTGCAAGAACGCTGAAACGAGTAAAGATTGAATGCGAGAAACGCAGCAAGACAGAAGACCTTAAAGACGCAGGCAACTATTTTCTCTAAATTGCTTGTCTATTTAATTGTATGTTTGATGCTTCCTTGTTATCCTACTTAATTTCGATGAAGTTAATCTTTCTAAATAGGTTGTCTGTTTAATCGTATGTTGGATGCTTCATTATTATCCCAATTATACAGATAATGTTTGATGAAATAAATCTCTCTGAACGGTTTCTTGTAACGGAAATAGGAAGGGGGACCTGCTTGCTTGGTAAAACTTTGCTCATTTGCAGCAATCTAGCTTGTATACTACGTATTAGGTTTAAGGTCACTTTGCTTGTGATCCTATCAGTCTTAGTTAGGATCAGAATTTATATTACTTGCACTAGAATGTTCTTACAAGATGAGTGCCTTAATTTTTGATGTTGTATTAGGTTCTTATGAAGTGTTAAATTTGTACTTTACTTTTAGTTCTTTATTCATGTTAGGATCGCCACTACACCCCATTGAAGAAGAGTGTGCCAGAACTATCATGACAAACAATGCAAAGATGCATGAACTGGGCGTGAAGCCAGCAAGTTGTCTTTCATGTCGTACTGTTCCCCCCCCCCACACAAAAAAAGACCAAGAAGCAAGACTCTGGATCTCAGTACATGCATGTGTATGATGTTGAAGAGGAATCACATGCCACTTAAGGAGTCATGTCATATCAATCACAATCCAGCATGGACAATGAGATGCAGGTTATTCCCTAACCCGGTAGCTCAACATTCTTTCATGATATCGCAACAACTAGGGGTGCAGCTTTCTTATCTTGTGTTGAATTGTTTGATCAATGTGGCGCCATATATTTTGTGCTACTTCCTCTATTCCATACTATAAGACGTTTTGGAAAGCTAATTAAGGCCGTGAAATCCACTTATAGTAATTAAGGCTGTCGTTGTCATTTAAACATGGTTTCCATCTATCTTCCTCACATGTTTGACATCTGCTATTCCATCTATGTTGCTCATCTTCTAGTTCATTACACACATAGTTGGTTGATTATAATACGCTAGTTTTCATCTATTTTTTGTACATGCTTGTCATCTGCTATTTTCATCTATCTTCCTCACATGCTTGACACCTGCTGTTTCATCTACGTTTCTCATCTGCTAGTTCATTACACACAATGTTGTTTGACTATAATCTGCTAGTTTTCATCAATTTTTTGTACATGCTTGTCATTTGCTAGTTTCATCTATGTTCTATACATTCTTGTCATCTATTATTTTCATCTATTTTCTTTGCATGCTTGATAGGCAAGCAAGAAAAGGGTGATGTCTCGATCTGCTTCAGAGGTTGAGGACGAGGATTATAGTGAAGTTTTCATGCTGAAGAGTGGAAAGCATACTTTATCAAAGAAGGCCCATGTGGAATCAAGTCTTTCAAAGTCTAAGCCTGAACCGCAGCTTGATGTGAATATGTGCAGAACAATTGCTGATATGAGGATGGCGAAAGCAGAATCCGAGCAACTGAGGCTGAAGTTTGTAGTTGATATGGAAGACATTCGGAAGCAACAAGTGCGCTAAAGAAATCTCAACTAGAAGGAGTTTCCCTACTTGAGATGTTGGCTAAGCAGATGCGTAGTCCTTGAAACTGTGGTTATGTATGTTGGTTTGATATTCTGTGTGAAAAACTAAGTATTTTATGCCTGTTATGTGGTTTCCTTTTCTGCCTCTGTGCAATTGCCAATTATAACGATGATGTAACAAACCAAATAGCACCAAAACTGACATCATAGTAACGTAACATAAAAGTCCGTGAAGGCAAATACCAACACGTGGCGATGTATACCCAGCCCACATGTCCTACTATGAGTGGGCGATTAGACGACGTAAAAATAACGTCCCCGGCACGGCGATGACATCACCCAAATCCGAGACGGAAAAAACATCATGGAAAAGACGTTGCGTGCACCATTTTGTTGGTGCACGTGCCACAAGTTTAGCGACGAAAAAAAGTCGCTGGGTAGACCACGACGAGCAGATTTCGTCCCAGAAGAAGGCGACGTGGCGCTATTTTGTTTCCATGTGGCATATTTTGATTGGTCCACATGGTTTCGCCTGATTGGTAAAGACTCGCGATGGAAAAAAACGTCGTTGGGTAGCCCTGGACGAACAGATTTCGTCCCAGAAGAAGGCAACGTGGCACCATTTTGTTTCCATGTGGCGTATTTCGATTGGTCCACATGGTTTCGCCTCATTGGTCAAGACTCGTGACGTAAAAAAACGTTCCCACGTTTGCCACGTCAGCTGATTACGATAACGGCCGTTAGAACCTCGTTTGCCACATGTCGCCTCATAGCGAAGAAATAAAAACGTTAATGCTTATTGGGCCTAGTCCGGACGGCCCAACTGGTGGCGACGATTTGCTGAACGTTGCTGATAGCCGTAACGGTTTAGTGTTCATATAAACGTCGCAAAATCGTCCCTGACAGTGGATCTGATACGTTTTCATTCCGTCGAGAAAAACGTACCGGATTGACCTTAGCGACGGTTTGGAGCCCATCCGCAACGTTATGGAAACGTCCCAGACCGACCGCAATTTGGTAGTGCGTATCCGAAATTGTACAGAGTGACATCAGAGCCCTTATATTCATCTTCCCACAAAAGCGTAATGATTGCAATTAGCTTCTTGGCACAAAAATCTCGGTTCTTGTTGGACTTTGACCTCAAGGAGTCGAGCAGTTCAAACCGTCTTTCCCTTATGTTGATGACAAGGAGCCAATAATGGTTTACCGGATATGGTGCGACAGGGGATAAATCCTCTTGTATGGGAACTACTATCTGTGGGTGCGATTGCGGGGAGAAATAGAGAAAAGGTAACAAATGATTAGTAAAAAAAGTTTTTCATTCAGTGTGAAAAAAATGCGGCAGGGGAAGGGAAAACGAAGGAAAAAGACTAAAAGAACTCACTGACTCCTATAAATCAAGTTGATGTTTTGATCTTGAGAAGAACTTGATAAGTTCCTTGTTCCTCCAATCCATTGTCTTGAGTATGATTTTGTGATAATAAAAATTTCATGAGACGCATGGTTATTGTTTTGAGGATGACAATAAAAAAACAGAAAACAAAAAAGAAAGTTCTGCTTACCGCAACTCTTAGGGGCATAATTGACTCGATTCCTAGCTCAACAACACTTTTCTTCAAGCATGCGATGGGCAACATTGAATTTGCAAGCTCTTGTAGGGTTACAAAGAATTTTGGGAATTGCATAACTACATGGGTCTTGTCGATCGATTGGCCTCTGGCAGATCTTCTGCCATGTGAAATAACTGCATAATACACCCGTTTCACTTCCGTTGAGCAATAAAACATGCTTTTATTTCTATAGTTCACGTAAGGTGAGCTCCTAGCAGCAGGCTGTCTTACAATCCTCTTTTCGGCTGGTGCATCAACTGGTGGAGATGGTGTACTTGGGTATGCATCTGCGCTAAGAAGAACACATTTGCCTCCCCTCACTAGCATTTAAAATCCAACAGCGGGAGGTTTCTCCCTTGTTTGCTGTGGTGGCTTGTTCCTGGTGTACCCTTTTTCCATCTCGACATGATCGCATGCAACGCAAGCCTACTGTATCATCTCAGCTGACCACATGTCGTCGTCGTCGTCAAACCTCTTTGCGTTTAGATCTACATGCATTATGGCAGACAACAAGCTCGTAGTATCTGGTTGGGTATTGCGTGTTTCTTTCTCCGGGCTATCAAAACCAAGACTGAAGGTAGGTTCATTACAGTATCCTCCCCCTCCTTTCAGTGGGTCTTGGCGCTAGCGGTGGGCAGGTAATATCTGTAGCAGATGTAGTTTGAACCCGAGCCGGTGTTTTCGTCTTACATATGGTTTGACTTTGTTCTCCTGGTTTCTGTATCTGTTTTTGAGGCATGTTAGCATCCACTTGCTCATCTGTTGTTGTTCTTGCCCTCATTTCACTTGTTGTGTCTTTGGAATCGGGAATAACACTGTTTCCTACAGTTGTTGCTCCCTTGTTTACCTTTGCATCAGGCTGGAGGACACGTGATGCATCCGATGTTTTTTGGTGTTTGCTCATTACTTCAAGGACTATTTTTGTTGCTGACTTTTGCACAATAGTTGTGGTTTCTTTACCCCTTGAAGATTTTCTTGAACTTTCCTGCTCCAGTCTACCGTCAGTTGATTCCACTAAATGTGCATCCTCCAGCCTCTTTGTTGCTTTCTGCATAATCTTTGTTGCTTGCTTTGGCACAAGTCTCTTGGGTACTCGCAGGTTTGCTTTTGCGCGTGGAGATGCCGCTGGCTTCATAACTGCCCTTGTTGCATATGGAGGAGGTGGTGTTGCCGTTGCTGTCAGAGGCTTCTGAACTTCCCTTGTTCCATATGAATGAGGTAGTGGTGCTAACACTGTCGGTCTCTTCTTCACTGCCCCCATTGCGCTCGCACAAGTGGTTGTTCCTAACGATGTCAGTGTCTTCTGCACTGCCCCCGTTGCATTCACACGAGTGGTTGTTGTTGTCGCTGTCGGAGGCTTTTGCATTGCCCCAGTTGCATTCGCATGCGTGTTTTTACAGTCGCGGTCAGTGGCTTGACTTCCCTTATGGCATCAACACGAGGAGGTACATCTGTCACTCTTGCTTCCTTGAGAGGTTCGTTTGTGGCATCAGCTAGAGTGGGTGGTGCAGTTACTGTTGTTGGCTTTGGTACTGTTTTTATCGTGGCCTCCCGCTCCTTGCCTGCTGCCTGGACTGAGTCTTTCTCTGGCTAGTGATCCGAATCTTTCTATTTTACAACTGCATCTGATGCGCCCCCCGTTTCCTTCCTTGCTTCTATTGCAATTCTCACACCTTTCCTTGATGGTAGGCTACTGGTACTTGGCTTGCCACGATGTGCCACTTGTTTAATCCTCTTCCTGCCATTGGATGTTGACAGGGGGATGCTAACCCGGTATGCCAAGCTCTGAGGAATAACCCGGCCCAAAGGATGGTGTGCAGGATTCGGCTAAGAATAAAGAAGCTTGTGAAGGCCCAAACTTGTGGGCTTAACGGCCCGGGTTATGGGTTATTGTAAAGGAAAGTTATGGTTAGTGCGCCGTGTCCATGTAGGATCCGAAATATGCCTTGCCGAATAAGCTAGGGGGTACGGGTGCTTTATAAACCGACCCCCAGGTGTAGTTTTAGAGAGAGATCTAAGAACCCTAGCAATATCGCGTGATATCGAGCATCCAGTGTAAACCCTAATCGAGTTATCATATCGAGAATAGAGATCCGGCGACTTCGATTACCGGCTATCAGATCGAATTGCACCATGTTTTCCCTCGAGCTAAACCCTCTCCCAAACGCCAGTGTCGACTTGCCCCTAGATCAGTTACCCCTGGTAACATCTGCCGTGATTATCCCACGACAGTTGGCGCCCACCGTGGGGCCTGCGTCCAAAGGTGTTTACATCACGGGAGAAGCTCGGAAGAACATGGAGAACCTCGTCGTCGGAGAGATCTACGACGACCATGAAGGAAAGAAGATGGTGGACGATTCCGGCTGGGGGCCGGAGTCGGATCACCTCGAATCCGGATCGATCGTGACAATCGGCCGAATCAGCATCTTCATCGGTATGGTACGTACGCCTGATTTAAAGGGACAATATCATGTGCATACTACAGGAACTTCCAGCAGAAACGAGAAGACATTAAAGCAAGCGGCAAACTCGATTTCGTTGGCCGCGCCGGGACATCTCAGATGGGCGGAACAAGAGGTAACATGGAGTAGAAAAGACCATCCGGAGAAAATAGAGCGTCCAGGAGTCTTGGCATTGGTGGTTGCTCCACAGGTTAATGGTTACGAATTGAAGAAGGTCCTGATGGACGGTGGAAGCAGCATCAACATCCTCTATTGGGAAACCTTCTTACGGATGAGTCTCAAAGAGTCTCAGTTACAAAAAAGTTCGACAATCTTTCATGGGATCGTGCCAGGTCACTCGGCGAGCCCCGAGGGAAAGATCACCTTGGAAGTTGCTTTTGGAGAATCGACGGATAATTATCGAATTGAGTGGCTCACGTTCGAGGTGGTCAAATTGCGCAGTCCTTACCACGCGCTGTTTGGGAGGCCGGCTTACGCCCAATTCATGGCTAGGCCGTGCTACGTGTATTTGCAGCTGAAAATCCCGGGTCCTAAACGGACCATCACTATACATGGGAACCGGGATATAGCGGCCGAGTGCGACGAAGGAGATTCAGTTATGGCTGAGCAGGCATGCAGGAAGGAAGAGCTCGAATATTACCGGTCTCAAGTAAATCCGGACGATAGAACAGCCTTGAAAAAGCCGAATACCGAGGATGAGAGAGCAAAATTCAAGGCAGCGCAGGACACCAAGAAGATGGATTTTGTCGAAGGGGATTCCACTAAGCAGTTTACCATAGGGTCTAACTTGGGAAAAGAGCAGGAGGAAGCGCTCGTGGAGTTTATTCGTTCGAATGCAGATGTGTTTGCCTGGACACCTAGCGACATGCCGGGTATCCCTACAGAACTGGCTGAGCACAGCTTGCATGTGGATCCCAAGTCCAGGCCCGTGAAGCAAGGTTTGAGGAAAATGAATGAGGAAAGAAGGAAGGCTATAGGCGAAGAGATCGCTCGGCTATTGGCAGCCGGCTTTATCATGGAAGTATTTCACCCGGATTGGTTGGCTAACCCGGTTCTAGTGATGAAAAAGACTAATGAGTGGAGGATGTGCATTGATTTTACGAGTCTCAACAAACATTGCCCAAAGGATCCGTTCGCGCTACCAAGGATAGATCAGATTATAGATGCAGTAGCTGGAAGCGATCTGTTATGCTTCCTGGACGCATATTCCGGGTATCATCAAATTAAGCTCAAAAGGGAGGATTGGGAGAAAACATCATTCATAACCCCTTTTGGGGCCTTTTGTTATAAAACTATGATGTTTGGGTTGAAGAACGCTGGCGCAACTTGCCAACGGTGTATTCAAAAGTGCTTCGAAGACCAGATTGGGCGCAATGTGCATGCTTATGTGGATGATGTGGTTATTAAGACCCGGAAGGCAGAAACATTTATCGATGATCTAAAGGAGACGTTCAAAAACCTGAGGAGGTACCAGATGAAGCTTAATCCAACGAAGTGCGTGTTCGGAGTTCCGGCTGGGAAATTACTCGGCTTCATAGTTTCCGAGAGAGGAATCGAGGCAAATCCGGATAAAATCAAGGCAATCCAGAGTTTGAAAAAGCCGGAAAATTTGAAGCATGTTCAAAAGCTCACGGGCTGCGTAGCAGCCTTGAGCCGATTCATATCTAGACTCGGAGAAAAAGCAATACCCTTGTACCGGCTCTTGCGGAAATCAGATAAATTCGTATGGGACGAAGAAGCAGATGAAGCGTTTGAAGCACTAAAGAAGCAATTATCTGAAGCACCAGTACTAGCGGCGCCGGGTCCTAAAGAGCCTATGTTGCTATACGTGGCAGCTGGCCCCCGAGCCGTTAGCGCAGTGGTTGTCGTGGAACGCAAAGAGGATGGGAAAGGTTACCCGGTTCAGAGGCCGGTTTATTACGTCAGTGAGGTATTATCAGAAGCAAAGCAGCGCTATCCACATTGGCAAAAGTTGGTGTTCGGGGTCTTTATGGCTAGCCGGAAGTTGAAGCCGTATTTCCAAGAGCATCCCATAACAGTGGTTAGTTCAATACCGATGTCGGACATCATCAGCAACTCGGACGCGACGGGAAGAATAGCCAAGTGGGCAATAGAGATGGGGGATTATCACATCAACTACGAACCCAGGTCAGTAATCAAGTCCCAAGCTTTAATTGATTTCGTTAACGATTGGACACATACAGGCATGGCTACCATAGTTCCAAAATCCGAATCATGGACCATGCACTTTGATGGATCAAAGCAATACGAGGGATCAGGAGCTGGAGTGGTGCTGACATCGCCCAAGGGAGACAAATTGAGTTACGTACTGCAAATCCACTTTGACTGCTCAAATAACGTGGCCGAGTATGAGGCCCTATTGCATGGCTTAAAGGTAGCCAAGGAGATGAACATTAAAAGGATACGATGCTTTGGAGATTCGGATCTCGTGGTACAACAGGTATCAGGAACTTGGGACAGAAAGGACGCAACTATGGCAGCATACCGCAGGGAGGTTGATAGGGTTGCCGGATGTTTTTCCGGGTATGAGGTGGAGCATATAGACAGAAGAAAAAACGAGGCAGCAGACGCACTCGCCAGACTCGGCTCGCGCAGAGAGCCGGTTCCACCTAATGTTTTCCTGGATGAGTTGTGGCGGCCATCAGTTAAAACCGAGTCTGAGGAAGAACTGGCAAATCAAGATCCGGGTTTGAAGCTCGTAGCCACAGTACATGCCGTTCCCGAGTGGACAGAGCCGTACCTGGCTTACCTATCACGGGGCGAGTTACCAGAACAGGAGGTATTAGCAAGACAAATTCTGAGGCGAGCAAAGGGATATTCTATCATCAATGGAGAATTATACAAGAGAAGCGCAACAGGAGTCTTTTTGCGCTGCGTAGCGCCAGAAGAAGGCCGACAGATTCTCAAGGAAATCCATGAAGGCGACTGTGGACATCACGCATCCACAAGGTCTCTTGTGGCTAAAGCTTATCGACACGGATTTTTCTGGCTCACGGCTCTAGAGGATGCGGAACGATTGGTAGCAAGATGTGACGGATGTCAAAGGTACGCTCGCCAAACACACGTGCCGGCTATGGAATTACGGACCATCCCGTTAACTTGGCCGTTCGCCGTCTGGGGCATGGACATGGTTGGTCCATTTCATATGTCACCATGCAAGAAGACACATCTTTTGGTGGCTATTGATAAGTTTACCAAGTGGGTTGAGGTTATGCCAGTTACTAATTGCGAAGCAGCTACAGCAGTCAAGTTCCTGAAAAGGATTATCTACCGGTTTGGGTATCCCCACAGCATAATTACCGACAACGGAACCAACATGTCTCTTGGCGAGATGGAGAAATTCTGCGGCAACAATGGCATCCGTCTTGATGTTGCATCGGTGGCTCACCCGCGGGCCAATGGGCAAGTGGAGAGCGCAAACCAAGAATTGCTTCGCGGGTTAAAACCACGGTTGCGAGTCCCCTGTGTCAGGGCCGCTTGTGCATGGGTCGAAGAACTACCTTCTGTGGTTTGGGGTATCAACACTACACCTAACAGGTCTACCCAGATGACGCCCTTCTTCATGGTCTATGGTGCGGAGGCAGTGTTACCGAGTGACATTATCCACGATTCACCGCGAGTATCAGCTTACGTCGAAGTGGAGAACAAAAAAACCCGGCAGGACGCCGTAGATATGCTAGAAGAGCAAAGAGAACAAGCCCTGGAGAGGTCAGCTATATATCAGCAAGATCTACGGAGGTATCATGGCCGGCGCATGAAAACCCGGGTATTCCAGGAAGGAGACTTGGTTCTGCGCCTGGTTCAGTCAAATGAAGGAAAGCACAAATTATCACCACCATGGGAAGGGCCATTTATCATAAGCCGGAATCTGCATAATGGATCGTATTACTTGATAGATGCAAGGGAAGAGTCGGCTACAGTTAACGACACCGCACATACCACTTCATCTATGCAAGAAAGATATAGACCATGGAACGTGGCTCAGCTACGTCCATATTATACTTAAAAAAGATTATAGCGAGGAGTGAAATTGCACGATGTAATGGGCAGCAGGTTTTCAGACGTACTCTTTTCCCATCCAGGGTACCTTTGGGGACTGGACGGGTTTTTAATGAGGCGGCCTGCTGACCTAGATTTTTCATATCAAGTAAAGAGGTGATTATCAAGAAAAGAGAAGGTTGTTATCAGGGTATGTACTCTCAATACGATGCGTATATCTAGGTCTTGGGGACTGTTCGCCTGCAAGGCACAGTTACAAACTCAAAGACCCGGCCATGAAGCCTATGAGTTATAAGGGCCGATTACTCGCAAACGAGTACGGCTACAATCTTATAACCGGACAAAGAAGTCCAAATTCCTTGGCTATTCTTACTTAAGCTCGATGTGGCTCGCATTAAAGTGGCATGATTCGTTCGCTTACGATTACAGTCAGTCACGAAACCCGACGGGGCTTGGCTGGCTACGTTTTCGTATGGATGTAACAACATGGTATCCACGCGAAAGCCGGCTTATAGTACAAGATAGTCAAAAGGGTCATCTAAACCACAAGTTATGCAGAGTACAAGGCTAAAACAGCTGGAAACTCAACGACTATTAAGCATAACTTCAAAACTTATGAAACAACTCAGGGATTGTTGTGAAATTGGCAGTAGGCAGTTCGTTTCACTTTTCAAGGTCAAGTGTCCTAGACTCGGCGATCCGGGTCCGGATTGCTTGAAATCTTGAAGAGAGAAAAAATAGCTTACTTGCATGATTCCAAAAGCACAATTATCCGGGTCTTGGGGACTTGGGGACTTAGAAGAAAATCCGCTTGTCAATACCCATGAGACCCGGAAATCGAGTTTTCGCAAAAGAAACAATAAAGAAAGCCGGGTATCGAGAACAGATGAGTTCAATAATTGACAAGTTCAAAAGGGCCGGCAGAGGCATAAAGAGTATCAAGATACTAGTGTGCATTACAAAATCCAGGTGAAAAGACATCAAAGGTGCACAGGCGCACCACCCATAATATAATTGTTCAAGAAGCATACTGGCCAACCGGCACATAAGAGGAGGCATTAAAGATTAAATGTCACTCAGCGCCCATCTTGGCCTTGCCCTTGTCACCATCGGTGGTAACAGCAGCGCCCGGATCAGCAGTACCAGCCCGTGCCAGAGGAGGAGCAACTGGTGTTGAGGTTGCGGGGGCAGAGCCGGCTTCAGCTTGCTTCTTGGCGGCTTTGGCCCTTATCGCAGCAGCTTCCTCCTTCCACCGAGCC
Organism: Alopecurus myosuroides; assembly: GCA_028641055.1. NCBI lineage: Eukaryota > Viridiplantae > Streptophyta > Magnoliopsida > Poales > Poaceae > Alopecurus > Alopecurus myosuroides. Next base: position 265,594,868 of record CM054060.1, read on the forward strand.
ATCATGTCGTACGGTTCGGGAGGAGCCGACTTAATTGCTACACCAGCAGCATCATAAGCTGGGACAAGAGTATTAACGTCCAATTCATCAGCGATCACGCTAGCCGGGTAACGGACCTCTTTCTGCACAGCCTGAAAATCCTCCCGCGAGAATTTTGACCCATCAAGCTTGAACTCGGGGAAGCCGCCCATGAGCTTCACTAATTCGAGCTTGGGGAAGTAAGCCTTGGCGAGCGCAAGCCCCCGGGTCATCCCAACCCGGCAGGACGAGCGCTTCCAGTGCCAAATCCACTCAGGAATAGTGGAGAAGGCATCCAGCATCCTCTTCAGATCAACATGCCCTCTACCCGGCCACCGTAACTCTTCCAAGATCCATCTGGTTCCGGCACATAGCTGCCGGATAACACTCTTTATGGTTTTCAGCTTGGCAATGTCATCTTCATCCGGCATGGCTTCGTCCGGGCCTGAAGTAAAATGAAGATATAAGTTGGAAAATTTTTGCTGTTTGTCAAAAGGATAAACCCGGAGAAGAAAGCGTACCAAGCAAAGAACGATAGGTATCAGATATTTCGACGGAAAGGCTTGTCAGGTCATCTTCGGCTTGGTGAGCCCTTCTTCGGTACTTCTTCATTAATTGCCTATTCCTCCTGGCTTCAGCCTCGGCTGCTTCACGTAAAGATATCTCCTTTTCAATGAGCTTGGCGGCGTCCGCAAGTTTCTCCTCGCATTGAGTCACGAAAGACTGCACGGATGTTAAAAAAGCATTAGTCAGGTAGAAGAGCACAGTTATCAGTCATTGGTATAATAAAAGTCCCGAGCAAGTCATGAATGAACTCACTCGGAACTTGGGGACTCGACAAAGGTACAAGCAATATTAATCGAATTTACCTCGTGTTTGGTTATTAAAGACCCCAAGATGTTTTCCTCGTTAGCCCTTAAGGTGCGCAGAGTTTCCAGCATCTGGGCAAAAGTTAACTCCTCGGAGCGAGTCCCGGAAGAGCCGGCAGCTTGATCATCTGGTAGGGGGGTTCTCCTCGCATTTGGAGTGGAGACTCGGACAGTCTGAGTGTCCGGGTTGGGAGAACTCATCCTTGTATCTAGAATTTCTATCTCTTCGTCTACTGGTTCCGATAAGGAAGGAGATCCGACGGTTTGGGAAAGTGGATTGTTCAGAGGGCCTTGTTCCCGGTTAGTTGTCGCATCACCACCAGTTGCGGCGTCTGCGTCCTCAGTCGGCTTCTCCACCTGGAGGTTACCCGTTTCTGTGTTTTCCGGGTCACTGACGGTGACTTGAGCGCTGAAGGAAAGATGAGAAAAGGCAGTTATTAATGATGACGGCGGCTTGAATGAAAGTTCGTCAGATGCAAAAAGAAATAATATAGCAAAAACTTACCCGGCATTTACGGTGTAATCCGGTGGGAGCTCGCCACTGGAAGCAGATGACGTCTTCGCAGGAACCACTAGTGGAACCCGGAATCGCCCGGCACGTGGGTGGTTAGGAGAAGGGTGGCGCTGAGGAGAGTTGGAAGAACGAGATGGAGGAGCACTGCCACGAGGGACCGAGGGGGCGGAGATGCCCGGGTTAAGGGTATCTTCACCTGGGGAGCTCCGAGTTACTCTGCGCTTGGCTGGGAAAGAATCCTTCAAGCATGACGAATTTGATAATTGATGGTTAAGTCGTCGCATGACGTCAAAGGAGTAAGGTTCAGAGGATAATGAGGAAAAAGGAACCTTGGACACTGTCCCCCTGCCTTTCCTCTTGGCCCCGACTGTTGCCTCTGGGTCAGACTCGGTTCTCTCCGGGTCGTCTTCATTGTTTCCACCCTCGTCCTCTAGCCCTGTGAACCAGGTGTGTATTCATTGGAAAAAAGACAGACGAGAGGAAAGTAATGCAAGTAAAAATATGCAGATCCTGAGTGAGTACCTTCACTATCGTCAGCCGCCTCGTCCTCCTCTTCCGGGTCTCTGGAGGGGGGGAGTGGTTCAACTCTCCAGAAAGGGTCATCAGCCTGAGGTAAAAAGATAAGATTAAGGCTTAGAAGCAGTATCGAGTTGAAATGTGGAAACAAGTTATGAGCGCCGGGTATTACCGCTGGAGCTGGATTTTCCCGGGTAAACGGGGGTAACCCGGCGATGCCCTTTATCACCTCCAGTTTCTCCGCCAAGAAGCCCTTGATGGTCTTTATAGTATCACCGGTCGCAAAGCTCTTGGTGGAGTAGCGGAGTGCGTCTGTGGTGTGCCCCGAATACTCGCACATCAATTTGGTGCGAACGGAATTAGGTTGGATTCGGAAATCGACCCAAGTTTTTATTAAATTGAGCCCTAGGAGGCCTTGGGCTGAGAGAATGGCTATCTTGGCTAGCGAAGGAAGGATTGCCTCCCTGTCTGAGCCTGATGCGAAGGCATTGAAAGACTCGGAGGGCTTGAGGGGGGTCTCTGAGTAACCCGGCAGCTTCTTTTCGCTGTCGGGGGAGGTATCGTGGCAGTAAAAGAAAGATAGCTGCCAATGTTTAACGTGGGAGTGCAGGTTGAGGGTTGGCATCAAAGAATTCTTACGGTGTTGGATGGATACCCCGCCGCAAGTGAGAAGCGCTCCGTCGCCGCTTTCGCGGCACGGCTTGCACTGGAATAACTCAATGAAAAGAGTCAGACTCGGTGGCATGCACAAGTATGACTCAGATAGAACAATGAAGTGGGTAATGTTCAACATGGAGTTAGGCCCTATGTCGAACACCCGGAGTCCATAATGATCTAAGACCTCCCTAAAGAAAGGATGACCCGGAGGACGAAATCCTCGGGTCACGTGTTCAACGAAGCAGATTACCTCGTTTTCTTCGGGGGTGGGACGAGTCTCATTACCCGGTACCCTCCAGTGGATGTCTTTTTGAGAAGGGAGGGTTCCTAATTCGGCTAGCTCGTCCAATTTGGCTTTCGTGGTTGTGGAACGCCCCCAGTTGGCGGATATGGTTTGGGTGGTCCTCGCTGGAGCCGGTTGTTTTCCTTGTCGCTTGGGAGCCATGGGGCCAGCCTGCAAAACACAAAGAGAAGAGGCGTGTGAAATAAGACCCGGGAATGCTGAAATATCCGAGTATAAAGGTATCAAGAAGGTACGAAGCTGAGAACTGTCCGGGTATTGAGCACACTTGTGGAAATTGTTGGTCACTTACGTAGGGAAAGGTATTTGGGGATGACGGATGGTTGCCCATATTTATACCGCAAATGAAATAGCTGGAAACGGAGGGTTTTTCCGGGTGTTAATGCAATAAGCAGAAAATCGAGGAGGAACGGATCTAGATGGAAATGTTTGCGGATGATTTTTAAGTGAAATTGGTAATCAATGATGGTTGGAGGATCATTTGTGACTATAGGGCAGATGATTAAAGGAGTTGGCAAGCATCGAATCGATCTAATTTGGTGCAATCGGACAAAAGACTTGCGGGTTGACCTAGATCTGATCTTGGATAAATTGAAAGTTGTGAGGTTGAATTAACTGGTTGCGAGAAGCTTACCGGGGAGATTGGAGTCTAATACGATGTCGACGAGCGGCGTGGCTCGAATGAGAGAAATGGAGGAGCAACGGTGACACTTGACGGTGGCGCAAGGCGACTCAAGGGCGGGCGCGGCCGCTGGCGATCTTGCGTTGGTAGCAGGTACGAGCTCCTCACGGTGGTGCTGCGAGGGTGTTAGGAGCAAGGAAGAAGAGGGGAAGTTGTGGCGTGGTGAGGGGCTTAGGGTTACCCATTAAGTGCTATTTATAAGGCAAGGGTGAGCCTATCCTAACGGCCAGAAGCCGGAAACCGCGGGGTAGTGGTTATCAGCGAAGATTTTGCGAGATATGCGTCAAGTATTGGGCAAGGCATTGGGATAGAAGAAGGAAGGGGTTTGCCCCGTAATGACGGGACTGATTATCGAGCATGAGATCTTGGCATTTTTGTTGTAGTCTGGACCTGGGAATTTGAACCTAAGTGTCTGGAGGCCAAATCCGGGTTATTACATGGCCACCATGGAGTGAGGCCTAGCAGAATATCAAAACATCTTAACTCGGCTTCCATATGCCCGTATGTTCGACATCTTTGCGGGGAATAGCAAGCGCTTCAAGGAGGATCCATGAAGCCCAGGCTATTCTGGGGACTACTGACAGGGGGATGCTAACCCGGTATGCCAAGCTCTGAGGAATAACCCGGCCCAAAGGATGGTGTGCAGGATTCGGCTAAGAATAAAGAAGCTTGTGAAGGCCCAAACTTGTGGGCTTAACGGCCCGGGTTATGGGTTATTGTAAAGGAAAGTTATGGTTAGTGCGCCGTGTCCATGTAGGATCCGAAATATGCCTTGCCGAATAAGCTAGGGGGTACGGGTGCTTTATAAACCGACCCCCAGGTGTAGTTTTAGAGAGAGATCTAAGAACCCTAGCAATATCGCGTGATATCGAGCATCCAGTGTAAACCCTAATCGAGTTATCATATCGAGAATAGAGATCCGGCGACTTCGATTACCGGCTATCAGATCGAATTGCACCATGTTTTCCCTCGAGCTAAACCCTCTCCCAAACGCCAGTGTCGACTTGCCCCTAGATCAGTTACCCCTGGTAACATCTGCCGTGATTATCCCACGACAGATGTGTTGCCCCCGGAGATGGTTCTCCTGTCCAACTCAAAGCACTCCTCCGTGACCCTTTTTACTGCATGATCATTGTAGAATTGCTCGAACTGAGGCGAGGAAAGAGGTGCTCGGTGTTCCCTTTCAACAATTTCCATGAACATTCTTTGTGCATATACTTTGGATGGTGTATCGTAGAATTCAGGAGGGCAACGTGTTTCAGTTTGTTTTCTGACTTGTCTCGGGCCTTGTCCGATTGCAGATATTCTTTCAGTTCGGAGAAAGGGCTCTTGATTGCAGTCGTTGCATTGTGTCCTTATTCTGCCGTGTTTGTTTGAATGGTTGTTTGGTCTTTGGGTAAATTCCTTCTTGCAGACCGGAACATGTACCTTAGTGTTAGATCACCATCGCAGCATGAATCTGCTGCTGTGTCTTGACAACTACTGGCATCCTCACTGAGCCCTCAACTACTACCCTGCGAGTAATGTTTCATTGGGCTGCCCCTTGTTGAACAAATCCACAAATCCCTCAGGTGACCCTATCGGGTTTCGACTAGAGGAAGTCATGAGCGCTGGTGAAATCGTCGGCTTGACAGGGGGCGAGATTTACCCAGGTTCGGGGCCCTCGAAGAGGTAAAACCCTTACTCCTGCCTTCTGTTGATCTGTATTGGATGATTAGATCGGTTACAGGTTGCTCGAATCGAGAGTAGATCTCGAGTTCCGAGGCTTTTTGGTCGTGCGGTATTACTTGGTCCTCTCCTTGGGGGCTCTCCTGGCCTTATATAGATGGCCAGGTCTCGAGTTCTACCCGGAGAGGACTCAAACCCTAGCTGGGTCGGTTACAAATTTCCTAACTTAACCCGCAAGCTGATGCGGGCGGGCTTCACATGGGCCTTCTAGAGTACTCCAAGGGCGCTTCCTTTTGGGCCTTGACCTTGGGCCTGAGAGGGGGTGTCCTTACCCGCAGGGTCCAGGATCCATATCTTCGTCAGTAGCCCCCGAGCGTGTGCTTGACTGGGACTTTTCCAGTCGAGTAGACCGTCAAACCCTCCTTATTTTTATGGAGGACTGCCCTGACAGTCATTGTTTTCCAAAGGGTGTGTTCCCTGTATCATGGGTCATCACGCTCGAGTATCGAGCAATATAAGTGCCTGTTTTTACGGCTTTTTTCACAGAAGGATGTGGCACAGTAGCTTGGCTCTCCCGAGAGATCAGGGCCAATTAATTGCGACTAGGGCAAAAACATTCCTGGCCTACTCAGATTCGAGACCTCCGACTCGAACCCGATAAGGTGATTGTTGCGACTGGGCCGTTGTGGACTTATCGAATCGAACATAACCTATGGGGGTACCCGGCGCGTCCGCTAGGATTTTTCTTCGTGTTGTTGACACGGAATTATACCGGAGGACGTAGCTTTCGAGTGCGATTCCAGGCCCAAAAGAGAGATCTTTTCGGGTCTTACCTTCATATTCGAAGAATATGGCATCCGGATGTTCCTAGTCGGCTGAACAATCCAGGTTCTTATGATATAAAATTATCATGTGTAGGAGAGGTAGGTTTCTTCTACCCGATTGATTTGTTTGAGCTCCATACGAAAGAAATTTCGTGCTGGAAGAAAAACTAAGCCCATATGAAAGAGTTTTCATGTTCGGGGTGCTGTGCCCATACCAAAGAGTTTTCGTGCATAGGGTATTTTTCTCTTGTTCGAAGAGGTCTTGCTTTATGAACTGTTCATGGAAAAGTTGCTTTTATCCGAAGGAATTGATATTCATACGAAGATACTTTCGCGTTTGAACTTCCAATCGAAAAGATCTTGATTTTGAATGACGAATGCCATGACGTCATGGCGCACTCCTCTTCTCCCGATGGGACGTGACGGAGTGGCAGCAGATGGTGGCCCACCTTGTCAGCTTTTTGACCGGGAAACGAGACGTCGTTCCCGGTTTTTACGCGAGACGTGCAGTAAATGCGCACGATCTTCTGTTAAGATCGTGGCACGAAACAGCGCTGGCTGCCGCTTCGTTTCATCTTCACGCGTGGCGGCCGTGATAGGCGCCACGTAGCGCATCGTACGGCTGAGATCGTCTTGCTCCATGTATAAATACGGGTGTTAGCGCTGCGGTAAAACTTTCCCAGCTCTCTGTCTTCATCTCCTTCCTTGCGCCTACCCTCGTCTTCCTCGCGCTCGAGCTCGTGCTGCAAGCAATGGATGGCGGAAAAAGACGCGGTGCTGCCGGCTCTGCATCCGGCGAACCTTCCACGCAACCCGCGCCCCGCGCCGGCGACTGGCGCTCCCCCAACACCACCGCGAAAAGCATCAAGGAGATGCAACGGGAGGGGTTGCTGCCGGCGGAGACGGAGAAGCGAGTCCGTCTCGGAAAAAAGGAAGAGGTACCCAATCCTCAATCGAACGAGCGCGTGGTCTTTGTGGACCACGTGACTCGAGGCCTTTCTTTTCCCCTTCATCCCTTCTTCCTCGGGTTGCTGTGTGTCTATGTCATACAGCTTCACGATCTTCCCCCGAACGCGATGCAGCACATTTCGTGCTTCATCGTGTTCTGCGAATGCTATCTCGGCATTCGCCCGCACTGGGCGCTTTGGAAGGCGCTCTTCAAAGTCCGGATCTTCCGCGAGAGATCGCGGGTGGAGTCCGAGCTCGGTGAACCGCTTCGTACGGGCGGCTTCGGGATCCAAGCTCGACAAGAAGGCAGCTACTTCAACATGCATTTCGTCGACTCCGCTCAAAGCTGGCGGAAGAGGTGGTTCTACGTCACCGACAACAACTCGGGTGGGATTGTGGAATTCCACCCGTTCGCTGTTCTGACAAGGCGGAAGTCCTGGGGGCACAAGATGTCAGCCGAAGAGACTCAGACCATTGCACCTTTACTCGCAAGAGTAGCTGCTCGCCGGGACCAGACCGCGGGAGTCGTGCTCAACGGGATGCATTTGGCGAGCATCTTTTTGAAGCGCAGGATCCAGCCACTTCAACAAAGGCCCTCCGCTATGTGGGAGTATCAAGGCTCAGAGGACCCCAGCCGAGTAAGCCGCGAGGAACTTTCGAATGTAGAATTCGAGAAGAAAATCGCGGGTATCACTTGACTGAAGGTGGGGGAGAAATTCCCCAATTGCTCTGTTGAAGCCTTCGCCGCTTCAAACCCTCCCCCAGCCGAGGTTAGTTTCTTCCTTTTCGTCTTTGAGTTGTTCCCCTTTTTGTTCTGAATCCTAGTCGATAAGGTTTTTCTCGTCTTCTTCTTGCCTTTGCAGAGCCTAGCTATGACGGACTGCTACCCGCCAGCTGCGGGGGAGGCTGCCTCAGAGCAAGTGTCGAGTCATCAAGACGGCGCGATTGACACCAGCGTCGCCAACGCCTCTTCGAGTTCAGAACACGATTCCTCGGATGACGTTGAAGACTCGAATGGCGCTCCGACGAAACGCCGTCGGGTAGATGAGGACGAAGCTACTTCCAAGGATAAATCCTTGGAAGCATCGCCCAATCAAGCTCCTGTCCATGCGACTCCACTTCGCTCCCTTGCTCCTTCGGCTTCGTTCCGAGTGATGACGCCCGCTTGGAACGCGGACTTGCTGGATGACGACGAGGATGACGAGTAAGTGCTTCTTCCTTAATCTTGGTCGAACATTTTCCGTGCTTCAATATCGATTGTTTCTATCTTTCGGTGCAGTCTGCAGACGATCAGTCCTCGCAGGTATGCCGCTGTCGTTCCTCCCGAAAAGAGGAATAAGGCAAAGGATGCGGGTGAAACTCCTACCGCGGGCACCGTCCAAAATTCCCCCAGAGAAGCCCCCGAAGCCGCGACGGTGGTACGTGAAGCCCCCAGCTTTGCCGCCAGGACTTCTGCTTCTAAGGAAGTGACGGATAGCTCCGCGGATCCGCTCTCTCGTGCCACCGGCCAGGTAAACTTCATCTTCCATATTCAAAAGATTTTTTATCGGGTGCACGACAGTGCTCCCGATGGGAGTAGCCCCCGAGGCTGTAGTCGATCGCATGCGATCGGCCACAGGCTCAAAGTCTAGTTTAATTCTTCTTCATGATTTCATTTTTATCGGGTGCACGATAGTGCTCCCGATGGGAGTAGCCCCCGAGGCTGTAGTCGATTGTAAATAATCGGGTACAGACTCTAATTTAATCCTTTTAACTCTTTTGTCTTCGTGCTTTTGCAGTCGCTTATTGATTCTCTTGCGGCGATTGGTCGCCGCGTCGTTCTCGCCGAGTCGGATTGCGAGTCGCTTCGAGCGGACCGTAGCCGACTCCAGACTGAAAACGTCCTTCTCAAGGGTAATCTTTATCATCTCCCTGTCTTCCGTACTCCGTACACTCTTGAGTTTTGACAAGCATCTCTTTGCAGCTCGACTTGAATTTGCAGAATCCGAAAAGGTCAAACTCTCTGAGCAGGTAACTGCTCGGGAGGCTGACCTGACGGCCATTCGACAAGAGCTAGAGGCTTCCCGCATGCAATCAGAAGATTTTGGTCGACAGCTTGCGGATGCGCGGAAGTCCTTGAAGGAGTTAGAGAAAGCTGGCAGTAAGGCCGACAACGACATTGTCGGGTTCCTCCGTCCCCTTGCTGAGCGTTTCGCGGGTAAGTGTGTTGGGCTTTTGCGACTTTGATTCCTCATTTCGCTGTACTTTGCTAAGTATTTTTTTTTCTTCCTTTGCAGGTCTTCTGGATGTTCCTCTAGAGATCCCTGGACTCCAGCGGGTGGATGTGGTAACCGACACACTTGCCCAGCTTAAAAGGCACGCTGATGGAGTTCTCTCCATGATCAATGATGCTACTCAAGTGCTGGGGCAACTGCACGGTCGCCTCCTCGCCAACGCCACTCCTGCACCCGCGCTAGATGATCTGTTGAAGGTCTTCTCAGAAGGCAAACTTCTGGATGCCTTCACGGTCGCACAGGCGGAGTCTGGTGCGAAGACCGCGATACAATTTGCTTTGGCGCATGGAGTCAAAGGTTTGGAGGAGGCGTACACATCTCTTCCAGTCGACCCCTCCACGGGAAAAAAGGTACGGCTCTCTCGTTTTGGCGAGCAAGCCGCTATTCTTGCTCGGAAGCTGTCTGAGATTTTTGCTCGGCTGCGGGGAGGGGCGACTGCTGCCAGCGGGAGCACCAATGTAGCTTCATAGTTTTTCTTTTTTCTCCTTGAATGTAATGAACCTTGGGATGTATTCCCGTACCTTTGTTGTCTTTAATCGAAGAATTCATCTTGCAATTCATTCCCTTTGTTTGTGCATTGTCTCCCGATGGGAGTAGCCCCCGAGCGTTTGTCAGATATGCGACTAGAATTGACTCGAGTAGGGCATCTTACTTCTTTCGTTTTATGCTTCCAGGCTACTGGGTTTGCCGCGGAAACGTCGGGTGGATGTGGTACTCCAGTAAATCCACTTGTTGCCGCTGTTGGCACTTTTGCGGGCCTTCGTGATAAGGTCCAGGAGGGTGAGCGCAAGCTAAAAGCTATGCGCAGGATAGCCGATGTGGCGAAGTCCAAGCAGATATTGGCAGCTGAACGTGAACAATTTCTGATGGATGAGTTGGCTGTAGTCGCAAGGGACTTGCTTTGTAAGTAGTGCAGCCCCCGTGCCTTTTTCTTCCTTGTTTCCTTATCTGACTGAGTGTGTTTTTGCTCTTCAGTCGTTAATCCAGATGACAGGGAAGAAAAGCAGTGGGTAGAGAATCACATCCTTCAAGGGGCTAGTAGCTCCAAACCTCATGCAAACAATTTTTGGTCTGATCGCAGTCGGGGTTTTGTGATGGCCACCTTGAAATTTCGAGTCCTCCAGGCGAGAATTCTCGTGAGTTCTTTTCACGAGGTCTTGGTTGCGATGAACGCTGCATTTACCCACTTGAAAAAGGTCCCGAAGACTGGGGTTATCTTCTCAGTTTGTTTGGACGTGAAGGAGAAGTTCGCGCGTGTGTGCGCAATCAGATGACGTGCGGCGCGGTTGTAGCTCTCTCTTTTGTCCGCATATGGCATTCTGAGATAGATGTTAACTCCGTTGCTCGGCGCCCAGATTATGCAATCGAGGATATCTCGCCGTACTATGATGTTGTACGTCCTGCGGCGGAGAAGATTATTCGGATGACCTCTGAAGAGGTAGATAGAGTTTTGGCGACTGAGAATGCTCAGCGCTTTGACTGATTTTCGGATGTAAATATCTTGTAATCTGTTTATAGTTTGTAAAAACTGTTGTAAGGTGTATAACCTTGTATTTGATGTTGTTTCTTTGTGATGCTTAGTTGTAGGGTAGCCCCCGTGTGTTTTAAGGGGTGTGTACCTGTAACTTGTAGCATGTAAAGAACGAGAAGCTTCGAGTGGATATGATGAAGGAATCATGTCTTTATTGCAATGACTGAGAAGCCATGTATTCGAACTACAGGACTGGCTAGTATAGCCTTATTTTTGTTGTGATAACAAGTAAAACTAAGGATAAAATTTGCGGAGGTGTGCAATGTTCCACGGATTGGAGTAGACCCCTCCGGCCGCCGGATTCTTTAGCCTGTAGGCTCCGCCTGGGATGACTTCATGTATGATGAAGGGTCCTTCCCAAGCTGGCTCGAGCTTATGTCCTTCCTTCTGTTTGAGCCGCAGCACCAGATCCCCAACCGCGAATGCTCTGTGGCGTATGCGGCGACTGTGATAGTTGCGCAAGGATTGCTGATATACCGCGGACCTTGCGAGTGCGATGTCTCGCATTTCGTCAAGTGCATCCATATCTTCTGCGAGCGCCCTGTTGGAAGTTTCTTCGCTGTAGGCTACAACTCGTGGGGCGCTGAATCGAACGTCCTCTGGAAGGACTGCTTCTGCCCCGTATACCATGAAGAATGGCGTGTACTTCGTTGACCGATTAGGAGTTGTGCGCAAGCTCCAGAGTACGGAAGGTAGCTCTTCCGCCCAATGTCCTGCGGCGGGGTGTAGACGATCGAGTAGTCGCTTCTTGATGCCTGCCGAAACTAAGCCGTTGGATCTTTCGACTTGTCCGTTCGTTTGTGGGTGAGCGACTGAGGCAAACTAAAAATTGATGCCTTTTTCCTCGCAGAACTGTTGTGTCTCCTTTGCTGTGAAATTTGTACCGTTATCTGTAATGATGTCGTGTGGCACACCAAATCTACATACAATGGAGTCGAGAAACTTGACGGCGCATTGGGCGCTTGCTGAGGTTACTGGCATAGCCTCGATCCATTTGGTGAACTTGTCGACTGCGACCAGCAAGTGTGTGTATCCACCTGGCGTGGACTTGCGTAGTGGCCCAACCATATCTAGCCCCCATTGTGCAAAGGGCCAAGCTATTGGTATCATGTGTAATTCCGTAGCAGGGGCGTGTGGCCTTGGTGCGAATCGCTGGCAGGCGTCGCATCGTTCGACCAGGCGTTTTGCATCGTTGGATGCTGTTAGCCAGTAAAATCCTGCTCGGAAAGCTTTTCCCATTATTGTTTTCCAGCTAGCATGATGTCCGCAATCTCCTTGGTGTATGTCTTGGAGCAATTCCTTGCCGTCTTCGAGTGCGATGCAACGCTGAAGTATTCCCGAGATACTTTGCTTGTATAATTCTCCATTGACTACTCGAAAAGACTTGCTACGCCTGATTATCTGTCGAGCCTCACGTGGATCGGCCGGGAGCTGTCTGTTGAGCAGGTAGTCGAGATATTTCTGCGTCCAGACTGGCTAGACCAGGAAAACCTGTCGTGATATATTATGAATAAGCTCGATAAGCGCGACCTACGGGCTGACCTCTGTTTCTGGCGCTGCTGCAGCTTTCTTCACTTTGACCGATCGCTTGATCATCCGTTCGAAGTATATTCCTGGCGGTATGGGTGCATTGGTGGAACCCATGTTTGCCAGTCTATCTGCTTCTTCGTTGCTAGATCTTGCAATGTGCTTCAGCTCGCAGCCTTTAAAGCTTCCTTCGAGTAGGTTGTACATGTCACGATATGCGACCATGTTTTTAGCAATGGCGTCGCATTCTTTCATCGTCTGCTGCACTATGAGATTGGAATCACCGTAGATCATTAATCGGGTAGCTCCACAGGCGATTGCCATCTTCATCCCGTGCAACAGGGCTTCATATTCTGCGTCGTTGTTCGAGGCTGGATCGTCTGGTGGAAAGTCCAGTCGCAGGACGTATTGCAGCTTGTCTCCCCGAGGTGAAATAAGAACGATTCCAGCCCCTCCTCCTTCGTTTCTCTTGGATCCATCGAAGTACATTATCCAATTGCTCGTGTACTCGGGTGGTCCGGGCGTTTGTAGCTCTGTCCATTCGCTGAGGAATTCCACGAGTACTTGAGATTTGACTGCTTTGCGTTCTGTATAGGTGATGTCCCAGGCGCCCAACTCGATGCTCCATTTTGCTATTCTTCCGGATGCCATAGGGTTGTTCATGATTGTCCCGAGTGACGCATCATTAACCACTGTAATGGTGTGTTCCTGGAAATAATGTTTGAGCTTTCGGGCTGTGAGAACAACTCCATACGCCAGCTTCTGATAATGAGGGTATCGTTGCTTGCATGGCGAGAGCACTTCGCTGATGTAATATATTGGTCGTTGGACGCCGTACGCTTTGCCGTCTTCAGGTCGTTCGACCATGATTGTTGTGCTGATGACCTGGTTTGTAGCGGCTAGGTATAGTAGTAGCGGCTCCCTTTCTTGCGGTGTTGCAAGGACGCGCCTGCTTTGCAACGATCGCTTCAGGTCTGCGAACGCTTGTTTAGCTTCGGGTGTCCACTCGAATTTGTCTGTCTTCTTTAATAATTTGTAGAAGGGTAACACTTGCTCTCCCAATCGTGCGATGAACCTGCTTAGGGCGGCTAGTCGTCCTGCGAGCTGCTGGACTCCGTGTAGATTGGTTGGCTCCTTCATAGTCAGGATGGCTTGTATTTTCTCCAGGTTGGCTTCAATGCCTCTGGCGGATACCAGGTACCCGAGGAGTTTTCCTGCGGGGACGCCGAAAACGCATTTGGTCGGATTGAGCTTGATCTGATATGCATTAAGGGCGTCGAACGTTTCTCTGATGTCCTCGAGGAGTGTGTCCTCGACTCGAGTTTTGATGACGATGTCGTCGACGTACACTTGTACGTTTTTGCCAATGAGATTGGCCAGGCATCTTTGCATGCAGCGCTGATATGTTGCGCCTGCGTTCTTCAGCCCGAAGGGCATTGTCGTGTAGCAGTAGACACCGTGGGGTGTGATGAATGCCGTCTTCTCTTCGTCTTCCTTTTTCATTCGGATCTGATTGTATCCCGAATAGGCGTCCAGGAAGGAGAGGCGTTGGCAGCCTGCCGTAGAGTACACGATCTGGTCAATTCGTGGTAGAGGAAAGTTGTCCTTGGGGCAGTGCTTATTCAGCGATGTGTAGTCGATGCACACCCGAAGGATATCCGTGTTCTTCTTGGGGACCAGCACCGGGTTTGCCAACCAGGTGGATATCTTGATCTCCCTAATAAAGTTGGCGGCTAGCAGTCTGTTTATTTCTTCTCCAAGCGCCTTCTGCTTGGGTTCTGAAAATCGTCGAGTCGTCTGTTTGATGGGTTTAGCATTAGGAAAGACTTCAAGTTAGTGCTCGGCAAACTCTCTGGGTATTCCTGGCATATCTGAGGGCTGCCAGGCAAAAATTTCCCAGTACTCACGGAGGAGTTTGACGAGCGCGCCTTCCTATGCTGACGAGAGGGTTGTGGAAACCATCGCGGTCTTGGCAGAATCCGTCGGGTGCACTTGGTTCTTGCGGGTGTCGCTGTTGGCGCTGAATTCCAGTTCGGGCGCGTTTTTCTTCGTGAGGGGCATGACAGAGTGGTCCGTGGTTTTTGCCAGCTCTTGAAGTTCTTCTTGCATCCCAGAAGATTTCGCGATCTCATTGAATTCTATGTCACACTTGTCTGACTTCTGGAAGTCTCCGTCGATGGTGATCACACCGTATTCGCCGGGTAGCTTGAGTTTCAGGTACGCGTAATGTGGTACTGCCATGAATCTAGCGAACGCTGTTCGGCCAAGGATGGCGTGGTACTGTGAGGGCCAGTCGACGACTTCGAAGTCCAGGAATTCCCTTCTGTAGTTGCTTGGAGAGCCCAGTACAACTTCTAAGTTGATTGTTCCGAGTGGACGGATTGCCTTGCCCGGAACTATCCCGTGGAAGGATGTTTCTGATTCCGTTAGGCCGTCCAGGTTCTTGTTCATTCGACGGAGTGTATCCGCGTAGATGATGTTGATGCCACTGCCGCCATCCATGAACACGCGGGCCAGGTCGTAATTCCCGATTTGAGCCTGGATGACGAGGGCGGCGTGTCCTGGTCGATAGACTTGTGGTGGATGGTCTTTTTTCGAGAACGTGATGGGCTGATCTGCCATCTTCAGGTACTCGGTCTTTGTTGGCGGTGTCTGCACTGCCATGCATAGTTTCCTCGTGTTAGTCTTTTGAGCTCTGCGAGAGGGGCATACCTTCTGTATCATCGCGAGTTGTCCTGCCGGGTTCGGGTATGCGTTGGCTCCATTGTTTTGCGGTGGTGGCGCAGGTAGTGCGGCTAGCGCAATGTTTGGATTTGCTGGTGGAGGTGGTGGTGGAGGCGGCTGAAATTGTTGTCCTCCTCCTGGCAACGGCGGGTAGTTTTGGGTGGATGCAAATCTTTTCCTCGCGAGAGCATCTGAGATGTCAAGAAACTTTCGGCAATCCTTGAGAAGGTGTGTTGCCTTAGTTTTGCCCGTGCGCTTATCCGTAAACAGGTGTAGCGAGCAGTATGCATCGAGATCCTCTTCGGGGGATTTTTCTTCTGCCTTTGGTTTCCACTCGCGACTTCCACGGCGACCAGAGTCGCGATTTCGCGTGAATTCTGCCGCCACTAATTCCTCTCTGTCCTCGTGGTCGTAGTATTTCCTTCTCTTTCTTCGTCCATGGCGGTCCTCCTCGTGTGCGGGCGACGATGCTCTTTCATTGCGCACCGCGTCTTCTCCGTTAGCCCATTTTTCGGCTATGATCATTAGCTCCCCAATGGTTTTGGGCGCAGCTCTGCCTAGCTCTTCTCGAAACGCGGTTCTTCTCGCTCCTTTGGCGAAGGCCTCAATCGCCACCTCTTCCGAGATGGTTCCTGCGGTGTTCCTGAGTGTGGTCTACCGCTGGATATATTCTCGTGTGGATTCGCCACTCTTCTGTTTGCACGCTCGTAATTCTTCGATTGTGGCTGGCCTCTTGTACGTCGACTGGAATTTTTTGCAGAAATCGCGGTGCAGGTCGTCCCATGATGCATAGCAAGATTTAGGTCTTCTCTCCAGCCAACTACGGGCTGCGCCTGTAAGATGCAAATTGAGGTATTGCATGGCTGTGTTCTTGTTCCCACGTTGGCATTTTACTGCCGTGAGGTAGTCGCTTAACCACTGGGAGGGCTCGAGCGAGCCGTCGTATTTTGTCACCTCCGTGCTGAGCTTGAACCTCTTGGGTAGAGGTGCTTCTCGGATGCTGCGAGCGAAACAGAGTGCTCCAAAGGTTTCGTCGTCTGAGGACTTGGATGAGGAGCGCTCGTGATACCGTGAAGCTCTCGCCCTATCCACCTTCTTTTGGGCGAGATCTGATCGCGCGTCGTATTCGGACCGGTCGCTGTCGTTGTCTTTTCTTGGTTCTTTGCTTCGCTTTCTCGAGCGGCTGCTGTGGCGCCGCGAGCTTTTGTCTCTCGGGCTGTCGTCGCTGCTGCTTCGACTATCGCCGCGGCGGCGGGCTTCTTTTCCCCGACCACGTCGTGGCGATTTGTCTTTTCTCGGGGATGAACTTCTATGCCTGCGGGGCGTTTCTTTATCCTTGTTCTTCTCATGTCGCTCCTTTTCCAATTCTTCTTCGGTCTTCTTGCGATCGTGAGAAGCGAGCCTTGCGGCCGCCAATCCTAGTCCTTTGCGAATTTGTTTGTACTGTTCCACCCGAGGATCGCTTTCTGTCGGTTGGTTCATCTGCATGTAAGTTGTTGCGGCTAGGATCGCGGCAGCTGGGGTTTGCGGGTAGACGTTGCCGTCATCGTCGACCCTCATGAAGGAAGAGGTGGTCGACCTGTCGGTCGCAGTCACGGATTCGTGGCCCCTTGACGATGTTGCGTGTCCCTTCCTCGCGGGTCGGGTACCGACTGAGGGTGCGAGCGACTGTTCGACTCGCCGCAGGCTTGATTCGTCCGCCGCTCTTCTGCGACGGGCTAGATCTGCCCGGGCTTCTTTGATGTTTGAGGCCGCTCTTACTAGGTGGTAGTGGTAGGCGGTTAGGTCTTCTTGTGAGGCTCCTGCCGCGGGTGGCTGACTCCGCCGCATGGCCTCCTTGGCCCTTTTCCAGGCCTCCCGCGAAACGCCGATTATATCGCGCTCGGTTGCGCTGAATTCGGTTTCTGAGGGCCGTACTGATCCTGCCATGCAGACTTGGGCCAGTCGTGGCTCGTCTGTCCTAGGCGTAGATCGGAAAGCTTCCCGTACCCGAGATGGTTCTTCTGTCGAGAGGGCGTGATAGTCGACGGTGTTGAAGCGGATGGACTCGCCACTTTTCTCCATAGGGAAGCGCGAGTTGACGGCTCCAGACTCAGGTTCAGATTCATCCGAAAAGTGGAGGATCCCGTCTCTGTTTGCCATGAAGTTGAAGCTCCCGAACGTCAGGGTGACGCTCTTCTCCAGGTCCTCGAACACCGGGCGTGATTCCGGCGAGTGAGGCGTGACTATGACGGATCCGATCCGTACAGGATTGTTCGGAGCCGTAGTCGATGGTTTCCAATGGGAGTTGGATGTCGATGAAGCCGAAGATGCCGGTGATCCAGCGCCCGCGTTCCCCACGGTCGGCGCCAATTGTCGAATCTCTGACTCCACAAATCCCTCAGGTGACCCTATCGGGTTTCGACTAGAGGAAGTCATGAGCGCTGGTGAAATCGTCGGCTTGACAGGGGGCGAGATTTACCCAGGTTCGGGGCCCTCGAAGAGGTAAAACCCTTACTCCTGCTTTCTGTTGATCTGTATTGGATGATTAGATCGGTTACAGGTTGCTCGAATCGAGAGTAGATCTCGAGTTCCGAGGCTTTTTGGTCGTGCGGTATTACTTGGTCCTCTCCTTGGGGGCTCTCCTGGCCTTATATAGATGGCCAGGTCTCGAGTTCTACCCGGAGAGGACTCAAACCCTAGCTGGGTCGGTTACAAATTTCCTAACTTAACCCGCAAGCTGATGCGGGCGGGCTTCACATGGGCCTTCTAGAGTACTCCAAGGGCGCTTCCTTTTGGGCCTTGACCTTGGGCCTGAGAGGGGGTGTCCTTACCCGCAGGGTCCAGGATCCATATCTTCGTCATTGGGTAAATTCCTTCTTGCAGACCGGAACATGTACCTTAGTGTTAGATCACCATCGCAGCATGAATCTGCTGCTGTGTCTTGACAACTACTGGCATCCTCACTGAGCCCTCAACTACTACCCTGCGAGTAATGTTTCATTGGGCTGCCCCTTGTTGAACAAGCAATCTTTCTTGTTTGGTGACCTTCACCACCAACTGCATGGCTGCTGCCTTGTGACTATTCTTTTGATGGGTTGTTTTTTGCCAACCTAGCAGACCTCCTAGGGCGGTATTCTAGATCACCACTTCCTTGTGAATGGCCTTCAACATTTCTTTCGTTAGGTGTGTCCCTAGTTTCATTGCCACCGTTCGCATTTGGTCCTTCATCTTCACCCTTTTCGCTGTCGCTGTGAACGTCATCGTCAGTAGAATCAGCTTCCTCGTCTTCTTCCTTTTCTTCTTCCTCATCTTTGACCTCGTCTGCTTCCTCTTTTATGTTCAGCTTTTGCCTCTTGTTTCTTGTAGTATGGACATTTGTTGTGCTGGGTTCATCTTCCTTTAGCCTCCCATATTCTTCAACAAATGTTCCTAATCTCCTAGAGATGTATGTGCATAGGTCTCGTACTAGTTGCGTTAATTTCCTTTTTTTCTGCAATTAAACATGTAGACATTAAAAAAATGTGGACTGTTAAAACACATGAGGGGGCCTCAAAAATGAAAAAAACATACCTCGTTTGAGATAGCTTCTGGCAACCTTGATACCACAAAATCTTCAGTTTGCGCCATTCCGAAAAATAACCCATCCATTATAGGGGCCTGTACACCTTATTTGAGCTGTACATATACAGTGTGGGAACAATTTAGAACACAAATGCCCTGAGTTGGATCCCAAAAATGAGCTAAGTTGTATGAGGCAGTGTTCTTTAAAAAACTGAGTTGTAGTAACAAATGATCTGAGTTGTATACCAAAATGAGCTAAGTTTGTGTGTGAGAATGTTTAACAAAACCCATTGTAGGTTTTGTGGGGGTAATGGGTTTGTGTTAGAAAGTTGAGTTGTAGTATAAAAATGATCCATGTTGTATACCAACTGATCTAAGTTGTTTGAGAAAAATGGTTTTTAAAACCCCGTTGTAAGTTCTATGTCGAAAAGAGGACTCGTATAAGGATGCTGGGCTGTAGTGCTAAGTGATCTTAGTTGTATGCCAAAATGAGATAAGTTGTGTGAGCTGTATGCCAACCCGATTGTAAAAATTGTAGGGAAAAAAGGATCGTATTAGGTAGCTGGGTTATAGTATCAAAATGATCTAGGTTGTATGCCAAACTGAGCTAAGTTTTATGAGAAAAATGTTTTTTAAAACCCCATTGTAAGTTGTATGTTGAAAAGAGGACTCGTATAAGGATGCTGGGTTGTAATGCTAGGTGATCTGAATTGTATGCCAAACTAAGCTAAGTTCTGTGAGTTGTATGCCAACTCGATTGTAAACATTGTAGGGG
Source organism: Alopecurus myosuroides (assembly GCA_028641055.1). Classification (NCBI taxonomy): domain Eukaryota; kingdom Viridiplantae; phylum Streptophyta; class Magnoliopsida; order Poales; family Poaceae; genus Alopecurus; species Alopecurus myosuroides. The sequence goes on from CM054060.1 coordinate 265,614,238, forward strand.
AAAAGAACTCGTGTTAGGCAGCTGAGATGTAGTACCAAATGATCTTGGTTTTATACCAATCTCGGCTAAGTTGTATGAGAAAATGTTTTAAAAAACCCATTGTAAAAAATTGTAGTGCAGGACTGATATTAGAAAAAGTTGGGTTCTAGTTTTTGGATGACCTAAGTTAGGGATTATACATGCTTTAGTTGTACAAAACCTACGAATAAAAGGTGCGCTGATGAGGAACGTCTAGAAAATGCATACAAAACAAAAAAAAAACTGTGAACAAAAACATACCTTCAGCGAATTGGACAATCGCTTGGGGCTGGGACAAACTCATCTACCTCGAGTGAATCAAGGTAAAAGATCTGCAAAAAAAATTGCGCCCCCCATTCTCGTTGGTAAAAAATGCTAGTGTGCACAACATAATAGTATAAAAAAAACAAAAAAAAGGAGCGTAAGATAGTTGAGATGTTACCACTATATTGTATAAACATCAACAGACAGAGTTCTTTTTTGAACCCATCCCCTTCACTTATGTTACAATTTGGTCGATAGCAAGTTGGCTGAAGTTAGAAACCCCAGCTTGATCCATGTTTTTATTGCTCCGTAGCATCTTGGAGTGATGGTGCATATTGATGACCGCTGCGAAGTAAGCTCGGAGAAGCTTCATATCTGCCATCCATCCCATTCCTTTTATCATCTCGCACCAATCCGTGAATGTGGGGGCCATGGCGTCCTCAATGGCATACTCTTCATTCATGAAGGAAATAGCTTCATCAGCCAACTCGAAAGGGACACGGCTCCCTTTGTTACGCAATCTGGAATTCTTCTGGTAGCTATCTGCGTCAACACGTATGGTGCCCCTCCTAGGGATTGCGAGCTCACTCCTGATTGGATCGAAACATGCTAGCACCCACATGCTCAAGTCCACTGGCATTACTTTTGCCTTCATGTCGTGGTGGTGTCACGGCAGATGCCATAGGATGGCTAAAGATGTGGGAACGATGGACGTTGGAGGTGCTCGGGGAGGGATCACGCGACGAGTAGCCGCGTGAGGTAAGAACTAAGCACTGCAAACAACACGATCTACCCAGGTTCAGGGCCCTCGTGAGGAGGTAAAACCCCTACTCCTGCCTTTCTCTATGTATTCTGGTGTCTCACCGAGTAGCCACAGTACAATGTCCTTCCTACCGAGTAGCCACTCTTCTCTCTACGTGATGAACTAGGTCAAGAATCTAGGGTTTCCTTGTGTCCCAGCATGCGATCCTCACGCAGGAGGCGGCGGGGCACCTTATATACACGGTGCCCAGCCAGGTACGTCCAAACATGGACAAGTGTCGACATAGTGTGCACATCGTCCTTCTTCCGAGTTCCCGCTGACAGCTTTGGTTCCTAATCTTGGCTGCATCCGGAAAGTCGTTGGCAAAACCAAGGGGACAGTCTGGTATCACTGTGCCAAACACAGAGTAGGGCCCCCTTATCCTGCGACCGCCTGCTTCCAGACTGTCGCTGTCAGGCAGACCGGTCCCAGATGAACAGTAGTTCGAATAGTGCCAAGTACGGACCCAGGATACGCGGGATCCTGTGTCAGAACGGCTCCTTTGACTTCTGGCCCGAGTAAATTCCTGCCAATCTTACTCGGACCAGCTCTTCTACTCGAACGGACATAACTCTCTTGATATCTCTATCTGGTCATCTTTTCGTAAGACCGAGTAGCAGTCGACCGGGTAGCAAGTACCGGGTAGGCGGCTACTCGACAAAACTTCCCTTCTGACTGTTGCCTCTACCACTTGCCTTTACCCTACTCGGGGGTAACCCCCCGACAGCAGTCCCCGAAGCTGGTAGAGTCTTGCGAACTCGTTCACTAGGCTCTGCCAGCTTAAAACCAATCTTTGCAACACAGCACTTGAGCCTCAAGATGCCGAGTGAAACCTCCGAGTGGCACCCTGGAAAGTACCTTGGGTCTCTTTTCTTCCGAATAGAGCTATTCTCCTTCTCGGCGTCCGAGTAAAAGGACTTAGAGAATTTCTCAAGCAGAGTCTCTGCAGCGCAGAGCACAATCCAGCCTTCCGTGTCGCAACTGGACACGTGTCGTGCATCGGCTACCCCGACGTCTCGCTGCCCAGGACACGACGTGCCACGCGCCCAGTTTTCACGGAGTGGGCCCACCGGCTCGTCATGTCCCATCAAGCGCAATAATAGGCCACGATCTGGTCGTGGGATCAACTGTGGCCGTTACGCGCGCGTTCCGCGCTTGCGTGCGTTTCTAACCGGCCACAGGCCCCACCACACGAGAGCTATGGCCACGATCGATCCCACTACCCCGATGGTAACGGTAATCTGAGGAGAGGGTATAAATACCCCCATCGGTAACTTCCTTTTCTCCTTCCTCCGTACTTTCTTCTTTCGCCTCTCTGTTTCTTCTCCGCCACCGAGCGCTCCGCCGCCGCGCAACTCTTTGCGCCGCCGCGGATTCACTCTCTCCACCAAATTCTTCCTAAGTTTTCACCATCTCCTCACCCGGTGCCATGGCTGCTCGCGCCGGCTGGGCTGGTTCTTATGTCACCGTCGATGACTGATCCTGGCTCGTGAACACCCGGAGGGTTCTCCTGGTGTTCAGTGCCGGCCGTCCAACGGCGAACTCGTTCCGGCCCCGCGGGAGGGCGAGCATGTCGTCTTCCTCGCGCACTTCGCGCGAGGATTCGGCCTGCCGGCATCCGATTTCCTCCACTCTTTTCTGGACCACTTCGGGGTTCAGATGCATCATCTCCCCCCAAACGATGTCGTCTTCCTCGCCTATCACACTGTGGTGTGCGAGGCCTTTCTCGGCGTCCGCCCCACGGTGCAGACATGGCTGAAGTACTTCCACCTCCGTCAGCAGAGCACCGGGAAGAAGGACGGCGCGGCCACTGGCAGCCGGGTAACCGACACCGGTAGCGCCATGATGGTGCAGCGGACGGGAACCAACCACCCTCGCATCAAGGGCTTGGATTCCGTCCGTATGTGGCAAAAATCCTTCCTCTACGTGAAGAATATCCCCGCCACGAAGGGGGGAAAGGTAACGGACCGCATCAACCTGCCTGCCTAGAGCAACCGGGCTCCATCCGGGCAGAACTGGAAGACGAAGCCCTCCAACGACCGCAACGCCGTGCAGATGGAGGAGCGGCTCGCTGAGCTAATCGGAGAGGGCCTCAAGAGCGATGACCTCGTCGCCTGCTGGATCCGGAACCGGGTGCTGCCTCTGCAGCAGCGCTCCCACCCAATGTGCTACCTGGGAGGCCCCCACGACTGCACTCGGACGACCACGTTCGAGCTCAGCAACGCGGAAGTCGCTGCGCACGCAAGGTCCATCCTGACCACGGGCCTTCGAGATAACTGGCAGTATGGGTTCATCCCCTTCAGCCGCACGAAGCCGATCCCACGGGTACGTTCTCCTTACTCTGCTTCCAGTATACATGTAATCCGAGTAGACATCCTTCTTTCCTTGCTGCGACTAGCAACTGCATCCCGCGCCGAGTAGAGCACTCTGCAGAACTGCCTAGGCTTAGTATGCTTGATGTTTGCACGCCTTGCCGAGTAGCATACTTAGGAGCAATACTTAGGCTTAATGTGCTTGTTGTTTGCACGCCTTGCCGAGTAGGACACTTAGCTAATCCCCCTAGGCTTAGTGTGCTTTGTGTTTGCACGCCCCTCCGGGTAGAATGCCTGCACGCTACTCGGCTAATTTGCAATGTTTCTCTCTCTTTCAGGTCCTTGACCGCCAGCTTGCCGAGAGTTGTGAGCGCTTTGAGGGCAACTGGTCATCTGATCGAGAGGAAGATGACCAGGCCTCCTTCGAGACCACGGACCAGCTCGATCCTTCTGACGCCGCCCAGGCGGGTGATTCTCCCGCGGAATCGTCCCTTCGCGACTGGTCTGATGATGAAGTTGAAGGTAATTTGAACTTATCCCCTCTGACCGCAAGTAGCGCAAACCAATCGCTTTCTGCTTCTGAAGTGCTTTTCTTCCTTTCTATTTCACAGATGTCGCTGATGCTGGCGGCGAAGACGAGGATGAGGATGAGGACGAGGCTGCCCAGGTCGTCAAGCCTCTTGCAGTTGCCGCTCCTGCCACCCGCAACCGGACAGGCAGTGGCGCCCAAGAACCTCCCGCCAAGAAGAAGAAGGCGACCGAGAAGGCGATCAAGAAGGTCGTGAAGAGAAAGAAGCCAGCGATTCCTTCCCGCAAGGGGTAAGTTCCTTCTCGGTTGCATGTTTCTGTTTACTTTGTTCTTCTCGGTTGACTCCCAATCCTTTTGCCTCGCTGTTTTCTCTTGATTTCCTCTGCCCTCTTCTTATTTCTGACCCCAATTTTCTCTTCAGAGCCCCCTTGGACGCGGATGCCGCTCTTGCGTCCACCGAGACTCAGAAGAAGGCTGCCATCGATGTCGACAATCTAATCGACCTCGACGGCGATGAGAACGACGCCGCCAACGCACGATCAGAGGGCACTGATGCCCAGAACGCCGAGCCAGAGCCGCAGTCCCGCGCCGAGCAGGAGGCACAGGACGCTGCTCACCAAGAGAAGCCACCTTCTCCTCCGGCCGACACCGCCGAGGGGAACCAAGATCAAGATACAGAGATGCACCACGACGCCGCCCTTGAGCGGCAGGAAGAAGGAGAGGAGCAGCCAGCAACAGGGGCTGCTGGACTAGAAGACCCCGCGGCCCAGCCGCGGGTAGAAGGAATGGATATCTCACAGCCGGATCCCGCTGCCGAGCAGCGGGTAGAAGACGCGACTGGGCATTACCCTCTGAGCGACGTGCAACCAGTCGCCGCGCAGGGTAGCGCCCAGCCTGATGCCGCACCGGATAGCGCGCCCCTGGCGCCACCAACAGATCAGGGTAGCGCTCAGCCTGACTCCTCCTCGGTGCAGACAGCCGGGGCTGCACCCAGCCCTCCGGCCAGGCCGCTTACAAGGAAGAGTGCCCAAGATGCTGCAGAGAAAGAGGCAGCCGAGAAGATAGCCACCGAGAAGGAGAAGGCTGAGGAGAAGAAGACCGAGAAGCAGAAAACCGAGAAGCCAGTCGCCGCGAAGCCAACTGCCCAGAAAGAGAAGACAAAGAAGCGGGCTGCCGACATGCCGCCGCCAACATCAACTGGCCAGTCCAGTCAGCTGGTTATTCGCGATCCCAATGCGGTTCCTGCCGCCGCCGCTACAGCTGATCAGCCCTGCTACCCTGATTACATGGTGAAGGTTAGCCATCAGCACCAGGTCGGCTTCTCCCCCAAGGACCGGAATCTTGCTATTCAGAAAGGGAGGAAAGCCGTGGCAGTGGACTCTAGGCCCCCGGCCCCAAATCAAGACAAGTCCGTCTCCATTGCTTCTCGGGGAGTTCAAGACCAGGCGATAACGTCCCAGAGCCTCGAGCAAGTACTCGACCCGATCGGCTTCATCGGCTTCTCGGCAACCCCAACTGGAACGGCATCGATCTGGGCGACATCGACCATATGCGTCAGGATTGGAACAAGGTGGACTTGGGTTGCAAACCCATGACCGTCTCGACCACCTCTGCTACACTTGCTGCCAAGATGTTTGTCCACCGCAAGAACGCCGAGGACCTCGAGCAATCCTACGCGGTAAGTTCCTAATCATCCTCTCTGAGTTGCATTTTCACTTCTTTTCTACTCTTCCTCTTTTCCTTATCCATCACCCAGTCCCCGAGATTCTGGCCGAGTAGGCGGACACTCTCCCGAGTAGCCGCCTTCTCGGGTTGAATCTCAAGTACTTTGCCTGATTCTTGTTTCTTTTGCTTCTCAGAATAGCGTACTGAAACGGACTAACTTGCATCGTCGGCTACTCTGGAATCATACCATTGCCAAGAGGCGCATTGCCGCCTTGGAAAAAGAGAAGACGATCGCCAAGGAAGCCGACAAGGAAGTGATGAACAACACTCTGAGGCTGTCTGAAGTTGAAGGTACGCTTCTAGCTGCGCGGTTCTTGCGTTTGGTGTTTACGCCCGCTTTTGCTTTTTGCGCTAACTAATTTTACTCTGCATGGAAGCTGAAGGCCCTAACTGACGAGCACGAGAACTGTCGTGCCTTCGTCGAGAGTGGCCAGGCCACCATTAAGAGATTGGAAGGTACGTTGCCGTCTACTCGGCCTTTCCTGTGCTTCTTTCCTTCGCTTCTCTGCTAACCGTGCTCTGCTCTTTTCAGAAGATCATAAGAAGTTTGTTGAAGAACATCAGGATTGCCTCAAACCGGCTGAGGTGCAGCAGCAACTATCCAGCCAGGCTGTCGAGCTGATGAAAGAGCACACTACTGAGATGGAGAAGCTCCAAGTCCAGCTGCAGGCTGCGCTCCAGGATGCTATCAACCTTGGTGCCGAGAGGGATAGAGTAATCGCCGAGAAGGCGAAGAGCGAAGCAGCAGCCAAGGCCAGGGAAAGAACCCTCAAGCAGGAGTGTGATGTGCTGACGAAAAGCAACGCTGGGCTCTTCACTCAGCTAGAGGAGCTCCGCTTGATCCAAGAGAAGCATATCTCCAACGAGGAAACATGGAAGACCCAGCTGTTAGGACTGCGCCACGATTTGAACAGTAAGTGTTCCCTTTTCTCCGCTTCTCCGCTACTCGGCTGCACCGTTCTTCTCTGCTTCTCGTTTCACGCTTCCACTCTGTTACCGTTTCTGATCTTCTCGATAGCTCTTGCAGGAATCTTTCCCAATCTTGAATCTTCCAGCGTGCCCGCCCTGGAAAAGATCCGAGCAGCTCGTGCTGAGAAGGGCGAGCCTATGGACACCAGAGCAGAAATCGAGGAGAGTATCCTGATTATGCAGAGCCAGTGTCCGCGGCTAGCGGGCGTGGGCACCGAGTTGGTGCGCGTCGCCTTCCAGATCCACAGCGTCTTCTGGCCTGAGGACTCCGCGCCGACAACGATCTCTGGGCTTGCCTTGAAGCTGCAGCGCGTGAAGGCTGAACTGAAGAAGTGGCGCGCCTCGGGAGCTCGGGCAGGTGCGGACATGATGCTGCTCTTCGTCACCACTTGGTACGAGAACCTGAATATGCAGATCATCCGCGAGATGCGCCAAGACTCCAAGTGGGAGAAGGACCCCGACTGCGTGGCTATTCGCCAGGTGATTGCTCACGAGATCGCTCAGTACGCCGACACAGCTACCTTCATCGACGGCCTCACCGAGCCCGACACCGAGGTGGACGAGGGCGAGGAGGAGGATGAAGACGAGGAGACGGACACCGACGAGCCGTACCTGAGCTACTTCGACTCTCCAGCTGCCAAGGACGGGAAGGGGAAGGCCGCGGTCATCGCGGGTAGCGATGATGAGGACGAGAACGTGGAGATGTCGATCGACACCTCCGCGCTCGAGTTCGGCACCTCGTCAGGAGCTGCCCTCGACGACACCGTCAACCTTCGCGCCCAAGCCAGCGGCTCCACCTCCGCGACAACGCCCGTCTCGGTGGCCACGGCCACTTCAGACCAGGTAGCCACCGAGCCCAACGCCGAGGACGCGGCAGCGAAGTCTGTTGACGCCAGCCTGGAAACGGACACGACCAAGGCCACTGCTGAAGAGGAGGCAGCCAAGGCTAGCACCGAGAACACCGCCTCAACCTGAATTTACCCTGCAGCTTTATTTCTCAAACATTTATCAGATCCCCGGGATGCCGGGTGCAAATGTATCAGACTATTTTATTCCGTTGCTACTCATTTTTATTCCCACTTGTTATCTTCAACTTAATCAATTTGTTCAGCCTGGGCTTGATGCCGAGTTGCGTTATCATGCGAGTCCCCGAGTTGCATTTCTTATTCACTCTCTCTTTTCGTCTCAGCTCTACCCGCAACTTGTTGCTTTTTTGGTATTCGAGTCACAAGAGTTAAAGAGTAGAGCTGCAAATACTTAGCCGCTTAGAAACAATCATAGTAACGCAACCCACCACTTAGCCGAAAAGATAAGACACAGAACAGTAATAAAAGCACCCTACTCGGTTCCTGCACTCTTCAATTCCTTAGTAATTTTTCTTGTGCTCATGGACCTTTTGCTTGTTCTCTTGCTTGCCATGAAGCCGGGTTTCGGACAGCAGCAAAGTCGAAGAGTTGGCATATAGGTTTAAACACAGTACTCAATGTAATTTTGAATTTTGAAGTAGAGCAACCGAATAGGCAAAAGGTAAAGTCGAGTAGAAACACTTAGAGCAAGTTTGGACGAGGGCAGTCCCCGAGTTCAATTTCAGATTGCAGAATAGAATTTCAACTCGGATAAGAGGGTACATACACATCTTTGCTCACGAATGAAAACGACGGAGTAGAGCTACATTCCAAGGGCGCTTGGTTTCCTCTCCAGCTTTATCTGCCCTATTCGCCTGTGGTGGGCGCGCATCTATAAGATAGTAAGCATCTTTGTGCAGCGCTTTGCTCACAATGAAGGGCCCTTCCCATGGAGGAGACAACTTGTGCATCCCGGCTGTGCGCTGCACAAGCCTAAGGACCAAGTCTCCTTCTCAGAAAACCCTTGGGTTCACCTTTCGGCTATGATAACGCCGCAGGTTTTGCTGGTAGATAGCCGAACGTGACAGAGTCAGCTCTCTTGCTTCTTCAAGCAGGTCAACGTCGTCTTCTCGAGCTTCTCTCGCCTCCACCTCAGTGTAGAGGGTTACTCGGGGGGAGTCATGCTCTAGGTCTATTGGCAACACGGCCTCAGCCCCGTATACCAAGAAGAATGGCGTGTAGCCGGTTGACCGGTTAGGGGTAGTCCTTAGACTCCACAACACCGCTGGCAACTCGTCTAGCCAACACCCAGGTGTTTTCAGCAGTGGCTCCATCAGCCTTGGCTTTATACCTGCCAGTACCATGCCGTTTGCTCTTTCAACTTGCCCATTAGAAGCGGGATGCGCGACTGACGCAACGTCTAGTCTGATATGCTTATCTCTGCAGAACCGCACCATTGCTCCCTCAGCAAAATTTGTGCCGTTGTCGGTGATGATGCTGTGCGGGTAGCCATATCTCAGGATCACATCCTTCACGAACTTCACAGCTGTGGCCCCATCGCACCTCCGAATAGGCTTCACCTCGATCCACTTGGTGAATTTGTCCACCATGACCAAGATGTGAGTCATGTTGCCTCTAGCCGGCTGGAAGGGTCCGACCATGTCCAAACACCAAACAGCAAATGGCCAAGTGATAGGAATGGTTTTCAGCTCGGAAGCAGGCATGTGAATCTTACTCGCGAACATCTGGCAGCCATTGCACTTCCTCACGATAGCTTCGGCTTGCTGCATAGCTGTGAGCCAGTAGAAGCCATGCCGAAAAGCTTTCTTGACCAATGCCCGAGAAGAGGCGTGGTGCCCGCATTCCCCTTGGTGTATCTCTACCAGAATTTCTTCTCCTTCTGCTGGGTCCACACAACGTTGCAGCACGCCAGTGGCACTTCTCTTATGCAGCACATCTCGGACTATAGTGTAGCCCTTGGATCTTCTCTGAATCTGTCTTGCAGCCACCTCATCTTCTGGCAGAGTGCCGTCCCTTAGAAAGCATAATATGGGCATAGCCCAACTCGGTGTCTCCCGTGTGGGAAACACTGGTTCGTCCACTTCCATTGGGACAGGTACCTCTGGTTGCTCTTTAGGGATGGGAGCACTTCTCTGAAGCCCAGACCGATTAGCAAGGACTTCCTCAATGAATGCGACAGTCCCCGGGTTAAGGACAGCAGTCCCTGAGTAAGGAGTGGCAGTCCCCGAGTAAGGAGTGGCAGTCCCCGAGTAAGGAGTGGCAGTCCCCGAGTAAGGAGTGGCAGTCCCCGAGTAAGGAATGGCAGTCCCCGAGTAAGGAATGACAGTCCCCGAGTAAGGAATGGCAGTCCCCGAGTAAGGAATGGCAGTCCCCGGGTTTCCTGTAGCATTCTCCCAGTCAATCTCCATGGGATCAGATTCCTCACTTGGCAGAGAAGGAACAAATATGGACTCTGAGTTGGGAGAAGGCTTGATGGATGGCTTCCTCAAGTGCTCCAAGGCAACTCCCGCCGGGATGGATTGCCGAGAAGATCCCAACTTGGATAGCTCGTCTGCTGCTTCGTTTTCTGCTCGGTGAATGTGCTAGAACTCACAGCCTTCGAAGAACCCAGTCGTAGACTGCACCAGGAAGCGATATGATGCCATGTTGGCATCTAGAGCATCCCATGTACCAGAGACTTGCTGCACCACCAGATCTGAATCGCCATAGCATATAATGCGCTGCACGCCAACCTCCTTGGCTACTCGCAAGCCATGCACCACTGCCTCGTACTCTGCTACGTTGTTGGACGCCTTGAAGTGGATCTGCAGCACATACTTGAGTTGATCTCGCTTTGGTGACGTAAGCACTATGCCAGCACCAAGGCCTTCCTTCACCTTCGAGCCATCAAAGTGCATCTTCCAGTAATTAGAAACTGGCGCAGGAGGTTCATACTGCACCTCGGCCCAATCCACCAGGAATTCTGCCAGAATCTGAGACTTGATGGCATCTCTTCTCGCGTACGCGGGTGCATACGCGGCGAGCTCGATTGCCCACTTGGCTACTCTGCCACTCGCCTCCTTGTTGCCCATGATATCCGAGATGGGGGCAGAGCTCACAACCGTGATAGGATGCTCTTGGAAGTAATGCTTTAGCTTCTTGGCGCCCAGGTACACGCCGTAGGTCATCTTCTGGTAATGCGGGTAGTTTTGCTTGGAGCTGGACAGCACTTCACTGAGATAGTACACTGGGCGCTGCACACTCTTGCCTTCTTCTTCTCGTTCCACCACAATCACCACACTGACTACTCGGTTAGTCGCAGCAATGTACAGCAGCATTGGCTCCTTGGGTAGCAGACTAGCCAAGATGGGAGCGCTAGCCAGCATTGCTTTCAGCTCGTTGAATGCCACATCCGCTTGCGGAGTCCAGACAAACTTGTCACTTTTCTTCATCAATTGGTACAGAGGCAGTGCCTTCTCGCCCATTCGGCCCAGAAAACGGCTCAGAGATGCCAAGCAACCAGTGAATTTCTGCACGTCCTTCAAGGATCTCGGCAAAGACATGCTCTCAATAGCTTTTATCTTTGAAGGATTGGCTTCAATGCCCCGACTAGACACCAGGAAGCCGAGTAGCTTTCCAGCCGGGACACCAAAGGTGCACTTACTCGGATTCAGCTTCATTTTGTACTTGCGTAGGTTAGCAAAGGTTTCCTCCAGGTCGGCAAGCAGAGTATGTGTTTTATTCGTTTTGATGACAATGTCATCTACGTACACCTGCACATTCTTGCCGAGCTGGTCGTGCAAGCATTTCTGCATGCATCTCTGATAGGTTGCACCCGCATTCCTCAAGCCAAAACACATGACACGATAGCAATAAGCCCCGTACGGGGTAATGAAAGCAGTCTTTATTTGATCAGCAGGATTGAGTGCAATCTGGTGAAAACCAGAGTAGGCATCTATGAAAGACAACAGTTCACAACCAGCAGTGGAATCGATCACCTGATCGATGCGAGGTAGCGGGAAGGGATCCTTGGGGCATGCCTTGTTCAAGTCGGTGTAGTCGACACACATGCGCCATGCAGTGGCAGCCTTGGGATCCTCCTTCTTCTTCTCGACCATGACCGGGTTGGCTAGCCAATCCGGATGCAGCACCTCCATGATGAAATTGCTTATCAGTAGCTTGGTGATCTGGTCACCAATGGCCTTCCTTCTCTCATCTCCGAAGCGGCGCATAGCCTGCTTCACTGGCTTGGCGTCAGGACGCACATGTAATGAGTGCTCAACCAACTCCCTCGGGACTCCTGGTAGATCTTCATTAGACCAGGCGAATACATCCCGATTCTCACGGAGGAAGTGGATGAGCTCGCTTTCCTATTTCTCCGCCAACCCGGAGCCAATGATGGCTACGCGGTCGGGGAACTCGGGGTCGACCTGGACCTTCTTGGTCTCCTGAGATGCCTGGAATGCGGTCCCGTGTTGGGTACTCGGCACGCCTTGCGCGCCAGCTTGTGCGGATTGCGCCATGGCCACCACCTCATACATCTTCTTCTTCTCGGCAGCAATCACCATCGACTCCGCCAACTGGGAACCAGCAGAGGCACACTCCATGGACTTCTTGTAATCACCAGAGATAGTAATTATGCCGTTGGGACCAGGGATCTTCATCTTCAGATATGCCACATGAGTAGAGGCCATGAACTTGCTCAGAGCAGGCCTGCCGAGTAGAGCATGGTAAGGACTCTGATGATCAACCACCTCGAACTGCAGGCGCTCTGTGCGGCAGTTCTCCCTGGTGCCGAATAGCACATCTATCCACACTCGGCCAATCGGGTTGCACGAGATCTCGGGCACAATGCCATGGAAAGTGGTCTTGCTGGCAGCATCATGTTCTCGGCCAGGCCAAGCTTCTCAAGCGTGTCTTTGTACACGATGTTGATGCTGCTGCCGTTGTCGATTAGCTCCTTGCTGAACCTCACATTCTTCTCGGGACCCAGGAAGGTAGGATCCAGCACCAAGGCATAGCTACCCGGGTTGGGCATCACCTTGGGGTGATCTACTCGGGACCACCTGATCTCCTGGTCACACCAATACATGTAGTGAGGGACAGCAGTGTCGTGGGATAATCACGGCAGACGTTAACGGGGGTAACTGATCTTGGGGCAAGACGACACAGGCGTTTGGGAGAGGGTTTAGCTCAGAGGAAAACATGGTGTAATTCGATCTGGTAGCCGGCAATCAAAGTCGCCGAGTCTCCGATCTTGATATAACAACTCAAATCTGGATTACACTAGATGCTCGATATCAAGCGATACTGCTAGGGTTCTTAGATCTCTGCCTAAACTAGACCTGGGGGTCGGTTTATAAAGCACCCGTACCCCCTGGCTTATTCTCCAAGGCGCATCCTGGATCCTACCCGGACACGGCGCACAAACCCTAACTTTCTTCTACCATAACCCACAATCCGGGTTACTGGGCCTACAAGCTTGGGCCTTCACAGGTTTCCTTATCCTTAGCCGGATCCTGCACAGCGTCCTTTGGACCGGGTTACTCCTTGGAGTTTGTCCTACCGGGTTATCATTCCCCCATCAGTAGTCCCCAGAATAGCCTGGGCTTCATGGATCCTTCCTTGAAGCGCTCGCTATTCCCTGCAACTGATACTTGCGTTCCTTGCTACTTACAGGCACAGATAACCCGGTCTGATGAAACTTTACTTAAGACCGAACAACTTCTTCTTGCCGAGATAAAACGAAGGGAAACCCTTGAGGATGACATGAAAACTTTGAAGAAGGATGTTTCCAAATACAAGAAAAAGTGCAACCGCTCAGACCGCACTGAAGAAACTATCGGACCAAGTCGCCGATACTTATCAGATCTTGCTTAGTAAGTTTTTGCTGCCGATTGGCTTCATGTCTTTGCTTTATTATATCATACTCGGGATTACTGATACGTTCTCTCTTTTGTTACAACTGTAGGTGCCAACCTTGTGGCCCCAGAGGAGGATGCCATTGTCAAGGCTAGAACCCTAAAGACCGTGCTCCGGACTTTCTTTGCCGGCACAAAATTTATACTGGATGCCGTGAAGTGGCCTACGGAAGTATATCCGGGTGAAGAAAATCTAATTCAAGCCTGCTCCACTGTGCCTGGCTGGATTGAAATCTGGAAACGCTCGTCATGCCGGATTGGAATGACCCGGGCTTTCACCCTGGCCAAGGCTTTCTTTCCGAAGCTTGACCCGGCAAAGGTAATATCCGGGTTTCCCGAATTCAAGGCGGACGGTTCCAAATTTACACCCAAGGATTTCAAAGCCATACAAGCCGCAGTGCGCCCCTCGGCTACCACTTTGGCCGATAGTTTGGATCTAAACACGATTATGAGTGCATACGACGCTGATGGCAAAGTTGTTACGGAGGAAGCACCCCCGCCCTTTGATATCTTGGAGAAGTGGGCTTCTAACTCGGCCAGGAAGAGGGAGGCGACTGCGAAGAGAGAGGCCGAGTTAGGATCAGGTCCGTCTGCCTCTACACCAGCCGTCCCTCCACCTGTCCGCCCTGGTGCAGTGAGTCCGGGTAAGGGTGCCGGGAAGGCTAAGCAGCAAGCCCAGGACCCAGACCCGGAAGACCGTACTCAGGAGGCCGAATAGGGCAGTACTATCATAATACCTTGTTTACGTGATGCTTTGTATTCAAACTATTATGCTTTTGATGGTGCGCCTGTGCACCCCTGATACTGATGTCGTAACTTGTAACGTACTTTTAGTCCGTGATATATTTTGCGGCTTTCCTGGCCTTTTGATAACCGTATTGCTTGTCTATTCTTTGAGCTTTTTCTCAATACCCGACTCTCTATTTTGGCTCCCTTCGTAAGACTCGGTTTTCCGAATACCAGAGGCTTTGATAAATGGACTTTTTCTTTAAGTCCCCAAGACTCGGATGGTGAGGTCTTTCGAACTTCGATAGCCAAGTAGTTTGTTTCTGTTTCGAAGTCCCCAGTCCCCATGACCCAAAGTCCGAGTCATGGGGGTGTGGCCTTTCTCAGAGAACAAACTGTTTTTTACCGAGTCGCAAGCCTAAAGCCATTCCGTGTAGGTACTGAAGTTATGCTTGATAGTTGTTGAGTTTCCGGCTATTAGCCTTGTACTCTCCATAAACTTGTGGTTTAGATGACCCTTTTGACTATCTTGTACTGTAAGCCAGCTTTCGCGTGGATACCATGTTGTTACATCCATACGAGAACAGGGTCAGGCAAGTCCCATTGGGCTTCATGGCTGATTGTAATCGTAAGCGAACGAATCATGCCACTTTAGTGCGAGTCACATCGAGCTTAAGTAAGAAAAGTCAAGAAAATTTGGCTCCTTTGTCCAGTTATAAGATTGCAGCCGTACTCGTTTGCGAATAATCGGCCCTTATAACTTATAGGCATCAAGGCCGGGTCTTTCGGGTTTGTGGCTGGGCTACTTGAGCAACCAGCCCCCGGGACCTATATATACTCAACGTTCTTAATGATACTGAAATACTGATGTCACATGGATACTACTTACTTGTAACCAGGCTGTAACGAAATAAGATTTGATAACCATCTCTTTATTGATGCGAGAAAGTTTGGATCAACAGGCCGCCTCATTAAAAACCTTCCAGTCCCCTTAGGTACCCTGGGTAGGAAAAGAGCGCGTCTGAAACCTGCTGCCCGTTACATTGTTTAATTCTTCATGGGGACCGGTCCCGGACTGGCGTGACCGACGCACATTCTCCACATGTTGGACTTTTTCATGATGAGTACCGGGTTTACTAGCCGACCCGGGTGAGGTGTTTCCATGACACGGCTGGTTGTGAGCGGCCGTGCAGTTTCTTCCTTTATAGCGGATTGCTTGGAGGAGTCATCCTCGATAAAAGCCACCATTTTAGCATCTTGTGCTACTTTGGATTTTGCTCTTTCGCCTTCAGTACTCGGCCTTTTTGATGTGGTTCTATCCTCCGGGTCTGCTTGAGACCGGTAATGCTTGAGTTCTTCTTTTCTACAGGCCTGCTCGGCCATTGCTGCGTCTCCTTCGTCGCATTCAGCTGCTATGTCTCGATTTCCATGTATGGTAATGGTCTTCTTGGGACCCGGGAATTTTAGCTGTAGATACACGTAACACGGCCTAGCCATGAATTTGGCGTAAGCCGGCCTTCCAAATAACGCGTGATAAGGGCTGCGCAATTTGACTACCTCAAAGGTAAGCCACTCAACTCGATAATTATCCTTTGACTCCCCAAAGGCTACCTCCAATGCGATTTTTCCCTCGGGGCACGCTGAATGACCCGGCACTATCCCATGAAAAACCGTTGAGCTTTTTTGTAGCTGAGACTCCTTGAGGCCCATGCGTAGGAAGGTTTCCCAATACAGTATATTGATGCTGCTTCCACCATCCATCAAAACCTTTTTCAGCTCATACCCATTGACTTGCGGTGCGACTACTAATGCCAAGACTCCCGGGTGCTCCACTCTTTCTGGGTGATCCCTTCTGCTCCATGTTACCTCCTGTTCTGACCATCTCAAGTATCTCGGGACAGCTGACGAAACTGAGTTGACCGCTTGCTTCAATATCTTTTTGTCCTTGTTAGAGCCTCCTGTGGCATGCACATGATATTGACCCAGATGTTTGGGGTTAGCCTGGAAACCTCCTGCCCCCCCTTGGTTATTACCTTGATTCCCAGCCGTCGGGTTACCAGCTGGGGGTGGGCCGTTGCCCGGGTTTCCCCTGGACCCGGTCCTCCTCCCCGTCCTGCACCTCGCATAGCTCTGTTCACTTCCTCATTTTTCCATCTTTGTAAGTCGGCGCACTGTTCCAGGGAGTGGTTAGCTGGCCTGCCGTTCCTGCTGTGCTTCGGGCATGCCATCCTGAATATGTCCCAATTGTTACCCGGCCTTGGCGGTCCTTGATAATTTCCTCCATTGTGATTACCTCCGTTGAAATTTCCTTCTGCTCTGGCTTCTGTGTTGGCGACAAACTCGGAGCCTCCTTCAAACGGGCGCTTGTTCTGGCTATTTCCGTTATTACCTGGTGCTGATCCATTGCCGGTTCTTCCGTTATTACTTGTGTTTGCTTTTACCTTCTTGTCATCAACTTCCTCTTCTGTAGTATCTGTCGCAGCGTGTTTGTTGCACGCATCCATCAATTCTCCCATTGTAACTTCCGACGCATTTCGACTAGACTTCATGCGAGTTAACTTTTGCACTAAAGGTATGTACTTGCATGTTTTTGCCATGGCCTGTAGTGCATCCTTGGGCTGAATATCGGTGGACGAGTGAAGTATTTCCATAACCCGGCGCACCCAACTGCGCGCCGATTCTCCCTTCTTCTGGACGCACCGCTCTAGGTCATCAATAGTGAACAATTTCCTGCACGTCCCATGAAAGTGCTTGACAAACGCGGTCTTCAATTCCTCCCAGGACTTGATCGATCCTTCCGGCAAATTGGTGAACCACAACTTTGCTGCTCCTTCTGACATCATCAAGTACATGAACTTGGCTTGGAGATTCTCGGATGCGTTGCGAATCGACATTGCCATCTCATAACTACTTAGCCATGTTTCTGGATCCATAGTTGGCTCATAATTCACTACTTTCCCTGGCTCTTTGAATTTTTCCGGGTAAGGTTCAGCTCTGATATTGTCCGAGAGACACTTGGGTCCCGCAAGAACGGTTGAGGCCGGCCTTGCTCTAGAAACGTGTGATACCGCGGGGGGGCGCGGCTGGGCGCGATGCTGCGGGAAGTCCATGCGCTGCAGACCCGGCCGCGGCCCTCCGGGCTCTGGAACTGTCTACGACAGCCTGTGCTGCTGATGCTGCCTGAACGCGGGGAGGAGGCGGCATTTGCTGCTGCTCTTCCCTCCGCCGTGCTGAACTTGTTTGAATATTCCCTTGCTGTTGACTGACGTATGGCGTCCCGTGCATACCGCTTCTATGATCCGGATAATTGGCTTGCTGTGCCACCGCAGTGTGCAACAGATCGATGGCTTGCCGAGTCTTCTCTGCATGGGGCGACTCTCCCACAGGGATTTGATTGAACGCAAGTGTCGCCGCATACACATTGTCCATGGGGTTATTGTAGTGACCGGCTGGTGTGCGGAATCGTGATGGTGGCGGTGGTGGTAGATCGTTGCCGGTTGTGACTCTAGTCTGTGGTGGGGGTAACCCGGTCCGTTCATTTGCCAGATGTGTCGCTGCTGTCGCCGGTTGGGGTGCGGTTCCCTGGTTCACCACTGGTATCGGCTGATCCTGAGGTGTGACAAATAAATTAGCCGGATTAATAACCCCGCCTGTTGCTGGTAACCTGGTTTGATGCCTTTGATGTACTCTAGACGTTTCCTCTTGGAGCCGAGTTTCCAGCGCATCCAGCTCACGCTGCCGCGTGGCCATCCCTTGCCTTTCTGCCTCTACCTGCCTTCTTTGCTGTTCCAGCGCACGACGAGCCACATCCAGATCCCTGACACGTTCCGCTGCGTTTTCCGGAGTGATAACCGTTGCAAGAACCGTGGGGTCTAGAATCAGATTATTATCGAATAGGGCCGGGTGGCGCGGGTTCGAAGGACCCGCCCTTGGTGTCCGGTTTCCCAGGAATCCGAACATGTTTGCATGCAACTCCTCATCTGCTGCACGGCTGGTTACTGATGCCGACTCCCCATCAACCCGGGCCAAAACCGGGTCTCCGTTAGCCGCCCCGACTGATGCCGCGGTTGCGTTTCCTTGGTTGAGATTGGCCGCGGGAGCCGCATAGACTGCAACTCGGCGTACGATACCTGGTGTAAATTCATGCTGTTCTTCCTCGCCGTTCTCCTCCTCATACCGGTTTTCCAGCAGATCCAGGATAGACCCGGTATCATCTTCTCTTTCGACCCGGTCGCGCGGGGTCCATGCCGGCTCCTCCGGCTGTTTCCACTCCGCGATGGGTTCTTCTGCCGGATGTGTAGTTCCAATCGATTCTTCATCATCTGATCGGATAGAAGTGGCTTCTCCTGGCACAGAATCAGATCCAATATTGTCAGGGATCGAATTGGAAGTACATACCATACCAATGAAGACGCTGATCTGGCCGATTGTCACGACGGATCCGGATTCGAGGTGATCCGACTCTGGCCCCCAGCCGGAATCGTCCACCATCTTTTCTCCTTTGCGGTCGATGTAGATTTCGCCGACGACAAGATTCCCCATGCTCTTCCGAGCTTCTCCCGTGATGTAAACACCTTTGGACGCAGGCCCCACGGTGGGCGCCAACTGTCGTGGGATAATCACGGCAGACGTTACCGGGGGTAACTGATCTTGGGGCAAGACGACACAGGCGTTTGGGAGAGGGTTTAGCTCAGAGGAAAACATGGTGTAATTCGATCTGGTAGCCGGCAATCAAAGTCGCCGAGTCTCCGATCTTGATATAACAACTCAAATCTGGATTACACTAGATGCTCGATATCAAGCGATACTGCTAGGGTTCTTAGATCTCTGCCTAAACTAGACCTGGGGGTCGGTTTATAAAGCACCCGTACCCCCTGGCTTATTCTCCAAGGCGCATCCTGGATCCTACCCGGACACGGCGCACAAACCCTAACTTTCTTCTACCATAACCCACAATCCGGGTTACTGGGCCTACAAGCTTGGGCCTTCACAGGTTTCCTTATCCTTAGCCGGATCCTGCACAGCGTCCTTTGGGCCGGGTTACTCCTTGGAGTTTGGCCTACCGGGTTATCATTCCCCCATCAAGCAGGAATCACTGCATTGACCTCCATGGCACGCCTGTGCTGTGATTGCTTGTCGACTGGCTCAGAAGTGAAGATCATGTAGCTCTCGTGGTGCTCTTGGTACTGGTTGGAGCCTCCGCCCCCATTGTTACCGTTGTTGTTGTTGCCCTGGTAGTTGTTGTTGCCTCTGTTGTTGTTGCGGTTGTAGTTGTTGTTGTTGTTGCGGTAGCTCTCATTGTTGAAGTGACGGTTGGCTCCTAAAGCCACCTGGTTCACATTCTCTCTTCTCGGGTACACTGGCGGCCGAGCTGCGGGTGCGCGAGTAGGCTGCACATTGGCATTGGCCGCTGGCAGAGGAGGAGGAGGAGGCAAGCCATCATTCTTGATCACATCCCACCACTCGCACTGCCGAGTAGTGTGGTTAGCAGGCCTCGAGGGGTGGTGAGTGTGAAAACTGCATGGGCCATCCTTCATGTCGTCAAAGACGAACTTCCTCGGCTGCTCGGAGTTGCCGCTTCCCGACTGCGCAGTACGGAATGGTTTCTTGTTGCCTTGGCCCTGGTTCTGGTTCTGCCCGTAGGCTCCAGCAGGTTTCTGCCTTTGGCTACCACCAGCTCCAACAGTCACTGCATTCACCTCTTCAGGGTCATACCGAGTATCTATCCGGTCACCCCTGCGCTTGTTGCGGAACTCGTTGCGCTTGCTATTGCTGAAGTTTCTTCTCGGCTCAGAGGAGTCCATCAGGGGCTGAGTAGGATCACCGAGTGCGTACTGATCCGCAATCTTGATGGTCTCTGCCAGAGTGTTTGGCATCTCCCTCTGCAATCTCTGCCACAACATGCTGCCGTGTCTGCATCCCTGCGCAAACCAAGTGATGGCCTGGGCCTCGTTCACACCTTCACAGGTGTTCCTCAATGTGCTCCACCGAGTAAGGTACTCGCGGTCTGTCCCGTCTTCTCGCTGCCTGCAAGCGGACAGCTGCTGTGGCCTATTCGGCCTCTTGTAGGTGCTGGTGAAGTTGCTGATGAAGGCGTCCGAGAAGTCCAGCCAGCAACTGATGTTGTTCTTGGGCAAGTTGTTGAGCCAAGTGCGACCTGGACCCTCTAGCATCTGCGGAACATAGCGCACCGCCCATCTTCTGTTGCCGTTCGCAATATGGACCGCGGTGACATAGTCATTGAGCCAATCTTCCGGCTTGGTGCTGTCATTGTAGCTCTTGGTGCCCCTTGCAAGCTGGAAGTTCTTCACGGACGGCTCGTTCATGATGCGCGGGCCAAAGCACTCGGGGCCAGGAGGACCCGTGTTCTCCAACCGAGCTGACAAGTTGATCCGGTCCAGCTGATGCCTCGCATCTCCAGGCGCCAATACGCGCTCGCCAACACGGTCCTGAATATCATAGCCAGCCATCTCCATGGCCGAGTAGCCGTCATCATATTTGTCCACCTGCACAGCCGCAGGCTGCTCCACCGGGTTGGCGACTGGCGCCACTGCGCGCGGCTGCTGCCTCTGCCGAGTATGCTGAGCGGTGGGACGCTGAGAAGGACCTGGGCGCGCTCCACCTCGGGCCTGGCTTTGAGCTTGATGGGCTTGAGAGCCTGCTCTTGCAGTGTTGTGTTCCTGCCCGGGCTGCTGCGGCACAGCAAGCTGTCTCGCGGCAGCAGCCGGGTCATACACCTGCATTTGCCTATCTCTGGCCGAACGTCCGCTGCGGCTCTTCTCGCGGCTGGGGTGCGGAGACGAGGCCTGATCGTTAGATCTAGCCGCGTGCGAGTGCACCACCTGCGAAGCTCCAGCACCCGGGTTGGCCTTCCGGAACTCCTCATTCTGCCTAGCAGCCTCCAACACCAACTCGTTGAGCCTTTCCTGCTGCCTAACGCGCGCGTCGCCCTCGAGACGAGGCAACTCGGCGGCCACAGCCTCTGCAGCTCTAAGTGTCTTGGCAGGTGTGCTGTATCTAGGCCTAGTGGAGGTGTTTGCGGTGGCGGACTGAGCAGGAACCTCTACAACTGTCGCCATCTCGGCACCAAGATTGCGCCGCGTGGCGCCTACTCTGCTAGCTCTCCTTGTGACTGGCGTGAAACCATGAGCCTTGTTGTACTCAAGCTGGTCTAGGCTCAACTCAAGCCTAACCTTGTCCAACTCCGCCTGCTCGGCGAGCAGCTCCAGGCGTTGCCGCTCGAGCTGCTCCTTCATGCTCAGGAGCTCGAGGTCGGTGGGGGTTGGCATACCATTCCGTCCAGCCGACGCGGGAATAGTCGGAGTGGTGGAGGGAGGGAGGTTACACTCCTTCTCGTAAGGCCTGTGAGTCCTGCCACCAGCGCTCGGTGCAGCAAGATCCTCGACGACAGCCGCGGCGCCAGTAGCAGCTGCGCCAGCGTTTGCCGCCAAGCCGGTCACCATCACCTCAGCGCGGTCCGCAGAGCGGCACGCGGGCCTTCCGCGAGCAGCGATCACCGCAGGAGGGTCCTCCGCGTCATGCACCAACTCGGGGTAGACGCGGTTGGCGATGGTGGCGACGTAGACGAGGTGAGAGCCGAAGGAGATCACCGAGCCGCCCTCCGGCATGGCCCTGCCGCCGAAATCGCCGGCGTTGTCGGTGACGAAGTCGAAGGAGCCGAATCTGTGGAAAGGCCACAGACTACGCGCTCCGCTGAAGAAGATCCCGTCCGAACAGAAACTCCAGCCAGCGCCGCTGGTTGCCCCACGGTGGGCGCCAACTATCGTGGTGGTGTCACGGCAGATGCCATAGGATGGCTAAAGATGTGGGAACGATGGACGCTGGAGGTGCTCGGGGAGGGATCACGCGACGAGTAGCCACGTGAGGTAAGAACTAAGCACTGCAAACAACACGATTTACCCAGGTTCAGGGCCCTCGTGAGGAGGTAAAACCCCTACTCCTGCCTTTCTCTATGTATTCTGGTGTCTCACCGAGTAGCCACAGTACAATGTCCTTGCTACCGAGTAGCCACTCTTCTCTCTACGTGATGAACTAGGTCAAGAATCTAGGGTTTCCTTGTGTCCCAGCATGCGATCCTCACGCAGGAGGCGGCGGGGAACCTTATATACACGGTGCCCAGCCAGGTACGTCCAAACATGGACAAGTGTCGACATAGTGTGCACATCGTCCTTCCTCCGAGTTCCCGCTGACAGCTTTGGTTCCTAATCTTGGCTGCATCCGGAAAGTCGTTGGGCAAAACCAAGGGGACAGTCTGGTATCACTGTGCCAAACACAGAGTAGGGCCCCCTTATCCTGCGACCGCCTGCTTCCAGACTGTCGCTGTCAGGCAGACCGGTCCCAGATGAACAGTAGTTCGAATAGTGCCAAGTACGGACCCAGGATACGCGGGATCCTGTGTCAGAACGGCTCCTTTGACTTCTGGCCCGAGTAAATTCCCGCCAATCTTACTCGGACCAGCTCTTCTACTCGAACGGACATAACTCTCTTGATATCTCCTTCTGGTAATCTTTTCGTAAGACCGAGTAGCAGTCGACCGGGTAGCAAGTACCGGGTAGGCGGCTACTCGACAAAACTTCCCTTCTGACTGTTGCCTTTACCACTTGCCTTTACCCTACTCGGGGGTAACCCCCCGACACTTCACCTATAGCATGCCTCGCCATTCCCACTCTATAATTAGATCCTTCTGGTCCTCTGACAGAAGAGCATTCAGCTTTACAAGCCTTGCAGGCGACGAGCGGTTCCTACCAAGCTACTACATAAAAAATTAAAAAAAAGTTAGCATGGAGGAAAAACCAAAACTCGTTGTAAGATTTTTTTTTTAAAAGGGAATCAGATTTCCTAATATGAATTTGATCTAACCGCTTGGACCTGCTTCCTTACGCGGGGACGCTTTACTGCTTCGGTAATTGAACTTTTCCTCCCTGCAACTTCAGCGGTAGGATTTGAGCTTGTGCTAGGCTTCCCCGCAGCTGCACCTGTGGGGTTTGCGCTTGCACTTGGTTTCCCTGCGACTCCGGCAGCCGCGTAAGCGCTTGCACTCGGCTTTCCCGCAACTCTGACAGTGGCGTTTGCGGCCTGCATAAAAAAAAGATGGAGCTGAGCAGAATAAAAAGTTGTGCTAGGAGACAAAATATAAAGTACAAAAAATACAAAAAACCTGCTGCTCGTTAGTCTTGTTTCCATCTGTGCCCTTCCCTGTAGCGACGGGTTCGGGTAGGCGCAGGCTGTGTTTCGTCATGGTTACTGCATCCATACCCTAACGCGCACAAAAAGAAAAGATTTTAGGAGAGGAAAAAAGATAAAAAAGAAAGGGGGAGTAATGATGCTCTGCGACTAGCGTGTCGTTTTACTTGCCTACTTGGACTATTTGGGGTTCTGCAAAAAATAGCAAACTACATACACTTTAGACCTAAAAATGCCACCGTGACTTGGTAAACATGCCCTTCAACTTGTGTTAAAATTGCTACGCTTTAATACACGACAGTCCAAAAAAATGCTTAGTTTACCGCGTGAGGAAAACCCAAACAAAAACAAGAAAAAGGAGTTTAATGATGCCCTGCAAAATATTACGCTGTATCATGTCCAAAAAATGGTGTACTCAAGTTGTGTACTCAACTCAACAAAAAAATAACTAACAAAAACTCTACTAAAAATGTGAATATTGATTAAACACTGCAACAAGATTTAAAAACTTTGGTAGCGATGAGCGATAAAACCTTAATTAAAAATAATCTGCAACATAGTTGAAGTGAATGAGTCAACTTAGCTAAAAATTGACTAGCAACTCTACAAAATTGACTAGCAACTTAGCTAAACTTAACTATGACATGGATATTGTAACAAAAAAAGACTGAATCAACAGTGATTGGTGAAAAACAAAACAGAATATCAGCATATTAAAATGCCACAGATAGTCAACTCGAACTAAATTGCCTGACAGGTCTAGTATTTTTAGACTTAACTAGATATTGCAGCAATTTAAGTAAAAAAAAACTCCCCCTCCATCGTGCTCTGCAAAAATTTCAGTACAAAAACTACATGTTGTGCACTTACTTCCTCCCACCCTGCAACTTAATTTATGACCATTTTTCAGATTTGGCACTGCAACTTATTGGGAAAATTCAGTGATCTTCAATTTATTATGGTCTACAACTTACACAAAAGGCAGTACCGTGGATTTCTAAAAGCCACGGCGCCAAGCAAAACTAAAGTTCCCCCTGACAATGCCACTGAATCGTGCCATAGATTTGCGCCAGATTTGGGCGCTGAAAGATTTCCCAGTTTGATTTAGGGGGGGGGGGGGGGGGGAGGTGATGATTTGGGGTTGGGGGGGAGGGAGGGGGCGGTTCCTGCGATATTACCTGTGGGCTCGTCGTAGTTTGAAATCGGAAGGTGCGCTCACCGAAGCTGCCCTCCTCTTTCCACCAACCGCCGCGCTAAGACGCCTCTCCTGAGTAGAATCAGGCCCTCGGATCCCTGCCCCCTCCTCCACGCTCCGTACCCCCAGAGGCACGCCTCGGGTCTTCCTCGTCCAGCACTGACCACCGAGCCTCCCCTTCCTTCCACATCTACGCTGTCAACCGTCGCCAACGGAACGCGCCGCCGCGTCGTCCAGCTACTTGTGACACACTGGCCCCTCGCTCAGGAATCCGTACTCATTGCCGGGAGGATTGCCGCCGTCGTTCGTCGATTTAGCTCAGCTTTGGGTTTCGTCATCGACGAACCCTAGACGAAATGGGGGTGGAATCGCACGACGAGCGCTAGAAAGTAGAGGAAAAGGAACGAGCTGTTCGGTCAGGTGGGTTTTGGTCGGGGTTCAGGTGGGGTGCGGTCGCATCAGTTGTGGGACGGTCGGCTATCGGGCCAGCGCGGGGCCATCGGACGGCTCGCAAGCGTTTGCTCGCGACGACAAGCCAGCATGTGATCATTTTTAATCGTTTGGGTTTTTATTTACATTTAGAAATATGTTTTTTAGAAAGGGGTAGATGCCCCATTTTTTAGAAATACGAGCCAGCAAAATCATACTTAGATAGATCAGATTTTGCTGGCGTGCTGCGAGAACTCTCCTCACAACTACGGAGTACTACTCTGCTCGCCTTCATTGTTGCTCTCAATAAAACTTCTCTGCCCGCCTCCATTGCTCCTCTGCTCTGCTCCACTCTGAAGCTTTGCGCGCGCGAGGTGCTCCCATGGCGTCCTTGTTCACTGCTGCCGTGTCCCAGCTTCTACCAGTGCTCGGTGTACTTGTGGGAGTGGTATTTCTCGGCGACGGGATCACACTTCCGCAGGCACCGGCCTCCCTCCGTCAACCGACCCACTGCATCGCCGGCCTTTGGTACTATCAGCAGGTCTTCTTCCTGCAGCTCGTCAGCGGCTTCCTCCTCATCGCCGCAGCTCTATGCTTCGTCGATGTCAAATACAACGTCGACGCCGCCGGCGGATTGGAGTTCGTCGCTAGCAAGGAGCGGAAGAGGCTTCGGTTCATCCTGCTACATGCTGTTCTATGCACTTTGAGCACCATACTTCTCGCAGGAACCAACTACGTCGTCATCCTTCAAATCAAGTACGCCCTATGGAGCTGTCTGCCAGCATGGGTCAAGGGATGGGTTATTGCAATACTCTTTGTCGTCGTTTTCATTACTGCAAGGTTCCATTACCGTTTAGCCAATGTGGCGATCAATGAACTTTAAATCTGTTTCCTTTTTTTCTCTGCAAAAGCTTTTGTTACCATCTAGCTACGTGATCGTGTGACTATTGATGTTAAGACAGGGAAATAAATGGAGTTCTGTCTCGAGGTTGTGTATGCAACCGTTGTATATATCATTATACGTTTATTAAATTTTACTAGTAAACATGCCCGTGCGTTGCTACGGGCTTGATCAATTCTAAATTGTTTATAATTAATTATATTTTTTGGATTCTCATATATCTACATTGTATATACTTGCTTTCCTGATCATTCCCAAGCTCTTGTTGTAACATACTTACAACTAACAACCCTATATATATATATATATATATGAACAATAAAATAATAAAGAAGATCGTCTAGGGCCCTGCAAATATGCACACACAAAACCTTAGTTTATTTAAAAGAATTGCAGCCATATAAAAAAATATGCATCTTCAAGGGAATAGCTTGATGATTGAGAAGAAGAAACACACGTAATAATGAGATGTAAAGCATCCATGAGTCAAATTTTCAATAAGACGGAATGGACTGTTCGCTCGTTGGTAAATATCATGACGAACCCAATCATAGAGGAATGCAGACAGTTTGTATCTTTCAAACCTTGTCCATGATAGCCGCACCCTAGAACCATTTTGATATGAACAATTTCTCGCCTTCTAATAAATCTTCTGAACAAGGGAACCGCGTGCACATATGGGAGATTTAAAAATAAAAATTAAAAAAGTGCACATATGGGAAGCAATTAATCATATACACATGATGTCATTGATGTTCAAAAGCATGGCCCACCCATGTACCTTGATTCTGCCTGTAGATGCCATCAAGCACTTTGGCCGGATAACTCATGGATTTTCTCAATGCTCTAACCAAGAAGAACAAATAGAGCGGTGCAAAAGAGGGCACGAGAAATAGCGGGTGAGGATGTATAGCCAGAGTTGGTACACTGTATCAAAGGTTTGCTCACTTTGACGTTTCTCCATTGATGTTCAATGACATTACAACCAGAATCTATCTGTCAAACGTAGGTTCTACTACAATTAATTATTGATACCAAGCTGAATAGGTGGACATGTTTAAATTAAAAATAGTCTGCATAATAGGACGCTAACACAACATACTTTATATTGAAGACATGGCTTTGAGTAGCTAGTTCATATACCTGTCCTGTTAGAGGAGGCGTATCAGCAGCAATTTTTTTACGCACTGGAGATGTAGGGAGAGCAGAATTAAGACAACCGTTCAGAGATGTCTAATCATGATATATTCAAACTTCATCAAAAAATGCTTTATGTGGAAACTCCAATTCCAGCAGTCGGTTTTTGATGCTCTGGAACTATGATTTCAGCACTGTATCCCGCATAAAAAGTAATAGATGAAGCTAATAAAAAAGAAAAAAAATGAAGAAGCTGGTCTTTAAGTAACATTTACTAATCTGCAAACAGTACAGACCAGCAGATGCAGTGTAATTTATCTTTCCCTTAGAACCAGAAGGGATCACGAGATGGTGTTTCATCATTGTATCCTCAAGTTACCAAACTGTAAGCATGGTGCGGACAGAGCTGGCCTCTGTAGCCGTTGACCACGAGCAAACTCCGGCCTGCGCTGCACATCTGGTGTCGAGCCGCCGACGCAGGTCGTCGTCCCTGTTCCCCACCGCGCCGAGACAAAGAGAGGAGAGATAAGCCCCATGTTCTGCATGCAAAGACGGGGAGAAGAGAGAGGTCAGATGGCGACCCCGACGGCCGCCAGATGCGTTGGGGAAGACAAGAAGAAAGGAGGGTGGCAGACTATCTCCTCGTCGACGAAGCAGACCTAGCTCTCTCTAAGCATGTCGTCGAAGCAGACCAAACTCTCATAGATCATGTTGTCTCAGACCAGCAATTCGGCGGCGCCGGGGGCGGTCCAAAGCGGGCGTCATGAGTAGCGCGTGGCCGGCGATGCCACCCATTAGTCGTCCAGGGCCTGGACTTCGATCATGAAATCGTGATTCGAGAGCACTGCTGCGTCTTTTATAAATAGATGCAGGTTACCGCAATCACAAAACAGATCTAACCATGACTCTAGTTTTCTTTTCCTATCTGAACTCGAGTACGTAAAGGGGTGGCCTCCTCCAGTACGTGACCTCCTTGGTAGGAAAAGATGGAAACGAAGACGTACCTAAGACGAACGAATAGAGACTACCAGGACGTGCCCTTTTTTTACGGATATTTTGTCGACTGATTCCCGGTTTGTTCCTTTTTTTCCTTTTAGGAGAGGCTTACCGATTGGGCGTGCATAGGCTGCAACATACGACATACCTGTTGTCAACGCACATTATATAGCAGAGATAGAGATATAGATTTTGGTGGAAGGGCAAAACGGTAAAACATCAGGTTGGACCGGAAGAAGCCTTCCTCTCTTTATTATTAGGTAAAGATAAATGTTCTCTCCATAGTATATATATCTTTTTTTGAGATCGCCATTGTATATATCATTATACGTTTATTGATCTTGATTTATGCTGCTTGGGTACACAGTGTAGGTCTGAAAGTGTTCCTGTTATGCCACGATACTTATCTTTCTTGACGAATCTAGCGGTGGGCTAAAAAGCTAGTTTAAACCATTTTCGCGATGAAGTGTTATAAAGAACCATATATAACAGTGGCGGAGCTTAGTGTAACTCAGGGGGGCCACCGCCCCCCCCCCCCCCCCCCGGTTTGGACCAAATGCTTAAGAGAAATTTTTTTGGAGGGCTGAGCTGAGAAGGAAAATAGCATTCCGCCCCCCCCCCCCAATTATTGATGTGTTGCATTTTGCCCCCCCCCCCCCCCCCCCCCCGCATTCTCTGTCAAGCTCCGCCACAGATATATAACACGGCTACTCACTCGGTTCCTTAAAGTAAACCATATATTTTTAGTCAAAAGTTACCATAGTGTAACTTTGATCATTTTATTGACAAAAATATTAACGTCCAGAATACAAATCAAGATCAATATTCTCACCATAGTATATATTTCACTATACGTTTATTAAATTTTATAAATGTTCATATTTTTTTTAAAAAAATTGATCAAACTTAGACTGTATTGACTTTTGACTAAAAATATACGCCACTTCAAAGAACGGATGTAGAAGAAAAATTAGCACACTCACACGAAAAAAGAACCGAACCAACAGAGATACCGAAAAGAGCTAACTCATAGATAACACTAAGCCTTATACTTAGAACCCGACACCAGGGAGAGATACCAAGAAGAGCAGAAATATCTGATGAAAACCAATTTTCAGTCGAAACCGGTGAAAGTCATGAAAAAAAATATGTTTATAATCCCAACAAGAATGCATTACGTTGAAAATGTAGAGTTCTATAGACATGGATATTCACAAGTTGAAATTCAAAATTAGTTAGGAGCTTTCAAAATGAAAAATTCAGCTTTGACTAGTACCAAATGTTACTATTCATTGTTAAAGTACTATTCGTGGTCTTCACCGGATACTTTCTCCAAGAAGAGCAGGAATGAGCGGTGTTGATCCATCGATAGGAAACGCCGAGACTACGCAAACAAACATCTCTTTCTTATCCAACGATCACTCTGCACCATGCGAAACTAGCACACAAAGAAGCCGCTAGAGGGCATCACATCATCAAGGTCACACAACAACACCAAGAGCGCCATCAATGGAACAAAAGGGGAATGTTCCGCCGAGATGGCCACCACACCTCCTATTAGCCATGAAATCAGAGCCATCACGAAAAAAGTAAACCTGACCACTATCCGATGAAAACGACCCCGGCAAGCAGATTTCTTCTAGGGAAACTTCTCTCTTGGAGGGGAAATCATCATCATCGTCATCACGCCCATCGTGTTGACTGTCTCCACCACCAGGATCATCTTCATCCTTATCACCATTTTGTTCCGTTGTTCGATCTTGGGCTGTAATTTTCATCTATTGTTGGGAGTAACTTTCTGGGTGTTGATTATCCTTTCTATTTGATGCTATTAAGTTTTATCAGTAAAATTTTTATGTATAGATTTTTTTACCAATTATTGATCAACTCTGATCATGATTCATCAGACGTCTTGAGTACATGGGATAAGTCTTGTCACTAGTAATCATGAAAAGTTGAATAACGTTTGATGTTTTGATATTTAAGTTGTGGTGTGTCGTTCCTATAATGATGTTATGTGAACGTCAACTACATAATACTTAACCTTTATGGGAATAGGGGAGTGTATAGTGTATTTAATTTATTTATGATAGGGTTCTGAAGCGGCAGAAAGCTAAACCCCAGTTTACGAACTATTGCATGATGGAGTGTAGGATCTCATAGTTTGAAAGTATGGTTATATTTATCTTAATTAATTTACTGTGTTTGTGCATTCTTTCAAGAGGTGTAATCATAAGTTTGTATGATCCAAGCAAGTGAGGTACATTATTATTCACCCACACAACACTTATCAAAACAATGACAATTAATCAATGGATCTCGATGAAAATAACTTGAAAATATTCGCATGCCTCCTCATAAACGTTTTAATCATCATAAGTAACATATCCGGCTTGTCCTTTGATAAAATAAGGGTTGGGACACTTTCTTCACTTTTACTTTGTTGCTTTAATTTATTTGTTACTGAATTCCTCGTTACTATAAAAAAAATCTATTATAATTCTCTTGCGGTATTTACAGTAAAACTGTGCTGAAATCCATTTGAACTCACCTTGAGTTCTCGTTGGATTTGACATTCTTACTTATTGAAAAGGATACGATAGAGCCCCTACACTGGTGGGTCAACATCTAGATTCATACTTTTCAAACACTATGTAGTCTACATTCACATATCTACAACATCTTATAATTTGGAATGAATAAAGTAATAAACACGATAAGGTATAAGGAAGGAGATATTTTTTCTGAAAATGGTAAAAAGCGGGAGTAAAAAACCAGCAAATTGACACTAAGGGCATGTTTGGAAATGTCCCTGTGATGCGCGTGTAACACACATTCGTTGGGAGACCCCAAGAGAATGGTATGAAGAGCACGGTAGCAAGTTTTCCTCAGAAAGAAACCAAGGTTGAATCGACTAGTAGAAGAAAGAAATCACTTCTGAACGTTGATGCAACTGATATTGGCAGGCGCACTACCGGTTCAGCAGCAACGTGGAATCTACACAACACAATGAAATCACTTTGCCGCACCGTAGTGGTGTCTCTCCAGAATATATAGATAGCAAGAACTAGGTAAATTATAGATATAAAGGCCGCACCGTAGTGCATATGCATGACATGATGATTACTGTGTGATTCATGCGGGCATTATAACAAGATTCATAGACCGTTATCCAACTGCATCAATGACTAATAATCCACCCTCAGAATGTCATCCGAGCAAACCTTGGGCATTAAGTTGCAAACAACAGATAATCGCATTAAGCAAAATGTGTAATATAAATAATGTAAACATCGTTGTTTTCTCCCTAATGGCAACAACACATCCCCCACCCATTGCGTTTCTGTCACTTGAGCGTGAGTGAAAGGGAGGCATGAACCCACTATCGAGCATTAATACTCCCTCTTTGAGTTACAAGCATCTACTAGCAACGGAGAGAATGCAAGATCAGAAATAACATACACATGAATAAAACATGATAGATAGATAATCATTGGACATAGCATTCAATGTTCATCGGATCCCAGCAAACAAAACATGTAGCATTACAATAAGATGATCTTGATCATGTTAGGCAGCTCACAAGATCTAAACATGAGGCATAAAGAGGAGAGAATAACCATCTAGCTACTGCTATGGACCCGTAGTCCAATGATGACCTACTCATGCATCATTCCGGAGGCGGGCATGGTGGTGTAGAGCCCTCCGGTGGTGATTCCCCTAACGGCAGGGTGCCGGAGAGAGCTCTAGAACCCTCCCAAACTAGGGTTGATGATTACGGCGGCTGAGGATAGAGGCTTGGGTCCCTTGGGTTAACCTCCTGAGAGGTATAAATCGGCGAGAGGGCAACATCGGTGGGCAGACAGGGGGCCCACACCACCCCGCGTGGCCAGAGAGGGGCGCGCCACCCTATGGTGTGGGGCCCCTGTGGCCCCGCTCCGGGTCCCCTCCGGACTCCGTATGCGCAAGACTTTTGGCTTTTATTTCGTCCAGTTCCGAGAATATTTCCCGAACAACTTTTCTGAAATAAAAAACAGTAGAAAACGGGAACTAGCTCTGTGGCATCTTGTCAATAGGTTAGTCCCAGAAAACCGACAAAAAATGGTATAAAGTGTATAGGAAACATGAAGCGTATAGTATGAAAGCAACATGGAACATCAAAAACTATGGATACGTTTATGACGTATCAACATCCCACGGCTTAGTTCCTACTCGTCCTCGAGTAGGTAAACGATAAAAACAAATAAATAATGTTTGAGGTGACATGCTACCAACATAAACTTGATCATCATAGTAATGTAAAGCATGTAAACTAAGATCAAATGAATAAGGGTTGTGGTTCATAGTTGATATCAAACACAATAATGTATACACCATTAGGAATAACAAAGTAAAACTTTTCAATGAATCAATACTAAAAGACAATCAACCGTGCAAGGTTTATTAATAATGATTTAAGCTTCAAGAACAACAATACAAGCATCCAAGGTATCAAACTCTCACAACAACTCATGTTAGGATCAAGTCAAGCAACAACAGTATGCACGTAGGAAAATCATTAAGATATTTGTGTACTCAAAATAAGAAAGCGTTCTATATTAGTCCCTGGCACCAGGATGTTATGGCTAAAAGAACATTATGGGGTTCTGATGGTCAATGGAAGAAAGTCTCACACAACTGAAAGTGATCATTATGAAGAGAATATGCCCGAGAGGCAATAATAAAATGGTTATTATCTTATTCCTTGTTTATGGTAAATGTTTATTTCTCATGCTATAATTGTATTAACTGGAAACGATGATACATGTGTGTTTAATAAACAAACAATGGTTCCTAGTAAAGCCTCTCTTTTAACTAGCTCGTTGATTAATAGATGATCAAGGTTTCCTAATCATGAACATTAAATGTTGTTAATAAAGGGGTCATGTCATTAGAGGAATGATGTGATGAACATGGACCCAATATCAAGATAACAATACAATCAATTCATTTAGTTTATATTGTTATATCTTGCGTACGAAGTAACTTATTCCTTAGACCATGAGATCATGCCAATCACTGGCACCAGAAGGGTGCTTTGATATCATCAAACGTAACACCATAACAGGGTGAATATAAAGGTGCCGTTAGGTATTCGGAAAGTGTTAGTTGAGGATAATGGATCAAGAGTGGGATTTGTCCATCCAAAATGACGGAGAGATATATTATGGGCCCTCTCCGTGATATCACATCGACACCGCTTGCAAGCACATGATATGATCACAAGGATGTTATATCATGGGAACGAGAAAAGAGTACTTGTCGGCAACGAGATTGAACAAGGTATGGTTGATACCAATGATCGAATCTCGGACAAGTAAAATATCGCAAGACAAAGGGAATGAGTCACGACGTTGATGGTTCACACGATCACGAGAGTCGTCGTTGAATAATATAGGAGTCATCACGGATCTCCAGATCCTGCTGTTGATTATTGATCGGAGAGGAGTCTCGATCATGTCTATGTTCTTCGCGAACCGTAGGGTGACACACTTAAGGTCCGATGACGCGTTTGAGAGGATACAGAATATCGAAGAATGTTTTGGCCAGCTCCGAAATTGTTTCGGGGAAAATTGAAATAGTTCAAGGTTTTTTTCATAGAATGGTCGTTAATAGAATTAACAAATAATTCGAGGTGCTATATGCAAAAGTTTGTTAATAGATTTAACAAATGCTGAAATAAAGAAATAAAAATGTTTTATTTATTTTATTAAAGAAAAACTCTTGGATTTTCTAAGTGGAGTTTTAAGGGAAAATGAATGGGTGTGAGTGGAGTGTCCACTCACATGATGAGGGAAGAGGTGGGGGCACACCCATGGGCTGGCCGCACCCCCCTTGGGCTTCCTCCCCCTCTCCTATAAATATAGGGCACGAGCGCCCTCTCTCACACACACTTCCCCACCTCATTTCCTCTCCACCCGCTGCTCCATTCCATGGTATCCGGCTTGGCGAAGCCCTGACCGTGGGATTCTTCACCACCACCACACCGTCGTGCTGCTGGAGTTCTGAGGGATCCTCTATTTCCGCGCCCCGCTAGATCGAGTGAACGGAGGTCGTCATCAACCGTACGTGTGACCGATCACGGAGGCACATCTTCTCGCTCTCGGGATCGGTGTGAGTACGACTACCCAAACAACAAGATTTGATGTCGTAACTCTTTGTGTCTTCGAGGGTATGTGTGCTCCTTAACCCTCTCTTTGCCCGTTGCACTTCGTCTCCTAGATTAGATCTTGGCCTTTCGGGTGTCTCTCGCGTAGGAAATTTTTTGTTTTCTATGTAACGACCCCTTTCAGTGGTATCAGAGCCGGATCTATGCGTAGATGTTTTGTACGGGTAGAACACATAGGTGTATGTGGACGTTGATGATCGTGTTATTGCCTCCTTGAGTATTTTATGATCTTAGTGGCATAGTTGGATGAAGCTACCCTAGACTAAGTTTGCGAGTAATATGTACGCGAGAATTGCCTCACTTGTGGCTGAGGGGGTGTCCGTTTCTCCAACTATAGTTAAGATCTAATCTACGAAGGGATGGTAAAAATATGTTTATCAGCGTTGTGGTTGATGTTCGCAGGTATGAACGGTTCTATCCTCGAAAGCCCTAAGCCACGTAAAATATGCAAAAATAAATTAGAGGCGTCTAACTAGTTTTTGCTGGGCATGTGATGTGATATGGTCAATGTTACAAATTTTATTATGAGATGATATCTTTTGTAAATTATTGATATACCGTAAGGTATCCATATGGTTGTCTTATTATTGATGAAATGATGGACCACGCCTGTGGAATGATGGAGATCATACCGTAAGGTATCCATATGGTTGTTTATCAGCCATGGA
The DNA here is from genome assembly GCA_028641055.1 of Alopecurus myosuroides. NCBI lineage: Eukaryota > Viridiplantae > Streptophyta > Magnoliopsida > Poales > Poaceae > Alopecurus > Alopecurus myosuroides. Next base: position 265,649,087 of record CM054060.1, read on the forward strand.
ACTTGGTACCACGCCTGTGGAATGATGGAGATCATACCATGATGAAATGATGGAGGTCAAGTGCAAGAAGGACCATATCATATCACGTTATCCTTACATGTGATGTCTGTGATGTTAATCCTTTTATGAAACTTATTTGTCTTAGATAGCGACGGTAGCATTATAAGATGATCCATCTCACTTAATATCAAGATAATAATGTGTTCTTCCTTAAGTATGCACCGTTAAGAAAGTTCGTCGATTCGAGACACCACGTGATGATCGGGTGTGATAGACTCAACGTTCGCATACAACGGGTGTTTTCAAGCCTAGCATGTACATACATGGCCTTGAAACACACGCAATACTACGATTCTACTTGGCGAGCCTGGCATGTACAGACATGGCCTCGGAACACGTAACCGAAAGGTAAAGCATGAGTCATATGGATGAGATGATGAACATGTTGATGTTCGCCTTTGAAGCTACATCATCTCACATGATGATAGGTTTTGGTGTAGTGAATTTGGTTCGTGTAATCACTAAAGACGACTAATAGGGATGTTGTTTTTGAGTGGGAGTTCATGGTATAATTTTGAATTAACTTGAACTTATTTATCATGAACAACCAGTCAAAGGGAATTTTCACAAATTGTAGTTTTCATTGGCATCCACATAACTACCTTACACTTAGATTGTTAATTGATATATAACTGTTATGATCTGGTAAAAATCATTTAAGATTGGTACCGTATTACTGAAATTTAAAATTGAGTCATATTGTAGATTTTCGTATTTCCTACTTAGCTCCATATGATTAATGATTGATTGATCTAGAGAGAAAATTATTCCTACTTAGAATCCAGAGTCATGGTTGCTTCCGTATTACATTATCTTCAAAATAATGTTTTTTTATCAAGGTGATTTAGGAAATGAAAAGATTTGTTTTAAGAAACAATCAAGTGAAAGATGTATTGATATCTAGAAACTTATTTGTGGCAACATGACTGAGTATATTTTAGCGTGACAATGTATGCTTATATATTATTTGAATATATGCAATGATTGAAGAGGCTAGGCGTTTGAATATTCCAAGAAGTTGGACGCTAAAAATTAACCTCTAAATTCATTCCTTCGAGCTATAGTAGCTTAATCATAAAATTGTTATGATGGGATGGATTAGAAGTATGGATAAATTCGTTTACCTTACTTGGAGATTGATAAGAGTGGAATCTAGAAGAATACTATTAATATGGTGATATTAGTAGAACAATCAAACTCAAAGTATGACGCAATGGGTGATAGTATATGACTAAAACGCCAAAGAAAATGAGCTAGTAAGACTAGCATTGTTTGATGTTGAATGATTCTTCTGTAAAGGAAAGGGAATATTGAAAATAGAATTACAAAAAGATATATGGCAGAAAAGAAGATAACTGGAGAAGTCCAGCTCAGGAGTATATGCTTGATATACAAGTTATAGATGTATTACTAGTTAACAAAGTATTTTTTGGGTATTTTGATACCACATTGGTTGGTATGAGTTGTCATACAAAGCAACGCAATGCAAGAAATACAAGGGCCTAAAAGAAACTACTAATAGATGAGGAATTGATTATGAAAAGAACAGTAATAAAGTGTTATTGTGTTCATTGTCGTATCGAACCAAACATTCAATATTTATTTTAAGAACTTAATAAGTTTTTATTGTGTTCTGGTCTTTTGTGAGAACAAATGAGATTGTTCAAACTATGACTATATTCCATAATTGTTGGATATGTTAATATAAATCATGTTGGTAAAGTAAACATCTATAAGACTAATTGCTAAACGTTGCAAGACGTAAAAGAGTTTCACTTAAATTTTGACACCACCATTTTAGTTCATATTGGAAAGGAAAACATGAAGGAACTCCATATTGATGGACTTCTGGAGTCATTTTTGTTTTGAATAAATTGACGCTTGTGAGACCTCTTCCAAAAGATGACTAGAATTCTGTTCTTAGGCCAAAGTAGAACGGACGACTAATTTAGTGGATGTTATACATATTGATGTATATAGTCCATTATGTATAGTCATGTATGGTGGATTATTTTTTTCCTTCATAAAATTATGTCGATGATTTTAGTAGATATGTGAGTACATCTATTTAAAGAGAACGGAGTTTAACTTTTTGAATTAATTCAAATGGTTGTTAATATGAAGTAAAAATCAATGTAACAAGATAATCAAGTATTTATGATTGGATCATAAAGGATAAAGTTTGAGTTACAAGTTTAGAAAAACATCTGAGAAGTTGCAAAACTGTTCTACAACTTATACTTCTCGAATACCCCACATTAGTTTGGAGTATTCAAGAGAAAAATAAAACCTTGTTGGACATGGTAATATTAATAAAAATGCCATTATAAATTTGTAGTTTATACATTAGTTACAACCCCTTTTCCACTGAAAAGAGCACCATCATGATCCGTTGAAATTGACAACATATAAGATATGGTTTGGGTAGTGACCTGAATTGTCATTTTCTTAAGTGTTGGTATGCATACATGTGTAAAATGTTTACAACCAAAATTGGATAAATATATGTTTATAAGGTTATCCCAAATATAACATTGTGTATTTCTCCTATCACCGAACCAAAAGACAAATGTTGTTTGTCTCAAAGGGTTGATTTCTCGAGAAAGTAGTTCTTGCGAACAAGTGAGTGGGAGGACAGTACAAACTCAACAAGATTAGCGAATTTTGGTTATCATGTCAAGAGTAGCGCAGCACTGGGAGTTGTTCCGGTGTTTCCTATTTTGACTAAGTAGAAGACACTACAAATGTTGTAGATACTTGAAATGAGTTTGCAAACTGAACTACAAAAGTCCTAAAACTTTTTACTTAGACCAACTTATGGTTTAAGAGTAAAGTGTTGTTTTGACAACAAAAGGACCTAGACCTTATAAACGAAGCAAATGATGGGCCCTGACTTCCTAAAATTGACTATGAGTCATTATATCCGCCATAGTATCCTTGTATGAATATCAAGTATGTGACTTGGTAGTCCTTTCGATAGGATTGATGCCTAACGATAGCAAAAGGGTCTATATAGCAACAAAGACAGGGATTTTAACATCCTTTGAAAGTTGTACTTATAGAAAAGTTGTTTTCGACGAAGTTCAAAGAGTTTACTACTACAAGATTTTGATCTTCCGTAGTGATGCTTAGTCTTTGCGGATGGTTCTAGCAAAGTTACATATTATGATATGGAAGTTGAATAACAAAACCAACTCTCCTCCCGAGGAAGTTTGATCAAGGATGTGTACTTGACACAGTCTGAGAGTTTTGTAAAATTCAAAAGGTTGTTAGAAAGGTATGCACACTTCAATGGTTGAAGTCAGCATAACTAAGTTATCTTTACCTTAATGAAGTTATCAAAAGAGTTTGATTGCATCATGAACGATAAAGATGCTTGTAGAATTACAAGAATTTAAGTGGGAGCGCTATGACATATGTCCAATACTTTATGTAGATGGAATATGGTTGATTGGAAAATATGTATTTTTAAATTAACACGGTTAAGATTTTCATATTTATGAAAGGCTTAGAAGATATTGGGCATCGATATCTACAAAAGATGGATTGAAGCGCCTGATATGATTGAAGCCAAATTACATAGATGAAATATTGAAGTCAATATCAAAATAACAAGAAGGAGTTCTTGCCACATGCAAAATAATTGAGCAAGATTCAAGTGTTTTGACACATGATGAGCATAATTGAAATTGAGATTTCTAAGTCATATTTCCATGATATGTACACAACCAGATGAGTCTTATGCTATAAAATGCCAAGGATATGTTTTTCTATGTAGAAAGACAAAATATTAGTTGCAATATGTTACACTAATAGTCTTGTCATTTATTCAAGTAATTTTATCTCAATTAAAAATGTGGTGAAGGGTAGCACAATAGGCTTGAAGAAAGTTCCATGCTGGATTTGAAAGAGTTTGAAAATGAAAATATTGTGACAGATACTACAACAATGGCTAAAGTATATCGTTGTGTTGACAACTGATAATATGCGTATTTTGTGTCAAGGAGTTCTTTATTTAACTTGGTGAATTTCCAAGAATGCTGACACTATGAAGCTGCATTTTCACAATGTTAGTAATATTGGTTTAAGCTGAGGAATTAAGGCCTCACCGGAACTTGGTGAATTTCCAATAATGCTGACACTATGAAGCTACATTTTTACAATGTTAGTGACATTGGTTTAAGCCGAGGAATTAAGGTTTCACCGATTGACCAAATATATACAAAGCCATCTCATTAGATAATGAGTGATGCGTGTAGACGCAAAAAAAAATGCAAATACAATAGGACCTGAACAGTTCAGATCTTTTTAATGATGTTTACCACATGCGTAGCATGGTAATAACACTTGAACGTCATATGTGTTAAGTGCTTATAGACTAGATTATTGACTCTACTGCAAGTGGGAGACTGAAGGGAATATGCCCGAGAGGCAATAATAAAATGGTTATTATCCTATTTATTTTTTATGATAAATGTTTATTCCTCATGCTAGAATTGTATTAACTGGAAACGTTGATACATGTGTGTTTAATAAACAAACAATGGTTCCTAGTAAAGCCTCTCTTTTAACTAGCTCGTTGATTAATAGATGATCAAGGTTTCCTAATCATGAACATTAAATGTTGTTAATAACGGGGTCATGATATTAGAAGAATGATGTGATGAACATAGATCCAATATCAAGATAACAATACGATCAATTCATTTAGTTTATATTGTTATATCTTGCGTACGAAGTAACTTATTCCTTAGACCATGAGATCATGCCAATCACTGGTACCGGAAGGGTGATTTGATGTCATCAAACGTCACACCGTAACAGGGTTACTATAAAGGTTCCGTTAGGTATACGGAAAGTATTAGTTGAGGATCATGGATCAAGAGTGGGATTTGTCCATCCAAAATGACGGATAGATATACTCTGGGCCCTCTCCGTGATATCACATCGACACCGCTTGCAAGCACGTGATATGATCACAAGGATGTTATATCATGGGAACGAGAAAAGAGTACTTGTCGGTAACGAGATTGAACAAGGTATGGTTGATACCAATGATCGAATGTCGCACAAGTAAAATATCGCGAGACAAAGGGAATTAGTCACGACGTTGATGGTTCACACGATCACGAGAGTCATCGATGAATAATATAGGAGTCATCACGGATCTCTAGATCTCGTTGTTGATTATTGATCGGAGAGGAGTCTCGGTCATGTCTATCTTATTCGCAACCGTAGGGTGACGCACTTAAGGTCCTATGACGCGTTTGAGAGGATACGGAATATCGAAGAATGTTTTGGGCAGCACCGAAATTGTTTCGGGGAAAATTGAAATAGTTCAAGGGAGTTTTCATCGAATGGTTGTTAATAGAATTAACAAATGATGTGCTATATGAAAAAGTTTGTTAATAGAATTAAAAAATGCTGAAATAAAGAAATAAAAATGTTTTATTTATTTATTAAAGAAAAACTCTTGGATTTTCTAAGTGGAGTTTTAAGGGAAAATGAGTGGTGTGAGTGGAGTGTCCACTGACATGATAAGGGAAGAGGTGGGGCACACCCATGGTCTGGCCGCACCCCCCTTGGGCTGCCTCCCCCCTCCCCTATAAATAGAGGGAATGAGCTCCCTCTCTCACACACACTTCTCCACCTCATTTCCTCTCCACCCGCTGCTCCATTCCATGGTATCCGTCTTGGCGAAGCCCTGGCCGTGGGATTCTTCACCACCACCACGCTGTCGTTCTGCTGGAGTTCCGAGGGATCCTCTACTTCCGCGCCCCGTTGGATCGAGGGAATGGAGGTCGTCATCAACCGTACGTGTGACCGATCACGGAGGCACCACCAGATTGCGCTGCACATCTTCTCGCTCTCGGGATCGGTGTGAGTACGACAATGCAAACAACGAGATTTGATCTCGTAACACTTTGCGTCTTCGAGGGTATGTGTTCTCCTTAACCCTCTCTTTTCCCGTTGCACTTCGTCTCCTAGATTAGATCTTGGCCTTTCGGGTGTCTCTCGTGTAGGAATTTTTTTTGTTTTATATGCAACGACCCCTTCACATTAGACAAGAGGAAGTCTTATAATCAAAGTTATGCAAGGAGTAGTGATTTCCACACAACGGATGCACATAGACCTATAAGTGTATGAAAGCTCTCCAATGGAATTAATGGGGGTGCATCCATCTTCCTTGCTCATGAAGACCTAGAGCACTTTTGAGGAGGCTCATCATTGGAATATACAAGCCAAGTTCTAGAATGTAAAGTTCCCCACATAGTTATGCAAGTCATAATATGGAAACTCTCTCCTAAATGAAGTATTGGTGCTAACAAAGCACAAGTGTGGAATAAATGATAGTATTGCTGGTCTCTCTCTCTTTCGCCTATTTTTCTTTTATTTTTTTTGGGCCTTTTTCTCTTTTTTTTATATAACCTCACCGGTAAGGGCAACACTCTATTTTACAATGATTCATCACACTTTAGTACTCATAACTCAAACTGAAATATCTCTGATGTATATAAAACTAAATGCTCCTGCCAGTGTAGCAGTATGCGAAATAACAATGAATCATGAGATCAAGTAACATAATGAAGATGGATGTTCTATGGCAATATATCTTGGAATGGCTATGGAAATGCCATGGTAGGTAGCTATAGTGGTTGTTTTGAGGAAGATAATTTTTGGCTTATGTGTAGAAGAACAAAGTTCTCCCACGGGGTTTGGATGCACTCGCGAAGTTTCCACCAACTCTCAATGTGATAATGAGCAATGCAAAGTACCGAAGAGGCTAGCAAATATGGATGGTAAAAGTGCCAGAAAACCGTAACATAGAACTCACAAGTTAAAATATTACAACTAAAATCATGATTCTACAAGGCATAATGAAAATCACTCCAAGAGGGTATGTGGCAGTGACAAGTCACTGTTAGCTACCCCGACCATAGCGCGTAACAAAAATCCATCACGATTGCTATCAGCAAAGGAAGTCATAAACCATTATCCTATCAACTGGTTATTTCAGTGTGGCACAGTTTCAAGCTTTTAGACCAACCATTTATTGGTTTTTACTCTACTAAACCACCAAGTTTACCATTAATCATATTAATATCTCAAAACAACAGCAAATAATCAAGTGAAACAGTTTAGTGATCTACAAGAATATGCAAGTCTTTTCTGTTATACCATCTACCACATGTAGCATTCTCTATTTCCACCAAGCACCATTCAATATATATTTTAACACAAACTCTACAAATAATATATCAATGAAACAAGAGAGTACTAATACTACTCTACTAGAACTAACAGCTTTGAATAAGAGATGCAGGAAAAACAGGAGCGAAAATATTGCAGCAACTAGAAGAAAAACTAAGAATACGAGAATAACGAGTATTCATACGAAAAAGCGGAGCATGTCTCTCTCCCACACAAGGAATGTTGGGTTCCAAACATATTTATTGCAGCAAGGAAAACAAAACAAAAACAGACAGACGCTCCAAGTAAAATGCATATGATGTGACCGAATAAAAATATAGTTTCACTAGAAGCGACGTGATAAATTGTTGATGAAGAATTGGATGCCTTGGGCATCCCCAAGCATAGACGGTTGAGTCTTCTTAGAATTTTCTGGGATGAACCGCGGGGGCATCCCCAAGCTTTGTCTTTTCACTCTTCCTGATCACATTATATCACCCTCTTCTCTTGACCCTTGAAAACTGCTTCGCACTACACTCAAAGTAATTCGCATTAGAGATTTAGTGCGTAATAAAAAATCACATGTTCTTCATGGAGACAAGCGTTATTAATACTTTTAAACATTAGCTACAGCCAGTGATGTTTCGTAAAGCAAAGAAATCCACTTGACATAGTTAAAGAAAGAATGCAAGTAAAAAGGCAGAATCTGGCAAAACTAAAACAGTCTGTAAAGACGAATTTTGGGGGCACTTACGTTGCTCAAATCGAAAAACGTAAAGCTATAAAAAGTATCGGACTTAGATGAGGAATAAGCATAAAATTTGTCAAGTTGTTTTGATCTTTCTGTTATGCGATTTTATACGGTGGACAGCAGAAATCTGTTTCCTACACAGAAATCCAAATCTAACCTCAACTTTCACTAGAGACTTGTCACACCCAGTTTTTGGATTCTTGTACTGTGCTCAAGAAGACAAGAATTAGGGCCAAGATTTTTTTTTATAACAACATGAGTGTTTGAACTAACATATGTTTATGATCTAAAACATATTTGCAACACAAGTTTTGTTTCTTTATAAAACCAACACTAGATGTTTCTGAAAAACAATCCTATTATTTTTCCCGATATTTTTCCCTGATGTTTTCCTATTATTACTTGAGTGGATTTTTAAAGACTTGGATCATTCTTGTTTGCATCTTAAAAAAAACCTTTAACTTTGTTGGATCCAAGAAAACAAGTTTTCAAAATGATTTATGAAAGTTTTCTTTTAAGTTTTCTATAGAAAACAATCTTTGAAAATAAAGCCAAGTACTTGATATATGTAGTACAAATCCTTAAGCTTATTTTTATTTTTGAACAAATAAAAAATATATTTTGCTTGTTGTTTTTGTGGTATAAAATTAAGGTAGAAAAATACATTTTTGAGAAACAGAGAAAAACAGAAAGTATACCTTTTTCCACATTGTTTTCATGGTCTTTAACTATTTCAAAATTGTTTTCAAAAGATGTTTGTGAAAGTATATAACATGTTTAACAAGTCCATACTTTGAAAACAAATTTTGAGAATCATTTGAACCTTGAAAACAAACTCAACTTTTTGAACTTTTAATCTGTTTTCAACACTTGGAAAATTTCTAAGTCCTAAGACTGAATTTTCTGAATTTTTCATTGAACAGTAAGAGATACACTTTTGCACAATTCTTTTCTTGATGTTTCCTTGCAAAATTGGAAGAGTGACCCTGCCTAGTTTGTTCACCACAGTATGTACTCGAGCCAGAGCACTTGATCTTCCTTCTAGAAGCCTTAGGCAAGAAGAAAAAGGAGAGAGAAGGTGATGACATGGATAGGTATGGGAATGCCCATGCCTTTGACCAATTGACTTGCCACTTTCCTCCACTTGCACCCAAGAGCCAGGATAAGACCAGCAACCACATGCTAGATGACTAGGACAGCCAGACCCCAAAAGGAAATGGCCAAAAGGCCCCTAGAGCGCCTCAATGCCATTGCGTGACATGAACCCGAGAGCCACCCTTAGTTTTTGCCATTTGCCCACGGGTACAAAGCATCCAGAGCCAGCTCCTTGCACCACACTGCTCCCCCACATCCTCACCACTCTCCCTAGTCGAAGGGAGGCAGATCCAGAGCCCCTGGAGGCCTCACGAGCTCGTGCCCGCCGCCGGTGACCGTGCTAGGCCTCGAGGTAGAGCTGCACGATACCCCCCTTCCCAACCCCTCCCTCTACCCTGGAACATTTCCCCTAATCCCCCTGAGCATCCCTAACCCTCCCCCGTGGTCCCCCGCATAAAGATCAGCCGCCGCCGTCCGGGAGGGCCGCCGCGGACACCGACATCGCGCTGCCGCCAGGAGCCGCGCCGTTCGCCGCCAACTGCTCCCCGTGACGCCCCTCCACCCGTGGACCTTCCCCGACACCGCACCGCCCTTTTTCCATCGCCCCACGGTGAGCCTCGCTGTCGCCCGTTTCTCCGTCGTGTCGGAAGAGAGAGAGAGAGAGGAAAGGGAGGTAGAAGAACGCAGCGCGACCGCCCGATCTGAGATCTACGGCCGCGCTTGAACTGCGCCTTTTCCCGCGTCGCACGAGTGCGCTTTGCTACGCTGGCCCGCGCTCGTGCTTAGTTGGGCCGCGCCACTTCAAAGCCAGCCCGTGTTGCTCTGTTGTTTCCTGTTTTAAAAATTAACAGAAACTTGTATATTAGCTTTGGACGTGTATAAAATATAAAACTTGCGAAATAAAATATGATAAAATTCATGAACCAAACCATATGAATTATCAACCATATAAAATTTGTGGATCTATGTTTGGACTGTTATTTTGGACACAAGAACTGTTTTGCCACAGAGTGTCTGTGAGCACATTTGAACCATAACTTTAAAAATGAATAAACAAATTGAACAAACTAAAATGTTCTGGATAGCCCTTGAACAGATATATCCATAGCACTTTACCTCAGATCAAGTTGAGGTATCAAATTGAAATGACATCCATTTTGGTAAAAGACCAGTAGGCTCTTGTCTGATTTTTATAATGAGTTAAAAAATGATTTTGAAGCAGATCTAGTTGGATGAGTTTGATATTTACTAGATCTATCTTATCCTAGATTATATTAATTTTTTAAGCTCTAGATTTATTTTTGTGGACAAATCTAGAAACAGTAGCTTTTCTGTTTTGTTTTCTTGGAGTGTTTTTGGTTGAAATGAAATGGTGTTTGATTCTACTTTGTTCCCTAGCTTGTATAGAGTTGTTAGGACTTGTTTTTGAGATGTTTTCCTGCAGTACATCTACCTGAGAAAGTGTGTGCATGTTTTGGAAATCCAAATAAAAATGGAACTAGCATTGGTTAATTTCCTAGTTTTATTCTTTGGAATTTTTGTGTGGGCTAGATCTTTGTGTGCTTGCTTTAATAAATTTTGTGTTGTGTTTGCTTTGAGTCCAGTACCATTTTGGCACTGTTATTTTTAAGTTAATACCTCTGCTAGTTTTGCTTATCATTTTATAGTAATGCATGTGTAAGTTTTGTTATTCATATGCACTAGTCTTGTTATCACTAGAATAAATAGCCTTGTGTTATTTATCTTGTTTACTAGTTTTTGCCATGAGTAACCAGAAGCTTAGTACCTCTTTTTCCTTGGTATTAGTGGGACCATAACCCACTGGTTCCATTGCATTGTGTTTGAGGATGAAAATCCCTAACCATACATGTGTGAGAATATAACATGTTTCATTATATGATTGATAGAATATTTTCCACCATGGAAAATAAATGGTTTGATTCACTTATGCAAGTGAGAAGTTTAATTCTTATTTGTAAATACTAGGAAATTTAGATGTGATCTATTTGTTAGCATAATATTCCTTAGGGGTATCATGCTAAGAAATGATTCACTATTGTGTGCTAAATTAAAATGTTTACAAATAAAATAATTCCTAGAGATTGATAGATTGTTTGTGAGCAACTTAAAATTGAGTGTTTGGATTTTTTGAAAAGGTTTAGATAACTTTTCATTAAATGCATAGCCACTGGTTGTGTAGAATATACCATGCTTGCTTGCTAGTAATTAATTAGGAAGAACAGAAATTGCTAGAATTACTTTATGCGTGCTTAATAGTTGTTTCATAGAATTATTTTGATTGTTTGTGCTTACTAGCATGTGTAAGATTTGTGTACTGTTAGTAGGTACATTCATGTTTATGACTTGTTTGTTTAGAGTTATGCATCATGGTAGCTTTATTTGCTTCTCTAGTGTTGAACTAGTGTCACCACTAGAATCATGGTTTTTGCTCTAGTATTATTGCTCTCTTAAATTGTGAATTTTTTATAGGAGTTTTTCTTGAGTGATGTTGTGTTTTGGATTGTTTTTATGACTTTATTCATTGGTTTTTAGCTTCTGGTTGTTTAGTATATTTTCATAATTGATGGATTCCATAACTCCAAGTAAACAATAACATAGTAAATAAATAGCCTATTCTTTTGTTGTGTGTTTTGCTTGTTGTCTGGATTTTTGTCTGAGTGTTTACCTTAGCATGAGTATTATACTTATGTTAATTGTTGTGCTTAGGAGTATCTTGTGAAACTACACATCCAACTAAATCATGAACTCATTAAGTGACAATTTCTTGTAGTAGATAATACCCATTGCCATGGGTATTGTCCTGCTTGTTTGTTTTACCTTAGCAACCTACTCTTTTTCACCCACAAGCTATATATTTAGCTTCTTGAATATCTTATTATGAGAGTGGTACACCCATTACATATATGGTATGTAAGATGTGGGATATGGTTTTCTAAACCATACATAGTGTCTGACGATAATTTTGGACCATGAGAGTTATGTGAGATAGTTTTCGCGATATCGTTTCGAGGGGATGCGTGAGTGTACGTTTGCTCGCTGTATGTGTTGTTTAGCTTAGTTGTTTTCCCTTTTGGCCGGAGTGTGTGTCTTTTATTTCCTTTACGACGCTAGAAAACGAAGAAGAAGAAGCAGCAGTTGTGGAGTTGTGCGTCAAGTACAAATTGCTTCAAGGCCAGGGACATTAAGAGACTTAAGGCAAGTCATCGTGATGCTTGCTATTACTACACTTATCATTATCTATCATGCATGTTTTACTTCTTAAAAGTTGTACAAAAACTTTATTCTCTAAAAACTATTTTTGAAGTGAGTATCACTTCTATTAATATTATATATCCTAATACTATGCCAGTATTTGCTACTTGGAGTTACCAAGCCCATAGCCACCATATGGTATTTATTACCATCACATATACTAGTCCCTAAGTGGACACCTTAAAATTGTGTTTTTACAAAAAAAAGGCTTTATGAAAAAAAAACCGGAGAAAAGGCTGAGCCTTGTTCACCGGAGGAATGTGGAAGTGGTCATTTTTGGGAAAAACGTGTTTTAAAAAATGACACATAACCTAGTCTTCGCCGGAAAACCTTTACCGTATTGCCACTCTACACATGGGCACGGGGCCTGGCTGGAAGTTTGTTCTTGTTAGTGTGTGTTCTATCTCAAATTGCTATAAGGGACGTCGTACCCTCGAACCGAATGTCGTCAAAACTCCCAATGTTGAGACATAAAAAGTGAGGGATTAAGTTACCCCCCGGTCGCATCGGTTGGGTCTCCTGTCATGGCGATGTGCGACATGGTGCCGGGGAGATTAAACCCGACTGAAGAGATAGGCATATCCTAGCTTGGACATAGTGGATGGTTAGGATCAGTTATCTGATGTTCACATACTGTTGTTACAGTCTGTGGTTGTTCACGGCAGGTGTACTGGATCTCGTGGATGTGTACACCTCTGCAGAGTACAACTTTTTCGAAGAAGCCGCGTCCTCGGATATGGACAGTTGAATGGCCATGTAGCTAGCATTGTGTCAAAGTTTTCAAATGGATGTTTTCAAAAAAAAAATGTTTTTTTAAAAAGGGGTTGAACTTGTGAAGTTCAGAAAGGAGGGAATCTTGTACCGTGGAGGTACCGATGATGAAAAGCCAGAAGTTGTTTTTACAAAAAGTTTTGCAAAAAGAAAACCCCTTTCTACTCTAAGCAAAAGTCTGGAAGGTGATTCCAAGACGTTTTGCAAAGAAAAAAATTCTCTTTTAAACAAAATATTAACAAAACCTCTTGTACATGTGATATCTACAAGAGAAAGAAAACTATATTATTTTCTTCTGAAGTATCTTCTTTAACGAAGATAAAGATTAAACTGACTGCAACTGTGATGTCATCCTATATGAACACCATTGATAGTGAACCCTATTTATATCCTACCTATTCCACCATATAAGCATACTTGCATCTTTGGTAAGTTATATGATGGATGTCTTGCTGAGTACATTCAAACGTACTCATATGGTTTCGCCCCTGGTATCTACTTGCCAGACAATGAGAAGGAGTCTGAGAGGAAGATCAACGAGGAGGAGTACGGAGCTGATGGCTTTGCGAACTAGGATCGTCTCCAGGTCAGCAGCCTGTAGGTTAAGGCGTGCCTTGGGCTCTACCGCGTTTTGTGTGTATTTAGTCTTCCACTGTGTGTGTTGTGTGTTGCCCTGCGTGGCAGCCGTGTAGGCCTGGTCAAGTGACCATGTCTCTTTTGTAAGTGTTTATGCAACCGTGTAATGGATATTGTATCTGTGTACCAACTTGATATGTTGTTCACGACTGAATTCCTGGGATCGTGAATGTATGCATATCGGGGGTGTCCTTGAACAGTGGTTCTGGGGCGGACCCCTACAAGACTTTACTTGGAACAACTAATACATGAAAATAAAGATACAAAGGAGTTGCTACAGAAGTATACAACACCTTTACTCAAAGAAAATAGAAAAAAACAAAGCAAAAGCAAAACCATGGGTTATCTACCAAGAAGTGCTTTTCTTTAATGCCTTTCAGCTAGGCATAGAAAGAGAAAATCAAGTATTTTCAAGTGAAGAAGCATCCAAGTCAAAAAATTTGTTTAAGACACATCATGTAGCAATTGGTACTTTAGATCGCCCTGAAGATGATGCAATATTTAAGTTACTTGTAGTTTCACTAAAAGTCTTATCAGTTTTAAGCATGTTGTGGGGTTTTGGTTAAGACACCTTGGGGACATATATGAGTTTTTTTCTGTTTTCCCATATAAGATTTCTCCCTCTTAAACGTAAGAGAAGAAAAAGTTAAACTTAAAGTTTCCATAGCTTCCTCTAGTTTACCAATCATGATGTTTTGATTATCATAGGTATTGCTAGCCTCTAAAATAGTATTTATCTTACTAGTCATCAACCCGTGCAATCGCACGGGCTAGCAATTGAAAGAAATAAAATAACATCTAAAGGTATTTGTTAACACATATTCAACAAATTATGCGTAAATAAGTATAGTATATGAAGGCTATTAATTATATAGACACTGACGTTTACTATTTTTTCATTGTTCTACGTACATACACTGTAAATATACTATTGAATTCGGAGAATGAGGTATTTTGTATGACAATGGAGAAAATATAGTTTACCCATACCCTTTTTTATAAAACTACAAAGAATGCAAGGAGATCTTAAGCCTTTAGGTTAAAAAAAATTACATGTTTGTGGAAAAACAAAATAATGATATTTTAGTTATTAGATTTGTGAGGTCGCCCAACTTGCAATTTGCAAATAATATAATATACAAACTTCTGATATAACCTGCAAAGTGGAAATACATTAGTTATCTTTGACATACTCAATGCAATATTCTGTCAGAAAAATGAATATTGATTGACCTTGTCCTATAATGTGTTCGACATGGAACAATTTTGCAAAGTCTACAAATTAGGATGTGGGTCAAGGAAAAGTAACCATTTTTCCTAAAAATAATGTAATAGTGATGTAAGAAGAGTGCTCACCACAAACAAATTCGAATTGGCAAAGAAAAATATGCAGAAAACTGATAAGAAATTTGGGATTGCAGAAAACACAACCGTTCGAAATCAGACCTATGTAGGAGTATTGTTACATGACAATATAAAATATTTGATTCAAAGGAATATACTAATAAACTTAAAATCTCACCTATGTATACAAATAAGATAGAGGATAGATAAACACTTTTGGGGATAACGGTTCAGATGTGAACTAAATTTTCAAAAAAATTGTTCTTCCGAACAAAATCACATATATATTGAAAACATTTATATACTACCTCCTGTAGTTTAAAATGGTTCATTCAATTAAATTTTCTTCTAGGATTTCTTCATGTTCTTAAGCAGATGGATATTGAACCATGATATATTCCAGTGGCAATAGGAAAAGTATTTCACAAAGATACATGCACAAATTGAATCAATTCCAACTGTTGTGTAGAATCGGTGAGACCTGCAGGACAATAATTTCTCTTCTCGGATTTCTGATGAGACCGTATAAATAATTCTTATGCCACACTGTTTCGTGCAATAGTTGGAAACATGTGCCACAAAATCTTTCTACTGTTATTTTTTTATGGTCCTTCTACTGTTATCAATTGAATAGCGATTACAATACCTCACTGAATAGGACATCTAGCAATTACATACTAAAAATCACCATGTTCTCTTTATTTATGTATACAAAGATTAGCCGGTTTCGTAAATTCCGAAAAAATAGGGCAGCAACTGTTCATTCCTTTCTGTACCGGGACAAATTTGTGGAGAAATCCCACATGCTAAAGCAAATGCTACCAGTTAAAAAAAATATGCTAGCATACTTTTTAATGATGTTCCATGGTAGAAAAATATCAGATGAAAAATACCAAATATATTTCCCTTTTTCTAAGTACATATGAAAATGAGATAATAAATAAGTATACCTAACCATTGACTGATTGCAGTTTACAAATGTAATTATATGTCAGTTCGTGGAAGGTAATATTGCTAACTCAATTACCACAATCTTGTATTATTTCTAGAAAAACTATATTGTTCATATATTTTGCACCTAACAGGCTTCATTGGAGGCGAACTGACATTATTATATAACAAAATTATCATTGAACTTCAGAGTCATGTAGGGAATATGCGATTGAAAAATACTTATAGGAAAACCAAAGATTGTCCATTTGACTCCACATGTGCGCACGCACTGGCACTCACAATTGATAGAACACGGTAAAAAAACATCAAGTCACCAATAACTTAACCGGAAAAAATGGATTGTCTGTATAGCTTGAGGGATGGCAGCACCACACCAACAAATATGGGCATGGTATTATTAAAAAAAATCAGCAATTCTCATCAAATTAACCTATCCATCGATCCCAGCTCGGTGTTGCCCCTTCTAAAAAATCACATCGGCTTGTGTCTTCAGATCTCCTATCAGCAAAATAAAAAAAGAAAGAAAATTAGTATCTGCATTTTGATCTCAATAAGCATACATATAATATTAGTACAGTTGTGTCTAAACGGTTGATGCATGTACGTGGTGGACTGCCCTGGAGATTGCTGGTGGGAATAGACTAAAGAGCGACCCCAGATTGGAGCCTGGCAGTGGCAGTGCCTGTCATCGGATTGCAAGAAGCAGCACAAGCATGCCTACCATTATATCATCAAAATTCTTGACCTGTCGCGTTTTTCTCTTCCTGTCGGCCGTGGCCGATATGTTCCTAAAAGAAGGTGTTTTTCTCTTCCTGTCGGCACTGAACGCCCAACGCCTAAGACTGATCATCTTCCTACTGAAAGCCTCTGTCGTAGTAATGAAGACGCCGGCACCAACTATGATTTATCGCCGTCAAAGGCGTCGAACGCCAGGCATACGTCCTAGTTATCCTTCCTCAATGTAAAAAAATAAGGATTCTTTCCAAACGACACTACCGCATCATGTTGAAGGATGGGAACCTGGGACAGCATCACGGCCTGCCGGCCGCGTGGAATCGTGGTCCCTTTGGAATCGTCATGTAATCTTAGTCCGTTTGGCATCGCTATAAGTCAAATAATGTTTTTTACCCTTTCACCTGGTCTTTTATTTTGACGTACTGGGACCAGAGCCAACAACACATGCCTAACAAACCATATGTTCGGAAGCCTTCAGGACTCTATACTCCACGACCTTTTTTTTTTTCTGTAATAGAACTCCACGACAACAATACATATCCAATGGACCACATGTTCGTAAGCCTTCAGGACTCTATACTGCACCGATGACAACTTATTTAATCCTAGGCGTCGACTGATGGTTAATTTCATGTGGTTTCTAGGATTAACGTGGTGACTCCTAGGGAGTCTCCAATTAGTAAATATATAAGATTGATACTTACTATTGATTCATTAACTTTGCTAGCATTATCAAGGAAATTTGGCAAATTTTTCTCCATAAGCTTCTTTATAACATAATCTAAAGTGATCTCAGTTTTAACAATTTTAGTGGGCGGTGTTCCAACTAAACTTTCAATTAAATTATAGGCTTCCAAAGCAGGAGTTCCCTGAAAATTACCACCTGTAAGAGTGTCTAGAACATAATTATACTAGCTAGTAATGCCAACATAAAAATTCGTAAGAAGGATTAGAGTGGAATATTTTTTAGTGCATCTGTGATGTGCATCACTTATTATATATCAAGCATCTTTCAAACTTTTTCCTCCTTGTTGCTTAAAAGAACGAACCTCAACTTCACGAATACTCATTTTAGCAAGATTAAAAACATGATAAAAATGACAACTAGAATAAGAACTATTTTTTTTTTGTGTGTTTTCGATATAGAGAAGCAAACAAGACAAAATAAAATAACCTAAGAAAAATTAAAACAAAGTAAAGAGATTAGAAGTGAGAGACTCCCCTTGCATAAATCCTCTTTCTCCGCGGCAACGGCGCCAGAAAAATAGCTTGATGCGCGTGTAACACACGTTCGTTAGCAGACCCGAAGAGGAAGGTATGAAGAGCATGGTAGGAAGTTTCCCACAGAAAGAAACTAAGGTTCAATCGACCAGTAGGAGAAAAAAATCACTTCTGAAGGTTGATGCAGTTGATATTGGCAGGGAGCACTACCGATTCAGCAGCAACGTGGAACCTACACAACACAATCAAATCACTTTGCCCCAACGAAGCGGTGAGGTTATCAATCTCACCGGTTTTGCTGAAAACAAAGAGGTTAAATGTATGGTGTGGAAAAAGGTAGTAACAGTAGTAATAGTATGAAAATAGTGATTGAAGTGGTTGTATTATCAGTATAAAGGGAAATGGACCGGGGTCCACAATTCACTAGTGGTGTCTCTCCAGAACAGATAGATAGCATGTTGGGTAAACAAATTACACCTGGGTAATTGCCAAATATAATGGCTGCACCGTAGTGCATATGCATGGCATGATGATTACTATGTCATTCATGCGTGCATTACAACAAGATTCATAGACCGTTATCCAACTGCATCTGTGACTAATAATCCACCCTCAGAATGACATCCGAGCAAATCTTGGGTATTAAGTGACAAACAATAGATAATCGCATTAAGCAAAGTGTGTAATGTAAACAATGTAAACATCGTTGTTTTCTCCCTAATGGAAAAGCACATCCCCCAACCGTTGCATTTCTGTCACTTGAGCGTTAGTGAAAGGGAGGCATGAACCCACTATCGATCATAAATACTTTCTCTTGGAGTTACAAGCATCTACTTGGCCATGGAATCTACTAGCAACGGAGAGCATGCAAGATCATAAATAACATTCACATGAATAAAACTTGATATATTGATAATCATTGGACATAGCATTCAATATTCATCGAATCCCAGCAAACACAACATGTAGCATCACAATAAGATTATCTTGATCACGTTAGGAAGCTCTCAAGATCTAAACATGAGGCATAAAGAGGAGAGAACAACCATCTAGCTACTGCTATGGACCCGTAGTCCAAGGATGAACTACTCATGCATCATTCCGGAGGCGGTCATGGTAGTGTAGAGCCCTCCGGTGACGATTCCCCCTCCCGGTAGGTGCCGGGGAGAGCTCCAGAACCCTCCCGAGCTAGGGTTGACGATGACAGCGGTTGAGGATTTTTTTGGTGGAAAAGTCTCGGGTCTCTAGGGTTAACCTCCCGAGATGTATAAATTGGCGAGAGGGCAACATTGGTGGGCAGCCAGGGGGCCCACACCACCCCTGGGCGTGGCCAGAGGGGGGGCGCCGCCCTATCGTGTGGGGCCCTGTGGCCCCCCTCTGGGTTCCCTCCGGACTCCGTGTGGGCGACAAATTTCTAAGACTTTTGGCTTTTATTTCGTCCAATTCCGAGAATATTTCCAGAACAACTTTTCTAATATAAAAAACAGCAGAAAACATGAACTGGCTCTATGGCATCTTGTCAATAGGTTAGTCCCAGAAAATCGATAAAATGGCATAAAGTGTATAGGAAACATGTAGCATATAGTGTGAAAAACTACATGGAATGACATCAAAAATTATGGACACGTTTATGACGTATCAACATCCGCAAGCTTAGTTCCTACTCGTCCTCGAGTAGGTAAATGATAAAAACAAATAATTTTTTAGGTGACATGCTAGCAACATAATTTTGATCATCATAATGGTAAAAGCATATGTAAGCTGAGATCATAGTACTTTAAACACAGGCATGGTAGATATAATTTTAACAATGAAGCTTAGAAATCACTTTGCATCATGAAAAGTAACACAAATAAAAGATCACATTAAACTCGGAATGGAAACTACGCTCTCTCTACTTTGTTTAATGTTAGAAGATGGAGACTCAACATAAAAGTAAAAGAAAGGCCCTTCGTAGAGGGAAGCAGGGATTAACTCATGTGCTAGAGATTTTTATTTTGTTAAACAGAGGTATTGAAAACACATTTTTTTTAAAGAGATGTATTCTTATGTCAACGAATGGTAATAGAGTTCTTGTCATCTTCCATACTAAACAAATTGAGAGAGGTTCCAAATTATTTATATTGGGAAATTATAGTATGCACTTTATATAGTATGACCCTCCTCCCCATAAGGCTTTGGTAAACCATGCTAACCGAATCCTCGGGTGCCTGATACGTCATAAACGTATCCTTAATTTCTGATGTTCCATATTGTTTTCTTCTTGTTTCCCACATGTTTTCTATACACTTTATGCCATTTTTATCGGTTTTCCGGACTGTCCTATTGACAAGATGCCAAATAGCCAGTTCCCTGTTTTCTGCTGTTTTTAGTTTCAGAAAAGTTGTTCTGGAAATATTCTCGCAATCGAAAAATTCAGAGCCTGAAAGTCTCTCAATTCCCGAAGGTTCCATGGAGTCCCCAAGAGACCGGAAGGGGGGGCCTCAGGGGTCCCACACCATAGGGCCGCCCCCCCTTGGTCGTGCTAGGGGGTGTTGTGGGGCCCCCAGGCCTCCACCGCCTCTGCCCTTTCGCCTATTTAATCCCCCCGAGACATAAACCCTAGATATATTCCACTTTGTCCCGAAAAACACCCGAAGCCGCTGTCATGGTCATCCCGAGATCGGGAGGGTTCTCGAGCTCTCCCCGGCACCCTGCCGGGAGGGGAATTCATCACCGGAGGGGTCTACACCACCATTCCCTCCTCCGAAGTGATGCGTGAGTTGTTCATCCCTGGACTACGGGTCCATAGTAGTAGCTAGACGGTTGTTCTCTCCACTTTGTACCTCATGTTTAGATCTTGTGATCTGCCTATCGTGATCAAGATCATCTTTATTTAATGATACATGTCACTACCAAATTCCGCGCGATCCGGAATGTTTTGATCGGCACGTTTTGATAATGTCACACGGTTTTCGTCGCAGATGGCTAAAAGTGGAATTTGCTCTCGAAGACGCGGTCAATCTCGACGTTTCTTATATGTGTCGTCACGGAATTTTGTTCCCGGCCCAATAGGCCCAGTTGGAGGTGATTTTCGTTCCACGAGAACGTCGCAAATTAGTCGAATATGTCCCTTTTCATTTCTGTCATTTATTTGTCCATATTGTGAAATCGAATTATTTGTTTGGTGTATGTTTTGGTATGGGCATTAGTCTAATGTAACCCTTTTAACTTCTGTCACTTATATCCATCGAAACTTCTGTCATCTATTTCTCCATATTGTGAACTCGAATTATATCTATCTTAAGAAAATAAACATAGTAGTTGAAATAAACATAGACTACATATTAATAGATACCACACGATACAAACGAGATTGTCGATCTAAACAGGACATCAGAAGCACGGGGGAAGCAGTAGGGGCTAAATAAAGAGCATCAGTTGGGGGCCGACAGCTCCTTCGATGGCACTGGATCCTCCGTCGGGACTGGATCCTCCGATGGCACTGGATCCTCCCTTGCCTGGGGAGTCACAGCTACGAGGAGAGTGATCACATTTTTCTGCACTGCCAGGGCTAAACCAATCTTCAGTTCCCCAACCTGCTTGATCAGTTCGAGGTTGCTGGCCCTCAACTTGGACGTATCATCCATCAACTTGTGAAACGCTATGAGGGAAGCTTTGCCCTGAGCCACCTGCTCCAACCTGGCATCGCGAGCCTTGGTGATACTGTCGTAGGCGAGCTTGAAGGCTTCTCAAGCTCAGCTTCTAGGATGTCAACCCTCCTCGCTAGAGCGCTGAAGATGACCGTCTAATCGGCTTCATGTGCCCTGTATATAGTTGAATGCTAGGAAGTTGATGTTAATCTAAAAGGAAAAATGGATCTAAGAATGATGAAATCACGAGGAAATAAGAAACGGATCTAACAAAGATGAAAGCACCAGAAATTCTGAAAAGGATCTAAGAAAGACGAAATCACGAGGAATCCAGAAACGGATCAGCAGTACGAGAACGGAAATGGAACCTACAGGAGGGCAGCAGACCGCTTCTCTGGTGGAGCCATGGCCACCTGGAGGAACGATCATCGGTGGAACCTACTACGTCAAAGGGTTTTCTCTGGAGGGGAGGCGGTGAGGCAGATAGAGGATGAACTGAAGAGTGCGTCTATTTATACACCGGGAGGGGGATTGGAACGGAGGAGCCCGCATGCACGACGGAGCAATAACTGGCCGCCGGAACTAAAGCGACACGTTTCACATTCACAATATCGTGACGAACGCGTGGCGTGATGCATGCGGTGAGTGGAAGAGCGGTTGCTTCCAGACATGGGCCATGATGGCACTTTCTTGGGCCCTCTCCTGTCAGGCACTTTTTATTGGGCCTTATAGCACTTCGTAGCCCATAATTATCCTACTACAGTTGCAGCCCAAAATAAGAAGGAAGAAATGTTGAAACTTCAACGAACACATAAACGTCGAAATTCTCAAAAAAAAACATAAAACGCCGAAATTTTTATTATTTTACACGTTTCAACATCTTCCACACTGTGAAACACTACACATCATCCCTGAATGCGTCGTCAAGTTTCAACATCTTCGGAGTCCTGCATAAGGCTCTCCCAGAATGCATCGTCCATCTCCTCATCCGACGATGAGACGACGATGGTGGAGGGGCCAGCATCCGTACGAGCTCGCATCTTCGCGTCCCTCTGAGCGTCGAGCCGCAACTGCGCCTGTACCAGATCTGGGTGATCACGACGGAACCTCTCCATCGTGGCCTCGTTGTCCCGGCGGATGCCCAGCTGCACG
Organism: Alopecurus myosuroides; assembly: GCA_028641055.1. Lineage (NCBI taxonomy): Eukaryota > Viridiplantae > Streptophyta > Magnoliopsida > Poales > Poaceae > Alopecurus > Alopecurus myosuroides. The sequence continues at coordinate 265,671,902 of CM054060.1, forward strand.
AACGCGTGGCGGTTCTCCTGCTCCTCCTTGCAGGTCACAATCCTCAGATCCGGGGCAAGGACCTCGGCAACTTCCCTGCTCTCGAGGTCCCAGAAGTTAACCTCGGCGCGCGGGCGGCCGAACCGCCACACCGCTACGTCGAACGCGCGGGCGGCGAGCTCGGGCGTGTCGAAGGTGCCCATCCACCACCGCACGCTGTTGTGTGTGATCACCGCGGACCAGCGCCCGGACGGCCGCAGCCATCGGACGGATCAGCGCCGAGAGTGATGGGGGAGGTCGGGGGCTGTGGCGGCATGCAGTAATCAGCGCCGAGAGTGAGGGAGAGGTCGGGGCTATGGCGGCGGCGTAGAAGGTAGGTTGCGGAGTCCGTGCTCGGTCGTATTTATGCGATAGCGACGAGGTCGAGAAGTTCAGTGACCATTGGCTTGCCAGGCTTTTGTTGAGTTCTGTAGTGACGAGTTGCACGAGGGATTTGATCTAAACTCGAGGTTTTAGCAGCTAAGTATTAGCGATTTGATCTTTACTCGGGTTTTACCACGAGGGATCTACCAGCGATAATATACCTTAGAAGTTTACGAAACAAACTAAACCTTAACAACTCCAGGAAACAAACGAAATTACAATCCAGCCAGACAAAATAAGAAGTTCATAGGCCTAGCTCAGCAGCAGCCTAGTCTCTTAACCAACAATGCATATCCTTTTCTCCGTTTCTATATCACCCCCATCTCAATGACCGCCTCCAACCTAGGGTCATCGGTATCCCTCACAATGATCAAAACAGGTTGCTGATTATGAAAATTATTGCCTTGGACAAAAACTGTCCACACCAGCTTGTCGAGGATAATGCGGCCGTCAGTTTTCTTGTTGTAAGAAATGGTGGTGACATGCTCCTCTGCTCTAAGTCGTAGGTCAACCCTGCCATGATTCCCCACGCCAACGTTTTCCCCTATCAACTTCGGTAGTTTCTAAGCATGAAAAATAACACACCATATTAGCAGACCTTCTCATGGTTCTTGGAAATTTACTTGCAAAAAGAGGAGGTCGTCTTATAGATACATACCATAGTATAGTGCTGCAAGTTTGTGACGGTGAACGAGTCACAAAAGGAAGCCCAACATAGGGTCCAAGGGGTAGAAGCCGGGCCAGGTGGTTCTTCTCGTGATTGTCGAGATGGGCTCTTTGGGCATATACGATGTTGGCATCATAATGCCTCTCATCAGCAGAACTGTCAGAATCCTCATCATGGACCTCATCACCATAATTGCTAGAATCCTCATCATGCATCTCATCATCAGAACTGCCATCTACGCTGCAAACTGAGTCATCTTCGCTTGAAACTGAGTCATCTTCGCTTGAAATGCAAAGTGAGTCATCTTGGGTGTCACCAATAATAGCAACATAGATAGTGGGCCTTGGTATCATGGAAAACACTAGTATGCATCCCACGGAGATGTTCTTTTCCTCGATGAACCAGTACCATTGTATCCCGTGCAAACGGGTCTTGCTCTGTTCTTTCTAGACATGAAAGGTGTACTTCCTGCCATGGGAACTAAACAGCACATGCTCGCCTACTAACTTGTTGAATGCTATCGGAGAAGTGCACGGTACAACCTGTGCATCAGAAATAAAAAGAAACGTGGAAATTAGATATTGTAATAAAAACACAATACATAATACAAGTGTAAGAATAAGAATTGTTTTCTTACCACTGACTTGAGGTGACACTCTTGTACAGCAACACCAAACTTGGATGCAGAAGGATCAACATTTGGGCAATTATTCGTGCATACAGGACATGGAATACCCTGTTAATCAAGCAAAAAAGAAGCATAAATTACAAAATGTGCATATAAGCAGATTGGTTCTAAAAAGGAACAATTCTTTCAGGAAGAAATTTATGTAAAACTGGGGCCAAACCACGAACAACTGGTAATGCCTCATAATAAAAGCACAACCATGTTTGTCCAAGAAGTAATTCTACACTACCAAGAGAAATGCACAATGAATGTGCTTGTGCATTGCACAAGATAGTATGGAACCCTCATTGCAATGATATGGTGACACATTTTAATCATCGACTTAAAGGGATCATGCACATTCAAAACAACATCTATAGTCACAGCTATGTAATCATTGGCCTCAGGGAACATAGAGACACAAAAGCATACACAACTTTTCTACACCAGGTGGGCGAGCAAAAGCAAAGACATGGCACATCTATTTGTGTCTGGTTCTTAATTTTGCTGGCCATCTGGTGGAGACAGTGAGGCATCAGCCAAATATACATGTGTCAAAGTCATTATCATTGACCAAATTAGCTCATAAATTGTGCATAGTGATAACAAGCCTCATAAACACATAGGTGATCATGCACTAAAGGGGCATCCTTAGAATTCATTATAACATGCAGTCAGAATAAACACATATGGAACAATGCAAAAAAAATTGTAAAACAAGCCTCATAAACACATTGCCAACACTTGCTAGAAGGACAAGCCCAATACCAGGAAGTAATACAAGACGTGGCCTTGTATCACAGCCACGTATTGGACCTGATCTCCTAGCATTTATCATGGCATGCAAACCCAGGGAAAAAGAGTGCTTATAATAGCATGTACGAATACAAATACTCAAATTGTATACACTAAAAGGTACTATAGACACTCTTTTTGCCTTTACCAAGGCCTAGTTTAAATTATCGGCATATAACGAGGACATTCAAGGCAAAGAAAAGTGGAACAATAGAAACAAATGTAATGCGAGCCTCATATATCATTGTCATGCAAATCAAGGGCAAAAGGAGTGCCTATAATGGCATGTACGAATACAAATACTCAAATTGTATACACTACAAGGTATTATAGACACTCTCTTTCCCTTTACCATGGCCTAGTTTAATCATCGGCATCTAACAAGGAGGACATTCAAGGAAAAAAATGTGGAACAATAGAAACAAATGTAATACGAGCCTCATATATCATTGCCATGCAAACCAAAGGCAGGGAGAGTGTCTAAAATAGCATGTACTAATACAAATACTCAAATTGTATACACTACAAGGTATTTTAGACACTCTCTCGGCCTTTACCATGGCCTAGTTTAATCATCGGCATATAACTAGGAGGACATTCATCATGTTAATAAATTAGGATACACAAAATAACAACAGGTGGAACACTGGAAAATGCACAGAAAAAATGAATCTGACCTCGGAATTTCTAAGTACAACAAGTATAGTCACTACTAGCACCTGGCCTCGGTAAATCATTAGCCAAAGTGTTAATAATTGGCCAAAATTGAAATAATCTTGCAAAAAAACCAAATCTAAGCCGTCAAACCAAAAAAAACAAATCTAAGCCTAATCTAACTGAAGCACCCAAATCGGGTACGGAATTAAACCATAACCTATCAAAATCATGGTGGAAATAGATGAACTAAGTGTGCCGGATATCCCAAACTTAAGCCATACAATAAAACCACGTCTACGGGAGAAAATACGAAGCAGAGACGCAGAATGAACGGTAAAAACATGTAGATCTACCGTGCATGTCGTGCTACGCAGAAAAATCGAGCTTAATCTACAGATCTACTATACATACAAGGGATAAGAGGGTTAGATATCATCTTACCGTCATTGCCAAAGCCCTCGAAGAGGACGGGACGACGAACGCGGTGATATGAAAAAAAGCCTTTGAAGATCCTGCCTGCCCAGGGAGGAAGAGGAGGTCTAGCCTTCGTTTCCCGCCGAGGATGGTCGTCGCGGTGTTTTTGATGTCCCGGCGGAAGAAAACCCGCCGACGGAGAGAGGGGAAGCTCAGGAAGGCGGTGAGAGAGATAGAGCGAGTGATATGACTAGAAGAGCGAGAGGGGGAGGTGAGTGCAATTAAAGGGCGCGCCTTCCCGAAGGGGTTGGAGCTGCGTCTCCCACGCAATAAAGGGACGGCCTAGCGCCCAAAACATTTCACAAAAGACAAGAAAAATAATTTTAAATGGAAAGAGAAACAATTAATACAGAGTAATAACAAGTTAACCACAAAATGCTCCATCCGTTTGATCTGACAGAATAAAAACAATTTCCCCTATTTTTTGAAAGACAAAATGCAGATTCAATTTTTGAAAACCAAGCTTATCTGAATTCTGTTAATTATTTAGTGATATCGTGCCTTTTTTATAAATGATTATCTACTTTCTTGGATGTGGTAGGGTGGACACTAGAAAGTACCAAGACAATGGTATGACCCAACTCTTCACAAGATGCCCTCACGTTTCTCCATCCTGGGAGTTTCGGGCCAATAGGGCATGTAAATTCGAGAGAGAAACACATAGAGAAGGAAGTCGGGCTCTAAGAAGTCCTGGAACCCGCCAGAGAGAATCTGATGCCGGTGGATCCCTAACACACATGACACAGTCTAACATACATGGTATTTCATACCATGGGATTTGGTGGCATTCATATGTTTCGGAGCCCCCTCCGGAAAAACCATAGCCCCATTGGGGGGGAGGCGGAACTACCGTTCTGGCCCCTCCACGTGAGCCGAAAGGGGGTAGCAAAGTGGAACCAACTATTTGTTTGTGTTAGGTTACGACCAAGAAACACCAAAGAAAATGTTAGGGTCCACCTCTTGGCAAGATTCCCCTTGTTCCATCAGATCCGGGAGTTTCGGGCTCTAAATAGTCCTGGAACCCGCTAGAAAGAATCCGACGCCGGTGAAACCCGAACTCAAAGAGCGAGAGACTCTTGGGCATCCAAGACCCATGACACACTCTAACACACATGGTATGGTATATCATGGGATTTGGTGGCATCCAGACGATCCGGAGCCCCCTCCGGAGAAACCATAGCCCTATTGTAGAAAAGGAGGAACTGTCGTTTTGGCCCCTCTACGTGAGCCGAAAGGGGGTAGGAAAGTGGAAGCAAATGTTTGGTTGTGTTAGTTTAGGCCCAACGAACACCAAATAAAATTTAGGGTCCACCTCTTGGCAAGATTCCCCTAGTTCCGTCAAATCCGGGAGTTTCGGGCTCTAAGCTGTCACGGATCCCGCTAGAGAGAATCCAACGCCGGTGATGCCCTTATACAGAGAGAGGGGGACTCTTTGGCATCCAAGACCCATGACACACTCTAACAAACATGGTATGGTATACCATGGGTTTTGGTGGCATTCAGACGATCTGGAGCCACCTCTCTGGAGAAACCATAGCCCCGCTGGGGAAAAAGACAGAACTTTCATTCTGCCCCATCTATGTGAGCCGGAAGGGGGTAGCAAGTGGAAATAATTGTTTGGTTGTGTTACGTTAGGCCCAAGGAACACCCAAGAGAATGGTAGGGCACACCTCTTGGAAATATTCCCCAGTTCCGTCACACACGGGAGTTTCGGGCTCTCAATAATTAGTCCTGGAACCCGCGAGAGAGAATCCGACACCGGTGAAACCCTAACATAGAGGACGAGGTAATATCGGGTATCCAATACCATGGCACACTCTATCAAACGTGGTGTGGTGTGTAATGTGATTTGGTGGCATTCAGACGATCCGGAGCCCCCTCTCCGGATAAACCATAGCCCCGCTGGGAAAAAGACGGAATTGTCGTTCTGCCCAATCTACATTAGCCTGAAGGGGGTAGAAAAGTGGAAACAATTTCTTGGTTGTGTTAGGTTAGGCCGAAGGAACACCCAATACAATGGTAGGGCCCACCTCTTTGAAATATACCCCCAGCTTCGTCAGATCCGGGAGTTCAGGCTCTAGGTAGTCCTGGAACACGCTAGAGAGAATCCAACATCGGTGAAACCCTAACACAGAGAGCGAGTAAATCTTGGACATCCAATACCCATGCCACACTCTATCACACGTGGTGTGGCGTGTAATGGGATTTGGTGTCATTCAGACGACCCAGAGCCCCCTCTCCGGATAAACCATAGCCCCGCTGGGAAGACGAAATCGTCTTTCTGCCCCATCTACCTGAGTCGAAAGGGGGTAGAAAAGTGGAACCAATTTCTTGGTTGTGTTAGGTTAGGACGAAGGAACACCCAATACAATGTTAGAGTCCACCTCTTGGAAAGATTCCCACAGTTCCGTCAGATCCGGGAGTTTGGGCTCTAAGTAGTCCTGGAACCCGCTAGAAAGAATCTGACGCCGGTGAAGCCCTAACTTAGAGAGCGATGGACTCTTGGGAATCCAAGACCCATGAAACACTATAACACACATGGTATGGTATACCATGGGATTTGGTGGCATCCATACGATCTGGAGCCCCCCTCCGGAGAAACCATAGCCCCGTTAGGGAAAAAGGCGGAACTGCCGTTTTGGCCCCTCTACGTGAGACAAAAGGGGGTAGCAAAGTGGAACCAAATGTTTGGTTGTCTTAGGTTAGGCCCAAGGAACACCTAAGAGAACTGTAGGGCCCGCCTCTTGGGAAGATTCCCCTAGTTCTGTCCAATCCGGGAGTTTTGGGCTCTAAGTAGTCCTAGAACCCGCTAGAGAGAATCCGACGTTGGTGAAGCCCTTACACAGAGAGCGAGGTACACTTGGGAATCCAAGACCCATGAAACACTCTAACACACATTACATGGTATACCATGGGATTTTGTGGCATTCAGACGATATGGAGCCACCTCTCCGGAGAAACCATAGCCCCGTTGGGAAAAAAGACGGAACTGTCGTTCTGCCCCATCTACGTGAGCCGGAAGGGGTAGAAAAGTTGAACTAGCTGTTTGGTTGTGTTAGATTAGGCCCAACGAACACCCAAGATAATGGTAGGGAACACCTCTTGGCAAAATTCCCCCAGTTCCGTCACACCCGGGAGTTTCGGGCTCTCATTAATTAATCCTGGAACCCGCGAGAGAGAATTCGACACTGGTGAAACCATAACACAGAGAGGGAGGTAATGTAGGGCATCCAAGACCATGATAATATAACCCGGAAGGGGGTAGCAATGTGGAAATAATTGTTTGGTTGTGTTAGGTTAGGCCCAAGGAACACCCAAGAGAATGGTAGGGCACACCTCTTGGCAAGAATCCCCCAGTTCCGTCACACCCGGGAGTTTCGAGCTCTCATTAATTAGTCCCGGAACCCGCGAGAGAGAATCCGACACCGGTGAAGCCCTAACACAGAGAGCGAGTTAATATTGGGAATCCAAGACCCATGTCACACTCTATCACACGTGGTGTGGCGTGTAATAGGATTTGGTGGCATTCAGACGATCCGGAGCCCCCTCTCCGGATAAACCATAGCCCCACTGGGAAATAGACGGAATTGTCGTTCTTCCCCATCTACATGAGCCGGAAAGGGGTTGCAAAGTGGAACCAATTTCTTGGTTATGTTAGGTTAGGCTGAAGGAACACCCAATACAATGGTAGGGTAATTTATTTATTATTAGTAATAATTTATGTCAGTAATTTATAGATGTCTTCCCATTATCCTTAAATAATATATTTCAATAATGGTTATCTTTTTAGGCCATCCATCATGTATCCAACGGCCAGCAATCTTCTCCAGCCAATGTACCAAAATCTGGCGGGCGCAGAAAATTTCGCGCCGCCCACCCAAATTATCGACCAAAAACTTTGCCGCCTTAAATTTGGAACCTCTCCCTCTTATATTCCCCCTCGCCGCAATTTTGAACCTCTCCCTCTTATCTCGCTTTGTAGCTCGCCTTCCCGGGCTTCCACCTGGCTGTCCCCGAACTTCCACCTCGCCGTGCAGCTTGCCTTCTCGGGCTTCTACCTTGTCGTGCTCGGTCGTCCACCCCGCCGCTCAGCTCGCCTTCCCGGGCTTCCACCTCGCCGTCCAGGATGCCATCCAGATCTGCCACCTCGCCGTCCAGATTTGATACCTCACCGTCAAGATCTGCCACCTCGCCGTCCAGGTCGTCCTCAAGATCTGCCACCTCGCCTTCCTGGTAGCCGTCAAGTTCCTTTGGTTAGAGTTTGCTTATTTTCGAGCTTGTATAAATCTTAGGATCACTTCTCCTTTGATCCTATCATACTTAGATCCACAAATTAGATTACTGATATGATATGGTCAAACAGCGAATTGCATCACTAAGATTCTCTAACTCTATGTTGTCACATCCCAATGAAAGATAAGGCTATTTGCAAAGAACATGTATGCGCTATTTATTTTCATTTATTCGCATAAATCATCAATTCTATACTTATAGTGTAAGCTATTTATTTACATTTATACCATGTCCACCATCTTGATAAGGCATGCCTTGCATAATAGCTCAACAATAAAGGTACTTATGTTGTGTGGAACTGCTGGCTCAATTACTGTTCTGCCATGTATTTTGTGCTACTATCCTAGTTGATTTGGTACATATGAACCGTGCAGCTTAGGAACATTAAAGTCAAGAGTACATCTGGTAGGACAAAGATGCCTCCTGGTGGACATGGTTGTAAACGCAAGCGCGTCAAGGCCCATCGCGAGCATGCAGTTGCCCATGTCCATCCATATGCAGATGAAGAACTCAAGCGACCAGTGGTCCAAGACATGGAGGTAGCTCCCCAAGGCCAGCAGGAAGCTGCCCAATGTGAGCAGGCACCTCCCTACGGTGAGCTGCCAGGTGTGCAAGGCAAGCTGCCACCATTCCTAGGCGAGGGGCAAGGTTCCCAAGTCTAGGAGCAAGGTGTCTGCAAAGAAGAGCAAGATGACATATCACCGAGATTGCATACTCTACGAGGGGCCATGTGTGGAGAGAAATCCAAAATGTATAATATTAACCCTAGCAATGCCACAATTTCTGTATATTACCCACGTGAAGACTTTTTCGAGTGGTGCGGCTGGGAGGAGAAGAAACATGTCCAAAGGAAACAGGATAAGAATTGTTATTCCTCTGGAAAAGACAAGGCCAGTGGACCCAAAGATTGCTTCCATGTATGCTACTACATGCTCATTAGCTGTGAAGCACACTGTCCCTATCTTCCCCCATTGGAAAGAGTACAAGGGAAGGGAAGATATATTTTCCTCCTACCACGTCCATGTGTCTGTAAGTTCTGTAACCCAACCTTCCAGTCCATTCCATTGTTGTTCATATAACTAAAAAGTGCTCTATATTTTGTTTCACTCAAAGTTTCATCTGAACCCAAGAGACCCTGTTATTCGTCAATCTCTTATGATGCATCACAAGAACTGTACAAGACAAAGACGGCATATTCTGAAGCAAGAATTGTTTGACAGCATTTTAGACAAGAGTAGAGTTGTACGAACGCCTCCTGATGCAGTTGGGCACATGAGCAAAGCAGAATGGTGCATGCTAGTCGATAACTGGTCCTCAGTCAGGAAACAGGTATTGTCTTTGTTCGCTCTACCTTCCCACTGTTTTATTCCATAACCTGGAATGAGTCTAATCAGTTCATACTTCGTTTATGTAGATGGCTTGTCTGAAAGCCAGGCAAAGCAGACAGGCCGTCCAGTTCCATACCGCCACAGGTTCTCGTAGCTACGAGGTTTGCTGCGACATGGGGGAAGATTCTTTTGAATTGTTCAAAGCTACGCACAACAGAAAGATACGTGGATTCTCTTCGCCCGTGAAAAGAGCAATTGTAAGTCCCTCTAAATTCTGTTTATCTCTGGGATCAAATATTACCTCAATAGATTCTTCTAGATACGTACTGATGCTTCCCTTTGTGAATTTTGATGCAAACTCCTGCTATTTCACATATGCCTGTCATCTCATAGTTCATGCACATGCATGCTGCATGCTTTTCATCTGCTAGTTCATCTATCCTCGTGAGCTGCTATTTTCATCTATGTTCTGTACATGCTTGTCGTCTGCTATTTTCGGCCATGTTTACTTACATGCCTGTCATATGATGTTTTTCATTTATGTTCCTTACAAGCTTGTCATGTGTGCTTGATTGCTTGTCATCTGCTATTTGCATCTTTGTTATGTACAAGCTTTTCATGATATCAATGTTCCTTACAAACTAGTTCAGCTTCTATTTCATCTAAATCTTTTACATACTTTATCGTAAGAAATGAAATATCATATGCTACAACGTACTTCAGTAGATGGCGCTGTCAAGGAACCTCTTTCTGCCACCGAAGCTGTCGTGGCCGTGCTGATCAAGAACCGTCTAAAGTCTTCGTTCCTGAATACCATAGGTGGGGTCACAACCAGTGCAAGAGCAACAAAGTCTCAGCTTCACCTTCAACTTGATTCTGAGAGAAAACAGAGGCATGACATGTAGTCTGTAGTTGATGAGTTGAAGCAGGCCAAGGAACAAGCTGATGCAGATAGGATGAAGCATCCACAAGAATTGCTGCGTATGACGGAGGAACACAAAGATATGAAGAAGAGTCAAGAAATGTATAAAACCCTTATCGGTGGCATGTTGGCTCAAGTTCCTCGGAGATATGGAACTGAGTAGCCCTTTGTGAAACCGTTTGTTGTCTGTTGAACTGTATTAGACTGCCTTTGCTGGCGAGCTATGTTGTGACCTTATTCGGAATTTATGTATTTGTTGTGTTTGCTTTGTTGTGAAAACTAGTATAGTATTTTCCATGCTAATGAATACGAGGACACGTGGTACTATATGGTACGTCCATGAGGCGGCACCTTATTGGATGGAAATCGCGACGAAATAAACACGTCACGGAAACGTTTCGACGTGGACATGTCGTGTTGGTACACGTGCCAGCTCAAGATTAGCGACGTCTTACGACGAACTAAAACGTCGCACCGTCGGACAACGTAATAAATTCGTCGGGAATAAGCGTATACGTGGAACATTATGAGAGAGACATGTGGCACCTTATACTCCTTGTACCCGCGACGAGAAAGTAAACGTCGCACTTATTATGACGTCATTAAACGGTAGTTCCAATCGCGACGTTTTTAAAATGTCAAGACAACGATGACGTCAGGAACGGTGGAAGTGACGTCAATAACGGGTAATGGAGAACGATGCCACGTGTACACACATTGCGACGAAAATAACGACGCTCCTTGTTGGGCCTTGTGCTGGGCCGACCAATAGCTCGCGACGATTTAGTGTTCATTTAATCATCGCAGAATCATCCGTGACAGTCGATCAGGGACGTTCTCACTATGTCGAGCAAACCGTCGCGGATTTCCCTTAGGGACGGTTCGGAGCCCATCCGCAACGGTATTGAAACGTTCCGGATCGCGCGGAATTTGGTACTGTGTTGTGTTTGCTGGGATCTGATGAATGTTGAATGCTATGTCTTCTGATTATCAATCTATCATGTTATCTTCAGGCTTATGTTATTTATGATCTTGCATGCTCTCTCTTATTAGTAGATTCTCTGGCCAAGTAGATGCTAGAGACTCCAAGAGGGAGTACTTATGCTCGATAGTGGGTTCTCCTTTACATCTGTGCTTGAGTGATAGAAATGTGACGGATGGAGGATGTGTTGTTGCCATTAGGGATAAAACAACGGTGTTTACCTAGTTTACATTGTTTACATTACACACTTTGCTTACGGCGATAATCTGTTGCTTGCAACTTAATACCCAACGTTTGTTCGGATGATATTCGGAGAGTGGATGATTAGACATAGATGCAGTTGGATGAAGGTCTATGCATTTTTTTGTAATGCCCGCATGAATCACATAGTAAAAAAATTGTCTTGCATATGCACTACGGTGCATCCTTCATTTCTGTCAATTGCCTAGTTGTAATTTACTCACCACACATATTATTTATCTTTCACGGAGAGACACCACTAATGAATTGTGGACCCCGGTCCTGTTTCCTCGTACCAATAAAATACCTACTGCTTTCATACTACTTTCATACTATTTTCCACACCATACGTTTAACCTCTTTGTGTTTTAGCCAAACCGGTGAGATTGACAACCTGACTGCTTCATTTGGGAAAAGTGATTTGATTGTGTTGTGTAGGTTCCACATTGCTTCTGAACGGGTAGTGCACCTTGCCATCTCAGCTCCTTCAACCTTATGAATTTACTCCTTCCTCCTACTGATCAATTAAACCTTGGTTTCTTACTGAGGGAAAACTGTTGCTATGCTCATCATACCTTCCTCTTGGGGTCTCCCAACGAGTGCAATACCTGCACCATCAAGCTATTTTTTTGGCGCCGTTGCCAGGGAGGAAGAGAATTTCTGCAAGGGGAGTCTCTCACTTCCAATCTCTTTACTTTGTTTTTGTTGTGCTTAGTTTATTTTATTTTGTCCTGTTTGCTTCTCTTTATCAATAAAGCAGAAAAAAATAGTTCTTGTTCTAGTTGTTATTTTTGCTTTATCATGCTTGCTATCAGTGTTTTATGTCTCTAAAACTAGATCTTATTGGCAAGGTGGGTTCACGGATGAACAACAAAAATATTATAAGGAACACCACTTGTCACAAAAACGGATACACTTATGAGAGCAAATTAATAAATTGAATGACTATGCTAGAAACGTGTGCCCTACTTATAATGCTACTTATTGCTTTGATAAATCTCGTTGTTGTAGGAGGTATAAACACCTCCCTTTTCAATGTGAGTATAATAATAATGTTACCATATGTTCTTATGTTAAGGGAAATTATGAATTATATGATGTGGAACAAATTGAAGAATTTGTTGCTTGGAAGGGTGCACTTGAAATTGCCTATTTACTTGAAAGTATTGATGATGCACCTTATAAATATGAGATTTATGCTATAATTGAATATTGCTACAGAATGGAATATCTTAATAAATGCTCTCAACCTAAGGAAGAAACTGATGCCTTGCAGGAACCTATGGAAGAAGAAACTGCTAAATTTGGAAGCTCATTGGATGAAAAAGAGGAGGAGAGTGATGATCGAGAGGAGGAAGAATGGAACTACCCATGTCTAACCGCCAATGATAGTAACTCTTTAACTCATACATTATTTGATAAAATTGATGCTTGCTATACTTGTGACCTTGATACTACTATGAATGAAACTTGTGAGAATGATATTGCTACTGTTATTTATGATAATCCATGCTACCTGGATAAATCTTATGATAATGCTCTTGATGATGGTCCTATGTTATTTGATGTTATAAAATATAATGCTATTGAAAATAGTATTGCTATAATGTTTCCTATATCTTTTATGAGTTATCAATCATCTCATTTTGATATTGCTAAAAGTGGAAAAAAAGAGGAGCTGATTTTAAATTTTGATCCCTTTGGAGCTTGATATGAATTGTGTGCTTTTAGACCATAACAAACATGCTTTATGTGATAATTATGTTGTTGAGTTCGTTCATGATCATGCTGAAAATTTTTATGAGAGAGGAAAATGTGGTTGTAAGAATCTCATGTTACTAAAACACCTCTCTTTTTGTTGAAAGTTTTGAAGTTGCTCTTGTTCTACCTTCCCATGATTTCTAGTTTGAGCTTCTTTGATTTATTTCTTTACAAGATTCCTATGCATAGGAAGTGGGTTAGAATTAAATTTGTTTTATAATTGCTTCTTGGTGCTCTCTTTTTCTCAATTCATATTTCTTATGTGAGCATCTTGTTCACTTGAAAACACTTGATTCCACTTTTCTGGGCCTAGCTAAAAGGCGTTAAAGAAAAGCACTTCTTGGGAGATAACCCATGGTTTTATTTTTCTTATTTTTTTATCTATTTTATTTGATTCAAGGGGTTGTATAATTCTTTATCAACTCCTTTGTATCTTTATTATCATGTTTTAGTAGTGCCAAGTAAGGTTTCTGACGAGAGTTCGAGTTGGTTTTCGGATTTCTGCGCAGGAAACAGATTTGTGCTGTCCACCGTAAAAAAATGTATAAAATCCAGGAAGATCATAATGATCTTCAATTTTTTATGCTTATTCCTATCCTAATTCCGCAACTTTTTAGTTCTTTAAGTTTTTCGATCTGAGCAACGTAAGTTCCTCGATTTTTTTTTCTTTACAAACTTTTCTGGTTTTGACAGATTCTGCCATTTTTCTTGCATTTGCTTTTTTTCGATGTCAAGTGGATTTCTTTGCTTCAAGAAACATCAGTGGTTGTAGCTAATGTTTAAAATTATCAATATCACTTGTTCCATACAGAAACAATGGATTTCTAATTGTTGCACTAACCCTGTAATGTGAATTACTGTTTGAGTGTGGTGTGAAGAAAGTTTTGAAGGGTCAAGAGCAGAGGTGATATATGTGATCAATAAGAGTGCAAGGTAAAAGCTTGGGGATGCCCCTGAGGTTTATCCAAGAATATTTTTAGAATACTCAAGCATCTAAACTTGGGGATTCCCAAGGCATCCCCTTCTACATCAACTATCTACCAGGTCACTTCTCGTGAAACTATATTTTTTTTCGGTCACATCATATGAAGTTTACTTGGAGCGTCTGTTTGTTTTTATTTTTTTTATTTTTTTTTCCTTGCTGCAATAATATAGTTGGATCTTAGAATTCTTTTTTTGGGAGAGATACACGCTCCTCTTTTTCGTTTGAATACTTGCTATGCTAGTATTCTTAGTTTTTCTTATAGTTGCTGCAATAATTCCTCTTTAGCTCTCGTTTTCATTGCATCTCTTATTCAGAGTATTTAGTTTTAGTCGTGTTTTGTGAGTCCTCTGATGTTTGCTTTCTGTATCATTTAGAGAGTTTTTGTTAAAGCATGTTTTGTATGGTTCTTGTTGGGAAAAGAAATTGTTGCTTGGGGTAGAATTTTTAACAATGCAAGTAGAAGATTGTATAGACTGTGGATACACTTTTTCATATCATGCTAGATGTTATTTTAGTTCTAAATCCTTGTGGTTACTGATTAGCATGATTAGCCTAAAATACCTGCTAGTGTTTAATGTGCCATTGAAAGAATCATGAGTTGTTCTTGTCATATTGAAGCATAAATTTGTGGTGTTCTCCTTTGAATGTTTTATTTGGTTGACTTGGCGCATGCTCACACCATGTTTATGACTATGAAACAGTCACGAATAGCTTCCACGATCATTTAGTTTTTGAACTTGTGGTACCACTTATGCTTGGATTAATGATGTTTATGTTGCAATGCTTACTATGGCTCTTATGCTCTCTTGATTTGTCGCTCCCAGTCTTTTGCTAGCCTCCACCTGTACTGAGTATGAGCTCTACTCGTGCATCCAACCACCAAAATCCAAAGTTTTCCCATTGCGTCCACCATACCTACCTACATGTGATAATTAACCGCCACTCCAAAGTAAATTGCTCATGTGTTACCTTTAAAACTTTCATAATAACTCATCTTTTGTGCTCCTGTTTTAGCTCATGAGGTCATAAATAGAGAATATTTTATCTCACTTATTGATTGGACTTTCACACCCTGGACTACTGGCTTCATCCGCTTATCCAATGATAGAAGAGCTGGCAGCAGGGTGCCCAGCCCCAAATGAATAACACAAATTATCTTCACTATTTTTTCCCCTGATTTATCAGTCAAATGTCGCACCCTGGTTTCTAGGGGATACTCATCGGGCCGAACTGGATAGCAGATGCTTGGATTATGGGGCATAACTGCTCCCACGTCCCAGCTTCCTGGTAGGCCTGCGCTTATGCGCGACAACACAAGCCCTGCTATTCCACCGTCGATGTAAACTATCCACTAGAGACCATAGGCACTACTATCGACGTACTTCATATCAATCACACATGGTACGTCAACAGCGTTAAACGGAATGATACCACAACATATCTCTAAGACACAAAAGATTGAAATAAGGTTGCAAATAGCCTTCACTAAGGCAGAGATTAGCAAATACAATCATCCAGAGGACACATGTCCCAACATAACATTCATTACATCAGCGGAAGCAAACAAAGGGTCTGAGTACAGACAAATCCAAATAGGCCTAAGAGGCCGGCAATGAAAGGAAAACGGAGCCCATCCACGAAGTCTCGGATCCTGCCCGGGTCCGATATCTACTCGTCAACAGCGTCATCGTACTCCACGTAGTAGCCTCCATGGGGATCCTCGGAATCGTCGTCTGCGTAAAACCACAGCCCCAAAGGGGTCAGTACAACAACGTACTGGCAAGCAAGACTCACAGTTCACCAAAGTGTAACCCGTCAACACCAAGCACAGATGCCTTGGGTTCAACGGAGGAAAGGGGTTATAAAAGATGCTGCAACTGGCTGCGCTAACCAACTACAGAAACACTACCACTTCCAGCTAACAGAAAGGAGATAAGATAGCGTAACGTATCCAACTGTTGTTGACCATCAAACAAAACCCATCCTGGATCTCGCCCCTTATCCAAAGAAGCAATCCGAGGATAACTCACACAGTTGGATTAATGAATAATGGATCAAGTTGTTGTGTCAATAAGTCTATTACTAGTCAAGTTAACATTAGTTAGGTGTAAGTTGTTCTGAGTACTTGTTAGCCAGTACTTTCACCAAGTCGTCACATAACCGCGGACAACACGGCTTCTCGAGAAGATTTATCCCTGCAGGGTGTGCTCCAGTACCCGTACACACTCGAGCCACCAACTAAAACTCAGGTGGACTCGACACGACTCGAACCATCACTACAGCCTGTCCTAGGAGCCACGGAGCTATAAGGTCCCGGCCAGTCCGACCTAACCTAAGCGCAGGGGTGAAAACCACACCCCCCGGCACCACAGGCCTCGCCCTATATGCATCATCATCATCAACAGTAACCATGGGAGCGACCCATTCATGCTTATGCGCAAATGGAACTCCCGAACTAAGTGTGGCTCTTCGGACAAACTGCGGATTAGGTCAAAGTCGAGGGGGGTTCCATACCACCACCCGGATGCGGTGAGCACGCTCATCATGGATCAGTAGACAAGACCCTTTTCCTAATTAGGGTCGACACTAGCAGGCCTCAAAACCACGCCGGGCCTCCTGCCGGTGTCTTATCAGCATATTATTAACAACAGGTTGATTTATTAACGACGAGCCCCCAGAACATAATAGAAGTAGTAACAGAAAGTAACGGGTAACAGACTCGAGCAAAGCAACCTAAGCATGCTAGTAAGACACGGGCTCAAACAAGGGGTGATAGGAGTGGAGGTGAGGCAATATCAAGGTTAAGGGATTCATGTGGTAGGTTCGTAACAGAAACAACTACTACTAAGGCTAGCAGAAAAGAACAACGGAAAGTATCGGTAACCAATGTTGAAAGGAACACAGTGGTTCATGTGAGTGATAACTTGCCTGCAAGCTCAGCAGCCTGGTACTGGGCTAAATCCTCAGAAGGGGTGTCGTAAGGATCGTCGGTCTCAACGTCGCCGTCTAACCGAGAAGAAGCAAACAGACAATGCAGAAAGGGTAGACAATCAATATCATGGCATAGTGCACAATCATGGGGATGATGCATGTCATGTTACTAGTTGCATCAAAATAAACTAGCTAACATGGTAACACAAATTAAATGGACACATATGCAATTTTGAGTTGCATATGAAAAGCCCATGAATTTTGGGTTAGATTATTTGTTTTCCAACTAATCAACAGATGAAGGTGAATTAGTATGATGCATGGATGAGGAAAACAACAAAATAACAACAATAGAACCAATTTAAAAAAATAGGGGTTACCAATTTAGAAATTTATTTAGTAAGTTATGGAATTTTGGTTCCTTAAAGTTGTCACACAAGTATTTGTTGTTTTCTCCAAGTTAAATTGTTCAAAAAAGATAACAAAGTTTATATTTGAAAAGAACAGAACACCAAATTTTAGTTGGATTACATGTTTCAAATATTGAAAAAGGAGTTAGGATGAATTTATTATGATTGAAACAATATCAAACAAGTTTTAAATGAATTTAAAACAAGCATGAATTTGATTTGAATTTTATTTGTTCAAAACATAAATTCAACTTCATATTTGAAAAGTTTATACTTTTCTAGGTTGAAAACATATTTTGCATGTTCAAAAATAATTTAATTTGAGCAAGTTAAGATTTTATCAATTTTAAATGATTTAAACAAGGTTTAAATTATTTAGGCAATTTAAATTATTCAAAACATGAAACAAAATTTATATTTTAATTGGTGGTCCAAAATGGTTTGGAAAACATATTTTATTTGCATGATTTGGATTAATAATGAATTAGTTATGGATTTTATCAAATTGCAATTGAATTATTTGAATTCAAATTTGAATTGCATTTTGAAAATTCAAAACAGAAAACAAATGCTATAGATAGATAGACAATTAAATTTGGTGCAGCGTACATATTTTATTTTTATTATTTGGGTTTGTGAATTAAAAGTTATTAGGGTTTCAATTCTAGGGACTATTCTGTAATTAATTGGACTGATAATTAAAATAGAAAAGGCAGAAAAGAAAAAGGCACCGAGCAGTGACCTACACAGGCCACTGCCAGTGGGCCCATCTCCTGTGTGGCGCCTAGGTGGCCTCCAGGGTCCCTGACGCGTGGGCCCAGTGCGGGGCGCGCGGAAGGAAAAAATTGGGGAGGCAAATGCCTCCCCTGGGATTCGAACCAGGGAGCTTTCCCTTGGGCGCACGGGTCGGTACCAGTTGGGCTGGTGCTGATTCTTGTCAGGTACACGTTGCGAAGGGAAAAAAACAAGTGTTTCCGGTAAGTTTTTTTTTTTAACTGCACATCTGCACCTCGCTGCAGGTGCGGACGGGCAGCGAGCGTCAGAGAGCAGGCAGCGACCGCCGGCGGTTCCGTTCGCTGCCGCGGCGCGCGGTGGCTGCCCGGGCGGGGCTGGCTGCCGTCGTGTGGTGGCCGTGCGAGAGAGAGGGAAAGGGAGCGGAGGCGACGAGGGAACAGGGGTGAGAGGGCTCACCTCGACGACGTACAGAGGGAGGGAGCGGTGGCGAACGGGCGGCGAACTTGGGATGGCGGCGGAGATTCCGGTGACCTCGTGGGGGATGGAGGGCACGGCGAGGGAGAGGGCGCCGCGCCGGTTCCGTTCCCGGCCCTAGCGCGGCCGGGCGGGCACCGTGGCGCCGGCGGCGAGCCGGAGAAGGAGGCGTCGGTGATGATGGTTCGGTGGAGCTCGGTACAGAGAAAGGAGGAACAGGGGGAGAGAAAGAGAAAGAGCGGCGCGAGGGAGGAAGAGGAGGAGGGAAAATTAGGGTTAGGAGGAGGAGGCTCGAGGTCTTAAGGGGGGAGGGGAGCTCGGGATCACTGTTCCCTCCTCTGGTGCGGACGTGGCCACCATGGATGCCTCTCCGTACGAGAGGTAGGGGATAACGTGGGGGGGTATGGGCCTTGGGCAGTTGGGCTGGCTCCAAAGTGGGCTGCATGCCCTACTCCCCCTCTCCCTCTCTTTTTTTTCTGTTAATTATATTTATTTATTTTTGCTGCAAAGGAGTTAGAGAGAAAAAGGAGAGGTTTGTGCTAGGAAAATTAGGGAAAATTTTATTGCTTTGTTTTGTAACAGCACTAACTTTTATTTTTCCAAATAAATACAATTGATGATGTTGTTTGGAAGAAAATAAATGATTTGAGCAATTTGGTATCAACAGAAATAAATGAAAGTTAAGCCAAATAATTAAGTTTTTGATTCCAATTTTTGGTGGAACAAATATTTGTTTGTTTGTAGTTTTTATTTGACACAAAGTAACATAACAAGTATGAACCAATAATTTGAATGTTTTGTTTGGAATTCAAAAAGAAAACAGATGGAAACAATGAGATCAAATGCAACACAATGCAAACAAAAATCAAATGAATATGATGACATGATGCAAAACAAAAATAAAACACGAAACAAACATCTAGGGGGGAGATTTCATACTTGGGATGTTACAAAACGCCCCCCCTTGAAGGAATCGCGCCCCGAGATTCCTACTGAGAAGTGAAAAGGTCCGGATACTTCTTGCGAAGATCCTCTTCGGTCTCCCACGTTGCCTCTTTATCGGAATGATGCGACCACTGCACTTTTAAGAACTTGGTGCTCTTGTTGCGAGTCTTACGCTCGGTCTCATCGAGAATTCGAACAGGGTGCTCCTCATAAGATAGATCATCTTGCAGTTCAATGGAATCATGATCAACTGCACGATCTGGATCTTTGAAACTCTTCTTGAGCTGTGACACATGAAACACATCGTGCACCTTGGATAGTTTTTCTGGAAGTTCAAGACGATAGGCATTTTCCGCACGCCTTGAGAGAATGTTGAACGGACCAATGTATCTCGGTGCTAGCTTTCCTTTGACACCAAAACGATGAGTGCCTCTGAGGGGAGTTACACGGAGATATGCTTTGTCACCAGGTGCATAGATCATATCCCTGTGCTTGTTGTCATAGTAGCTTTTCTGACGAGACTGAGCAATCTTGAGATTGTCACGAATGATGCAAACTTTCTCTTCGGCTTACTTAACAATGTCAGGGCCTAAGAGTGAACGTTCACCAGCTCCAGACCAATTGATTGGACTCCTGCATCTGCGGCCATAGAGTGCTTCAAACGGTGCCATGCCTAGGCTTGCCTAGAAGCTGTTGTTGTAGGAGAATTCAGCATATGGAAGACATTCCTCCCATTTCATGCCAAAGGATAGACCACATGCTCTGAGCATATCCTCGAGAATCTGATTGACTCTTTCGACTTGCCCTTGAGACTGAGGGTGATAAGCTGTGCTGAACAGAAGTTTGGTGCCCAATGCTTCTTGAAAACTCTTCCAGAAATGCGAAGTGAATATACTTCCACGGTCTGAGCTTATTTCCAATGGAACACCATGAAGAGGAACAATCTTTGTTGTGTAGAGCTCTGCTAACTGGCTAGCTGAGATTGTCTCTTTGACCGCAAAGAAGTGAGCTACCTTAGTGAGACGATCAATAACAATGAAGATTGCATCGTTGCCCTTTTTGGACTTTGGAAAACCAGTGACGAAGTCCATTTCAATTATGTCCCACTTCCACTCAGGGATTTTCAGAGGTTGGAGAAGGCCGGCTGTTTTCTGATGGACTGCCTTAACACGTTGATAAACGTCGCATTCAGAAACGTATTGAGCAATTTCACGTTTCATGCCAGACCACCAATACAGTGTTTTGAGATCCTGGTACATCTTTGTACTTCCAGGATGTATGGAAAGAGGAGTTTCATGAGCCTCCTTGAGAATAACATCTTTGAGACTTTGAATTTGAGGAACTGCAATGCGTCCTTCGAAGAACACAGTTCCCTTGTCATCAATTGAGAAGCACTCATACTTCACATTGCCTGCTTTGATGTTATTTGCGATCTTCTTGATCTCAGCATCACGAAGTTGTTCAGAACGAATCTTGTCCTCGAGAGTTGGACTGGCTGTCAAGTTTGCAAGATAACCTTGAGGGACAAGACCAAGGTTCAGCTTCTGGAATTCTTCATGAAGTGGAGGTTGGCTTTCCATGATCATGAGATTATTGCAATAAGACTTGCGACTGAGAGCATCGGCCATAACATTAGCCTTGCCTGGAGTGTAAGAAATGGTAAGATCGAAGTCTTTGATCTTTTCAATCCATCTCCTTTGCCTGAGGTTTAGATCTGGCTGAGTGAAGATGTATTTCAGACTCTTATGATCGGAAAAGATTTCAGTGCGATTACCCAACAAGTATTGCCTCCATTTCTTGAGGGCAAACACAACTTCTGCAAGTTCAAGATCATGTGTGGGATAATTGAGCTCATGTGCGTTCAACTGACGTGAAGCATAAGCCACAACTTGACGTTCTTGCATAAGAACTGCACCTAGACCTTGAAGAGAAGCATCACAGAATATCTGGAAAGGTTTGGTAGTATCTGGGCCAACCAGAACTGGTGTAGAAGTGAGTTTAGTCTTCAGGAGATTGAAACTTTCATCACATTGTGGAGACCAAACGAACTTCTTGTCCTTCTTTGTGAGATCAGTGAGAGGTTTGGCAATCTTTGAGAAGTTTTGGACGAAACGACGGCAATAGCTAGCCAAACCAAGAAAACTTCTGACTTGCTTCACTGTCTTAGGAGGTTTCCAATCAACAATTGCCTTAACCTTTTCTGGATCAATGGCTATGCCCTTGGCAGAGATGACGTGACCAAGGTAAGCAACTTCTGGAATCCAGAACTCACATTTAGAGAACTTGGCATACAGACGATGCTCGCGAAGCTTCATGAGAGTGAGACGAAGATGTTCTCCATGCTCTTCCTCGGATTTTGAGTAGACAAGAATATCATCAAGATATACCACAACAAACTTGTTGAGGTATTCATGGAAGACAGAATTCATTAGTCGAGAGAATGTCGCCGGTGCATTGGTGAGACCAAAGGACATGACGGTGTATTCATATAGACCGTAGCGAGTGGTGAAAGCTGTCTTTGGAATATCTTCCTTTCTGATCTTTATTTGATGGTAACCCATTCTCAAGTCCAACTTGGAGAATATTGAGGCTCCAGCAAGTTGATCAAAAAGATCATCGATACGAGGAATTGGATACTTGTTTTTGATGGTTTTCTCGTTGAGAGGACGATAGTCAACCACGAGTCTCTTTGTTTGATCCTTCTTCGCAACGAACAGAGTTGGGCATCCCCAAGCCGAGGAGCTAGGTTGAATGTAACCTTTCTCCATGTACATATCGATTTGCTCCTTCAACAACTTCAGTTCAGGAGGAGCTATCTTGTATGGATGCTTAGAGATTGGAGCAGTGCCTGGTTCAAGTTCGATCACGAACTCAACTGCTCTGTCAGGAGGCATTCCTGGCAATTCTTCTGGAAAGACATCGGGGAAGTCACAAACCACCGGAATAGTTTCAATAGATGGTAGAGGATTTGCATTGAGAGTGTAGAGTTGAGCAACTGGATTTTCAGCATGGAAGTAGACTATCTGGCCAGAAGGGTGTGTGATTTTGACAGACTTAGCAGGACAACCAATGACTGCTTTGTTGGCTACCAACCAATCCATTCCCAGAATTACATCAATATCTGAAGAGTGGAGAGCTATCAAAGATGCCTGGAATGGAAGGTTTCCAATTGTGATCTCGATGTTCTGGCTAACTTTATTGCTTTGCCAGCTAGATCCCGGTGATTTCACTAGGAGAGGGATAGACAATTGTTCGAAGTTGATTTCCCTGGTGTTTGCAAAGTTTTGAGAGATGAAAGAGTGTGAAGCACCAGAATCGAACAAGACTTTAGCACGAAACGAGTCCACAAGAAGTGTGCCCATTACAACCTCTGGAGATTCTTCTGCTCCCTGGGCCTTGACATGGTTCACCTTAACGGTTCTCATGCCAAGGTCGTTGCTGTTGTAGCAACCCAACGGAGGACCACGTATTCTTGTCGGGGTCGACCTGTGGCGAGGTGGAGGTGGAAAGAGGTGCCTTTGCGGACACTTATCGGAATAGTGACCCGGCTGTCCACACTTGTAGCATGTAACAGCAGAACGAGGAGCTGTTGGACCTGGCTGAGATGGAGCACCTCCTGAAGATACCACTGGGGTGGGAGGGCGGGGAAGAATTCCTGCCGGGCTTGGCAAGCAGATGGGCGGTGTTGTAGTGGTATATGGAACCCAAACTCTCCGTTTTTGTGGAGGCATGATAGCTTTTGAGAGATTAGCCTGTTCACGAGAGTGCTTACGAGATTCCTCAACCAATTTGCGCCCATGCTATTCATTTAGAGCGATGTTGATGAGGTCCTCAAAATTCTTGGCCTTGACGTTGGTGAGAGCATACTTGAGCTCCGGGTTGAGACCCTTGCGGAACTTTGCCATCTTTCTCGCTTCCGTGGAGATTTCATCTCCGGCGTAGCGAGCCAGACGATTGAACTCTCTTTGGTATTCGAGAACGTCCAGACTGCCTTGTGTGAAAGAATAGAATTCCTCACGCATTTTCTCCATGAGCCCATCGGGAATGTGATGGCGCACGAAGGCTTCCTTGAAATCCTCCCATGTGATTGCCACACTAGAACCTCTCATTTCTTGGAAATTCTCCCACCAAGACATGGATTGTCCACGGAGAAGGTAGGTCACGTAAGGAACACGGTCCTCGTCAGCCACATGAGCTACCACAAGAGAACGGTTCATTTCACGGAGCCAGTCATCAGCATCCAATGGCTCGGAGGCGGTATCAAACGTGCGCGGATTGAGCTCAAGGAACTCCCGAATAGACACGCGGGCGTTGCCATTACTCCCAAGGTCTTGGTTCTGCTGCATCTGCTTTATAACTTGCGTCATCTGAGACAGCACTTTCCCCATCTCAGGTGGCAGTGTGGGTTCTTCGTCACCACTTTCCATCCTGAAGAGGATACCAAGGTTAACACACTAACCGGATAACAAAATCCAATATAAGTGCTTAAAAGAATTACTTCAGACGGTAAGAAGGTAGCATGGAGCAAACATATACTACCCTCAACGTTCACCATAAATGGTTCGAGTACCACACGGGTGCGGTGTTGAAGAAGAAAAATCTCCGGAACAAAACGGATGGAGGTTAACCACGAAAGAGAAGATTTGTGAAGGACGATGTCGAAGCAACAACTGGGAAACAGGAGACCACAAACACCTGAGGTACTACGGAAGAACCCAGAACACGTGAAATCCTAACTTGAAAGTTTAGATGAGAAGAGAAAAACAACGGTGCACTTCCTTACCAGAAAAGGGAGGGTGGGTGGGGAAAGAAATAAAATGGCAGAATTCCTACTCTCACGTTTGATTTTTCCTATATAGCTACAAAATAGTTTCTAGACTCAAACTGCGACCAGTAAAAGGGATCCTACAGGCAGACAGGCTCTGATACCATTTGTCGCACCCTGGTTTCTAGGGGATACTCATCGGGCCGAACTGGATAGCAGATGCTTGGATTATGGGGCATAACTGCTCCCACGTCCCAGCTTCCTGGTAGGCCTGCGCTTATGCGCGACAACACAAGCCCTGCTATTCCACCGTCGATGTAAACTATCCACTAGAGACCATAGGCACTACTGTCGACGTACTTCATATCAATCACACATGGTACGTCAACAGCGTTAAACGGAATGATACCACAACATATCTCTAAGACACAAAAGATTGAAATAAGGTTGCAAATAGCCTTCACTAAGGCAGAGATTAGCAAATACAATCATCCAGAGGACACATGTCCCAACATAACATTCATTACATCAGCGGAAGCAAACAAAGGGTCTGAGTACAGACAAATCCAAATAGGCCTAAGAGGCCGGCAATGAAAGGAAAACGGAGCCCATCCACGAAGTCTCGGATCCTGCCCGGGTCCGATATCTACTCGTCAACAGCGTCATCGTACTCCACGTAGTAGCCTCCATGGGGATCCTCGGAATCGTCGTCTGCGTAAAACCACAGCCCCAAAGGGGTCAGTACAACAACGTACTGGCAAGCAAGACTCACAGTTCACCAAAGTGTAACCCGTCAACACCAAGCACAGATGCCTTGGGTTCAATGGAGGAAAGGGGTTATAAAAGATGCTGCAACTGGCTGCGCTAACCAACTACAGAAACACTACCACTTCCAGCTAACAGAAAGGAGATAAGATAGCGTAACGTATCCAACTGTTGTTGACCATCAAACAAAACCCATCCTGGATCTCGCCCCTTATCCAAAGAAGCAATCCGAGGATAACTCACACGGTTGGATTAATGAATAATGGATCAAGTTGTTGTGTCAATAAGTCTATTACTAGTCAAGTTAACATTAGTTAGGTGTAAGTTGTTCTGAGTACTTGTTAGCCAGTACTTTCACCAAGTCGTCACATAACCGCGGACAACACGGCTTCTCGAGAAGATTTATCCCTGCAGGGTGTGCTCCAGTACCCGTACACACTCGAGCCACCAACTAAAACTCAGGTGGACTCGACACGACTCGAACCATCACTACAGCATGTCCTAGGAGCCACAGAGCTATAAGGTCCCGGCCAGTCCGACCTAACCTAAGCGCAGGGGTGAAAACCACACCCCCCGGCACCACAGGCCTCGCCCTATATGCATCATCATCATCAACAGTAACCATGGGAGCGACCCATTCATGCTTATGCGCAAATGGAACTCCCGAACTAAGTGTGGCTCTTCGGACAAACTGCGGATTAGGTCAAAGTCGAGGGGGGTTCCATACCACCACCCGGATGCGGTGAGCACGCTCATCATGGATCAGTAGACAAGACCCTTTTCCTAATTAGGGTCGACACTAGCAGGCCTCAAAACCACGCCGGGCCTCCTGCCGGTGTCTTATCAGCATATTATTAACAACAGGTTGATTTATTAACGACGAGCCCCCAGAACATAATAGAAGTAGTAACAGAAAGTAACGGGTAACAGACTCGAGCAAAGCAACCTAAGCATGCTAGTAAGACACGGGCTCAAACAAGGGGTGATAGGAGTGGAGGTGAGGCAATATCAAGGTTAAGGGATTCATGTGGTAGGTTCGTAACAGAAACAACTACTACTAAGGCTAGCAGAAAAGAACAACGGAAAGTATCGGTAACCAATGTTGAAAGGAACATAGTGGTTCATGTGAGTGATAACTTGCCTGCAAGCTCAGCAGCCTGGTACTGGGCTAAATCCTCAGAAGGGGTGTCGTAAGGATCGTCGGTCTCAACGTCGTCGTCTAACCGAGAAGAAGCAAACAGACAATGCAGAAAGGGTAGACAATCAATATCATGGCATAGTGCACAATCATGGGGATGATGCATGTCATGTTACTAGTTGCATCAAAATAAACTAGCTAACATGGTAACACAAATTAAATGGACACATATGCAATTTTGAGTTGCATATGAAAAGCCCATGAATTTTGGGTTAGATTATTTGTTTTCCAACTAATCAACAGATGAAGGTGAATTAGTATGATGCATGGATGAGGAAAACAACAAAATAACAACAATAGAACCAATTTAAAAAAATAGGGTTTACCAATTTAGAAATTTATTTAGTAAGTTATGGAATTTTGGTTCCTTAAAGTTGTCACACAAGTATTTGTTGTTTTCTCCAAGTTAAATTGTTCAAAACAGATAACAAAGTTTATATTTGAAAAGAACACCAAATTTTAGTTGGATTACATGTTTCAAATATTGAAAAAGGAGTTAGGATGAATTTATTATGATTGAAACAATATTAAACAAGTTTTAAATGAATTTAAAACAAGCATGAATTTGATTTGAATTTTATTTGTTCAAAACATAAATTCAACTTCATATTTGAAAAGTTTATACTTTTCTAGGTTGAAAACATATTTTGCATTTTCAAAAATAATTTAATTTGAGCAAGTTATGATTTTATCAATTTTAAATGATTTAAACAAGGTTTAAATTATTTAGGCAATTTAAATTATTCAAAACATGAAACAAAATTTATATTTGAATTGGTGGTCCAAAATGGTTTGGAAAACATATTTTATTTGCATGATTTGGATTAATAATGAATTAGTTATGGATTTTATCAAATTGCAATTGAATTATTTGAATTCAAATTTGAATTGCATTTTGAAAATTCAAAACAGAAAACAAATGCTATAGATAGATAGACAATTAAATTTTGTGCAGCGTACATATTTTATTTTTATTATTTGGGTTTGTGAATTAAAAGTTATTAGGGTTTCAATTCTAGGGACTATTCTGTAATTAATTGGACTGATAATTAAAATAGAAAAGGCAGAAAAGAAAAAGGCACCGAGCAGTGACCTACACAGGCCACTGCCAGTGGGCCCATCTCCTGCGTGGCGCCTAGGTGACCTCCAGGGTCCCTGACGCGTGGGCCCAGCGCGGGGCGCGCGGAAGGAAAAAATTGGGGAGGCAAATGCCTCCCCTGGGATTCGAACCAGGGAGCTTTCCCTTGGGCGCACGGGTCGGTACCAGTTGGGCTGGTGCTGATTCTTGTCAGGTACACGTTGCGAAGGGAAAAAAAGAAGTGTTTCCGGTAAGTTTTTTTTTTAACTGCACATCTGCACCTCGCTGCAGGTGCGGACGGGCAGCGAGCGTCAGAGAGCAGGCAGCGACCGCCGGCGGTTCCGTTCGCTGCCGCGGCGCGCGGTGGCTGCCCGGGCGGGGCTGGCTGCCGTCGTGTGGTGGCCGTGCGAGAGAGAGGGAAAGGGAGCGGAGGCGACGAGGGAACAGGGGTGAGAGGGCTCACCTCGACGACGTACAGAGGGAGGGAGCGGTGGCGAACGGGCGGCGAACTTGGGATGGCGGCGGAGATTCCGGTGACCTCGAGGGGGATGGAGGGCACGGCGAGGGAGAGGTGTGACGCCCCGAGATCGGGCACTATGCAGAATTCAGCATTCCCGCCAAATCCGCATAATAACCGATTCCAGGTTGCCATTTATGATAACATTACAATAGTTCACGAATAATCCACAATTACAACAGAAACAGATAGATACAAGATGACTCACGAGCCGGGATTACAACTGATACAATACAAAGATCCAAATAACAGCGGAAGAAACAAACGTCCGTCTACGGACAAGATCCAAATTGGACTAAGAGTCCTGAAGATAACCGAAGGCGTCCAATCCCTGCCCAGGCCAAGCCGGAGGGATTCCCAAGCTAACGTCGTCAGACTTCAAACCTGTTGACTGCAATTTGGAATTTGCAGCCACGAAAGAGATTCGTGGGTCAGTACGGTTAAGTACTGGCAAGGGGGATAAAACCCATACTCACAAGTTACCGGCGTAGCCAGTCATCACAAGATACAGATACTTTAGGATCAACGGAAAGAAAGGGGGTTATTGCAAATAAGCGACAACAGGCTGCACTAACCAACTACAGAGATTCTATTACTTCCAACTAACAGAAAAGGGATAAGATCGGGGGTTGTAACCAACTGAAAGTAAATCCAAACAAACCCATCGTGGACCTCGCCCCTTTAGCCAAAGAAGCAATCCGAGGATAACTCACACAGTTGTATTAAGATGAATCAAGTTATTGTGTGAATAAACCTATTACTAGTCAAGTTGTTAATCATGGGGTGTAACATGGTTAATCATTATGTTAAAGTTGTCCTGAGTACTTGTTAGCCAGTACTTTCACCAAGTAATCCATAACCGCGGAAAACACGGCTTCTCGAGAAGATTATCCCTGCAGGGTTGCACCATAGTAACCGACACTCATGAATATCCCGCCAGATGGAGTGGCCACTCCACCAAGCGGGGCACTCAACACAATCCAACCCTTCTTCGCATCAAGCCCAAAGAACCTTGGGCGCACGGCTAATCGAGCCCAGAAGAAAATGGACCCTCATAGCACTCTAAGAACGTGTCCCCCTATATGCCGACTACGAAAGTTCCACCCGGGTACCAAGGGCTCGCAAGATCATGCATGCAGCAAATGGAAAACCCGAACTAAATGAGGCGATTTGGACGAGATGCGAATCGGGTCAAACTGAGGGGGAGCCCATACTCCCCAAATGCGGGTAGTGCGCTCATCATGGATCAGTAGACAAGACCCTTTTCCTATTAGGGTCGACACTAGCAGGCCTCAAAACCACAAAGGGCCTCCTGCCGGTGCCTTATCATCAAATTTATTATTAATAGTAACATTAGCATGATTGATTGATTGATTAAACATCGAGCCCCCAGAACATAACGGAGTAATAACAGGAAGTAACGGGTAACAGACTCGAGCAAAACAACCCTAAGCATGCTAGATAAGAACAGGCACAAACAAAGGCTGTAGGTATGGAGGTGAGGCAATATCAAGGTTAAGGGATTCATGTGATGGGTTCGTAACAGAAACAACTACTACTAAGGCTAGCAGAAAAGAATCAACGGAAAGAATCGGTAACAAGTGATGAAAGGCAGCCATATGGCATGCAAGTGAGTATACTTGCCTGAGATCCCGCAAGGTAGCAGAACTTGTCGTTGCTCACATCATCTCAACGTCCTATCCGAGAAGAAGCAACGAACCTCGAACAAACACCGGAATGCAACAATTACTACTACGGCAAAAGATCCAGCATGAACAAGGTATGGATGCATGTCATGTTTAATAGATGCACCAAAGTAAACTAGTGGATATGATACACAAGTTTAAATGGATTCCATAGGCAAAGATTGCATATGGCAAACTCATGCCTTATAGTTGAATTAATTGTTCTAACAATAGCATCATGTGTAAGTGAGTTAGAATGATGCATGCACGATGATGATAACAAGATAACAACAAATTAGATGCAATTAGAATGATAGTTAACCAATTAAGAAAACATTAATAAGGTTTGGCAATTATTGTTACTTAATGGTGTTAAACAAGTAGTGATTGTTATCAACAAGTTAAATTGTTCAAACCAAACAACAAAGTTGATATTTGAAAAGGTTATCAAATTTTAGTTGGATTACATGTTTCACATTCTGAAATTGGACTTTGGATTATTTAATTATGAATTAAACAATTTTAAACAATTTTTAATTGAATTAAACAAGTTTTAAATTGTTTAGGCAATTTTAATTACTCAAAACAGAAAACAAAAATTATATTTGATTAGCTTATTTAAAATGGTATTGAAAACATATTTTATTTGCATTTATTGGATTAAGGATGAAATAGTTATTGAATTTAGCAAATACAAGTGAAATGATTTAAATTTGAATTTGAAATGTAATTTGAAAGTTCAAAACAGAACACAAGTTGGATATTTGGATAGATTAGGAAATTTGGATCAAGATAGATATAAAGTTTGTGTTTATTGGTTTTATAAAACAAAAGATATTGAATTTCCAAGTTTCTATTCAAATCTGTTTATTAAAAGGAATTTATGATTTTTATAATTGCGCAGAAAACATTTGCTACGCAGTCTCACGCTACCCACTGCCACTGCGCAGTGGGCCAGTGGCCAGCGTGGCCGTGCTGGTCTATGCCAGGTGGGCCTGCGCGCTTGGAAGGAAAAAAGAGCAAAAAGGGGGGGCTTGCGCGCCCGCGGGGAGTCGAACTCGCGACGCGCTGCTCGCGCTGAAGGGACGGAACCACTACGCCTCGGCTGCTGCTTTGTTCAGATAGGGTGGGAGACTGAAGAAGAGGTTAAACTTGGATGTGTTCTGAATTTCGAACAGAACAAGGTGCAGCCTGGCTTCAGATTCGACAGAGCAGACAAAGAAGAGATCGCTGCGATAGGGGATCGATCCACGGGTTCCTCTGCCTGACCACGATGTTTCTTTCCGCTATGCGGCCGCACTGTTTCAGATGCACCCCGAGCCCAAAAAAAACAGGTACCGCTGCTCGACTCGGTTCTGACGGACGAACACGACTGGGGACAGAGAAGAACGACGATGAACAGAGGAAGAGATCGGCGGATAGGGGCGTTACCTCGCGATGGAGCCTTCTGCGAACTTGGAGCTGGATGGTTGCGGGTTCCATTCCCGGGAACAGATCCCCCTCGAGGTGACCGTGGCGAGCCCGCCGCGCCCAACTTCTGACGGCGACTGGTGGTGCACGATTTTTGGGTTACAGGAACTGAGGAAAATTCGGGGGAGGGAAAACAAGGAGGGATGGCGGCGGTAGCTGGGAGATGTGGTTAGGGTTAGGCTAGGGTTTCCAAGGGGAAGGAGGGGGAGATATAGGCAGGGAGGGGCAGGTGGAGCTCGGTGGTTGAGAGCTGGCGTGTGCTGGCGTCACCGTACGGAGCTAGGAGAAGGGCCAGCAGGCCGCGGGCGTTTGGGAAGGCTGGGGGTTATGGGCTGGGCTTGGCCCAGCCTGTCTCTCCCCTCAGCCAAAATTTTTTATTAAATTGTTTTGTTTTTTTTTTTTTGCTCAAACAGATTTAGGATGAATTTGATAAGGTTTTGGACTTTAAAAAATTCTGAGAAAATTCAGGGGACCATGTTAGCTCAAAAGCTAACATTTGGCAAAAGGATTTTTGAAAATTTCAAACTTTTACATTGCTGTTTGGATTTGAATCCAATTTATTGAAATTTTCAATATTAGTTAATATTAGAAAAACAAAGCCTTTTCAATAGGGTTACCCCTAAGTTTTTTTTTAAAATGATTCAAATGGTGCAAAGGTGTGGTGAACTTTATGGGTTAAAAAAGGTACTGATTTTGAGAATAGATTTGAATTTGAAAATGATTTGGAGTTAATTGATTGAATTAATGCCTTGATTAAACCAACAATTTAATGAGTGGTTGATTTGAAATTTGGAAGTAGTCATTAGGGTTTAACAAGAGGGGAGTAAATTAACAAGCAATTGGATTAAACAATTTTCAAACTATTGAAGAACAGATGAGGGTTTAGTTGCAAGTTTGAAATTGGAAAATTTTTGAGCAAGGGTGGGAGTTTAAATTGTTTTGAAATTTGCAGTTGTGATGCAACAGGGTGCAATGCAAAATGATGCATATGATGCAAGCAAACAAACAGGTAACACCCCAGGTGTTACAGACGACACCACTAACAAGGGATTGCGCCCTCGCAATCCACCTGCTAACCCGGGAGGGGAAGGAAGTTCGACTATCGATTCTTCGTGCTTCCAGTTGATCTCCTCGACACCACTAACAAGGGATTCTTGCTCGGGGTGACGACGATGTTCTTCCACCAGGAATCTTCCGATGATCGAACCTATTAGGTTAAAGGCTCAGAAAACGTCCACCCACGTGGGATCCTAACACTTTGAAAGATAGACAAGAGGGGAAGGCTCCAAAACAAATAAGATGGGATGGGAATAGAATAGAGATAAGGAGAAAAACAAGAATCCTATTGAGATGTTTTCCAAAATAGTTTAGCAGCAAATAGTTTTTGACACTCTAGAA
The DNA here is from genome assembly GCA_028641055.1 of Alopecurus myosuroides. Classification (NCBI taxonomy): domain Eukaryota; kingdom Viridiplantae; phylum Streptophyta; class Magnoliopsida; order Poales; family Poaceae; genus Alopecurus; species Alopecurus myosuroides. The sequence goes on from CM054060.1 coordinate 265,704,446, forward strand.
ACAACGACCGTTAGCGAGGTTAACCTACAGGCTTTGCGGACCCGTTGCTTCGATAACCATTCGTATCGAAACAATCTCGGGAATCGGAACCAAGGCTCTGATACCATTTGTGACGCCCCGAGATCGGGCACTATGCTGAATTCAGCATTCCCGCCAAATCCGCATAATAACCGATTCCAGGTTGCCATTTATGATAACATTACAATAGTTCACGAATAATCCACAATTACAACAGAAACAGATAGATACAAGATGACTCACGAGCCGGGATTACAACTGATACAATACAAAGATCCAAATAACAGCGGAAGAAACAAACGTCCGTCTACGGACAAGATCCAAATTGGACTAAGAGTCCTGAAGATAACCGAAGGCGTCCAATCCCTGCCCAGGCCAAGCCGGAGGGATTCCCAAGCTAACGTCGTCAGACTTCAAACCTGTTGACTGCAATTTGGAATTTGCAGCCACGAAAGAGATTCGTGGGTCAGTACGGTTAAGTACTGGCAAGGGGGATAAAACCCATACTCACAAGTTACCGGCGTAGCCAGTCATCACAAGATACAGATACTTTAGGATCAACGGAAAGAAAGGGGGTTATTGCAAATAAGCGACAACAGGCTGCACTAACCAACTACAGAGATTCTATTACTTCCAACTAACAGAAAAGGGATAAGATCGGGGGTTGTAACCAACTGAAAGTAAATCCAAACAAACCCATCCTGGACCTCGCCCCTTTAGCCAAAGAAGCAATCCGAGGATAACTCACACAGTTGTATTAAGATGAATCAAGTTATTGTGTGAATAAACCTATTACTAGTCAAGTTGTTAATCATGGGGTGTAACATGGTTAATCATTATGTTAAAGTTGTCCTGAGTACTTGTTAGCCAGTACTTTCACCAAGTAATCCATAACCGCGGAAAACACGGCTTCTCGAGAAGATTATCCCTGCAGGGTTGCACCATAGTAACCGACACTCATGAATATCCCGCCAGATGGAGTGGCCACTCCACCAAGCGGGGCACTCAACACAATCCAACCCTTCTTCGCATCAAGCCCAAAGAACCTTGGGCGCACGGCTAATCGAGCCCAGAAGAAAATGGACCCTCATAGCACTCTAAGAACGTGTCCCCCTATATGCCGACTACGAAAGTTCCACCCGGGTACCAAGGGCTCGCAAGATCATGCATGCAGCAAATGGAAAACCCGAACTAAATGAGGCGATTTGGACGAGATGCGAATCGGGTCAAACTGAGGGGGAGCCCATACTCCCCAAATGCGGGTAGTGCGCTCATCATGGATCAGTAGACAAGACCCTTTTCCTATTAGGGTCGACACTAGCAGGCCTCAAAACCACAAAGGGCCTCCTGCCGGTGCCTTATCATCAAATTTATTATTAATAGTAACATTAGCATGATTGATTGATTGATTAAACATCGAGCCCCCAGAACATAACGGAGTAATAACAGGAAGTAACGGGTAACAGACTCGAGCAAAACAACCCTAAGCATGCTAGATAAGAACAGGCACAAACAAAGGCTGTAGGTATGGAGGTGAGGCAATATCAAGGTTAAGGGATTCATGTGATGGGTTCGTAACAGAAACAACTACTACTAAGGCTAGCAGAAAAGAATCAACGGAAAGAATCGGTAACAAGTGATGAAAGGCAGCCATATGGCATGCAAGTGAGTATACTTGCCTGAGATCCCGCAAGGTAGCAGAACTTGTCGTTGCTCACATCATCTCAACGTCCTATCCGAGAAGAAGCAACGAACCTCGAACAAACACCGGAATGCAACAATTACTACTACGGCAAAAGATCCAGCATGAACAAGGTATGGATGCATGTCATGTTTAATAGATGCACCAAAGTAAACTAGTGGATATGATACACAAGTTTAAATGGATTCCATAGGCAAAGATTGCATATGGCAAACTCATGCCTTATAGTTGAATTAATTGTTCTAACAATAGCATCATGTGTAAGTGAGTTAGAATGATGCATGCACGATGATGATAACAAGATAACAACAAATTAGATGCAATTAGAATGATAGTTAACCAATTAAGAAAACATTAATAAGGTTTGGCAATTATTGTTACTTAATGGTGTTAAACAAGTAGTGATTGTTATCAACAAGTTAAATTGTTCAAACCAAACAACAAAGTTGATATTTGAAAAGGTTATCAAATTTTAGTTGGATTACATGTTTCACATTCTGAAATTGGACTTTGGATTATTTAATTATGAATTAAACAATTTTAAACAATTTTTAATTGAATTAAACAAGTTTTAAATTGTTTAGGCAATTTTAATTACTCAAAACAGAAAACAAAAATTATATTTGATTAGCTTATTTAAAATGGTATTGAAAACATATTTTATTTGCATTTATTGGATTAAGGATGAAATAGTTATTGAATTTAGCAAATACAAGTGAAATGATTTAAATTTGAATTTGAAATGTAATTTGAAAGTTCAAAACAGAACACAAGTTGGATATTTGGATAGATTAGGAAATTTGGATCAAGATAGATATAAAGTTTGTGTTTATTGGTTTTATAAAACAAAAGATATTGAATTTCCAAGTTTCTATTCAAATCTGTTTATTAAAAGGAATTTATGATTTTTATAATTGCGCAGAAAACATTTGCTACGCAGTCTCACGCTACCCACTGCCACTGCGCAGTGGGCCAGTGGCCAGCGTGGCCGTGCTGGTCTATGCCAGGTGGGCCTGCGCGCTTGGAAGGAAAAAAGAGCAAAAAGGGGGGGCTTGCGCGCCCGCGGGGAGTCGAACTCGCGACGCGCTGCTCGCGCTGAAGGGACGGAACCACTACGCCTCGGCTGCTGCTTTGTTCAGATAGGGTGGGAGACTGAAGAAGAGGTTAAACTTGGATGTGTTCTGAATTTCGAACAGAACAAGGTGCAGCCTGGCTTCAGATTCGACAGAGCAGACAAAGAAGAGATCGCTGCGATAGGGGATCGATCCACGGGTTCCTCTGCCTGACCACGATGTTTCTTTCCGCTATGCGGCCGCACTGTTTCAGATGCACCCCGAGCCCAAAAAAAACAGGTACCGCTGCTCGACTCGGTTCTGACGGACGAACACGACTGGGGACAGAGAAGAACGACGATGAACAGAGGAAGAGATCGGCGGATAGGGGCGTTACCTCGCGATGGAGCCTTCTGCGAACTTGGAGCTGGATGGTTGCGGGTTCCATTCCCGGGAACAGATCCCCCTCGAGGTGACCGTGGCGAGCCCGCCGCGCCCAACTTCTGACGGCGACTGGTGGTGCACGATTTTTGGGTTACAGGAACTGAGGAAAATTCGGGGGAGGGAAAACAAGGAGGGATGGCGGCGGTAGCTGGGAGATGTGGTTAGGGTTAGGCTAGGGTTTCCAAGGGGAAGGAGGGGGAGATATAGGCAGGGAGGGGCAGGTGGAGCTCGGTGGTTGAGAGCTGGCGTGTGCTGGCGTCACCGTACGGAGCTAGGAGAAGGGCCAGCAGGCCGCGGGCGTTTGGGAAGGCTGGGGGTTATGGGCTGGGCTTGGCCCAGCCTGTCTCTCCCCTCAGCCAAAATTTTTTATTAAATTGTTTTTTTTTTTTTTTTTTTTTTTGCTCAAACAGATTTAGGATGAATTTGATAAGGTTTTGGACTTTAAAAAATTCTGAGAAAATTCAGGGGACCATGTTAGCTCAAAAGCTAACATTTGGCAAAAGGATTTTTGAAAATTTCAAACTTTTACATTGCTGTTTGGATTTGAATCCAATTTATTGAAATTTTCAATATTAGTTAATATTAGAAAAACAAAGCCTTTTCAATAGGGTTACCCCTAAGTTTTTTTTTAAAATGATTCAAATGGTGCAAAGGTGTGGTGAACTTTATGGGTTAAAAAAGGTACTGATTTTGAGAATAGATTTGAATTTGAAAATGATTTGGAGTTAATTGATTGAATTAATGCCTTGATTAAACCAACAATTTAATGAGTGGTTGATTTGAAATTTGGAAGTAGTCATTAGGGTTTAACAAGAGGGGAGTAAATTAACAAGCAATTGGATTAAACAATTTTCAAACTATTGAAGAACAGATGAGGGTTTAGTTGCAAGTTTGAAATTGGAAAATTTTTGAGCAAGGGTGGGAGTTTAAATTGTTTTGAAATTTGCAGTTGTGATGCAACAGGGTGCAATGCAAAATGATGCATATGATGCAAGCAAACAAACAGGTAACACCCCAGGTGTTACAAGAGGGCGCCGCGTCGGTTCCGTTCCCGGCCCTAGCGCGGCCGGGCGGGCACCGTGGCGCCGGCGGCGAGCCGGAGAAGGAGGCGTCGGTGATGATGGTTCGGTGGAGCTCGGTACAGAGAAAGGAGGAACAGGGGGAGAGAAAGAGAAAGAGCGGCGCGAGGGAGGAAGAGGAGGAGGGAAAATTAGGGTTAGGAGGAGGAGGCTCGAGGTCTTAAGGGGGGAGGGGAGCTCGGGATCACCGTTCCCTCCTCTGGTGCGGACGTGGCCACCATGGATGCCTCTCCGTACGAGAGGTAGGGGATAACGTGGGGGGGTATGGGCCTTGGGCAGTTGGGCTGGCTCCAAAGTGGGCTGCATGCCCTACTCCCCCTCTCCCTCTCTTTTTTTTTCTTTTCTGTTAATTATATTTATTTATTTTTGCTGCAAAGGAGTTAGAGAGAAAAAGGAGAGGTTTGTGCTAGGAAAATTAGGGAAAATTTTATTGCTTTGTTTTGTAACAGCACTAACTTTTATTTTTCCAAATAAATACAATTGATGATGTTGTTTGGAAGAAAATAAATGATTTGAGCAATTTGGTATCAACAGAAATAAATGAAAGTTAAGCCAAATAATTAAGTTTTTGATTCCAATTTTTGGTGGAACAAATATTTGTTTGTTTGTAGTTTTTATTTGACACAAAGTAACATAACAAGTATGAACCAATAATTTGAATGTTTTGTTTGGAATTCAAAAAGAAAACAGATGGAAACAATGAGATCAAATGCAACACAATGCAAACAAAAATCAAATGAATATGATGACATGATGCAAAACAAAAATAAAACACGAAACAAACATCTAGGGGGGAGATTTCATACTTGGGATGTTACATCAAAGCATAATTGTGTAAACAAAAGAGAAAGAGGGATGACCTTCTACCCAGATGTGTCCTTCTATGGGAGCCGCTCTTGTGAGTCTAGTTGGCTTGTGACGTACTATATTTTCTATTTATCATTCGTTGACATAAGCATAGACCTCTCTTAAAATATAGACACTCCTCCACGGTATGTGATTGTTGGCACGCACCCAAGGATTCGGTTAGCCATGGTTTGTGAAAGATGGTTGGGAAGAGTGTCAAGATTTCTATACCTCTGTTTAATAAAATAAAAGCTCTAGCACATGAGTGATCCATGCTTCCCTCTGTGAAGGGTTTTCGTTTACTGTTATGTTGAGTCTCTATCTTCAAACTTTATGCACGGTTGAGAGAGAATATTTGCCATTCTGAGTTTTATGTGCATTTCTCCCAGAAACATTATTAATTGATTCATGATGTGTTATTGCATGTTCTCTAATTATTTTTTCTAGTCTTCCTCATGAACTTTGAAGGTGTCCTGGCATTTATGGTTCTCCCCACTCGTAAGGACTAGCGAAATATCAGTTTGACATGTTCTCTCTATACTTGAAACAAACGTATATCTTTCATTGCATTGTTATTCATGATCTTTTATTTGAGTTACTTTTCATTATGCTAGGTGATTGCTATGCTTTATTATTAAAGTTATATTTATCATGCTTGTGTTAAAGTTCTATGATCTCAGCTTACTTATGATTTTACATTATTGATGATCAAGTTTATGTTGGTAGCATGTCACCTCATATATTATTGTGTTTTTATCGTTTACCTACTCAAGGACGAGTAGGAACTAAGCTTGGGGATGTTGATACGTCATAACTGTATCCTTAATTTCTGATGTTTCATGTTGTTTTCTTATTGTTTCCCACATGTTTGCTATACACTTTATGCCATTTTTATCGATTTTCCGGACTAACCTATTGACAAGATGCCACACAGCCAGTTCGATGTTTTCTGCTATTTTAGTTTAACAAAAGTTGTTCTAAAAATATTCTCGGAATCGTAAAATTCGAAGCCCGGAAGTACTAGAATTCCCGAAGGTTTCACGGAGTCCCGAAGAGACCCGGAGGGGGGGTCTCAGGGGGCCCACACCATAGGGAGGCGCCCCCCTTGGCCGCGCCGGGGGTGGTGTGGGGCCCCGAGGCCTCCACCGCCTCTGCCCTTTCGCCTATTTAATCCCCCTGAGACGTAAACCCTAGATATATTTCACTTCGTCCTAAAAAACACTCGGGGCCGCCGTCATCGCCATCCCGAGATCGGGAGGGGAATTCATCACCGGAGGGGTCTACACCACCATGTCCTCCTCCGAAGTGATGTGTGAGTAGTCTACGGGTCCATAGAAGTAGATAGATGGTTCTTCTATCCACTTTGTACCTCATGTTTAGATCTTGTGAGTTGCCTATCATGATCAAGATCATCTTTATGTAAGGCTACATGTCGTGTTTGCTGGGATCTAATGAATGTTGAATGTTATGTCTTCTGATTATCAATCTATCATGTTATCTTCATGCTTATGTTATTTACGATCGTGCATGCTCTCCGTTATTAGTAGATGCTTTGGCCAAGTAGATGGTAGTGACTCCAAGAGGGAGTATTTACGCTCGATAGTGGGTTCATGCCTCCTTTGCATCTGTGCTCGAGTGACGAAAATGTGACGGATGGAGGATGTGTTGTTGTCATTAGGGAGAAAACAACGGTGTTTACCTAGTTTACATTGTTTACATTACACACTTTGCTTAAGGAGATAATTTTTTGCTTGCAACTTAATACCCAACGTTTGTTCGGATGATTTTCGGAAGGTGGATGATTAGAAGTAGATGCAGTTGGATGACGAGCTATGTATTTTGTTGTAATGCCCGCATGAATCACATAGTAATCTTTATGTGTTGCATATGCACTACGGTGCAGACTTAATTTATGTCAATTTCCCAGCTGTAATTTGTTCACCACACATGTTATTTATCTTTCACGGAGAGACACCACTAGTGAACCGTGGACCCCGGTCCTGTTTCCTCATACTGATAAAACACCTACTTCTTTCATACTGCTGCTACTGCTTTCATACTGTTTTCCTACTATTTTCCACACCATACGTCTAACATCTTTGTGTTCAGCAAAACCAATGAGATTGACAACCTCACTGCTTCGTTGGGGCAAAGTGATTTGATTGTGCTGTGTAGGTTTCACGTTGCTTCTGAACCGGTAGTGCGCCCTGCCATCTCAGCTGATTCAACCTTCTGAACTTACTCCTTCCTCCTACTGGTCGATTAAACCTTGGTTTCTTACCGAGTGAAAACTGCTACTGTGCTCAGTATACCTTCCTCTTGGGGTCTCCCAACAAGTGCAAAACCTGCACCATCAGTGCCTGCCGACATCTCATACCATGGAGGAGTGCCTATTTATTTATTTAGCTTTTTGATGTCATAATGGTCTAACCAGCTCTTTGCAAAATTCATGACGAGCACATGAAGCATGCAAGTCTGGGTACTTAATTAGCATGGAAGACAACAAGCCCAACTACTACTTCCTCATGAGCTAAAACAGGGGCACAAAACAAGAATAATTTTGAAAGTTTTAAAGGTAGTACATGAGAATTTACTTGGAGTGGCCGTTAAATAACACATGTAGGTAGGTATGATGGACACATTTTGCAAACTTTTGTTTTGGGGAGTTGGATGCACAAGTAGAGATCATAATCAGTACAGGTGGAGGCTAGCAAAGACTGGGAGCGACAAATCAAGAGAGCAATAATGGCCATAATCATGCATAGCGACAACAACATTATTAATCAAAGCATAAATGGTATTACAAGTCAAAAACTAAATGATCATTGAGGCTATAAGTGACTGGTTTGTAGTCAAAAACATGGTGTAAGCCTGTGCCAAGTCAACCAAATACATCATCTGAATGAGAACACCACAAAATTATGCCTCAATGTGATAAAAACAACTCATGATTCTTTCAATGGCACATTAGCACTCTCAGCTATTTGAGACAAGTCATGCTACAAAAGTAACTACTAAGCATAGAATTAAGATAACATATAACATGACATGAAAAAGTCTAGCCACAGTCTAAACAAGCTTCTATTTGCACCGTTATAAGCATGAAATATTTTACTCTTCTCCAACACCAATTAACTTGTTTGAAACAACTCTTATAGATAATATTCATCAAAGACTAGAGAGCTAATCATATATAACTGAAGCAAAGTAACAAGCTCTGAACAAAATACGAGTGGAAAACAAGGGCTAAACGCAATACTAGCAAAAGGCGAACACTCACATAACAATAAGAATGAAAACTATAGTGTTCTAAGCAATAGTAAGTTCCAACATATATATATTCTAAAGGATTTATTCTTCACTCCAGTTTATCGGGGAGGAAAAGTGTAGATGAATTTATTATATTTCTTTTTGTAGAATAGCTATAATATTTTATTTCCCTTTTTTCTCCCTTATGAAAGTATTAACTTTCTTCCTATTGGACTAAAATATGGATTTATATTGCTTTTATATGTCAATGAAAATTTCACGTATCTTTCATATGTAATTAATTAATATTCATTTTTAGGCTAGCTAATTAAAATCTTTGTATTGTATTCTGCACGGCATGGATTGTCTTTCATGGCTGTAGTTCAAAGATAGTTCAGATGGACTGCAGGAAGATATGTCTCATCAAGGAATTAGATGTGGAATTGGGAACTTACCAGAATATGATTGTTGAGTTCTTCCTCTAGTTTCTTCCATGCATATATATCTATAAATTATTCACTCAAATCAATATTGTTTTGTCTAAAACAGAAGGAATCATGATAAATCGTGAGGTACAAATACTAACAATTTGTTAGATACATATTGGCATATAATGAATTTTTTAGGGAAACATTTTAGCATAATTTTGTATGATGGTTGTGGAAATATTTTTTTTCTGGCTGTGCAGATAAGATAAACCAGCATGTACAAATGAAAGTCAGTAAGAGTGGAGGTAGCACTTGAGTAGTAAAAGGCATGATAAAATAAATTAGTTTAAGTACCCTAAATGATGGTGTATGTATATTCTGTCCTACTTTTTATCCATCTAAGCTCCGTTGAGAAGGCAACTATGCCAACGATAAATATGCATGCCAATAAATCTAGGAGAGTCTCATTCGATCCATTCGTTTCATATAAAAAGGAATCCATGTGACTAATCTACATAGAAGATGACAAAACCTGAGAGATGGACCAGAGACGCATAGAGCTGCAGTACTACCAGCATCCTAAAACGTACTATGACAGCCATGCATGGTGGCCGATGGAAATTTAGTAAGAGAAGATGAGAAGATACATAAGGATTTACAGTAAAATACTTACAGGTTGTCCCCTAACTGGACTTGACTTGGAAGTTAAGTACGTCTCGCTGAGATTCCGGTCGGCGCCGATGCACCGCTGCGCCTCTCCTGATCTCATGTGCAGTCGGAACACTATTTTGCACGTACGCCCAATCTCGTAGGCCTCTCCGTCTGCAAACGCGCTGCATCGGAGCCCAATTTAGCTGGCTGCTGCAGCTGCGGTACAGGATTAACACGGTGACGCCTCTGCTGTTTTAATTTGCAGCTTACTAGAGGCTAGGGGCGCCTCCTGGCCGGTCTTCTCCGTACAAATCTTAAAGTTTTCTTTAACTATCAGATTGGTTGTTTAGGTACAATGATCTGAGCTGCTATGACAATATGCATTCAACGGAACCATTTCAGATTTCAGGGGTTAAAATTTCAGAAGATATTTGGTGGTGCCAAGGCAGTTTTTCATAGAAATAGAAGCAAGTGGTAGTGTGATTCTGTTTTGCAGAAAAAGAAGGTTTACTAAAATATAATTCAATTACACGAGAAAGCAAAAGAGAACGCCAAGATTGATCGACGCCTATAAGAGAAATGAGGATCCACGTAAAAACATTTAGACACGTCAAAGAAACATGATATAGTGGAGAACCAACAAATCATAATATGAGGATACCCCCGACGTCACAGAACATGCAGGGAACTACTCTAGTTTTTTAAGGTCAGCGGCTGCTTCCCCGCCGCAGCCAAAGAAGATTCGCTACTTGCTACATAAGCCACGTCGCCTACCACGTCTAGCAACTTGCTGCCAAAGAGAAAGAAATATAAGTAAACAAGGACATGAGCATATGGAAATCCGACCTAAACAGACAATATTGCCTCTTAGGATAATTTCCATCCTCCTTTTGGAGGCCCATCTGACCAGCCTGCAAAAACACAATATGTGTTAGCCAATGTTCTCCAACAGCATACATTCTACTTAATGGCAAATAGAGAGCCGGCACGGGTAGCCAAGGAGTGGAGCTAGAAAATGCCTTGTTCGTGAGCAGCATTATTGTTTCAACATAGAAAATGAAGAATAAACAGAAGCTTATTTTGCAACAAAAGAGCAAGTGATGCACTTGAATATTCTACATCCTTTGAGGCAACTTAGATCTTTTCTTCGGCCTCGTACAACTGAACCCAGGTTCCAGGGTTCTAAGTTCTAACTTCTAACACAAGCAACCATGAGGTTATATACAGCGCTCTTGAACTTGAAGAATAGCTTTGTTATCTATGTGCAAATTATATATATCAAAACACATATGGATATTTAATGGGAGGTCTGGAGATAAAAAACTGAAATATACTGCCGCACATGATGGAAAAGTATGGGACAACCACCGAGACGTTAGACAGATGATTGATCCAACTGATATACAACACCATTTCTTATTGTTTATAACCGAATGATTTTCCTTTCGACAGATATTAAATTAAATAATAAAAAGGGCAGGATGTAGACGTTGACAGGAGTAAAAAATCTGACAAAGATTGTATCAAAGTATGACCCTTTAGTCAAACTCAAGAGTGATGACTTAACGGTGACCTGACTCTTTGATTAACATCTAGTGTTTCAAATCACTATACGCTTGCAATTACTAAACTCACATTGTCTAGGCAAGGTCCGTCACAACGCCTTAAGTTATTATGCACACCAGGACCTCAGGAATTTTCTGTAGGCAAGTTCATTTCAAGGAGACGAATATATATTACAATCTAAATTCACTTTAGAGGTACTTAAAACCTGCAATTATCTATCCAAGTCTCCTCCAGCTATTGAACCTTCCGATTATAAGCTACATACACAGCTAGTAAGTTGAGAGTAAGCAGCCATATGATCCAACCGAACTTAAGTTATCAGATGGGCATTGGGCGCCACAACATTCATCTAAAAATAACACAAAAGCGTGATTTGAACAGTTAAGATTTCCCATTGAAGGTTTAATCCAAAAATAAATAATATACCATGATCTGACCAATTCAGATTTCTGATGCTCTCCATACATGACAATCCATACTGGTCTCACATGTCTTAAACTCTTAATAAATGACTTATTACCATTGAATATTATCCGATTTGCATAGCAAAACTCTGAGTAGAACCTCTTATTTAGATGTGCCTAAATCATTTACGGTGATAGCATCATTCTTGGATATAAATCCAGTACACATTTACACAAATTTCATAACAAACTACGATGTAGGATTAATATGGTACACTTGTACTTGTTCAGAGACATATCATTTAACAATTCTTTAACCAAAAAAATGCCTTGAAACGAATCTCCCTCCAATTACAAGCAATGGAAGAATTTTATGATTAGACTGTAGAGAGAGTGCTACGCTGGCAAACAGGCCAACCATCAACCAGAGAATGACGCCTACCATAGTTTTCTCAGGGTATCAAAATTTGCTTCATCATATAATGTACAGAAATGACAAAAGAGCAGAAACACACATAAGTTCCAAGCTAATATAAATACCTCATCTGGCTGGCCCACACACATTCTTTTCATCAGATGTTCAGAATCTGCAGAGTGACAGTCAATGCCAACTGTGTTACACGCAATAGCAAAACAACGATGAAATTAAGCAAGATCGAACCAACGGGGACACGAGATTTTAACGTGGAAAACCCTTCCAAAGAGGAAGAGAAAAAACCACGGGCGCCAGCCAGCAATACTTCACTATTTCGGGTGAGGTTACAATCGCGCCGGGATTTACAATGTATGGCTTATCCCGTGCGGCGGCTTACAAGAGGTATATAAAGGCGGTCCTGACCTAACTAGGTCGGTAACAGGTAATCCGGCTCCACTCGTCAGAAGTTCGGCCTTTATCATTATATACGAATATGAATTTGGATCACCATAAAATAACACTCCACCTTGAGACAAATTCCCTCTTGTAACATAAATGAGAACCTTCACCTGAAACACACAAAGAAAACACCTTCGGCGCCACATAGCCTCTTGGGCTAAGCAGTGATACCAACTAAGCTCGAGCAAAGCTCAAACTTAGTACTAGGAACTGGCTTTGTCATCATATCAGCAGGATTATCATGAGTACTAATCTTGCATACCTTCAGCTTACCTTGTGCAACAACATCACGCACATAATGGTACTTGACATCAATGTGCTTTGTTCTCTAATGGAACATCTGATCCTTAGTAAGGTAAATTGCACTCTGACTGTCGCAAAATAGGTTAAAGCAAGTATCATCTCCACAAAGCTCAGCAAACAAACCTTTCAACCAAACTGCCTCTTTGCATGCTTCAGCAATAGCCATATACTCAGCCTCAGTAGTAGATTGTGCAACAACACACTGCAAGGTAGCCTTCCAGCTAACGGCACATCCACTAATCGTAAACACATAACCTGTGAGGGATCTCCTCTTATCCAAGTCGGCAGCATAATCTGAATCCACATAGCCTGCGAGTCCCTCACCAGTCTTGCCAAACTTCAAGCAAGCTTTGGATGTGCCGCGAAGGTACCTGAAAATCCACTGAACAGCTTTCCAATGTTCTTTACCAGGATTAGCCATGTATCGACTGACCAAACTCATAGCATATGATAAATCAGGCCGAGAACACACCATGGCATACATTAAGGAACCAACAGCACTAGCATAAGGAACTCGTGACATATACTCAATATCTTTGTCAGTAGTAGGACATTGCAATGCTGACAACTTGAAGTGTGAAGCAATTGGAGTACTAACAGACTTTGCATCATGCATATTAAAACGATGAAGGACTTTCTTAATGTAATTCTCCTGACTAAGAAATAGCAATCTAGATTTTCTGTCTCTTGAAATTTCCATACCTAGAATTTTCTTAGCAGGACCAAGATCCTTCATCTCAAACTCACTACTCAATTGTTTCTTCAATGTAGTGATTTCTTTCATGCTCTTGGCAGCAATTAACATATCATCAACATATAGCAGCAAGTATATAGGTGATTCATCAACAAATTTAATGTACACACAGCTATCATATTCAGACCTCTTAAAGCCATGTGACATCATAAAAGAATCAAACCTTTTATACCATTGTCGAGGAGACTGTTTCAAACCGTAAAGAGACTTCTTCAGCTTGCACACGAAATCCTCTTTACCAGGCACTATGAACCCTTCGGGTTGATCCATGTATATTTCCTCCTCAAGTTCTCCATGCAAAAACGCAGTCTTCACATCTAACTGCTCAAGCTCAAGATCATGCATAGCAACAATACTAAAGAAAGTACGAATAGAACTATGCTTGACAACAGGTGAGAACACATCATTATAATCCACTCCTGGAATCTGACTGAAACCTTTTGCTACTAACCTTGCCTTAAACCTTGGAGGCTCACTGGGAGATAAGCCCTCCTTTCTTTTGAATATCCACTTACAGCGGACGGCCTTCTTTTGTTTAGGCAAGCGCACAATATCCCATGTGCCATTCTTCTCAAGTGATTGCATCTCTTCGTGCATTGCACCAATCCACTTGTCACGATCAACCGAAGCAATAGCTTCATTATATGTAGCCGGTTCAGCATCATTCTCCACCTGTTCTGCACAACTTAGAGCAAAATAGACAACATCACATTCCTCAATTAAACGAGTACGTGGTCCTTTATTCCTCTTCTCTCTACGCTCTGCAATAGACAAATTTTCTTGCTGCACAATAGGAGGTGAGGGTGGCACAATATCCTCCCCATCAATTTCAGTTTCCTCCTCATCCAGGTGATCTAGCTCCACCTGCACACGAACTCGGGGTTCGTCCTCATCAGAAGAATCTGGCACAACATCAGTCGACAAACTGTCCTCATACATAATAGATTCATTAAACACAACACTCCTGCTAAAGAAAGTCTTTTTGGTTTCCGGGTTCCACAACTTATATCCTTTTACTCCAGAACCATAACCAAGAAATAAGCACTTAACAGCTCTAGGCTCTAACTTTCCATTATCAACATGAGCATAGGCAGTGCAACCAAAAACTTTCAGTTGTGAATAATCAGCTGACTCACCAGACCATACCTCAATAGGAGTTTTCTTGTCAAGAGGGATGGATGGTGACCTGTTAATCAAGTAGCAGGCAGTGTTGGCAGCCTCAGCCCAAAAACGCCTATTCATGCGGGCGTTAGACAACATGCAGCGAGCTTTCGAGATGATCGTCCTGTTCATCCGCTCAGCTACACCATTCTGCTGAGGTGTGTATGGGATGGTGTGGTGCCTGACAATGCCTTCCTGCACACAATAATCATCAAAAGCATGCGAACAAAATTCGCCACCATTGTCAGTACGAAGCACCTTCACCTTTCTCTCAGTTTGCTTTTCAATCATAACTTTCCACTCTTTAAAAGCAGCAAAAGTATCATCCTTAGTTTTCATAAAATAAGGCCAAACTCTTCTAGAGTAATCATCAATGATAGTAAGCATATAACGAGCACCACCATAAGAGGGCTTACGTGAAGGCCCCCATAAATCAGCATGTACATAATCCAATGTACCTTTAGTGCTATGAACGGAAGCATTGAACTTAACTCTCTTATGCTTACCAAACACGCAGTGTTCACAGAACGGCAACTTACTCATATTGCAGTTCTTCAGCAGTTCTCTCTTCACCAATTCTGCCATACCATGTTCACTCATGTGTCCAAGCCGCTTATGCCAGAGGTTAGTTGTACTTGCATCATCATTAGTAATAACAGCAGCAGTACCAGACAAAGTGCTACCTCTAAGAATATATAACTTGGCAGAATTCATATCACCAATCATAACAATGAGAGAACCTTTTGATACCTTCAGGCGTTTATCCCCTCCGGCATATTTGTACCCGTCACAATCAAGGGTACTCAGCGAGATCAAATTTCTCGCCATGGATGGTATGTGTTTCACTCCCGTCAATGTACGTGTCATCCCTCCATGGGTCTTGATCTGAACAGATCCAACGCCAACAATGTGACATTTGTTGTCGTTCCCCACACGCACAAAATCTCCAGTCTGCACAGCTTCATAAGAACTGAACCATTCTTTGTTACAGCAAATATGAAACGAACAAGCAGTATCAAGAATCCACTCATCATCACGGGTAACACATGCAGTAAAAACAGCTAAGCATTCACCATCCGAACTATTATCACCAGCAACAACAGCAGCCTTACCAGTACCATTACCATTACCGTCAGATTTATTTTTCGGTTGGTATGTGCCGTTCCTTTTCTCCTTGTTCTGCACCTTCCAGCAATCATCAATGGTGTGATTGGTTTTCTTACAGTACCTGCAGAACTTGTCTCGTCCTTTCGACTTTGAACGGCCCCTACTTTTATCTCTGTTGTTGTCGTTGTAGTTGTTATCTCGCTGCTCTGGTCTGCCTCGAACCTGCAATGCATCGCCTTTGGAGGACGATGGGTTAGACTGCACCATAACTTTCATCTTTTCCCTGGTCTGCAGGGCCTCACAAACTTCCGCGAGGGTTAGTTCATCGCGGCTTAACAATATGGTATCACGCAGGTTTGTAAAAGAGCTAGGCAGCGAACATAACATCAGAAGAGCTAAGTCTTCATCATCATATTTTACCTCCATCGACACTAGGTCGGACACGATCTCCTTGAAGATCGACAAGTGGCTCATGACAGAACCACCATCTTGCATCTTGAGTGAGAACAACTTCATCTTAACATGCATCTTGCTGGTGAGATCTTTTGACATGCAGATCGACTCCAGCTTGACCCACAATGCAGCTGCGGATTTCTCCAACAGCACCTCTTGCAATATATCATTGGATAGATGAAGTTGAATCAACGACAAAGCCTTACGATCTTTGCGTTTCTCATCGGCAGTCCAATCCTTGGCTTCCTTATTCCCGAAAGAATCCAGCGCCTCATCAAGATCCGATGCTTGCGACAGAACCGCACGCATCTTTACTTGCCACAGAGAAAACCTCGTCTTGTAGTCCAGCAACGGTAGATCAAACTTCATCGATGCCATCGCGAATCCCTAATCTGAAACAGGGCTCTGATACCACTTGTTACAAATAGTCGCAGCGAAAAGTAGATCAATCAAGAACAAGAACACAGATTTTTACGTGGAAACCCTTGCGGGAGAAAACCACGGCACGCACAAAGGCGTATCACTATAATTGGGAGGAGTATTACAATACACGAGAGGACAAACCCTCTACGTGCTATTCTGGTGGATCTCTCTTGATCTCACATCTTTCTCTCTCTCCATCTATTCTATGACTATCTCGTACTATATATTGGGACAAACAACTCTCTTTCTTGGCGGACACGAAATAGAGTTATAGTTGTGCACGTCTAGCACGGTTGGCATGCCTTAGTCTGGTAGGACTCCATCTATATTACAACACTTGTATGGGATTCGGAACACAATAAAATAACAAACTGCACTTATACGAGTCCTTGGATGCTTTAGAAATTCCACTTCAAACAATCTCCAAATGGCAAATCAATCAAAATTGGAGCGATAGACATCATTTTTATTTATGAATTGCAATTTTAACTTACCTGTGTCTAGAGGAACAAGACCAGTTGGCCCTTGTGCAACAGCAGGGTGTGATAAAGATGGATTGGGATTTGTCATCCAACCCACGAGTGCATTTGGACATGGTGAAACCACGGGCTGAAACGGCTGCAAGATTGAGAATATAGTAAATGATAGGATGATAAAATAAGTCAAAATGTTCAACTACTGCAATACGTACGGCATGAGCACCCATTGGCGGAAATCCAGCAGGCTTGGGGATTGTTCCAAGATTATAATAGGAAATTGGCGTGGAACTGACAACCCTACAAGCGAACAAGGTGAGCCTCTCCATGGCATCTGAGCACCTGGACGGACGCTGCCGCCGCCAACAGCCTTCTCATTTTAGGGTGAAATATGCACAGCTCCACATGGGGCCTAAGCATTGGATTCATTCTTCTCATCCTGCTTAGCAAAATGTGGGATGAAAACAATCACCTCCTCCCCAACATATGTACAAGTAACTCAAAATGAACCCAACGGACAACTGCAAGACAGGACTGGGTAATCACCTATGTGGTAGAGTCGAGGACCAGCTGGGGGCATCATGGCGAGCATCCCGCCATCGAGTCCATACATGTCACAAAACCACACGCCTTCCGGAACTCTAGTTCCTAGTACTTTTTACTATCGTCGGCCAGAATCTCACTAAGAATAGGATGGCTGAGAAACTACAGAGTAAATGCAGGAAATTAGTGAGTTGAGACTATACCAAATTACCAATAAGCAACTTCAGCAAAGAGATAGATGACATATAAATCATCATAGAACATGTTAAAGAAAGGCAGTCAAAAAGAAATCAGGATTTTTTTGGATAATTTAATTCCGCCGAGCATAAACTGGCCTGTGAACTTCATCGTACTTTTGTTGCACCTCCAAAACTTTATCACCTGCTTCATCGTCATGTCACATCAGATGAATCTATCTACCAATGTAGAAATAGAAAGAAGAGAAGTTGTTGACATGTCCTATTTGTAAGTGGAATCAAATCACCGAGGCTGCAGTGCACTAACATTCAGAATCAACATAGAAAAAGTTCAGTACAACAAACTACCAAATGCTCATGGAATAGAGATTGAGCTGATGTTCAAAGAAAACAAGAGACTGTTTCACAAGGAACTGCTACATAGGAGCACGTGATGCTCATGTTCATGTACTTAATAAACAAAAATTCACCCAAGCTCCAAGTTCTAGTACTACCTCCGATCCGAAAAGACTGTCGCTGGCTATACTACCGATATGTGCTAACTCAGTTGTTTTTCAGCGACAATTAAAACAGATCGGAGGGAGTAGTACTTACTGAAAAAGAAATAAATTCGTTTTCGGATACAGAATGAGATATTTTCCATGGTTTTTCTGTTAGAGTTATGCACAAACTTGGAGGGGGGATTGAGAGAAGCTCACCTTCTTTTTTTTAGATAAACAGGGGAAAACCCCCGGTTCCATTTATAGAAACGAAACCACGAGCCGAAATACAGCTAGGGGTTCTGAAAGAGAACGAACAAGGAGTTGTAGCAGTTCTAAAACATTGGCAGGGCCGAAACCACCACCAAAGCTAACTGGAAACAAGAAACAGGGGGCAGAACTACAACCACAAGAGCCACACTCTACTCCGACAAAACAGAAGCTAGTTCTTCCGTTTGGGACAGAAAAATGTTTATGGAGGCACAGCTAGGCACTCTAGGTCACCACATGGATGGACTAATCCTCCTCTGGATGAGCGTGAAGGTACTCCAACGATGCTTGTCCTCCATGCGTAGCTTCAGCAGCGGCATCTTGCCACGAAATAATCCAGGAGAAGCTACTGCACTCCAGCTCTCTCAGAGTGGAAGGGGAGTCCTCAGCCTGGTGATCATGAGCTCCAAGAATTGAGCCGCCTTCCCTTGCTCTAGCTCTTTGAACGATTCTTGCCATTCCTTCAAGTACATCACCACCAGGCGCCAAACCTATCGTCGAAGATAACGCTGAGTCAAGCCTTGCCTCATTGATCCCTTATCAAAAGCGCCTACGGAAGAAAGTCGACAAATTTGACTATGTACAGCTCCGAATGTCACGATTATTTCAAATCTAGCCATCTACATACACATCGCTGACAAGGGGTACCTTCTCAATGTTTTCCTTTATGAACTCCCATGGTATATCTGGAAATTTGGTGAAGAAATAAAAACTGAACTTTAATTTACCATTTTTTTGAAGAAGAAAAGTTTAAACCTTCTTTCACATGTACCCTACAACTATGCATAATTTCATCAAACTATCAGGGGGGATCATACATCTTTATTTTAGATGATTATCCCTTAAATATGCGACAGATCACACGAGCTTTGTGTAATACGATCATGATTTGGAACTCGGTCGATTAATTAATAACAATAGAGAAAAGGAGAAAAATACAGTCAGGAAATTAGGGAATCATGTACCTTAGTGGAGGCTGCCGATGTGATGAGAAGCGCCTTAACCTTCAATCTATTGGGGTCGAGGGCCAAGGGACAGCGCAACTGAGGCCAGGTCAGGGATGGCCGATGTTACCGGAGTCCCTACGGCCGCGCCGACCGCCGTTGCTCTAGCCGGCAGAACACGCTTCACGGCGTCATGGAGTTCTGATTGTATGGATCACAACAACAACAGCACTTGAACACGAGATCTTACAAGACAATGTGTTCCTACCCTTCCTTATAGCTGTTTAGACACTTCTGGGAAGTACAGATCCATCGTCTGCCATCCTCAATCCCGCAACCTGAGTCAAAAGAGTCTGAAAATTCAGAAACTAACCAACTGCTGAGAGGGGGACAGTGGATGGTATGCGTAAAACAATATATGTGATAATGACACTTGCAAGCATTACCACGGGGATTATGCATCAGGTAAAAGTATCCCGACCAGGCAAAAGGGGGCACAGCCGTGGCCGGAGGAGATGCACCCAAGATACCAACCCCTGCGCTCTGGCTAAACAGAAATTTGTCAAAGGTAATCCCCTTTGCCAAATGCAAAAGCGACCGTGTGGCGGAGGTTGATGCGATCAACTTCGGAAGGAAAACTGGCAAGGCCGCGGCAGACATTTCTCTGGCCACCGGCGTCTGCAGGTGCGACGGTGGCACGCTTCTTCTTGGTCTGCCTGTGCGCGCGCCGGCACTGAAGCTCGCACCCGTCAAACAGCTTCCTGGGCTCCGCGAGCGCCTTCATGAGCCCCTCAAGGGAGTTGTAGAGGAAGATTGCGTACCCACGGAACAGACCCGCGGCGTGGTCGGTGCCGAAGGGCCCCGTCTCGACTTCTCCTCCTCGCGGAAGAATCTCCTCAGCCCGTCGTGCGAGGCGCTTGGGGGTACCTTGTCCACGAAGAGCTGGAGGTCGGTGCATTCGGGAGGGAGGGTCAGCGGGGCCAAGCGAGGAAAGCTGGCAGGCGAGGGTACGGCCTTCGACGCGCTTGGAGGCGTCGACGAGCGCGTGGCGGGCACTTGAACGTCGGCCGTAGGTCACGAAGCCGTGGCCGCGGCAGCGGCCGGTGGCTCGGTCGGCGACGGCGTGGCATTCGTCGAGAGCGCCGAAGGCGGCGGCCAGCGCCGCGGAGGTGGTGCCGGGGCCGAGCCCGTGGACGAAGAGGCGGCGGTGCGAAGCGTCGGAGGCCGCCGAGGCGGCTATGCGGGAGAGTAGAGCGTGGTCCGGGAGGCAGGCCTCGGCCAGGAGGTCAAGGAGATCCTCCCTACTGAAGGGCTCCAGAAGACCCTCGATGGTTTCCTCCTCCTGGCACTCATCAGCCGCCCCCGGTGGTGCGCTCACCGCGTAGTCCTCGTCGTCCTTCTCCTCCTCGACTTCATCTCCTGCCATTTAATCAGCCGTAGTCTGCACCTCCACTGACGTCGTCTGACGCGCCGCATCTAATCCACAGCCTCAATGCCTCTGTC
This sequence comes from Alopecurus myosuroides, assembly GCA_028641055.1. Classification (NCBI taxonomy): domain Eukaryota; kingdom Viridiplantae; phylum Streptophyta; class Magnoliopsida; order Poales; family Poaceae; genus Alopecurus; species Alopecurus myosuroides. The sequence goes on from CM054060.1 coordinate 265,725,372, forward strand.
GACTCCCTCGCCGCCGTCCTCTGCTGCGCTCCCCGGACTCCCTCGCCACGGCCAACGACCCCGCGGCCGCGCTCCTCCACGACAATGACGTCGGCCGTGCCGTCTCCGGGCGCCTCCGTGCCACAGGGCGCCGGGAACGACGCGCTCTGCCGCTGGCTCTACAACGCCTTCCAGTCCGACATCCGTGTGCGCCCGTCAGCGGCCCTGCTCACAGATGCAGGTGGTGGTGCAGGGGTGACGGCGTATAGGACGCTGTGGCGGTGAGGAGATCAAGGAGAGGAGGCGTTGCGGCAGTGACATCGGCGACGCCGTGGTGGTGGTGGAGGACACGAGGAGGAGGCGGCGAGCGACGGCCACAGGGTGGGAGAACCCAGCTTTGCTTTTGGCTAGGAGAGGCGTGCGGGGTAGGGATAGCTTGCTTCGTGGGAAATTAATCGAGCTGTTTTTTTCCTCGCCACGCAACGAGCACCTCCACACGCGTTTTGGCTTCCTCCGCCCTGGTTGACAACCCGGCCCCATCTAGACGTAGTCCCACCAGCAGCCACGCGCGCCGGCCGATTTGCCGTTTTCTCTGCCTCTGGAACCGTGTTGAATGGAGACAAAAGAAGAGAACAAATGAACCAGACAAAACGAGAACGTGCGGAACGGTGCGGCCAGGACGAGGCAAACGCGTGAAAACGCTCGATTCTCCAGCAGATCGCTTCGTGCAAACGAGCTGGCCACGTGGATAGCCTCCTGGGCGCCCCACCCCATCGCGATTACTTGTTCTAGATGCTAACGCTCAGCTAGCTGCGTTGCCGTCCGATGGCTGCGTGAAGATACGTACATCGGAGCGAGCCAGTCAGGTTATTCGTCGGGAGCAAGCGTCCTCGGAAGCGAGCGAGCACGATGGGCTGTGTGCACAAGGGAGCAACCGGGATGTCTACATGGGCTGGTTTATGGGCCAGTTTTTTCGCTTTTGTTTGTCTGATTTTGGTCTTTAGTGGACATGTACCCGTTACCCCATTGACTGGCCTTTTTTTTTTTGCTGCATGGGTCTGTACGGGTTGTAACGAGTTACCAGATCGTTCCTTTTTTTTTCTTTATCTATGTTGCATGGTGTCTATTTTTAGGCTGGTTTACATGCGAATTGTCTAGATAGTTGCAGCTAGACAATTATATGCAAATGTGTTTGACTGTTTTAGTGGTTCACATTTTTCTAGAGATTTGAGTTGTGTGATGTAGTAATGTTAGCGATGATGAACCTCTCGTTTTTCTTTTCCATTTTCTAAATTTTTGTTTCCTTTGTTATTAGTGCTATACATATGGGCTCGTAATAATGGTTTTAGTCAGAACAAGAGGTGCACGAGAAGTGAGATTATTAGCAAACCAAAAGGCAATAGTTCTTTTCGTCGATTTGAGTCGGAACATGATATTGTTTGATGGCTGCTCAAGGTTTGTCACTTAAAAAAAATATAGGTTTGTTAATTTTTGCTATTGTGTTTTTTGTCTTGTATACCAATTTTGTTGTTAATTATTATACATATTTTTTATTTCTTTTTTAGATGCCCCTTTGTTGTTTGTGCAAGCAGGTTTACCCTGTTTGCAATCGCACAAGACGCGAAGCTGATAGCTTCTCCTTACGGATAATGATGGATTCATTTGAAGAGGGTGTTGTATGTTTTATTTTCTTTTTCTGTGTCTAGTAAATGTTTGTATTTTTTTTTACTTTCGGTGTAATTTCTGTTTTGTCTTTTTGTTTTTTGTAGTTTGTAGCATGTGGTTCTAGATCCACGTTGCATACTTTCTTCCCCGGCAATTACATGATAGTAAAAGGTGAAATGCAGAATTTTCCACAAAACATTTTATCTGGCTTGATAGGACGGTTCGCATAATATGTTGTGTGGCGCCCAGTGCAGATCTTTGTGTGAAGCATACGACATAATAATTGGGGATAACTTTCTTTTAGTTTTGATCACGGTCAAAATGTTTTCATTCTCGAAGTTGTTAATGAAGATGGTATAAATAAACCATTAATTGATTTTCCTGCTATGTATTTTTTTTTGTAAACTTTTTGTTTATTTAATGTAAAATCCTTGCATTTTTGTTATTTTGAACCGTCTAATATTTTGTGTGTTTTTAATTCAGAGTGCAAAGAAGTGCCAGATTTTTATGTAGAAGCTTTGCTTAACACATATTTCACGGATACGATGGAGACATCACAGGGTGAAATGAATGAGATCTTTGATTGTTTAGCAGAATACATTCACGAGGAAGATAACGTTGTGTGTATTGATGAATTTGTATTTTTTCTGTCCACAAGCTACACAGCGATGACATTTCACACCTTGTGAGTTTAATTTTTACCTTTTATTTTTTCTTAATTGTTGGAAGGATTTTTGTTTGTATGAAATTTTGTTTTGCTAATAATGTTCAAACAATCTTTTTTATTTGTTACAGGAAATCCCGATTGAAGTGTATGGCCACGGTGGTATGATATGTCAAACACAATCAGCCATGTATTGTTGTGGTTAAGAATTTTCCGTGGAACTTTCAAACACAATTACGGAGAAGTGGTTAATTTCGAGGATGGGTGCTTTGATCTTAGGGATTTTTGCAACTTCTATGAAGGATCAATCATGATTGCAAAGATGCGATTTTCACCGTGACTATATTAGCGTAGACGTCAAACATGTGTAGTTCAAAGACCTTTTGGTTATGCCTTTTTTGGCAGAATAACAATAATAACGCTTGTAAGTTACAACATTTTTAGTTTCAAGTGCAGTTCTGTTTGTTTTGTATGCTTTTTAAAAAAAATCTCTACATTATATATGATGGATACTTTTTTAGTTTGCGTTTATGGTTGTAAGTATCCGTCCCATTCTTTGTTTTTATAATAAATGTTTTTTTTTGTGAGGGTTAATTTGCAATTACACACTTTGTAATTACACATTTTTGTAATCGGTATGGGCATAATTGCAACTGGGGTGCTGAATGAGTATGAGACACAATGTGAATGTATGGTTGCGAGTCTTCTTTGTTCTGCATTAGTTGCAATTATTGTTGTAACTAGCTATTTTTTTATGTTTTATATTTTTTTTGGAGGATATAATGCAAGTACCCTTTTTTTTGTAAATGCTATGGAGCCAATTGCAAGTGGAGTTTCTAAAGGAGCACTAGACACACTTGCAAATATGGTTGCAAGTTCTAATTTCTTTATTTTGTTGCAAGTATGGATGTGAAATGTTATTTTTTGTTGGATTTTTTAATTAGTTGCAAGTAGACTTGCAATTGACCCGAGTCCTTCTTGAAGGTAGATTTTTGTTGTAATTCTACATGATATGGATCCAATTGCAAGTGGAGTTTCTAAATTAGCACTAACACAATTGCATGTGTGGTTGCAAGTTTTAGTTTTTTTATTTTAGTCGCAAGTATGGTCGTAACTGCCCATTCCATTATGTTTTTAATGTGAAATACTCCCTCCGTATCAAAATGTAAGATGTTTTAGCATTTCATAGACAACATGTACCTAGACATGTTTTGGTTTAAGATACATATAAATCTTATACTAAAACATGTCTAGATTCGTTTTGTCTAGAAAGTGCTAAAACATCTTATATTATGATACGGAGGGAGTATTATTTTTGTTTTTATTTCAGAGTAGTTGCAAGTACACTTGCAATTGATTTAATTCCTTGTTAAAGATAGATTTTTTTCAAAATTATTACTACATGCTTTGGACACAAATTGCAAGTGGAGTTTCTAAATTAGTACAATGCACAATTGCATTTATGGTTGTAAGTTTTAGTTTCTTTATTTATGTGCAAGTATGATTGTAACTAGCTATTTCATTATGTTTTTATGTGAAATATTATTTTTCGTTTTATTTTTGGATTAGTTGCAAGTACACTTGCAATTTGACCTGAGTCCTTCTTAAAGGTAGTTTTCTTTTTGCAATTTTTTCCTACATGCTATGGACCCAATTGCAAGTGGTGTTTCTAAATGAGTACTATACACAACTGCGATTATGGTTGTAAGTTATAGTGTTGACACACGAACATGTCACGTGTACCCTCGGCGTCGAGCGCGATATGCAAGACACGTCGCGGAAGGAGGCTCGCCGGAAGCGCGATACGCAAGATGATCCGACGTGCGCTTTTGAAGACCCGAAACCCCACGCGGCCGGGACGGAACCCGTCTGGACACGCGGCGGTGATGGGCTGCCCTAGGTCGGTTTTCCCTTCCCAAGGCTTTCGTAGATCGAAGTCCTCCTGCACGAAGAACGCCGACGAACGAAGAAGATAACTAGGGTTAGGGATGAAATATGTAGATGGGTTTTTGCGATTGTGCGTTGTTTTTCAATCGGCCGTCACCCCTCATATATATAAGAGGCGGCTGGACTTCCCGTGCAAGTAAAAGGCTTGGACTCGCGTCCAAAAGCCCTAATTTGCATCCAATTCGGATGTTTGACTCGAACCTTCCAAAACTGTTCGGTCTGAAAACTGGCTGCACCTTGCGGGCTAATTTCGAGTCAGTAAACCTGCTCAAATAGAAATCACGTAGAAGACAAAGTTGTTCGCCTCGAAAATACGAAGAACTTTTATATTTTATGATTTTTCATATGACACCATCTTGAATAACTAATTGTATGTGCACTAAAACGTGTTTGAATCGATTCCGAATCTGTCAGTTCTGACCTCCGTATTTTGCATATTCGATGTAGTAAATGACCTCGGATCAAAATCTCATAAAAGACAAAGTTGTTCGTCTCGAAAAACCGAAGAACTATTGTTTCATGTGTTTTCTCATCAGAGACCATCTGATTTGTCTACCGATCTCGTTAATGATCAGGTGTCAATCTTGTTCGCGCCTTCACAGAACGCGACTAGTACATGTACTAGTTGGTCTCTGTCTCGTGTTTCAGTTTTGGCCGAAATTATGAACCCGCTAGTACATGTACTAGTTATCCTATGTTTTGTGTTTCAGTTTTGGCCGAAATTCTGAACCCCGCTAGTACATATACTAGTTGGCCTCTGTTTTGGCCGAAATTCTGAACCCCGCTAGTACATGTACTAGTTGGCCTGTGTTTCGTCCTGCGTTTCGACTATAGAATTTGCATACTTCATTGGATCGAGATGGTCCAAAAATCAAAGTTGTTTGTTCCGATGAGACGTACAACTCTCGTTCAAATTATTTTGTCATTTGGGCTCATCTTGTTGCCTTCCTTTTGTGAGCCAAAAATGAGTGTCAACACATGCATGTCCCCCTGTTTTTTTGGCAAAGCTTGCGTGCCAAAAAATAACTTGCACTAATTTTGTTCTAAGGACGATGTCAACACTCCATCGGCCATATGCTCTTAGGGAGATAGTAATATATCTGCCATATTTGTGTTTTAGCCTTCTTGCCACACACTCGGGTAGAATTTCTTTAAGTATCTTCCATTGAGAGCTCGAGGCATTGTATTCCCCTCTATAGATTCCATCAAATATGAATTTCTGGGAACCACTCTTGTAATCTTGAGAGGACCTTCCCAACTTGGAGACCATTTGCCAAATTTTCTATCTTTGGATCCAATTGGCAGAATTTCCTTCCAAACGAGATCACCAACTTGAAAGCTCTTCAATTTCACTTTCTTATTGTAGGCTCTTGCTACCCTTAATTTATCTTTATCTATGTCTTTCAAATCAATCAAACGTTTATCGGTGACTTCATCAATATTATCCATCATTAAACTATGAAAATCAACCGCCGATAAATCATTTTGCTTGGCAAATCTCAAAGCAGCCAGATTTACCTCTACGGGTAAAACGGCTTCTTGTCCATATACTAACTCATATGGAGTCACCTTTGTTGCGCCGTGCCTTGAGATCCTATGTGCCCATAAAGCCTCGGATAAAACTTCATGCCATCTCCTCGGATGGTCTTCAATCTTCTTCTTGATAAGCTTGATCAATATTTTATTGCTAGACTCAGCTTGTCCATTGGCTTGGGCATAGTATGGAGATGAATTGAGCATCTTTATTTTATAGGATTCCGCAAACTCTTTCACTTCTTTTGCCATAAATGATGTACCTTGATCCGTAGTCAAAGTCCGTGGGATACCGAATCTATGTATAATATGCTCAGTTATGAATTTGATTACCTCCTTGTGGGTCATATTTCTGAGAGGTCCTGCTTCAGACCACTTGGTGAAATAATCGGTGGCCACCAACACGAACCGATGCCCTTTTGAAGAAGCGGGATGAATCATACCAATGAAATCCAACCCCCAACCTCTAAATGGCCACGGCTTGATAATGTGATTTAACATTGCAGCAGGAGCCAACTAAATATCACCGAACTTTTGACAAGCCTCACATCCTTTATAATACCTGAAACAATCATTAATCATCGTCGGCCAATAAAATCCTGCGCGTCGCAATAACCATTTCATCTTGTGTGCCGACTGATGTGTTCCACATATGCCTCCATGTACCTCTCCCATAGCAACTCTCGCTTGGTCCTCATCCAAGCATTTCAGAAGAATACCGTCCACTGTTCGGCGATAAAGATCTTTATCAACCAATATATATTTGAAAGCCATGCGCCGAACAGCCATGTCTATCCTCTTACTAGGATCCTGCATATAGTCTGTAATAGTTTCCTCCAATCTCCATGGTTACCTGCACTAGACCCTTTATTAGCAACCGAATTAGTGGGACCCAATTCGGTTTCATTTATAGTAGCAAAAGCAAGTATCGGCCCTTTAGATACATGAAACATGGCACGACCAACATGATAGCGAGATGCTTGTTGTGCTAACTCATTTGCAGCCCAATTGTCTTGTCTAGAAATATGAGCAATGCTAAAACAAACCAAGGTAGAAATTATATCTAGACATTTATCAAGATAAACATTAAGTGATTCGTCGTTGCATTGAAAAACCTTGTTAACTTGTTGCACTATTAGCAACGAATCACCAAAATCCTCAACATGTGTAGCACCTATAGCAATTAAAAGCTCTAGCCCGAATAATAAAGCTTCATATTCGGCTTGATTATTTGTGCAAAAATATTCTAGACGGCATGAGGATTCAAAAACAGCACCATGAGGAGATATATAAACGACACCAACACCTTGACCATTCTCACAAATGGAACCATCAAAATATTACCTCCATGGTACTAAAGAAACAAGTTCAATACTAAAAACATGCTCATTGTCAATTCGATGTTCAACAATAAAATCAGCAACGATTTGGCCTTTCATAGATTTTAGAGACTCATAAGCCAAATCATATTCAATCAAAGCATAAGACCATTTACCGATTCTACCACTAAGAATCGGTCTATGCAACATGTATTTAATGACATCGGTTTGATAAGCTACGGTGCACATACTAGATAATAGATAATGTCTTATTTTAGTGCAAGCATAGTATAAGCACAAGCATAATTTTTCAATGAACGTGTACCCTGTCTCCGCATCCAATAAGTGCCGGCTCAAATAAGTAATAACATGTTCCTTTCCTTCGGTCTCTTGTGTCAAGACAGCACCAATAACACCTTCTTCCGCGGCAATATAAAGCCTAGAAGGCTCTCCATGTTTGGGTGCTCTCAACACCGGAGGAGTAGACAAACAAGTCTTGATATTATCGAATGCCTCTTGCTGTTTTGCCCCCCAAGTAAAATTATCATCGCTTTTTAACCGAAGAATAGGAGTGAATGCACTAACTTTCCCGGACAAATTCACTACGAATCTCCTCAAATAATTGACCTTGCCAAGGAATTTTTGCATATCTTTTTTGCATCTCGGAGACCTGCACTTTTTGGATTGCTTCTATCTTCTTGGGATCAATCTCTATGCCATGTTGATGTATAATAAATCCCAAAAACTTCCCAGCCGATACTCCAAAAGCACACTTTAAAGGATTCATCGTGAGCCCATACTTCCTCATTCTCTCAAAACCCAAACGCAAATCGGCTAAATGTGGTTCATTAGAGCATCCACAGTGTTGCGAAAGCCAAATTTGCCACATAGATTTAGTTGGCATTAGGGCTAAACTTGATATGTTATCTACAATGTGTCAAAGCCAATGCCAAATGCCAAATCCCCCTATTGTGTGGCCCACCATGTATAAAGTAATAATAAACTATTTTGGGCTGCACACACCCTCTCTAGTCCCACCCCTCCATCCTACTATTTTATTCACTTAAAAGAATTTGGCATTGGATCTTCTAGTTGCTCCTATGCCAAATTATTTGGCTTTGGCATCAAGATTTGGCACCTCTACAATGTAGAGAACCGATGCCAAAAGCCAAATAAGGTATTTGGCACCCATATTTGGCACACACTGTGGATACCCTTAGCATCCGATTTTACTTCAATATCATCAATATAGACTTCAAGTATTACTCCAAGCAAATCGTGAAATATTAAATTCATCGCTCTTTGATATGTGGCACCAGCATTTTTTAACCCAAAAGTCATCACCATCCACTCAAATAATCCAACAAAACCGGGACAATGAAAGTCCGTTTTGAACGCATCCTCTTCGGCCATGAAAATCTGATTGTACCCCGCATTACCATCAAGAAAACTGATAACCTTATGCCCAGAAGCATCATTAATAAGCATATCGGCTATTAGCATAGGATACTCATCTTTGGGTGTAGCTCTATTCAAATCTCTAAAATCAATGCACACTCTCACCTTGCCAGAATCTTTCTTCTCGACAGGCACAATATTAGAAATCCAATCCGCATACCTGCAAGGTATAATAAAATTAGCTTTAAGCAATCGACCGATCTCTTCCTTGATACGGTCATACATACTGGGATTGATATTTCGGGCCGGTTGTTTGTAAGGTCTAAAACCAGCCTTGATAGGTAAACGATGCTTAATTAGCTCTCGGCACAAACCAGGCATCTCATGATACTCCCCTGCAAAGCAATCAACGTACTCTTTTAGTAGCTCGATTAATACAATTTTATAATCGGCTTTCAAATTCTTGTTTACAAAAGTCGTCCTAGGAATAGAACCATCACCTATGTCCACTTCCTCCAATGGATCGGCCGACGTAAAACCTTGTCCCAATTTATCCATGTCATCCAACTCCTCTATAGACTCATACATATCGTTCTTATTGGACCGATATTCAACAATCCGCTTCTTTAACCAATCTTCGTTGGGATCCATCTAATTTAACTTGTTTGAGAGCCGATTACCACCAATAGGCTTTAGGGAAATGGGCACAAAGCCATTCCTTGTAGCACTAAGGAAATCAAAAACTGAAAGGTTTCGCCCCGTCAAACAAGTAGCATTGGGATGTTGCCAATCCACCAACGAATCGACCAAAGCAACGCAAGCCGAATTATCTGCATGGACAACTTCCACTTCGTCATCAATCCATTGTATAAAAAACTGGTGCAAAGTAGATGGCACACATTGAGTTGCATGGAGCCAATCGCGGCCTAATATAACATTATAATTACCTTGCACTTCAGCAACAAAGAAGGCGGTGGCCAAAGTCTTACTTCCCACAGTAAGCTCCACACTCATGACGCCTTTGGCCTCTGTTTTCTCTTTGCCTTCAAAACCATTAAGCACCATGTTGGTCTTCATCAATTCATCTTCATCTAAATCTAATTTCTTGAAGACCGAATATGGCATAAGATTAACCACAGCGCCACCATCAACAAGCATCCTAGCAACCGGCGATCCATTAATGTGTCCTTTGACATATAGTGGTTTCAAGTGTTTCACCGGTTCTTTTGGCTTCTCAAAGATGGCGTTCTTGGGACCAAAGTCCAGCTGCACTATGCCCCCTTCCTCGTCCATGGCACGAAACTCTGTAGGCAAATAATAAACCATGTTAATATCCATACCTATTCGGATCATCGTATTTTCATAATCCACTTGCTCTTCATCATCTTCTAATGCGGACGCCGAATCTGGAATTTCATCAGTAGAGGGAAGTGTGGAGGGTGATATAGATGACGCATCAATGCTCATTTCTTCCTTCTCAGATGGTGTAGGAGTTTATGTGATATCTATGTGGATTGCTACCCCAGCATCTTTGCGCATCCACATCTTGGCTGGTGTGGGGTGAATTTCATCAAAATAATCATCCCTCCACTTTTCTGCCTCATCTTCAGCCTTTTGTTGATTCCTCATACGTTGCAACCTCCTCTTCTTAGTTTTAGTCAATCCAAGAGGACACCACTTGGGCTGAGTATATTTAGGATCCCTCGGCTTAGCTTGGCTTGTACTAGCTTCATGATCATTAGCCGACGACCTTGGTGGAATAGCCAAAATAGGTTCACTAGAAATAGCCGATTTTTCTCCATCAACCGACTTCTTGACCTTCAACTCATGAGAACCTATCACAACGGAACCTGCATCATTATCATGACTTTGCTGCTTGCCAGATTCCGAAACTTCAGTAGATGGTGACTTAGGAAGCCATACTTTTTGTGCACTCTTATTTTGAAACGACCGATTTATACCATAGCTCAAACGGTCTCGAACAGGAGGGGTAATTCTATCATGAATAGATTTCCTTGGCGCAGCCCAACCCGGATGAAAAGCATATGGTGCCATTGGGGGCTGCACCCACCCCCCGTTGAAGTAATAGGGCGCATAAGGTGGCGGCGCCATCCATGGTCCCGACGCCCACGGTCCGTACGTCCCTTCATAATGTGAATACTCTTCCCTTGGAGGTGATCTTGGACGCTTTACACGTGATGGCCGGTTATAAGCTTAACCAGCCGCTTGGTGTGTATATTTGTTCAAGAGCATATCAAAGGTTGGCTTGATCTTCTTATATTGAGCATTCTCCTCGTTCTTCTTCCACTTGCCAACCTCCGGATTCTTTGGTTTGATGAACCTGGCACGAGCTTCTCTTTGAGTTTGTTGTTGACCCCCGGGTGTAGGATTTTTATAATGATCTTCAATGTCTCCTTGCCATTGGGTTGCTTGTCAAGAACAATCTCCCTTCCCGAGGCCTTCTCCTTGCTATTCCTGGGGTCACCAACAACAACATTATTTTTGTTAGCGGATCCGGCCATTTCAGGCCGAATTAGGACCTTCTTCCCATGCAGTTCCAAAGTGTTCATCGGGAATGGCTGCTTGTCAATTTGCATGTCGGCAAAGCTTAATCGTCCATCATTAATAGCCGATTGTATTTGTCGCCGAAAAACATTGCAATCATTAGTAGCATGAGAAAAAAAATTATGATACTTGCAATAAGAACGCCGTTTTAACTCCTCAAACGGCGGTAACGTATGAGACATTCTAATCAATTTGTCCTTCAACATAGCATCAAATATTCTATCACATTTGGCTACATCAAAACTAAATTTTATCTCATCTTCACGATTCTTGCGAATCGGCTTAAGAGCATCACAAATATAAGGTTTGGCCTTTGAAGGCCAAACAAATTCAGCAGCGTAAACATCGGCCTCATCGTCCGAATTCTCACTACTATACTCAACCATATTAAAACGAGGACGATCAGATTTAGATTTATGATCAATTTTTGTTTCTTTGCTTCGGCTTTCTTGAGCCAAACCTCTTTGCAAAACTTGGTTGACATTTAAAAACTGATATCCTTCAATTCTCTCTTTAATGTGAGTTCTCAAACCATTAAGCACCAAGTCTGCCATGTCTCTTTTAGAAATCACTAAGCTATAACATCGGTTTTTAGTATCTCTGAACCTTTTGACATAATCGGCGACCGATTCATCATGCTTTTGCCTAACCGATGTAAGATGTGACAATTTTAACTCATTATCCCCGCTATAAAAATGCTCATGGAATTTCTTTTCTAAATGATACCAAGTATTAATAGAACCATGACGTAAAGCAGAAAACCATGAAAAAGCTGTACCAGTTAAAGACAAAGGAAATAAACGCACTTTCAAAGGATCACTATTACCAGCTTCCCCTAATTGTGCTAGATATTGACTAATGTGTTCCCAAGTTGTCTTACTATCTACTCCATTAAATTTTGCAAAATTTGGTACCTTATAACCTTGAGGGTATGGTAAAGCATCAAAATATTCCGGATAAGCCTTTTGATACATCCAGCTTACTGGCGTTGGCTCAATTCCGAAGTTATCACAAAAACATCTTTTGCAATTCTGCCCTTAAAGTGGCCATGTTTTCATCTACCATGGGCGAAGTTGTTTGCGTTAATGAAGCATGCATATTAGTGCTAGTTGTAATTGGATTCATCCGCGCCATTGATGCCGAATTGAAATTCGGCGCTATGACTGTAGCCAAAGGTTGTGTGACCTAATTCGGCGATGTTGCCGAATAAGGCATACTCCTAATAGGAGTGGGACATTCTAGCGCATTCACAAGTTGACTATCTTGGGTATAGTAAGGATTCATCGGCGAATTATGTGGCACTGCCGATGCACTAGGATTTTCTGTAGTCGCTTTTGCACCAATACTACTAGGATAGTTATGAGGCGTATTTTGACCAGCCTTTATATATTCTAACATAGCATCATAAGCTTGGCGACTAGACTCAGTAGCATAATGATTAATGGCTGCTAATTGATCTTTAGAAAACACTTCATTACTTACAGAGGGTTCGGCTAGGTCGTCGATCATTGGTGGAAGCTTGGCCTTCCCCAATGAGGTGATAGCACCTTGGCGATCCTTTTTGAAGCTTGCAAGAAAATATTCAGCGTCTTTCTTCTCTTGCTTCTTCTTCAAGGCCTCGAACTCGTCCTTACGCTGCTTCTCTAGCGCATCAAGTTGATCTTGACGCTGCTTTTTTAGCGTCTCAAAAGCTTGGCATTGGTCTGCCGAAAGATCATCGAAGCTAGGCTTAATGATGTTTTCGGCATTAATCTCATAGGACCGGGGAATCTTGTCGTCCGACATGATGATCTTCCCCAGCGGAGTCGCCAAAAAGTGTGTTGACACACAAACACGTCACGTGTATCCTCGGCGTCGAGCGCGATACGCAAGACACGTCGCCGAAGGAGGCTCGCCGGAAGCGCGATACGCAAGACAATCCGGCGGGCTCTTTTGAAGACCCGAAACCCCACGCGGCCGGGAGAGACCCCGTCTGGACACGCAGTGGTGATGGGCTGCCCTAGGTCGGTCCGCCCTTCCCAAGGCTTTCGTAGATCGAAGCCCTCCTGCACGAAGAACGCCGACGGACGAAAAAGATAACTAGGGTTAGGGATGAAGTATGTAGATGGGTTTTTGCGATTGTGTGTTGTTTTTCAATCGGCCGTCACCCCTCATGTATATAAGAGGCGGCTGGACTTCCCGTGCAAGTAAAAGGCTTGGATTCGCGTCCAAAAGCCCTAATTTGCATCCAATTCGGATGTTTGACTCGAAGCTTCCAAAACTATTCGGTCTGAAAACTGGCTGCACCTTGCGGGCTATTTTCGAGTCAGTAAACCAGCTCAAATGTAAATCACGTAGAAGCCAAAGTTGTTCGCCTCGAAAATACGAATAACTTTGATGTTTTATGATTTTTCATCTGACATTATCTTGAAGGACTAATTGTATGTGCACTAAAACGTGTTCGAATCGAATCCGAATCTGTCAGTTTTGACCTCCGTATTTTGCAGATTCGAGGTAGTAAATGACCTCAGATCAAAATCTCGTAAAAGACAAAGTTGTTCGCCTCAAAAAACCGAAAAACTTTTGTTTATGTGTTTTCTCATCAGAGACCATCTGATTTGTCTACAGATCTCGTTAATGATCAGGTGTCAATCTTGTTCGCGCCTTCACAGAACGCGACTAGTACATGTACTTGTTGGTCTCTGTCTCGTGTTTCAGTTTTGGTCAAAATTCTGAACCCCGCTAGTACATGTACTAGTTGGCCTCTGTTTTGTGTTTCAGTTTTGGCCGAAATTCTGAACCCCGCTAGTACATGTACTAGTTGGCATCTGTTTTGGCCGAAAGTCTGAACCCCGCTAGTAAATGTACTAGTTGGCCTCTGTTTCGTCCTGTTTTTCGACTATAGAATTTGCATACTTCATTGGATCGAGATGGTCCAAAAATCAAAGTTGTTTGTTTCGATGAGACGTACAACTCTCGTTCATATTATTTTTTTCATTTGGTCTCATCTTGTTGCCTTCCTTTTGTGAGCCAAAAACGAGTGTCAACATATAATTTCTTTATTTAGTTGCAAGTATGGATATAACTGACCATTTCATTACGTTTTTTACGTGAAATGTTCCTTTTGTTTAATTTTAGATTAGTTGCAAGTACACTTGCAATTTTATTTGAGACTTTCTTAGAGGTAGATTTTATATAAAAATTATTTTTTTGCACATGTTATGGACCCAATTGCAAGTGGAATTTCTAAGTGAGCACTAGACCAATTGCAAGTGTCGTTACAAGTTTTAGTTTCTTCATTTATTTGCAAGTATGGTTGTCGGCGCCATTTCATTATGTTTTTAATGTGAAATGTTATTTTTGTTTTATTTTGCATTAGTTGTAAGCACACTTTGCAATTTGACTTTAGTTCTTCTTAAAGGTAGATTTTTATGCAAATTATGTTTTCTACATGCTATGGAACCAATCGCAATTGGAGTTTCTAAATGAACACTAGACACAATAGCAAGTGTGGTTGCAAGTTTTAATTTCTTTATTTAGTTGCAAGTATAGTTGTAATTTCCATTCTTTTATGTTTTTTGTGTGAAATGTTATCTTTGTCTTATTTGCATTAGTTGCAAGCACACTTGCAATTTGACTTGAGTCCTTCTTAAAGGTAGATTTTTTATGCAAATGCTTTTCTTATACATGTTATGGACTCAATTGCAAGTGAAGTTTCTAAATGAGCACTAGAAACAATTTCAAGTGTTGTTGCAAGTTTTAGTTTCTTTTATTTAGTTGCAAGTATGGTTGTAACTGACCATTCTTTTATGTATTTATGTGAAATTTTATTTGAGTTTTATTTTGCATAGTTGCAAGCACACTTGCAATTATAATTGAATCCTTAAAGTTAGTTTTTATGCAAATTATGTTTTCTACATGTTATGGACCCAATCTCAAGTGGAGTTTCTAAATGAATAGTAGAAACAATTGCAAGTGTGGTAGCAAGTTTTAATTTCTTTATTTAGTCGCAAGTATAGTTGTAATTGGTCATTTTTTATGTTTTTATCTGCAATGGTATGTTAGTTTTATTTTACATTAGTTGCAAGCACACTTGCAATTTGACTTGAGTCCTTCTTAAAGGTAAATTTTTTATGCAAATTATTTTTTCTACATGTTATGGACCCAATTGCAATTGGAGTTTCTAAATGGGCACTAGACAATTTTGCAAGTGTCGTTGCAAGTTTTAGTTTCCTTATTTAGTTTAAAGTATAGTTGTAACTGGTCATTCTTTATGTTTTTATGTGAACTGTTTTTTTTTTGCATTAGTTGCAAGCACACTTGCAATTTGACTTAAGTCCTTCTTAAATGTAGATTTTTATGCAAATTATTTTTCTACATGCTATGGACCCAACGCAATTGGAGTTTCTAAATGAATACTAGACACAATTGCAAGTGTGGTTGCAAGTTTTATTTTATTTATTTAGTTGCGAGTATAGTTGTAATTAGCGATTCTTTTATGTTTGTATGTGAAATGTTATGTTTGTTTTATTTTCCAAGCACACTTGCAATTTGACTTGAGTCCTTCTTAAAGGTAGATTTTTTATGAAAATTATTTTTTCTACATGTTATGGACCTAATTGCAAGTGGAGTTTCTAAATGACCACTAGACACAATTGCAAGTGTCGTTGCAAGTTTTAATTCATTTGTTTAGTTGAAAGTATGGTTGTAACTAGCCGTTCTCTTATGTTTTTATGTGAAATGTTGTTTTTGTTTTATTGTTTATTAGTTGCAAGCACACTTGCATTTTGACTTGAGTCCTTCTTAAAGGTAGATTTTTATGCAAATTATTTTTTTACATGCTACACCCAATCGCAAGTGGAGTTTTGAAATGAACACTAGACCCAATTGCAAGTGTGTTTGCAAGCTTTAGTTTCTTTATTTAGTTGCAAGTATAGTTGTATTGGCCAGTCTTTTATGTTTTTATGTAGATTTTTATTTTTATTTTATTTTGCATTAGTTGCAAACAAACTTGCTATTTGACTTGAGTCCTTAAAGGTAGATTTAGTATGCAAATGACTTTTTCTACATGCTATGGAGCGAATTGCAACTAAATAAAGACTTTTCCTACGAGTGCTAAAACTAGCCCCAGTTGCAGCTATGGTTGCAATTGAGTCTTTTATTTTTCTTGTTTATACGTTTTTTTTGCAGTCCGTAATTGCTAGTGTACTTGCAAGTGAGCTTGTTTTTGTTAATACATTTTTATATTTTCCCACCACTGCTAAAACTAGCCCTAGCTGAAACTATGGTTGCAATTGAGGTTCTGTATGAACATTTTCTATCACTAACTGCCAATTGCAAGTACGGTTGCAATTGATCCTTTTTTTAATTTCTTTTTTTATGCTTATTTATTGCAATATATAATTGCAAGTATAGTTGCAATTGAGCTTCTCTTGTCAATACTTTTTATAAATTTTCCTAGTATTGCAAAAACTAGCCCAAGTGGCAACTATTGTTTGTAATTGAGCTTTTGTATGAACAATTTCTAGCACTGAGCGCTAATTGCAAGTATAGTTGCAATTGAGCCTTTTGTTATTTTTTTAATTATGTTTTATGTATTGCAATCTATAATTTCAAGTGTAGTTGCAACTGAGGTTTTCGTGTAATACTTTTTTAAATTTTTCTTACCACTAGTAAAACTAGCCCCAGTTGCAACAATGGTTGCAACTGGGCCTTTTTTTTTTCTTTTTATATGTTTAATCTTTTGCGAGAAATGGCGCGCCTTGTTAAACTGTAGAGCTACGTGAACAGTTGTATATATGGAGATCCACTGTTGGCAAGTATGGGCTTGTGCAGTTCACTAGGACACATGGTTCGTGTGCAACTGCTACAAAGGGGTTAATCGATGTTCACCCGTGCTGTCCATCTTCATGCAGATTCACATAAAAGTTGGTTTTTTATTGATTCATAAAAAGTAAATCGGTGCAGTAAACTTTGAGTGTACCCACGCGTTTTAGTACGTTGGAAATCAGACCAGGCGGTACTGGAGGATAAGGACATCTCCAGCGGGGCTGCTCATTTGCCCCGGACAGGCCCAATTTGAGCAGCCCCGGCCAAAACGAGGCCCCAGCGGGGCTGCTCATCTCAGAACTGGGTCCGTCTTTTGTCCGAGGCTGCTCAAATCTGACCCAAATTTGGGTCAGATTTGAGCATCCGCCGGACACAATCCGTGTCTCCTTTGTCCACACGGACACGAATCCACCCCACATGTCAGTCACCTTCTCTCTCTCCCCCACTCTCTCTCCTCTATATTATTTTTTCGCACCGCCTGCGCACCGGCCGGTGGCGACAAGGAGCTCGCCGCAACCAGTCTTCTTCGTCTCCGCCCCGTGCTATGGCGAGGCCGAGCTCGCGGAGGGCGCGGCGCGAGGTGGGCGAGGCGCGGCGCGCGCGGCCGGCGCCGGCGCGCCCCCAGCCCGACGGCCACCGGAGGAACCGCCACACGCCCCGTCCAGCGGCCACACGGACGTCGACGCCATCGCGCGCCTCCGCGACGGCGGGTACAGCTTCGTGGCGCTCGCCATGCGCGTCAAGTTCGCGCGAGCTCAGGCGGTGGTCAGGGCGGCGCGCGGGAGGCCGAGGTCGGGGTGCGGCCGGCGTGGTGCGGCGTCGTCGTCGTCCGGCGGAGCAAGGAGGTCGCGCTCCCGTTGTCGTCCGGCGCAGCGAGCAGCGGGCGGCCAGAGGGGCGGCGCGCGGTGGGCGGGCGGCGAGCGCACCAGCAGCTTGAGGCTCAGACCAGCTCGTCCACAAGCTCGTCTCCGGCGGCTTCGACTCGGTCGTCAAGGTGTGGGAGTTTGTCAGTGGGGAGGCGGGGCGCGGCCAGCGTGGTGCTTGGCGAGCTCCTGCTCCCTGCCGCTGGCGCTAGTGCCACGCGAGGAGGACGAGCACCGCGCGGGGCGGGCGGCGCGCGGATGCAAGCTCGCCGGGGGCGGCGTCGAGGAGGGCGGCGGCTCGCTGCTCAACCTCTCCATCTGCGACAAGAACAAGCGGCCATCGTCGAGGCCGGCGCGATACGGCCGCTCGTACGCGCGCTCAAGTCGCTCGACGGCTGCTGGTGTCCCTGCTCGAGACCGGCGGGCCGCGCGGGAAGAAGCCCACCGTGGCCGCCTCCACGGCGCGCACCAGCGCCAGCGCGTGGTTGCCCCTCGTTCCCGAGCTCGACGGTGGCCTGCAGGACGGGCGCCAGCTTTGAGCTCGGCGGCTGCTGGTGTCGTCCCTGCACGATGCGGCCACAGCAGAGGATCGATCAATCAGTGGAAGCTAGCTAGCTTTTCGTGGCCGTGTAGCTTTGACCGTGTTGATTCGTGAAAAAAGAAAAAAAAAGTACCGGACAAGGTGTGGAGTAAGCAGGCCCGCTGGGTGCATGCTCCAAAATCGTGTGTCCGGGTCGGACGGAGGCTGCTCAAACAGACAAAATGCGGACCAAACTGGTCCGCATTTGAGCAGCCCCGCTGGAGATGACCTAAGGAGAGGTGTGGAGACTGACTGTACGTGCATATGCGGCGCACACGTGCACGGGGCTCAGGGGCCCACGGGCGCACACGCGTAAGTATGTACAGAAGCAAGCAAGTGACGCGACCCTGACCGCCTCGCCTCTATGCGCCGCCTCGATCGTGGGGCCAGGAAATAGCCCACAAGAAAACACAAGATGACAACAGACAAAGCCAACAACGGGGGGAACAGGGACAGAGCTGAACCAATTCCGCGGGAAAGAATTTTGCTGCCATCACCCAGCTGAGATTTAAGTTTAAATCTCAGCTAGCTGAGCATTAGAGAGAACCTTTTTCCATAGATCCTTGTAACATCGGCACATCTCGCGATGCGGCTCCAGGAAATTGGAAAGCCTGGGCTCGGCTTCTAGGCGGCCGGTTGTTTGATTTTTGTGTGTGTGTGGGACCGGTTGTTAGATCAGATACGACAGTTTAAACAATCGAGAAAAATCGTGTACAACTTCAAGGATGGTTCAACACGTATAGAAATAGAACTCCTTTCTGTAACACAATATTGGCCGCACTATTATGATCTAACCGTTACCATTAGGGACGTGTTTGGTTCAATACTGCTAACGCAAACGTAAAGGGAATCGAATTACACTGGTACTGTCAAGGGAATGGGGTAAAACCGAAATCTGTTTGGTTCGTATCAGGAATAGAGTTAAGGAACCCCAACATAATAGATCTTGCATGTGCTTGTTGCCATGGCGGCCAGCTCCCTGCTGCGTTCTCCTGCAAGTGCAAGGTTCTCCCTGCGGCCAACTCCCATGGCTCGTTGCCGGCGAGTGTATCCATGGAGGTTCCCGGCATTCCGCCCCGGCACGGTCGACGACGGACACGAGCAAGTCGTCCCCAGACGACGCAGATTCGTTTTTGGGAGTATGACCATGGCGGCCGCCTCGAGGGCATGCAACCAACTGCCCAGTTGGTCGCGGCAGACCTCCTCCAAGGCTCTGACATGGACGGCCAGGGAAGCGAGCTCCAATTCTGGTACAGGCGGTCGGAGAGAGACAGCGTGAGAGAGAGAGAGAGAGTCAACGCGGATAAGAAAACAACTCGTGGAGCAAACCGTTTACGGGGGGAAGTGGGTGGTAACAGATTTTTTCACGCATGTAATCTGATTACGCGGTATCTAATTACAGCCAAGTCCAACCAAACATAAAATTACATATTCAGATCCCACCGTTAACAGGTTACGTTACAAATCCCCGAAACAAACACGTCCTAGGTATTTTTTAGGATTAACGTACAGCCTTTTACGGTGCCTCCAATTAGTAAATATAAGACTAATAAAAATAAAAACAAGGAACAAGTAAAGATAATCCTAACTAGTGAAAACAAGAAACAAAAAGATATAATTGTAGAATCTAAAGGAAATAACTTCCAGGAAATAACTTCCAGCACTCACACTCGAGGATGTGAGTACCTTTTACCTTACCTCCCGGCAACAGCGCCAAAAAATAGCTTGATGTCTGCGCACGCTTCTATTCTTGTAGACAGTGTTAAGCCTCCAAGTGCAGAGGTTTGTAGAACAGAAACAAGTTTCCCTTAAGTGGATCACTCAAGGTTTATCGAACTCAGTGAGGAATAGGGCAAAATTATACCTCTCAGGCAACCCAGCAATTACGATACAAGAAGTCTCTTGTGTCCCCAACATACCTAATACAATTGTAAGTTGTATAGGTGCACTAGTTCAGCGAAGAGATAGTAAAATAAAAGTAATATAGATGATTATAAGTAGTAATTGCAATATGAAATAAAGATGGTAGCAAACAAACATGTAGCAGAACTGAGTGTAAACGGTGTTTCAATGCTTAGAAACAAGGCCTAGAGATCATACTTTCGCTAGTAGACACTCTCAACAATAATACCATAATTGAATGCATAAATATCTCTGTTCACTATGCTACTCGAACGAATCTACGATCAAATAACAAACATCAATCATTGGGTAGGGCTGCAAAAAACACTCCTTAGAGTTCACATTTCCTCATCCAGGTAACCCACATGCTATCACCATGATACCTACATGGTTCCAAACGAACACCACAATTTTATAGAGTCATCCAACCAAAAAATATAAATATCATGCTAAACCACACGGTGCACACACTGTCACCATTACACCGTGATCAAAGTGTCTACGGAGATCTCATAATAAAGCCACTTGAGTAGCATGACAGATGAAGAGTAACTTCTACTTATTTATGACCCACAAGTATAGGGGACCGCAATAGTCTTCGAGGGAAGTAAAACCCAAATTTATTGATTTGACACGAGGCGAGCCAAACAATATTTATATGTCTTAACAACTAAGTTGTCAATTCAGCTGCACCAGAAAGTGGACTTGCTCGCAATAATTTATCAATGGTAACAGTTTAATTGCAACAGTAGTAGTAAAATAATAGCACGAGTAAAATAGTAATACCAATAGCAATCGCGGAAAAACAACATGATGAAAAGTACCGTAGGCAAAGAGGAAATGGATGAATGGGCGTTGCATGGATAACATAGGTCATGTAATAATCTAAACATGGTCATTGCATATAATCTTTACCTAATAATAAAGAGAGGAAGGTTTCTTCCGATCCAACCTATGTTTTACCCTTTTTGCCCTTACACAAAATTTGTTGTCTGTCCCTAATCAATTTCTTTGTCCCACGTCTCCCGATTGTGTACGTTGGTTAAGATTTTTTTGTCCCAAATATGCATAGACACCGGACGGGATACGTTCTCCAAGTCCTAGACGACCGAGTTCCAACTTTATAAAGCACCAATAGCGGCGTGTTCAAAAAGCACTAATGCCCAGCCGTGCACTCCAAATCGACCTCTTCTCTCCACGCATACGGTGCCTTGATCCGGGTCAACGCCGCCGCCATGAAGGGCTCATTGGACGCCACGGAGCCAATCCCTCTCCCGTGAAAAGACCAAGCGCCACCAGGCCGCCATCATCGATCGACGCTGCTCCCTGCTCCTCTACAACAGGCTGACTCACCGGCATCAACCGTCGAGAGCAGAAGAAGTCGGACGTCGCCGTGCTCCATAAAGAAACCCTCGATGCCAGACAGAGCGGCCGCAGTGCCGCCAGGACGTACCGCGCCACCATGCCGCTATCGTCGACCGACGCTTGCTCCCTGCTCCTCTACAACAATGGCTTACTCACCGACATCAACCATCGAGAGCAGAAGAAGTCGCCTATCGCCGCGCTCCATAAAGACACCATCGAATCCGGGCAGAGCGACCGCAGTGCCACCAGGACGTACCGCGCCATGTACATGCGCGTGGACGAGGCTTAGCCGGAAAAGGGTGGACGAGATGAACGGAGCGGGACTGGTGCATCCTCTGAGAGGACTTCGAAATCTCCAAAAAGGGGTTCTCCAAGATGTGCCGCGGCTTACATGGAGATAGGCAGAGAGCCGGCTCCAGGTGGAGCTACTATGCACCGTGGACCAGATCGAACACAAGCGCCGACGGCAATCCAGATGTCCTTTGGGGCGGATGTGGCCAAGTCTCGAGGGTCCGTAAGCACTCGTCATCGCGCCTGTCCACAAGCTCGCAGAGAAAATCAAGAGGTAGACGGGAAATGTATAACCACTCATATGTTGCCCCCCCATACTATCTGAGCCGTCTATTTGACTCATTTGTTGGAGATTCCTGCTAAAAATGTTTGCAAAATAACCCTCCCACCTGCACATTGCAGATTTGCGGAGCAGCCCTTTTACTTTTTAGCTTTTTCCAAGTATCGTGTTGCCCTCTTCTTAGATGCTTTCATGGCTCGGTTTATTTTTATCAAAAAAAAATCATATAAGTTTTATAAGATTTTACACAGAATGTTATTTTCTGAATATTCTTCCACCCAAAATATTTCTGTTAAAATTCTTCTACACAAATATTTCTGTGAAAAATATTGTACAAAATATGTTCTGTGAAAATTCTGTCAAAAATATATCTATGAAAATTCTTCTACTAAAATATTCTTCTACAAAAAATATTCATTCAAAATTTCATTGTTAACTATTTTATACACGTTCTCCTCAAATTCATAAATAAAAAATGCATAGAAGTACATGGATTCATAAGATTTTCATACATGTAGCAGTATGACCTCTTTTTCGAGAATCACAAATGATTTACGGATTTAGCAAGAATCCCACAAATATCCACAGAGCATCTGATACAGCAAACTCATACAACAAAAATAAGAATATATCATACAAGATTTTGTTGGTACACAGATTCATGCATAAAACATCAACGATTCATACAAGAATCACCAGAAAATTACAGAATATGCATACAAGATTCACAGATTGTTGAAACTTACTTAGTAACCTATTCACAGAAAAATCATTCAAGAACGGAACTTCCCAGATCCAAAATCGAGGCAAGGAAAAAAAAATAGAAGAGCTCAACTTGTGCCTAGGACGAGCACATCAAGGCTCTGACCACCGCTCCCATCCGCTTCCATGGATTCGACCTGGACGTCGGCGAAATTTTAGATCGAGGTTGCGAACGGGAGAAGCATGGCGGCGCTCCCAAGCCTTCCCTCCTCCATGCTGCAGTACAGCAAGGATTCAGGTGCGGGGAGCACGGATCCATGGCCGGGGCGTGGTGGAGGAGACCAACTTCTATAGGATCTGTAGGCGAGGAAGAAGACACCGCGACGAGGAGATTTTCAGGGAGCAACGCCTCGGGGCCGCGGCGCCGATTGGTGCCGAGCTCGGCCAGCCCCCGCGGTGCCTTGCTCCGTGGTTTCCGGGGGCGCGAGGAAGAGGGGGAGCGGGAGACGCTGCGAGACGGGGGCCTGCGCCGTCTTCCTGGAGCTCTAGCCGCCGGGGCCTGGATCTCCGCTCCGTTGGCCGGATCCGGCGGGGCACCACGGGAGCAGTTGGCGGCTATCAGGGCAGATGGAGGAGTGGGGAAGAGGGGGCGGACGGGCGGCAGCAGGATTGGGATGGCTCTAGGGTTTCGGTCGGGTCAGCTGCCTCAATGTATTAGGACGGAGTGGGGGTTAATTCATTAGTTTTCCGAGGGTGCAAATGTAAATAAGCCGAACATTTTGACTGAGTGGACTTTCACCACATCCAAGGGATGTGATTGTAGGTTGGACCCAACATAGGACTGGGAAATCCGCACTCGAGGTAGACCGTGAAGTTCACGTCGTAGCTCAGCATCAGGGTGGCCAAGCCCAGGAAACTCGCGCCTCCTCGATCCTCTCTCCTTCGGATGTGTCTTCCCCAGCACGGGTTAGGAGATCAATATCCTTTTCAGTTTTCAAACAGATCCCATACACTTCCACAGACAATGTCTAATAGTACCTCCAGTCCCAAGGGCAATCGTATAGCTAGACACCCAGAAAAGAGGTGCCATTCTTAAGTAATTATAAGCTTACATCTAGACAAATAAATCCTATACATGAAGGTGAAGTGCTGGAAGGTGATGCTGAAGGCGTCAAACAGTCAGACCCTTCGGTAAAAAGAGTGACACATTAACATGGATGATTGAACATATTCAGCTGCACCAATGGTTCATTAAAATAAAGCTGTATAAGACAATAGCCACATGAAGATATTTTTAAGTCATCGAGATGCCGAATGATGTTCAGAAGGTGAAATTTTTCAGTCGAGTTTCAGTTCTAGAAAATAACATATAATAAATCTGAATTTCATATCAGTGTGATCCACCGTAGCACTTGATTTCTTTTTTTCGTGGGTTGCACGAGCTGATTGAGCAGAAATTAATAGACAACATTGCTTATTGCTATGGTGCCATATGCCACTTAAAATATGGTGTTTGTGAGTTTATTAGTACACTCTGCAGAAATAGGTAAAGTGACTAGACAATATGTTTTTCAATGATTTTACTTTATTGTTCCTGGAACATAACCGAAATCTAGGCAGACGTGTCATCGGAGGGGTATAGCCTGTTTTGAAATATTGTTGGATATAAGTAGAGTAGTCAGAAATTAATGTGTGCAGAGGATCTTCTTAATCTATACATATGATTTTTATTCGAGCAAGGAGTATGTTTATGTTTAAAGGAAGGTTTAACTATTCATGGACTTCACCCCCACTCGTGATTTGTTGGAGTAGATAATGGAAAAAGGGTGATCAAGGCAAGGGTTACAGTACGCGAGTCGATATGCTTTTCGGGAACATTTGGGTTGCCCTCATATTTCTCCTACAAAGCTTGATTTTTATTACTCTCCCGTTGCAACGCATTGGCATAATCATGGCCATGGTTAGGCGGGTCGATAGGCTTTCAAGCTGCATTCGGGTTGCCCTGATGTTTTCCTCGAATTTGTTTCTCCCGTTGCAATGCACGGGTCTGTTTACCAATTTTACCGTTTTACCCTTCCATCATCAATCTATAAAGGAAGTAAGGTTTCTTCCCCAAATTTCGTCCGTCCTAGCTTGATTTTTGGTATGTCTTCGCTTGGTTTGCTCCGTCCGTTTAGTCCCTGTGCGCTTGATTCGTGGCTGACTATGATTAGGACTAGGGAGGCCGGTTGGAAAAAAGTTCCTCTTTGAGTCCAACACGGACACGGTACATGCTAACCCACCGCCTTTGGCCTGGCTAGCCTACTCCTTCAAATATAACGCGGGTATCAAAGGATATGAGCGGACGATTTGCCAGCAGTAATTAGCAACGGGAACCCACGCTGTCATGAGCGATATCGATGCGATTGATTCGAGCGAGCCTGGGTGCGTCAAGGTCAGATCTCCTTCGGCACTGACGCCGAATTGCCGACCGAGAATGACATGATCAGAGAGAGGCCAAGTCAGCTTTATCGACGACCTAGATACATGCGAGAACTCGGAGGAAATGATCTTGCCGACAGCTCCGAGGAGACGATCTCGCTGAGAGCTGCTGATGCTCGTGAATGCAGAGCTTGCATGCAAACTCAGCCACTCCATCAGCGAAGGCAATGCTGCCGGTGGAGGAACCGCTGATGCTCGCTAATATATAGCCGGCGGCGCGACTCAAACACCCAGTTGGCGAAAACGGCGCTCTAGCGGTAGCTCACAACCGTACATGTCCGTGGCCACACAGCCGGGTCGCTGCAATGTGCTCGCCCGGCTTCGGCATAAGCTCACAACCGAGTTGTAGCTGACCTGCAGAGGACGTAGACGACTCCATGGTCCAACTACTCATGCACGTGCATGGTTTTTCCGGCAAACTATCTGGCCGACGAGTACATCTGTACATGTCCATGTGCATGTGCGTGCAACTACAACAAAGATCCTTGCACGAGCATGCATATGTGTGTCCTTTCCACGGCGAGGAAGGCGGCCATAGAACGCCGCGGACAAGTGACGGTTGACAACACCTCTCAGATCGCGTCTTGTGGTTCGGAATTAACACTCCCGTTGCTGTCGACTCGGCTATTCGCGCGTCCCCTAGCACCGGCCGGAGAGCAGTGGACGGCAGCGGTTAGGCGTGCACTTCGGGTTGATGCAAAGAGTTTGGGCTATTTTTTCAAAATGGGCTATGGTCAAATGAACTTCATGAAGCGTGCACTTCGGGTTGATGCAAAGAGTTTGGGCTATTTTTTCAAAATGGGCTATGGTCAAATGAACTTCATGAAGGCAAAGTAGATGAAGACTGTAACCCTGTTTCCTAGCCTGAGCAACTGGAGTATGTGCAGGCTAATACAAGCAATTTATCCAAGTTCAAGCTGGCCAAATCCCTGTGTGTGCAAGCGTTGACATACCTACATAAAACCTTTGACCTTCCAAATTATTGCACTACGATGCAAATTCAACCATATCTTTTGTAGATAAAAAAATGATTTCAAGCCTTTTCAGGTTGTAAGGTGTGTCGATGGATAGATATGCTTGTCGTACTGGCTAATTGCTCAAGAAGTCCAAAAAGAAGTCGAATCTTTTGGAGTTGGTGATCGTCGATGAAGCTGCACACCTCATCCATACCAAGTGTGAGATCTTAATTCCCTTGCAGCTCCATGGTATTAGAACGTTAAGATGTGAGGTGGTTTATCATAGACATGTGATTTTTTTCTCCCGTTGCAACGCACGGGTATGTTTGCTAGTATTATTAAAAAACTGGTATTGATAGAGATAACCGGTGTGCTTGCTGAGGAACCACGTGATGAACACCATTGATTTCAAATCAGGCCACATGTCATTGACTGATAATGAGTCTGCGTAGCCAACAAAAACAGATGCAGGTCGGCCAAGATAATAATGAGCTTTACCATCCCAGAATACGAATTCTCATTCGGTAGGCACAATATTTGCATGTAAGTTTTGGAGCCCATTTAGACTCGAACATAGGTCTGTTTATAAACTTGCAAAGTTAGTCACTTCCTAGTGACAAGCACACATACAGCCAGTGAAACATCCGATTAAAGAATTTAAATTGTTAATTATGTTAGTGCTCTATCATTGATACTTTTGACCTCTATCTTATCACAACATTCATCACTAAAATATGGGGGAAATAACTAAATATAGTTGTAGTCAAGATTAAACGTTACTTCTATATGTGTACAGTGAGCATTGTACTGTGTATATTCTGCACATGTTGCCTTATAGGTAATGAAATTTTTTCTTTTGATCAAATAAATGAGAGCTCAAAAGAATAATGGATGAAAACAGTGAATGGAAAACTATTAGTATAATTCCCTACATATCTAATTTCGACATATGGCAAAAAATTAACCTTGACATTTTAGGTTTAAAACAATGTTACCCGTGCAGGCGCACGGGTTGATGACTAGTAAAGAGAATTAAGTTACCTTTTGAGTCCCTTGTAAGGACTACCCATAATTCTATTGATAATACTTGATTCATTATTCATGCCTAGATGAGAGGCGTTAAAGAAAAGTGCTTGTGGAAGGCAACCCACTTTGTTTTCTTTTTGTTTTCTTCTATTTTATTTTGTTCTTTTTGTGTCTTGGAATTTTTACCTCTGTAACAACCGATCCTTATCCTTTTTATTTCGTTTTTGTGCCAAGAGTAACCTCTAATAGAAAGGTTGTCTGATTTGCGGAACTTGCTGTTTTCTTTTCAGATTTTTGTGCTTCACCGTAAACATAGGTTCTCTCAGCCAGAATGCGTTAAATTTTTTATATTTTCTATACATCTAACCCAGGTTGTTATTTGACCACTTTTTTATTTGATCAACATTAGGTTTTCGAAAAAAAAATCATCTTAACTTGTTGTTCTCTTTTGATAGATTTTTGCCAATATTTACATTTGCCTCTCAATCTTTTTACTTTGTGATTCTTTCGGGGGAAGAGCCTTAAAACAAGATGAAAGTAGCTAATGTTTCAAATGGAGTGTTAGACTTGTGTTGAAACTGAACCAACTGAATTTATTATTTTGATGCACTTATGTTGCTAATAAAGATTTTGAGAGTTTTAGGTGGAGGAAGTTTTCAAGTGTCGGGACATAAGGATGATATGAGAAGATCAAAGACGGACACAAGATCAAGCTTGGGTATTCCTATGTCACCCCAAGACATATCCAATAAGTACAAGCATCAAATCCTGGGGATGCCCAAGGCATCCTCTTCTTTATCAACAAAAATATCAGGTTTCTTTCAAAGCACTATATTTTTATTACTTCACATGATATGTATTATTCTTGGAGATTTATTTTATTTTGATTTAATTTTTTTTTGGTTTATTTCTATGATAAATGGTTGGTCCTAGCATATTTTAGTTTGGAGAGAGAAACCCGCCGTTTTCATTGTCTAGAACAGTCTAGTTTTCACTCTTATTGTTCTGTGAGTGTTCAGTTTTTGCTACTACTGCGTTTAGCTCTTGTCACTCGAATTTTTCTCAAATCTTGTTGGTTTGCTTTAAGTTATATATGATTAGATCTCAGGTATTTGATGATTATTTTCTTTGAGAGTTTTTCAAATAACTCGATTGGTGTTCGAAAAGAGTAAAATATTTCATGCTTATAGTGGTGCAATAGGAAGCTTATTTTGACTATGGCTTAGGCTTTATCATGTCATGTTAGATGTTATTTTAATTGTGTGCTAAGTTGTATATGATGTATCATGACTAGTCTCAAATAGTGAGAGTTCTTAATGTGTCATTGAAATTAAATCATGTGTTGTTTCCTCATAATGAAGCATGTTACTGTGGTATTCTCCTTTGAATCATTTATCTGGATTGACTTGGCACATGCTCACACCATGTTATGACTATAAACTAGTCACATTTAGCCTTGATGATCATTTATTTTTTGACTTGTAATATCACTTAATGCTTTTGTTAATAATGTTTTGTCGCTATGCTTGATTATGGTCGTTATTGCTATCTTAGTTGGTCGCTCCTAGTCTCTTGCTAGCCTTCGCCATGTACCGAGTATGAGCTCTACTCGTGCATCCAACTCCCAAAAACCAAAGTTTTCCAATATGTTCACCATACCTACATATATGTGGTACTTCACCGCGACTCCATGTAAATTTTTGTGTGCTACCTTTAAACTATTCAAATTTATTAAAACATGGTTTGTGTTCCTATTTTAGCTCACGAGGAATTACTAAATGCTTTATTATTTCTTCATTTTGGTGGCTTCACACTTGACTAGCAAGAATAATGTGCTAGTCCATAATATTGAAAAAAGAGCAGGGATTTAGGTGTTGAGCCCATAAAAGATAAGCTACAATAATAATATTAAAATCTCCTCACACTATGGACTTGAGAAATCATGAATTTAGCTTCTACACACAAAGGAGAAAGGGAAATGCTATGATTCTCCTATGGGGGGCGCTCTTGAATCCATTAAACATGAAAAGATGATAAGACATTTGATAGCATTCGTTGACATAGACACACACCTCTCTAAAAATTATATTTTCAATAACTCTATTTTATTAAATAAAAGGTCTAGCACGTGAGTAATCCCTTCTTCCCTCTAGGAAGCGCCTTTATTTTACTTTTATGCTGATCCTTTATCTTCATACTTTATGCACCAGTTAAGAGAGAATAGTTGTCATTTAGAGTATAATGTGCATATTCCCAAAATTTATTATTGATTCATTCATGATTATGGTATTTCCTACTCTCAAATTATTTGTACCTAGTCACCATTTGAACTTCGAAGGTGTCCTGGCATTTATGTTTTGCTACCACATGAAGGACAAGCTGGATACCACTTTATTATGTTTTTATATTATGATGGAAACAAATGTATCACTTTCAATGCATTATTACTCATTGTCATTTATTTGTGTTACTTTTCATGTGCAACATAGTTGTGAAGGTTACATTTGTTCAAATAAAATTCATCATGCCTTTGTTAAAGTATTTTGATCTCAACTTACAATGCTTTTGCATAACGTTGATCAAGATTAGGTTGGCTTCATGTCACCTCAAAACAAATGTTGTTATCACTTACCTACTCGAGGACGAGCAGGAGTTAAGCTTGGGGATGCTGATACATTGCAAACGTATCTATGATTTTTTATGCTCCATGCTTGTTTTCTGTCCAATGCCTTTATGTCTTCCACATGTTTTCGTTCGTTTTCCGGATGTTTTCATAAACTAACTTATTAATGAGATTCCCCAGGACAGTTGTTGTTTTCAATTATTTTTCTATTTCAGAACAGTTCCTAAATAAATATTCTAAGAAAGGGCTGAAATTCCATAGATATCGTTTTTACTAGGAACAAAGACGGAGTCCAAATAAGAGCCGGACGGGAGCCAGGGGCCCCCAGGGGGTGCCAGGCGTAGCCCCACGCTAGGTCTTGCCTGGTGGGCCCTTGGGCACCCTGGCCACCACCTCTCGTCGCCTCTTCGCCTATAAATTACCCTAAACTCTAAAACGTTTGGGGATGGAGTTATTTTCCACGAAACATACACAGAGGAGCCGTCACCTCGAAAGTCCAAACTAGGGCTTCTGGATCCCTGTTCTGCCAGCCAGCCAGAGGGGGTAATCGCCACTAGAGGCCCCTAAATCGCCATGATCACCTCCAGACATATGCGTGAGTAGTTCATCTTAAGACTACGGGTACATAGCAGTAGCTATTTGGTAGTTCTCTCTGTTATGCCTTCATGTTTAGAGTCCCGTGATCTGCCTCACATGATCGAGACCACAATTATGTAATTGTGCATGTTGTGTTTGCTGGGATCCGATGAACAATGATATTACAATTATTTTGTTCATGTCAATCGAAGATGATGCACTTATATTTGTAGAGAGTTTTAATATTGTCTGGAAATTCTCTCCGGTGTTTATGATTACCTTGGCCACGTAGTTGTTTTCACCTCCAATAGAAGGTTTATATGCTAGATAGTGGGTTCATGCCTCCCTTACATCTGTGCTCGAGTGACAGAAACGTGACGGATGGGGTATGTGATGTTGCCACTAGGGAGAAAACAACGGTGCTCTTGTCTATAGGAGAGAACCACTTACTACATTATATATTGTTCTTAGTGCATTTTTCTATTGCACACAAAGTAATCACTTCGTTACTGCAACTTAATACCAGATGGATTTGCTGAATAACTTTCTTGACATGGACTTTTAGATATGGATGCATGCTAGATAGCGGTCCATATGCCTTGACGTAATGCATGTGATGTTAGAATCCATGAACTATATCTCGTCATAATAGTATTGTTATACGTTCATCAATATCAATTTCTCTACTGTAATTTGTTCACCCAACATATTTTTTTCTTTGGAGAGACACCACTACTGAAACTATGGCCCCCGGTCCTATTTTCCTCATTATTGCAACCTTCTTTCAAGCACTTTCACCATTGCTTCCTTGATGTACTGTTTTTTTTTACTTTTATTGCTTTTCGTTACTCTATACGTTAAATTCTCTAGTTTTCAGCAAGACGAGAGACTTATAACCTTCTCGGAAAGTTGGGGACGAGATAGACTTTGTCTGTTGTGTGCGGATTCCATGCTTGTTGACGCTAGACAACAAGCAACCTTCTCCAACTCTTCGAAGTCCTTCTGGTCAATAAACCCTGGTTACACCCGAACTGTTGGAAAGAAACGTGCAGCTGCGGAACCAAAAATAGCCTAGTGATTGTTGCTTATGAAGATGTCCATCGGGATGAAACTTGTCGCGTCTCATGGTGAAGTTTCTTGGTAGCGTGTGAGGTAACTTCGGGAGTTTGTTGGAGGTGTTGCCACCTTGTTCGCGTTTGTGTGAATTCTACTCCCTCTGTATCGAAATATAAGATGTTTTAGTGTTTTCTAGACAAAACATATCTATACATGTTTTAGTGTGTAGGTTCACATGAATCTATACACTGAAACGTGTATACATATATTATTTTTTTAGAAAACGCCAAAACATCTTACATTTCGATACAGAGGGAGTAGTATGTTGGTAGTTAGAGTTCTCCTAGTCTATGCAGAGCAGTGTAGCTCGGGTAAATGTACTGGACTTGTAAAACTTGTTGGGATTATTACTCATGTGCCCCCGATTCCTTAGTTCTGCTCATTTTTTCCCACGGTTGAAAGTTTTACTCACTTTTCCCATGTCCTTGGGTGAAACTCTCACGAATGCTCACACCCGATGTTGCTATGTCTTCCGTTAACTCTGACTAGTGGGGCCGTGTGGGACTGTGTTGCTCGTTGGAGGTGACAAGTGGGACAAGTGCGGCTGCGTTTCTGTGGCATTGTCCGTTGGGCCGTTATATGCTTCGTACGTCGTAGAACGGGCCGAGTTTGTTGATAATTAAATTCAGTCTGCTAGCAACCCACGTGCGCGGTCAGCCTTTTATGCATGACATCGTTTCAGCCTGCTCTGCATGCGCCCAACGTTGGCATTGATGAGCGCAGCATTGACTAGTTTACGTGATTAAAAGGCTGTGATTTAGCCACCACCTAGCCATGCACGGCTGCGATTTAGTGGCAACGCTGCCATGCACGCAGCCACCTAGCCACGCACGGGGGTGTGATTCGGTCTCCACCTAGCCACGCACGTAGCTTGATTCAGTCGCACACTCGATTAATTTGACGAATCGTTTCACGCGTCGAGCCACGCATCGGGGCACGGCCGGACCGAGTAATGAAAAAACGGCGTTTCCTACACCCCCTCCTCTCAACAGTACAACCGTGACGCCTCGATGCAGTATGAAAAAACGGCGACGCCTCGAGGCAGTGTGAAAAAAAGTACAACTGCGACGCCTCGATGCAGTTTGAAAAAACGGCGGTTCCATCCACCTCCTCCTCTCCCTTGGCTACTTAAACTGCGTCTCATAATCTCCTCCTCCACATCTTCAATCTCCGCCTCCTCCCAATTATCTTCTCTCCAGCCAGAGCCAAAGCACAACCGACGACTCAACGTATGTGAAGATGCGGTTCAACGCACCCACTTCCGCTTCCCACCCACCGTGCCGGAGGTCCGCTACCCCCCCCCCCCACCGACAGGGTCGTTGAGACCGTGCTGCATGTCTGGTCGTTCTCATGATGGAGGAACAATACGGAATTGGACCGTATCTTCCTCCGTACGGGCTTTAACCACCTCCCGGCGTGGTCGCCGGTCATGTTCCGTCTGGAGGAACAGCGCGCCCACAACAATGCTCCAGTGGTAGGCCTCGTCGCCTACTTCACAAACAGTTTGATGCGTACTACCTGCTCGGGCGCGTGTTTCGGTGTGGATTAGAGTTCATCGCATTCACGACCTAAGACATGTACAACGACCTTGAGAGCATCTTCCCCGAGGAAAACCACATGCACACCCTCCCCTACTATCTCGGTGATGACGGCATCGAGGAGCGGTGAAGACGACGAGTACGGCGGCAACGAGGAGTGAAGACGACAACGGTGAAGTCCAAACAGTGCTGTTGTTGCGCGCCCGTAGTGTTGCTGGCCCTAGCTAGTGCACCGTGCTATGTGCTGTATATCATGTGTTCCCCGTACTATGTACCGTACTATGTAGGGATCTAAGAATCCCATATCTAATTTATTTATCATTGACCGTGCGTGATGTGATCTTTTTTATCTGTATTCATATTATTTCCAAGTGGTTTTCCCCAAGTTAATTAAGACACGACTAAGAGCACATACAACGCAGCCTATTAGAGTAGACGCATCCTTTTTTATCTTTTTTTTCTATATTTGAACCAGTAGTTACACTAGTTTGTGAAAACGAAAAGAACACAAAGTAAAAGGTAAGTAAGATAAATTTATGAACTACTCCCTCCATTCTTAAATATAAGATGTTGTGGCTATTAACCATATTGTCTATATACATAATAATATGAGTGAACATATACACTAAAAGTTGTCTAGATGCATGTAGACATATGTGAATGTGGAAAAAGGCTAAAACATCTTACATTTAGGAACGTAGGGAGTAGTTCTGTGTATGCTGAGATAAGGACAGAAAATCAAAACATATCTGTGAACTAAATAAGGTTAGATATCAAACTAGTCGAAAAAATAACTCATTTTTTTGCACGTGCATGACAACTAACTTGTGGAAAAAATAGTATTATTTCCCTTCTTTTTTGGCATTCTTAAAACTCTTTGTATGTTGTGAACATTTTGTATTTTACTATCACCTTCAGAAAATAGAAGAGGGTGGGCAATCAAATCGCAAATAAATGAAATCTCTTTAAATCGTTGAAAGCAAAAAAAATCAGAACATCGCGTGTTTGTGGATTTTCCCTAGAAATCGGTGTAACCAAATTGAAGCTAAACTGAACTGAAGAGAGTGTTCCTCTGAAGAAGAGATGATCTAGAGGTATTTGTGCTGCGCAAGTAGTGCTAACTGTCATCTGGTGAACTAAAAAACTAGGTACAGTAATAAACAAACTTAGATGATCTCGAGAGATGTGCATTGAAATCCATCGCATTAAAGTTTTGTGACATGGACTTAATATACAGTTAACAGTACACAACATCACTAACGAGGGTTGATCAGCACGTAAACAAATCCTACAGCAACAATACAAAAATAAAAGCCTAAAGCTATCATATTTTCTTGTTGTATCACTTGAATCATCTGATTCAAGTTCTTGTTCATCTTCTTCAATTCACCCTTTAGATCTGCATCCCCCTTTGTCGGAGCACCCTTCAACTCTGCATTCCCCATGGTCTTCGCGGATGGAGGCAGATTGAGCTCGAGGGTTGGATCCCCCTTTAAATCAATCAAGCCCTCCCTTTTAAGCCTCTCCACATACTCATCCATCCACTCGAAATGATTGCATTTTTTCACGATCTGAAAATGAAATAATGAAGCATAAATCCCATCACCGTGGATGCAAGAAGAGAACCCAGATATAGAAGAAAAAAAATTCAGAGCTAAAGGATGCGAGAGGAACCAAGATCTACCTGCCCCTCCGTCCTGCTCTCGCATCTGACGAGCTCGCGCCCAAAGTTGCCATTTTTCTCCTCCTTCGAAGTCTACCGCTTCAGTGGCGGCAGGCCAGACACCGCCGCATCGGCACTGCCATACGTAGGCCACGAGGGGCGGGAGGATGAAGTAGAGGTCGACATTTTGCCGGAGAGGAGGAAGAACTGCTCTATCGCCGCGATCCAAAGGGGAGGCTAGCACGGGCTGTTGTGTGACTGTGTTGATGGGTGGAGGAGGGCACAGCCTGCTGTGTGACTGTGTTGATGTGTCAGTGAAATACAACGGCGTGGCCAATCGGGATTTAGAACCAGCCTCCTACGGATCGCCCGCCCTTCTAGAAGACTGAACTCTGATCTCAACCGTCGACGCCATCCAACGGCGCGGAGACGATGCGTGGACCTGTCCCCAGAATTCTTTGTAGAAGGTCGGATCTTAAGGCCGGCATTGGCGGTAGGGTATGATCCGATGGCTGACGTTCCGCGCTAGGGTTTTGGGGTTATGAGGTTATCGGGGTTTTGGGCTTATTAGGGTATGACAGATCTTCAAATGACCATAACTAATTAAAAAAAATCAAAAAATGGAAATAAAGCATAGTTTGTCAGCTTATAAGCTATAGTTACTAGAAAAAAATGCTATAGAAACATTTTCAGGAAAAATCATTTTCACAAGCGAGCCATCAAAATCAGGTTCAAATGACCACAACTAATTCAAAAAAATCAAGAAAATGCATGCAGGCTGACATAGCCGTCATATGTGACATGGTTATGAGAAAAAAAAAATATAAACTCGGTGTCAAGACATTTTCATGAAAAAGTCTTCTCACAAATGAGCAACCGTGTATAGACCTATTCAGAGTTCGATGGAGAGTGAAGGAGGATTTTGGTTTTGAAAAAATTCAAATAAATCGAAAAAATCATCAATGCTTCCTCTTGGAGTGAATAAGACGGTTCTAAACTTACTTTTACATTTTCATATCTCTATCGTGTGTTTTGGTTGTTTTCAATTAAAAGGATTTTTTTCAAAAAATAAGTAAATAATATGGAAAACAATTAAATAAATAGTGAGACTTTGACTGGACACTATTAACATGGAATAAGTGTCACCTAAAAAACATTGACTCATTTAGAGAAGGTCGAAAAAAACTTGATTACAAATGGGGTTGTTTACCCTAGATTCAGAGATCATTTGTAGCACGTTTCTCCTTTGGATTGATCACCTTCAAATATATGGATTCAAATGTTGGTGAAAGTTCAACTTTAGCTCAAACTAGTACTAAAGAGCAACATACTTGAATTTTTTGTACAACTTCAACTTTGGCTCACATTATAATTTTGTTCCAAATTCAAATATTGCTTCAAATTCAACCTTTGTTTCAAATATGCATTTTGCCTCACATATGATACCAAAGCACAAAAAATATAATTAAGACTTATAAGTTATCACAAGATCTAAAGTTGACAACACAAAAACCTAACTACAAATCCATCAAATTAAAATTTATAGTTCAAATTCATAGTTCGAATTCAAATCTTCGACCTGCTCCTTATGTGAGCAGATGGCTACGCCGTCGTGCTCCGAGTTTCCCTAGCTGGAGTACTCTTTGGAATCATCTTGTTCCTTCTGATATTCCCTTGGGGTTGTGGCCGTGGAGGTGGTGACAGAGTAATTCCACTCGGCGAGCACTCGATGACAAGTTGACGGTCATCTGTGTTTTAAGTAATCCTTAAAGGAACAACTGATACAATTAGTCTGTCCTCTTCTTATCTTATAGCTTCAAAACCATCAAGATCCATGGATTCAAATTCTAAGCCATCTGATGATGACTGAACTTCATTTTCTTGGGATCTATCCTCTTCTTCTCTTATAGCTTCCTCTCTACACATTTTCTTCCGTCTGCCTCCATTTATCCTAGTGCTGAGTAATAAAATTATAAGTAATATAAAGAAAAGAGAACAAAATGCATAAAAAAGGGAATGCACACACATACCAAGGTGTTGCTTCAACGAGGAGTGCATCTTCAGACTCAGTGGCTGCTGCATGGTCCTCTCCATCTTCAATCTCCATTGATGATGCATTCTCCTCTGCATTTGCTACTGTCCATCGGTCCTCTTCTCCAAATGATGCATCCACTGGATTGGAACAAAGCCTAGCAATGTGCCCCAGAATTCCACATTTTTTGCACGCCCTCTTTTCTGGTACACGACCCTCTTCACCTGCTATGTACCTATTTTTTCTTGGTCTTCCTGGTGGTCTAGTCACTAAAGGAGAGTGAAGTTTGAACCCTGGATCTACTATGTTCCATTGGTCTTTTCCCACAAGTGCAAGCACATTGTGAGCATAAGCAGCCTTAAATTTAGCAACAGAGAAATACTTAGAGCAATATTGATCAACTTCACCATCTTCACCCCCAATCAGAGTCATCAGATGTAGAGCATGTATGAATGGCTTCCCACGAATCTGCCATTGCCTACAACTTCATTCCCTAGTGGCTAGGTTCACTGGATACCTCCATTCCTTATTTTTACTGTCAGTGTAGGCTACCTCATCCTCGTATGTCGAGATCGAATGCATCTCATCTTCAACCCTCTTGCCTTGTGATGCAATGCCTTAATCAGTGATGGGAGTATAACGTGTCCAACGTATTGTGTTTCAGCAATTCCTTTGTGAAGAGCCATATTTATCATGATCATCTGCCTCATCTTGTCAAATTCTTGCCAAACCAAATAACCCTTCACTGACTTGAACTGTGCATTGAAGCATTCTGCAAGATTACTGGTCACATAATCTACTTTGCATATGGTGTTGAATTTGCTTCTTGACCACACCTTTCCATGATGTGCATCCATATACTCCTTCACCTCTGGATGTTTGTGAGCATACAACACTCTCAAATGGTGCTCATGCTTCCTTTCGCTGCATGTGTATGATGCTGGCCATAAGTTCTCATCAAAAACTTTTTCTTTGAACTTCTTTTTAAAAATTTGCGCTAGGTGTCTGTCGTGGTTTTGTCATGGCAAGTGTCCTCATGAGAGAACTAGATTGTGAGGCCATTGCTACTAAGAGAAACTTCGAAAGGGTTAAGGTGGAAACAAGAGAAGCGAGTTTACCTAGGTTCGGCCCCTCTATTGAGGGTTAAACCTACTCCTGCTTTCTTCATATTCAGAGAACTAGGTCTCAATTACAAAGGCCGATTCCGGCTCTCGATGTCTCAAGTTCCTTTACTCTTAATCTAGAACTTAGCTTTCTACGTCCCAGGTCTCGCCTTATATAGTGGACGAGACCTCCGGGTTACAAAGGATTCCGGGTCAGACCCGCACTCGGAGTCATGTCTCCCTCCGGTTCTCGATCATCTTGATCGGGCTCTTCCCGAGCCGGCCTTGAACTGCACTTCAGGCTCCCAGGTTATCCTATTACCTGTCCTGGGCCTTGGGCCGGTTCTTAGTGAGCCAGGTCGCAGTCACCACCTTCCAATTCTCCCTGTCTTAACCCGGCCTTGCGTAGCAAGACCCGGGTCACTCATCATGAACCGGATGAGGCATTTTCTGGTTCATATGTGGGACTGGTAAGGCTCCCCCTTGCCTATTCCCCCAACATTTGCCCCCATGTTAACATGAACGTTTTAAGCCTCAAACTTAATAAGTTCACGTTAAGCTCTACTCAAAAACTTTGAACGCTAATCTTCTAGCCGAAGGAAAATAACCTCCCAGGATATCTGTTCCGGTTCTCATGGGTCGAGCTCTTTATCTCCAGGATCATATCTTTCCGTTTCTTGTAAAGATAACTCTCATATTTCTATTTCCCAAATCTACGGATCCTAAAGGATATTAACCTAGCCCGGATTTTTCTCCATGCAATCGTTCCATTTCCTTGGAAAAGATCTTTTCCTATGATCCGATCTGGTTGTA
The DNA here is from genome assembly GCA_028641055.1 of Alopecurus myosuroides. Lineage (NCBI taxonomy): Eukaryota > Viridiplantae > Streptophyta > Magnoliopsida > Poales > Poaceae > Alopecurus > Alopecurus myosuroides. The sequence continues at coordinate 265,764,160 of CM054060.1, forward strand.
TATTTTTATTAATAACGTAATCTGGAGGGGTTTTTATGCAACAGTTACCTCTTAACCCTAGGGTTTAGCCCCCGCCTATAAATAGCAGGCATATGGCCACCAGGGATCATTCGCACCCTGCTCTCCCCACTTCGTCTTCCTCCTCCGATCCGAGCTCCAGAGCTGAACTTTTTCTCCAGCGCCGCCGCGGCCGGAGCTTCACCAGCGTTCATCACAAGATGGGAAAAGAGAAATCTTTCGCTTCCAAGGCCGGCGGAGCGGGAAAAAAGAAGAAAACTGGAATGGCTTCCGGTTCTGGCGCTGCCGGTTCTAGACGGAACAAGATGCAAGTGAACTGGTGCAAGTCTGAGATGACTCAAGGTCGGTTCACGGAAATGGAAACTTCCGGGCTTCTGCCTACCGGTTTATTTTGGCGAGCTCCGGGGAACCAGGCCCAAACCTGGGTCGGCTGAGGTAATAACTTTCGAAGCACATATTCTTCGTGGGTTTCTTCCACCCGGTTCACTATTTTTTTTGCCGGCTCTTGGCTTACTATGGCCTCCATCCTCAAGACCTCCCACCAAATTCCATTTTAAACGTTAGCAACTTCGTAGTCCTTTGTGAGGACTACCTCCAAATAGAGCGAAACTTAGATCTTTTCCTCGAGTACTTTTACTGTAATAAGCACCCTGAGGTAGCTGGGGGTGAACTTATACATTGTGCGAGGGTCTCGTTCCATAGGCGTAAGGACATCGCTTACCCAGGCATTCCACTTGAATGCCATCCCAAGTTGTGGCAAAAATCCTATTTTTATAACAAATGTACCACTCCTGAAGGTGAACCGGCTCTTCCGGGTTTCCGTCCTGAACGCTTGGTTTACACTAGCATAATGAACTCTTATGCCAAGCCCGCCGATCAAATCAATATCCGGCCTCTCCTAAAACGTGTAACCTCGCTGATAGTTCACGGGCTTACAGGTTTAGATTTGACAAAGACCTGGGTACACTAGCGTGTTCAGACACTTAGCATGAGGAGCCGGTTGTTCCATGAATATTCCAGTTCACTAGATTCTATGCGATGTTCTGAGTCCATAGTTTCTAAGTCTGAAATGATAACCTCCCTGAAACTCCTGGTTGGAGTGAAGCAACACTAGTTCTTTCAAGTTGGCCTTGAGCCCTTTAGCTCTTTAACCCGGCTCCTCCTGTAAATTTTCATATCTTCGTAACTTTGCTTCCTTCATTATTCTTTTTAACTGCACAGGTTGTAACCTTGCCACTGTTCCGGGGCTCAGGTTAATGACCCTTTCTGGACTACTACAGAAGAACCGGCTTCACCACCTGAAGACGAAGAATCAGAAGAAACAAGCGATGACGAGGAAGAGGTTTCTGAATGTGATTCCCTCGGCCAGTTGCACAACTAGTTTGCTGATGCTTATTACTCACAGGATGAGCAAGAGGAACAAGAAGCTGCCGGGTTAGGCGATGGCAAAGCTGTTGAGGAGGATCCGATTCATGACGCTCCATATCAGGCCATGCCAGATCTCAACCCCTCTACTCCCATAACCGGTTCAAACCTGCTGGCTGATAAGGAGTCCCTCGCAGGCCAGAAGAGGACTTGTCAGGCTGTCTCAAAGGTGCCTATCTCTAGATTGTCAAAAAATCCTTTGAAAACATCCTCACACACACAGGAGACACGGGAAGATGAAGAGGGCAGCAAGAGAAGGAGGACCCGGAACTCCGGCTCCAGCGATTTAGAAACAGGTTTTCCTGAGAAAACCCCCACTCGTCGGGTCTCCAAAGTTCGGGTTTTGCCCACTGCTTCACACCCCTTAGCCGGACAAATAAGGACATAACTGATTCGTCCTTTTCATTCAGATTCCCCGAACTCAGACTCGTCCCGTTTCAGCGGGGCTAGCTCATTCTCCATTAACTCTGGGTAAGTTAACTTTCCTTTCCTATTTTGATAATATCTTAATTTTTGCAATGCAACTCGGAACTTTTCCTTTTGTAACAGAACTCAAGCTGTATTAAAATTAAACCTTGTTTCATCTGCTGTTCCCTCCGTAACTGTTGAGGGAAGAAACCTTGAGGAAGAAAAGGATGAACCGGTTGCTCCCTTGCCGGGTCATATGGACGTTGTGCCTGAATAACATGAAGAGGTGGACCCGGTTGATGATTTCCCGGGTAATGATCCTCCGGTTGAAAAGGTGATTGTCCAGGACCCGGATGTGGTCATAACCGGATCTCATGCTATTGAAATTACTGGACCGTCCGCTACTCTCAGCAAAGTTGTTGAAGACCCAAAAGTGAAACCGGAAGACAAGAGGTCTACTCCTAGCCTAAATATTGAAGGCCAGAACTTTGGAACACTTGTTCAAGAGATTTCTGAGAACTGGCACCGTGCTGATGACATCATTGGATTTCTGAAACAGAAATATGAGGTAACCTCGATATTCATAACTCATAGTTCTCAATTTTGTAGACTGAATAGCTTATAACCTCAGTAACTGTAACCTGGATAGCTGTAACCCCCAAGGGCCGGTTCATAATGTCATTATAATCCGGGACTTGTTATACATTTATCCTTAATAATTATTTGTTTTTTTTTAAATAAGGTTAAAATACTGTAGCCCCCAAGTGTCGGTTGTGAGCCTGCAACTAGCCGGGACTTAAGCATAGATTATAATCCAACTCATAAAATTGAGATATTGTAGCCCCTAAGTGCCAAGTTGCAAACCTGTAGCTACTTGGGACTTAATTTCCAATGAACACTGTTATAAGTTTGCTAGTATCCGGGTTATGATTTTATAAGCCGAATATTTTATCAAGCTATGCCTAAACTTTGAATAACTTGAAATTTCTTGCAGAGTCTTGAGTCCTCGTCTCAAAAAGAGGTTTCAAACTTAAAAAACCTTCTTGCAAATGAGGCCAATAAAACTGAGGAGGCTAGGACCCGGCAGAAGGAACTAGAAGAACAAATCTCTTAGGAGGACAAAACTTGGTATGTCTTACAACAAGATTTTGAAACCCGGGAGAAAATTCTTGTAGCCCGAGCAGAAACTGCTGAAAAAGAACTTGAGGAGACCCGGACACAGTTTACCAAGGTCACAGAGCTGCTGAGAGATATTACTTGCAGTGTGTTTGGTAAGTTTATCCGGCTTATCGTCCCCTTCAATGTACTGTATGCACATTGGTGTATTTCCTTTCTCTTTTATCCAACACTTTAGCTCATATCAGTAATTCTTTTGTAACATGTAGGCAGGATGCATGGGAATAACCTGAAACTCCCTGACCTAAAACTCAAAGCCTTGTTCACCCTGATCCGGCAGCTATACATTGGAGGTGGAGAATGTATTAAAGCTATTCGGAACTGGGATGTTCCGCCAAGAAGGCTTAGCGAAATGCTTGTGGAGCTAACTCATGTCCCTGAGTGGATAGAAGAGCATAAGCTATCGGCCTGTCGCCGCGGAGCCATCAAGGTCATGTCACTGGCAAAGACATATCATCCGGAACTGAAGCCAGATCTTCTTGTGGGAGGTTTCCCAGAGTTCAAAGTGGATATGTCAAAGTACGACAAGAAGGACTTCGCCAGGATAGAGAAAAATGCCGGTTCTATGCCTGCACTATTGCTGAGAAAATGAAATTGAAGGACATGTTTCCGGGTTTTAATTCGTCTGGTGAAAAAAAAATTCCCTTTACTCCCTTTGCTATGGCTGCTGTTCGACAAGCCCCTCCCAAGAGCCGGATTTCCATAGCCTCGTCCTCTGGTGTGCCTCAGTCAGTTACCCCTCCTGTCTCTGCTCCACCATGCCCCTTATATGAACTGGAGAATGTTACTGATGCTCTGGCTCAGCTAGAGTGGAGGTATGTCCCTGCTGATGAAGCCCAAGGAGAAAACCGGACCCTAGATGACCTGGAGACTCCAGACGTTGCAGATCAAGACCCGGCCATGCAGGATCCAGCCCAGCAGAAGGAGAAAACTGCTGCAGAGTAATTATGTGATACGTTTTGAAAGAACAATAATTCGACTCTGTTGGGTCTGTAATAGGCTAGATAAACTTCTTCATTTCTAGTCCTATTTTTTAAAGGTGCATGTATGCACTTTATGCCACAATTTGGTTTTGTAATATCCAAGATTTTCTTTTGAGGTTATGCAAATCATATTAGGTTTGATATGTTCGAAGACGAGAATTTATTTGACTTGGTTTTTCTTTGCTTTCTGGCTCAGCCGGTTTTTCGCATGACTTATTCTAGTGTGTACAACTCTGGGAGTTCAGGGTCATAGTAACCCCGGCTTGCCGGGTTATAATGATTGACTCCACCAGGTTTAAACATCTAGGTCATAAAAGTGCGTGTAACCACTAACTGGCAGGCAAGTATAACCAATATATTTTGGCATAAGCTAGATTCTTGAGATATAGACTGTGCTCTAGCATCAACCCCCAAGTAATCATATAAAAATAATGTTGTGTCTTTATGTCACAGGGATAAGCCAACATATTTCAATAACTCACATGTTGCTAACATTGATTCTTGTTGTTTAAAGGAGAACATAGTGATTACAATGATCCTATGTATAATATGACCTCAACTGGGCTATGTTCCATGGTCTTCCAGTTTCTTCGTCAGATGTGCGGGATTCATCGCGCATATCAATGAGGTAATAGAACCCGTTGTGTAGCTTTTTACTTACTACAAAGGGTTCTTCCCATGGAGGACTTAGCATATGCATCCCATCTTTCTTCTGAATAAGTCCTAAAACCAAATCTCCTTCTTGAAAACTTTGAGTCCCAACTCTGCGGCTATGATAGCGATGCAGGTCTTGCTGATATATAGCTGACCGAGATGCTGCTAGGTCACGTGCTTCTTCTAAGGCATCTAATGAGTCTTGACGAGCTAACTCAGTATCAGTTTCCACATAAGCTGCCACTCGCGGCGAATCGTGACAAATATCACTTGGCAAAACTGCTTCAGCTCCATAAACCAGGAAAAATGGTGTATAACCTGTTGACCTATTTGGAGTAGTTCGTATGCTCTATAAAACGGCTGGTAACTCGTCGACGCAGCACCCTGCAGTTTTTTCCAAAGGTACCTGAAGTCTAGGTTTGATACCTTTGAGTAACTCTTGATTTGCTCGTTCTGCTTGTCCATTGGACTGTGGATGTGCTACCGAAGCAAGGTCAAGTCGGACATGGTTTTTTTCACAAAACTTTTGCATTTCCCCTTCTGACAAATTTGTTCCATTGTCTGTTATGATGTAGTGTGGATAACCAAACCTAAAAATCAGATTTTTTTTAAGAATTTGACTGCTGCAACTGCGTCACAGTTGATGATTGGTTCTGCATCTACCCATTTTGTAAACTTATCCACTGCCACCAAAAGATGAGTTTTTTTATCAGATGACCTTCTGAAAGGTCCTACTATATCAAGCCCCCAGACCGCGAAAGGCCAAGTTATGGGTATCATACGCAAATCTTGAGCTGGCACGTGGTCCTGTCTTGCATACCTTTGACATCCTTCACAAGTTTTGACTATGTTCTCTACGTCAGCGTTTGCAGTAAGCCAGAAGAACCCATGTCTAAAAGCTTTTTTAACCAACGATCTCGAACTCGCATGATGACCACAATCGCTTGAATTAATTTCCCTCAAGATCTGACATCCTTCTTCTAGAGAAACACATCGTTGGAAAATTCCAACCACACTTCTTTTATATAACTCACCATTGATGATTGTATATGATTTTGACCTTCTGATAACCTGTCAAGCCATAACCTCGTCCTGCGGGAGTTCACCTCTTGCAAGGTATGCTAGGTATGGCTCGGTCCACTCTGGATGTGTATGCAACACTGCTACCAATTCAGATTCCGTGTCTGGGTTTGCTAAGTCTTCTTCCGTTGGAATCTTGACCGACGGAATGTGAAGTTCATCCAAGAAAACGTTAGGTGGAACTTTTTTCTTCTAGGAACCCAAACGAGCTAGTGCATCAGCTGCCTCATTAAGACGTTGATCAATATGGTCAACCTGATAACCCTGAAAATATCCGGCTAACAGGGTAACCGCTCGCCTGTAAGCTTCCATAACTAGGTCTTTAGAATCCCAGGTTCCTGTAACTTGTTGGGAGACAAGGTCTAAATCACCCAAATATTGAATCCGGTTTACGCTCATCTCCTTAGCAATGCAAAGTCCATGAAGCAAAGCTTCATACTCTGCTGCATTATTAGTGCACTTGAACAAAATTTGTAAGACGTAGCAAAATTTATCACCTCTTGGGGAAGTTAACACCACGCCAGCTCCTCAACCTTCCAATTGCCGAGACCCATCAAAATGCATAGTCCAGTATTTGGTATCAGGCTTATCCGGTGGAACCTGTAATTGTGTTGAGTCATTTATAAATTCGATTAAAGCTTGAGACTTTATTGCGGTCCTAGGATCATATTTGATATGATATGGGCCCATCTCAATAGCCCATTTTGCAACTCTCCATGTAGCTTCTCTGTTCTGAATAATATCTGACAAGGGCGCTGGACTTAATACAGTAATGGGATGTTCCTGAAAGTAATATTTCAGTTTGCGACTGGCCATGAATACTCTAAAAACTAACTTTTGCCAATGCGGGTAACGTTGCTTGGAGTCTGTCAAAATCTCACTAACATAATAAACCGGTCTCTGGATCAGACCTTCCTTTCCTTCCATCTTGCGTTCCACAACTACGACCGCATTGACTGCTCTGTTATTGGCTGCTATGTATAGTAACATAGGTTCCTTTTTCTCAGGTGCAGCCAAGACTGTAGCGTTAGAGAGCTGTTTTTTAAGAGCCTCCAAAGCCTCATCCGCCTCTTGATTCCAAACAAAGGTGTCAGTTATCTTCAGAAGTCGATACAAAGGTATAGCCTTTTCACCCAACCTGCTTATGAACCGTCTTAAGGCTGCAACACAACCTGTGAGCTTTTAAACGTCTTTCAGGCAAAGCCGGTTTCTTCAGGTTTTTTCCGGGTTTTCTTCAATACCCCTTTCTGAAATAATGAAACCCAGTAACTTTTTAGCTGGCACTCCAAAAACGCACTTTGTTGGGTTAAGTTTCATCTGGTATTTGCGTAAGCTGGCAAATGTTTTTTCCAGGTCTAAGATCAAAGTGTCACCTTTTTGAGATTTTACCACTATGTCATCCACATAGGCGTGCACATTTCGCCCGATCTGACTTTCCAAACAGTTCTGGATGCATCCCTGATAAGTTGCTCCTGCGTTTTTTAACCCAAACGACATTGACGTGTAACAAAAGGCTCCAAAGGGAGTTATAAAAGATATCTTCTCTTGATCCTCTTTCTTCATCTTTATTTGATGATAACCTGAGTACGCGTCCTGGAAACATAGCAATTCGCAACCAGCCGTAGAGTCTATAATCTGATCAATACGGGGTAAAGCGAGCGGGTCCTTAGGGCATGCTTTGTTCAGGTCTGTATAGTCAATGCACATCCTCCAAGTTCCACATTTTTCTTGAGGACCAGGACCGGATTGGCTAACCACTTTGGGTGTAACACCTCAACTATAGACCCTACAACTAGTAACCTAGCTATCTCTTCTCCAATTGACTTTCTTCTCTCATCATTGAAACGACGAAGGAATTGATGAATCGGTTTCAGGTTAGGATCCACACTTAAACTGTGCTCAGCAAGTTCCCTTGGAACACCTGGCATGTCAGAAGGTTTCCATGCAAAGATGTCCCAATTCTCACGGAGGAACTTGATGAGCGCTCTTTCCTATTTCTCTGTCATATGAGCCCCCATGCTAAACTGCTTAGATGAGTCACCAGGGGTAAAGTCCACAAACTTGGTGTCTTGAGCAGACTGGAATTTTAACTTAGACTCAGCTGATGGCTTTTTGAGCGAGGTCATATCTTGTGGATCAACTTGCAGTTTATACAATTTCAGCTCCTCTTCCGCGCAAGCTGTTTCTGCATAAGTTGCACCACCTTCCTCACATTCCAGAGCTATGTCTATCTCCATTAACAGTAATGTTTCCATTAGGACCTGGCACTTTTAGCTTGAGGTAAACATAGCAGGGTCTGGCCATGAATTTGGCGTAAGCTGGCCGTCCGAACAGAGCATGGTACGGACTTTTGAATTTGACCACTTCAAAGGCTAGCATCTCTGTCCTGTAATTCTGAAATACACCAAAAGCAACTTCAAGGAAAAAATTTCCAATAGGTTGTGCAGACTTATCGGGTACGATACCATGAAACACGGTCGATGATGGCTGAAGCTGTTTCTCTTGCAGGTTCATCCTTTTGAACGTGTCGTAGTAAAGTATGTTTATGCTGCTTCCTCCATCCATAAACACTTTATCTAACTTATATCCTCCAACTTGTGGAGCCACGACCAAAGCCACTCCTCCTGGATTATCAACTCGCGGAGGATGATCAGACCTGCTCCAGGTTATGGGTTGTTCTGACCAGTTAAGCCATCTGGGAACAGCAGGAGCAACGGTGTTGACTGCGCGTTTATGTACCTTGCGCTCCCTCCTGCATGAACTAGTGGTGAATACGTGATATTGACCTGAACTTAACTGCTTCATATTTGTTTGAAAACCGGAATTTCCTCCTTCGTGACTATTGCCCGAGTTAGTTCCCTGGTGACTCTGATTGTGATGAGCCGGATTATGATTGTCGGGTCCCGAGCTGCCAGGTCCCGGGTGTCCACCTCCCATATTGCCTGGGTTAGCTCCTCCACCGTTACCAGACATGTAATTATTATTTCCGCTAGGTATGAAGCCCTGCATGATGAAGCAATTTTACCATGAATGATTTGCTACCTTTCCATTTTTACTATGTCGGGAGCAAGGACCTTTCAGGGATTGCTAAGCCTGTGCAAAACTGTTTGGCCTGAAATTTTGATTTCCTCTGAAGTTGTTGCCCTGACGTTGGTTTCTGTAACCTGTATTCGTGCTAGCAACCAAGTCTGAAGTCCCTTCCCTGTTTTTGCGCTTGTTGTTATTTAGGTTCTGGGTGTTGCTGCTACTCTGATTCGGGTTCTGGCTGCCCTTGTTTCCAGCTTTCTTTGCTTTAGCGGACTTCTCATCGTCGGAGTCTGCATTCTTTGTCTTGTCAGACTCTGCATACTTGGTCATCGCATCCATCAGCTCGCTCATATCACTCACGTATCGTTTGATACGTCCCAACTTGTGCTTCAACGGATCGCATCTACAGTTTCGCTCTAATGCTATGACTGCTTGCTGGGCGGTAATTCCAACTGACGAATGTATGATTTCTGCGACACGTTGAGACCAGTGCTGAGCAGACTCTACTTCTTTCTGGACACAATTTTCTAGGTCCATAATAGTTGTCGGCCGCTTGCACGTTCCCTAAAAGTTTTTGATGAATTGGTCCTTCAACTCCTGCCAACTATTAATTGAGTTGGCGGGTAAGTTTTTCAACCAAGACTTCGTAGGTCCCTCCAGCATCACACTTAGATACCGTGCACACATCGTGTCGCTTACTTCCAATATCTCCATGATCATCTCATATCCCTCTATCCAGTCTACATGCTCCATGTCGGGTGTATAATTCACCACTCTGCGAGGTCCTTTGAAATCGGCTAGTATTCTCTCGTTCCTGATTGCAGGACCGAGGCATTGAATTCCAATTCTCCGAGACCCGGCCAAAGCTGGGTTTGAGACCGCGTTTTGGAAACGGGTCTGAACGTGACCCGGATTCCTGTTCTCCGGTTCTACAAATCTATGTCCTGTATTCAGGGCCCCAGGTGCGTAAGATACCGCTTGCCTAGGTGGGTTAGGCTGCCCTCGGTTAGCGTTGCTGGATCCTGCTGGGGCTGGGGAGTTTCCATGGTGACTCCTTGGTAAGGTTGTCCTACTGTGATAGGGAGTTGAGTGTATCCTGTCCTGGTTACTGTCATTGAGCTATTGAACCACTTCTGTTTGTAACATCTAAATAGCTCTCCGAGCCTCAACAGACATAGGGTTATTGGGGTCGACCGGGATTTGCGCCAGACTAGTGGTTGCGGCAATTTTATCCATTGGATTATTGAAGTGACCAGGTGGCGTATGAAACCTTTCCTGTAAGGGCGACGCTGGAGTTGGTGTTGGAATTGGGCCACCGTGTAGCTGTACGGGCGGCTGGAGGTGCATCGGATGAACCGGAGCAGGGGTAACAGGCAGATTCGTGTGACGACCTAGGCCGGCCGGGTTACCAGCTGCCGGGTTTGCAGTCGGAGGTGTAAACAAGTTCTGAAGGTTCGTGGGTTCAAGACCTCCCCCAAACTCATTGTTAAGACGAGTAATATGACGCCTATTCTGAATTTGAGGCAAATTCCTTCCCTCTCCAAACGCGTAGCATCCTTAAGAACCTCCAAGCGAGCTTTGTTTATGCAGGTTGCCTCTATCTCGATCTCCTGACGGGCGTGAGTTATCTCCTGCCAGAGTCTTGCTATCTGTGAGTTACGTTGTGCCAGGTTTTCCGGAGTGATCGGTGTTGCTAGAATCTCATTCAATGAATCCATCGTTGTCATCAACTCAGGCTTGGGATTATATAATACAGGCCCGGTTAAGTCAACCACCGCTTCACTTGGCCTGGGACCAGTTACCACGAGTCCTGTTGGCGGTGTCGCCGTTGGTCCTCCCGGGGCCGTTGGCCTGGTCGGTGCTATACCCGTAAAGCCTGGTGTTCCAAGAACCAGATTTGATGTTGAAGCCTCGCCTGTGATCAGGTTCCCTTTCGAGTCGTGTCTAGGCTCAGTTGGTCAGGTGGAACCAGCCTTGTAGATAGCGGCGTGATAAGTTGCCTCAGTGAAACCTTGCATAACCAGATCCGGGTCTCCTCCCAATCGATCTTCAAAAAGCTGGTGGATCAAACCTGTTTTGTCATGATCATCGTGATTTCCAACTGAAGACTCCCCGTCAAATTCTGCTGCCACGATCTCTCCAGATACCGAATCTGATAGTTGGTCCGGTTCTGAAACTGCTGTCCCGACATATCCAATGAATACGTGGATCCCTCCGAAAGGGATGTGAAATCCTGACTGCACGGAGGCGAACTCAGGGCCCCACGTGTAATGGTTGTAGTAGTTCCCACGCCGTCTCCTCCTGAGCCGGCCTATCACGAGCTTCTAGATCCCAGGTAGCGCTCCTTTCGAAAAGACGACACTTCCGCGAGCGGGCCACACGTTGGGCGCCAACTGTCCTGGTTTTGTCAAGGCAAGTGTCCTCATGAGAGAACTAGATTGCGAGGCCATTGATACTAAGCGGAACTTCAAAAGGGTTAAGGTGGAAACGAGAGACGCGAGTTTACCCAGGTTCGGCCCCTCTATTGAGGGGTAAACCTACTCCTGCTTTCTTACTATTCAGAGAACTAGGTCTCGATTACAAAGGGTGATTCTGGCTCTCGATCTCTCGAGTTCCTTTGCTCTTAATCTATAACTTAGCTTTCGACGTCCCGGGGTCTCGCCTTATATAGTGGACGAGACCTCCGGGTTACAAAGGAGTCTGGGTCTGACCCGCACTCAGAGTCATGTCTCCCTCCGGTTCTCGATCATCTTGATCCGGCTCTTCCCGAGCCGGCCTTGAACTGCACTTCGGGCTCCCGGGTTCTCCTGTTACCCATCCTGGGCCTTGGGCCGGTTCTTAGTGAGCCAGGTCGCGGTCACCATCTTCTAGTTCTCCCTATCTTAACCCGGCCTTGCGTAGCGAGACCCGGGTCACTCATCATGAACCGGATGAGGCATTTTCTGGTTCATATGTGGGACTGGTAAGGCTCCCCCTTACCTATTCCCCGAACAGTGTCCCATACATTCCCTATGCTCCACTCCAGGGAATACAATTTCTACTTCACTCTCTGGACCTTTGCAAGCATATGTATGTATAGCTAAACCTGGGGGTGTTCCTATAATGTTGCGCAACTGCTGCAGAAACCACACCCAACTTTCCTCGGACTCTGCCTCCAAAACACCAAAGGCAACTGGGAACAGCCAGTTGTGTCCATTAATAGCAGAAGCTGCTACTAGGTGTCCTCTCCATTTTCCAGTCAAATGGGTAGCATCTACAGCCAAATAAGGCATGCATCCATCAAGAAACCCCTGCCAACAAGCCTTGAAACATACAAAAGCCCTTCTGAAGCACTCCTTCTCAAATGTCTTCCCTTTTATTGAATGGAACCGTATGCTTGTCAATTTCTATAGCACTACCTAGACTAGCCATCTCCACTTCAGCCTTGAAGGTGTAAAGCAACTGGAAACTTTGATTCCATTGACCATTAATCCTGTCAAGAGCCATTTCTTTATCTTTGAAAATCCACATGTAAGTAATTACAATCTTATACTTCTCAAAAAGCATCCCTTGGTGTGCTGTTGGGCCAAGACCAGGTTTTTCTCTCAGCCAATCCAATATTGCATCTACCACCCATCGAGTTTTTGCTAGTTTGGATTTTTCCTCCCCCTCCAGGTGGACATGTGTGGGTTTTTCTTTATCCGAAACAAAAAAAAGGGTAAAAAATAATGGATAAAAAACATTACTCAATGATCTGATATAAAATAATCAATCAACTTAGAGTACCTGAATCAGTTTGTTCTTTAGCATACGGGATGCATGCAACCTCCACATACACCTATCATATGGACGATAAACTGTGAACCTTCTTGGCTCACTCCTATTAATCTTATACGAATTTTCAGTAAGAATGCAATATGTAGTTACTGCATTCCAACAGTCCACCATCGATTGGAATATGGTGGCTTCAATAAGCTTGGGATTCTCCTTATTCCACTCAATTGTTGGCACGTCGTCACCATCGTATTCATCGAAATTAAGTTGTCATTATTATCCTTATCCTCTTGATCGTTAGTGTCATCAAACCTAGCTCGGCTCATGGGCTCCTCCGGATATTCATCATCGACTGCTTGCTGACTGGCTCTATCTACCAGTTCAGGGTACATCATCATTTCGAGGCACTTCCTCGTTAGGTTCTGCATCTTCTTCTACAACGACCATAGCAAGTACAAGAGAAGAAGCAGCACTATCGGCAGCAGATTCATCAGCAGACATGTTGTGGCTCCACAAACCACTCGCTTTATTTGGTCTCGACCTACAAGGAGTCCTGGGGTGATGGATATTAGTAGAGACATATGATTGCCGAACACCCTTCCCCTTGACTGGTTCTGCGCGTGGCTGAAGCATGTCCATATGATGTTTATTGAAATGGCTGCCAGCATTCAGAGTAAAAAACAACCCGAGATGCTCGTCGCAAGTTAGTGGGAGAAATCTTTGCTCGATACTGCTCAAGTAACTCAATTCAACAGCATCAGAATCGCTCCACGCATAGGCTGAATGGAGGGTAGTGAGAAAATCTCTGAAGAAAATGTTTGTTTCTATCACAACCAAATAGAAAAACAAGTGAAGAAAATGCGGTTTAGTACCACACAGCACACTAGTTTTCATTCTAACCGCCAGCCAGAAATCCAGCGCAGGATCAATCCTATTAGTTCAAACATACGGCTGCAATTAGGTCCGGGAGAGAGGAGAGAAATTGGAACGATTCAAACTAAAAAATGTCAAATACAGCCTTACTTACAAGTGAAGGAAATATGCCTGAGAGGCAATAATAAAGTGTTTCTTATGTTATTCCTTGTTTATGATAGATGTTTATTCTCATGCTAGAATTGTATTAACTGGAAACATTAATACATGTGTGATTAATAAACAAACCAACGTTCCTAGTGAAGCCTCTCTTTTAACTAGCTCGTTGATTAACAGATGATCAAGGTTTCCTGATGATAGACATTGGATGTTGCTAATAACGAGGTCATGTCATTAGAAGAATGACGTGATGAACTTAGACCCTAACTAAGTATAGCAATACGATCAAGTCATTTAGTTTTGTTGTTATGTCTTACATTCGGAGTAATATTGTTCCTTAGACCATGAGATCATGTTAATCACTAATACCGAAAGAATACTTTGATGACATCAAACGTCACACTGTAATAGGGGGTGCCATTAGATATTCGAAAAGTGTTAGTTGAAGCTCATGGATCAAGAATGGGATTTGTCCATCCAATATGACGGATAGATATACTCATGGCCCTCTCGGTGATATCACATCGACACCGCTTGCAAGCACGTGATATGATCACAAGGATGTTATATCACGGGAACGAGAAACGAGTACTTGTCGGATAACGAGATCGAACATGGTATGGTGGATACCGATGATCGGATCTCGGACAAGTAAAATATCGCGAGATAAAGGGAAATCGTTACGACGTTGAAAGGTTCACACGATCACGAGAGTCATCGTTGATAATATAGGAGTCATCACGGATCTCCAGCATCCGTTGTTGATTATTGATCGGAGAGGACTCTCGATCATGTATATAATATTCGCGAACCGTAGGGTGACACACTTAAGGTTCGATGAAGCGTTAGAGAGGATACGGAATACCGAAGAATATTTTGGGCAGCTCCAAAATTATTTCGGGGAAAATTGAAATAGTTCAATGGGTTTTTCATTGAATGGTTGTTAATAGAATTTACAAATGATTCGAGGTGCTACATGCAAATGTTTGTTAATGGAATTAATAAATATAAATAAAGAAATAAAAATGTTTTATTTATTTATTTATTAAAGAAAAACCTTTGGATTTTCTAAGTGAAAAAGTAAGGGAGTATGAGTGGGGCTTCCACTCACATAAAGAGAGGAAGAGGTGGGGGCACCCATGGCTGGCCGCACCCCCCCTGTTACACGCAATAGCAAAACAACGATGAAGTTAAACAAGATCGAACCAACGGGGACATGAGATTTTAACGTGGAAAACCCTTCCAACAAGGAAGAGAAAAAACCACGGGCGCCAGCTAGCAATACTTCACTATATCGGGTGAGGTTACAATCGCGCCGGGATTTACAATGTGTGACTTATACCGTGCGGCGGCTTACAAGAGGTATAGAAAGGTGGTCCTGACCTAACTAGGTCGGTAACTATGAATCCAACTCGTACTCGGTAACAACTCGGCCCTAAGCCTCCGGCGACAGGCCTCCGCGTAGCGGAGGCCGAACTTTCCTTTATCTTCATATGAATTTGGATCACCATAAAATAACACCCCCCCTTGGGCTGCCTCCCCGTCCCCTATAAAAGGAGGGTGAGAGCTCCCTCTTCTTCACACACTTGCCCATTTCCTTTTCCCTCCACCCGCTGCCCATTCCATGGTCTCCGGCTTGGTGAAGCCCTGACCGTGGGATTCTTCACCACCACCATGTCGTCGTGCTGCTGGAATTCCGGGGGATCCTCTACTTCCGCTACCCGCTGGATCGAGGGAACGTAAGTCTTCATCGAGCTGAACGTGTAACCGATTACGGAGGCACCGCCGGATTGCGGTGCACTTCTTCTCGCTCGGGATCGGCGTGAGTATGACTACGCCAACAACGAGATTTTATATCGTACCACTTTGAGTCTCCGAGGGTATGTTATCTCAAGACTCTCTTTCTCCCTGTTGCCTTTCATTCCATAGATTAGATCTTGGCCATTCAGGTTTATCGCGCGTAGGAATTTTTTTTGTTTTCTATGCAACGTACCCTTCAGTGGTATTAGAGCCGGATCTATGCGTAGATGATTTGTACGGGTAGAACACATAGGAGTATGTGGGCGTTGATGATCATGATTTTGCCTCTTTGACTATTTTATGATCTTAGTGGCATGGTAGGATGAAGCTGCCCTAGACTAAGTTTACGTGTACAATGTACGCGAGAATTGTCACACTTGTGACTAAGGGGGTGTTCGTTTCTCCTACTATAGTGTAGAGGCCCCAAACCGGAAGGTTCAGAACCCCTCATATGCATTCATTCACAATCCCAGAATAACCAGTTGTGAACAACATACGTAGTTGGCATACAGAATACATCATCCATTACACGAATATTAGAGTCTTACATAAATGGTCACATGACCAAGTTCTTGATAACTGTCACACAGGACAGACATTCAAAATAAACACAGCGGAAGACGATAAGCATAGCGTAGTAGAACCCGAGTCACGCCTCAACCTACAGGCTGCTGACTGGGAGACGATCCTAACTCGCAGGGCCATCAGTGTAGAACTCCTCCTCATAGAACTCCTCCTGAGTTGGCTCCTCGTAGTCTGATAAGTAGATACCAGGGGCGAAACCAAATGAGTACATTTGAATGTACTCAACAAGACATCCTTTATGAGCTTACAATAATGCATACATGCTTATTTGGTGGAGTGGGTAGGCCATACATATGGTTCAGCTACCCATGACAGATAAAAGATTTATCATGGTTGATTCTTCAAGTTTAGTTCTTTGTGAAAATCATTTAAAATAATGTAGTTTTTCTCTCGTAGATATCACATATCTTGGAGGTTTTATAAGACTTTTAGAAAAGAAAGTTTTCTTTTCAGAAACTTCTAGTAATAGTTTCCTTCTCATCAGTATCTCGCAGATACCAAGTCATTCCTCCATAGTACCTCGCAGGTACAAAGCCGTCCTTCAAAAACTCTTTTGAAAAGTTGACACAATGCTAGCTACATGGCCATTCAACCGTCCATATCCGAGGACGCGGCTATCTCGAAATAGTTTTCCTCTGCAGAGGTGTACACATTTCCACCAGATCCAGAATCCGCCATGAAACACCCATGGACTGTCCCCAACCTATGAGAACATCAGATAACTGATCTTGACTATCCACTATGTACAAGCTAGTACATGACTATCTCTTCAATTGGGGTTACCCTCCCTGGCAAGCCGTGTCCCACACCGCCCAAACAGGAGACCCAACTGCTGCATCCAGAGGGAAAATTAATCCCACACTTTAGATGTCCCGTATCCTCCACTCCTAGCGACATTTCGGTTCGGAGGATCCAATCCCCTATAGCACTTGAGATAGCACACCTACTAACCATAACAAGTTTTTAATCAAGCCCCTACCCATATCGGGGTAAAGTGGCAGTACAATAATGGTTGTCCAGCGAAGACTAGGTTATGTGTCTTTTGTAAACATTTCTCAAAAATTTCCCTTCATGACATCCTTCCTGTAGACAGGGTCTCACCCTTCCTCCGGAGTTTTTCTCCCATAAGGCATTTGTTTACAAAAGCTCATTTTATTTAGTTCATTTAAGAACCCAAGTTTTAATTTGGTGGATGGTATATTATATACCATTTAGTGGCTAAGGGCTTGGTAATACCAAGTTTACTATTAATATGGTTCCTTCTTCTAATAATATTAATAGTAGTAGTATTCACAACAAAAATAGTTTTGAGAGTATAGTTTTGTGAAAACTTCAGAAGTGAAAAGCATGCATGATAGATAATGATAAGTATTTATATAGCAAGCATTAGGATGGCTTTCCTTGGTGCAAGTGATGGTCCTGGTCCTGAAAGTAACAGGAGTTGCAATACCCTTCTTCAGCAAATCCTCCCTCCTTGTTTTCTAACGTCGTAAAAAGAAATAAAAGCACACTTTCAGAGCCAACCAAGACAAAAAATGCTACAAGTGATACATACAGCAAGCAATTAAAATGTATCACCCAAGGTACTCAATTTTCCCTTAAGAAAATTGGCATAAAAACTATAGTGGGAAAATCTGCTTTTTCCTAGGGTTTATGTGTGGCCAAACTTAATGATTTTTAGTTAAGAGAACCATGGACCAGTGGGGTAAAACACATGTTACTATACAGTAGGGTGTCACATGAAACACAATTTGATGCCTAAAAACTCCCCCAACATTCTTTATGGCAAGCACAAATAATAAGCTAAATTATGCAAGTGGTGAAAAAGGCTTATGACAACAAGTCAAGCTATTTTTCCACCATGATGCAAAAATACCAGTGGGTGTTCCACTAGAAAAATGCTCATAAATAGGTTAGTAAGCCTCTGGTCATATTTCTAAAAATTCTCAAATCAAACAAACTAGTCCCAAAAACTCCTACTCATACTAGTAGAAACTTGGGAAAAATACTAGACTAGTTTATACCACACTTCTTAATTTTATGCACAAGTGTGCAAACTAACAGAGGTAAAATAATCCTATAATCAGTACCAAAAATGCTACTGGATCCCAAAAAACAAAATAAAAAGTATTTCTATTAACCAAGGAAAAACTAGGCTAAAATGCTACACATGTGAGAGAATTAATTCTAGGCACCCAAATGTTACTCATGCATTTTCTACTACTTAAGGGGAAAATTACCAGAGGTTAAAACACAAGGATAACAATGCCACAAGGACATTCCATCCTCTGTTTTCAACCACAAAGAATCATATTTTTCCCTAGTGGAAAACAAGACAAAAAGGCATGCATGTATATTCTAGTATGAAACTAGACTTAAGCAGTGCTATTTTAAATCTATTCTAAACTCAAGCACCAAGTAACCAGAGGTTTTATAACCAAAATAACAGTACCTAAATGGTACTGGTTCCATGAAAATTAATCTAGAAATAAGCCTAATACACATTTAAAAATCTACTCAAAAACCTAGATAGAAATTAAGCTATGAGCAAGATCTATGCATGGAAAATAATTCTAAAAATTCTACCACTCAAACCATTCATTCCAACATGTTCATATAACTTGTAAACATCATCACTACACTAGAAAACAACATTACAAGCAAGAACACATCATGTGCACATCACAAAATGAACATATAAAACAAGATCTAGGAATTAAAATTAGGCAGAAAAGTACCAAAACTTGTTCTGTATCCCTAATTTTTTCTATGGCTCCAAAAATTAAATCCTTCTCGGATGTGATAGTCCTTAACAATACAAAGCCTCTCCAATTGGTCCTACTCAAAAATAATGTACCAAACTCCCCCTAAAATGCATGGAATGGCTCACTGATGTTTTACCAAAATGGATGGCATTTCCAAATGGTAACTCACCTTGGTGCAAACTAAAATTCTACTGGTAGGTATTGATAAGGGCTTTCCAAAACAGTTGAGTTTGCTCAAAAATATTATGTATTTGTGAAGTTATATTCATTTCAATTTTAAGGGTACTGTCTGGCAAAATGGCTATAGAAAAATAACTAAAAGTCAAAACATTATTATGCCAATGGGAGATGGTTGTGATTTTGTAGGGCTATGAGTACAAAAATTAGCAAGGTTAAATAAATTCATTTGCTACCTTTTCTAGGCCAAAAGCTAACATCTATTTTTCTGCCAGAAAAATGCTAATTTTAAAAAAATAACAGCTAACTGCCCAGACGGGCCGGAATCGCTACGCGCGGCCCAACTAGCGCCTAGGCTAGCCCAGCAGCGCGCGCGCGGGGGGCGGAGGGCGCGGGAAACGCCCGTTTAAGCGCAGCCGTAGATCTTCCGATCGACGGCGCTGCTCTTTTCTTCCTCCTCTCTCCTCACACGACCAAACCGGCGTCGAACACCTCACCGGCGTGCACGGGGCGAGCGGGGTGCTCACCTAGGGCTGCTGTGGAGCGGCGAGTGGTGGCGGTGGGGTCGTGGGGTGCTGATGGAGCGGTGGTGGCGGTGTTCGTTTCCTCCCCGGCGAGCTCCTCTCTGTGACGGCGCGGTGGACACGGCGGCGATGGCGCGGGCCCTCCTGCAAGCAAAAGGACCGCGGAGGATGTCAGGGAGGTGGACAGGGTCACATGAAGCTCGCGCGTGCAAAAATGAAAAGCCCTCACTCACGGGGTTGTTCGATTTGCTTCGATGGATCGTGCGGTGGCCGGCGGCGAAAACTTGCTCGTGCCGCTCGCACACGGCGAGGCACGGCTAGTTTTCTCGTGGGTGGGGTCGTGGATGGTGGTGGCGTGCTGTGGCGAAACGGCATGGCCTCTGGGGCTTTGTAGGCTCGAGGGCATCGTGGGGGCTCTCGGGTGCACATGTGTGCGTGCGTGTTGTTAAGTAGAGAGGTGGGGGGGGCCATTTCCCTCGTGCTCTCTCGAGCCAGGGGCGGTGCCAAGGGCACTAGTGACCACAGTAGAGCTAGGGATAGAGAGGCATGTGGGGTTTTTGTTCATGCCACTTGCACACCCCCCTCTACCCGAGCCATAGTTCCCCTCTTCTTTCCTTCCTTTCTAAGTCATCTCTCGGGAAAGTAAGCACATGGGGTTACAGAGGGATCCTAGGTGAATAACTAGAATCAAATTCCACACAAAAGGATCAAGTATAGATCAAGAAATTCATCCCCCAAGTTCTGTTCAAAAACAGATTCAGAAAATTCAGAAAAAGACTTCGTGAAATTTTCACTAAGTGTTGGAAAAAACAGAGTTTTGAAGCAAAAGTTTGCTTCTGTTTGAAAGGGCAATTGAACTTGGATTTTGAAAATTCAAGTTGGTAATTGTTATATGTACTTTCTAGTTTGAGAAAACAACCAGTACACAAAAATTGGAGTTGGTTAACCCTCTGAAAACAACTGTCCAAAAAGCTATGTTTCTGTTTTCCAAATAGAATTGGTTTTTCAATATTTTTATACTAGGAAAACAATCATGGATTAGATTGTTTTCCAAGTGCTAAATTTAAACCAGTGGCATTTAGTTGTATTACATAACATGTTTAACCATAATACAACAAGAAAACAACAAATCAAATATGTTTACCCCCTGAAAACAAGTGTGGAAAACAGCTAATTCTGTTGTTTTTCTGCTAAATGTTTAAATAGGAAATAAATCCCCAAAGCTATTTAAATCCAAACCAAAATGGTTCCTTGTTCAATACATGACTAAATAATGCTATCATGAGTGAATCAAGCATTCCCCAAAATTTGAGAAGAAAAATCTTAGGGTTTCCAGTTGAAAAACATCAGGCAAGAAATAATCAATCATCAGGGAAAATCCTGAAATGAGTGAAAAGAAACACACCACTTATATTGCATAGATAAACTTGACTACACAAACATGTTGTCCACTTAATTGTCTTACAAAAGTCTTAAGATGCTTGCTAATATACTATTAAACAAGTGCTTAAAAACTGGGGTGTTACCAATCTCTCCCCCTTAAAAGAATCTCGTCCCGAGATTAGCGGGTCTAGGCTTTAAGAAAATCAGGGAACTCCTTTCTGATATCATCCTCACGCTCCCAGGTAGCTTCTTCCTCAGAATGATTCGTCCACTGAATCTTAAGGAATTTTATAGCACGCCTCCTGGTAGCGCGCACAATCTCCTCGAGAACCCGCAGGGGTCTATCACGATAAGTCAAGTCATCATTGATATCAATGGTCCTGAAGTCTATGTCCTTATACGGGAGATCCTTCTCAGGTACTTGCAGACATTTCCGGAGCAATGCCACATGGAAAACATTGTGAAACACATATAGCTCCTCAGGTAATTCTAACTGATAAGAAACTTCGCCACGACGTGCCAAGATCTTAAAAGGGCCAATATACCTGGGTGCCAGCATTCCCTTGACATGGAAATGCTGCATCCCTTTGAGTGGCGTAACACGAAGGTACACGAAATCTCCAATGCTGAAAGAGACATCACGACGCTTCATATCAGCATAACTCTTCTGACGAGATTGAGCTGTCTTTAAACGTTCCCGAATAAGCTGAACCTGCTCTTCTGCAGCTTTCAAAGTGTCCACACCAAAAACCTGACTGTCTCCAGTCTCAGTCCAATTCAGAGGTGTACGGCACTTGCGTCCATACAGTGCTTCAAAAGGGGCCATTTGCAAGCTAGACTGATAGCTGTTGTTGTAAGAGAACTCTGCGAAAGGCAGACAGTCTTCCCATTTAACTCCATAGGACAACACACAAGCACGGAGCATGTCTTCCAGAATTTGGTTCACACGCTCTGTCTGTCTATCAGTCTGCGGGTGATAGGCTGTGCTAAAAGCTAATTTGGTTCCCAAACTCTCGTGCAACTTCTTCCAAAATCTAGATGTGAACTGTGTACCTCGATCAGACACAATCCTGCTCGGGACTCCGTGCAGGCTGACAATCCGAGTAATGTAAAGATCAGCAAGCTGATCTCCACGATAGGTGGTCCGGACAGGAATAAAGTGAGCAACTTTCGTGAGCCTGTCCACGACAACCCATATAGAATCATTTCCTCGGCTGGACCTAGGAAGTCCTGTGATGAAGTCCATCCCTACTTCATCCCATTTCCAAACAGGTACTTGCAACGGCTGGAGCAAGCCAGCGGGACGCTGGTGCCCAGCTTTTACTTGCTGGCAGACATGACACTTGGCTACAAATGAAGCAATCTCTCGCTTCATTCCATGCCACCAGAATCTCTCCTTCAGGTCTTGATACATCTTTGTTCCTCCAGGATGGATAGAATACATGGTCGCATGAGCTTCGGCCATGATGGTCTGCTTGAGATCAGACTCAGAGGGAACACAAATACGGCCTTCATACCATAATCCCCCATCAGCATCGATAGTAAACCCATCAACCTTCTCCTTCTCCATGCGGGCCTTAATACCATCAATACTTTTCTGGCCTTTCTGCGCTTCTTTGATCTGGTCAACCAGAGTTGGTTTAAGTTCTATGGCGTCCAACATGCCATAGCTGACCACTTGAATGCCAAGTTGGTCTAGCTCTTTCCACAACTCGGGCTGCCTTACTAGAATCATAGCATTTAGAGAGGCTGGCTCTCGACTAAGAGCATCCGCAACGACATTTGCCTTTCCAGGGTGATAATGAATACTCAGATCATAATCTTTAATGAGCTCAATCCAGCGGCGCTGTCTCATGTTGAGCTCACGTTGAGTAAAGATATACTTTAAACTCTTATGATCCGTGTAAATTTCCACTCTTCTTCCCATAAGAAAGTGTCGCCATGTCTTGAGGGCATGAATAACAGCAGCAAGCTCTAAGTCATGAGTGGGGTAATTCAACTCGTGGGGTCTCAACTGGTGTAACATCCCAAGTCTGAAAAATAGCCATTAGAATGTTTGCTCCCTGTTATTTTATGTTTTGCATCATGGCATCATGTTGGTTGCATTTGTTTTGTTTGTTTTCCATTTGTTTTCCTCTGTTTTCAGTTGTTTTCCAACTGTTTTCATTTGTTTTCCTTTGTTTTCTATTTGAATTTCAAACCAAAATTCAAACCCTTTGTTTCATCCTTGTGATGTTACAATTTCCAAAATGTTATTTCAAATAAAAACAACCAAATTGTTTTCTTTTCTTCCATAATGTTCATCTATGAAATTGTTGGTTTTATTCAATCAATCAGATCCCAAATCACTTTCAATTTCAAATCAAATGCATCAAACAGAACAACTTTGAACTTGTGAACATCATCTAATCAAATCAACTACTTTAATCAAATTTAACATAGGGTTCACCCTATTAATATCTTTGTTTTCAATATCAATCAATTACTTCCCAAACTGCTTTCAATTCAAACCAATTCTCAAAATCAGTACCTCTTTTGAACCATAAAGTTCACCACACAATTGTACTCCTTAAATCATTTTAAAAACTTAGGGGTAACCCTATTGAAAATGCTTTGTTTTCTAAAATTAGTTAATATTGAAAAATTTCATTAAATTGTGTTTAATTTTCAAACAGCAAGCACACCTTTGAACTTTTGAAAATAAAACTACCAAATGGTTGCATTTGGTCTGTTAAACTTCCCCAAATTTTTCCAATTTTGTTCCTAAAACTAAAGCCTCTCTTTTCTTCCAAAAGCAAAACTACAAAAAAAAAACAAACGAAAATAATAAAAGAGAAACAGCTAGCAGCTAACTAACCTATCTATCTAGGCCCAGCCCGTTTCCCTCTTCTTGGCCCAATACCCCCCTTCAGCTGTCGCTGTCTTCAACCTCCAGTGATGTCACCTGTACGAACACAGGAACACCACTCGATCGATCCCTCCCCTTCTGGATGATCAGCCGTACTAGTGCTCTCCCCTCCATATAACCACCGATCCCTCTGCTTGCAAAACCCTAGGCCCTAGCCCTCCTTCCCCGCCGCCATCTTCTTCCTTCTCCCCTCTGCCTCTCTCTGAATTTATTTCTCCTCTGAACCCAAAACAGCAGAGCATTGCAGCCCATGGCCGCCGGAGGTCGCCGCCCTACGGCCACCTCTGGGCCTCCCTGCCATCGGGAATGGAACCGGGGAAGGCTCCTCGTCGATTTGGCGCCGGCGTGGAGACGGGAGGCTTCCCGGAGCGCCGCCGCCGTGGCCTCCATCGCCGGCCACCTCCACTGCCTCGCCCTGCCTGCTCGTGTCCGCCCCAACCCCTCCTGATCGAGGCCAACTAGGTGAGCAACTCCTACTCGATCCCCTTCCCTCGCCTCCTCCCTCTCCCCTCGGCCGCACCCGCACCACGGCCACTCGCGCCTCCCTGTTTCCCCTCCGGCGAGCAGGCCGACTGCAGCCATCGACCATTGTCCGCTCGATCTGAAGCAGTACCTGTTCGTGTTCAGTTACGTTCAGGAAATATCCCGCAGCCACACCATAACCCATCGAGCCCACCCATTCCAACACCACCCGAACATTACCCCACTGGTTGGTTCCCTGCGCCCTAACCACAGGTCCAGGGATCGAATCCCCCTCCCCACAATAAAACCAAATCTTTTTTTCCTTTTATTTTGGTACTGCACAAATCTCAGAAATCACACCTAGGCCCTTGCACATTAATTCTAGCCCCTGGAAAATTATTTCTAAGTCCTTGGTTCATTAAAAAATGGCAGATTTGCACTATTTCTTGTAAATGGCATAATAAAATCATTTTAACTCCAAATTTAACTTTTTAAATATGTTTTCAATACCAAATTAAATGCTATATCCAAATATAAAATTTGTTTACTGTTTTGAATATTTTAAATTGGTGCAAAATTTGAAAACTTGTCAAATTCACTTAAATTTGCAAAATTCATAACTTGTTCATAAAAATTCCAAATTTCACAAACCAAATATGTTTTCCAATCAATTTTTCATGTACTTTCCAAATATAAATTTTGTTTGCTGTTTTGAATAATTTAAATTGCTGAAAACAACTGTTTCATGTTTATTGCATTTAAAATTGCCAAAATAATAACTTGCTCATTTTAAATCCAATTTCCACAAATGAAATATGTTTTCCATGCAAAATTAAACCACCTTTTCAAATATAAAATTTGTTTCATGTTTTGAATAATTAAAATTGGTTAAATGATTTAAACCTTGTTTAAATCATTTAATATTGTTAAATTCATAACTTGATCAAATCAAATTCTTTTGGGACATATAAAATATGTTTTCAAACCATAAAAGCATAACCTTTTCAAATATGAACTTGGTTTAATGTTTTGATCAAATAAAATTCAATTAACATCCACACTTGAATTAATTCCAATTTAATTCTTGTTTAACTTGTTTAATTCCTAAATAATTCATTTGAAATCCTTTTTCAACAAGTGAAACATGTAATCCACCCAAAATCTTGTGTTCTTTCCAAATATAAACTTTGTTATCTATTTTGAACAATTAAAATTGGTGAAAACAACAAATGCTTGTGTGACACCTTTAAGTAACCAAAATTCCAACACTTAATAAATGAATTTCTAAACTTGTTAAGCCTTATTTCCATTTGGTTCTATTGTTGTTATTTTGCTGTTTTCCTCATCCACGCATCATGCTAATCCACCTTCATATAATGAATAGTTGTAAAACAATTAATTCAACCATAATTCATGGGCTTTCCATATGCAATCCAATTGCATATGGGTCCATTTAATCCTGTTTCTATCTTGTCAACTAGTTTATTTTGATACACCCGTTAACTTGACATGCATCATCTTTGATTGTGCACAATGCCATGATATTGATTGTTTATCTTTCTGCAATGTTTGTTTGCTTCTTCCCGGATACACGATGACGCTGAGACCGACGATACTTACGACATCCCTTCTAAGGATTTAGCTCAGTACCAGGCTACTGGGTTTTGCAGGCAAGTTATCACTCACATGAACCACCGTGTTCCTTTCAACATTGGTTACCGATACTTTCCGTTGTTCTTTTCTGCTAGCCTTAGTAGTAGTTGTTCTGTTACGAACCCATCACATGAATTCCTTAAACCTGATATTGCCTCATCTCCCTTCCTACAACCCATTGATTGAGCCCGAGTCTTACTAGCATGCTTAGGTTGTTTTGCTCGAGTCTGTTACCCGTTACTTTCAGTTGTTGTATCTTTTTACGTTGTGGGGGCTCGATGTTTAATCAATTAATCATGCTAATGTTACTATTAATAATAAATTTGATGATAAGGCACCGGCAGGAGGCCCATGAGAGGTTTTGGAGCCTGCTAGTGTCGACCCTAATAGGAAAAGGGTCTTGTCTACTGATCCATGATGAGCGCACTACCCGCATTTGGGAAGCGAGTATGGGCGCCCCCCTCAACTTGACCTGATTCGCATCTCGTCCAAATCGCCTCATTTAGTTCGTGTTTTCCATTTGCCGCATCATGTTTTTGCGAGCCCAGGCCAGGGTGGAACTTTCGTAGTCGGCATATAGGGGGACACGTTCTTAGAGTGCTATGAGGGTCCATTTTCTTCTGGGCTCGATTAGCCATGCGCCCAAGGTGCTTTGGGCTTGATGCGAAGAATGGTTGGTTGTGTTGAGTGCCCCGCTTGGTGGGAGGCATCCCATCTGGCGGGATATTCATGAGTGTACGGCCAAATTGGTGCAACCCTGCAGTGATAATCTTCTCGAGAAGCCGTGTTTTCCGCGGTTATGGATTACTTGGTGAAAGTACTGGCTAACAAGTACTCAGGACAACTTAAACATAATGATCAAACCTGTTACACCTAATGATTAATAACTTGACTAGTAATAGGTTGATGACACAATAACTTGATTCACCTTTAATACAACTGTGTGAGTTATCCTCGGATTGCTTCTTTGGATAAGGGGCGAGATCCAGGATGGGTTTGTTTGAAGTTATCTTTCAGTTGGTTACAATCCTCGATCTTATCTCCTTTCTGTTAGCCGGAAGTGGTAGAATCTCTGTAGTTGGTTAGCGCCGCCAGTTGCAGCATCTTTTATATCCCCTTCCTTCCGTTGAACCCAAGGCATCTGTGCTTGGTGTTGACGGGTTACACTTTGGTGAACTGTGAGTCTTGCTTGCCAGTACGTTTATGTACTGACCCCTTTGGGGCTGTGGTTTCCGCAGACGACGTTTCCGAAGATCTACATGATGGCAACTACGTGGAGTATGACGAGACTGCTGACGAGTAGATAGCGGACCCGGGCAGGATCCGAGACTTCGTGGATGGGCTCCGTCTTTTCGTTTCCGGCCTCTTAGGCCTATTTGGTTCTTGTCTGTACTCAGACATGTTGAATGCTTCCGCTGTATTGTAATGATGTATTGTTGGGGCGTGTGCCCTCTGAATGATTGTATTTGCTATCTCTGCTCTAATGAGAGCCATTTGCAACTTATTTCAATCTTTTGTGTCGTAGAGATCTGTTGTGATATCAGTTGTTCAACGCCGTTGACGTACCATGTGTGTATGGTTGAAGTACGTCGACGGAAGTGCCTTTGATCTCTAGTGGATAGTTTACATCGACGATGGAATAGCAGGGCTTGTGTTGTCGCGCATAAGCGTAGGCCTACCAGGAAGCTGGGACGTGGGAGAAGTTATGGCCCATAATCCAAGCATCTGCTATCCAGTTCGTACGGTGAGTATCCCCTAGAAATCAGGGTGCGACAAATGGTATCAGAGCCTGTCTGCCTGTAGGATCCCTTTTTACTGGTCGCAGTTGAGTCTAGAAACTATTTTGTAGCTATATAGGAACAAAATGAAACGTGAGAGTAGGAATTCTGTTCTTTTTCTTCTTTCCCCACCCACCCTCCCTTTTCTGGTAAGGAAGTGCAACGTTGATTTTTCCCTTCTCATCTAAACTTTCAAGTTAGGATTTCACGAATTCTGGTTTCTCTAGGATGGTTATATCTACTAGACCATAGGAATGGAGGTGGTTGTGACATGATTTATCATGTTGCCTACTCACGATTGAGAACGGTGGCAAATAGGCCCCGGAAGCAGATCCTCTATTCCTTAAGCAGTAGATATTGATCCTTTAGAAGCCCGGATGGGTTTTCCATAGTACCTCAGGAGTTTTGTTCTCGTTTTCCCCGATGTTGATATCCTGTTCTTCTCAACATCCTTTTCGTCCGTTGAAATCTTGTTGTTGTTTTCCACTTCAAATCTTCTACCGACGTCTAATCAAAACTTCCTCGTAAACTATTGTCCAGTTAAAGTGTTATTTGATACCGGAGCATCACATTCCTTTGTGTCAACAATCTTTTCCACAACATACAACCCAATTCTGGTTCCACCAAGCAATCAAAACTCTGTTCACTCCCCGGGATCTCAAATGTTGACTTCCAAGATAAGTGAGAACAATCCAATTCTAATGAGAGGCCACATATTCCTCGTTACTCTCATGTTGATGATTCTGACATTGATGATTATTCCTGGTGTTGCATTGATGTCAATAACTCTGTTCCACCATTCTAGCCAGATAATCTATTCTACAAATGAGTCAAATTCTATCCAGCTATACACCCTCAATACAAAACCTCTCCCTTTATTTGAAAATGTTCCGGTGGTTTGCTAATTCCCTGACGTCTATCCAATGTGCACGATGTGTTTCACGTGTCACAGCTCAAGAGGATCTTCCCAATAAGTATCCGGACCTTTTCTTTTCTCAGTAGGAATCTCGGGGCGCGATTCCTTCAAGGGGGGGCGTTTTGTAACATCCCAAGTCTGAAAAATAGCCATTAGAATGTTTGCTCCCTGTTATTTTATGTTTTGCATCATGGCATCATGTTGGTTGCATTTGTTTTGTTTGTTTTCCATTTGTTTTCCTCTGTTTTCAGTTGTTTTCCAACTGTTTTCATTTGTTTTCCTTTGTTTTCTATTTGAATTTCAAACCAAAATTCAAACCCTTTGTTTCATCCTTGTGATGTTACAATTTCCAAAATGTTATTTCAAATAAAAACAACCAAATTGTTTTCTTTTCTTCCATAATGTTCATCTATGAAATTGTTGGTTTTATTCAATCAATCAGATCCCAAATCACTTTCAATTTCAAATCAAATGCATCAAACAGAACAACTTTGAACTTGTGAACATCATCTAATCAAATCAACTACTTTAATCAAATTTAACATAGGGTTCACCCTATTAATATCTTTGTTTTCAATATCAATCAATTACTTCCCAAACTGCTTTCAATTCAAACCAATTCTCAAAATCAGTACCTCTTTTGAACCATAAAGTTCACCACACAATTGTACTCCTTAAATCATTTTAAAAACTTAGGGGTAACCCTATTGAAAATGCTTTGTTTTCTAAAATTAGTTAATATTGAAAAATTTCATTAAATTGTGTTTAATTTTCAAACAGCAAGCACACCTTTGAACTTTTGAAAATAAAACTACCAAATGGTTGCATTTGGTCTGTTAAACTTCCCCAAATTTTTCCAATTTTGTTCCTAAAACTAAAGCCTCTCTTTTCTTCCAAAAGCAAAACTACAAAAAAAAATAAAACAAACGAAAATAATAAAAGAGAAACAGCTAGCAGCTAACTAACCTATCTATCTAGGCCCAGCCCGTTTCCCTCTTCTTGGCCCAATACCCCCCTTCAGCTGTCGCTGTCTTCAACCTCCAGTGATGTCACCTGTACGAACACAGGAACACCACTCGATCGATCCCTCCCCTTCTGGATGATCAGCCGTACTAGTGCTATCCCCTCCATATAACCACCGATCCCTCTGCTTGCAAAACCCTAGGCCCTAGCCCTCCTTCCCCGCCGCCATCTTCTTCCTTCTCCCCTCTGCCTCTCTCTGAATTTATTTCTCCTCTGAACCCAAAACAGCAGAGCATTGCAGCCCATGGCCGCCGGAGGTCGCCGCCCTACGGCCACCTCTGGGCCTCCCTGCCATCGGGAATGGAACCGGGGAAGGCTCCTCGTCGATTTGGCGCCGGCGTGGAGACGGGAGGCTTCCCGGAGCGCCGCCGCCGTGGCCTCCATCGCCGGCCACCTCCACTGCCTCGCCCTGCCTGCTCGTGTCCGCCCCAACCCCTCCTGATCGAGGCCAACTAGGTGAGCAACTCCTCCTCGATCCCCTTCCCTCGCCTCCTCCCTCTCCCCTCGGCCGCACCCGCACCACGGCCACTCGCGCCTCCCTGTTTCCCCTCCGGCGAGCAGGCCGACTGCAGCCATCGACCATTGTCCGCTCGATCTGAAGCAGTACCTGTTCGTGTTCAGTTACGTTCAGGAAATATCCCGCAGCCACACCATAACCCATCGAGCCCACCCATTCCAACACCACCCGAACATTACCCCACTGGTTGGTTCCCTGCGCCCTAACCACAGGTCCAGGGATCGAATCCCTCTCCCCACAATAAAACCAAATCTTTTTTTCCTTTTATTTTGGTACTGCACAAATCTCAGAAATCACACCTAGGCCCTTGCACATTAATTCTAGCCCCTGGAAAATTATTTCTAAGTCCTTGGTTCATTAAAAAATGGCAGATTTGCACTATTTCTTGTAAATGGCATAATAAAATCATTTTAACTCCAAATTTAACTTTTTAAATATGTTTTCAATACCAAATTAAATGCTCTATCCAAATATAAAATTTGTTTACTGTTTTGAATATTTTAAATTGGTGCAAAATTTGAAAACTTGTCAAATTCACTTAAATTTGCAAAATTCATAACTTGTTCATAAAAATTCCAAATTTCACAAACCAAATATGTTTTCCAATCAATTTTTCATGTACTTTCCAAATATAAATTTTGTTTGCTGTTTTGAATAATTTAAATTGCTGAAAACAACTGTTTCATGTTTATTGCATTTAAAATTGCCAAAATAATAACTTGCTCATTTTAAATCCAATTTCCACAAATGAAATATGTTTTCCATGCAAAATTAAACCACCTTTTCAAATATAAAATTTGTTTCATGTTTTGAATAATTAAAATTGGTTAAATGATTTAAACCTTGTTTAAATCATTTAATATTGTTAAATTCATAACTTGATCAAATCAAATTCTTTTGGGACATATAAAATATGTTTTCAAACCATCAAAGCATAACCTTTTCAAATATGAACTTGGTTTAATGTTTTGATCAAATAAAATTCAATTAACATCCACACTTGAATTAATTCCAATTTAATTCTTGTTTAACTTGTTTAATTCCTAAATAATTCATTTGAAATCCTTTTTCAACAAGTGAAACATGTAATCCACCCAAAATCTTGTGTTCTTTCCAAATATAAACTTTGTTATCTATTTTGAACAATTAAAATTGGTGAAAACAACAAATGCTTGTGTGACACCTTTAAGTAACCAAAATTCCAACACTTAATAAATGAATTTCTAAACTTGTTAAGCCTTATTTCCATTTGGTTCTATTGTTGTTATTTTTCTGTTTTCCTCATCCACGCATCATGCTAATCCACCTTCATATAATGAATAGTTGTAAAACAATTAATTCAACCATAATTCATGGGCTTTCCATATGCAATCCAATTGCATATGGGTCCATTTAATCCTGTTTCTATCTTGTCAACTAGTTTATTTTGATACACCCATTAACTTGACATGCATCATCTTTGATTGTGCACAATGCCATGATATTGATTGTTTATCTTTCTGCAATGTTTGTTTGCTTCTTCCCGGATACACGATGACGTTGAGACCGACGATACTTACGACATCCCTTCTAAGGATTTAGCTCAGTACCAGGCTACTGGGTTTTGCAGGCAAGTTATCACTCACATGAACCACCGTGTTCCTTTCAACATTGGTTACCGATACTTTCCGTTGTTCTTTTCTGCTAGCCTTAGTAGTAGTTGTTCTGTTACGAACCCATCACATGAATCCCTTAAACCTGATATTGCCTCATCTCCCTTCCTACAACCCATTGATTGAGCCCGAGTCTTACTAGCATGCTTAGGTTGTTTTGCTCGAGTCTGTTACCCGTTACTTTCAGTTGTTGTATCTTTTTACGTTGTGGGGGCTCGATGTTTAATCAATTAATCATGCTAATGTTACTATTAATAATAAATTTGATGATAAGGCACCGGCAGGAGGCCCATGAGAGGTTTTGGAGCCTGCTAGTGTCGACCCTAATAGGAAAAGGGTCTTGTCTACTGATCCATGATGAGCGCACTACCCGCATTTGGGAAGCGAGTATGGGC
This sequence comes from Alopecurus myosuroides, assembly GCA_028641055.1. Classification (NCBI taxonomy): domain Eukaryota; kingdom Viridiplantae; phylum Streptophyta; class Magnoliopsida; order Poales; family Poaceae; genus Alopecurus; species Alopecurus myosuroides. The sequence goes on from CM054060.1 coordinate 265,796,254, forward strand.
GCCCCCCTCAACTTGACCTGATTCGCATCTCGTCCAAATCGCCTCATTTAGTTCGTGTTTTCCATTTGCCGCATCATGTTTTTGCGAGCCCAGGCCAGGGTGGAACTTTCGTAGTCGGCATATAGGGGGACACGTTCTTAGAGTGCTATGAGGGTCCATTTTCTTCTGGGCTCGATTAGCCGTGCGCCCAAGGTGCTTTGGGCTTGATGCGAAGAATGGTTGGTTGTGTTGAGTGCCCCGCTTGGTGGGAGGCATCCCATCTGGCGGGATATTCATGAGTGTACGGCCAAATTGGTGCAACCCTGCAGGGATAATCTTCTCGAGAAGCCGTGTTTTCCGCGGTTATGGATTACTTGGTGAAAGTACTGGCTAACAAGTACTCAGGACAACTTAAACATAATGATCAAACCTGTTACACCTAATGATTAATAACTTGACTAGTAATAGGTTGATGACACAATAACTTGATTCACCTTTAATACAACTGTGTGAGTTATCCTCGGATTGCTTCTTTGGATAAGGGGCGAGATCCAGGATGGGTTTGTTTGAAGTTATCTTTCAGTTGGTTACAATCCTCGATCTTATCTCCTTTCTGTTAGCCGGAAGTGGTAGAATCTCTGTAGTTGGTTAGCGCCGCCAGTTGCAGCATCTTTTATATCCCCTTCCTTCCGTTGAACCCAAGGCATCTGTGCTTGGTGTTGACGGGTTACACTTTGGTGAACTGTGAGTCTTGCTTGCCAGTACGTTTATGTACTGACCCCTTTGGGGCTGTGGTTTCCGCAGACGACGTTTCCGAAGATCTACATGATGGCAACTACGTGGAGTATGACGAGACTGCTGACGAGTAGATAGCGGACCCGGGCAGGATCCGAGACTTCGTGGATGGGCTCCGTCTTTTCGTTTCCGGCCTCTTAGGCCTATTTGGTTCTTGTCTGTACTCAGACATGTTGAATGCTTCCGCTGTATTGTAATGATGTATTGTTGGGGCGTGTGCCCTCTGAATGATTGTATTTGCTATCTCTGCTCTAATGAGAGCCATTTGCAACTTATTTCAATCTTTTGTGTCGTAGAGATCTGTTGTGATATCAGTTGTTCAACGCCGTTGACGTACCATGTGTGTATGGTTGAAGTACGTCGACGGAAGTGCCTTTGATCTCTAGTGGATAGTTTACATCGACGATGGAATAGCAGGGCTTGTGTTGTCGCGCATAAGCGTAGGCCTACCAGGAAGCTGGGACGTGGGAGCAGTTATGCCCCATAATCCAAGCATCTGCTATCCAGTTCGTACGGTGAGTATCCCCTAGAAATCAGGGTGCGACAACTGGCGGGATATAAAAGATATCACTTTCCCTTCTTGCATAAGTACGCTTCCAAAACCAAGCTTAGAAGCGTCACAATACACATCGAAATTCTTGGTGATATCCGGCATTATAAGGATTGGAGCGGTCACAAGTCGATGCTTCAACTCATTGAAACTCTCCTCGCACTTGTCCGTCCATAGGAACTTGCTATCCTTCTTGAGCAACTGGGTGAGGGGTCTGGCTATACTCGAGAATCCCTGAACAAACTTGCGGTAATATCCTGCCAAACCCAGAAAGGATCTGACTTCAGTCTGGTTGGTCGGAGCAGCACGCTTCTCCACAGACTGAACTAGAGTAGGGTCAACAGATATTCCTCCCGCAGATACTACATGTCCAAGAAACCCGACTTCCGTCAACCAGAATTGACATTTACTAAACTTAGCATACAATTGATGCTCACGAAGTGTTCCGAGCACAATTCTCAGATGTTCTTCGTGTTCCTCCTCACTCCGAGAATATATGAGAATGTCGTCAATAAACACCACGACAAACTTGTCTAGAAAATCCATGAATACCTTATTCATGAGATTCATGAAATAGGCAGGGGCATTGGTTAGACCAAAGGACATCACGGTGTACTCATACAGCCCGTAACGAGTGGTGAAAGCAGTCTTGGGAATATCAGTATCGCGGACTTTCAATTGGTGATAACCAGTCCGAAGGTCGATCTTAGAGAAGATTACGGCCCCATTCAGCTGGTCAAACAGGTCTTCAATTTTGGTCAACGGGTATTTGTTCTTGATGGTAACATCATTCAACTTGTGGTAGTCCACACATAAACGAGTGGTACCGTCCCGTTTTTCCACAAAAATGATCGGAGATCCCCATGGCGATGCACTAGGGCGAATCAAACCTTTTCTTAACATGTCATCCAGCTGGGTCTTCAACTCATCTAATTCTTTTGGGTTCATCCGATAAGGCTTCTGTGCTATGGGTCCAGTTCCGGGCACTAACTCGATCACAAACTCGATATCCCGATCAGGGGGCATACCGGGTAACTCTTCAGGAAAAACATCCGGGTATTCGCAAACGACCGGGACTTCCTCAAGGTCAGGGTGGGCTATACCAGTGTGGCAGTGAACTTGTGACGAGGGTCTAGTTGCAGTGTACGCAACTTTTTCCCCATTCTCAGAGATCATTTCAATAGATTTCTTAGTGCAATCAATAACTCCCCTATACTTGGCCATCCAGTTCATACCGAGTACCACTTCTATCCCTTTGGATCCCAACACTATAAGATCAGCATGAAAAGTTTTCCCTTGTATTTCTACTGGTACTTCATTGCAAATTAGGTTGGATTTAGTACTATCCCCAGGTATTTGTACTAACATAGGGTTGTTCATACGGGAATGCTTCATACCACTTTTCTCAGCAAATGGTTTAGTGACAAAGGAATGCGATGCACCAGAATCAAACAGTACTGCGGCTGGCACCGAGTTGACAGGAAACATACCCATCACCATGTCTGGTGCCTCCTGAGCTTCTGCAGCAGTGACGTGGTTCAGGTGTCCCATCATCCTATTCTGCCGTCCAGTGGAAGGACCATGGTTCATCTTGGTTGCAGTAGGCTGGGCTGGGGCAGTAACTTTGGTTGGGCAATTCCGAGCAAAGTGACCTTCCTTTCCACAGGCAAAGCAACCTCCAGAAGGCTTTGGGCTTGGGTTAGCATTGGGAGCATTGTTGGAGTTGTTCCCATTTCCACTATTGTTGCCTCCATAGCGGTTTCCATGATGGTTCCCAGAATGATTACCATGGTTACCACCATAGCTATTTCCTCCGTACCTTGGTGCATGAGGTGCAGGGTGGTTGTAGTTGTTGGGCCTTGGTGCATAGTTGTGGCTGGGGAGGGGTGCATAGGCAGGCGCCTTGTGGGATGGTGGCCTCGCATACGGAGTGTTGCGAGTCCTTTGAGCACTAGGTCCCCCATGCGCAGTAATTTTCCTCTTGCGGTTATCATCAGCAGCTTTCCGCTTGTGCTCCAGCACCATAGCGGCATTTGCAAGGGTCTCCAAGTCCTGGAATGGAACCACCACTAGAGAGCACTGGAGCTCATCATCCAGCCCATTTAAGAACCTCTCTCTTTTCTTATCATCAGTGTTAATATCCTCCTGTGCATACCTGGACAGAGTAGTGAAATTTTCCCAGTACTCAGACACAGGCATACTTCCCTGCTTCAGATTCAGAAATTTCTCCCGCATAAGTGCCATCATTCCTTGGGGAATGTGGTACTTACGGAATCTTGCAGAGAAATCCTCCCAGTTGAACACGTGACCAGCAGCAACAGTCTCACGTGTAGTCTCCCACCAAGTCCTGGCAGGACCAGCAAGGAAATGGGAGGCAAACAGGACCTTATAATTCTCCTCAACTGCAGCAACCTCCAGTTTGTTTGCAATGGTGCGGAGCCAGTCGTCAGCATCGAGAGGCTCCACAATCCTAGTGAAGACTGGGGGGTTTGTGTGCTGAAAGTCTCTCAGTCTCGAGCGAGCACCATTGCCATTGCCATTATTGTTGTTGGCAGCAGCTAGTTGTTGCAGAGCGGCAATGGTAGCTGCACTCTCATCTCGGCTGGCCTGGCGATCCTCCATCAGCAGGGCCAACAGCGCCTCCACTGTGGGTGGTGGTGGCGGTGGGGGTTCGCGACGAGGTGCCATTCTGAAGTAAAAAAATGTGTAAGTTTTAGAAGTAAATTCTTGTTTTTGAAAACCCAGTACCTTTAACCTCAACAAAAGGAATACGAGTGATATGTTTCAAAAACAAGAGCGGGGCAGTCGCAAACATGGATGAAATGAACGCAAAATAGTGACAAACATCAAAGAACCAAGCAGAACATTTCATTCATCACAACAACTAAACAGAGTCTTTGACATTACACACACACATTACAAGCCATATCTTACAAGGAAGGCTTCATCGAGCTACAAGGGGTGCGATTGGTGGGGTCATCGCAAGGCTACTACTAGCAAAACGATCTAGCATACTTATCTAGCATCTAGACCAGCATCAAGTACTAAGGGTGAGGAGACTGCGACTACACAGAGTCGTCACTGTCCTCAACCTCGAATATATGCTCCTCGGGGTCCTCCTCCTCCTCGCCAAGCAGGTCATCATCATCCTGCTCGCTAGCCTCACTCATATCCATCCCCTCCAAGTCGGACGGAACATTCTCTACTGGCAGGAGCTCCTCAATCTCCCTGCTGAGCTCTGCGCCCTCCTCCTCAAGCTCCTCTATGGCAGAGTCTCTCGCGGCTATGTCATCACGAGCTATGTGAAGCCTAGTGTGCAGAACTGAGTTAGCCCCCTCCAGAGCCGTCACCCTGCTGGTGAGACGAGCACGGCTCAGACGGGTGGCCCGCAGCTGTCTCTCCAAGGCACGGCTCCTCGCGGTGGCGGCCTCAAACTCCTCCCTCAACTGGAACAGCTGTGCCAGTGCTCCACTCTCCTCCTGGCTGTCGTGAAGCTCAGCCCTCAGCTCGTCAGTCTCGGCTATCAGTGTGTGGTGCACCAGTGTGCCGAGGTGGTGAGCGAGTCGCTGATCGTCCAACCTGTGGTGAGTGCGGTACAACAGAATCTCCATCTCGTCCAAGTAAGGACCAACATTGGTAGTGTCTGGCTCGACAGGAAGTGGTATGCCCTCCTCATCGCGCCTCCCAATCAACTCGAACCGGGAACCGATGAACATGTACTCCCCAATGTGTGCCAGTCGTGCCACTGACTCCTGAATCACCCGCACGGCTGCCTCGGTCCAAGAACGATCAACAGCACGGAAAACGTAGGCCTCCACTGTCGGGCTAGCCAGAGGTGCACGGATAGTGACCTCCGCGTACCAGTCTCCCTCCAGAGGTGCACCGTCAACTAGTCCTCCTCGCAGCTCCGGAAGTGGGCGTCCCAACACAGTAGCCATAGCTACTAGCCTCTCCTCGAAAAGGAAAGTCTCGCCACGTGGACGTCCCAACTGGAAAGCCTCGGTGATGACCACGTCCATCTACACAAAATATTAAGTATAGTTTAAGTGAGAACACAGTGTGCAAAGTTTTAAGTTTATGCATAGAACAATCTTAATGCAAGTAGAGTTTGACACAGAGAGGTGGTGGGATATAGGGAATATTTTTATACATAGTCATATATCCAATCTTTTGCATTTATAACTTAGATTTTTGGAGTATACACTAACGTCCATGCTAACTAAGGTCTCCTAGAGTCAGGATGGCTCTGATACCAACTTTCTAGAGGCCCCAAACCGGAAGGTTCAGAACCCCTCATATGCATTCATTCACAATCCCAGAATAACCAGTTGTGAACAACATACGTAGTTGGAATACAGAATACATCATCCATTACACGAATATTAGAGTCTTACATAAATGGTCACATGACCAAGTTCTTGATAACTGTCACACAGGACAAACATTCAAAATAAACACAGCGGAAGACGATAAGCGTAGCGTAGTAGAACCCGAGTCACGCCTCAACCTACAGGCTGCTGACTGGGAGACGATCCTAACTCGCAGGGCCATCAGTGTAGAACTCCTCCTCATAGAACTCCTCCTGAGTTGGCTCCTCGTAGTCTGATAAGTAGATACCAGGGGCGAAACCAAATGAGTACATTTGAATGTACTCAACAAGACATCCTTTATGAGCTTACAATAATGCATACATGCTTATTTGGTGGAGTGGGTAGGCCATACATATGGTTCAGCTACCCATGACAGATAAAAGATTTATCATGGTTGATTCTTCAAGTTTAGTTCTTTGTGAAAAATCATTTAAAATAATGTAGTTTTTCTCTCGTAGATATCACATATCTTGGAGGTTTTATAAGACTTTTAGAAAAGAAAGTTTTCTTTTCAGAAACTTCTAGTAATAGTTTCCTTCTCATCAGTATCTCGCAGATACCAAGTCATTCCTCCATAGTACCTCGCAGGTACAAAGCCGTCCTTCAAAAACTCTTTTGAAAAGTTGACACAATGCTAGCTACATGGCCATTCAACCGTACATATCTGAGGACGCGTCTATCTTGAAATAGTTTTACTCTGCAGAGGTGTACACATTTTCACCAGATCCAGAATCCGCCATGAAACACCCATGGACTGTCCCCAACTTATGAGAACATCAGATAACTGATCTTGACTATCCACTATGTACAAGCTAGTACATGACTATCTCTTCAATTGGGGTTACCCTCCCTGGCAAGCCGTGTCCCACACCGCCCAAACAGGAGACCCAACTGCTGCATCCGGAGGGGAAATTAATCCCACACTTTAGATGTCCCGTATCCTCCACTCCTAGCGACATTTCGGTTCGGAGGATCCAATCCCCTATAGCACTTGAGATAGCACACCTACTAACCATAACAAGTTTTTAATCAAGCCCCTACCCATATCGGGGTAAAGTGGCAGTACGATAATGGTTGTCCAGCGAAGACTAGGTTATGTGTCTTTTGTAAACATTTCTCAAAAATTTCCCTTCATGACATCCTTCCGGTAGACATGGTCTCACCCTTCCTCCGGAGTTTTTCTCCCATAAGGCATTTGTTTACAAAAGCACATTTTATTTAGTTCATTTAAGAACCCAAGTTTTAATTTGGTGGATGGTATATTATATACCATTTAGTGGCTAATGGCTTGGTAATACCAAGTTTACTATTAATATGATTCCTTCTTCTAATAATATTAATAGTAGTAGTATTCACAACAAAAATAGTTTTGAGAGTATAGTTTTGTGAAAACTTCAGAAGTGAAAAGCATGCATGATAGATAATGATAAGTATTTATACAGCAAGCATTAGGATGGCTTGCCTTGGTACAAGTGATGGTCCTGGTCCTGAAAGTAACAGGAGTTGCAATACCCTTCTTCAGCAAATCCTCCCTCCTCGTTTTCTAACGTCGTAAAAAGAAATAAAAGCACACTTTCAGAGACAACCAAGACAAACAATGCTACAAGTGATACATACAGAAAGGAATTTAAATGTATCACCCAAGGTACTCAATTTTCCCTTAAGAAAATTGGCATAAAAACTATAGTGGGAAAATCTGCTTTTTCCTAGGGTTTATGTGTGGCCAAACTTAATGATTTTTAGTTAAGAGCACCATGGACCAGTGGGGTAAAACACATGTTACTAGACAGTAGGGTGTCACATGAAACACAATTTGATGCCTAAAAACTCCCCCAACATTCTTTATGGCAAGCACAAATAATAAGCTAAATTATGCAAGTGGTGAAAAAGGCTTATGACAACAAGTCAAGCTCTTTTTCCACCATGATGCAAAAATACCAGTGGGTGTTCCACTAGCAAAATGCTCATAAAGAGGTTAGTAAGCCTCTGGTCATATTTCTAAAAATGCTCAAATCAAACAAACTAGTCCCAAAAACTCCTACTCATACTAGTAGAAACTTGGGAAAAATACTAGACTAGTTTATACCACACTTGTTAATTTTATGCACAAGTGTGCAAACTAACAGAGGTAAAATAATCCTATAATCAGTACCAAAAATTCTACTGGATCCCACAAAACAAAATAAAAAGTATTGCTATTAACCAAGGAAAAACTAGGCTAAAATGCTACACATGTGAGAGAATTAATTCTAGGCACCCAAATGTTACTCATGCATTTTCTACTACTTAAGGGGAAAATTACCAGAGGTGAAAACACAAGGATAACAATGCCACAAGGACATTACATCCTCTGTTTTAAACCACAAAGAATCATATTTTTCCCTAGTGGAAAACAAGACAAAAAGGCATGCATATTCTAGTATGAAACTAGACTTAAGCAGTGCTATTTTAAATCTATTCTAAACTCAAGCACCAAGTAACCAGAGGTGTTATAACCAAAATAACAGTACCTAAATGGTACTGGTTCCATGAAAATTAATCTAGCAATAAGCCTAATACACATTTAAAAATCTACTCAAAAACCTAGATGGAAATTAAGCTATGAGCAAGATCTATGCATGGAAAATATTTCTAAAATTCTACCACTCAAACCATTCATTCAAACATGTTCATATAACTTGTAAACATCATCACTACACTAGAAAACAACATTACAAGCAAGAACACATCATGTGCACATCACAAAATGAACATATAAAACAAGATCTAGGAATTAAAATTAGGCAGAAAAGTACCAAAACTTGTTCTGTCTCCCTAATTTTTTCTATGGCTCAAAAAATTAAATCCTTCTAGGATGTGATATTCCTTAACAATACAAAGCCTCTACAATTGGTCCTACTCAAAAATAATGTACCAAACTCCCCCTAAAATTCATGGAATGGCTCACTGATGTTTTACCAAAATGGATGGCATTTCCAAATGGTAACTCACCTTGATGCAAACTAAAATTCTACTGGTAGGTGTTGATAAGGGCTTTCCAAAACAGTTGAGTTTGCTCAAAAATATTATGTATTTTTGAAGTTCTATTCATTTCAATTTTAAGGGTACTGTTTGGCAAAATGGCTATAGAAAAATAACTAAAAGTCAAAACATTATTCTGCCAATGGGAGAGGGTTGTGATTTTGTAGGGATATGAGTAAAAAAATTAGCAAGGTTAAATAAATTCATTTGCTACCTTTTCTAGGCCAAAAGCTAACATCTATTTTTCTGCCAGAAAAATGCTAATTTTAAAAAAAATAACAGCTAACTGCCCAGACGGGCCGGAATCGCTACGCGCGGCCCAACTAACGCCTAGGCTACCCCAGCAGCGCGCGCGCGGGGGCGGAGGGCGCGGGAAACGCCCGTTTGAGCGCAGCCGTAGATCTTCCGATCGACGGCGCTGCTCTTTTCTTCCTCCTCTCTCCTCACACGACCAAACCGGCGTCGAACACCTCACCGGCGTGCACGGGGCGAGCGGGGTGCTCACCTAGGGCTGCTGTGGAGCGGCGAGTGGTGGCGGTGGGGTCGTGGGGTGCTAATGGCGCGGTGGTGGCGGTGTTCGTTTCCTCCCTGGCGAGCTCCTCTCTGTGACGGCGCGGCGGACACGGAGGCGATGGCGCGGGCCCTCCTGCAAGCAAAAGGACCGCGGAGGATGTCAGGGAGGTGGCCAGGGTCACGTGAAGCTCGCGCGTGCAAAAATGACGAGCCCTCATTCACGGGGTTGTTCGATTTGCTTCGATGGATCGTGCGGTGGCCGGCGGCGAAAACTTGCTCGTGCCGCTCGCACACGGCGAGGCACGGCTAGTTTTCTCGTGGGTGGGGTAGTGGATGGTGGTGGCGTGCTGTGGCGAAACGGCATGGACTCTGGGGCTTTGTAGGCTCGAGGGCATCGTGGGGGCTCTCGGGTGCACATGTGTGCGTGCGTGTTGGCAAGCAGAGAGGGGGGGGGGGCGTTTCCCTCGTGCTCTCTCGAGCCAGGGGCGGTGCCAAGGGCACTAGTGACCACAGTAGAGCTAGGGATAGAGAGGCATGTGGGGTTTTTGTTCATGCCACTTGCACACCCCCCCTCTACCCGAGCCCCAGTTCCCCTCTTCTTTCCTTCCTTGCTAAGTCATCTCTCGGGCAAGTAAGCACATGGGGTTACAGAGGGATCCTAGGTGAATAACTAGAATCAAATTACACACAAAAGGATCAAGTATAGATCAAGAAATTCATCCCCCAAGTTCTGTTCAAAAACAGATTCAGAAAATTCAGAAAAAGACTTAGTGAAATTTTCACTAAGTGTTGGAAAAAACAGAGTTTTGAAGCAAAAGTTTGCTTCTGTTTGAAAGGGCAATTGAACTTGGATTTTGAAAATTCAAGTTGGTAATTGTTCTATGTACTTTCTAGTTTGAGAAAACAACCAGTACACAAAAATTGGAGTTGGTTAACCCTCTGAAAACAACTGTCCAAAAAGCTATGTTTCTGTTTTCCAAATAGAATTGGTTTTTCAATATTTTTATACTAGGAAAACAATCATGGATTAGATTGTTTTCCAAGTGATAAATTTAAACCAGTGGCATTTAGTTGTATTACATAACATGTTTAACCATAATACAACAACAAAACAACAAATCAAATATGTTTACCCCCTGAAAACAAGTGTGGAAAACAGCTAGTTCTGTTGTTTTTCTGCTAAATGTTTAAATAGGAAATAAATCCCGAAAGCTAGTTAAATCCAAACCAAAATGTTTCCTTGGTCAATACATGACTAAATAATGCTATCATGAGTGAATCAAGCATTCCCCAAAATTTGAGAAGAAAAATCTTAGGGTTTCCAGTTGAAAAACATCAGGGAAGAAATAATCAATCATGAGGGAAAATCCTCAAATGAGTGAAAAGAAACACACCACTTATATTGCATAGATAAACTTGACTACACAAACATGTTGTCCACTTAATTGTCTTACAAAGTCTTAAGATGCTTGCTAATATACTATTAAACAAGTGCTTATAAACAGGGGTGTTACATATAGTTAAGATCTAATATACAAAGGGTTGTTAAAAATATGTTTTATCAACGTTGTGGTTCTTGTACATAGGTATGAACGGTTCTATCCTCGTAAGCCCAAGCCACGTAAAATATGCAAAAATAAATTAGAGGTGTCTAACTTGTTTTTGCATGGCATGTGATGTGATATGGTCAATGCTACAAACGTTATGTATGAGATGATATCTTTTTTAAATTATTGACATACCGTCTGGAGCCATATGGTTGTCTTATTTTTATGGCATATGTGTTGTATATCATATCCATGTGATATGTTGTAATGGACAATCAAGATGGAGGTGCCACGAACCTTGGTGCCACGCCAGTGGAATGATGGAGATCATACCATGATGCACAAGATGGAGATCAAGTGCAATAAGGACCATTCATATCACATTATCCATGCATGTGATGTTTATCCTTTTATGCATGTTATTTTGCTTAGATCACGACAGTAGCATTATAAGATGACCCCTCTCACTTAATATCAAGATAATAATGTGTTCTTCCTTAAGTATGCACCGTTAAGAAAGTTCGTCGTTTCGAGACACCACGTGATGATCAGGTGTGATAGACTCAACGTTCGCATACAACGGGTGTTTTGAAGCCTAGAATGTACACACATGGCCTTGAAACACACGCAATACTACGGTTCTACTTGGAGAGCCTAGCATGTACAGACATGGCCTCGGAACATGTAACCGGAAAGTAAAGAATGAGGCATATGGATGTTATGATGAACATGTTGATGTTCTCCTTTGCAACTACACTGTCTCACGTGATGATCGGTTTCGGTGTAGTGAATTTGGTTCGTGTAATCACTAAAGACGACTAAGAGGGATGTTATTTTTTAGTGGGAGTTCATGGGATAATTTTAGAATTAACTTGAACCTAATTTATCATAAACCTAGTCTAAATAGTATTTGCAAATATGCTGTAGATCATGGCACCACCTACCTTCAATTTCAATATGTTCGTGGAGAGAGAAAAACTAGCAAACAATGGGAGCAACTTTACCAACTGAGCACTTAACCTAAGGATTCTCCTCACCGCTTGCAAGAAGCTCTATATGCTTGATGAACCGCTAGGTGACCAGACCGCTGATGATGCTTCTGCTAAAGATAAAAATGTTTATCTGACTCAACAAGAAGACCACAGTATAGTTCATTGCGGCATCCTCTACGGATTAGAGCCAGAGCCGCGAAAACGTTTCGAGAACAGCACTGCTTATGCTACAATGGAAGAATTGAAAATGATTTCCGATACCCATGCCGCAGTTGAGAGTTATGACGCTTCAGAAAAGTTCTTTAGCTGCATGATGGAAGAGAACAGCTCCATTAGTGAGCACGTACTCAAGATGTCTGCTTACCCTGATAACCTCATAGACTTGGGAAAAACGGTTCCCATTGAGCTAGGGATACATCGTGTTCTCCAATCTCTGCCACCTAGTTAGAAGAACTTCGTGATGAACTATAATATGCAAGGCATGAAGAAGTCTCTTCCTGAGCTTCTCTCGATGCTTAAAACTGCTCAAGTAGAGATCAAGAAAGAACATCAAGTGTTGATGATCAATAAGACCACTAGTTTCAAGAAACGCAAGAAAGGCAAGCCAAGGTAAACTTGAAGAAGGGTGGCAAATATGTTGCTCCTCCTGAGAAGAAAACCAAGTATGGCCCTAAGCCTGAGACTGAGTGCTTTTATTGCAAGGGTACTGGCCACTGGAAGCGCAATTGCCCCAAATATCTGGCAGATAAGAAGGCCGGCAAAGTGAACAAAGGTATATATGATATACTTGTTATTGATGTGTACCTTACTAGTACTCGCAGTAGCACCTGGGTATTTGATACTGGTTCGGTTGCTCACATATGTAACTCGAAACAGGAGCGGTATAATAAGCGACCTGTAACATCCCTGTTTTGCTAACATTAGGGTGTGTGGTGTTGTGTCATCTCATACATGCATGGAAACAAAAATTTAAACCATGTTTAACCCAATTTAAAACTTGAATTTAAATGGTTTGAGAAAATACCACAAATAGTACTTAATATGGGTTCCAAAAAATTTTATTGAAAAATAATTCAAAATCACCAAAGCAAAACATGGTTTTGTTGAAAATTTCATAAGCTTTCCAAAATGTATTTTTGCCAAATTTTATATCTGCAAAAAGGACCCTTAAAACATCTGTTTAGGTGTTGTTTTAAAAGCTTCAGGGGCTTCCTTGTAATTTTCACACCAGCCAGGGTGTTATGGGGAAAATCCCCTTTGTCTTCAATCTCTGCCAGTAGGAGCACCTGTGTCGTGGGATAATCACGGCAGACGTTACCGGGGGTAACTTGTCTTGGGGCAAATCGACTCTGGTGTTTGGGAGAGGGTTTAGCTCAAGGGAAACCATGGTGATATACGATCTGGTAGCCGGCAAGCAAGTCGCCGAGTCTCCGATCTGAATATACTATCTCAACTCTCGTGTTACAATGGATACTCGATATCTTGCGATTGTGCGATCGATGTAATCGTGTTCTCGTAATCTTGTCTAATCTAACCCTAGGGGCCGGCTCATATAGTACCCGGACCCCCTGGCTTACTATCCAAGGCCTGCTCGGAGTCCTACCCGGACACTACTTACAAACCCTAAACTTCCTTATCGGAACCCACAATCCGGGTTACGAGACCTATACTCTTGGGCCTTCTAGAAGCTCCTTTTCCCTAAGCCGGGTCTTGCGCAGCGTCCTTTGGGCCGAATTACACCTTGGCGTTAGCCTACCGGGTTATCATCCCTCCATCAGTAGTCCCCAGAATAGCTTGGGCTTCACGGGATCCTCCTTGAAGCGCATGCTATTCCCTGCGAAAATAACAAACATACAAGTTCATAGAGGCCGGGTTAGGTTGCTTTAATAAACAGCTAGGCCTAACTCCATTGGTGGTCCATATAATAACCCGGCTTTCTCTGAATCCATCTTTACTTTGCCGGGTCAATGTTCCGAGGAAAATGCAGAAGACCCGGCTTATTTTACTCGTTAATTGGTCCGGATATCGCGGAAGGGATTTGCTTCCTATCCTTTCCGGATATCGCGCACGGGCACTTAACGTGTATCCCAAAATTCTCGGACGGGTATCCCTCATTCCCGAAATTTTTGGCTCCCGCTCGCTCGTCTAGGTTTCCCCACCCGCACCTATAAATAGATGCCCAAGGGGGTAACCTAGCCCAACGTTCCATTTCTTCCATCGCCTTCTTCCTCACCGGTGCCATCTCGCTCGAGCTCGCACAGCGCCGCCACGGAGACCACGGAAACGCCGCCGGGACCGAGCCGTCGCCACCTGCGCTCGTCCACGATCCGTGCCGCACCGCCGTCTTTCTCCACCGCCGCGCCCGCGAGCTGCCCGTCGGGAGTCCCAGAGGGGCACCACAGCTGCGCCATTTGTCGCCGTCGTGCTCTCCTTCAATCCGCTCCGGTGAGCTTCCTTTCCCCATTAATTTTAGCTTCCAATTTCTCCGCTCGACCTAGATTGGATCTAGGTCTGTCTGCCGGCTACTTTCTTGCGCCGGTTTAGATTGCTCAGCAACACACTTGCTTGTTCAATTGCTCAATAGTAGATTCAATTTCAATCTCCCAACACTTGCAACCCTTAATTTCTTCGCGAACTTATCTGCAAATTTTCCAATCTAGATGTAGTGTGTCAAAATTTCCGCAGTTGTTCTTGTCACCCGGACAATCCTCTATTTCCGGATCTTATATTTACATTAGTTAACCAAACAACCAACCCCTTTTCATAGCTGCTCATCGATACTTGAGATAACTCATAGCTTCCGTACTGTTTATTGATACTCGGACAACCCGTAGATTCCATACTGATTACTGATACTCGGATAACCCATAGTTTCCGGGTCTTTGTTACTCATGTTTTGTATTCTTTGCCTTGTGTTTTGCAGACCGAACAGATGGCTCCTAAGAACAAAGGCAAACAGCCGGCAAAGCCAAGGTCAACCCAATCCATCTCCGCCAATTGGGCACGATCTACCGTGACCCAGGCCAAGGTAGAGGAGCTCGCCGAGTCAGGCGTTCTCCCTCCTCAGACGGAGATCCATTGGAGAGTACCGGGTGACGAGACCCAGCCTACCCCCAACCCTAACGAGGTAATCTGCTCCGTTGAGCACGTGATCCGGGGGTTTCGCCCCCCGGGTCACTCTTTTTTCCGTGAAGTCCTCAGCCATTACGGCCTCCGGCTATTCGACATAGGGCCTAACTCTATGTTGACCATAACCCATTTCATAGTCCTCTGTGAATCCTACTTGTGCATCCCCCCGAATTTGGCTTTATTTATCGAACTTTTCCAATGCAAACCGTGCCACGAAAGCGGTGACGGGGCCCTCTTGGCCTGCGGCGGAGTTTCTATCAAACACCGCAAAAACTCGCCTATGCCGACTCTAAGCCTTAACTCACATGTTAAGCATTGGCAGCAATCTTTTTTCTATTGCCGGGACACCTCCCCACCCGGCGAGAAGAAATTGCCGGGTTACTCGGAGGGCCTCTTAGATCTTTCCGACACTTTCAACGCTTTCGCCTCTGAGTCGGACAGAGAAACCATCCAACCCCTCTTAGCCAAGATAGCCGTCCTTTATGACCAAGGTCTCCTTGGGCTCAATTTGGTTAAGACTTGGATAGACTTCCGGATTCAGCCCAACGCCATCCGGCCTAAGCTGATGTCCGAGTATTCTGGGCATGTGACGGATTCTCTCCGCTATTCTTCAAAGAACTATCCAGCCGGCGATACGAACAAGACCATCAAAGGTTTTTTGACCGAGAAGATGGAAATAATCCGGAACATAGCCGGGTTAGCACCATACACTCGGGACAACCCGGCTCCCGCGGTAAGATCCGGCACTTATTCTCTTACTCTCGTACTTACACTTGATACAATCACTAACTCTCACTTTTATGCCTTTACCTCAGGCTGATAGCGCCTTTTGGAATATCGAGACTCCCCCCACCTCCGAAAATCCAGAGGAGGACGAGGAGGCAGCTGACTCGGAGGAAGGTACATTCCGGGTTTCACCCAACCCAATTTCTGCTAACTTGTTTCTCCACATTTCCTGTTTTTTCGACTGTATGCATTGGTGACTTTCAGGGCTGGAGGATAGGGAAGAGAAAGAAGACCCGGAAGACGGGGTGGAAACACAAAGTGACGGGAGTGAAGCTGAACCGGTCATCGAGGTCGGAGCCAAGAGGAAACCCCGAGGGGTTGTTTTCAAGGTTCCATATCGCTCCCTTGCTTCCAAACCATACACCTTTGCTAATATGTGCGAGCTAAACCGAGAATTATCCGACTGGCCATACTTGAAGGAGCCGCCCATGATCAAGCGCAGGGTGACCCGGAACTCTCCGGGTGAAACTGCACTCAACCCGGGTGTCCCACCATCTCTGGCTCGACGCGCCGGTACATCTCAACCTCAGCCCGAGTATCAAAGATTTCCTTCTCCCAATCACCCCTTAGCGAGACAACTCCGTGTCTCACTTTCTCAATCTTTATCAGCTTCGTCCGGGTCTAGCAGCGAGTTCCCCTCAGACTTCATGGTGAACTCCGGGTAAGGTTCTTCTCCTGCTGTTCTAACACTTTTCCATAATTTTCTCTAGTTACATACTAAATGTTTACTTGTACCATACTCAGGGCCAAGGTCACCTCCAGTGACCAGGATGACATGGAAACTGATGACCCGGGCAAAGAGAACCCGGTTGATGACGTGATGGCCGCGGATGGCGGCGAGGAAGAGCAACGAGTGCCACCGAAGAACCCGGCTGATCAAGAAGCCGAGTATCCGATAGCCTCGCATGCGCGTGAGGATGAAGAGGCCACAATCCTGGGCACGGGGGGAGGCGAGCTGAACTCCGACACTCAAGCGACTCGGGTGCCCTCCCCTGCCAAGGAAAAAACTCCATCTCCGGGTTACCAGGATCCCAGGTCTTCCAACCTGGGTAATCATTCCTTTGACCAGATGATGAGCGCCCTCCTTGCCGTGAAGGCCACAAAGAACGATATGTTAGAGCGCATGGTTGCTGAACACCAGGTAATACTAATTGATATTTCATAGTATCCATCTAGTCCCCAAGTTCTGAGTCTAACTTGTCAAAGTTGTATTCGGTACTCCCTTTAATACTCGGCTTATTATGATATCCGACTAACTTTTATCTTTCCGTCCCTTATAGGCACAGATGACCCGGTTCGAGGAAATTTTGGCCAAGACCAATCAACTCCTGGACACCGAGGTAAAGTTGAGAGAGGCACTTGAGGCTGAGGTGGAAACTCTGAAGAAAGATGTCACGAAATACAAAAAGAAGTACACCACTGCTCAAGCTGCGCTGAAGAAACTATCAGCCCAAGT
The DNA here is from genome assembly GCA_028641055.1 of Alopecurus myosuroides. NCBI lineage: Eukaryota > Viridiplantae > Streptophyta > Magnoliopsida > Poales > Poaceae > Alopecurus > Alopecurus myosuroides. The sequence goes on from CM054060.1 coordinate 265,813,392, forward strand.
TGCCGACACTTATCGTGTCCTACTTGGTAAGATTTTGTTACTTGCTATTTCGTGACCCGGTTTGTTTCTTGATCCATGATACCCGGAATTTTTGACGTAACCTTTGTTGTTTCTACTGTAGGCTCTGGTCTTGCGGCCCCAGAAGAAGATGATGTCCAGAAGGCGAAAAATTTGAAGACTGTGCTCCGGAGGTTCTGCGCCGGCACCAAATGGATACTAGATGTCGTGCAGTGTCCGTCCGAGGGATATCCGGGTATGGAAACCCTGATCCATGCGTGCTCCACTGTCCCCGCATGGGGATTGATCTCTGCAAACACTCGGCATGCCGGGTTGGGATGACCCGGGGACTTATGCTGGCTAAAGCTTACTTTCGTAAGCTTGAGCCGGCAAAGCTGGTGGCCGGGTTTCCAGAGTTCAAGGCCGATGGCTCCAGGTTCTCCGCCAAGGACTTCAAAGCTGTACAGACCGAGGTGCGTCACTCGGCAACTACACTTGCCGATAGTCTGGACCTGAATAGATTCGTAACTCCATACGACGCCGAAGATAAACCTGTGAAGGAAGATATGCCCTTGCCCTTCGATATCTTGAAGAAGTGGAATGCTGACTCGGCCAAGAGGAAGGAGGAGGCCGCGAAGAGGGAAGCCGAGTTTGAGTCGGTGCCTACCTCCTCTACGCCGGCTGTCCGCCCGCCTGTTCGTCCGGATACTGCGAATCCGGGTGATGATGCTGGGAAGGCCTCTGAGGAGCGAACCCAGGACCAAGACCCGGAAGGCAAGGGCAGGGCTGTAGACCCGACCCAGGAGGCCGAGTAAACTTTTATCCAATGCCGTCTCAATACCTCATTCGGCTGATGATCCTTTAAAACAATTACTCTTTTGATAGGGCGCTTGTGCGCTTTGTGATACTACTATCATGGCTTGTAATACTCTTTAAAACCTTAATAGCTTTCGTGGCCCTTCTGGCCTTTGCCTAAATTTGATATTTCTCTGTCTTTTTGACTTATTCATTCTTTGTTTTCCGACTTTCTCTATGGTTCCTTTTGTGAGAGTCGGTTTCCGGGTCTCGTGGGTTTTGACAGGTGGACTTTTCTCTGAGTCCCCAAGTCCCCAAGACTCGGATTTTTGGGTTTTTGAGCTGAATAAATAGATAATTTGTTTCTTTTTTCAAATTCCCAAGTCCCCAAGGCCCGAAATTCCGAGTCTAGGGTGTTGGGTCTTTCAAAAGGAACAAATCGTTTCTCCTAAGCCCAAAACCTAGAGCCGTTCACATAGGTTTTGAAGTTATGCTTAATAAACTTTGAGTTTCCGGTTATTAACCTTGTACTCTGCATAACTTCTGGTTTAGATGACCCTTTTGACCTTCTTGTACTGTAAGCTGGCTTTCGCGTGGATAACCATGTTGCTACAGCTGTAGAAAGACAGGGCCAGGCAAGTCCCATTGGGCATCATGACTTATTGTAATCATACGCTAGCAAAGCATGCCAATTTAGTGCGAGTCACATCGAGCTTAAGTAAGAAAAGTCAAGAAAGTTTGGCTCCTTTGTCCGGTTATAAGCTTGCAGCCGTACTTGGTACAAGTAATCGGCCCTTATCACTCATAGGCATCGTGGCCGGGTCTTTGAGTTTGTAACTGTGTTATTCAAGCAATCAGCCCCCAAGACCTAAATATATGCAATTTACTAAAGAAACTAATATACTAAGAACAATAAATAATACTTACCTGGAAGAAAAAATAAAAACACAACAGAAATAAAAAACTTGATAAAAAACACGTGAAAAGGAACGATATATTGTTTAACCATCTCTTTATTGATATGAGAAAAGTTAGGTCAGCAAGCCGCCTCATTAAAAACCCTCCAGTCCCCTTAGGTACCCTGGATAGGAAAAGAGTGCGTCTGAAACCTGCTGCATGTTACATTGTGTAATTCCACTTTGTGAATCTAGCCTATACTAAGTATAATAGGGACGCAGCTGAGCCACGTTCCATGGTCTTTCTCTTTCTTGCATAGATGAAGTGGTATGAGCGGTGTCATTAGCCGTAGCCGACTCTTCCCTTGCATCTATCAAGTAATATGATCCATTGTGCAGATTCCGGCTTATGATGAACGGTCCTTCCCATGGTGGGGATAACTTGTGTTTTCCTTCCTTTGATTGTACCAGGCGCAGAACCAGGTCTCCTTCCTGGAAGACCCGGGTTTTTACGCGCCGACTATGATATCTCCGCAGATCCTGCTGGTATATGGCTGATCTCTCCAAAGCTTGTTCCCTGTGCTCTTCTAGCATATCCACGGCGTCCTGCCGTGTCTTCTCGTTCTCCACCTCGACGTAAGCCGATACTCGAGGCGAGTCATGAATAATATCACTCGGCAACACCGCCTCCGCACCATAAACCATGAAAAACGGTGTCATCTGAGTAGATCTGTTAGGTGTGGTGTTGATACCCCAAACTACTGAAGGTAATTCCTCAACCCATGCACCAGCAGCTCTGATACACGGGACTCGCAACCGTGGCTTTAATCCACGAAGCAACTCTTGATTTTCCCTCTCCACTTGTCCATTAGCCTGTGGGTGGGCCACTGAGGCTATGTCCAAACGGATGCCATTGTTTCCACAGAACTTTTCCATCTCTCCTAAGGACATGTTGGTTCCATTGTCCATTATTATGATGTGAGGATACCCAAACCGATAGATCATCCTTTTTAGGAACTTGACTGCTGTAATCGCTTCACAATTGGTAACTGGCATAACTTCAACCCACTTGGTAAACTTGTCAACAGCCACCAAGAGATGTGTCTTTTTGCAAGGTGACATGTGGAAGGGGCAAACCATATCCATACCCCAAACAGCAAACGGCTAGGTTAACGGGATAGTCCGCAATTCCATAGCCGGCACATGAGTTTGGCGAGCGTACCTTTGACATCCGTCACACCTTGCCACCAAGCGCTTCGCGTCTGCTAGGGCCGTGAGCCAGAAGAAACCATGTCGATAAGATTTGGCCACGAGGGATCTTGTGGATGCATGATGCCCACAATCACCTTCATGGATCTCCTTGAGGATCTGTCGGCCTTCTTCTGGTGCTACACAGCGCAAAAAGACTCCTGCTACACTTCTCTTGTATAACTCCCCATTGATGATAGAATATCCCTTTGCTCGCCTCAGAATTTGTCTTGCTAATACCTACTGTTGTGGTAACTCGCCCCGTGATAGGTAGGCCAGAAACGGCTCTGTCCACTCGGGAACAGCACGTACTGTGGCCACGAGCTCCAAATCCGGGTCTTGATTTGCCACCTCTTCCTCAGACTCGGTTTTAAGTGATGGTCGCCATAGCTCGTCCAGGAAAACATTGGGTGGAACCGGCTCTCTGCGCGAGCCGAGTCTGGCGAGTGCATCTGCTGCCTCGTTTTTTCTTCTGTCTATATGCTCCACCTCATACCCGGAAAAACATCTGGCAACCCTGTCCACCTCTCTGCGGTATGCTGCCATAGTTGCATCTTTTCTATCCCAAGTTCCTGAGACCTGCTGTACCACAAGGTCTGAATCTCCAAAGCATCGTATCCTCTTAATGTTCATCTTCTTGGCTACTTTTAGTCCATGCAATAATGCCTCATATTCGGCCACGTTGTTGGAACAATCAAAGTGAATCTGCAACACGTAGCTCAACTTGTCTCCTTTGGGTGATGTGAGCACCACTCCGGCTCCTGATCCCTCATATTGCGTGGAACCATCAAAGTGCATTATCCAAGACTCGGAACTTGGTGCCATTGCGGGCATGCCTGTGTGAGTCCAATCATTAATAAAATCAACTAGAGCTTGAGATTTGATTGCTGACCTGGGCTCGTAGTTGATGTGATAATCCCCCATCTCGATCGCCCACTTGGCTATTCTACCTGTTGCATCCGAGTTTCTGATGATATCCGACATTGGAATAGAGCTAACCACTGTTATGGGGTGTTCCTGAAAATATGGCTTCAATTTCCGGCTGGCCATGAAGACCCCGAAAACCAGCTTTTGCCAATGTGGGTACGCTGTTTTGCCTCTGATAATACCTCGCTGACGTAATAAACCAGCCTCTGAACCGGGTGATCTTTCCCATCCTCTTTGCGCTCAACAACAACCACTGCACTAACCGTCCGGGGCCCGGCTGCAACGTACAATAACATGGGCTCTTTAGGACCCGGGGCTGCTAGGACTGGTGCCTCAGATAGCTGCTTCTTTAATGCCTCGAATGCCTCATCCGCCTCTTGGTCCCAAACGAATTTATCAGATTTCTTCAAGAGCCGGTACAAGGGTATTGCCTTCTCTCCGAGTCTGGATATAAACCGGCTCAGTGCTGCTATGCACCCTGTAAGCTTCTGAACATGCTTCAGGTTTTCCGGCTTTTTCAGACTCTGGATAGCTTTGATTTTATCCATATTTGCCTCAATTCCTCTCTCTGAAACGATAATGCCGAGTAACTTCCCTGCTGGAACTCCAAATACACACTTTGTCGGGTTAATTTTCATCTGGTATCTTCTCAGGTTCTTGAACGTTTCCTTTAGATCATCAATAAATGTCTCCGCCTTTCTAGTCTTGATCACCACATCGTCCACATAAGCATCAACATTGCGCCCGATTTGGTCCTCAAAGCACTTCTGAATACACCGTTGATAAGTTGCGCCAGCGTTCTTCAATCCAAATGTCATTGTCTTGTAACAAAAGGCCCCAAAAGGGGTTATGAACGACGTTTTCTCCCAATCTTCCTTCTTCAGCTTGATCTGATGATACCCGGAATACGCATCCAGGAAACATAATAGGTCACTTCCAGCCACTGCGTCTATGATTTGATCTATCCTTGGTAGTGCAAACGGATCCTTTGGGCAATGCTTGTTGAGACTCGTATAATCAATGCACATCCTCCACTCGTTGGTCTTTTTCATCACGAGAACCGGATTTGCTAACCAGTGCGGGTGAAATACTTCCATGATAAAGCCGGCTGTCAACAGCCGAGCAATTTCTTCTCCTATAGCTTTCCTTCTTTCCTCATTCATCTTTCTCAGGCCCTGCTTCACGGGCCTAGACTTGGGATCAACATGCAAGCTGTGCTCTGCCAACTCCGTGGGGATACCCGGCATATCGCTGGGCGTCCAAGCAAAAACATCTTGATTTGAACGAATAAACTCCACGAGTGCTTTTTCCTGCTCATTATCCAGGTTAGATCCTATAGCAAATTTCTTAGAGGGATCACCTTCGACAAAGGCCACCATCTTCGTATCTTGTGCTGCTTTGAATTTTGCTCTCTCATCCTCAGTGTTTGGTCTCTTCAATGCTGTTCTTTCATCCGGGTCTACTTGAGACCGGTAATACTTGAGTTCTTCCTTCCTGCAGACCTGCTCTGCCATTGTCGCGTCTCCTTCGTCACACTCAGCCGCTATAATCTGGTTTCCGTGTATGGTGATGGTTTGCTTGGGACCCAGAATCTTTAGCTGTAGGTATACATAACACGGCCTGGCCATGAACTTAGCATAAGCCGGCCTTCCGAATAGCGCGTGATAAGGGCTGCGCAACTTAACCACCTCGAAAGTGAGCCACTCAACCCGGAAATTGTCCTTCGATTCTCCAAAAGCAACCTCCAATGTGATCTTTCCCTCAGGGCACGCTGAGTGACCCGGCACAATCCCATGAAAAACTGTTGAACTTTTCTGTAGCTGGGACTCCTTGAGACCCATGCGTAAGAACGTTTCCCAATATAAGATGTTGATCCTACTTCCACCGTCCATTAAGACCTTTTTCCGCTCATAACCATTGACCTGTGGTGCAACCACCAATGCTAACACACCCGGATGTTCTATCGTTTCCGGGTGATCCCTTCTGCTCCATGTTACCTCTTGATCTGACCATCTCAAGTATCTCGGAACAGCTGAATTGACCGTGTTCACTGCTCATTTGAGTATCTTTCTATCCTTGCTGGAAGTTCCTGTAGTATGCACGTGGTACTGTCCCAACTGCTTGGGGTTAGCTTGGAAACCTCCGGCTCCCCCCTGGTTGTTACCCGGATTTCCGCCTGCCGGGTTGCCTGCTGGGGGTGGGCCGTTGCCCGGGTTTCCACCCAGACCCGGCCCTCCTCCCCGACATGCACCTCGCATAGCCTTGTTTACTTCCTCGTTCTTCCATCTCTGTAAATCCGCACACTGCTCCAATGAGTGGTTAGCGGGCCTGCCGTTCCTGATGTGCTTCGGGCACGCCATCCTGAAGATATCCCAGTTGTTACCCGGCCTTGGTGGCCCTTGATAGTTTCCTCCATTATGGTTTCCTCCATTGAAATTTCCTTCTGCTCTGGGCCTCGAAGACCCGACTTCTGTACTGGCGACAAACTTGGAACCTCCCTCAAACGGGCGCTTGTTCTGGTTATTTCCATTGTTACCTCCATTGTTACCGGGCGTTGATCCGTTGCCGGTTCTTCCATTATTGCTCGTGTTTGCTTTCGCTTTCTTATCATCGACGTCCTCTTCTGTAGTGTCCGTTGCAGCGTGCTTGTTGCATGCGTCCATTAGCTCTCCCATCGTAACCTCTGAAGCATTCCGACTAGATTTCATGCGAGTTAAATTTTGTACTAAAGGTATGTACTTGGACATCTTTGCCATAGCTTGTAACGCATCCTTGGGATGAATATCCGTAGATGAGTGAAGTATCTCCATAACCCGGCGCACCCAGCTGCGTGCCGATTCTCCCTTCTTCTGGACACACCGTTCTAGGTCATCAATAGTAAATACCTTCCTGCACGTTCCATGAAAGTGCTTGATAAACGCAGTTTTCAACTCCTCCCATGACTTGATAGATCCTTCCGGTAAATTATTGAACCACAACTTGGCTGCTCCGTCTGACATCATTAAGTACATGAACTTGGCTTGAAGATTTTCAGATGCGTTGCGAATCGACATAGCCATCTCATAGCTGCTCAACCATGTTTTTGGATCCATAGTCGGCTCATAATTCACTATTTTACCCGGTTCCTTGAATTTATCCGGGTAAGGCTCAGCCCGAATATTATCCGACAGGCACTTAGGCCCAGCGAGATTAGTCGGTACTGGCCTCACTCGGGAAATGTGCGATCCTGCGGGGGGTACGGCTGGACGTGGCGCTGCTGCTGGTCCGTGCACCGCAGACCCGGCCGCGGCTCGCCTGGCTCTGGAACTATCCATAATAGCTTGCGTTGCTGATGCTGCTGGTGCTGCCTGGACGCGGGAAGGAGGTGGCATTTGCTGCTGCTCTGCCCTCCGTCGCGCCGAACTTGTCTGAATATTGCCGGTGTTGCCTCGTTGGTGGCTGATATATGGTGTCCCATGCATTCCACTCCTATTATCCGGGTAATTAACTTGCTGCGCTACCGCAGTGCGCAATAGATCTATCGCCCGCCGGGTCTCCTCCGCGTGGGGTGACTCTCTTACGGGGATTTGATTCAATGCGAGTGTTGCTGCGTATACATTGTCCATGGGGTTGTTGTAATGACCTGCTGGCGTGCGAAATCGTGATGGTGGTGGTGGCGGTACTGTATTGCCGGCGGTAACTCCAGTCTGTAATGTAGGTAACCCGGCTTGCATGTTTGCCGGCTGTGCTCCTCCAGTCGCGGGCTGATGTACAGTCCCTTGATTCGCAGCTGGAATTGGTTGATCCTGAGGTGTGATGAATAGTGCGGCCGGGTTTATGACTCTACCCATTGTCGGTAATCTAGTCTGGTGCCTTTGATGCACCCTGGTTGTCTCTTCCCGGAGCCGGTTCTCCAATGCATCCAGCTCACGCTGGCGCGTGGCTACCCCTTGCTTTTCTGCTTCCACTTCTCTCCTCTGTTGCTCCAATGCATGACGGGCCACATCCAGATCCCTAACACGTTCCGCTGCGTTTTCCGGGGTTATGACTGTGGCTAGCACGGTGGGATCCAGGATCATGTTGTTATTGAACAGGGCCGGGTGTTGGGGAATTGAAGGACCCGCCCCTGGTGTCCGGTTTGCCAGATATCCGAACATATTTGCCTGCAACTCGCTATCCGCCGCCCGGCTGGTAACTGAAGCCGATTCTCCGTCAACCCGAGCCAGAACCGGGTTTCCGTCAATCGGATTTTGCTGCTGGGCCAATGCTTGTGCTGCTCCGACTGTGGCCCGGTCACGTTCCCCTGATTGAGATTGGTTGCAGGAGCCGTGTAGACCGCGACCTGGCGCACAATGCTTGGCGTAGATTCATATTCTTCCTTATCACTGCTATCCTCCTCGTACCGGTCCTCCAGCAGGTGCAGGATAGACTCGGTATCATCTTCTCTCATGACCCGGCCACGCGGGGTCCATGCCGGCTCCTCCGGCTGTTCCCTCTTCGTGGTGGGCTCTTCCGTCGGATCTATCGTCCCGACCGATTCGTCTCCATCCGACTGAACGCAGGTGGCCTCCCCTGACACAGAATCAAATCCAAAATCGTCAGGGATTGAACCGGACGTACGTACCATGGCGATGAAGACGTTGATCCGGCCGATTATCACGACAGATCCGGATTCGAGCAGATTCGACTCTGGCCCCCAGCCAAAATCGTCCACCATCTTCTCTCCTTCGGGGTTGGTGTAGATCTCGCCGATGACGAGGTTCTTCATGTTCTCCCGAGCTTCTCCTGTGGTGTAAACACCCTTGGACGTAGGCCCCACGGTGGGCGCCAAATGTCGTGGGATAATCACGGCACACGTTACCGGGGGTAACTTGTCTTGGGGCAAATCGACTCTGGTGTTTGGGAGAGGGTTTATCTCAAGGGAAACCATGGTGATATGTGATCTGGTAGCCGGCAAGCAAGTCTCCGAGTCTTTGATCTGAATATACTATCTCAACTCTCGTGTTACAATGGATACTCGATATCTTGCGATTGTGCGATCGATGTAATCGTGTTCTCGTAATTGTGTCTAATCTAACCCTATGGGCCGGCTCATATAGTACCTGGACCCCCTGGCTTACTATCCAAGGCCTGCTCGGAGTCCTACCCGGACACTACTTACAAACCCTGAACTTCCTTATCGGAACCCACAATCCGGGTTACGAGACCTATACTCTTGGGCCTTCTAGAAGCTCCTTTTCCCTAAGCCGGGTCTTGCGCAGCGTCCTTTGGGCCGAATTACACCTTGGCGTTAGCCTACCGGGTTATCATCCCTCCATCAACATGCGTGTCCTCCATGCCGCCATCGATGCCACGCACATGTGTGCTTCCCTCCTCGCGTGGATAAGGGCAAGGAGATGTCATGTTGCTCCTCTCTCCCTCGACCTCACTTCCTCCTCTGGCTCGTTCTCTGTATCTCCCCGAAGAGCGAAACCTAACCCTACCGAACGGCTGCCGCGCCACGCCATTGATTCCGGCCGTCCCGGAGCAAACCAAGTGTGCCACGAGCTTCACCAAGTTCTCCTCTATGTCCCCGTGGAGCCACACGAGTTGGGACGACAGGGAGGAGCCGAATCGGGCCCTTGATCCCAAAGTCCGGTCGCCGGCCGCCAGGCTCGATGCCGCCGCCTCCAACCTTCCCTCGCCACTGCGACCACTCCGTGAGCTCCACCGCGCCATGGTGAGCTTCCTGGTGCCCTCCATCTTCTCCCTAACCCTTTGTACCACCCCGGTGCCATGCACCACCGCCGGCCGCCGGCGGACCTCGTCACCGGCGAGCTTTCCGGCGACCATATGGTCACCGGTTGGCACCCCTCAGCTCCCCTCGAGCTCCTCTTCCTAGTGGAATAATTTGTTCCCTGCATTGCACGCGATTTTGGTCGATTTCATGTTCATCTGTGAGGATCAAGAGAACATGATGTCACCTCTGTGTCATGATGACATCAGCGCGGTTTTTTCTCTGTTTATTGAAAAATGAATATTGCACTGACACGTGGGCCATACTTTTATTGAATTTCAGAAAATGAATAAAACTTGAACAATTAACATATCTCATTCTGTTAATCAGAAAAATAAAATAGAAACATCAAAATGTTTAGAAAAATAAACTCTAAATGTTTATGTCACTTTCATTCATGTTTGACAACCTTTATTTTTGGACATTATTTAATGCTGTTTAAATCTTTTAAAATAGAGAAAATAAGTTTTTATTCAATAAAATTAGAAAATTAAAAGTTATATACCAAATTGTTCAAAATGACAAATGCAAGCTATTTATTATGTTTTCAAACTCATTTGAGCACTTTAAATTATATTCACTTTCACAATTGCCCGAAGTGTCCCTCCGGGGTCTGTTTCGGGGCAAATTTCAGTAAAATTGAATAATTTCCATACGAACCCTAGCAACCCATCGAACATGTTTAGGGCTTTATTTAAGTGCATTAACTTGCTCATGCATACATATTGCCATGTGTTGATTGTTGTTCTCCTTTTCGGTGTTGTTCCCCCTCGGTAGAACGTGACTCCGAAGTGAAGGCCAGCAACTCCAATGGCGAATACTTGATCTTAATCGACAAGTAAAGCACTTTTTCCTGAAGTCTTTATCTGGTTTTCTTGAAGCAAGGCAAGCATAACCTATTATCTGCTCATATATGATTTCAAAGTGATTTGAATCTCGTACTTTGCATTCGGTTCCAAACTATTTGATGTCAGTAGGTAGAGTTCTCCTCTATACTGCATAACCTATATATCCTGATCCACGGCTCCTAGCAGCTATAGGTTTGTTTGTGCGCGCTCCGCGAAACCCTGTGTGTCTTGCTTAGCCATGCCTAGTTGTGATCTGATCCATCCGGTTGATGAATCTGGTCAACGCGTGAATCTATTGTGTCAGGTTGTTGTGAATTGCTTTACCTTTGATAACTTGAATAATAATGGCATGGATGTGAGGCCACAATGGGTTGTGGCGTTTTGTCCTGTTCATGCCCCTAGGAGCGAGTTCTCGCCTTCGAGCCAAGACTGAGCGTACAGCCACACGGGGGCCGATGAACCCTGCCCGGCTAAATAACTTGTTTAACCTTATCCATGAGCCACGTAGTTGAGCTTTCCATCTGCGTGTGAGTCAGAAAATGTTTTGGAGAAAATTAGGTCGTGACCGGGACAAGTGATGGACGTACACGGATCTTGATCCCGACTCACAGAACAGGTGCCGTCAGGAGGTGGCCAACTCCCTGTTGACGGGGTGGCCCTGTTTGGGTTGACTCATGGATATGGTTCAACAAGGTAAAGGCTGGAAATCGACTATCCTCTGCCGGCACTTCCCGGACTAGTGCTAACCCTGGTGGCACTAAGAGTCCGTTGGTACGTGTGGGTAAAGTTTTACACCCCTGTAGGGTTAAATCTTTTCGAAAAGTCGTGTCGGCGGTTAAAGACGACTTGGTGACAGATTCTGTGATCATAGATAACTTTAACGGAATGACTAAAACTTGCTGACAACGAATGAAGGATGCCTCCTCGGAGATACCGAGAGGGGTTACCTTGTAGCATGAGATAGTGTGGAACAACTGGAGGAGGTGATATTTCAAGCACGAGGTGCTGTAATGATTTGGTAGATCAAAAGATGATGATATCAATAGTTGAGTAGATTTCTCATCTGTTTTGAAAATACTCCATGAGACGTGCTATTCCTCCCTCAGCTTGGAAACCAAGATGGCCTTACGCAAAATAACCTTCATAACTCTTTCTAAAATAAGTAGATATATAATAGGTTAACTAAGTCTTGTTGAGTACCTCCTGTACTCATGTTTGCTTCAACTTGGTTCAGGTGGAGTTCCTCAGTTCAGTGGTGTTTCAACATGGACATCGACGAGTAGTATGGGGTTCCCAGGTAGCATCCTGGAATCTATGGGCTGGGACGTCGCCTTATGTTGCGGCCTCTTAGGCCTTTTTGGTTCTTGTTGATTAGCAACATAATTTGCCTTCCTTTGTGTGATGTAATGTTGGGTCGTGTGACCTCTGCTTGTAAGCTATACTCTAGTAACACCTGTTTAATACAACTTTCATGTCTAGAGTGCTGCTTTGATCGATTGTTGGTCTCGAGCCCGTTGTTATACAGTTTTGGCTATGCCTGCATAGTTGTCGCAGTCGAGGGGTTGTGGAGCCGATGATCCATGTTCGAGCCCGCCTGCCGAAGATATTCGGCCTGGGGCGAGGTAACCCCAGTAACCCTCGATTGTTGTTGCACTTTCTGGACACATAGCAGCTCTGTTTAACTTTGGTCCCGTTCCTTCAGTTTCATCCGGCTCGTGGACGCTTGGGTATACATATCTGGTTATGACTAGCATGGACACTAGGAGTAGTAGACCGGGGATCCGGACTGCGTGCCGATGAATCCGGTCTGCCTGCCGTTGTTTGTTGCGGCCGGGGCTGGTAACCCTGAAGACCTTGTGAGTCCATTGCTAGGAGCACATAACAGTTTGTATATCTCTGGGTCTGGGGCCCGACAGGTCATGGTATCAGAGCAGGACTGCCTGTAGGAAAACCTTATTGCTTGGTCGATGTCGAGTCTAGTGGTTGTGAAAAATACTTTGAAACTCCAAATGGATTGTGAAAAACCTTCTTAGGATTCTTTTTACTCCTTATCTGGTATCGCTCTAACTCTGTGTCACCTTACCTGTTTTGATTTGAAATGGTTTTGCTATCTCTTCTAGTCATTCAAAACCTAGGTGCCTTCTTTGGCAAGGACGTTTTTACCCAAGTTGACCTAGTGTTGAGTCTCTAGAGTCGTGTGCGTTCCATACTCTGTTGTCCTTTGATTCAATTGGGAGATTTCCTTTCCATCCTAATCTCTCAAAATTTGTCCGGATTCCACATTTGTCGTGGGATAATCACGGCAGATGTTACCGGGGGTAACTGATCTAGGGGCAAGTCGACACAGGTATTTGGGAGAGGGTTTAGCTCGAAGGAAGACATGGCGGAAAGCAATCTAAGAGCCGGAAAACAACTCGCCGGATCTCGATATGATTATACTGGATACTCGATAATAGGTGTTACAGTTATGACTTGAATCTCTCTTAGGCGAAGCCCAGGGGTTGGTTTATATAGTACTCATATCCCCCTTGACTTGCCTTACAAAGCGCTTCTCGAGTCCTATTCGAACTCTTCATACGAACCCTAACTTTCCTTATCGTAACCCACAATCCGGGTTACGATCCTTACAAGCCCTGGGCCTTCTAGAAGCTTCTTTGTTCTTAGCCGGATTTGGTCCATCCGCCGTTTGGGCCGGATTACACCTGGGAGTTGGCATACCGGGTTACTATCCCCTCATCAGTAGTCCCCAGAATAGCTTGGGCTTCCAAGATTTACTCTTTGAAGCGCTGGCTATTCCCTACAGAAATATTAGATGCAAACACATGAGGATTAAGACGCAGCGCGTCTATGAATAGCCGCGACTGGCGCCAAGGAAGCCAGGTGAAAACCCGGCTCTTCTTTTTAGGTTCTTCCTTAATCTCTCAAACTTAAATCTCAATAGGAACTCCATGACTCCACATCCTTCTTGATAACTACCGCTGATACAGAGAAGGCAATTTCCCCTTCCTTTTTCTCTGGATCATATTGGCCTGCGCATAAAATGTGCCTTTCAAATTTCGAAATCACCAATTACTCCGCATTCCCCGGGTCTCGACCGTTAGGCTAAGCCTTTCCACCCGGACGGTTATAAATAAAGACCAATGAGCAAATCCAACTCTTAACGGCTCATTTCCCCCATTCCACTTCTTCCCAAGCTCGAGCTCGCAGAGTGCCACCACGGGAGCCCCACGCATCTCGCCGGAGCCCATCCGACTTCGTTTGCGCTCCGCCACCGCACGAACCGCTCCAGCTCCCGAATCCGCCGTCAAGCTTCCGATTCGCCGGCCAATGGTCACGAAAGGGCACGAATCTTGCGCTATCTGTCTCCGCAAGGCCTTACTCCAATCCTCTTCGGTAAGTTCCTTACATCCTCCAGCTTATTCTCGCAATTTCTTAGTTCTTCCCCAGATTGAATCTGAATCGAGCGGTCCGCGATTTCTCGGGCTGCGCCAGATTAACTCACCGATTTCCACTATAACCGCTCCCATAGATAAGATTTATAGCTTGTATTGCTCCCCTAACTCCAGTAATCACTAATTTGGTCACAAATTTAGAAATAAGATCCCCAGTTTAGGCTCGGGCCATCTAGAGTTTCCGCCTTTGTTCTCCCTCCTCAGAAAATCTTACTTCTCCGGCTCATTCGCAGATAGTATGCGTATAATTATCCCCCTAGCTTCTTCAAACATTTGCTTTTGCGGAAAGCTCTCTGGGTTTTGTAGAGTCACTTGACACCCGGACAAACCATACTTGACCCGGCGAGGCAATTGCCGGATTATGTTTAAATTGCCGATAGCTGCTTACCTGCTAACTTCCAAGTTTTTGTTTCTTACGTCCTTTTCTTCAATGTTTTACCAGGTCAATCCCATGGCGCCCAAGAGGCAGGGGAAACAGCCGGCTAAGGCTAAATCCACAAACGCCATTTCAGCCAACTGGGGGAAGTCCTCCGTCACCAAGACCAAACTGGAGGAATTGGTAGAGCTTGGAATCCTACCTCCACAGGAATCCATCCGCTGGAGAGCACCTGGCAACGAAACCCGGCCTTCTCCAGCCACGGATGAGGTAATATGCTTCGTTGAACACGTGACCCGGGGCTTCAGGCCTCCGGGTCACCCCTTCTTCCGTGACGTCTTAGACCACTACAAACTCCGTATCTTTGATATAGGCCCGAACTCCATTTTAAACATCTCCCATTTTATCGTTCTTTCCGAGTCTTACTTGTGCACTCCGCCAAGTCTGGCTCTTTTTGTCGAACTTTTCCAGTGCAAGCCGTGCCGTGAAAGCGGCGACGGCGCACTTCTTACTTGCGGCGGGGTTTCTATCCAGCGCCGCAAGAACTCCCTCATGCCCCCCATTTCTCTCAATTCTCATGTAAAGCACTGGCAGCTTTCTTACTTCTACTGCCAAGATACCTCTCCACCCGGCGAAAAGAAGTTGCCGGGTTACTCGGAGGGTCAACTTGACATCTCCGAGTCTTTCAACGCCTTCGCCTGTGACTCGGACAGGGAGGCGATTTTGCCTTCGTTAGCTAGGATCTCCATCTTGTCCGCCCGAGGCCTCGTCGGGCTAAACCTGGTGAAGGCCTGGGTTAGCTTCCGCATTCAGCCGAACTCCATTCGTGAGAAGCTGATGTGTGAATACTCGGGTCAAACCACGGACCCCATCCGATACTCCCCTAACACCCTTGCTCCTAGCGATATGAACAAGATGATCAAAGGTTTTTTAACGGAGAAGCTCGAGGTGATCCGGGGCATAGCCGGATTAGAACCTTTCACCCTCGAGAATCCCGCCCCCGCAGTGAGTCTTTCTATCTTTCGATTTTGACTTCCAGCAGCTTACTTTTATTTGCTTCTCTTGGCTCGATATTAATCACTATCCTGGCGTCTTTTCCTCAGGCCGATGATGACTTTTGGAAAGTCGACACCTCTCCTAGTTCAGAAGATATGGAGGAGGAAGATGATGCCGCCAACTCGGATGAAGGTGCATATTCAATCCCTTACACGTATTAAATCCCACCTTTTCTTCTTCCTTATGCCATAACTCGGATATTTTTCAGAACGAGAAGGCCAAAACGAAGAAGAAGAAGACAGCAGGGACAAGTCCGCCAGCGAGGAGGAAGAGCCGGAACCGACCCCCAAAGCCGGAACAAAGAGGAAATCTCAAAGGATAGCCCTCCAGGTTTTTATTTCATCTCCCTACTCCTTGTTTTTTTTTGTTTTTTGTTCCCATAACCTTACTCCGGGGCTAACCCCGTTTTCTCCCCCTTTGATCATAACTGAAGGAGCCACCCACGACTAGGCGCCGCATAACCCGGAACCATCCGGGTAGCGAGACCCTTAACCCGGTCGCTTCGCCGCCCCCGGTTCAACACCCTGGTATTCATCGTAAACACAATTTCTTTCCGGGTTAACCTTTGCAACGTAACCCCGAACCTTTCCTGCCTTTTTTCAGTCTCTTCCGGGTCTAGCGGCGGCTCCCCCTCGGACTTCCCGGTGAACACCGGGTAAACTTCTTTCCTTGTCATTATGCCAAACTTTTACCACTTTTTTCACAACCAAAGACTAACTGCATCCTTGCACCTTCTGCAGAGCCACAGTTGTCATTAGCGACGACGAGGGCACGGAAACTGAGGTCCGAGTCGAGAATAGGCCGGCTAACGACGCTGGTGACGAGCAAACGTCGCCGCCGGAGCTGGCTAAGCATGATGCCGGGTATCCCATTGCTTCGCACGCAGGCGAGGAAGGAACGGGAGCAGCTTCGAGCGCGGGAGGGGGACCAAACTCCGATATTCGGATAACCCGGGTGCCACCTCCTGTTACAAGAAATGCTCCTTTTTCCACTTTTCAGGTACCCGAGCCATCTAACTCGGATAACGCTGACTTTAACCAGCTGATGAGCGCTCTTCTCTCCTTGAAAGCTTCAGAAGGGACTGTTTTAGAACGTATAGCTGCAGCACATCAGGTAACTTTCACTTGATACTCCTTATTATACAACTAGTCCCCAAGTTCCGAGTATAATTTTTTTTTTTGCAATTATTCTCGGTACTTCGCATAATATTTTTTCGGTAATCATTTTCTCGGAGGAAATGCTCTCGTGATATCCGGCTTACAGCTTTGCCCGGTCTTTGCAGGCAGAGATTACTCAGTCAGATGAAGCGTTACTTAAGGCTGAGCAGCTCTTACAGGCTGAAGTAGAGCGTAGGGAGACCCTTGAAGCAGAGGTAAAGACTCTGAAAAAAGATGTCTCCACTTACAAGAAGAAGTACAACGCTGCCCAATCTTCGCTGAATAACTTGTCGGCTCAGATCACGGACACTTACCGCATCTTACTGAGTAAGTTTTTATTTGCCGTTAACTTGCGTATCTCTACCATGCCGTTGTGATAATCAAGATTACTGATATGCCTTTGTGTTTTTCGATTTTAGGTGCCAACCTTGCTACTCCGGAGGAGAATGCCATTACTCAGGCTAAGACTTTGAAGACTGTGCTTCGGACATTTTTTGCCGGCACTAAACTTTTACTGGATGCTATCAAGTGGCCTTCTGAGGTATACCCGGGAGAAGATAATCTTACGCAGGCCTTCTCAACGGTGCCTGGGTGGATTGAGATAATGAAGCGCTCAGCTTGCCGGATTGGAATGACCCGGGCCCTTACACTGGCGAAGGCTTATTTTCCTAAGCTTGACCCGGCCAAGGTAACATCCGGGTTTCCAGAATTCAAAGCTGACGGGTCCAAGTTTGAGCCCAAGGACTTCAAAGATATTCAACGTGCTGTACGCTCCTCAGCCACTACCTTGGCCGACAAAATGGAACTGGACAAGATCATGAGTTCTTATGACGCTGAGGGCAAAGTTATTTTGGTGGATGCACCTCCTCCTTTTGATATGGTGGAAAGATGGTCGACTGACCTGACCAGGAGGAAAGAAGAAGCCGCAAAGAGAGAAGCAGAGCTAGGCGCAAAGCCGTCCACCTCTACACCGGCCGTGCCTCCGCCTGTCCGTCCAGATGTGAAGAGCCCGAGCAAGACTGCTGGCAAGGCCAAGGAGCAAGTCCAAGATCTAGACCCGGAAGATCGCTCTCAGGATGCCAAGTAGGATGCTACTAGTGCTTTTCGTTTTCTTAAGACTGATATGATTTTTGTGGTGCTCCTGTGCGCCACTGATGCTGATACTACGCCTGTACGCTTGTTAATTCATGATAACTCTTTGCCTTCCCTGGCTTTTGATAATCTCGATACTTGTGTTACGTATAAGCTTATTCTCGATACTTTGAACTCTTGCTTTCAATTTCCTTTTGAGACTCGGTTAACCGAGTATCGTAGGTTTTGATAGATGGACTTTTCTTTAAGTCCCCAATACTCGGCAACTAAGGTTTACAGACCTTGGTAGTTAAATAGTTTGTTTCTGTTTCGAAGTCCCCAGTCCCCATGACCCAAAGTACGAGCTATGGGGGCGTGGGCTTTCTCAGATGACATACTGCTGTTTACCAAGCTGAAGACCAATAGCTGTTCTCATAAATACTGAAGTCATGCTTAATATTTGTTGAGTTTCCGGCTATGTTAGCCTTATACTCTGCATGGACTTGTGGTTTAGATGACCCTTTTGATTACCTTGTACTGTAAGCCGGCTTTCGCGTGGATACCATGTCGTTGCATCTATACGAAAAACAAAATCAAGCACGCCACACTGGGCTGCATAATTTGATTGTGATCGTACGCGAACAGATCATGCCACTTTAGTGCGAGTCACATCGAGCTTAAGTAAGAATAACCAAGAAATTTGGCTCCTTTGTCCAGTTATAGGATTGCAGCTGTACCCGTTTTTTCGAGTAATCAGCCCCCATAACTCATAGGCATCATGGCCGGGTCTCCGGGTCTTGTGATTACTTATTGAAGCAGATCACCCCCCGGAGACCTATATTCATGTAATGTATTTCGATGATACTGATGTATTGATAGTAACAATGTTACTTACTTGTAACTGAAGCAAAGACCATGATAAGACTCGAAACCATCTTCTTTTATTGATAAAAATTTCTTTTTTGATTCAGCAGGCCGCCTCATTAAAAACCTTCCAGTCCCCTTAGGTACCCTGGATAGGAAAAGAGCGCGTATGAAACCTGCCGCCCATTACACTGCTTTAGTTATTCTCGAGAATCGGCCTCGCGTTGATACGGCCGATGCACATTCTCCACTTGCTATGCCCTTTCGTAATGAGTACCGGATTTGCTAGCCAGTCCGGGTATATCTTCCTTGGAACGTGATCAGCTGCGGACGGTGGTACGCCTTCTTCTTCCCTGCTGAGAGTTTTGAAAGTATTGCTCCTGATGAAGCCTACCATCTTAGGGTCTTGTTCTGCCCTAACTTTTGCTTTGTCCCCCTCAGGGGTTGGCTTTTTTGACGTTGTCCTCTCTTCTAGGTCTACCTGAGAACGGTAATGTTTGAGCTCTTCCTTCCTGCAGGCTTGCTCGGCCATTGCCGCGTCTCCCTCATCGCACTCAGCTGCTATATCCCGGTTTCCGTGTATTGTAATGGTCTTCTTGGGACCCGGGATTTTCAGTTGTAGGTACACATAACACGGTCTTGCCATGAATTTGGCATAAGCCGGCCTTCCAAACAATGCATGATAAGGACTGCGCAACTTTACTACCTCAAAGGTAAGCCACTCGACTCGATAATTATCCTTTGACTCTCCAAAAGCTACTTCCAGTGCCACCTTTCCTTCAGGGCATGCTGAGTGACCCGGCACTATCCCGTGAAAAACTATTGTACTCTTTTGCAGCTGCGATTCCTTTAAGCCCATTCGCAGAAAAGTTTCCCAGTACAGGATATTGATACTACTTCCTCCATCCATCAGGACTTTTTTCAGCTCGTAGCCGTTGACCTGTGGTGCCACTACCAAAGCTAAGACTCCCGGGTGATCAACTCTATCCGGGTGATCCTTCCTGCTCCATGTTACCTCTTGTTCTGACCACCTCAAATACCTTGGAACAGCGGAAGAGACCGAATTAACTGCTTGTTTCAGTATCTTCTTATCCTTGTTAGAGCCTCCTGTAGTGTGCACATGATATTGACCCAGCTGTTTGGGGTTAGCTTGAAAACCTCCTGCTCCATTTTGATTGTTACCTTGATTTCCAGCTGGCGGATTGCCGGCTGGGGGCGGCCCATTACCCAAGTTTCCACCTAGACCCGGACCTCCTCCCCGGCCCGCACCTCGCATAGCTCTGTTCACTTCTTCGTTCTTCCACCTTTGTAAGTCGGCACATTGCTCTAGTGAATGATTGGCCGGCTTGCCATTCCTGCTATGCTTCGGGCACGCCATCCTAAATATGTCCCAACTGTTGCTTGGTCTTGGAGGTCCTTGGTAGTGTCCCCCATTGTGATTCCCAGTATTAAAATTCCCTTCGGATCTAGGTCTTGAAGACCCGGCCTCCGTGTTGGCTACAAACTCGGAATTCCCGTCGAACGGGCGCTTGTTTTGGCTACTTCCATTATTGTTTGGCGCCGACCCATTGCCGGTTTTCCCGCTGCTACTTGCGTTTGCTTTTGCTTTCTTGTCGTCAACTTCCTCCTCTGTGGTATCCGTTGCAGCGTGTTTGTTGCACGCATCCATTAACTCTCCCATTGTAACCTCCGCTGCATTCCTACTAGATTTCATGCGAGTTAGCTTTTGTACCAAAGGAACGTACTTACATGTTTTTGCCATAGCTTGTAGCGCGTCCTTAGGCTGGATATCCGTAGACGAGTGGAGTATCTCCATAACCCGGCGTACCCAGCTGCGTGCCGATTCTCCTTTCTTCTGAACGCATCTTTCTAAATCATCAATAGTAAATAACTTTCTGCATGTCCCATGAAAGTGCTTGATGAATGCGGTCTTTAGCTCCTCCCACGATTTGATCGATTTTTCCGGTAGGTTGGTGAACCATAACTTTGCTGCTCCCTCTGACATCATTAAGTACATGAATTTGGCTTGGAGATTCTCGGATGCGTTGCGAATTGACATTGCCATCTCATAGCTGCTCAGCCACGTTTCTGGATCCATTGTTGGCTCATAATTTACTACTTTCCCCGGTTCTTTGAACTTCTCCGGGTAAGGTTCTGCTCTGATATCGTCCGAAAGGCACTTTGGCCCCGCAAGGGTGGTTGGGGCCGGTCTTGCCCGGGAAACGCGT
Organism: Alopecurus myosuroides; assembly: GCA_028641055.1. Taxonomy (NCBI): domain Eukaryota; kingdom Viridiplantae; phylum Streptophyta; class Magnoliopsida; order Poales; family Poaceae; genus Alopecurus; species Alopecurus myosuroides. The sequence goes on from CM054060.1 coordinate 265,834,062, forward strand.
GACCCGGCTGGGGGTACCACGGGGTGAGGAGCCACCGGTGGATCGTGTGCTGCAGACCCGGCCCCGGCTCTTCTGGCCCTGGAGCTGTCCACTACTGCCTGTGCTGCTGACACTGCCGGTACTGTCTGGACGCGCGGTGGGGGTGGCATCTGCTGTTGCTCTTCCCTTCGTCGTGCCGCGCTTGTTTGGACGTTGCCCTGTTGTTGACTCACGTATGGCGTCCCATGCATCCCACTTCTGTGATCTGGATAATTGACTTGCTGTGCTACCGCGGTGTGCAGCAGATCTATCGCTCGCCGGGTTTCTTCTGCGTGCGGCGAGTCTCTTACAGGAATCTGGTTTAATGCGAGTGTTGCTGCATACACGTTGTCCATGGGGTTGTTGTAGTGACCTGCTGGGGTACGGAATCGCGATGGTGGAGGCGGCATGATGTTGCCGGCTGTCGCCCCCGTCCGAGGCAAGGGTAACCCGGCTGGCGCGTTTACCGGCTGCACTCCCGTTGCTGGTTGCGGTATGGTCCCTTGGTTCGCCGGTGGGATTGGCTGATCTTGAGGCGTGAACACCAGGGCAGTCGGGTTGATAACCCCTCCTGTTGCCGGTAACATAGTTCGGTGCCTTTGGTGAATCCTCGTCGTTTCCTCCCGAAGCCGGGTCTCTAGGTCATCCAGTTCCCGCTGCCGCGCTGCCATCCCCTGCTTTTCTGCTTCTACCTGCCTTCTTTGCTGCTCCAATGCACGACGAGCCACGTCCAGATCTCTTACACGCTCTGCTGCGTTTTCTGGGGTGATAACTGTAGCTAGGACTGTGGGATCCAAGATCAAATTATTATCAAACAGAGCTGGGTGACGCGGATTCGAGGGGCCCGCCCCTGGTGTCCGGTTTGCTTGGAACCCAAACATATTTGCGTGTCGCTCCTCCTCCGCTGGGCGACTGGTGACTGATGCCGATTCTCCATCGACCTGGGCCAAAATCGGGCCAGCCGTACCTTGTTGCTGAGCCAGCACCTGCGCCGCCCCGACTGGCGCCGCGGCTGCGTTTCCTTGATTGGTATTGATTGCGGGGGCCGCATAAACTGCAACCCGGCGCATAATGCTTGGCGTAGATTCGTACCGTTCTTCCTCTTCGCTATTTTCCTTCTCGTATCGGTCCTCCGATAAATCCCGTATAGACTCGGCACCTTCCTCCCTCTCTGTCGGACCCGTTGTTCCGATCGATTCTTCTTTTTCCGATTGAACACGCGTGTCCTCCCCTGACACAGAATCAGATTCAAGATTATCACGGCTTGAATTGGAAGCACATACCATACCGATGAAGACGTTGATGCGGCCGACTGTCACGACGGATCCGGTTTCGAGGTGATCCGACTCTGGCCCCCAGCCAGAATCGTCTACCATCTTCTCTCCTTGGTTGTTGACGTAGATTTCTCCGACGACGAGGTTCCTCATGTTCTTCCGAGCTTCTCCCGTGATGTAAACACCTTTGGACGCAGGCCCCACGGTGGGCGCCAACTGTCGTGGGATAATCACGGCAGATGTTACCGGGGGTAACTGATCTAGGGGCAAGTCGACACAGGTATTTGGGAGAGGGTTTAGCTCGAAGGAAGACATGGCGGAAAGCAATCTAAGAGCCGGAAAACAACTCGCCGGATCTCGATATGATTATACTGGATACTCGATAATAGGTGTTACAGTTATGACTTGAATCTCTCTTAGGCGAAGCCCAGGGGTTGGTTTATATAGTACTCATATCCCCCTTGACTTGCCTTACAAAGCGCTTCTCGAGTCCTATTCGAACTCTTCATACGAACCCTAACTTTCCTTATCGTAACCCACAATCCGGGTTACGATCCTTACAAGCCCTGGGCCTTCTAGAAGCTTCTTTGTTCTTAGCCGGATTTGGTCCATCCGCCGTTTGGGCCGGATTACACCTGGGAGTTGGCATACCGGGTTACTATCCCCTCATCAACATTCCTCCATGCTCTAGAGTTTCAAATCCCGAACCTCGAGACCTGCTTTCCATCTCGAATGTATCTGTTATCCTATGCTCAAGTTCTTCCGGAGTTATATTCTCTTTCGAAAAATACTCTATGATTGCTATTTGTAGTGTTCCTTAAGACACTAAGAGAGTAGTTACTCCTTTGTTTTGGTTTTTAACCTTGGACTTGAACCGAAGGTCCCGGAATGTGCTGAATTGCGGTGAGTTGAGTCATGTGGTTTCATAACCATGTGATGATCATGCCATCAGTACAGGATGCTGACCTTTAACCCAAGTCTTGCTTCTTTGGGTCCTGAAGAATCTGTTCTATCTCAGGATGGCTAGGTAATTCCAACTCCACTGGTCATAGGTTTTCTCGTGGAATCAAAATGGATCACACCAAGAGTGATCATCATGGCCTCCACATCTTTATTCTTGATTTGGCTATATTTCTCTTCTTGGCATGGGTTCTACACATGAGTATTACCCTGTGCAATCAACATGATCTTAGGAATTCTCTTGAGCATGCTCGTACTTCCCAGTTGCTTTCAGATCTTCATACGTTGTTTTGGACACTAAGTTGCATATGTGTGTTGGATATTCCAACGCATTTGCTCTTGTTTTCCGTCAAAACATTCCACCTTGGAATGTAAGGAGAAACAAACTCCAGTAACTCGTTCACCTCAAGGACCAGGTCAAAATTTTGTAACCCGAAGATTAAAGAAGTTTCATTAGCTTCTGTTCTGTTCTACCTCCGAGTATCACACTCTTTTATATCAATAGGTCGTGTTAAGTTATCTGGCCTTAATGATGAAGTGATGCTTCTACACATCCTCACTCACCATTTCTCCAAGTTTGATTCTGGAGTATGATGGGTATGTGCCTTGATGTGTGTACCAGATATTCTTAGCGATTCCTATTGCTTCAATAAATCTCAGAAACATCTGTATCCATCTTAGCACTACTGGTCAACCAGCCTCTACTTGAGGTTGACGTGTTACCAAATCCATTCGTTTCGGTTCACATTTTGGTCAAAGAGTTAGGTTCATGCCAAAGCTCTCCAGACCATATCGGTTGCTTTGAAAAGCATGCCTCCTTTCGAACTCTAAGACATACCGGTGGTTCGTGATATTCTGGTTGTCTTTCTAGAAGTATCACCAGGTGGTTACCTGACCGTAATGTCTAAGCAAGGGGTAGTTTGAACCACTCCTTTCTCCAAGGAACCCTACTGGATATCCCGGACTAGTTGGTTGAGCTTAAACAATAACTTGGAGGGTTGAAAGGCAAAAGCTCCGCCTAACTTGATCCTTTGTTAAGGGATGTCTAGTTCCTTCTGTGTTGAAGCATGATAGTATCTCCTTAGTGGACATGCTATCATTCTACCTTGATTTGATTTGGGCTATCGTCAGATCAAGTTCAGATTCGAGGACTATGTTGACGGTGTTTCACTCATAATGTTTTGCCCGAGTACACCTTCATGTCCTTTGGTCTAGCCAATGTTTTGCCTTGTTCATATATCATATGAATCCCTCTTCTTGGAGTATTTTGATAAAGGTGTTGTTAAGCCCATCTATGACATTTTTCTTTTCTCCAAGTTGCAAGAGGCTCATGCTGAACAAATGGCAACAATGTTGGAAACTTCGCGAAACATCTTTGTGTCTTCACGAAGTTTGTGTTCTGGGTGTTCGAAGTAACCTACTCCGGTTCACGTGCTTATGGTGAAAGTTGTCGCCGTGGATCCGAGTAGAGTTCTCTTGTTCCTTCGGGAATAAATCCAAGTCGGTCATGTATGTGTGGACTATTCTTGAGATGGTTGGTTGTTACCTCCATTCCTTGAAGAATTTGCATCCACACTAAGCCACTGACCGATCGTTCGTGAAAGAGAAGAAGTTTAAGAACTCCGTTATCTTCGCAATCATCTTCCCAACAAGGACTCTGATGTGTTTCATTGCAAGTAGTCCATGTAGGTGCAACCGTATTTTGCAAGTTGCTAATACATGAGTTCTACAATCTCACTCATCCTCTGGAGTGTGACATCATAGTCCATGTCTTGAGAATCCAGCATATGTATCTCGTTGGTAACCGGTGCAATCTCTTCGATCATACATACCTAGTCTGAGTTACCAACTCACTAACCAGAGCTGAATCTCAAGCAGCAACGATGGTTGGTGTTTCCTGAAGGTATTGAATCAGGTCTTTCCAAAATCCGACATGATTGATGATGTGGTTGACACAATTAGCCGTAAGGCCTAATGACATATCCCTTTGAATCCGTAAGAACAGCCACTCTCCGTGAGAATTCTTGTGTGGTTCGTTTCTAACAAGTTTTCCCTCCCCGTTCTTCCAAACTGGAGTTCTACATCCACTTGATAACCTATTGAAGGCTTAACATAAGCTTGATATCGGTATCTATAACATCCAGGATAACTTGGAAGTTGGTTTGTTCAATGTCTCTTTATCAATCCTACAGACCTATGTTCTAGTGGAAACAAGTTCATCATGAAAGCATCTCGTCGTGTTTTGTAACCGTCATTGAACAGTTCTCTTTTTCAAGTTGATGGTACCTGTGTGAATTTGCCAGTCACCTCAGCCTTGTGATCTTAACCATGTGGTAAACGTATTGCTACAGAAAATCCACCATAGGAAAGAGATTCCTTACTCCTTTCGGTGTTCCAATCCCTTGTTGGTTAACCATCCCTATGGTGTGACAAAGAGTTCTTCATTAATTACTGTGTTCCATCTCATCTTCGTTACTCATCTTCTGTAGTGAAGTACCATCCCGATTATTGACAAGGTTTTACACAAAATATGACGGAATGAAAGTTCCTTCATCTTCCGTGTCCATTCCTAAGAGTGAACATGATCATGTATCAATTTTCTCAGACGTACGAATTACAGTGTTTTCTCGTGTTTCCCTTCGTCTACGGATACCATGTTGTGACACCCAAGACAATTCTTCCCATCTTGGTATTCTGCTTTGAAGAAACCTCAATTTCATAAGTTGTCCAACCTTTCTGTTCCAAAAATATTTAAAGTCTTGTACAAAGCTCATATTCTAAATCCTTTCAAGAACCATTGTGCACAAACTTGGAACCTTCTCTTATTCCCTCCGTTATCTTGATGTGTTTCATGCCTATTAACTCAAAAGTTCTTTACGAACATTCTTGTCCTGAGTTAGCCATGAGATACTCGATCTTCGTGAAGATCAATTCCTTAGAGTTTTCCCTCTTATCTAAGGTGTATCCGTTCAATACTTCAAGATGCTACGGATCAACCTCTTCAAGAAGAGAACCGTAAGGTTCGAGAAGATCGTTCAAAACCGGTGTTCCTTCTTTCCTCTCCTTCGGGAATCTCGGGACGAGATTCTTGTAAGGGGGGTAGATTTGTAACATCCCTGTTTTGCTAACATTAGGGTGTGTGGTGTTGTGTCATCTCATACATGCATGGAAACAAAAATTTAAACCATGTTTAACCCAATTTAAAACTTGAATTTAAATGGTTTGAGAAAATACCACAAATAGTACTTAATTTGGGTTCCAAAATTTTGTATTGAAAAATATTTCAAATTCACCAAAGCAAAACATGGTTTTGTTGAAAATTTCATAAGATTTCCAAAATGTATTTTTGCCAAATTTTATATCTGCAAAAAGGACCCTTAAAACATCTATTTAGGTGCTGTTTTAAAAGCTTCAGGGGCTTCCTTGTAATTTTCACACCAGCCAGGGGGTTATGGGGAAAATCCCCTTTGTCTTCAACCTCTGCCAGTAGGAGCACCTGCGTGTCCTCCATGTCGCCATCGATGCCACGCACCTGTGTGCTTCCCTCCTCGCGTGGATAAGGGAAAGGAGATGTCGTGCTGCTCCTCTCTCCCTCGACCTCACTTCCTCCTCTGGCTCGTTCTCTGTATCTCCCCGTAGAGCGAAACCTAACCGTACCGAACGGCCGCCGCGCCACGCCATTAATTCCGGCCGTCCCGGAGCAAACCAAGTGTGCCACGATCTTCACCAAGTTCTCCTCTATGTCCCCGTGGAGCCACACGATTTCGGACGACAGGGAGGAGCCGAATCGGGCCCCTCTTCCCGAAGTCCGGCCGCCGACCGCCAGGCTCGATGCCGCCGCCTCCAACCTTCCCTCGCCACCCCGACCACTCCGGAGCTCCACCGCGCCATGGTGAGCTTCCTGGTGCCCTCCATCTTCTCCCTAACCCTTTGTACCACCCCGGTGCCGTGCACCACCGCCGGCCGCCGGCGGACCTCGTCACCGGCGAGCTTTCCGGCAACCATATGGTCACCGGTTGGCACCCCTCAGCTCCCCTCGAGCTCCTCTTCCTAGTGGAATAATTTGTTCCCTCTATTGCACGCGATTTTGGTCGATTTCACGTTCATCTGTGAGGATCAAGAGAACATGATGTCACCTCTGTGTCATGCTGACATCAGCGCAGTTTTTTCTCTGTTTATTGAAAAATGAATATTGCACTGACACGTGGGCCTTACTTTTATTGAATTTCAGAAAATGAATAAAGCTTGAACAATTAATATCTCTCATTCTGTTAATCAGAAAAATAAAATAAAAACATCAAAATGTTTAGAAAAATAAACTCTAAATGTTTATGTCACTTTCATACATGTTTGACAACCTTTATTTTTGGACATTATTTAATGATGTTTAAATCTTTTAAAATAGAGAAAATAAGTTTTTATTCAATAAAATTAGAAAATTTAAAGTTATATACCAAATTGCTCAAAATGACAAATGCAAGTTGTTTATGATGTTTTCAAACTCATTTGAGCACTTTAAATTATATTCACTTTCACAATTGCCCGAAGTGTCCCTCCGGGGTCTGTTTCGGGGCTAATTTCAGTAAAATTGAATAATTGCCATACGAACCCTAGCAACCCATCGAACATGTTTAGGGCTTTATTTAAGTGCATTAACTTGCTCATGCATACATATTGCACATTGCATCGATGTCATGTGTTGATTGTTGTTCCCCTTTTCGGTGTTGTTCCCCCTCGGTAGAACGTGACTCCGAAGTGAAGGCCAGCAACTCCAATGGCGAATACTTGATCTTAATCGACAAGTCAAGCACTTTTTCCTGAAGTCTTTATCTGGTTTTCTTGAAGCAAGGCAAGCATAACCTCTTATCTGCTCATATATGATTTCAAAGTGATTTGAATCTCGTACTTTGCATTCGGTTCCAAACTATTTGATGTCAGTAGATAGAGTTTGTCCTATATACTGCATAACCTATATATCCTGATCCACTGCTCCTAGCAGCTATAGCTTTGTTTGTGCGCGCTCCGCGAAACCCTGTGAGTCTTGCTTAGCCATGCCTAGTTGTGATCTTATCCATCCGGTTGATGAATATGGTCAACGCGTGAATCTATTGTGTCAGGTTGTTGTGAATTGCTTTACCTTTGATAACTTGAATAATAATGGCATGGATGTGAGGCCATAATGGGTTGTGGCGTTTTGTCCTGTTCATGCCCCTAGGAGCGAGTTATCTCCTTCGAGCCAAGACTGAGCGTACAGCCACACGTGGGCCGATGAACCCCGCCCGGCTAACTAACTTGTTTAACCTTATCCATGAGCCACGTAGTTTGAGCTTTCCATCTTCGTGTGAGTCAGAAAATGTTTTGGAGAAAATTAGGTCGTGACCGGGACAAGTGATGGACGTACACGGATCTTGATCTCGACTCACAGAACGGGTGCCGTCAGGAGGTGGCCAACTCCCTGTTGACGGGGTGGCCCTGTTTGAGTTGACTCATGGATATGGTTCGACAAGGTAAAGGCTGGAAATCGACTACCCTTTGTCGGCACTTCCCGGACTAGTGCTAACCCTTGTGGCACTAAGAGTCAGTTGGTACGTGTGGGTAAAGTTGTACACCCCTGCAGGGTTAAATCTTTTCAAAAAGCCGTGTCTGCGGTTAAAGACGACTTGGTGACGGATTCTGTGATCATAGATAACTTTAACGGAATGACTAAAACTTGCTGACAACGAATGAAGGATGCCTCCTCGGAGATACCGAGAGGGGTTACCTTGTAGCATGAGATAGTGTGGAACAACTGGAGGAGGTGATCTTTCAAGCACGAGGTGTTGTAATGATTTGGTGGATTAAAAGATGATGATATCAATAGTTGAGTAGATTTCTCATCTGTTTTCAAAATACTCCATGAGACGTGCTATTCCTCCCTCAACTTGGAAACAAAGATGGCTTTACGCAAAATAACCTTCATAACTCTTTCTAAAAGAAGCAGATATATAATAGGTTAACTAAGTCTTGTTGAGTACCTCCCGTACTCATGGTTGCTTCAACTTGGTTCAGGTGGAGTTCCTCAGTTCAGTGGTGTTTCAACATGGACATCGACGAGTAGTTTGGGGTTCCCAGGTAGCAGCATGGAATCTATGGGCTGGGACGTCGCCTTATGTTGCGGCCTCTTAGGCCTTTTTGGTTCTTGTTTATTAGCAACATAATTTGCCTTCCTTTGTCTGATGTAATGTTGGGTCGTGTGACCTCTGCTTGTAAGCTATACTCTAGTAACACCTGTTTAATACAACTTTCATGTCTAGAGTGCTGCTTTGATCGATTGTTGGTCTCGAGCCCGGTGTTATACAGTTTTGGCTATGCCTGCATAGTTGTCGCAGTCGAGGGGTTGTGGAGCCGATGATCCATGTCCGAGCCCGCCTGCCGAAGATATTCGGCCTGAGGCGAGGTAACCCCAGTAACCCTCGATTATTGTTGCCCTTTCTGGACACATAGCAGCTCTGTATAACTTTGGTCCCGTTCCTTCAGTTTCATCCGACTCGTGGACGCTTGGGTATACATATCTGGTTATGACTAGCATGGACACAAGGAGTAGTAGACCGGGGATCCGGACTGTGTGCCGATGAATCCGGTCTGCCTGCCGTTGTTTGTTGCGGCCGGGGCTGGTAACCCTGAAGCCCTTGTGAGTCCATTGCTAGGAGCACATGACAGTTTGTATATCTCTGGGTCCGGGGTCCGACACGACCACTGGCAAAGGATGAGGTGACGATGCGCGTAAGAAATGGATCAAGAGTTGATGTGATCGCCGTCGGGACGTTGCCTCTACGTCTACCATCGGGATTAGTTATAAACCTCAATAATTGTTATTTGGTGCCTGCATTAAGCATGAATATCGTTTCTGCATCTTGCTTAATGCGAAATGGTTATTCCTTTAAGTCTGAGAACAATGGTTGTTCGATTTATATGAATAATATCTTTTATGGTCATGCACCTGAAAAGAATGGTTTATTTCTTTTGAATCTTGATAGTATTGATACACATACTCATAATATGAATGCCAAAAGAATTAAGTTAAATGATGATATTGCTACTTACATGTGGCATTGCCTCTTAGGTCATATTGGTGTTAAACGCATGAAGAAGATCCATTCTGATGGACTCTTAGAATCACTTGATTATGGATCATTTGAAACATGTGAACCATGCCTTATGGGCAATATGACTAGAACCCCGCTTTCTGGAACCATGGAACGGGCGACAGACTTACTGGAAATCATACATACTGATGTGTGTGGACCAATGAGTGTATCAGCGCGCGGTGGATATTGTTATTTTGTCACTTTCACAGATGATTTGAGTAGATATGGGTATATTTACTTAATGAAACACAAATCTGAGACATTTGAAAAGTTCAAAGAATTTCAGTGTGAAGTTGAAAATCATCGTAACAGAAGATTAAATTTCTACGATCTGATCGTGGAGGTGAATATCTAAGTTACGAGTTTGGCATGCATATGAAACAATGTGGAATAATTTCACAACTCCCACCTGCTGGAACACCACAGCGTAATAGTGTTTCCGAACGTCGTAATCGTACTTTATTGGATATGGTTCGATCTATGATGTCTCTTACAGATTTGCCACTATCGTTTTGGGGTTATGCACTAGAGACCGCTGCATTCACTTTAAATAGGGCACCATCTAAATCCGTTGAAACGACACCGTATGAATTATGGTTTGGAAACAAATCTAAGCTGTCATTTATAAAAGTTTGGGGATGCGATGTTTATGTGAAGAAGCTTCAACCTGATAAACTCGAACCCAGAGCGGAAAAATGCGTCTTCATAGGATACCATAAAGAAACAATAGGGTACACCTTCTATCACAGATCCGAAGGCAAGATTTTTGTTGCCAAGAATGGATCCATTTTGGAGAAGGAGTTTCTCTCGAAAGGTGTGAATAGTAGGAAGGTAGAACTCGACGAGGTTATTGAACCTTATCGTCTTGGAATGGCGAGTAGCGCAGCGCCGAAAGTTGTTCCGGTGCCAACCCCATCAGCTGAAGAGAGAGCTAATGATCAAGATCATAAAACTCCAGAAGAGGAAACTACTACACCGCGCAGGTCAACTAGGGAACGTACATCTCCTGAACTGTATGGAGATCCCGTATTAAACTTCATGGTAGATGGAGGTGATAGCCCTGCGAGGTATGATGAAGCGATGATGAGCCCAGATTCCAACAAATGGCTTGAAGCCATGAAATCCGAAATAGGATCCATGTACGAAAACCAAGTTTGGACTTTGGTGGATTTACTCTATGACTGCAAGGCCGTTGAGAACAAATGGATCTTTAAAAACAAAATTGACGCTGATGGTAATGTGACCGTCTATAAAGCTCGACTTGTCGCAAAAGGTTTCCGACAAATTCAAGGAGTTGACTATGATGAGACTTTCTCACCAGTAGCGATGCTTAAGTCGGTTAGGATTATGTTAGCAGTTGCTGCATTTTTCGATTATGAAATCTAGCAGATGGATGTCAAAACGGCGTTCCTCAATGGTGACATTGAGGAAGAGTTGTATATGATGCAACCCAAAGGTTTTGTTGATCCTAAGGATGCTGACAAGGTTTGTAAGCTTCAACGTTCCATTTATGGACTGAAGCAAGCATCCCGGAGTTGGAACCTCCGTTTTGATAAGGTGATCAAAGGGTTTGGATTTGTCCAAACATACGGAGAAGCTTGTATTTACAAGAAAGTGAGTGGGATCTCTGTAGCATTTCTAGTACTATATGTGGATGACATATTGTTGATTGGAAATGTGTAACATCCTAGAATTTTCAAAAAGAATAAACCAGCATGCATACATATCATCATAACATAGTCACACAAAAGTGCATTTAAAAATTGAAACATCACTAAACAAAAACCCTATGTGTTTTCATCTCCAAAAATAATCCCTTTAATGGCTCCATACAATTTACCTATAATAAAAATTGATATTTCCAAAATCACCAAAACATTTGAATAGTTTGAACCTTACATTTTGTACTTTTACAAATCCCTCTAAATGGGTCTACTCATTTTATTTTATTGGGTTTCCCTTCCTTTAATAAAATGAAAAACAGTACAGAACAAAAAAAAAAGGGGGTAAAAGAAAACAACCCAGCAGCAGCCCAGCCCCTGTCCCTCTTTTTCTTCCCTCCCCCTCGCGCGAAGCCTACTAGGCCTTATCCCTAACGACCGCACGCACGCAGGGAGCAGCTGAGGCGAGCCCAGCCGCGCACCCTCTTCCCCCGCTGCCAGGTGGGTCCAATTGACGTCGCGTCTACGTCACCGTGACGTCTTCCCTCAACCCCTCTCCCGTTTTCTCCGGGAAAACCTCGACGTCCGCGCCACTCACCCCACTCCCCCAGGCTCCCAACTGCCACGACTCCACCGCCCCGATTAAACCCCCGCCTCCCTCTATCTGTTTCTCCAAACGATTCGCGAGAACACGCCCCCAGGCTGCTGATTTCGCTCGCCGGAAACCGCACAACCACCACGCGAGAACCCCGATTCCGGTGAGTCCCCGCCACCCGGCCCTTCCCTCTTACTCTCTCTCGCCTCCCCATGGTCTTGTGCACCACCTAAGATACTTCCTCGAAATTTTGGCGCAGCACAGAGGCCACGTCGTGTGCGTCGAGATCGCCGGAAGATCATCGCGCCTCCGATCTCCTCCCCTCGTTGCTCCCGGAAGCGAGAGCATCCACCGTGAAGCCCTTCCCCCTCGCCGTGCCCTGCTATGCCGATGCGACCACTTCGACGAGCTCGAGGGCCACGGGAGCGCAACTCCGGCGAACTCCCTGAGTTGTCCACCACCGCGATGCCATCTCCGGCCACTTCCGCCGGTGAGCCCCTCCCTTTGTATTTTTGCGCTGTCCGATTCTATTTATACGCCGAGGATTAGAACGCCCCCGCGAAGCGGTATCCACCAGTTTGGTGGCGCCACTTGCCGCTGAGTCAGCGCCAGTCAGCCCCCCGGATTTAAATTATTTTGATTTATTTTCAAAAACAGAAACATCTGTCTCACTGTAAATTCAATAAAAAAATAAATAGAGATCCAAAAATTGTGATACTTTAACCTATAGAAAGCTAATCAAATTCTCCACCCAAATATAAAACAATATTAGGTGGTCTCGGTATAAAACTTTGGAGTAGTTATTAAATTGCCAAAACCACTCATAAACACCAATTAATTCATAGTTTGAGTTCTACTATCCCAATTTTGTTAATTTTGTAGTCTCTGGATTCCTTAGAACTTGTAGAACACCATGGAACCAAAGAAAACCAAATTTTTATCGTGCACACACTTTCTATTTCAAATTTAGCCAAATCAGTGTTCTGTCCACAATTCAAATTCTAAAATGTATTCTTGAGTGAAACCAACTAGGTCACCTTAGTATTAGTGCCCTATGTCCAGAGAGACCAATGACCAATTTTTACATAAACTAAAAAGTATGTTTAAAATTTAATTAATCCAAAGATCTATTAATGGACTACTAAATTGGAGTAATTAAATTAATGCAATGAAATAAAACTCAGCCAGAGCCTTGTGTTAACTAAATAAACCTCATATAATGCCAAACACACCTCAACGCACATCTAACATGTGTAAAACAAAATCTTGCATTCATGCATGCATACATGTTTATGTTTGTATTGTTTGAGTAGTGTGTTTATGTTTGTATTGTTATTGCTTGTTTAGATTTTGGAGTAGATCAATATAACTCCTGTGATTGTTGTGTTTATGCTGGTTGCTGCTACCAAGGCAAGTGATGTTCATGTCCCACTTCTTATATTGCATTAGAGTTTTTCAGTAGTATGCATCATAGGTGATTTTATTTTTTTTCCAAAGTATATGCTATGCTTAGAAATACGCCTAGTAGTGTGTAGCCAACCTGAACCCCTACTAGATACTAGTTTAGCTATGCTAGAATATTATCACAACTATAGATGATACTTGTTGGGTTGTGATGTTTTGAAAATTGAAAATTAACAACCCAATGAAACACTTGGGTGGATTGAACCTTGCTTGGATTATGTTGCACTAGTGGAAACAACCCCTCTCGTCCAGGGGGCCGGGGGGCAGCTGTCCCGGTTGCAACCAAATCCGGGACAAATGCCCTGCATTGGTCCCGGTTCGTGCGCCCGGGGCAACAGGAATCGCCTGGGCGCATTGGTCCCGGTTCGTGGGGGGCATATCGGTCCCGGCTCGTGCCACGGACCGGGACCAATGCCTAGCCACAGGCCACGTGGCACGCGCATGACCTGTTGTCCCGGTTCAGTCCACGAACCGGGACCAATGCCCCCTTCCCCTATATATACTGCCCCAGCCCCCCCTCCTTCCATCTTTTTTTTTTGCTTGGAGGTGTGAGAGAGTGTGGTGTTGCTGTTTTTTTTTTACTATGCACACGAGGTGAGAAGTACGAGAATTTGGATGAATGTCCGATATGCACTGCACTACGGTATAAGATCAGAGCAGATGATCCTGGTGATGTTGACGGCGAGCCCCCCCCCGTAAGAGGGTTCCTGCTAAGGTGATGTGGTATGCTCCTATAATACCACGGCTGAAACGTCTGTTTAGAAACAAAGAGCATGCTAGGTTGTTGCGATGGCACAAAGAAGACCGTAAGAAAGATGGAAAGTTGAGGCACCCCGCCGATGGATCGCAGTGGAGAAAGATCGAGAGAGACTTTCCAGACTTTGCAGGAGAGGCGAGAAACTTATGGTTTGGTCTAAGTACAGATGGCTTTAATCCTTTTGGGGAGCAGAGCTCCAGTCATAGCACTTGGCCTGTAACTCTATGTATGTACAACCTTCCTCCTTGGTTGTGCATGAAGCGCAAGTTCATTATGATGCCAGTTCTCATCCAAGGCCCGAGGCAACCTGGCAACGACATTGATGTGTATCTAAGGCCATTAGTGGAAGAACTCTTAGAACTGTGGGGCAAACCAGGTGTACGTGTGTGGGATGAGAACGAACAAAAGCCATTTGACCTACGGGCGTTGCTTTTCGTGACCATCAATGATTGGCCAGCTCTTAGTAACATTTCCGGTCATACAAACAAGGGATACAATGCATGCACACACTGTTTAGATAAGACTGACAGTGTTTTTTTGGATAAATGTAAAAAGGTTGTATACCTGGGGCATCGTAGATTTCTTCCGATCAAGCATCCCTTAAGGAAAAAAGGAGGGAAGCATTTCAGAGGTGAGGCAGATAACCGAAAGAAGCCTGAGCTCCGTAGTGGTAATGATATATTCGATATGGTCAAGGACCTAGAAGTAATCTTTGGTAAGGCTGCTGGCAGCCAACCAGTTCGGTACGGCCCTGATAAGCGGGCACCCATGTGGAAGAAGAAATCTATATTTTGGGAGCTACCCTATTGGAAAGTTTTAGATGTCCGGTCTTCGATCGACGTGATGCACGTGACAAAGAATCTATGTGTCAATCTGCTATGCTTCCTGGGCGTGTATGGGAAGTCAAAAGATACGCCTGAAGCACGGGAGGACCAGCAACGTATGAAAGACCCAAGCAACAAGCACACAGATACAGGGCGCCATTCCTTAAGCAGCTACGCTCTTACTAAAGCAGAGAAGGAAATATTCTTTGAAGTCCTTTACAGTATCAAGGTTCCGTCTGGCTTCTCGTCGAATATAAAGGGGATAATAAACATGGCAGAGAAAAAATTCCAAAACCTGAAGTCTCATGACTGCCACGTGATTATGACGCAATTGCTTCCGATTGCATTGAGGGGGCTTCTACCGGAAAATGTTCGAGTACCCATTGTGAAGCTATGTGCATTCATGAACGCAATATCTCAGAAGGTAATCGATCCAGAAATTCTGACAAGATTACAGAGGGATGTGGTCCAGTGTCTTGTTAGTTTTGAGTTGGTGTTCCCACCATCCTTCTTCAACATTATGACTCATCTCCTTGTTCACCTATGTGAAGAGATTCATATTCTCGGTCCGGTCTTTCTACACAATATGTTCCCCTTTGAGAGGTTCATGGGAGTCTTGAAGAAATATGTTCATAACCGTGCTAGGCTAGAAGGAAGCATCTCGAAGGGCTATGGAACAGAGGAGGTCATTGGGTTCTGTGTTGACTTTATTCCTGACCTTAAGACAATTGGTGTTCCTGAATCGCGGCATGAGGGGAGACTGAGGGGAAAAGGAACGCTGGGAAAGAAAACAATGATACCTAGGGACGGGCATTCTTTGACCAAAGCACACTACACAGTTCTACAAAATTCTTTGTTCATGGCTACGTATGTCGAGGAACACAAGAATATTGTACGGTCTGCAAACCCGGGGAAGGATGACTCATGGATTAAACGCGAACACATGGAGACTTTCGGAAGTTGGTTGCAAACACGTCTTATAAATGACACCACTGTTGAAGATCAGCTATACATGTTGGCAGGGTCACCATCTTCGACTATTGGGAGTTTTCAAGGGTACGAGATAAATGGAAATACATTTTACACGAGCTCCCAAGATAAGAAGAGCACCAACCAAAACAGTGGTGTCCGCTTTGATACAACAAACGAGAATGGAAAAACTGACACATACTATGGTTACATAGAGGAGATATGGGAACTTGACTATGGACCTTCTTTTAAGGTCCCTTTGTTCAAGTGCAAATGGGTCAACCTGAATGGAGAAGGGGTAAAGGTAGACCCGCTTTATGGAATGACAACAGTGGATCTCAACTGTATTGGTTACAATGACGAACCATTCGTTCTAGCCAATGATGTGGCTCAGGTCTTCTATGTGAAGGACATGTCTTCCAGACCGAAGAAAAGAAAAAATAAGGGAACAATTTCATCATACGATGAGCCGAAGCGTCACATAGTTCTCTCAGGGAAAAGAAACATCGTGGGAATCGAGGACACGACAGACATGTCAGAAGATTACAATAAGTTTGTTGAAATTCCACCCTTCACAATGAAATCTGACCCCACCATCCCGTTAAATAATGAAGATGCTCCATGGTTACGGCCGAAGCGATCATAAGAAAGGGACACGAAGAAAAGCTGGCAAGCATTATTGTTCCACCATCCCACTTTTCTGTTTCTCTCTCCTCCGTATGTTGGTGATGTGTAATAATAAGCGTGGAATACATGATCATATAGTTCTGTTTGATTAGTATTTTGTATTGACCGGTAAATAGCTGACAACTATGACCCATGTCCGAATACATTTCGAAGTGATAGTACGGATAACATCCTGGCAGATATTGCAGGATTATAACTACTTTTAATATGTAGTATCTGTTGACACACGGTATAGAACAAGCGATATATTCCGCGCACACATTGCAGGCACACCATATTAATTTGAGGCATTGGAGGAGAAGACACATGAAGACAGTGATTTGAGTTGAGATAGGTGAAGTTAATAGGAGGATTTTGAGGGGTTGGTGGGATCAGACACAAACTGGCACTTTAATTGAGATTGCCGACGTGAAGTCTCTCACTAATGATAGCGTGCACGGAAGGCAATTCATTCCAAATTGATACTGTGGGTTGCCACTTGTCGGTGTTGAAGAACATGTTTCCCAATGGTGTTAATGTGGTGTCCTTATTCTCCGGTATTGGAGGAGGAGAGATAGCTTTGCACAGGCTTGGCATCCACATGAAGACAGTGATTTGAGTTGAGATAGGTGAAGTTAATAGGAGGATTTTGAGGGGTTGGTGGGATCAGACACAAACTGGCACTTTAATTGAGATTGCCGACGTGAAGTCTCTCACTAATGATAGCGTACACGGAAGGCAATTCATTCCAAATTGATACTGTGGGTTGCCACTTGTCGGTGTTGAAGAACATGTTTCCCAATGGTGTTAATGTGGTGTCCTTATTCTCCGGTATTGGAGGAGGAGAGATAGCTTTGCACAGGCTTGGCATCCACATGAAGACAGTGATTTGAGTTGAGATAGGTGAAGTTAATAGGAGGATTTTGAGGGGTTGGTGGGATCAGACACAAACTGGCACTTTAATTGAGATTGCCGACGTGAAGTCTCTCACTAATGATAGCGTACACGGAAGGCAATTCATTCCAAATTGATACTGTGGGTTGCCACTTGTCGGTGTTGAAGAACATGTTTCCCAATGGTGTTAATGTGGTGTCCTTATTCTCCGGTATTGGAGGAGGAGAGATAGCTTTGCACAGGCTTGGCATCCACATGAAGACAGTGATTTCAGTTGAGATAGGTGAAGTTAATAGGAGGATTCTGAGGGGTTGGTGGGATCAGACACAAACTGGCACTTTAATTGAGATTGCCGACGTGAAGTCTCTCACTAATGATAGAATTGCATAATCTTGAAAAAACCTTTGCCTTGATCGTCCAAGATGTCCCAGTAGTGGTGCTCAGCGCCTTGTCTGCATGTTTCGCAGGACATGCCCATTTTACAGTGTAGAAACATCTACAGAAAAGAGCAAACATCTGTAAACTAGGCAGAGGAGAAGTAGAATCAGGTAGAGAAACATTAGAGCCGATGAGAAGTACAAATAGCATATGGAGAGAAACAAGGTTTAAAAGATATTGCTAGGTGCTTCCGGCCAAAAGATTATCAAATCAAAGTTTTGAAATTCTCAAATCAAACCATAAGTTCACAAAGCATACGCAAACATGGACCGTTACCAACCTGAGCCGCAAGGAGCAGTAGAGCAGAGCAGAGCAGACTCTAGAGGATGGACAAGCAGCCAGGACTGACATCGACTCTATATGATGAACAAGCCACCCTACTTCTACTATGAAAATGAGGCCCTAGATCCAAAAAGTGTATGGGTGGAAATTTCCAGAAATTTGTATGACACAGAGCCGGAGTTTGTGGATTCTAAGCACTTCTGTGCAGCTGCTCAAGAAAGAGGCTACATCCATAACTTCCATAATTTATATTCAAATTATATACAAATGAAAAAATAATTAATAGTTTCAATAGTTAGAATAATTATTTAGTTAAACGAAAAATGGATTTAAATTAGTTTTGCAAATTCTAGCATTTTTCATGTTGGAATTTTTGTCAAATTTGGAAGTATATAAAAGTTGTTAATGTGCAAACTTAACACTTTTCAAATTTTGGCGCTAAAAAATTTTGGGCGCGCAGGGGTGCCACCGAAATTCGAAATTTGTTTTTGGTCCCGGGCCGTGGTACCAACCGGGACCAAAGGGGCTCTAGTCCCGGTTGGTGGCACGGGCCGGGACTAAAGGCCCAAGTGTATAAAAAGCGCGGCCCTCTCTCCAGGCCGAGCGGACACCCCAGGGGCGGGTACGAGTGGATATGGCTGGGCGAAGCCCTGCCGGCGGCGGGAACGAGTGGATATGGCTGGGCGAAGCCTTGCCGGCGGCGGCGGGAACGAATGGACTAGGGACACAGTAGATTAGGGAAACACAACTTCTATTAAAATAAGGCCAGGGGCCTTGCTTACATAGGGGCGGCGCGGCCACAGGCGGCCGGCCGTACTTGCATAAGGGGCGGCGGCGCGGCCACAGGCGGCCGGCCGTTTCTTGGGGGGGTAGCTAGGGGCGTTGTCTATATAGAATAGGGGGGCGGGGGCGCGGCCACAGGCGGCCGGCGCCAATCTAGTCGTCCTCGTCGTCGGAGAGGCTTACGTAGGCGGGTGGCTGCCACAGGTGAGCAGGCGGCTGGGCCGGGCTCGCCGGGGCTGGAGACATCGGGGGCATCGGGGGAGCGTACGGCGGCGGCGGGGGCAGCACCTCCTGCGGCAGCGGCGGCGGCGGGGGCAGCTCCTCCTCCTGCTCCGGCGACCCCGGCGCCCAAACGCCGCCGGTCCAGGCCCAGCTCATGCCATACTCCAGGCCTGGTGGGAGCGGCTGCGGCTCCGGCATGTCCTCGGACGCCTCCAGCTCGGCGTTCATCGCCTGCCACCAGGGGATGGCAGGCTCGTTAGGGGGTGGCGGCGTCGGCGGCATGGCGGCAGCGTCGGCGGCGGCGGCGGCCACGACACGCTCCCACCTCTTGATCTCGTCGTCGATGAGGGAGCGGCGGGAGGCCTCGCAGGCCTTCTCCATGGCGGCCCGGAGCTCGGGGTCCTCCTCCCCGGAGAAGTCCTCCGGCTCGTCCACGAGGAGCCATAGCTCCCTCTCCCGGCCGGGCGCTGGCGGGGGGTAGTCGTCCACGTTGGCCTCGAGGGGGGCGGGGATGAAGGAGCGGCGGCGCTGCTCGTGCTCCTGCTCGAGCCAGGCGGCCCAGTAGGGGGAGCCGCGCGCGTACATCCGCTCCCTGCGGACGGGGGCCGGCAGGAGCTCGCGCCGGCGCTCGATCTCCTCGAGCAGCGCCGCGCCGGTCGGGGCCGGCGGCACTGGGATTCGCTGGGGATTCAGGTGCCAGCCGTCCGGGAGGTGCACGTCGTTGTAGAACACCGGAGTGGCATTGTTCCAGTGCCACTCCGCCTCGTCCACCCGGACGTACCGGCGGAACCGCTTGCCCGGGGGCGCGGCGCGGGGCGGCGGGCGTGCAGCCGGTGGTGGCGCGGGGACGCGCGGCACCCCGCCGAGGCGGACACCTCCAGGGCCGTAGCCGAAGGCCTCCGCCGGCGGGGGCGGGATGCGGCCGGCGCCGCTCGACGAGCCTCCGTCGTCGTTCCTTGGGTGCTTGCCGGAGTTCGAGAACCAGCGGGACATGGTGGCGGCTAGGGTTGCTTTGCCAGGGACGCGTCCGGGGTGGGTGGGTTGTACGGGCGGCGGGGGGCCTTTAAAAAGGACCCGGGGAGGGCTGGCATGCCAACCGGCGGCCTGAACGTGGCGGCGGTTGCAGGCGGCCATGAATGCGGGGAGCCGAGGCGTGGCGCGTGGGGAGTGGGGCGCGGGAAGCCGAGGCGGGGCGGGAAGACGAGGCGGACAGCGGCCCTTTGACCGTCCTTCGGTCTTAGTTTAATGGACCAGGCGAACCAGCCACCAGGCCGCTGGCCAGTGGCCCCTGTTGACTGGCCATAATAACAGACGCGGGCCAGTGGGCCCTTCGAACCGTTGACTGTCCATAAATAAAAGACGCGGGCCAGTGGGCCTTTTTGACTAAAAAATGTGTCAGTGGGCTTAATTAAAGACGTGGGCCTGGAGCGGTTGGGGAAGGGGAGGCCGGTTGGCGATTGCGAGGCAGGAGAAAAAAAAACGAACAAAAAAAACCTGCCGCGGCAGGGAAATTGGGCGGACTTTATTCTTTTTTTAAGAAGGCATCCATCCCGGTCCCTAAAACGAACCGGGACGAACTCCCTCGCGGTCCCTGGCCCAGAGTCGCCACGTGGGCCAGCCTTACCATCCCGGGTCCTGGCACAACCGGGACCAATGGGGAGGGCCATTTGTCCCGGCTAGCCCATCCCGGTTGCGCAACCGGGACAAATGGCCCTTACGACCCGAGACAAAAGGCCCTGTTTCCACTAGTGTTGAGTGTCTACTCAGGACCATGTTCATGGTGGTTTAGCCATGAATGTGGGGGTTATCACCGGAGAGTACACTTGTGGACCGCCACCCGGGATTAAAGAGATTTGTAGGTCTTCACTGTATAGTTAGCTTCCAGTGCAGCCTTGAGGTAATATGGGCTCTGTCAAGATTAAGTAAGTTGTGGGGGTTCCTCTTGTTGTATTGACAGTGGGTGGTAGAATTTTAGGAGGAACGAGTCAATACTGGTATGGTTGAATCCCTCTTCCCAAAGATCTTGTCTCATTCTTCTCTCGGGGAAAATGAGTCTCAAGGTGAAAGTGCACAACCTCTGCAGAGTTAAAAACTAAGATCTTAGCCGTGTCCCCGGTTATGGGCCAGTTGAGCAGCTAGACAGAGTTGGTGCCGAAGGATCTCCTCATCTTTTCTGAATAAAGTAAAATATGGTAGAAACCCTTTATAGGGCACATGGTGGTTTGGCCATGGTGCCACAACCAAACTTCATGGTGGTTTAGCCATGATGACTTTCAAACTTCATGGTGATTTAGCCATGATGATTTGTTCACCTTTATGGTGTTTTAGCCATGAAGGATTGTACAAATGATTTCTTTTGTTTAAAAAGGAATTGTCAAATATAGGACAAAATTGGCTTTATGCAAATAGCCCAGACTCCACCACCCAAATATCATGTAGCTAGTATTCCTCAAAACTGCAACCATACAAGTGTCACTTGCTAGTGCATTGTTTGTACTGACTTCCTCCCCTGTGGGGGCTGCATATTCCAACATGCAGGTCATTCGGATGATGAGTAACTGTTTAGGATCTCGAGCCTACATTCCAACATGTCTGCCAGTGGCGCATGAAGAGAAGGGGGCTCATTGAAGATTGATTTCCGTTGTATTTGCTTTGAACTCTGTTATTTGTGGCTAGTCCATGTTGACTATGCCATTTGTAAGACTATTTTATTCTTATCCACTGGATCAATGATGTAGAATGATGCTATTTGCAATGAATATTTCATTTCGCCATGTGTATGATATCAGTGATCCCGGGAATAGCAGGTACAATGTAGGGTGCTACAAATTGATATAGAACTTTTAAAAACCGTAAAAGGTTGTTTCAATAGTAGTTTTTCGATGAAAGACCTCGATGAAGCAGCTTATATATTAGGCATGAAAATCTATAGGGATAGATCAAGGCGCTTAATTGGACTTTCGCAATGTACATACCTTGACAAGATTCTGAAGAAGTTCAGAATGGAAGATAGTAGGAAGGGGTTATTACCTATTATGCAAGGCAAAACGTTGAGTAAGACTCAATGTCCAGCTACAACAGAAGATAGAGAAAGGATAAATAAGACTCCCTATGCTTCAGCCATAGGTTCTATCATGTATTCCATGCTATGTACAAGATCGGGTGTGGCACACACTATTAGTTTGACTAGTAGGTACCAATCCGATCCAGGTTTGGAACACTGGATTGCGGTCAAGAATATCTTTAAGTACTTGCGAAGAACTAAGGATATGTTTCTCATATATGGCGGTGAAGAAGAGCTCGTCGCAAGACGTTACGTCGATGCTAGCTTCGACACTGATCCGGATGACTCTAAGTCTCAGTCCGGTTACGTATTTGTTATGAATGGAGGAGCAGTAAGCTGGAGGAGTTCCATGCAATTCGTGGTGGCGAGATCATCAACAGAAGCAGAATATGTTGCTGCCTCGGAGGCAACACAAGAAGCAATTTGGATAAAGGAGTTCATATCCGAACTAGGTGTGGTTCTGAGTGCGTTGGATCCAATGGTTATCTATTGTGACAACAATGGTGCCATAGCCAATCCTACGGAGCCAAGGTCTCACAAGAATTCCAAGCATATAAATCGTCATTTTCACTCCATCTGTGAATATGTGGCAGATGGGGATGTGAAGATTTGCAAAGTACATACGGATCTGAATGTGGCAGATCCGTTGACTAAACCTCTCTCGAGGGAAACACATGATCAACACCAGAACTCAATGAGTGTGAGATTCATCACTATGTAATATGGATTATTGCCCCTAGTGCAAGTGGGAGACTGAAGGAAATATGCCCGAGAGGCAATAATAAAGTGTTTATTATGTTATTCCTTGTTTATGATAGATGTTTATTTCTCATGCTAGAATTGTATTAACTGGAAACGTTAATACATGTGTGATTAATAAACAAACCAACGTACCTAGTGAAGCCTCTCTTTTAACTAGCTTGTTGATTAACAGATGATCAAGGTTTCCTGATCATACACATTGGATGTTGTTAATAACGAGGTCATGTCATTAGGAGAATGACGTGATGAACTTAGACCCTAACTAAGTATAAAAATATGGTCAAGTCTTTTAGTTTTGTTGTTATGTATTACATTCGGAGTAACATTGTTCCTTAGACCATGAGATCATGTTAATCACTAATACCGAAAGAATACTTTGATGATATCAAACGTCACACCGTAACAGGGTGACTATAAAGGTGGCATTAGATATTTGTCAATTGTTAGTTGAAGCTCATGGATCAAGAATGGGATTTGTCCATCCAATAGACGGATAGATATACCCAGGGCCCTCTCGGTGATATCACATCGACACCGCTTGCAAGCACATGATATGATCACAAGGATGTTATATCACGGGAACGAGAAAAGAGTACTTGTCGGATAACGAGATCGAAAAAGGTATGGTGGATACCGATGATCGGATCTCGCACAAGTAAAATATCGCGAGACAAAGGGAAATCGGTACGACGTTAAAAGGTTCACATGATCACGAGAGTCATCGTTGAATATATAGGAGTCATCACAGATCTCCAGATCCCGATGTTGAGTATTGATCGGAGAGGAGTCTCGATCGTGTCTATAATATTCGCGAACCGTAGGTTGACACACTTAAGGTTCAATGAAGCGTTAGAGAGGATAAGGAATACCAAAGAATATTTTGGGCAGCTCCAAAATTGTTTCGGGGGAAATTGAAATAGTTCAATGGGTTTTTCGTCGAATGGTTGTTAATAGAATTAACAAATGATTCGAGGTGCTGCATGAAAATGTTTGTTAATAGAATTAACAAATATAAATAAAGAAATATAAATATTTTATTTATTTATTAAAGAAAAACCTTTGGATTTTCGAAGTGGAAAATTAAGGGAGTATGAGTGCGGCCTCCACTCACTTGAAGAGAGGAAGAGATGGGGGCACCCATGGCTGGCCGCACCCCCCCTTGGGCTGCCTCCCCCTCCCCTATAAAAGGAGGGTGAGATCTCCCTCTTCTTCACACACTTGCCCACTTCCTTTTCCCTCCACCCGCTGCTCCATTCCATGGTCTCCAGCTTGGCAAAGCCCTGACCGTGGGATTCTTCACCACCACCACGCCATCGTGCTGCTGGAATTCCGGGGGATCCTCTACTTCCGCTACCTGCTGGATCGACGGAACGGAAGTCTTTATCGAGTTGAACGTGTGACCGATTACGGAGGCACCGCCGGATTGCGGTGCACTTCTTCTCGCTCGGGATCGGCGTGAGTACGACTGCGCCAACAACGAGATTTTATCACGTACCACTTTAAGTCTCCGAGGCTATGTTATCTCAAGACTCTCTTTCTCCCCGTTGCCTTTCAGCTCATAGATTAGATCTTGGCCATTCAGGTTTATCGCGCGTCGGAATTTTTTTTGTTTTCTATGCAACGTACCCTTCAACAAGCTAGAACACAAATTCAAGGGGAAACGTTGCTTACCCGGGTCTAATCCATGAAGTATCTACCGTTGATTCGACCCAATCCTCTCCACGGCTGAGGTCATTCTGGGGGTCCTGGATCAACATAGCTTCAGAGATGGTGAGGTGGGGTAGATGAGCTGGATAACGTGGCGGAGGGGATGGGGCGGCGGCAGGGATGGGGCGGCGGCGGAGGGGGCGAGGGTGGGCGATACGGGCTTCGACACTCATCCGGATGACTCGAAGTCTCAGTCTGGGTACGTATTTGTGATGAATGGAGGAGCAGTAAGCTGGAGGAGTTCCATGCAATTCATGGTGGCGAGATCATCAACAGAAGCAGATTATGTTGCTGCCTCGGAGGCAACACAGGAAGCAATTTGGATGAAGGAGTTCATATCCAAACTAGGTGTGGTTCCGAGTGCGTTGGATCCATTGGTTATCTATTGTGACAACAATGGTGCCATAGCCAATGCTAAGGAGCCAAGGTCTCACAAGAATTCCAAGCATATCAAGCGTCGTTTTCACTCCATCAGTGAACATGTCGCAGATGGGGATGTGAAGATTTGCAAAGTACATACGGATCTGAATGTGGCAGATCCGTTGACTAAACCTCTCTCAAGGGAAAAACATGATCAACACCAGAACTCAATGGGTGTTAGATTCATCACTATGTAATATGGATTATAGACCCTAGTGCAAGTAGGAGACTGAAGGAAATATGCCCGAGAGGCAATAATAAAGTGTTTATTATGTTATTCCTTGTTTATGATAGATGTTACTTTCTCATGCTAGAATTATATTAACTGGAAACGTTAATACATGTGTGATTAATAAACAAACCAACGTTCCTAGTGAGCCTCTCTTTTAACTAGCTTGTTGATTAACACATGATCAAGGTTTCCTGATCATAGACATTGAATGTTGTTAATAACGAGGTCATGTCATTAGGAGAATGACGTGATGAACTTAGATCCTAACTAAGTATAAAAATACGATCAAGTCATTTAGTTTTGTTGTTATGTCTTACATTCGGAGTAACATTGTTCCTTAGACCATGAGATCATGTTAATCACTAATACCGAAAGAATACTTTGATGACATCAAACGTCACACCGTAACAGGGTGACTATAAAGTTGCCCTTAGATATTTGGAAATTGTTAGTTGAAGCTCATGGATCAAGAATGGGATTTTTCCATCCAACAGACGGATAGATATACCCACGGCCCTCTCGGTGATATCACAATGACACCGCTTGCAAGCACATGATATGATCACAAGGATGTTATGTCACGGGGACGAGAAAAGAGTACTTGTCGGATAACAAGATCGAACAAGGTATGGTGGATACCTATGATCGGATCTCGCACAAGTAAAATATCGCGAGACAAAGGGAAATCGTTACTACGTTGAAAGGTTCACATGATCACGAGAGTCATCGTTGAATATATAGGAGTCATCATAGATCTCCAGATCCCGATGTTGATTATTGATCAGAGAGGAGTCTCGATCATGTCTATAATATTCACGAACCGTGGGTTGACACACTTAAGGTTCGATGAAGCGTTAGAGAGGATACGGAATACCGAAGAATATTTTGGGAAGCTCTAAAATTGTTTCGGGGAAAATTTAAATAGTTCAATGGGTTTTTCGTCGAATGGTTGTTAATAGAATTAACAAATGATTCGAGGTGCTGCATGCAAATGTTTGTTAATAGAATTAACAAATATAAATAAAGAAATAAAAATGTTTTATTTATTTATTAAAGAAAAACCTTTGGATTTTCTAAGTGGAAAATTAAGGGAGTATGAGTGGGGCTTCCACTCACATGAAGAGAGTAAAAGGTAGGGGCACCCATGGCTGGCCGCACCCCCCCCCCCCCCCGGATGCCTCCCCCTCCCCTATAAAAGGAGGTTGAGAGCTCTCTCTTCTTCACACACTTCCCCACTTCCTTTTCCGTCCACCCGCTGCTCCATTCCATGGTCTCCAGCTTGGCGAAGCCCTGACCGTGGGATTCTTCACCACCACCACGCCGTCGTGCACTTGGAATTCCGGGGGATCCTCTACTTCCGCTACCCGCTGGATCGAGGGAAGGGAAGTCTTTATCGAGTTGAACATGTGACCGATTACGGAGGCACCGCCGGATTGCGGTGCACTTCTTCTCGCTCGGGGTCGGCGTGAGTACGACTACGCCAACAATGATATTTTATCTCGTACCACTTTGAGTCTCCAAGGGTATGTTATCTCAAGACTCTCTCTCACATTATTTCCTTTCATCTCATAGATTAGATCTTGGCCATTCGGGTTTATCGCGCGTAGAAATTTTTTCTATTTTCTATGCAACATACCCTTCAACAAGCTAGAACACCAATTCAAGGCGAAATGTTGCTTACCCGGGTCTAATCCATGAAGTATCTGCCGTTGATTCGACCCAATCCTCTCCACGGCTGAGGGAATTCTGGGGGTCCTGGATCAATATGGCTTCAGAGATGGTGAGGTGGGGTAGATGAGCTGGATAACGTGGCGGAGGGGATGGGGCGGCGGCGGAGGGGGCGAGGGTGGGCGATGCGGGCTTCGACACTGATCCGGATGACTCTAAGTATCACTCCGGGTACGTATTTGTTATGAATGGAGGAGCAGTAAGCTGGAGGAGCTCCATGGAATTCGTGGTGGCGAGATCATCAACAGAAGCAGAATATGTTGCTTCCTCGGAGGCAACACAGGA
Organism: Alopecurus myosuroides; assembly: GCA_028641055.1. Lineage (NCBI taxonomy): Eukaryota > Viridiplantae > Streptophyta > Magnoliopsida > Poales > Poaceae > Alopecurus > Alopecurus myosuroides. The sequence continues at coordinate 265,861,194 of CM054060.1, forward strand.
AGAAATTTGGATGAAGGAGTTCATATCCGAACTAGGTGTGGTTCCGAGTGCGTTGGATCCAATGGTTATCTATTGTGACAACAATGGTGCCATAGCCAATGCTAAGGAGCCAAGGTCTCACCAGAATTCCAAGCATATCAAGCGTCGTTTTCACTCCATCCGTGAACATGTTGCAGATGGGGATGTGAAGATTTGCAAAGTACATACGGATCTGAATGTGGCAGATCCGTTGACTAAACCTCTCTCCAGGGGAAAACATGATCAACACCAGAACTCAATGGGTGTTAGATTCATCACTATGTAATATGGATTATTGCCCCTAATGCAAGTGGGAGACTGAAGGAAATATGCCCGAGAGGCAATAATAAAGTGTTTATTATGTTATTCCTTGTTTATGATAGATGTTTATTTCTCATGCTAGAATTGTATTAACTGGAAACGTTAATACATGTGTGATTAATAAACAAACCAACGTTCCTAGTGAAGCCTCTCTTTTAACTAGCTTGTTGATTAACAGATGATCAAGGTTTCCTGATCATAGACATGGGATGTTGTTAATAACAAGGTCATGTCATTAGGATAATGACGTGATGAACTTAGACCCTAACTAAGTATAAAAATATGATCAAGTCATTTAGTTTTGTTGTTATGTGTTACATTCGGAGTAACATTGTTCCTTAGACCATGAGATCATGTTAATCACTAATACCGAAAGAATACTTTGATGAAATCAAACATCACACCGTAACAGGGTGACTATAAAGGTGGCATTAGATATTTGGAAATTGTTAGTTGAAGCTCATGGATCAAGAATGCGATTTGTCCATCCAATAGACGGATACATATACCCAGTGCCCTCTCGGTGATATCACATCGACACCGCTTGCAAGCACATGATATGATCACAATATCACGGGAATGAGAAAATAGTACTTGTCGGATAACGAGATCAAACAAGGTATGGTGGATACCGATGATCGGATCTCGCACAAGTAAAATATCGCGAGACAAAGGGAAATCGTTACGACGTTGAAAGGTTCACATGATAACGAGAGTCATCGTTGAATATATAGGAGTCATCACAGATCTCCAGATCCTGCTGTTGAATATTGATCGGAGAGGAGTCTCGATCATGTCGATAATATTCGCGAACCGTAGATTGACACACTTAAGGTTCGATGAAGCGTTAGAGAAGATACGGAATACCGAAGAAGATTTTGGGCAGCTCCAAAATTGTTTCGGGGAAAATTGAAATAGTTCAATGGGTTTTTCGTAGAATGGTTGTTAATAGAATTAACAAATGATTCGAGGTGCTGCATGCAAATGTTTGTTAATAGAATTAACAGATATAAATAAATAAATAAAAATATTTTATTTATTTATTAAAGAAAAACCTTTGGATTTTCTAAGTGGAAAAATAAGGGAGTATGAGTGGGGCTTCCACTCACATGAAGAGAGGAAGAGGTGGGGGAACCCATGGCTGGCCGCACACCCCCCCTTGGGCTGCCGCCCCTCCCCTATAAAAGGAGGGTGAGAGCTCCCTCTTCTTCACACACTTGCCCACTTCCTTTTCCCTCCACTCGCTGCTCCATTCCATGGTCTCCAGCTTGGCGAACCTCTGACCGTGGGATTCTTCACCACCACGATGCCGTCGTGCTGCTGGAATTCCGGGGAATCCTCTACCTCTGCTACCCGCTGGATCGAGGGAACGGAAGTCTTTATCGAGTTGAACGTGTGACCGATTACGGAGGCACCACCGGATTGTGGTGCACTTCTTCTCGCTCGGGATCGGCGTGAGTACGACTAAGCAAACAACGAGATTTTATCTCGTACCACTTTCAGTCTCCGAGGGTATGTTATCTCAAGACTCTTTTTCTCCCCGTTGCCTTTCATCTCATAGATTAGATCTTGGCCATTCGGGTTTATCGCGCGTAGGAATTTTTTTGTTTTCTATGCAACGTACCCTTCAACAAGAAAGAACACCAATTCAAGGGGAAACGTTGCTTACCCGGGTCTTATCCATGAAGTATATGACGTTGATTCGACCCAATCCTCTCCACGGCTGAGGGCATTCTGGGGGTCCTGGATCAACATGGCTTCAGAGATGGTGAGGTAGGGTGGATGAGCTGGATAACGTGGCGGAGGGGATGGGGCGGCGGCGGAGGGAGCAAGGGTGGGCGATGCGGGCTTCGACACTGATCCAGGTGATTCTAAGTCTCAGTCCGGGTACGTATTTGTTATGAATGGAGGAGCAGTAAGCTGGAGGAGTTCCATGCAATTCGCGGTGGCGAGATCATCAACAGAAGCAGAATATGTTGCTGCCTCGGAGGCAACACAGGAAGCAATTTGGATGAAGGAGTTCATATATAAACTAGGTGTGGTTCCGAGTGCGTTGGATCCAATGGTTATCTATTGTGACAACAATGGTGCCATAGCCAATGCTAAGGAGCCGAGGTCTCACAAGAACTCCAAGCATATCAAGCGTCGTTTTCACTCCATCCGTGAACATGTCGCAGATGGGGATGTGAAGATTTGCAAAGTACATACGGATCTGAATGTGGCAGATCCGTTGACTAAACCTCTCTCAAGGGAAAAACATGATCAACACCAGAACTCAATGGGTGTTAGATTCATCACTATGTAATATGGATTATTGCCCCTAGTGCAAGTGGGAGACTGAAAGACATATGCCCGAGAGGCAAAAATAAAGTGTTTATTATGTTATTCCTTGTTTATGATAGATGTTTATTTCTCATGCTAGAACTGTATTAACTGGAAACGTTAATACATGTGTGATTAATAAACAAACCAACGTTCCTAGTGAAGCCTCTCTTTTAACTAGCTTGTTGATTAACAGATGATCAAGGTTTCCCGATCATAGCCATTGGATGTTGTTAATAACGAGTTCATGTCATTAGGAGAATGACGTGATGAACTTACACCCTAACTAAGTATAAAAATACGATCAAGTCATTTAGTTTTGTTGTTATGTCTTACATTCGGAGTAACATTGTTCCTTAGACCATGAGATCATGTTAAGCACTAATACCGAAAGAATACTTTGATGATATCAAACGTCACAACGTAACAGGGTGACTATAAAGGTGGCATTATATATTTGGAAATTGTTAGTTGAAGCTCATGGATCAAGAATGGGATTTGTCCATCCAATAGACGGATAGATATATCCAGGGCCCTCTCGGTGATATCACATCGACACCGCTTGCAAACACATGACATAATCACAAGGATGTTATATCACGGGAACAAGAAAAGAGTACTTGTCGGATAACAAAATCAAACAAGGTATGGTGGATACCGATGATCGGATCTCGCACAAGTAAAATATCGCGAGACAAAGGGAAATCTTACGACGTTGAAAGGTTCACATGATCACGAGAGTCATCGTTGAATATATAGGAGTCATCATAGATCTCCAGATCCCGTTGTTGATTATTAATCGGAGAGGAGTCTCGATCATGTCTATAATATTCGTGAACCGTAGGTTGACGCACTTAAGGTTCAATGAAGCGTTAGATAGGATACGGAATACCGAAGAATATTTTGGACAGCTCCAAAATTGTCTCTGGGAAAATTGAAATAGTTCAATGGGTTTTTCGTCGAATGGTTGTTAATAGAATTAACAAATGATCCGAGGTGCTAAATGAAAATGTTTGTTAATATAATTAACAAATATAAATAAAGAAATAAAAATGTTTTATTTATTTATTAAAGAAAAACCTTTGGATTTTCTAAGTGGAAAATTAAGGGAGTATGAGTGGGGCTTCGACTCACATGATGAGAGGAAGAGGTGGGGGCACCCATGGCTAGCCGCACCCCCCTCCCCCCCCCCCCCCCCCCCCGCGTTGGGCTGCCTCCCCCTCCCCCTATAAAAGGAGGGTGAGAGCTCCCTCTTCTTCACACCCTTGCCCACTTCCTTTTCCCTCCACCCGTTGCTCCATTCCATGGTCTCCAGCTTGGCGAAGTCCTGACCGTGAGATTCTTCACCACCACCACGTCGTCGTGCTGCTGGAATTCCGGGGGATCCTCTATTTCTGCTACCCGCTAGATCGAGGGAACGGAAGACTTTTTCGAGTTGAAAGTGTGACCGATTACGGAGCCACCGCCGGATTGCGGTGCACTTCTTCTCGCTCGGGATCGGCGTGAGTAAGACTACGCCAACAACGAGATTTTCTCTCGTACCATTTTGAGTCTCCGGGGGTATGTTATCTCAAGACTCTCTTTCTCCACGTTGCCTTTCATCTCATATCTTGGCCATTCGGGTTTATCGCGTGTAGGATTTTTTTTTGTTTTCTATGCAACGTACCCTTCAACGAGCTAGAACACCAATTCAAGGGGTAACGGGTCTTACCCGGGTCTAATCTATGAAGTATCTGCCGTTGATTCGACCCAATCCTCTCCACGGCTGAGGGCATTCTGGGGGTACTGGATCAACATGGCTTCAGAGATGGTGAGGTGGGGTAGATGAGCTGGATAACGTGGCGGAGGGGATGGGGAGGCGGAGGGGATGGGGCGGCGGCGGAGGTGGCGAGGGTGGGCGATGCGGCGGTGTCGATCTGTTTCAGCTTCAGACAAGCTGGCTTACGTGTCTCCTTGCGGTCCCACTAGGCAGGCCCGTCTTTGAGGGTGAGCGGGGTGCTCAGCCGCTCAAGGCCCCCGTTTTTCATTGGCCCCCAAATTTCTATCCTGAGTATAAAGCCCAAGGTGGAGGGTTCGGGCCATCAGATTCACTATTGATCTAGACTTGTTGGGCTTCGTAGCGATCGATCAACTAGGGCAGCACACTCGATTCCAACCAGACGGCGGACCGCGAAACGGTTCTCCCTGGCCGCTGCGGTGCTGCTTTCTTGTGCACCGAACCATAGTGATTAGGCCGTCCCTTTCACCTGGTCGTTGCAACGCTGCTTTCCTCGACGGCGCGACGGCGGACTTGTGATGGCTCATTACTGCTCTCCTGAGGTAATTAGGCCGCATTGCCTGCGGAGATTAGGGATTGCAAAATTTATCAGATGATTACACATTTGCTAATTTTGTCCGTACTGGAGCATCAATTAGGAATTGGATACTATGGGAACGCGGCGATCCCTGAGAGTCTGTGACGCGATCGCGCTGAAATAATTATCAAGGTACCGCTGCATGTTGGCTTAACTTTCTGTAAAAATTACAATACAATAAATCGATCTATCGTTATTTTTTACGGTTGAATTGTTTGGACTTATTTTATGTTATTTTCTTTATAAAATCGGAAGATTCATAAATTCCAGAAAAACAAAGTGTTGGTCTGATGCAGAAAAGCATAAGAATTTCATTAGAACATCAGGTCAGTTTATTGTTTTATGGTACCTTTTAGTGCAATTAATGTTTAATATGTTCCTATATACCGGACAAAATTGTAAATTACGTAACAAAGTGAATTTTTTAGTTGGTATGCAATGTGAAAATTTCAAAATTTAAGGCCCCATTCTCTGTTTCGCATACGGGCCCCCAATTTCTGGAGACGGCCCTGCCACTAGACACGCAACGGTCAAAGTAAAACCCGGCCCCACTTGTCAGCACAAACTCAGAAGTTGACGGTCAATGCATTGACTGGACGGCAAACGCCAGTTATCAACTTTTTGCGAGTGTTTCAACTAAGAGAGTGGGAAAAAATGAGCAAAAGTTTAGAGCATGGGGAAGAACAAGCAAGACTAAGAAATCGGGGCACATGAGTAATAATCTCAAACTTGTTTGGTAGTGGTTTTAATGAACCGGGGGTGCCCCTTTTGACTTTTTTTAGATAGAGGTCTTTTATTGCCCGAGTTATACATGCTGCGGCATACAACTTAGCCAACAGAGAAAAAAAAAAGCAGCATATGCTGCGGCATACAGCTTAGCCAAGGGAAACTAAAACAACAGCATTGCCACCGGAGGGGCGAGGTAGACAGGAGAGGTGAAGCTTCTTGAGCTCGGCGATGATCCTCCTGGCGGCATCTCTATCCGGGCAGGGGCCCAAAGATGCAAGATAATCATAGTTTTAAAGATGATTTCAGCAGGGTGACGAATAAGGATTTTCTGGATAGCAAGTTTGTTTCTAATATTCCATAACCCCCACGATTGTGCGAGGAAAAAGATCCACGCAAGTCTACGTAGTTGGCCGTGGAGCGATGCAATAATGGTGTGCCAGTGAGCAAAGGAAGGGGGTTCAAGGGCCTGTCTAAACCTTTGAATTTGACATTTCTTTGCTTATCCAACGTTCTAACTGATTTTTGTCACATTGTATGTTCCACCGTGAACATGCGGTGCGCCCCATTTTTCTTCATCAATTTATCTGTTTCTTTCTTCTAAGAGAAGAGTCTACTGAACTTAGGTTCACCGGTGGTTGTCACGACGAACATATGCGTTGTTTGCCGGACGATTTCGGCCACGCGTAAGAATGAGCACAGCCTCCCAAACATCAACCAAAATGAAAAGAAATGCCACTTTATTTAGCTCCAATACTGGTACATGCAATTCACACCTCACACGCATACTCAACTTCGCACGATGGTTCCATAAATGAGCTGAACGGCCTTTCTCGGAGGTCAATCTGATTGGAGTAAATTTGTCTTGTGCAACATTGTAGCCAGAGGTTTGGTGGAGTTGATGGATATGGGCGGAGAGTTGACGCCGGCGGCGGGGAAGAAGCCGATGCAACGTCGGAGGAGGTGGAGGCCCGATGAGCATCAGCGATTCCTCGAGGCGCTGCACATGTGAGTGCAGACAGCCCACTCCTCTGCTCTCCGAATACGTCTGAACCTTGCTATTTTCCTTGCCTAGCTGAATCAATTGGTAATGGGATTCTCGTCGATCTCAGGTACGGTCGCGACTGGAAGATGATCGAGGAGCATGTCGGCACCAGGACCACGATACAGGTGATTGCATTGTGACCAAAACCTGCATTCTGATGATTTGCAAGTCGCTTTGTGATGTTTCTGATGGTAACTGGTTGGTTGGTTTGCAGCTCCGCAGCCACGCCCAGAAGTACTTCGAGAATGCCCGAAAACTCGGTGTCACCGGGCTGCCGCCCCCGAGGCCGAGGCGCAGGCGCAAGCACGCCGTGCCACAGAGCTCGACCGCCGAACAGCCGCCGCCCGGTAAACCTTGTCCGAAATTGTTTTGCTGCCTTTCTTGATTATACTACTGAACTAAAACATGCGAGTGTTTCTTTGTCAGACATGCAGAGCTTCGACTGGGCGAGCATTTCTTCAGGTGCTTCAGCTTCAGCGTGGTTGAACCATGGAGGTGTAGAAACTCAGACTGAACAAGTTGCTGCAACATGTCCAGGTAGAGCATGCTTCCCATCAAGCATCATATTAGATTCAATTGCCCTTTATAGCCAGCTAGCAACAGCGTTGCACAACCACAAGATTAACCTTGTTTTCCTAATATTTATGCAGACGACAATTCATTCATGGGGACAGAAAGCTTCTTCAATGCTATGACCATGGACATGGAGTGGGCTGGCACTAGCATCACAGCTGAAGCGCCGGCGCCGCCCGCGTCCCTGCCGGACTTCAAGACGATGCTGGCCGGCGATAAGGCTGAGTTGGAGCCTTGGGACATCATCATGCAGGAGATCAGGGATATGGGATTGGAGCTGGTCCTTGACCTGCCGATTTCCCCCTCTATCATCCACGAAGCAGGCGGAAGCGAATGCGGCACCCCTCCGCCGCATCATGACGTTCCCGCTGTCTCTGATCAACCTGAAACATCGCGGAACACAGACGGGGGGTGCTCTCCCGACGCCAGAGTTAATGGCAATGGTAGCAGTGTAGCATAGAATGACTCTGCAATTATTCAGATTGTGACACAGACTGTCCTTCACAATATGTGTGGTTAATTTAATTCTACTCACTGGCATTACGAGGAACATGATAAACAGGTATTAGTAGAGGTTTGGTAGTAGCAAAAATTTCAAACTATCTCGAAGAAAACCATGGTTTTAAATAGTTTGACGTGTTTGGCATTACAAAAATTACAATAGTATAGACCATGGTATTAGCAAGAACCTAGGTTGCATTTGGTAGCAATATATTTTTAAAGTTTTCCCACAATACTATGGTTTAACAAAATACTAGAGTTTCACATATATTGTGTTTGGCTCTAACAAATAAGGCAGTTTCGAAAAAGGTGGTATCCTGAAAACTGCTTTTCTTTTTCTTTGGAAGTAGTGGACAAAGTGGTACCACCCTCATTTTAAACTGAGAAATGAGAAAAACTAAAATATTACTTCATTGGGCATCAGAAAACAATGGTATTGATGAACTTTGGTTTTGAAAAAACTAAGATTCCAAACGGAGCCTCAACTATTTTGCACTATACAAAAAGAATGGTCCAGGCCTCTTTTTCAAATACTGCAATTATCCATTGCCTAGTCATAGAAATACTTCGGTTATAGAATACTTTTGTTTGGCAGCGAAGTGTCTTTAAAATCAAAGTATTTAAAAATTGAAGTATTTCTATGCCTAGGCACAGTCTTCAAAATTAGTACAATTCATGAATACCGAAGTTTTCTACTACAGTTTTTCTAAAGCCAAACACAACAAAATATTTAAAATCATCATATTTTCAGAAACCACGATAGACCACTTTAAAAAACTTTGCTCTCAAAAAAGGTTTTAAGAAATCTTCACTGCCAAACAGAGCCAACATACAGTAATAGACACTTGCCTAAATTCTTCCATGCTCGAAATAGTTTTTTCTCTTTTCCACACCCCCATCCGGCCCATGTTCGTAGCACCGGTGAATCCCATATTCCAGGGCCAATCTCGCCCACAAGGCGAAATAGTCCTCAATCACCTCAAGCTGAGGTCCCTAATCCAACAGCCATCCGTATGTACCTTCACACTGTTATGTTGCCTTAACATGTGGAAGCACCATAAGTACTCCGCCTTAGCGGACAGTTACACAACTTGGATGAGTCCACTCCCCGGAGCTCAGAGGATGTAACATCCCAAGTATGAAAAATCACCTTTAGAATGTTTTATTTCTTGTTATTTTATGTTTTGCATCATGACATCATCTTGGCATTTGTTTTTGCATTTGTTTTCCATTTGTTTGCATTTGTTTTCCTTTGTTTTCTATTTGAATTTTCAAACCAAATTCAAATATTTGTTTCATACTTGTGCTGTCACAATTTTTCAAATAGAAATTTTCAAATAAAAACAACCATTTGTTTCCATTAAAATGGAAAGCTCAAACTAGTGATTTATTCCTTTTTAGTAAATCACTTAATTCAAATGTTATTCAAATTCAATTACAAACAGCACCCAATTTGAAATTATGAAAATTACAAAACAATTCTTTCACTTGTTCCCAATTAAACTTGAATTTAAAAAACTTAATTGTTTAAGTTCAATTATTTCAATTAATATTAACTTTATTCAAATTTTAAACAAATTGCAAACAGCACTTAAATTCAAATCATTTTTGTAAAACAAAAGTTGCACTTTGTGCTGTTACAAAAAATAAACAGTATAAAATTTATCCCTAAATTTTCTACCCCAAAAACTATCTTCTTTTTCTTCCTATTTCTTTTCAGCAAAAAAAAAAGGAAACAGAACAGTTAAAAACAAAAAAAAAATAGCAGAGAGGGGGAGGGGCAGGCCAGTGGGCAGGCCCAGCCCACCAAACTGGCCTGGTACCCCTTCGATCCCCCTCGCTCGTCTCTTTCATGTACGGCAGCCGATCCGGCTGTCCACGTCGCCGTACGGCGCGCAGAGACGGCCAGCAGCGCTCGCCCTCGCCCTATAAACCCTACCGCTGCTCTCCCTGCTAGCCCTAACCCTACTCCACCCTCTCCATCTCTCGCCGCCGTCGTTTCTCTCCCTCTGCGCCACCTCTCTGCATCCCTGAACCCCACCACTGAGCTCCGTTCTCTGAACCCCGGCGATCGCCGCCGATTCGATGCATCTCCCCTCGGGCTAGCCCTGGGAACGGATTCCCCGTCGCCTCCTCGACCTGTTCGACACCGCCACGGTACCCGGGACCCTCTGCAACGCCGCCGCCATCCTCTCTGTTGTCGCCGGCGACGTTGACCTCCCCCGGGCCTCTGCTTCCTCTACAGGGAGGTGAGCATCACCTCCACCTCCCCTCTCCCTCTTGTTTCCTTCTCTGCTGCACACCGCGCGCAAGCACCAGCACAAGCACCGCACAACGCACGGCAGCACGAGCACGGCAGCTCGCCGCCGGCCATCGCGCCTCTGTCGAAAGTTCAGAAAACGACCTGCAGAAAAATTCAGTTAACGCTAACTGAAGCATAACCTGTCCGCGCACCCCTTACCTGACAAAGAACGAAACACACTGCAGTGGTAACGCCCCACTGCATGCGCTCCGCGGCTAGGGTTCGAGCCCCCGCTGCGCCAACTTTTTGGGATTTAATCCCCGCACCCGTGGCCCACCTGCCAGTGACCTGGGTGGCCACGCGTGCTGTCACGCAGCGCCACGCTGGCCAGGGCCCGCTGGCAGTGGCCCAGATTAGGCCACTGCGCAGTGAAAATATGTTTTCTGCCCAGTTTTCTTTTAAAATAAATCCTTTTCTTTTACAGTTTAGTCCCTATAATTGAAATGCAAATAACTTTTAAATTCCAAATCCAAATAATGCAAATAAAATATGTTTGCTGAACCAAATTTAATTCTCTACATGATTACATCATTTGTTTTCTGTTTTGCACATTTTAAATTGTTTCAAAATTCAAATTCAAACAACTCCTTTTAAATTTGGTTAAAATCATAAATAATTCAAACTTAATTCAAATAACACAAATAAAATATGTTTTCCATGCTATTTTAAACCACCTTTTCAAATATAAAAGGTGTTTCATGTTTTGAATAATTAAAATTGGTTAAATAATTTAAACCTTGTTTAAATCATTTAAATTTTGTAAATTCATAACTTGTTCAAATTAAATTATTTTTGAACATATAAAATATGTTTTCAAATCAAAAAAGTATAAACTTTTCAAATATGAATTTGAATTAATGTTAGGAACAAATAAAAATTCAAATAAATTCATACTTGAATTGAATTCATTTAAATCTTGTTTAACTTGTTTAATTCATAAATAATCCATCTTAATTCCTTTTTCAATAATTGAAACATGTATTCCACCTAAAATTTTGTGTACTTTCCAAATATGAACTTTGTTATCTATTTTGAATAATTTAAATTGGTGAAAACAACAAATACTTGTGTAACACCTTTAAGAAACCAAAATTTCATAACTTAATAAATAAAATTCCAAACTTGGTAAACCTTATTTCAAATTGTTTCTATTGTTGTTATTTTTTCTGTTTTCCTCATCCATGCATCATACTAATCCATTTTCACCTGTTGATTAGTTGTAAAACAATTATTTCAACCTAAATTCATGGGTTTTCCTTATGCAACCCAGATTGCATAGGGGTCCATTTAATTATGTTATGTTACCATGTCAACTAGCTTATTTCTGATGCATCAATTAAATGGTCATGCATCATCCCATGATTGTGCATTATGCCATGTTATTGATTGTTTGTTTCTCTGCGTTGTTTGTTTTCTTCTTCTCGAATAGACGACGACGTTGAGACAGACGAGCTTTACGACACCCCTTCTGAGGATCTAGCTCAGTACCAGGCTGCTGAGTTTGCAGGCAAGTATTCACTCACATGAACCATTGTGTTCCTTTCAACATTGGACACCGATACTTTCCGTTGTCTATCCTGCTAGCCCTATGAGTCGTTGCTTGTGTTCCGAACCTATCACATGTTATCCTTTAACCCTGATATAGCCTCACCTCCACACCTATAACCCCATTGCTTGTTGCCCGTGTCTTACTAGCATGCTTAGGGTTGTTTCTGCTCGAGTCTGTTGCCCGTTACTTTCTGTCACCATATTTTACTATGTTCTGGGGCTCTATGTTAAACAATCAACCTGTTAATGTTTGAGGTAATAATAATTTGATGATAAGGCACCGGCAGGAGGCCCGGCGTGGTTTTGAGGCCTGCTAGTGTCGACCCTAATTAGGAAAAGGATCTTGTCTACTGATCCATGATGAGCGCACTAACCGCATGTGGGAAGCGTGTATGGGCGCCCCCCCTCAATTTGATTCGATTCGCATCTCGTGCAAATCGCCACACTTAGTTTGGGCTTTCCATTAGATGCATGCATGTGCAGGTGCGAACCCTTGGCGCCAGGGTGGAACTTTTGTAGTCGGCATTTAGGGCGGCGTGGTCTTAGAGTGCTATGAGGGTCCCCTTTTCTTCGTGGGGCTCGATTAGCCGCGCACGCACAGCATGTGGTTCTTTGGGCTTGATGCGAAGAAGAGTTGAGTTGTGTTGAGTGCCCCGCTTGGTGGAAAGGCCATTCCATCTGACGGATTATTCTTACGTGTACGGCCAAATTGGTGCACCCCTGCAGGGTAAATCTTCTCGAGAAGCCGTGTTTTCCGCGGTTATGGATGACTTGGTGAAAGTACTGGCTAACAAGTACTCAGAACAACTTACACCTAACTAATGATAACTTGACTAGTAATAGTCTTATGGCCACACAAAAAACTTGAACCATCATTAATCCAACTGTGTGAGTTATCCTCGGATTGCTTCTTTGGATAAGGGGCAAGATCCAGGATGGGTTTGTTTGGAGTTAGTTATAGTTGGTTACGATACGCTATCTTATCTCCTTTCTGTTAGCCGGAAGTTATAGCTTGTATCTGTAGTTGGTTAGTGCAGCCTTCTGCCGCATCTTTTGTATTCCCCCTTTCTTTCGTTGAACCCAAAGCATCTGTGCTTGGTGTTGACGGGTACACTTTGGTGAATTGTGAGTCTTGCTTGCCAGTACGTCTATGTACTGAACCCTTTGGGGCCGTGGTTTCCACAGACTACGTGTCCGAGGATCCCCATGGTGGCTACTACGTGGAGTATGACGAGGCTGCTGACGAGTAGATAGCGGACCCCGGGCAGGATCCGAGACTTCGTGGATGGGCTCCGTCTTTTCGTTTCCGGCCTCTTAGGCCTATTTGGATCTTGTCTGTACTCAGACATGTTGAATACTTCTGCTGTGTTGTAATGATGATATGTTGGGACATGTGTCCTCTGGATGATTGTATTTGCTATCTCTGCTCTAGTGAGAGCTATTTGCAACTTATTTCAATCTTTTGTGTCTTAGAGATCTGTTGTGATATCACTTGTTCAAATGTTGTTGACGTACCCTGTGTGTATTTTTGAAGTACGTCAATGGAAGTATCTGGATTTCTATGGGATGGTTTGTGCAGACGATGAATAGTAGAGAAAGGTTGTCACACGTTTACGTGTTGGCCTGCTCATATTGAGATGCGGGTGCCGGTATGCCCCGTAAGCCATTTATCTACTGTTTAACGGACTGTGAGTATCCCCTAGAAGTCCGGGTGCGACAAATGGTATCAGAACCTGTCTGCCTGTAGGATCCCTTTTACTGGTCGCAGTTGAGTCTAGAAACTATTTTGTAGCTATATAGGAAAAATGAAACATGAGAGTAGGAATTTTGTTCTTTTATTTCTTTCCCCACCCACCCTCCCTTTTTCTGGTAAGGAAGTGCAACTTTGTTTTCTCTTCTCGTCTAAACTTTCAAGTTAGGATTTCACGAATCCTGGTTTCTCTGGGATAGTTATATCTACTAGACCATAGGAATGGAGGTGGTTGTGACATGATTTATCATGTTGCCTACTCACGATTGAGAACGGAGGCGTGTAAGCCCCGGAAGCAGATCCTCTATTCCTTAAGCAGTAGATATTGATCCTTTAGAAGCCCGGATGGGTTTTCCGTAGTACCTCAGGAGTTTTTGGTCTCGTGTTTCCCGATGTTGCTTCAATATCCTGTTCTTCTCAACATCCTTTTCGTCCGTTGATGCTTTCCACTTCAGTTCTTCTACCGGAGTCTAATCAGAACCTCCCAAATCATCTGCAGATGGATCTCAGGTTCTACCCGCAGGTGGTTCGGATGACTCGCTGTGAGAGCACCGACGGGTATCCGGAGATGCTGAGAGACATGGTAACCTATCTGGGGTTCCGTTGGGCACCAGAGTACCAGGTCTACGAGCAGCAGCGAGAGTTTGACCAGACCTAATACCAGGCTATCGTCTACATTCTGTCAGATGATGGCATGAGCGTAGTCCACCGCTACGAGGCAGTAGGTTCCACAGTGGATATGGCTGTGCAGCAGGCAGCTTATGTGAGTCTCACCGTCCTTCGTGCTGACTACTGGGGGTTTGACGATTCTATCTATCGCCACATCCCCCGTGGTTACATCATTTCGGAGGGAGCTCACTTCACTCTCTACGACAACCTGGATGTTTATGAGCATGATAACTCCAGGCTGCACACCACCGCTCAGTTTGTGAGGCACAGTGACGCAGTTGCCAGCACACTATCTCAGGAGTTGGCTTCAGTCAGAGAGCAGCTCTACCTTGCTTTGACTCGTCTGGCGACTTACACCACAGACTTTGTTAGAGACGAGCGCTTTGCACGTTTCGATCAGCCAGTTGGACGTCGTCTGCCAGATGCTGGAGGTTACGAGCCGATCAGAGGTCCACTCCTCAACCTCGGTGCTGGTTACACTGGGATTCCACGCTTTGGAGCACAGGGAGTCGACGATATGTACTTCACCACACCTAGAGTCGCTCTCAGACCACGTCAGGTCTATGTGGATTGTCGTTCTACCTACTTTCGTGGGCGTGCTCCTCACCGTACCTCTCGCCGTACTCCTAGCCGCCGTCCTGCGTGATGAGCATGGGAGTACCGATGTATCCATTCTTAGCTATGTTTAGTTATCCTTTGGCATTCGAACCATTTGTGGTGTGTTGGATATTCTGATGTATTTGAACATGTGATGATGTACCTGTTGGTTATCTATTCATGCGTCGGAATAATCTCTCTTTCGGTTTCCAAGTCTATCCTTTCCTGTTGTTGTGCTAAAATGCATTTCCATTCAGGATGCCGCCAACAAGGAACACCCCGCCTGAGCCACCGCCAATCACGGAGCTATTGACTCAGATGACTCAAGTCATGACGCAGATGGCCCAGTTCCAGACTAACCAGCATAACAACCAGAATGCTCCACGAGTCAGTATCAAGGAGTTTCTCAGTCTGGGGCCGAGAGCTTTCGTGGCAACACGCGAGCCTCTGGATGCTGATGACTGGATCCGTGAGATAGCTAAGGCTCTGGAGATTGCTCACGTTGCTGAGGAAGACAAGGTCAAGTATGCATCCTATCTGCTGAAGGGTCAGGCAGCTACTTGGTGGGAAAACTACCAGACCATGAGAGCTGGCTATCCAATCACCTGGGGTTGTTTCAAGGAAGCCTTCCTGAAACACCACATTCCAGATGGTCTGATGGAAAGGATGCGTGAAGAGTTTTGCTCTCTCAAGCAGGGCAAGCTGGACGTCATTGGCTATCAGAGTGAGTTCAATCGCCTCGCTCGATACGCTGGTGATGAGGTGTCCACTGAGGCTAAGAAGATGGCAAGGTTTCGCAGAGGTTTTAACCCGGAACTCAAGTATGCCCTCACCAACATCAAGGCCAACAACTTCGAGGAGCTCGTTAACACCGCGCTCAATGAAGAAAATGGGCGTAAGGCGTTCGAGGAGTCTCGCAAGCACTCGTGTGAGGGTGGTTCCGCCTCCAACATGACCACCCCTCCGCAGAAGCGCCGCATCTGGGTGCCAAATGGTGCTGTCACTCGGGCTCCATATGCCCAAGATTCTCCAGGCTTCGCTCCCCGCCCACCCAACCCTGCTCAGATGCATGATCAGAGGGCTTCGATGGGGCAGCCAAGGCCAGGGCCTCCTCGTGTCGTCACTTGCTACAAGTGCAAGCAGACGGGGCACTACGCTGACAAGTGCACGCAGAGGCAGCTACCTCCACCACCACCTCGTCCCAACACAAACCAGGCAATGGTGCGTGCTCCCCCGGCTAAAGCCTTCAACTCCAACAACAGGCCTGTCGGGAGGACCGCAAGGGTGAATCATGTCAAGATCGACAAAGCTGAGGAAGCTCCTGACGTCGTTCTTGGTATATTTCCCGTAAACTCTAACCCAGCTAAAGTGTTGTTTGATACCGGAGCATCACATTCTTTCGTGTCAAAGATCTTTGCGACAACAGTTAAACTCCCCTTTGTTGGTTTGGGTTCCCCGCTAGTAGTAAACTCCCCTGGAGCAACTATGCAAACGTCTAAGATCAGTCACGGAAATCAAATTCTAATTGGAGGCCACATATTCTTTGCTTCTCTCATACTGCTGGGAAATTCTGACATTGATGTCATTCTTGGTATGGATTGGTTGAAGGCCAATAAAGCTACGATTGACTGTGCTCAAAAGTCAATAACTCTGTTCCACCCTTCTGGCCAGATAGTCTATTCTCCAAATGAATCAAGTTCTGTTCAGCTATGCACCCTCGATGCAAAACCCCTTCCTTTGCTTGAAAATGTTCCGGTGGTTTGTGAATTCCCCGACGTCTTTCCAGAAGAGTTGCCAGGGATGCCTCCGGACAGAGCAGTTGAGTTCGTGATCGAGCTTGAGCCAGGTACTGCTCCAATCTCTAAGCATCCATACAAGATAGCTCCTCCTGAACTGAAACTGTTAAAGGAGCAAATCGATATGTACATGGAAAAAGGTTACATTCAACCTAGTTCCTCGGCTTGGGGTTTCCCAACTCTGTTCGTTGCGAAGAAGGATCACACAAAGAGACTCGTTGTTGACTATCGTCCTCTTAACGAGAAAACCATCAAAAACAAGTACCCAATTCCTCGTATCGATGATCTTTTTGATCAACTTGCTGGAGCCTCAATATTCTCCAAGTTGGACTTGAGAATGGGTTACCATCAAATAAAGATCAGAAAGGAATATATTCCAAAAACAACTTTCACCACTCGCTACGGTCTATATGAATTCACCGTCATGTCCTTTGGTCTCACCAATGCACCGGCGACATTCTCTCGACTCATGAATTCTGTTTTCCACGAATACCTCGACAAGTTCGTTGTGGTATATCTCGATGACATTCTTGTCTACTCAAAATCCGAGGAAGAGCATGAAGAACATCTTCGTCTCACTCTCATGAAACTTCGCGAGCATCGTTTATATGCTAAGTTCTCCAAATGTGAGTTCTGGATTCCAGAAGTTGCTTACCTTGGTCATGTCATCTCTGCCAAGGGCATAGCCATTGATCCAGAAAAGGTTAAAGCAATTGTTGATTGGAAACCTCCAAAGACGGTAAAGCAAGTAAGAAGTTTTCTTGGCTTGGCTAGCTATTGCCGTCGTTTCGTCCAAAACTTTTCCAAGATTGCCAAACCTCTCACTGATCTCACAAAGAAGGACAAGAAGTTCGTTTGGTCTCCACAATGTGATGAAAGTTTCAATCTCCTGAAGACTAAACTCACTTCTACACCAGTTCTGGTTGGCCCAGATCCTTCCAAACCTTTCCAGATATTCTGTGACGCTTCTCTCCAAGGTCTAGGTGCAGTTCTTATGCAAGAACGTCAAGTTGTGGCTTATGCTTCACGTCAGTTGAACACTCATGAGAAAAATTATCCAACTCATGACCTTGAACTTGCAGCAGTTGTGTTTGCCCTCAAGAAATGGAGACAATACTTGTTGGGTAATCGCACTGAAATCTTTTCCGATCATAAGAGTCTGAAATACATCTTCACTCAACCAGATCTAAACCTTAGGCAAAGGAGATGGATTGAAAAGATTAAAGACTTTGATCTCACCATTACTTACACTCCAGGCAAGGCTAATGTTATGGCCGATGCTCTCAGTCGCAAGTCGTATTGCAATAATCTCATGATCATGGAAAGCCAACCTCCTCTTCATGAAGAATTCCAGAAGCTGAACCTTGGTCTTGTTCCTCAAGGTTATCTTGCGAACTTGACAGCCAGTCCAACTCTCGAGGACAACATTCGTTCTGAACAACTTCGTGATGCTGAAATCAAGAAGATGGTAGAACACATCAAAGAAGGCAATGAGAAATTTAAGTCCTTCTCAATTGGTGACAAGGGAACTGTGTTCTTCGAAGGACGAATTGCAGTTCCTCAAGTTCAAAGTCTCAAAGATGTCATTCTCAAGGAGGCTCATGAAACTCCTCTCTCCATACACCCTGGTAGTACAAAGATGTACCAGGATCTTAAGACACTGTATTGGTGGCCTGGCATGAAACGTGAAATTGCTCAGTACGTTTCTGAATGCGACGTTTGTCAACGTGTTAAGGCAGTCCATCAGAAAACAGTCGGTCTTCTCCAACCTCTGAAAATCCCTGAGTGGAAGTGGGACATGATTGAAATGGACTTCGTCACGGGTTTCCCAAAGTCCAAGAAGGGCAACGATGCAATCTTCGTTGTCATTGATCGTCTCACTAAGGTAGCTCACTTCCTTGCTGTCAAAGAAACAATCTCAGCTAGCCAGTTAAAAGAGCTCTACACAGCAAAGATTGTTCCTCTTCATGGTGTTCCATTGGAAATAAGCTTAGACCGTGGAAGCATATTCACTTCTCATTTCTGGAAAAGCTTTCAAGAAGCATTGGGCACCAAACTTCTGTTCAGCACAACTTATCACCCTCAGTCTCAAGGGCAAGTCGAGAGAGTCAATCAGATTCTCGAGGATATGCTCAGAGCATGTGGTATCTCTTTTGGCATGAAATGGGAAGAATGCCTTCCGTATGCTGAATTCTCCTACAACAACAGCTTCCAGGCAAGCCTAGGAATGGCACCATTTGAGGCTCTCTATGGCCGCATGCAGGAGTCCAATCAATTGGTCTGGAGCTGGTGAACGTTCACTCTTAGGCCCTGACATTGTTAAGGAAGCCGAAGAGAAAGTTCGCATCATTCGTGACAATCTCAAGATTGCTCAGTCTCGTCAGAAAAGCTACTACGACAGCAAGCACAGGGATATGATCTATGCACCTGGTGACAAGGCATATCTCCGTGTAACTCCCCTCAGAGGCACTCATCGTTTTGGTGTGAAAGGAAAGCTTGCACCAAGATACATTGGTCCCTTCAACATTCTCTCAAGACATGCAGAAAATGCCTATCGTCCTGAACTTCCAGAAAAACTATCCAAGGTGCACGATGTGTTTCACGTGTCACAGCTCAAGAGGTGTTTCAAAGATCCAGATCGTGCAGTTGATCATGATTCCATTGAACTGCAAGATGATCTATCTTATGAGGAGCACCCTATTCGTATTCTCGATGAGACCGAGCGTAAGACTCGCAACAAGAGCACAAAGTTCTTGAAAGTGCAGTGGTCCCATCATTCCGATAAAGAGGCAACATGGGAGACCGAAGAGGATCTTCGCAAGAAGTATCCGGACCTTTTCCCTTCTCAGTAGGAATCTCAGGGCGCGATTCCTTCAAGGGGGTGCGTTTTGTAACATCCCAAGTATGAAAAATCACCTTTAGAATGTTTTATTTCTTGTTATTTTATGTTTTGCATCATGACATCATCTTGGCATTTGTTTTTGCATTTGTTTTCCATTTTTTTGCATTTTTCCTTTGTTTTCTATTTGAATTTTCAAACCAAATTCAAATATTTGTTTCATACTTGTGCTGTCACAATTTTTCAAATAGAAATTTTCAAATAAAAACAACCATTTGTTTCCATTAAAATGGAAAGCTCAAACTAGTGATTTATTCCTTTTTAGTAATTCACTTAATTCGAATGTTATTCAAATTCAATTACAAACAGCACCCAATTTGAAATTATGAAAATTACAAAACAATTCTTTCACTTGTTCCCAATTAAACTTGAATTTAAAAAACTTAATTGCTTAAGTTCAATTAATATTAACTTCATTCAAATTTTAAACAAATTGCAAACAGCACTTAAATTCAAATCATTTTTGTAAAACAAAAGTTGCACTTTGTGCTGTTACAAAAAATAAACAATATAAAATTTATCCCTAAATTTTCTACCCCGAAAAACTATCTTCTTTTTCTTCCTATTTCTTTTCAGCAAAAAAAAAGGAAACAGAACAGTTAAAAACAAAAAAAAATAGCAGAGAGGGGGAGGGGCAGGCCAGTGGGCAGGCCCAGCCCACCAAACTGGCCTGGTACCCCTTCGATCCCCCTCGCTCGTCTCTTTCATGTACGGCAGCCGATCCGGCTGTCCACGTCGCCGTACGGCGCGCAGAGACGGCCAGCAGCGCTCGCCCTCGCCCTATAAACCCTACCGCTGCTCTCCCTGCTAGCCCTAACCCTACTCCACCCTCTCCATCTCTCGCCTCCGTCGTTTCTCTCCCTCTGCGCCACCTCTCTGCATCCCTGAACCCCACCACCGAGCTCCGTTCTCTGAACCCCGGCGATCGCCGCCGATTCGATGCATCTCCCCTCGGGCTAGCCCTGGGAACGGATTCCCCGTCGCCTCCTCGACCTGTTCGACACCGCCACGGTACCCGGGACCCTCTGCAACGCCGCCGCCATCCTCTCTGTTGCCGCCGGCGACGTCGACCTCCCCCGGGCCTCTGCTTCCTCTACAGGGAGGTGAGCATCACCTCCACCTCCCCTCTCCCTCCTGTTTCCTTCTCTGCTGCACACAGCGCGCAAGCACCAGCACAAGCACCGCACAACGCACGGCAGCACGAGCACGGCAGCTCGCCGCCGGCCATCGCGCCTCTGTCGAAAGTTCAGAAAACGACCTGCAGAAAAATTCAGTTAACGCTAACTGAAGCAAAACCTGTCCGCGCACCCCTTACCTGACAAAGAACGAAACACACTGATGTGGTAACGCCCCACTGCACGCGCTCTGTGGCCAGGGTTCGAGCCCCCGCTGCGCCAACTTTTTGGGATTTAATCCCCGCGCCCGTGGCCCACCTGCCAGTGACCTGGGTGGCCACGCGTGCTGCCACGAAGCGCCACGCTGGCCAGGGCCCGCTGGCAGTGGCCCAGGTTAGGCCACTGCGCAGTGAAAATAGGTTTTCTGCCCAGTTTTCTTTTAAAATAAATCCTTTTCTTTTACAGTTTAGTCCCTATAATTGAAATGCAAATAACTTTTAAATTCCAAATCCAAATAATGCAAATAAAATATGTTTGCTGAACCAAATTTAATTCTCTACATGATTACATCATTTGTTTTCTGCTTTGCACATTTCAAATTGTTTCAAAATTCAAATTCAAACAACTCCTTTTAAATTTGGTTAAAATCATAAATAATTCAAACTTAATTCAAATAACACAAATAAAATATGTTTTCCATGCTATTTTAAACCACCTTTTCAAATATAAAAGTTGTTTCATGTTTTGAATAATTAAAATTGGTTAAATAATTTAAACCTTGTTTAAATCATTTAAATTTGCTAAATTCATAACTTGCTCAAATTAAATTATTTTTGAACATATAAAATATGTTTTCAAATCAAAAAAGTATAAACTTTTCAAATATGAATTTGAATTAATGTTAGGAACAAATAAAAATTCAAATAAATTCATACTTGAATTGAATTCATTTAAATCTTGTTTAACTTGTTTAATTCATAAATAATTCATCTTAATTCCTTTTTCAATAATTGAAACATGTATTCCACCTAAAATTTTGTGTACTTTCCAAATATGAACTTTATTATCTATTTTGAATAATTTAAATTGGTGAAAACAACAAATGCTTGTGTAACACCTTTAAGAAACCAAAATTTCATAACTTAATAAATAAAATTCCAAACTTGGTAAACCTTATATCAAATTGTTTCTATTGTTGTTATTTTTTCTGTTTTCCTCATCCATGCATCATACTAATCCATTTTCACCTGTTGATTAGTTGTAAAACAATTATTTCAACCTAAATTCATGGGTTTTCCTTATGCAACCCAGATTGCATAGGGGTCCATTTAATTATGTTATGTTACCATGTCAACTAGCTTATTTCTGATGCATCAATTAAATGGTCATGCATCATCCCATGATTGTGCATTATGCCATGTTATTGATTGTTTGTTTCTCTGCGTTGTTTGTTTGCTTCTTCTCGAATAGACGACGACGTTGAGACAGACGAGCTTTACGACACCCCTTCTGAGGATCTAGCTCAGTACCAGGCTGCTGAGTTTGCAGGCAAGTATTCACTCACATGAACCATTGTGTTCCTTTCAACATTGGACACCGATACTTTCCGTTGTCTATCCTGCTAGCCCTATGAGTCGTTGCTTGTGTTCCGAACCTATCACATGTTATCCTTTAACCCTGATATAGCCTCACCTCCACACCTATAACCCCATTGCTTGTTGCCCATGTCTTACTAGCATGCTTAGGGTTGTTTCTGCTCGAGTCTGTTGCCCGTTACTTTCTGTCACCATATTTTACTATGTTCTGGGGCTCGATGTTAAACAATCAACATGTTAATGTTTGAGGTAATAATAATTTGATGATAAGGCACCGGCAGGAGGCCCGGCGTGGTTTTGAGGCCTGCTAGTGTCGACCCTAATTAGGAAAAGGGTCTTGTCTACTGATCCATGATGAGCGCACTAACCGCATGTGGGAAGCGTGTATGGGCGCCCCCCTCAATTTGATTCGATTCGCATCTCGTCCAAATCGCCACACTTAGTTTGGGCTTTCCATTTGATGCATGCATGTGCAGGTGCGAACCCTTGGCGCCAGGGTGGAACTTTTGTAGTCGGCATTTAGGGCGGCGTGGTCTTAGAGTGCTATGAGGGTCCCCTTTTCTTCGTGGGGCTCGATTAGCCGCGCACGCACAACATGTGGTTCTTTGGGCTTGATGCGTAGAAGAGTTGAGTTGTGTCGAGTGCCCCGCTTGGTGGAAAGGCCATTCCATCTGACGGGTTATTCTTACGTGTACGGTCAAATTAGTGCACCCCTGCAGGGTAAATCTTCTCGAGAAGCCGTGTTTTTCGCGGTTATGGATGACTTGGTGAAAGTACTGGCTAACAAGTACTCAGAACAACTTACACCTAACTAATGATAACTTGACTAGTAATAGTCTTATGGCCACAAAAAAACTTGAACCATCATTAATCCAACTGTGTGAGTTATCCTCGGATTGCTTCTTTGGATAAGGGGCGAGATCCAGGATGGGTTTGTTTGGAGTTAGTTATAGTTGGTTACGATACGCTATCTTATCTCCTTTCTGTTAGCCGGAAGTTATAGCTTGTATCTGTAGTTGGTTAGTGCAGCCTGCTGCCGCATCTTTTGTATTCCCCCTTTCTTCCGTTGAACCCAAAGCATCTGTGCTTGGTATTGACGGGTACACTTTGGTGAATTGTGAGTCTTGCTTGCCAGTACGTCTATGTACTGACCCCTTTGGGGCTGTGGTTTCCGTAGACTACGTGTCCGAGGATCCCCATGGTGGCTACTACGTGGAGTATGACGAGGCTGCTGACGAGTAGATAGCGGACCCCGGGCAGGATCCGAGACTTCGTGGATGGGCTCCGTCTTTTCGTTTCCGGCCTCTTAGGCGTATTTGGATCTTGTCTGTACTCAGACATGTTGAATGCTTCCGTTGTGTTGTAATGATGATATGTTGGGACATGTGTCCTCTGGATGATTGTATTTGCTATCTCTGCTCTAGTGAGAGCTATTTGCAACTTATTTCAATCTTTTGTGTCTTAGAGATCTGTTGTGATATCACTTGTTCAAATGCCGTTGACGTACCCTGTGTGTATGTTTGAAGTACGTCAATGGAAGTATCTGGATTTCTATGGGATGGTTTGCGCAGACGATGAATAGAAGAGAAAGGTTGTCACACGTTTACGTGTTGGCCTGCTCATATTGAGATGCGGGTGCCGGTATGCCCCGTAAGCCATTTATCTACTGTTTAACGGACTGTGAGTATCCCCTAGAAGTCCGGGTGCGACAGAGGAGGATCCAGGATTGAACCAAATCACAAGCCAAATTTGTATTTAGTGTTATACTTGGGCTAAGTTCTAGGTCAAATCAAACATTTCACAAACATATAGGTACTGAAATAATCTTGGAACTCGGGCCATTGCCCCTGTTTCTAAGGGTGTATCCGCCCCTGTTGGAGCCATAGCTAGCCCATCCGCAAAGCTACATTCATCCACCTCAAATTCGGAATTTCTACACCCCTTCTACATACTTAGGGGACCATATCTTTGATGCATGTTCTTCGGGGATTCTTGGAGACCTCAAATCTAAATACGGTGGTTAGAATTTTTTTCCTTTAATACTTTCCTTTCTTGCGGATGGATATGGTACCCGGATATAATTGGTAGTGGTGTAATTTTGCAGGGATATAGGTGCACCAAGTTATGGCTCCACCCTAGTAGTAAATGTATATATGTTTGTAATAATATATGTGCAATTATTTTGTACCGCTATATGTTATTATAAAAGATAAAACCATAGAGTGTATGGTGTGCATTAGTTGGATGGATTTAGTGGTGCAATTAGCCCACTGACTGAAATGGTAAAATCACTTAAGAATGTTATTGATTCTCCAACAGCACCAAGAAAAAGAAAGGATGTGTGCACATTTAACTTCATTTTTGGCATGTCGTACACACATATGCTTAGGGGGATATTAGTTAATCTCTCATGCATGCATATTGTGTGGATTTATGGTAATTCTGTTATAGCTGTTATCATATTTATCAATCTTATGTATGCGTGTATGAATTTGTCATTACTATGCTTTATATTTTGTGTCATGATGTTTATTACATAAAGTCCCCCGAACCTTTTTAAAAATTTCACCGGTAAGAAGCGTATTTATATTTCTCTACGTGATATTTTTGTTTAAAAAAAATATTTAGCTTGCTATGTCATTAATCTTTTCAACCCACAATAATAGCGACGCAGTTGTCAGTTACTTCGGTACCCTTGTGGGAAGCAAAAGAGCTCTTAGTCTTATTTGCAGATTGTAGAAAGAAGATATTCACATTGTCTAAAAATAAAATTTTGTGGAGGTTGCAACCTTGTTAGTGTTCTCATGACGGCAATTAAGTTGTTTGTTTAATTGCGTGAACAAGTTCAGTGAATTGGTTCACGAATTCTAAAATGAAGGAGAGCTGGATTGTAATCGTTGGTCTCCACATGAGGCTGAAATTCTACACTCAGATACAAGGTTTGATCTTATGCTATACTGAGATACATTGCCAAGTTCTGTTTTAGAATAGTATCGACTAGTTGCACATGTTCTGGTAATTTCATTTATGCTTATGTATTGTGTGTGGAAAGACATATTCTATTTTTTGACAAAGGAAAAATTAAGGTCATCCATTGTGTGAAAAAACCATCTATCCATCAAGAGCCACCATCATCAAGGAAGATAGTTTTTCACGTGACAAGTGGTGCACCATGTGAGGTTATTATAGACATAGGTCAACCATAGCGCAACACTTGTCGCGATGTGAGAGGCATGTTGGGAATATGCCTTAGAGGCAATCATGTATGATGTAATTCCCAATGTATTCATAAATTTATTAGGTTGTCCTTGTTTTGAATATCTGATATATATCATTGAATATGTGATTAGGTTGTGGAAATATGTATTCATGATGTTCATACTAAATTGTCCTTGGTCAATGAGGTTGTGCTGGACACACAACCTAGACTAATGTAAAGGTTGGCTGATGACTTGGTCCACTTGTCATGGGCATGGCGATGCCATTCCGAGTTACACAGACTCGGCTAAAGAGTTTAGCGAGTAGGACTGACCCATATTGAGATGTAACGAGTAACTCGTCATTTACATGTCTGAATCAATGTGATCCTTAGACTTGAGGTTGTTGCACAATCCGAGTTGTGGGTCATCGACTTAGGTTTTGTCAAACAATGTTCCGTGACATGGCAGTTATAAAGGCAGAGTTCGGGTCAAATGAGAATCGAGCTACGTGATGTGGGTAATCAAGTTATAATTTTGCCCCTCCGTCTGGAGAGATATTCTCTAGACCCTCTCGAGTGATATGATTCCGGAAGCATGTCCATACGCGATTCAGTTAAGTGTTAACCAGATCGATTGACTAAGAGTTAGTCGGATGAATCATATATCACGGATCGAGAAGAGAGTTGAGCTGATGACGATAATTCACCTATAATTCGACAAGATATATCGTGAGGCAAAAGGGACTTAGGTGAAAGTCACATAGGAATATATATCTTCATGACTCTATGGCACCTGAGAGTTGCCACGTTCTGCTAAGAGCCGCTACCGATTGATCGATTGGAAGTTGAACTCCAATCGTGCCCGAGTCGCCATGAGCCTGCGGGGTCACACACTTAAGAGCGGGAGCAAGTATATTGGTCGGGTTGTACCCGAATCGTAAATGGACGGAATTAGTGAGTTGGACTCACGGAGTGAATGAGCCACAAGCGTTGTGCAGTCTACTCGCACTCGCTATATAAGGAGGGGCACAGGTTGCCCAACGGGCATAAATTTTTCTGCCACTCCCATGCGTTGGGAAGTCTAGCCCCACTCAGTCCAGCTACCGTACCGGACCTAGCAGTCCGCCGTCGGAGAACGGCGTGATGTGCTTGGAGGTAAGAGTAGGATTGCACGCCGTGGAGTCCAGTACACTGCGGCTGCGGCATTGGACACTTGCTATAGTGACTTCTAATGGTTCTCCACCAACGGAACCGACAAGAACATAACCAGAGAGGTTGAGCTTCCTATAAGACGAGATGCGCGTAGGGGAGGGAGGCTTCGGAACTAACAACCCCTCATGCAAGTCATGAAAATATGCTTCCCATCTGATAGAAATTTCTTGGTAACAATTTGGCGGAACAAACTGCTCGTCCCAGTGAAACGTTTCCATAACCATTTAACCATTAAAGCAATATTCATGTAGACGGGGTTGGTCAAACCCAAACCCAAAAATCATTTGATCAACATATGTTTTTAGACTTCATGATGTGATATTTAGAATATCGAGAGCAAACTTCCTAGAAAAAGGGCCTCTAACCCTAACCATTCCCTTCCAAACTCCTTCCCCATTTGGGCGTCACTATTTGTCTGACACTATGAAAGCCCTAAGAGCTCGTTTGGCTCTCATCATCTGGGCCAAGAATCATGGAATTCGTTTGTAATTCCATAACCAACATGTTTGGATGTCACGAAGGTGGACATGTCATTTCATTTGTAAATCCAACCAAACGAAATATAATGTCAATTTCTATCCCCAACCGTGTCATTTGACTTTTTAAATGAAATTATATGATATCATCATCTCATTTCTGCCAAATGAAATAAAATGGTGGGTGCCAAACAAACTCTAAGTTGCAAACAATCTAACATGAGAAAATTTCACATGATATTATCAAATATCATATCCTATACAATTTTTTTTTGGTAGATTTGAAGTTGAAGTTGGTGCACTTCTTTGTTTCTCCTTCTCGATAAGTCTCCCATGTTTCTCCCCTTTGATGGTCATCTCAGCTAGGCCATCCGATCTGATGGACTCCACGGCAGTGCTGCCGATCGGAGGATGCTGACGAGTGCGCCGTAGTTACGGCTGTATATATTAGATCCTCCGTGTACAGAGTATTTGTAGGGTGTTCGAGCTATTTTCTCTCGTTTAGCTTCATGCCCGTAAGTGTGGAGTGTGTCGCCGAAGCGTGCGGGCCGCCTCTGGTGCTCGACAGTTTTTCTCTTCATCGTGGTGCTCCTCTGGTCGGAGCCGAGGATGGAGAGGAGTGATGCTGCTCACATCTCTTTAAATAAGCATGATGTTTGTCCTCTAGATCTTGATATGGAGATGTGTTGTTGTGCTGCTATGTTGGGGCCTGTTCTGCTTCTGTTCGTTTGCAGCCATCAAGGCGATGGAGTGGCAGGGGACTGGAGAAGCGGCGTTCTTCATCGGCTTGAATAGCGAGGATTTGCAGTTGCTGCATCTGCGGAGTACATCAACGGGGGCGAAGAAGCGCCAATGTTATCTTTGGTCGTTGGGGCCGCTCCGTGCTGTGGTGCGGTGTGCCCCGCAGCTTCTTCAACCTTCTGGCCGACGTGCAACATGGAGGCCCTTAGGCCTTCTATAATGCTACACGTAGGATAGTATCTTAGGTATGCCACGTAAGCAAAATGCTGACATAGACATATATTTAAGGAAGAAAGAGAGGCAAGCGGTATGTTATTTTGTATACGGCTTCCAGAGTGCATAGTTAATTCATCAATCCGGGCAACTTTTAATAGAGCTTGGCCAACCAATCGCATGAGTTTGTTGATAATATGGACTAGGTCTAGGAAACATGATAAATGGCAGAAGAAACATAAACATAGCTATCCCTTGGCATTACTGCGATGACAAGGAATGGTTAGGTACGACAACGTCGTTCCGCACTATAACCGGCTTTATACGAATCTACAACGACATTCATCATCGACCCGGCGTCAAGTGGCTCTACCCCCGACGTGGGTGACGGTGGCCATGGCGTGGAGAGCATAGTGTTTCGGTGGAGAAGAACCACAAGGACTCTGATCATGTTTCCAAACTTTATTTCGGGGTTCTTTTATAAATGTCTAGGTCCTTGCTGTATTTTCTTTCTTTTGCAGACCTTGTTGTAATTTTCTGCGCCCACCGATGGAATATAGCAGCTACTAGGTCATCCGGGAATTGTCCCCTGTTAAAATTTTTTGAAGTTGGTGTATTCTATACCGTCCAATTCAAAAACATACATAGTCTTCTTGTCATAATTCCTAAATCTTGTTTTATCTCTACAAAAATACCTTAAATCATGGAGAGAAAAAACGAAAATTAATTAATATACAGAGAATAATAAAGGCAGAAGGCAAACGACACAGCTCTCGCTCTAAAAAAAAAAAGACGACACAGGTCTCACGCTTCTCGCGTTGTCGACTCTGCAGTCCACACGCGGCTGCTCGCTCTGGTTCCGTTCCACCACCTCATCTCCCTCGTGTCTTCTTCCACACCCGGCAGTCGCATCGCGCAGCCGTCCGATCACGCCCGGGCGGCCGTGGTCCCCTCCCCCATGTTCCGCGGCCATGCCCCTCTACAGCGGCTCCCCCTCCTCGTCGCCGGCGACGGCGGCGGCCGCCGCTGCTCTCAGCAGCGCATCCCCGTCATGCCGCGCTGCTACTCATGTGAGCAACTGCCGATTTCTTTTTTCGTTTCTCATAGCGCTGTTTCGTGGTACCACGCTGGTCACTGTCACATGATGCTTGCGTTCTACTTCTTGGTTTCCCGATTCCGAGCTCGCCTACATGTGTTTGAAGTAGACGTAGGCCAGATTTGGTGCTGCTGATTCATGTTCTGTTAGGACCATACTACTTCACTTTTCTGAAATTGGTTCAATTTTGATAGTATACTGTTTTTGAGTCTGACTGACAAATCTGAATTGGAGAAACGACTAGTGATCTATGAACCCAAAAGTGATACCGAACAAAAGAAATGTTAATTCAGCGGTAGGTTTGAGATCAAAATTGGTCAGCTATGATCTTCAACATATATGCTAAGAGCATTGAATTTGTGTGAAGAGACGAAGTTGATATTCTTGTAGTTCTGAGTTCAGTTCAATTAAGTTCTTTGGTGTACGAAATATGATTTTATATGCGTCGTTTGAGGAAAGGATATTCATCAGATACATACACTAAATCACTAGCTTGTGCTAATTGTCTGGTTATGCGTTGTTTCCTGTAATTCAGGTTGTGTTCAGGAAGAAGTTGAAATATGCTCCTAACTTGATCAGACCAGTTGTAAAAAGTATTAGATCAAATACAACAGAGGGTGAGAATGGAATGACCGAGCCAGCTAGGGAATTGTTGGAGCGGCTATTTACCAAGACAAAAAATTTAGATGCTAGTGCTTCGAATGGTACTGAACTGAGCGTGAGCATCGATGTCCTGAAGTCTGAATTCGAGGGCGCCTTGTCCATCCTCAGACAAAAAGAGAGGGATATTCGGGACGCAGAGAAGAGGGTTTCCGATGATCGGATAAGATTGAACCAGACGAAGCAGGACCTTGATCAGAGGGAGAAAGGGATCAGCAAAGCATATGTAAGGCAACAAGGAATAGAGAAAGCGCTCAAAAAAGCAAGTAAAGATCTGGCGTTACGAGTGAAGCAGATCAATAATCTGAAGCTTCTGGTCGAGAGGCAAGACAAAGAAATTGCCGGTTCACAAGCTTCGCTTTCTCAGCAGGTAATTGAAGTGGAAAATCTCAAACAAGATATGTTCAAGAAGAATGAGGAAGCAGACCTGATGCGATCAGAGATCAAGTCTAAAGAACAGCTGCTTCTTGCAGCTAATCAAGCCGTTGTGCAGCAAGAAGAAACAGTTAGAGAGCTGCAGAATGAAATTAAAAGAAAGACAATCGATATTGCCAGATCAAATGAACTGAGGAAAGGTAATGAAGAGAAACTGAAGGTTGCTGAACAGGAACTTGAGAAGCAGAATTTGGGATGGTTAGCAGCACAGCAAGAGTTAAAGGAACTTGCACAACTGGCATCCAAGGATACAGATGATATCAACGGTACTATCACTGACTTCAAACGTGTGAGGTCTCTGTTGGATGCTGTACGTTCTGAACTAATATCTTCAAAAGATGATTTTGCCTCCTCCCGCAGACAAATAGAAGATCAAGCAATGCAGTTGCAGAAGCAAGTGAAGGAACTCGCGGACCAAAGGGTATTACTGATGTCTTACACCTATGATTTGGAAGCTGCTCAGCTGGAGATTCAAGGGAAGACAAAGGAGCTCAATGATGCACAGTCTCGTTGTCATGAACTTGAATCACAGTTACTTCAGGAAATGGAGAAGGTTGAGTCTCTAGAAGCCAAATTAACTAAAGAAAGAGATAGCTTGGAACAAAGAACTGTAGAAGTAGACTTTCTTCAGAAGGAGCTTGTTCAGAAACAAAACGAGTGCAGTAAATCACAAGAACTTGTTAAAATAAAAGAGTCTGAGCTGTTAGAAGCAAGACATGAAGTCCAAGATATGAAATTAAAGGTAGAGTCTATTCAGTTGGCTGTTCAAGAGAAGGATTCAGAGCTTTCAGATACACAGAGCAGACTAACTGAAGTCAGCAGTGAAGTTATTGAGCTTCAGCAGCTGCTAAATAGCAAGGAGAATCAACTGGTACAGGTGAGAACTGAACTACATGATAAAGAATTACATATAGAAACAATGGAGAGTGAGTTGGATAGCATACGATTCAGATGCTCTCAAGCTGAATCATTAGTGAAAAGGATGGCTGAGCTCACTGGTGATCTTGCTAGCTCTGTAAAGGCTGGAGAAATGGACATTTATGCATTACTGGATCATGAAATTTCAAGCACAGGTACAGCCCTCGAGTCCAATTTGCATAAGCATGATCAACTGGAGGCTGACATAGAGATGTTAAGAGAATCCTTACGGCATAAAGACATGGACTTGAGAGCTGCTCATGAAGCAATTGATGCCAAAGATCAAGAGCTGAAGGCAGTACTTGAAAAGTGGGATGTCCAGGAGATGGAACTAGACAAGTTGGAAGAGTTACCTGGAGATCCCAGTGCCACGAAGGAACTCGCTGGTCTTTCGACTGACGCAACAGGAGGCAGTGCTGTAGGAGAGATGCAGCTCCAAAAGCTTCAAATTGAAGCTGCGGAGGTGGAAGTACTTGCTGCTACTGCTGCACTGAAGAAGCTTGCAGATATGACCGAGAAATCCTTCAAACGTGGGAAAGCTGACTCTGGTATCGATTTGGTTGCATCAGAGTGTGCAAACATCGGTACATATGATTCTAAAATGGAAGGTGACAAGAATACCGATGTGATTCTTGAAGCTGAGAAGGAAATAGTTAGGCTCTTCTCATTGACAAAACAGCTTGTCACCGATGATGTGATAAATGGCGTGGAGGAACAATAGCTTCAGAACAAAAGCTTGCAGTCAATCTATTCCGCCAAGGATATCTTGGAAGGTAGCCTTAGCATAGATACCACCAAATAGATGTTTTGAATTTTTACAGGTAGCCGTGTCACTCAGAAATAAGATCATCCCAGGTTGATTTGGCAAATGCCATTTTAAGAAAGGATAACATGTATGTTGAGAAGAAACTGATCATCCGATCCTTTGTTGTTTCTGTAATGTACCTCAGACTATCCGTGGTACCTTTGTTCAATGTGTTCCTGCTAAATGTATGTTGGGAGTTTTAGGTGACGTGACATCTTATAGTGGGCATATGGAAGGAAAGTTTGAGAGTCAGTGCGGACCTCCTTTTTCTTCTTCCATCACTTAGCACAAGAAGAATTCAGGGTTCTCCTGCCCGTAAGATCATAAATAAAACTTCCTCACCGAAATCAGGATGGACTGCTATTTTTTCCTTCCATCTGAGCCGCTGGGTGTCACAGCAAGCTTCAATGTATTTCGTTGTTAGCGTCGCAGAGGAAACTGAAATTCGAAGAACATCTCTGACATACAAACCGGCTACTACACAAGCTACCACTTGAATCTTGGTTCTCTGTAAGGAGAGACTGCAGAGTATACAATGCACATTCGCGATTCATATAACAAACTACAAGTATTGCCAGACCTAAAAATCATACGGGGTGACGAAGCCTTCCGGCGGGAGTGGTACGAAGAAGGACCGGACTGGTGCGGGGGCGGCGTCGTCCGGGTGGCCGGCCTCGGCGCACCGGTACGCTTTGCGCGGCTCCCCGAACAGCGGCTGGCGACAAGTCGGACACGTGGAGCGGGCCATGAGCCAGCGGTCGACGCAGCGGACGTGGAAGCCGTGGTTGCACTTGGGCAGCACCCGGACGCGCTCCCCGGGCTCCAGGTCGGCCAGGCAGATGGCGCACGCCGGGCTCGGCCCCGACGCCTGCCCCGCCGAGTACACCAGCGTCGGCATCGCCCGCAGCGCCTTCCGCCGCACCCCGGCCTGCTCGAGCCGCGCCACCGACCGCATCTGCTCCGGGTCGCGGGCCTCCGGAGACATCCGGCTGCTCGAGCACCGGAGCGCGCACCGCACGACCGAGTTGAGTCCCAGCGCGCAGATGAGCGCGCACAGGAGCACGGCCAGGATCATCACCACGTTCGCGTCGAAGCTGCTCACGTCGCCGCCGGCCGGAGCCTCCTGTCCGGCTACGACCTGGCTCGCGCCGTAGCTCTCCCTGTGGCCGCGCAGCAGCGCCCTCCTCGAGTGCACGAACCCTTGTTGCATTCGGTGCACAACCAAGTTCCCGCCAGGAGCCTGCATGTTTCTTTCCTTCGCCTGCCGATCGGTTCCTCCTCTCTGCACCCTGCAGGTCAGGTCAGGTCAAGTCAAAGCCTTCTGTTTCTTTTCTCTTGGCGTCGCACACGCAGGATCGATGGATGCAAGTTGACTCTGCAGCTGCAAGTGTGTAGTAGTAGTGTTAAGTTTCTGCTATCCTGAACTTGTATATATAGGCTGCAAATGCAATACTAACTGTAGGCAGCTAAATGGTGGAGCTGGGGCTTGTGTGATTAAACAGTAGTGGTTTTCTGAGGAGCAGAGGGGCACTGGCTTAGCTAGCCCAGCTAGCAGTAGCACCAGATCCTGTCTGCATGATCATTACTATAAAGCTCAAGATAAAGATGAAAGCACCAAGTGCAGTGGGGTGGAGTAGAAAAGGAGAAGACGCTGAATTATTTGTCCTTTACGCAGAAACCTTGTGGTTGTGGGGGAGGCTGCATCTTTGACCTCTCCTGGCTGGCGAGTGCTGTGGGTCCACGGCCCAGTGGACTCTCGGGGTCAAACAACGCAGATACGCATGGTTGTTGTTTTTTTTTTTTTTTTTTTTTTTTTTTTTTTTTTTTTTAACTATACGCATGGTTGTTAGCCTTGCGCAAGGTCGAACTGCACAACGCTGGTGAAGCTAATCTAGTCGCGGATTCTCCTGGTCCTAGTGCACTGGTTTATCTTTCTTTTTTTTGAACTGGACTACTCCCATTTTCATTACTTTTGACATAACGGAAATGCAAAGTTCAGTTGCTAACAGAGAAAAAAACAAGAGAACAAAAGAAGTAGCAACAGGAAACTAGTTGTAGGAAAACCCGTTGCACACCCCTCAGCGTCGAAGCCTATACCACAGGGCAAAAAACTACCGCCCTACAATCCACAGGAAACAACAACACGGTTTCTTTTTTTATATAAAAGCCATCACTGCTCTGTCTTAAATTAATAAGACAACAAGGTTCACCAACATACTATTACAATACTAGGACACATGCTGAGGCCAACAGCTTGCCAAATACAAGCAGGAAAAAGTTCATGCGAGCCTACAGAGCCGAAAAAATACAATTAAACAGCACTTTGGGGGGGGGGGGGGGGGGGGGGCGAGGAGGTGACAGCTCGTAAAAGATCTCCCTAAGACCTTGCGCCAGAAGAAGCAGCTGCTCGTGGTCTGACTCCTTTGCCAGATTTGCCCAGACCTGCAAAAATGACAGCATTTTGAATATAATGTGAGCTGGCTGTCTAGGGACAATAGACTCCATAGTCAGTTTATTACGACAACACCAAAGGGCCCAACAAAGCGCAGCGAAAAGCACCTAGCTAGTTCGGCGATGGGAACCCAACAAGGCTTATTGCAACGCAAAAAATTGCGGAAAATTCGCCGGGCTCCAACTGCAACCCAGCAGTCGGCGGATAGCCCCCCATCCCAGCTTCGCCAAGGCGCGGGAAAAGAAGATATACGAGGCGTCTTTAACTAAACCGTAGAGCGCGCACGTGCCGTCGGAAGGGCCAAATCTATCCACGAGATTCTTACTAGAGGGGAGGCGGTTTAGGGCAAGCTGCCAAAGGAAGATCTTGATTTTGATTGGAAGCTTGGCGGACCAGATTTCCTTGCTATGGGACAATTCCGCCCCTTGTGAAAGTTTATGATAGGCCGAGGCCACTGAGAACCTACCCACAGGTTCCAGTGCCCACCGGACCGTATCAGCGCCGTCACATAGCCCCACCGAAATAAGTTCGGCACACAACCCCTCCCACTGAACCACGGCCTCCGGGGAGAAGGATCGCCTAAATGTGACCCCATCCACCGCGAAGGCCTCCGAGACCAGCAAGTTTTCCCTCTCGCAAATCGCAAAGAGACGAGGAAAGCGGTCCTTAATGGGCCCCTCCCCTGACCACCAGCCGGACCAGAATAGTGTTCGGGACCCGTCCCTTACACAGAATTCGACGCCTAACTTGAACAAATGCTTGATTTTATGAAGGCTTTGCCAGAAAGGCGACCCCCCTTGGGTCTGCCCGGCAAAGATGTTCGAAGCTTCTGGGTACTTGGCCCGTATGACCGACTTCCAAATTGACGAGCCCTCCTCGTACAACTTCTAGACCCACTTGAGCATTAGGGCCTCGTTCATGGTTTAGTGTTAGTGGGGCCAAGACCCCCACATACTCTTGGGCGGCAGACCGCAGGCCAATTAACCCAGTGATGTTTGCGGTTAGGACCCGACCCCTCCCAGAAGAAGTGGGCTCTAACCGCATTCATATTCGCGTGGACCCCATCCGACGGGAGAAATAGACCCATGGCAAAAGTTGGAAGGGCCTCGAGGCATGAATCTGCCCATCCATGCCTCTACCTTGGAAGCAAATTTATTGATCAGGAAGGACCACTGTTCAATCGTCAGCTTACGGTCTAAGATCGGAAGCCCCAAATACATGAATGGCATCGACCCGAGCTTGCAGTTCAGCATGTTGGCCACCCGGACCTGCTCAGCCTGCGACCGCTCGAGGACGAAGACTTCGCTCTTGTGGAAGTTTATTTTCAGGCCTGACATGTTTTCGAAGTAAAGCAACATGAATTTGAGGTTCGCAATGCCCAAGTCGTCGTTTTGTAGCAGGATGCGAGTGTCGTCCGCGTACTGCAGATGGGAAATACCCCCTGGGACCAGGTGAGGGACCACCCCCTGTATGTGCCCAGCCTCCCTAGCTGAAGATAACATGGCTGCTAGAGCCTCGGCCACGAAGTTAAATAATAGAGGGGAAAGAGAGCCCCCTTGACGCACTCCCCTCTTATTCCTAAAATAGGGGCCGATCTCCCCGTTGGTAGAAATAGCGGTTTGGCCCCCCGAAATCAGCTAGTTCACGCAGTGGACGTAACCTGAATCGAACCCTTTCTGACGCAGAACTTCCAGCAGGAAGGACCAGTTGACCCGGTCGTAAGCTTTCTCAAAGTCTAGTTTCAGTAAGATTCCTATTAACTTTTTTGCTTTCAACTCGTGAACTATCTCGAGCATAGCCATCGGCCCGTCGAGGATGTGTCTACCCTTGATAAAAGCCGTCTGGGAGGGGCTAATCACCTTGTTGGCCACCGGATCCAGACGGGAGGCAATCGCCTTGGAGATGATCTTGAAGATCACGTTAATAAGAGCTATTGGGCGTAACTGAGTGATCTGGTCCGCCCCAGGGACCTTAGGGACTAAGGAGAGCACCCCGAAATTTAAGCGCGAAACGTCGATCCTCCCAAGGATGAAGTCGTTGAGGGTATGGAGTACTCTCAGTTTACCAGCGGCCAGAACTTCTTAAAGAACGAAGCAGGGAAGCCATCGGGGCCCGGAGCCGTGTTGACTCGCATATCCCAGACAACCGCTTCGAGCTCCTCCTCCGAGAAGGTGCGCATCAGTGAATCATTGTCCACGGCCGAGACACAAGCCCCACCGGACCAAGTATTAGGGGCGATACCAAGGTTTCTGTGGGCCACCGAGCCCAACAGCTCACGATAAAAGGCATAAGTATGGTCTTGAATCAGCGAAGGCTCCGAGATCAGACCTGCCTCAGATTGCAAGGTGGAGATCAAACACTTCCGGCGCCTCCCGTTCGCCACCGCATGAAAGTAGGCCGTGTTAGCGTCGCCTTGGAGGGCCCAACGCACGCGACCACGTTTCCGCCAGTAGTCCTCCTCCAGACGATAGATTTGTAACAATTGGTCCTCAAGGTGGTATCGGAAGACCCATTCCTCCTCATCCAGCCCTTCGGAGTCCGCCTTAGAGTCTAGGTCCTGAATCCGAGACAACAGAGTGAGCTAGCAAGCCTTGGCCTCCTTGCCCATTATGGCGCTCCAACCGCGGAGAAACTGCCGCAGGCCAACACTTTGGTGATTCCACCAGTCAATAATATCGTGGCCCGCTGCCGTGGACATCAGCTCGATCCACCTAGTGGACACCAACTCCGTGAACCCCTCAATGTTGAACCAACCTAACTCAAAGAAAAATCGTTTACTTCTCGGGGTGGCCCTCCACCGGAATCGAAGATCAACGGCGTGTGGTCAGAGCCTAGAGATGTTTCCGCCCGCACAATCGCCAGCGGGAAGGCCGCCTCTAATTCCGGGTCCAGGAAAACTCTATCTAACACGCAACGGACGCGATTGCGTTGTTTATTTGACCAGGTGTACCTCGCACCCGAGCGAGGAATATCGATCCCAATATGCGATACACTCGTTAATCATTTCTACTCGAGGCCAATTAATACGATTGTTATTCTTATCCTCTGCGCCCCGGATCAGGTTGAAGTCACCTTCCATAAGGACAGGGAACCTACTGGCCGCTACCTTGGATGTGATCTCGTCGAGGAAAGCCCTGGACGACACGTGATCAGTGGGTCCATAAACACCTATAACCGTCATAGTTCGTTGAAGGGAACGGTGGTAGCAATTGGCACTGAGAAAGAAATGACCCATGTCTATGCTTTCAACATCACAAGTGTTGTCCCGGAGGCCGATCAGCATCCCACCCGATCGGCCAGTCGCAGGAAGCCAGCACCAGTAAAACTTCTCATCCACCTCTAAACCTTGCAGCTCCAAATCCGAGAACTCCTGTTTAAACGTCTCTTGCAGGACAACAATATTGATATGGCTATTGCGAACGTACTCTCTAAGGAGGGTTCAACGCCCTTTTCCGCCGAACCCTCTGATATTCCAAAAGAGGATCCGCATCTACAACACTACACCCTCGGCCCGTGTTTGGCGGGTCACTGGGCGTCGCCCTGGCGACGCCGCAGATTTTGAATGACGTGGGCGTTTGGGTTGGGCAAGGCGAGGGGCGGGAGCCACCCCATCGGTTGGAAGCACCGGAACAGCCGTCAATGGAGGGAGATCAGACGCCGCTCCCCCCCGGGAGTTGGGCTCTGTTGGTGTGGGCTCTGTTGGTGCGGCCTCAGTGGCCCCGCGCTCGGCAGACTGAGCCGCCAACAACTGGGCTTCATGTTCCACTCTAGCCCTGGCTTGGGCCAGGGTGGCTTGCGCTAGTTCATTGGCCCGTAGCAGAGACATCATTTTGACCGGTGAGCCCGCAACGGGCAGGAAAGAGACACAACAGTCCTCCGCGACAGAAAGGAGGTGCGCATCGGGAAGCTCTTGCAAGATACCGAAGATGGGATCGGGCATGGTACCTGACGAGGGCTTCCTGGAAGACGGCGCTTTCTTGTCAGCGGTGCGGCGCACCGCGCGGTCGACCATCTGGCCCTCCACCTCGTCTGCACCACGGACGCTCTTGTGTACCACCTCCACCGGCATGGCCTTGGAACGCAGGCCGCGCGCCACCGGAGCAGTCAGCTCAGGGATGATCGGCGCCGTTCAAAAGCCCCCGGGAGCAGAGGAGGGCGATGGAGCCTGCCTAGTCCCCTCCTGAGAATCAGCCACCGAGTGTTGCACCATTTCCACACCAAGCATGCGGGCAGGGCGGTCGTGGTTCGCCTTGCTGCAGCGCTCATGCGACTTGGCGGCCGCCAATTCGTCTGCAGACACCTCTTCCTCACGAGCCTCAAAGCAGAGCCTCCTCGCCTTGTTGTGACCACCAGCCCTGGAGAAAGCAGCTGAAGAAATGTCTCCTCCAAGGCCCGGCGAGAGTAGGCTGGAGTCACTCAGGTTGGACCTGGGAGGCGCGTCCGAGGGGACCACCACCTGCGCCGCTGCCACACAAGCACCAAGAGTTTTGAAAACGTCACCATCCTTGGTAAGATTAGAGCCGTATTGTGAGAACATAGACGCAGGGAACACATGGGGCAGCGTATCCACCACGGAAGAGGCCGCAGCCAGCCGCGAGTCCAACCCCGTCCCCAGCGCCTCCGCCATAGTCCTGGAAGAGCCGCCCTTGGCCTCCTTGGAGCGCGGACCCTCGTTGCCCGCGCCCTCCGGCAGCGGCTGGAACAACAACTTGGATTTGGCGCGATCGCGCGCTTTGCGGCTATCCCAGTCGTCGCCCTCATCGTCCGAGCTCAAAGAGTGCTCCTCGTCGTCGTCAGCGCCACCGTCGAATGGACTAGGAGGCAAGGACGGACTCGCCTTGTCCTTAGCAGCATCTTCACGGACAACCCTGATAGGGTAGCCCTGCAGGTTGACAAAGATCCAGATCGGGCTCTTGAGATGCACATGCGCACGACAGCCCACCTTCAGTCTAACAGGGGCCCGAGCATCCGCGAGAGAGGCAGAGTCCACCTCTAGCGGGGAGCCCAGCTCCAGCGTGGAAGCCAGCAGCAAGCGCGCGTCACGCAGAGGCGCCGGGACGTCGAGGAGGCGGACCCAGACAACCTCCAGGACTTCCGCAGCTAATGGATCACCCACCAATTCAGACACCACGGCGCGGAACTCGGTTAGAGGAAGCGTCAGCCCAACCCCTTGGCAGGCCATACAAAGAAGCTCCTTGGAGGGCAAAACAAGTGCAAACTCTGTCGGGCCCAACTGCCGCACTTGCCAGTCCCAAGCATCATCGGCCATCTCCTTAAATTCTTGTTCCACTTCGTCGACACAGAAGTTGCCTTTCTCTATAACCACACGAGCCATATTGGAGGTAGGTTTGGCGAGCTTGTCCTCAGGAATAGACACATGGAAGAAGACTTGACCCTCCGTCCCGAAGACAACCCACACTGGCAGCCTCACAGTTGCACCCGGGCACATAGCCGACAAGTGGCCTTTGGTCTCACACTTCCAGCAGAACGGATCCCCCTCGCAATCCGCTTGAACGTGGCCCGTCTCGCCACACTTGTAGCAGGTAATCTTGGAAGCAGTTATTGTTACACGCAATAGCAAAACAACGATGAAATTAAGCAAGATCGAACCAACGGGGACACGAGATTTTAACGTGGAAAACCCTTCCAATGAGGAAGAGAAAAACCACGGGCGCCAGCCAGCAATACTTCACTATTTCGGGTGAGGTTACAATCGCGCCGGGATTTACAATGTATGGCTTATCCCGTGCGGCGGCTTACAAGAGGTATATAAAGGCGGTCCTGACCTAACTAGGTCGGTAACAGGTAATCCAACTCCGACTCGGTAACAACTCGTTGCGCCTCCGGCTCCACTCGTCAGAAGTTCGGCCTTTATCAGTATATACGAATATGAATTTGGATCACCATAAAATAACAGTTATCACCCCGGATGAGGCCCCCCCGCTGGAGTGTTGCTGGGAAGCAGCGGCCCCGCTGCACGGTTGAAGCGTGCACCCTCACCTGGCCCCGTGCGCCCTCGTAGAGGAGGGAGGGAGCTGGATCTGAGCTCGGAGGCACTCCTCCTCGCGCCGGTCCTCATCACGTCGGGCCTCCTCGCGCCGACGAGGTTGCGCCTCCTCGCCCTCACGTTGCTGGCGGCGGCCGGGATACCCATCCCGACCGAGGCGCTGGTGCAGATCCCGGCCGGTTATTGTTGCGGCCCCCGTCGTCGAAACCTCGCTTCCCCCTCCTATCTCCCCGGTCCCGCTCCATAGGCACCAGCAGAGGGCGCCCGCAAGCGGAGGGAGACGAGGCGAATCTCTTGGCACGTTTGCGGTGGCGGCGGATGTCCTCACTGGAGGCAGGAAACCCTAAGTGGCAATCTAGGGTTTGGGATGGCAACCACCACCAGTTATGTAGCTCCCGCAGCCGGGCCACCGAAGATGGGCCGGAAACGGGCCCCGCGCCCAAGCCACATACAACTCCCAGCGCCTCACCAGGCGAACCGGTACGCACCTCACTAGGCCCAAGAACCAGGCGCAGATGGCACGACCCATCCCGCACTACCTGGCCTACCGCAGAATGGGAAGCTCCCGTGGCCAGCCGTAGCTCCAACCCTTCCGTCCTCCCCGGCGACGGCGCCGGTGACCACTCCAACGCCCGCCGCACCGGGATCTCCATGGCCCCCACATGGAACGAGGCTGCCCCCGGAAGCATCGACTCCACGCCGCCCTCGCCCGCCCGCAGACCACCCGGAACAGGCAGCGGAGGGAACACCCGATTCGAAGAGAGCCAGCCCGCCGCCCCCATGGCCGATGGGCTGGTCGCCGGCACGACCACCTCAAGCCGCGGCAGCACCTCGCCGTCCACAACAGGAAGCGCGCCCAACGCCTCCTCCAGGAACTCCCCAAGAGAGAGCGCACCTCGCGACGCTGAGCAGGAACCCCCTTGGTTCCCGTCGTCATACGAGGCGCACCGGCTAGGAGCCCGGCCCACCCCCTCCCCCTTGTTAAACCGTATATTATACGTACCGGTGTACGTATAGGACTCTGTATTATATTTGATATAAATAGTAACAAACCTACCCGACGAGGATTACGTCGGGTCAGACCAATCTTCTACTCGTATTATCTTTCATGGTATCAGAGCACGCGGTCCTCACCTAGGGTTCCGTCGCCGCTCCAGTCTTCCGCTGCAACCGTCGTCGCCGCGCTCTCCGGCGTTCTGTGCGATGGAGTCAACCGGGTCCATGACCTCGTTGAGTACTGCTGCCCCGATCGCGAGTACTGATCCGATCGCGAGTACTGCTCCGATCTCGGGTGCCCTTGTTCCGGCACATGCATCCGCATCCGCCGCAGCACCTGCGTCAACTACGGCACCAATCGCCACCAGCTACCTGCCAACAACTACCGATAGCAGCTACCTGCCAACAACTACCGCACCAACAGCTAACGCCACCAGCTACCAGACAAGCATCAGTACGAGCCCTGCCCTCTTCTCTGAGTCGCTGCGGGCAGTGCATATGGCTCACACCGGTGGCCTTCCACCGATCGGCTACCCGACTGGCTACCCGACAAGCTACCCCACGGTGTCAGGTTTTTCAGGTCCTGGTGGTGCAGGTTTTTCAGCTCCTGGTGGCGCAGCAATGATGTACCCAGATAACACGGGTACCTACCCTATGGTGCCCATGCACCCGCATCCATATGCGAACTTTTTTGGAAATCAGCAACCGGGGTCTTTCTTCAACAGACCATCACCAAGCATTGTTGCGATTGGGTCATCCATCACCATCACGCTGACTAGCGAAAATTATATGTTCTGGCGTGCTCAAGTTGGACCACTTCTCCGTAGTCAACTGCTTATGGGATATGTCGATGGTTCTACTCCTTGTCCTGATCCACATATCATCGTTAATCATGCTGGAGGCATGCACCAGCAGCCGAATCCTGCGCATCAGCACTGGACACAACAGGATCAGGCCATCCTCTCAGCTTTTGTGTCGTCTATGTCTGAAGGAGTTCTAGGCATGATCATGTTTGCTAGCACCTCACGCGAGGCGTGGGAGACCCTGAGTGGAGCATTTGCCTCCACATCTATTGCACGAGCCTCCGCTATTCGTCAAGAGATGAATGAACTGAAAAAGGAAAACAAGACTATCAACGTCTACTTCCATCAGATGAAGGCTCTCTCAGACTCGCTGACCAGTATAGGGATGCCTCTTCGTGATGATGAGTTCATATCCGCTGTTCTTGCTGGACTAGACAATGATTATGATGCCCTTTTTGAAGTGGTAAATGCACGTACCTCACCTATGCAGATTCGTGACCTCTTCTCTCAGCTCCAGGCGACAGAACAACGCAAGCTCGCACAGCGTCGCAGCCACAGTGGTGTGACACATTACCCGGCAGCACATGTTGCGGCCCATGGTGGTAGCCCGGTTGCTGCCCTTGCTGCTGGTCGTGGCGGGCCCCGCCCAGTATCTCCCTTCACTTCGGCATCTCCTAAGTCTGCGCCATCCGCCACCGTGTCCAAGTCCAACAACGGCCGTGTCGTTGTTGTGTGTCAGCTGTGTGGTATTCCACGACACTTGGCGTCCAATTGTTACAAGCGGTTCAACCGTTCTTTTCTGGGCATTGGCAATGATGGAAGTAATACTGAGAAGCAAATTGCGATGGCAATGACAGCGTCTCACGGCTCTCATGCTGCTCCACAACAGCCCATTGATCCAGCATGGTATGCATATTCGGGTGCTACTCATCACATCACGCATGAGCTGGACAAGCTCACTACACGTGATCCTTACCACGGCACTGACCAGGTCCACACAGCTAATGGAACAGGTATGCGCATTCATAATATTGGTCAGGCTACTTTATCCACTTCGTCATCTAGATCTCTAGCCCTAAATCGTGTCCTTCATGTTCCTAAATCCACTAGAAATTTGTTATCTATGAGTAAACTTTCCCATGACAATAATGTGTTCATTGAACTTCATCCTCATGATCTTTTTGTCAAGGACCGGGACACGAGAGCAACCATTCTTAGAGGTCGATGCAGTGGAGGTCTCTACGAGATTAATGCCCCTGTCATCAAGCAAGCACTCAGCAGTATCAAGGTGTCCCGTAATATGTGGCACCGTCGTCTAGGACATCCAGCATTGCAAGTAGTTCAACATGTTCTTCGTACTCATGAGTTAACATCCATCCATGAGTCCAATAAAATTGAGTCAGTTTGTGATGCTTGTCAGCAAGGGAAGAGTCATCAGTTACCCTTCTCATTGTCTACACGTGTAACAAATTTTCCCTTAGAGATTATATATTCTGATGTTTGGGGACCTGCTCAAACGTCTGTTAGTGGACATCGTTTTTATGTAAGTTTTGTTGATGCTTATAGTCGTTTCACTTGGCTCTATCTTCTTAAGCATAAATCTGATGTCTATGATGTGTTTCTTCAATTCCAACAACATGTTGAACGTCTTCTTAGTCGCAAAATCATTCATGTTCAAACTGATTGGGGTGGTGAGTATGAAAAACTCCATCCTTTCTTTCATAAGTTAGGTGTCTCACATCGTGTGTCATGTCCTCACACACACCAACAAAATGGTACTTCTGAACGTAAGCACCGTCACATTGTTGAAACCGGTCTTACTTTGCTTGCACATGCATCTGTTCCTTTGTGCTATTGGAGTGATGCTTTTGCCACAGCTTGTTTTCTCATTAACAGGCTTCCTAGTCGCACTATCGATATGAAAACTCCTCTTGAGAAACTTCTTAAGGAAACACCTGACTACACCTTTTTCAAGGTTTTTGGGTGTGCTTGTTGGCCCCATCTTCGACCCTACAACAATCATAAGCTTGATTTCCGTTCGAAGAAGTGTGTGTTTATGGGCTATAGTTCTCTTCATAAAGGATACAAATGCCTCCATGTTCCTTCCAATAGGGTCTACATCTCTAGAGACGTTATTTTTGATGAGAATGTTTTCCCTTTTGTTCATATGCCTAACTCGAGTTTATTGCCACCTATAACGGAGTCATCTCTACTTTTAGCCGACCAATTTATGGATGTTGTACATGCCTTGCCCTTGCTGTCTGACCATGGTGCAGGTAGTGGACGCGGAGCGCGTTTGGAGGTTCTAACACCGGAGCTAGTTCCGTTTACCCCTGATTATCAACACAACATGCACATGCATGGCTCCACATCGGGCTCCGTTCCATCGCCATGCAACGAGCCGACCGGCTCGGCTCCCCGGAACGAGGCAGCGGAGCTAGCTGGGTCCTCTGGCTCCTCTTCGGATGCTGTCCCCAGCTCCTCGGGTGCTGTTCCCTGCGTTGACTCGCCCGAGTGCATGGCCTATTCTCCGACAACATGTGCAGATGGCACTGTTTCCGCTGCCACT
This sequence comes from Alopecurus myosuroides, assembly GCA_028641055.1. NCBI lineage: Eukaryota > Viridiplantae > Streptophyta > Magnoliopsida > Poales > Poaceae > Alopecurus > Alopecurus myosuroides. The sequence goes on from CM054060.1 coordinate 265,905,907, forward strand.
CAAGGACGTGTTCCAGCTGCTGCTGCGGAATCTCCTACGCCACCAGCAGCGGCCGACACCACTGCATCGCCGGATTCCCCGAGTGTCACATCACCCGTCACCAGTACGCAAGCGCTGGTTCCTGCTGCTGTCCGGGCTCCACTGCTACCGTCCAGGCCTACAACACGTTCTCGCAACGGTATTTTCAAACCTAGAATACGTACTGATAATACCGTAGCGTGGACTAGTGTTCTCACAGATCATGCAGCATCTCGGAACAAAATTGAGCCTAGTGATTTTAAAGAAGCTCTACGTACTCCTCATTGGCGCGAGGCCATGGAGACTGAGTTGTCCGCTCTTCAGAACAATGGCACTTGGAAACTAGTACCTCCTGTTCCTGGTATTAATCTGATTGATTCACGGTGGGTTTTTAAAGTGAAACTGCATGCTGATGGTTCTATTGAACATTACAAGGCACGACTTGTGGCAAAAGGGTACAAACAGCGCTATGGATTGGACTATGATGAAACATTCAGTCTAGCGGTTAAGCCGGCTACTATTCGTCTTTTGCTCGCTATGGCACTTTCCCATCGTTGGCATCTTCGCCAACTTGATATTCAGAATGCGTTTCTCAATGGCTTTCTCGATGAAGAGGTATATATGAGGCAACCCCCTGGTTTTGTTGATTCTGATAGACCTGGTGACTACTGCAAACTTGTCAGATCATTATATGGACTAAAGCAGGCTCCTCGGGCTTGGCATGCTCGTCTCAGTTCTGTTCTTGGTTCATTGGGGTTCTCACCGTCAGTGGCAGATACATCCTTATTCATTCTTCGGCACCAGGATGTTATGATTTATCTATTGGTATATGTTGATGATATTATTGTCCTCATTTCTACAGCCGCTGCCATTCCCAGATTGATCAGCCAGCTTCGTTCTGAGTTTTCTGTTAAGGACCTTGGTGTTCTACATTATTTTCTCGGAATTGAGGTTTCATCGCCGACATCTGGTACTCTTCTCCTTCGACAGCGCAAGTATGCACTTGAGCTGCTGGCTCGTTCAGGTATGTTGAAGTGCGCCCCCGCGACTACTCCAATGTCATCCTCTGAGCGTCTTTGCAGTATTGATGGTGATCCTCTCTCTTCCGAGGATGCAACTCAGTATCGGAGTATTGTGGGTGGTCTTCAATATCTCACAGTAACACGACCTGATCTGTCATTTGTTGTTAACAAGGTGTGTCAATATCTTCATGAGCCTCGTACACCTCACTAGTCCGCAGTCAAACGCATTCTGCGCTATGTCCGTTACACGATTGATAGTGGTCTGCAGCTTCGATCTTCATCCTCCACACTACTTTCGGCCTTCTCCGATGCAGATTGGGCTGGTAGCATGGATGACAGGCGATCCACAGGGGGGCTATGCTATTTTCTATGGAGGTAATTTGATCGCCTGGAGTGCCCGCAAGCAGTCTACAGTTTCTAGATCGAGCACTGAGTCTGAATACAAGGCTCTCGCTAATGCTACAGCTGAGCTTGTGTGGGTACAGTCATTACTGCAGGAGCTTGGTATTGTTCAAAGTCAACCTCCAGTATTATGGTGTGACAATATTGGCGCTACATATTTGTCGTCAAATCCAGTGTTTCATGCAAGGACAAAGCACATTGAAGTTGACTTCCACTTTGTCCGTGAGCGTGTTTCCCAGAAGCAACTACAGATTCGGTTCATCTCTTCGAAGGATCAAGTTGCTGATATTTTTACTAAGCCACTCCCTCTACCTTTGTATGAGCATTGTAAACGCAATCTCAATCTATCACTAGTTGAGATTGAGGGAGGGTGTTAAACCGTATATTATACGTACCGGTGTACGTATAGGACTCTGTATTATATTTGATATAAATAGTAACAAACCTACCCGACGAGGATTACGTCAGGTCAGACCAATCTTCTACTCGTATTATCTTTCACCCCTCGGAGGTGGACGAGATGGCCCGACGGGGGTGCACCTTCCGCCTGCGTGCGGAGCGTCCGGAACGAGTTGGAGATGGCTCCCTAGCCCCTGCGCCGCGCGAGTCGCCGCACACCACCGGGCGTCTCCGAGTCAAACACATCTCTTCAAGCTAATTCTTTGGTCGATTCAAAGGATCACCGTTCCCTACAAGTTAAACTGTCGTGTTTAATCTGTTGTCGCGAAAAAACACGGTTCACAAGCCAAAAATTGGCCAACGGCAACTCAAAGCGACACTACAACTACCAGCCACAAGCAGGTCCAGCACCAGCGCCGAGAAGCAAAACTCCCATCACCTCTTTTTTTTTTGAATCAGTAGCATCTTGGTGCCTCCCGCGGAAGATGAAGCCGGACCAGACGCGACGAATGCCAGCTGAGAGGCTCTCTGCATCAACTAGTCCGCCCCACCAATAATCATCGCCCTCTCCTTACTGTACATATCTGCCCAATAATGCAACAAGGAACACATGTAGAAAGCAGTAACAAAAGGATACCTAACCACCAGCTTATCAAAAGTAATTCTATTCCTGATGATCCACATAGCCTAGCAAGCAGCTGCTAAAATAAACATATGAAATTTCTTGCCATGAGAGGAAAAAAGCATGCAACCACGTCACACATTTCCACAAGGTTTTAGGACAGAAACCAGTGCTCAGCATCGAACCCACAATACCCCAAACCATCTTAGCATGAGAATACCCGAAGAAAAGGTGCCCATAGGTCTCAAGTTGATCGCAAAAAGAACACGAAGGGTTTCCTTGCTGTTTTCTTTTCTTCATATTCTCTCGAGTAAACACCGCATTCCTGAACAACTAACACAGGAAGATTTTAATTTTTAGAGGCAATTTGGCTTTCCAAATCCATTTATTATGAGACCCAAACAAGTCCTTTTCCAAGTGTTGATACATCGACTTAGTAGAGAAACGACCATCAACCGACAGCGACCAAGTGACTACATCCGACCCACCCACAAGTGTAATTTGTCTAGCAGAACTCACAATATACCCCCACTGGTCAGCAAGATCAGGATTAAATCTTCTACGAAGGGGATTTCAAAATTCTTCTATGAAACTTGAGAAAAGGTCAACTCATGGGCCTGATAGGTGTCATACAAAATAGGGTGAGAAATCACCAGGGAACAATTATCGAGCCAAGCATCTTTCCAAAACCTAAGCAGGTTTCCACTTTGCAAAATAATTTTTCTGCCCAACAGTAGAACTCTCTAACTTTCATCAAAGCTTTCAAAATAGGAGAATCATTAGCTTTTTTTTTAAGTGAGACCACAGACTTGTTGTTCAAATAATTATTTTTAACAATTTGTTGCCACAAACCAGGTTGGGTCTCTAACTTTCACCAACATTTATAAAGGAGGCTAATGTCCTATCTCGTCGGATCTTTCACACCCAGGCCTCCTCTATTCTTGGATCTACAAATCTTGGTCCACTTGACCAAATGATATTTTGTTTTGCCCTTCCTTCCAGACCAAAAGAAACTCCTCCTATACTTATCAATTTTCTCCACAAAACCTTTGCTAAGCCAAAAAATTAACATATAATAACTAGGAACTCCAGTCAAGCTAGAATCCAACAGGGTTCGTCTACCCTCGAGGAGGCATAATCGCCAATCCATGCATCAAGTTTCTTGAGCATTTTGGCATCTAAAAAATCACAGTCAACATTTTTAAGATTGGAAAAGGTGACAAGTACTCCCAAATACTTCATAGGGAGCTTCCCCACTTGGCAATTAAAAGGGTCCGAATAGAAACCAACAATAATATTGTCACCTCCAATGACAAAAATCTCACTTTAAAAAAGTTAATTTTTAAGTCTGACATTAACTCAAAAAGATATAGCAGCTGAATGATCGAGAGGTTAACTAGAGGGTGGGGGGTGTTGAATAGGTTAACTATAAATTTTACTTCTTTTCGGTTAACAAGATAATGCTCAAATATAGATTGTCTAGATTATGCAACTAGGTGAAAAATCATATATGTTTGAGCAAATACTGTTAGCACAAGATATTTATACAACTAAGCTAGTAGCAACAAGTAAATGTAAGCTAAGTAATAACCGAAGACAATGACGCGGAGATGTATCCCGAAGTTCACTTCCTAATGGAAGCTAATCTCCGTTGGAGCGGTGCGGTGCCACCAAAGTGGAACACCGAGTAGCCGTCAAATGATACACTGTATCTCCTTCGAGTGCTTCCACCGATGAGGAGAGGCTCGAATCACTATGTTGCCATTGAGGTTGACAACTAGAACCTTCACAATGATGAGACATAATCCACAATTTGGAGGGTCCTCACCAAATCCCGGGAGCCGCCAAGATTCCGGGAAACAAGATCCACGAGCTCCAAAGCTTCAGGGACACCATCAAGGCTCCAAGATCCAATGAGCTAAGAGCAACAAGGTTCTAGGTTCCAATAAACCAAGAACAACAAGATCCCTAGGGGATGAGTGGATGGTGATGAATCGGTTTGGTGGAGTTGTAGATCTAGTGTGTCTCCTCCAAATCCCAAAAGATCAAGAGCTTTGGTTGGGTATCTGGGGAGATCCTTGAGTTCGACCCTCTCGGCTTGAAGTGTCAGCGAGGCCGACTCGCAGGGCGCTCGGCCCGCAGACACGGGCCGACAGTCCTACGCCCGGTCTGAGTACCCAGCCTGGGGCCGGCTTTCCTGCTACCTTAGGCCGGGACCCTGTCCGAGCCGCCCGGCCTTAGTGCCCGGCCAGGCAGGCTGGCTAGGCAGCTTTCTTCCCTTTTCTTCTTTCTTGTTTCTTCCTTTTTGTAATGTCTTCAATGTTGATTGATAAATCAGTAGAGCTCTGAAGACACTTGTTTTTTACTGTTGGTGAAAGCTAGAACCAACTCTGCGAGGAAAGCGGAAGCAAACAGTTCTGATGTGGTTGATAGAGGCCTCGGATAACATAAGTCGGCGTTACCCGACATAGTCAACGGGGTACCTTCATTCTTTAACAATTCCGGACATAGGAACAATGAGCTGTCTCCACGGCTTCTCTTCCAAACCAAGCAATGGATCTATCTAGCTTTCAGCTTATTCTCTCAATCAATGAATGCGGGTCATCGTGGAGAATCAGGGGAAGTGTAGACTATAAGTAGACAATTTGCAATTAATTTCCTTGGCAATGACGAGTGATGGTATCTCAAAGACATTCTTAATCAAATGATTAAATGTTCCATGTGCTGTGATCAAACACCAAAATAAGATTAGGGGACAAATGTCCTTTCAGCAGCAACTTCAAGTTAACATCTTTGTCATAATCATGAGCTAAACATAGGACGGTGTCATCCGCATATTGCATAGTAGCCACCCTCATTTTCGACCAGGTCAGGAGAAAAACCAGAAAAGAGACCATTTTGTTGAGATTTCAACACCCTCTTAGCGTAAACTTCACCAGCTAAATTGAATAAGGTAGGAGACATCGGATTACCCTGTCTAACACCCTTAGCGGTTTGAAAATAGCACCCCACCTGATCATTAAGTTTAACATTGACCGTACCATTATAAAGGATACTACGGACCCAAGCACATCACTTGTCCCCAAAACCCCTCACCCGGTGACAATTAAGGAGGAATTCCCAATTCACTGGTTTGTTTGAATGCTACTGATAAAAAATGTGGTGGCTATGGCTGTGACAACAACGACTAGAGTTTCCACTTTGCCCCCGTTGAGATTCGTTCCTGAATGATCTTTTTGCCCGGCTGAGCCCGAGCCCAGACCAAACCTTTTCGCTAGCGGCGCGGGGTGGAGTCCTGAGACGAGATGGGGGAGGTGCTTGTGGCTTTCCAGTAAATAGTAGGGCTAGTTTTCGTGCTAGGGTGTTCGGCCTTGTGCCACTAGCAGCGGCGGAGATGGTATACAAGCATTGGGCTATACTACCTCCAGACAGAGCTAGCCTCCCGAGTCGCCTTTCCTGGGCGATTCCGGAGGCCCAACCACCACACACCTAAAAAGACCGTTCCCACCCGCCACATCACCTTCCCCCGCTAGAGGAAGCCATCCAGCGGATGGCGGCGGCGAGGCTTCCCTGTTTGCTTTTCTTTTCCTCCCTAGCGTCTTTACCAAGTCCAATATGTGATCCGGAAATTCCGGTTCAATCTGGTGAAGGCAGATGCAGTCTCATCACCTAGCAATGGCAATCCCGCTGCTGCTGCATGCCACATCTGGTTGTAGTTGGCCAAGGAATCCCAGCCATGCTGATGGCTATGCTCGCCCACAGACAAAGGCCACGTGGTAGGTGACGATGTCGACCAAACCGTACGCATGCTGACCCCCTCGTCCGTGGCCTGCAGGCACTGCCATGGCCGATAGCGCTCCTCAAGAGCGGCACCATTGCTACTGTTTGATGTGGGCCTAGAAAAAATTCAGCCCCTCTTCTTCATCAGCACCAACAGGCATTTTCAACCATGACTGCTATGTTGCAGGCTGAGTTGGGTATATCGTCGCCTCAGCAGCCATACATCCAATGGCTGCCGCCACAAAACTGACAATGTAGAGGGCTTGAAGCTTGGGTGAATTGGCGGACTCAGCCTCATGATATCGACCCTTTGGGTACATCAAAATCGGCACCCCCTTGGACAAGATGACCAAGGTGGCGACGTGAGGATTCACGGAATTCCTGTTGCATGTTTTGAAGGTACCATCTCGTATGCTCGTTTTGAGTCGAGAGCGGCAATTTCAGAGAGTTCTAGCAGGGATGGGGTGAAGATGGCGCTTCATTGCTCGTTATGTGTACTAGAGGCTGGGGCGCCCCTTGGGGCTCCTCTTAAGCCGGTCTGTTGTGTCCCAATGACGGTGAAATTCATATTTGGTTTGCAAAATCTGCAGGTTTGCCTAATCTACTGATACACTCCATGTATTCTTCAAAGACCCATTGATAAGCATTAGCAAAATTCTGGAATGACTGAAACATGTTCCGAAAACTGAAATGTTATATACAAGTAATAAGCCTATAACACATTGCAGCTCAGGGGGATCACCATCCTGGCAAAAAATATGCCACCACACAACAATGCTTTTTAAAATAAAATGCAAGAGATATAGGCATGAAGATAGTGTTTCATGAAAAGCAAATGATCCATACAGACATATCCATACAGGCATACTCATGGATCAAGAATGATTTACATGGATTATAGATAGTTTCTCAACCAGGTAGATATCCTTCCAGGTTTTCCTATTACAAAAATTAATTAAAAGAGTATATTACTTGAAGAAATGTAAAGCATACGCTGACTAACATACAACAATTCTAAATTTGATATGCATAAGGCTTTAGCTTCTTTATGAGAAGCTCAAAGAGTGAGACTAATGGAAGGCGTAGTTTGGTCCTGCAATCTCCATAAAGAACAAAAAGGGTTCATTTGTTTTTTTAAGTACGAGCTGCAAACGAAAAAAGATCAAGCACATATTCTTAGAATGATCTGGAGATAAGACACACAACAATATAATGCCTTCTTATAATGCTTACTGAACTGATAGTACAATACAAGTCTTCTCAAGTTCTCATGCTATAATATAAGTCGGGGTAGAGCATGATTAATTTCTGATCGCTAAGGTTGCATCCAAAAGGTCCTGAAATTGTATTATCTTGATCAAACATATCCTTCTCAGCCAAAGCACCAAAGTCAGTCAGCATCCAGAAACACATATAAAGTCAGCCAGTCAGCATAACTAAAATTACACATAGTATTTGAGTAGAATACAATAAACTATATGTAGTCTACTATATACAAATACGATTTAAAACTATCACACTATCCTGTATATGATGATCATACCTTAACAGATGAACCACATACTACAGGGCCCATGCATTAAGAACTTATTTTTTGATATTTGGGGACAAAAGAGCCATATTTTCAATAACACCACATGAGATCATTTTCATAAATTAAGAACTTATTTCTTGATATTTGGGGACAAAAGAGCCAAGAGTATGAATATGTATTGAATTGATATAAGTAATGGTTAATAAATAACGGTAGACGATGAGATCATTTTCATAAATTTCACTCGATTTAATAAACTCCACATGATAGTTCACTCAACTTGTTAAGTAAAAAATATTCATGATTCCACTTGGCTATTGCAATGTAGATTCGTTTTTGCACTACTTAAAAAGGCTTCCAACTTTCTCATAGGGAAAGCAAAGAGAAGTAGGGCAGTAGACAAAACAAAGGAATAGCAGAATATCATGTATATATAGAAATGACGTGCCTAACCGAGTGTCTAAGAAACTGTGAAACCCTCGTTTTGCGTTGCTGAGAGATGCGACTAAGGAAAAATTGTCTATCAGTACTATTCAGAGGTTCTGTAGGAGGGTCATATCTTTGTTTCCTATCAGTACATAGCCGCTCCCAAATTCCTAGGCCAGCATAATAATTTAGCTATTAACATACCTTGGAATTGCAAAGGCGGTGATACTATATGTACCTAAATCAATCCATTATCAGACACAACATGCGCTCTTGTTCATCGATATCAACCATCTTGCTGGCCTACAGGGGCAATAAAATGATCAAGACGTGTACACACAGGCAAAGTTCCTAGACAAATCCTAAGAAAAAACTAATTTTGAAGCATAACTATCTTGAACCATTAAGAACTGCTATCGTATTTATTTGGTAACTATTCCATCATTCGTTACAAATGCATATTCAAGAGCTATAACATATGTAATGACCAGAAAAGGCAAATTTATAAGTCATAACATCATGATGGACAACCACTCCATAATAAGAATATAAGTTCAGGTTTCCGATAGGGATGGAAATGGTATGGAAACTTTCCGAAATTTCTGTGGAAAAACAGAAACAAAATGAAAATACGGAAACCGAATTTTGCGGAATGGAAATGGAAACGGAACAGCGTATTCCGGCAGAACGACCACGGAAACAGAAATTCCGTTTCCGACAATATGGAACTTTCCGTTTTTACTGCATTGTGCTAGCGGAATCTTGCATGCCCAAAAGTTCTAGTAGGATATTTAGTCCCAACCCAAGATATGAAGCAACCTGTCTAAAAAATATGTGAAGTGACCATTCTTAGGACCTACGTGCTCGCATGTCATCTCCCACTCGACATGTTCCCAGCTTGTCAGGTAACTGCTGCACTAGGGTGGCGACCGGTAGTAGGAATTTTGATGTTGCCAAAGTTGATAGGCTATGCACACTATATTATATAATAATGTTATATCCTTATATTTGATTTCATCTTAGAAAATTGACAATATAATCAATTTTCTTGAGGTTTACTACATGATTTAAGGGGTCTCTTGGTTCCGGTCAACATCCATTTTAAGTTCCGTGTCCGTGTCATATTTGTTCTGCATCTGCTTTCGGTAATATATGTTTCCGTATTTGTTTCCGGGGTTTCTATATTTGTTTTTGCTTCCGTAAAAAAATGTGAAAACAAATATGGCACCACTCAGTTCCGTTCGTATCCGCTCTGTTTTCATCCATAGTTTCCGAGAATCTAATGGCTGCTTACCTTCCGAAACTTGCCAGACTGTACACATACAAAGGGGGAACTGGTTAGTAGTGGATGTCAACTTGTAAGGCTTAATTAATAAAAACTAAAACCCACTAACTATGTACTCCACAAAAAGGGTTAAATACATCCAGAGTTGTTAGAGAAAAGAGAGCTATGCAAGTGACCTTTGCATCTATTGCTTGGAGATATATCACGTAGACAGTTCACTTTAAAGGAAGAGAAACATGTTGGTCTTTTATATGTTACCTGATACATTTTAAATGCAATATTCACGACCATTAAATGAATGGAAACATGGTAAAATCCCCCATTAAATGAATGCAAAATATTATCAACTATTTAGTCCCAACATATGTACATGGCCTGAGAAGTCCGGAGGTCTATAATCCCTCTGAAAAACGCATGACGGTCCTATAGCTGAAGACTCGAGCTTGGTAAAGTTTCAGTGATAGATCAAGGACTCTAATATGCTGATCAATATAATGAACACAAAAATGGCACAGAATGAACAAGTACAGAAGGCTAAACATCACCAAAGTAAACAAACCTGATGTATTGGTATCTATTATCTCCATCTATGACATCCAGATGTAAACCGCTAAACTTCTTCAAGCGAACAGATGTCCCCATCAATTGCAAAAGTAAGATTCAACATACACCCATATTTCTCAGAAATAATGCGACCGTATGACACCTTGTGAATATTATCTAGGAAAGAAACAAAAACATAGTGAAACAATCAATAAGAATATACTGCAAATAATTATAGGCAACTGAAATGTTTACATGATATTGTATACAACAAATCTCGAACATAGTTAGCAAAATCAAGGATCCCTACTTTCCCTATGGTTCAGTTTCAAAAAAGGTCCAACCATTATATGATCTAATAGCAAGGTGTGTGCCTAATCTTCTGTAGAACTTTACAGTCTTACTCCGGTTTACACCTTAACCAAGAAAACTATGGATAAAGTCAGATGTGCAACCAAAAAAAATCTCCTCTAGAAATTAGCATGTGGGATGGGAAGAGGGGTGCACCATTGTCACGGCCAAAACGAGACGCCCTCTCATAAACCTTCTTCCTCGCTAGCCTCCCATGTACTAGTGTTACAGCCCCATGAGAAACCCGTGGGAAACTTGGTAGAGGCCTACCTGAACCTGCAATGAGAGAGAGAGAGGGAGAGAGGGAGAGAGAGGGAGAGAGGGAGAGAGGGAGAGAGAGGGAGAGAGGGAGAGAGGGAGAGAGGGAGAGAGAGAGAGAGAGAGGGAGAGAGGGAGAGAGAGAGAGAGAGAGAGGGAGAGAGGGAGAGAGAGAGAGCGGGAGAGAGGGAGAGAGAGAGAGCGGGAGAGAGGGAGAGAGAGAGAGCGGGAGAGAGAGAGAGCGGGAGAGAGAGAGAGAGAGAGAGAGAGAGAGAGAGAGAGAGAGAGAGAGAGAGAGAGAGAGAGAGAGAGAGAGAGAGAGAGAGGAACCCGAAATTCCCAACCGAGTTTTCGTGCTGCCCCAACGCAATGATGATGATGGTACTGGACACAGACGGTGGCGGCGCCAGGACAAGGACGGAGGCGACGTCGGGGAGGTGGAGAAAGGGGCTCGAGGAGGTCCGGGAGAGGGACCAGCTTCGCCACCTCGCGCACCAACTCCTCCTTCACCTCGATATAGATATCCTCCATGGCAGTCAAACGTTGTCGGGCGTTGTTTTGGTCTTGTCCTTCATGATGCAGCTGCTAGATATGCGGCTCCGTCGGCCACCCGCCGACGACAGGAGTTTGGGTGATGAGAGAAGAGAAGGCGGCGGCGGATGGGAGGATGCGTGCGTGGCTATAGGGACATACGGATTTGGCTGAGGAGGAGAGGGGATTAACGGAAGAGGGATAGGGCGGCGGCGTATGGGGTTGCCTTGCGCTAGGAGGAAAACGAAAGCCCTCTTCACAAGACACGATTTCTTTTTTCCTCGCCAAATCCACGCGAGCGACCCAACCAGCGCCTGCCACGTGGATAGCGGCAGAAGGCCGGCAGGTACCTCGCACTTGCTTGTTCTCAATGCGGTTTAGTTGTGTGGTGGTGTACACTTTAAAACCGTGCACGTGATGATGGTGAGCCAGACGATTTGCGCCGCAGCAGTAGTTTGTTATTGCTGATGCTTGTATCTAATTGTTTTGGTGGGGTTGTTTTCTTTCTTTTCAAGTTGTGTGCATCCTTAATGTCTTGATTAGTTTTTGACATTATGTTGTTGCAGAGGCGGGGTGTAATTGGTATCATTTTGGTATTAATAAATTCCAATTATAAAAAATACAAGCATTGGGCTCAGCTGAACCCAATGAAATTCACAAAACTCTTCATCAATATAGTTCTTATCAACGTCCATTGGTACAAAACTGGAACTAATTTGTTAAGCTGACACCATTAATTTTCTCCTCTAGCTTCGCCACTGGCCACTAGGGTGTTCGCCGCCGGTGTTTCCGAACAGTGTCGGTTGGCTAGAGGTGGCGATCTGGATGGCGATGGTGGTCTTCCATTCGCTGCTGCGTAGATCTCCTCCGGGGCTCGCTCAAATAAGCTCGATCTGGAGGATGGTTCAGATCCTTTTCGGCCACTGGTGCTGTTGGGTGGTTCTCCTGCTAGACGCGGAGCTCCGATGGTTGGAGCCTCAAGCGCCAAGGCATGTAACTCCGAGCTACTCCGCAAATAAAGTCGATCTTTGGATTCGAAGTTGCCGCAATCTTGTTTCCCTGCCTCCTCCGGTCCATGGCAGGAATTGGAGTTCTGATGGCAGGTCGATTATCAAAGGGTGGTGTCTAATAATCTTGCCTGCTTCAGACTCCTTGTTTGCTGCGTCGTTGTGCATCTTGTCGGTCGCCATGGTGGTGGGAGGGGATGCGGTGCTACAGCGGATAGTAGTTCATGGCGGTTTTGGAGTGATGAAGCCTACACTTTTTCGAGCGCGTCTTCGATGGTCCATCGTGACCCGATGGAATTGCTGGTATGCGGCCTCACTTGTTCACCTCCGATGTGACGCCCTTTCTGAAGTCAGTTGTTGCTGTGAGTCATGTCGGCATCAAAGCAAGTGGTGAAGTCACCGCGGTGGTGTTCGGCAACGGAAAGTTCGACTTCCCGCTCGACTATGGGGAAAGAGGACTAAACTGTTATTTTCTATATTTTATCAAAATAATTTCTGCATTTTCTAAGGACCTATGTGTTATTTCCTATTTTATGGGGTCCCTTGTAATTCACTTGTACGCCAGTGTATGGAATAACATGAGGCTTCTAGCCCGTTGGGTCCCTGCCCGTTAGAAAAAATGTACTAGCTTTCATAAGCAGGTTGATGGTACTTGCAATCCTCTTAGAGAATCTCTAGTATAGCCCATAAAATGTCGGGACCTCAAAAAGGATGATGGGTTTACGGGTTGGGGGCAGTTTTTCGACCGTAGCAGAGCCCGTATAACGCAGCCGGCCCGTAAAACGTTTTCAGTCGACTGAGAATTCGAGGTGCATATCCCTTTAATTAGTGGCCACATATCCATTTTCATGTCACGCCCCCATCCCTTCTCCGTCAGACGAGCAATTCTTCCACGCCGCCACCCACCTCTGGCGAGCAATTACTCAATCTTCCACGCAGATCCAGGTCCGCCGTGCCACCATGCTGCCAAAGATGAGGACTCCGAAGCACGAGCCCGCCTCCCGCCCCGCGTTCGACACGGCAGTGTTTGACGAGGCGCGGAGGAGGGTGGTGCGGTTTGACGCCGCAAGGAAGAGGGCGGCGCACACCTTCACTAACTGCCTACTCCCCGTGCCGGAGTCCCTAGCGTACCGCACCCTCCCGGAGTTCGACCTCCTCCGCGAAGCCGCTAGGAGTGGTGAGGGCAGCTCCAGCAGCGCGGAAAGCTCCTCCCGCGCCCTCGTGAGGATGGATCCGCACGAGATCGAGCCTCTACCGGAGTATGACCCTGCGACATTTTCCCCCTTGTTCTCCGAGTTTGATTTCGTCCTCGACAATGTGGTCAATGCCATCGTGGCGACCTCTGCGAGCGCTCTGCAGCAGAGGAGAAGGAGCTACAGGCGCAGCGTCGCCAGCAGTTCGAGGTGAACGTCGTGCTCCTTGAGAAGAGCATCGCTGCCTCGCTTGAGGAGCCACTCTACATTGGCTCTTTCGATGAGAAGTGAGCGGCGCCACCGTTCTTTAGCCGCGTCACCGCGACATATACTTCAATGCGTTTCCCCGGGGTAGATCAGGGCTAGGGTTAGGGGTAGGGCTAGTTTGGTGATCACCGCCGGCGAGAATCATTGTAATTGGTGATCGTTGCCGCCTGTCTTGTATCAAAATTCGCAGCAAAATCAGCTAATTTAAATATGCGGGTTATGTTTACGGGCTCTGCTACTGACCGATCTATCGAAACCGAAAAAAGTCTAGAACGTGAACTTAAAAAGTTCCGTGTTTTAGGTGTTGTGCTAGAGATGCTCATCCACTCCACCGACACCCCCAAACGGCCCCTCAATGGCCCATTAGTGGTCCGGACTCAAGAATAGCCCACAATGGCACCCCCAAAGGGCCGACTTCATCAAATTTGTGTCTGACACCCCTAAGAGACCCGCGGAACCGTGGGGCCTGCCTGGGGCACCGGACATTGTCCGGGCAACCCACCCGACAGGCGGGGCCTGCTTGTCATACAAACAGCGCGTGGGTAGTCATACAGACCCACCCCTTCTGTTGTTTCCCCTCCTCGGCTATTGGCACCATCGCTGCCACCCTTCTCGTCGCTGCCGCCGGTCAGTCCAATCGTCACACGCCCGAGCAGACCAATCGCCAACGCGGCGGAGTAACGGCGCTCGCTCGCCCGCTGCTATAAAAACCAACATCCTCGCCGTCGAGAACATAGTTGCTTGCCGTATTCTCCCCCGTCGCTCGCGCCCTATTGTCCTTCCACCTTCTCGCCCACCAGTACAGTGAAATGGCATAGAGATTCCCAGGCGACGGCGCGGCGGCCAACAGCTTTGCCCGCCGCGCACTCCACCTCTAGGAGGCACAACTTCTGCACCGTGCCAATTACCATGCACCGCCGGGCATGAGCGTACCAAGGACATGGCGACTCAGCATTGGCAGCGTCCTTGTACCGCCGCCTACAGGTGCCGAACGCACCACCGAGATCAAAGCCATCAGAGGAGCGGCGCCAAGCTTGCTGGGATCTGGGCCATGCCGCCGCGTGGACGGCCTATTTCGAGCAGCGCCGTGAAGAACAGCTGGCGGCGGTGTCCACTAGAGGCTTTTTCTCGGTGCGCAACAACATCGCGGGCCACCATCTCTGGTGGAGTAAGCCGGGTTGCACCCTCTCCGTGGTCCTCACGTGCATCTAGACGCTCTTTTTACCACTCGGCAGCGCCCCTCGCACGCGTCAAGGACGCCGCGCCGTCGGGCATGGAACAACCTGTAATTGGCGAAAGGTGCATCGTTCCGGCGAGTGAAGTCGTTGTCATCAATGACAACGACGATGAGGACGGCACCACGCTGTTTCGGGCGCACGTCGGCGACTCGGGGCAGTGCTTTAGCCGCGCCCCAAAGGACGAACCGTCGAATGACTCCTACAACAACGACAGCGACCACAACGAGATGTATTGCGCGCTCGGCACGAACTAGACGATTTATGTAATCGACTATATTTTGGTTTAATTCAAAATATGTAAATTGTCTTTAAATTTTGAATGGAAAACATTTTATATTTAAATTTTTGTGTGCGATGTTTTCTAAATATTTTGTTTGGGGGGCGCCGCTGTGTGGACTGACCCATCACGGCCACGGCACCCCAAAAAGAACAAGATTGAGGGTATCGACAAAAATTAAATAAGTGCCGGTGAAGATGCTCTAGCCCTCCGGGAGGCATCCCAATTCCTATGTTGCAACTACTCAATTTTAGAACCGAAGCAAGTTAAACATCCCACCATGAGTGAGTTTAGAATTTACCAGCATCCACGCCACACACCATACCATTCTATCTATCTAGTTTTTTATAATCTTACCACAACATCCGAGGTATATGCCTTGCTGGTGGCAAATTGCAGTTCACGTGTGCACATTAAAGAAACTTATCCTTCCAAAATCATGCACAAGAGTAGGAAAAGGGGAACAAATGGAGGCACAGTCAGCAGTTTTATAATGGCGGTTGGTCCACATGATTAGAACTTGTGCTATACATTGAAAAGTAAAATAGCGTAATATACAGGGGGAAAATCGCCATGACTGTGGGATCCATTTAAAAAAGTGAGATCAAATGGCATAAAAGCAACCAAATTATGGAACTGACACATTGGGCTTCCTTGTGTTCACTTATGCTTAACATTCTATCCATCGTAAAACAATGTCTTGAAATGAACTATTTCTAAGTATTCTTATTATGTTGGCACCAAATGGCAAACTATTTCATGTTTGTTGTGGGAATACGTCATAATATTGGTGGTAGAAGATTTCAGTAAAAAAATAGTTCGGTGTTAGAAGACTTAAATATAAAATGTGCCCAACTATCTCTGTGAATAAACAAAGAAACCACCAAGCTTATATGATTAGTGATGCATATCCAAGAACCTCCTTTTGTTGAGCTTGTAAGATCGAGTCCACACAATCATGAGTATAAGATTAGTGCATCAGAGCTTCTAGTCTTATCTGATAGAAATATTTCCCTTTTTAGTCCTAGTGGCATGTGAGGATCCCAATCTAGACACCTTAGTTGAGTCAATTGTGGCCCAAACAAGACCCAGGGGTCGCCAGGAAGTACCTCTCTTTCCGAATACTGCATATAGGCCTAAATGCTTCTATCACATTTGAAAGTACGGGTGTCAATGAGTACCCATTATCCGCATACCCACCAGGTATTTACCATTAGGGTGAACGTATGGTAGAAAAATATTACCCATAAGTTGTTGGGTCGTGTTGAGATAAACAAAAAAGATTCTACGCGGTTCTTTCAGGATCTAGCCGAGGTAGAAGCCTACGAGGATTATCACTAGACGCACATGCGTTGATTATCGATGAAGCGCGTCGGAACAGTGCAATCCCATGGTTCTCGAAGTGCTGAAGTACAACACCTCTGCCGGTATCGACACTTACAAGGATAAGCATCGACGACGTACTGCTAGGTCCGGTACGGCAGCTTGACTGAATGAGGGTAGGGTTTCTAACGCATGGAAGTGTCTAATCGTGCCTTTTGGGCATCATGGTGACTCTTCTTATATAGGGAGTGAAAGTGGGCTCCACAACACTTGTGACCCATTCGCAAAAAGCCCATTCTCATCTATGCAAGTCCAACCCACTGATTCAGTCCATGTTCGGTTCGGGTCCAACCCAACCTATATACTTTGCTCTTGCTCTTAAGTGTGTGGCCCCACATGCTCGTGACAATTTGGACATGATTGGAGTCCGAATCAAAATTGTTCAATGGATAGAGTCGTGACGACATACCTTTCAATTCGACTTACGGCCAAGTCATTTTTCCTCACGGTACCTTGTCGAGTTATAGGCTAATTATCATCATCCCGTTAATAGCTCAACTCTCTTCTCGATCCGTGATATATGATTCATCCGCCTAACTCTTAGTCGATCGCCTTGGCTCACACTTAACCGAGTCACGCATTGCCATGCTTTCCGAATCATATCACTCGAGAGGGCCCAAAGAATATCTCTCTATCGAAGGGGGAAAATCCCATCTTGGTTATTCACATCACACATCTTCTTAGTGGATCTGAACTCTGCCTTTATAAATGCTGAAAGTGAGTCTACTTGTTTTGGTGATAATGAAAACTCAATCCTTGGGCTAACCATGTATTTAAGTGTCTCTAGATATCTGTGATAATATCAGATGATGATTGGAGACCTCCTTAAAGTGAAAAGATCGAAGATAGTGTATTTCCCTATTTGAAAGAAACACATATAGCCCCTTGCTGGTTCCAGCTCCCAAGACCGGAAACTTCCGGGTTGGGCATGCCCCGGATCTTGCGGGCTTCCTCACGGAAACTTCTAAGGTCAGAAAAAATGACTAAGTCATTGTTCGATTTGCTCATTTGATAGGGTCCAGAGATTTGGCCCCGAAGTTCTCCTCTCCCCCCCCAAAATTCTGGGCAGGAAACTTCCGGGCTTCCGCCGTGGAGACGGTCATAAATTGGAGGAACTATAAATACGCATCCCCTTCCTTGAGATTCACCTGCTCTTCCACTCAATCTCTCCTACATTAATGCCAAGCTCTTAAATACGTAGATTTCCCTCCTCAAGAAATTTCCTACAGTTCCTCTTCAAGCGCCCCGTCTTTTTACAGAAGAAGCATTGGGATTTTCCCTGAGCTGAGTTCTTCGTCTTATCCTATGCCTTAGCACCTTTTCCCTTTTTGTTCCTTTTCTTCTTGAATGGTGAGGTTTGGAAAACCATAATTACTTCATTGTTTTCCCTCCTTACACTAGCTTCAGCAGTTTTCAACATAGAAAGGAGCTCATTCAGTGTTTTCTCCATCCCATTCATGTTCTAATTCATGATAAACCCATTGTAAGACGGGGGATTGAAGCCAACACAAAACATTACTTAGTTCGTCTAGGATTGGAAACCGCTGAGGCTGAAGACTTGTACCGTAATCAAACATCTTGATTACATGCTCACTCATTGAGCTTCCTTCTGCCATGTGAAATGATCACAATGGCTTTGTTATCTCATAATGTTCAGTTTTGGCATGTGTCTGGTACATGGCCGTGAGTGCAACGATCATATCGAACGTGGACATTCAGTCAAATCGTTTCTACAACTTAGGATCCATACATGTCAAGATGAGACATTGAACAACTATAACATCATCACTTTTCACAGTGTGAGCTTCCTTATTAGCATCATCATCGAGATCCTCCCGTGGAGGATCATCGAGGACATACTCTTTCTTGATACCCCTGATAACAATTCTCAGAGAACGAACCCAATCTGCATAATTACTTTCATTGGCAGCAAGTGGTTTCTTCTCAAGTAGTGGACCAAGGTTAATAGTGGGTGCTATATGAGACATTTATCTATAACAATTTAATTGTTCACTTAGACATGTTCATAATTATCTAACAAGCACTAGTTAAAATAAATTAATGTTTTGCTCCCACAGAAACTGATATTCCTCAAGATAGACTTTAGTGTACTACGAAATCCTCGCTCAGCATATAACCAAATGATATATCCACCTCAATTATTATAGTTTATAACGGGTAGGAAAAACTGCCAATCACTTCCAAAGTGATTTCCGATTCATCTTTCGATGTATGTGCTCTGAGCTCATGACGCTCATGCCTGATGAACAAGACAACCAACTGATGCTGATGCATCAAGTGATGTCATGTTGACCCTTGTATCCAAGTGACCAACATGGATCAGCTTGATATCCGCCTTCCGATCATAATAACACGTTGGCCCCTGCATCCAGGTGATGGACGCGATCCCCAATCAGCTTAACGGTGCTACAGTTGTATGAGCATGAACTACCTTTGATACTTTTATGAGGAATCACTCTAATAATCACGTCTACTACGCAATCAAAGTACAACAAGAAAACATACAAAACATGCACAAGTAAAATAACTAGTAATGCAGTATACTCTTCTTCCTTCTCCAACGCCTCCTTTGTTGGTGGCGCCATGTCGAGGTTCACGACAAGTCCATGCCTTCTCCTACTTATCATCACCATGATCAACTGAGGATAGAATGTAGGCTACAAAACAGTGTTAGGTAAAGAATCCCAAAATATTCAACTTCGAGACTATACCACATAATTTCTTTACGCTCCTACTCATTTGTTTTCGAACTTTTATCGTGGTTTTATGATCTACGAAACAAACCGACAACGTAACCTATGCTTTCACATAGCATGATTATTCATGATGCTAGATTGACATTGTAGCGTGATTGAAACACGGGTGTTACGAAAACATCCTCGGCCTCAATCTAAACTTACTCATAACCATGACCCCCATGTGGATCTAATCCAAATGCCTCGTCCACAATGTTGTTAATGAAGAGAACTATAGGGAGACCCAAAGCTACTGAAGAAATTCTTCGTACTAAACGAGATATGCCGAGGGAAACTCGAATGTCTTAGGATTTCCAGAAGTTTGTAAAAATCTCACTGTGTCGTCGGAAACATAACAATAAAGCTTGCTAGGAAGGAATCATAAATAATTCGAATGCCGGAGAACTTTACGACGTACTTGCATAAACTTATGCAATGCCCACACTCACAGGTGATTTAGATCAAATCTTGTACCTACGTATAGATCGGCTCTGATACCACTATTGTGTTGAGTGTACAGGAATTTAAAATATTCTCCATGCATACTGCGCAACCATGAACAAGATCTATCTATTAAGATACATGTGTAACATTAATGCCATGATCTATCTTGATTTCGTTTAGCGACACCATAGTTTCAGAACAGATGTCGATGACAATATCGATGAGGCATGTTGAAGATCCTCTCGCACAAGCCTATGGGTGAGGACGTTGCCGACTCCCCTTTCCATAACCTTGATCCAACATAGTATGGTCTCACATGTTACCCCTATGAGATCTTTCACACATACGTCGGGAAAGTTCTACAGTGCTTCACCGTTCAGGACTAATCGCTACAGGTGTATATGAAGGTGGAGTTCTCAACACAGGAGAGAGAGATAGCAATTAGAAGCTAGGTCTAATTGGGTGGCCCCAATTAGAATAAGTTCTAATCCAATTATAGGGTCTCTAATCAGAATCTCTAATTCAATTAGAGGTGTTCTAATTAGAGGCTCTAATTCAAATAGAGGGTCTCTTATTAGAAGCTCTAATTTTACTAAATAGAGAGAGAGAGAGAGAGAGGCCAATTGATGTGATTTGTTCAAGGGCTCGAGGTCCTTTATATAGTGGGAGGAAAGGGGGACTTTTCTTGGGGGAGGTCGGTTTGGATTTCCCTAGAGCAATCCGCACCACCCCTCCTTGAAGGAATCGGATTGGACTCCTTTTGGAGTCCAACACCCCCCTTCTTTTCATTTTCCTTTTTCCCTTTGGTTTTTTCGTTTTCTCTTTCATAAAAACAAGTAATAAACACCAAAGAGACAATGCGCCATGGTGGGTGCTCTGGGGCCCACTTGGCAGCCCCCCATTAGATGGGTGCGGCCATGGTGGCAAATATGCCCCTCCAGCACCCCCTCTCTCAGTTTTTGACCGAAACTCTTATGGAACCCTATGAATAAAATAGATAAAATCATCAACTTCATCTAACAATGTAATACACATATTTTTGAACATCCTGGACATCTCATGGCCCCTTGCACTTGCTCCGTAAAGCGTGCAAAGTGTTTTCTCTCTCTTCGATAAAACCCAGAATAATTTCGATAGTAATATAAACTATTTCTATTACTCTGGGACAACTAGTGCCCTCATAATAGCTTTTCTCTGATATATGAAATATATCTATCACGCGGAAATGATGTTCTGATGATACTCCTTGTTGATCCGGACTTACCAATATGCACATAAATTTAACCTAACTTAAGTGTGTTACCCCTATAGGTTCGATAGCAAGTGGACATGACATTGGAAATATATTTCTGGCTCAATGGTTAATAGCAGGGCTATGGACGCCCATAAATACTCCCACTTGTTATGCGATGACACTCTCTTGAACTTGTTAATTATTGTATAATATTCTCATTACTCGTGATATCGAACTTACTCGATATTATGTATTCCATCATCACCGTGAAACATCCTTGGTTCACTATGCCTTTGTCAAATCTCGTTATATGGTAAGCTTCCTTTACTCGTTCCCATATAGTGATATCCCACATGATGTATCATCATCATGCATTGTATGCAGAACGTATGAAATCATATATACCGAGTGGACCCATGTAGTATCTCTCTTTTAACGAAGGAGTAATACCTAACTCAGAACATCATGGTCAATATAGACCTTTGTAATTACCCAGTGGCTACCTTTTTGTTCGCCCATTTTATGGTGTGGCACTTGATAGTACAAAGTAAAACCTCTAGAATATACAACCACGATAACTTCATGGTTCGAGGATATATCATATTATATTTGTGCCTCTGCTACGCAGATCCACTCAATTAGGAAAGCAGTACGCATTGTTGACTGACTGTTTGAACGATCCTAGTTACTAGTAGCTAATCAAGTCAGAGTAGGGTGGCTGAGACGCTTCTTGCCGGTGCCCCCCAAAGCAAAGCGCAGACTCTGTTGTGATATGTCTCTAAGGAAAAAAAATACAATGTATCGAAATATCTTAGCATATCAACTACTACGGTATACCGAGCCACATTTGTTCCGTTCCAACAATGTGTTATTTATTGATGCCGACAGAAACTATGTACATGACCAGGAAAACAGAACCATCATGCATACAACAAATAGTCTTGAACGAAAGACTAGGGTCTAGTTATTTGTTCATGTTACTACACGTGCTCGTGAGATGAATCACAATTATGAAACATATATATAAATAGTATCGCCTTTTGGGCACACATCCAACCGTCTCCCACTTGCACAACTAGCAATAATCTGTTTGCATAAGTCCCTCAAACATCTGTAAGATGTAAGTGAACTCTCATGTAAACTTGTGTGGTTGAGATATTAGTCATCAGAGCCTTTCAGGACTGTACGAACTTCAATATTAAGATGGTGTTCCAACTAAGAATACAGTTTCACTTTTTATCACACATCATTCCGTACCTTTCGTAAGAGACCACACCTAGTGAAGGGAATATGCCCGAGAGGCAATAATAAAATGGTTATTATCTTATTCCTTGTTTATGACGAATGTTTATTTCTCATGCTAGAATTGTATTAACCGGAAACGTTGATACATGTGTGCTTAATAAACAAACAATGGTTCCTAGTAAAGCCTCTCTTTTAACTAGCTCGTTGATTAATAGATGATCAAGGTTTCCTGATCATGAACATCGGATGTTATTAATAACGGGGTCATGTCATTAGAAGAATGATGTGATGAACATATACCCAAAGAGAATATAGCAATGCGATCAAGTCATTTAGTTTACATTGTTATATCAAACACACGAAGTAACTTATTCCTTATACCATGAGATCATGTCAATCACTGATACCGGAAGAGTGCTTTGATGGCATCAAACGTCACACCGTAACAGGGTGACTATAAAGGTGTCATTGAGTATTCGGAAAGTATTAGTTGAGGATCATGGATCAAGAGTGGGATTTGTCCATCCAAATGACGGAGAGATATACTCTGGGCCCTCTCGGTGATATCACATCGAAACCGCTTGCAAGCACGTGATATGATCACAAGGATGTTATATCACGGGAACGAGAAAAGAGTACTTGTCGGTAACGAGATTGAACAAGGTATGGTTGATACCAATGATCGAATCTCGGACAAGTAAAATATCGCGAGACAAAAGGAATAGTTCACGGCGTTGTTGGTTCACACGATCACGAGAGTCATCGTTGAATATATAGGAGTCATCACGGATCTCCAGATCCCGCTGTTGATTATTGATCGGAGAGGAGTCTCGATCATGTCTATCTTATTCGCGAACCGTAGGGTGACACACTTAAGGTTCGATGACGCATTTGAGAGGATACGGAATATCGAAGAATATTTTGGACAGCACCGAAATTGTTTCGGGGAAAATTGAAATAGTTCAAGGGGTTTTTCGTCGAATGGTTGTTAATAGAATTAACAAATGATTCGAGGTGCTATATGCAAAAGTTTGTTAATAGAATTAACAAATGCTGAAATAAAGAAATAAAAAGGTTTTATTTATTTATTAAAAGAAAACCTTTGGATTTTCCAAGTGGGAAATTATGGGAGCATGAGTGGGTGTGAGTGGAGCTTCCACTCACATGATGAGGGAAGAGGTGGGGGCAACCCCATGGGCTGGCCGCACCCCCCTTGGGCTGCCTCCCCCCTCTCCTATAAAAGGAGGGTGAGAGCTCTCCCTCCTTCACACACTTGGCCACTTCCCTTTCCCTCCACCCGCTGCTCCATTTCATGGTCTCCGGCTTGGCGAAGCCCTGACCGTGGGATTCTTCACCACCACCACGTCGTCGTGCTGCTGGAGTTCCGAGGGATCCTCTACTTCCGCGCCCCGCTGGAACGAGGGAACGGAGGTCGTCATCAACCGTACGTGTGACCGATCACGGATGCACCGCCGGATTGCGGTGCCATCTTCTCGCTATCGGGATCGGTGTGAGTACGACTACGCCAACAACGAGATTTGATCTCGTACCACTTTGAGTCTTCGAGGGTATGTGTTCTCCTTAACCCTCTTGTTGCCCGTTACACTTCGTCTCCTAGATTAGATCTTGGCCTTTCGGGTGTCTCTCGCGTAGGAAAATTTTTGTTTTCTATGCTGCGTTCCCCTTCAGTGGTATCAGAGCCGGATCTATGCGTAGATGTTTTGTACGGGTAGAACACATAGGTGTATGTGGGCGTTGATGATCATGTTATTACCTCCTTGATTATTTTATGATCTTAGTGGCATAGTGGGATGAAGCGGCCCGGACTAACCTTACATGTCCACGTACATGAGACTTGTTCCACAACTGACATGCAACTTGTATTGCATAAGTGGCTTGCGGGTGTCTGTTTCTCCTACTATAGTTAAGATCTAATCTATGAAGGGTTGTTAAAAATGTGTTTATCAACGTTGTGGTTGATGTTCGTAGGTATGAACGGTTCTATCCTCGAAAGCCCTAAGCCACGTAAAATATGCAAAAATAATTTAGAGGCGTCTAACTAGTTTTTGCTGGGCATGTGATGTGATATGGTCAATATTACAAATTTGATTATGAGATGATCTATTTTGTAAATTATTGATATACCGGAAGGTATCCATATGATTGTCTTCTTATTGATGGACAATCAAGATTGGGGTGCCATGGTACTTGGTACCACGCCGGTGGAATGATGGAGATCATACCGTGATACACATGATGGAGATCAAGTGCAAGAAGGACCATATCATATCACGTTATCCTTTCATGTGATGTCTGTGATGTTAATCCTTTTTATGCATCTTGTTTTGCTTAGATAACGTTGGTAGCATTATAAGATGATCCCTCTCACTTAATATCAAGATAATAATGTGTTCTTCCTTAAAGTATGCACCGTTAAGAAAGTTCGTCGTTTCGAGACACCACGTGATGATCGGGTGTGACAGACTCAACGTTCGCATACAACGGGTGTTTTCAAGCCTAGCATGTACAGACATGGCCTTGAAACACACGCAATACTACGGTTCTACTTGGCGAGCCTAGCATGTACAGACATGGCCTCGGAACACGTAACCGAAAGGTAAAGCATGAGTCATATGGATGATATGATGAACATGTCGATGTTCGCCTTTGAAGCTACATCATCTCACGAGATGATCGGTTTTGTTGTAGTGAATTTGGTTCGTGTAATCACTAAAGACGACTAAGAGGGATGTTGTTTTTGTGTGGGAGTTCATGGCTTAATTTGAATTAACTTGAACTTATTTATCATGAACAACAAATCAAAGTGAATTTGCACAACTTGTAGTAGTCATTGGCATCCTCATAACTACCTTACACTTAGATTGTTAATTGAGATATAACTGTTATGATCTGGTAAATACCATTTAAGATTGGTACCGTATTAGTGAAATTTAAAATTGAGTCCTATTGTAGATTTTTGGTATTTCCTACCTAGCTCCATGTGGTTAATGATTGATTAATCTAGAGAGCAAATAATTCCTACTTAGAATCCAGAGTCATGGTTGCTTCCGTATTACTTTATCTTCAAAAGAATGTTTTGTTGATCAAGGTGATTTAGGGACTGAAAAGAGTTGTTTTCAGAAACAATCAAGTGAAAGATATATTGATATCTAGAAACTTATTTGTGGCAACATGACTGAGTATAATTTAGCGTGACAATGTTTGCTTATATTATCTGAATATATGCAATGATTGAAGACGCTAGGCGTTTGAATATTCCAAGAAATTGGATGCTAAAAATTATCCTCTAAATTCCTTCCTTCGAGCTATAGTAGCTTAATCATAAAATTGTTATGATGGGATGGATTAGAAGTATGGGTAAAGTAGTTTACCTTACTTGGAAATTGCTAAGAGTGGAATCTAGAAGAATGCTATTAATATGGTGATATTAGTAGAACAATCAAACTCAAAGTATGACTCAATGGGTGATAGTATATGACTAACACGCCAAAGAAAATGAGCTAGTAAGACTAGCATTGTTTGATGTTGAATGATTCTTCTATAAAGGAAAGGGAATATTGAAAATAGAATTACAAATAGATATATGGCAGAAAAGAAGATAACTGGAAAAGTCCAGCTCAGGAGTATATACTTGATATACAAGATATAGATGTATTACTAGTTAACAAAGTATTTTTGGTATTTTGATACCACATTGGTTGGTATGAGTTGTCATACAAAGCAACACAATGAAAGAAATACAAGGGCCTAAAAGGAACTAGTAATAGATGTGGAATCGATTATGACAAAAACATAAATAAAGTGTTATTGTGTTCATTGTCGTATCGAACCAACCCGTCGAGATTTATTTGAAGAACTTAATAATTTGTTATTTTGTTCTAGTCTTTTGTGAGAACAAATGAGATTGTTCAAACTATGATCATATTCCATAATTGATGGATATGTTAATATAAATCATGTTGGTAAAGTAAACATCTATAAGACTAAATGCTAAACGTTGCAAGACGTTGAAGAGTTTCACTTAAATTGTGACACCACCATTTTAGTTCATATCGGAAAGGAAAACATGAAGGAACTCCATATTGATGGACTTCCGGAGTCATTTTATTGACGCTTGTGAGACCTCTTCCAAAAGATGACTAGAATTCCGTTCTTAGGCCAAAGTAGAATGGACGACTAATTTAGTGGAGATTATACATATTGATGTATATAGTCCATTATGTGTAGTCATGTATGGTGGATTAATTTTTCCTTCATAAAATTTTGTCGATGATTTAAGTAGATATGTGAGTATATCTATTTAAAGGGAACAGAGTTTGACATTTTGAATTGGTTCAAAAGGTTGTTAATATGAAGTTAAAATCAATGTAACAAGATAATCAAGTATTTATGATTGGATCATAAAGGATAAAGTTTGAGTTACAAGTTTAGCAAAACATCTGAGAAGTTGCAAAATTGTTCTACAACTTATACTTCTCGAATACCCCACATTAGATTGGAGTATTCAAAAGACAAAATCAAACCCTGTTTGACATGGTAAGATTAATAAAATTGCCATTATATTTTTGTAGTTTATACATTAAGTACAACCGCTTTTACACTGAAAAGAGCACCATCATGATTCGCTGAAATTGACAACATATAAGATATGGTTTGGGTAGTGACCCGAATTGTCACTTTCTTAAGTTTTGGTATGCATAGCATGTGTAAAATGTTCACAACCAAAATAGGATAAATATATGTTTATAAGGTTATCCCAAATAAAACATTGGGTATTTCTCCTATCACCGAACCAAAAGACAAATGTTGTTTGTCAGAAAGGGTTGATTTCTCGAGAAAGTAGTTCTTGCGAAACAAGTGAGTGGGAGCACAGTACAAACTCAACGAGGTTAGAGAATCTTCGTTATCATGTCAAGAGTAGCGCAGCACTGGAAGTTGTTCCGGGGTTTACTATTTTGACTAAGTAGAAGACACTACAAATGTTGTAGATACTTCAAATGAGTTTGCGAACTGTACCAGTAAAGTCCAAAAACTTTGTACTTAGAACAACTTGTGGTTTAAGTGTAAAGTGTTGTTTTGACAACAAAAGGACCTGAACCTTATAAAGGAAGCAAATGATGGGCCCTGGCTTCGTAAAATTGACTATGAGTCATTATATCCGTCATAGTATCCTTGTATGAATATCAAGTATGTGACTTGGTAGTCCTTTCGATAGGCATGATGCCTAACGATAGCAAAAGGGTCTATATAGCGACAAAGACATGGATTTTACATCTTATTAAAATTGTACTTATCGAAAAGTTGTTTTCGACGAAGTTCAAAGAGTTAACTACTACAAGATTTTGATCTTCTGTAGTGATGCTTTAGTCTTTGCGGATAGTTCTAGCAAAAGGTTACATATTATGATATGGCAGTTGAATAACAAAACCAACTCTCCTCTCAAGGAAGTTTTATCAAGGATGTGTACTTGACACAGTCTGAGAGTTTTGTAAAATTCAAAAAGGTTGCTAGAAAGGTATGCACACTTCAATGGTTGAAGTGAGCATAACGAAGTTGAAATCTTTACCTTAATGAAGTTATCAAAATAGTTTGATTCCATCATGAAAGATAAAGATGCTTGTAAAGTTACAAGAAATTAAGTGGGAGCGCTATGACATATTTCCAATACTTTATGTAGATGACATATGGTTGATTGGAAAATATGTATTTTAAATTAACACGGTTAAGATTTCATATTGATGAAAGGCTTAGAAGATATTGGGCATCGATATCTATAAAAGATGGATTGAAGCGCCTGATATGATTGAAGCCAAATTACATAGATGAAATATTGAAGTAAGTCAATATACAATTGATAAGAAGGAGTTCTTGTCACATGGAAAATAATTGAGCAAGATTCATGTGTTTTGACACATGATGAGCATCATTGAAATTGAGATTTCTAAGTCATGTTTCCATGCTATGTACACAACCAGATGAGTCCTATGCTATAAAATGTTATAGTAGGATAATTCATATGATGATTAGACAACAGTGGGAGAGATCCTTGTGTCATTTTAGAAATGCTAAGGATATGTTTTCCTATATAGTAATGACAAAATAATAGTTGTAATATGTTACACTAATAGTCTTGTCATTTATTCAAGTAATTTTATCTCAATTAAAATATGTGATGAAGGGTAGCACAATAGGATGGAAGAAAGTTCCATGCTGGATTTGAAAGAGTTTCAAAATTAAAATATTGTGACAGATACTACAACAAAGGCTAAAGTATATCGTTGTGTTGACAACTAATTATAAGCGTATTTTGTGTCAAGGAGTTCTTGCTGAAACTATGAAGCTACATTTTTACAATGTTAGTAACATCAGTTTAAGCTGAGGAATTAAGGTATCACCGGAACTTGGTGAGTTTCCAAGAATGCTAACACTATGAAGCTACATTTTCACAATGTTAGTGACATCAGTTTAAGCTGAGGAATTAAGTTTTCACGAATTGACTATATATATACAAAGCCATCTCATTAGAGAATGAGTGATGCGTGTAGACGCAAAGAACATGCAAATACAATAGGACCTGAACAGTTCAGATCTTTTTGATAATGTTTACCACATGCGAAGCATGGTAATAACACTGGTACGCCATATGTGTTAAGTGCTTACAGACTAGATTATTGACTCTAGTGAAAGTGGGAGACTGAAGGGAATATGCCCGAGAGGCAATAATAAAATGGTTATTATCTTATTCCTTGTTTATGACGAATGTTTATTTCTCATGCTAGAATTGTATTAACCGGAAACGTTGATACATGTGTGCTTAATAAACAAACAATGGTTCCTAGTAAAGCCTCTCTTTTAACTAGCTCGTTGATTAATAGATGATCAAGGTTTCCTGATCATGAACATCGGATGTTATTAATAACGGGGTCATGTCATTAGAAGAATGATGTGATGAACATATACCCAAAGAGAATATAGCAATGCGATCAAGTCATTTAGTTTACATTGTTATATCAAACACACGAAGTAACTTATTCCTTATACCATGAGATCATGTCAATCACTGATACCGGAAGAGTGCTTTGATGGCATCAAACGTCACACCGTAACAGGGTGACTATAAAGGTGTCATTGAGTATTCGGAAAGTATTAGTTGAGGATCATGGATCAAGAGTGGGATTTGTCCATCCAAATGACGGAGAGATATACTCTGGGCCCTCTCGGTGATATCACATCGAAACCGCTTGCAAGCACGTGATATGATCACAAGGATGTTATATCACGGGAACGAGAAAAGAGTACTTGTCGGTAACGAGATTGAACAAGGTATGGTTGATACCAATGATCGAATCTCGGACAAGTAAAATATCGCGAGACAAAAGGAATAGTTCACGGCGTTGTTGGTTCACACGATCACGAGAGTCATCGTTGAATATATAGGAGTCATCACGGATCTCCAGATCCCGCTGTTGATTATTGATCGGAGAGGAGTCTCGATCATGTCTATCTTATTCGCGAACCGTAGGGTGACACACTTAAGGTTCGATGACGCATTTGAGAGGATACGGAATATCGAAGAATATTTTGGACAACACCGAAATTGTTTCGGGGAAAATTGAAATAGTTCAAGGGGTTTTTCGTCGAATGGTTGTTAATAGAATTAACAAATGATTCGAGGTGCTATATGCAAAAGTTTGTTAATAGAATTAACAAATGCTGAAATAAAGAAATAAAAAGGTTTTATTTATTTATTAAAAGAAAACCTTTGGATTTTCCAAGTGGGAAATTATGGGAGCATGAGTGGGTGTGAGTGGAGCTTCCACTCACATGATGAGGGAAGAGGTGGGGGCAACCCCATGGGCTGGCCGCACCCCCCTTGGGCTGCCTCCCCCCTCTCCTATAAAAGGAGGGTGAGAGCTCTCCCTCCTTCACACACTTGGCCACTTCCCTTTCCCTCCACCCGCTGCTCCATTTCATGGTCTCCGGCTTGGCGAAGCCCTGACCGTGGGATTCTTCACCACCACCACGTCGTCGTGCTGCTGGAGTTCCGAGGGATCCTCTACTTCCGCGCCCCGCTGGAACGAGGGAACGGAGGTCGTCATCAACCGTACGTGTGACCGATCACGGATGCACCGCCGGATTGCGGTGCCATCTTCTCGCTATCGGGATCGGTGTGAGTACGACTACGCCAACAACGATATTTGATCTCGTACCACTTTGAGTCTTCGAAGGTATGTGTTCTCCTTAACCCTCTTGTTGCCCGTTACACTTCGTCTCCTAGATTAGATCTTGGCCTTTCGGGTGTCTCTCGCGTAGGAAATTTTTTGTTTTCTATGCTGCGTTCCCCTTCACCTAGTTCATGTAATGAACCAATAGCAATTTTAGAAGTATTTAAACTTCAACATTTTACTGCTAGTGTTGTATTTGTTCGTAATTTATACATGCTTAAAGTGAATTAATAATTCACATTCCCACTATCCACAAGATCATAGGATCATGTTTTATCCTTGGTTTATACCTATTACATAAGTACCCTTATTTGTACTCATCTCATAAGTTATTTATCATAATGTAACTAACACATTACAAGTTATTCTCCCTTTTGAATAAAACTTCAAAATCAATTTATGGAGTATAATTCTTTTAACTCGAGTCAATTGAACTTTTGTTACTTTGGTCAAATTGCCAACACTTTTTTAGTTGACATTTCAATGCATTGTCAAGGAATTTTCCACAATGATCATAATGGTGAGTCATTTGATCATGCTCACCAAAAAATTTCAACTATGGGTATTGCATGTGAATTCTCAATTCCTTCTAAGTACATAGTTCTCACACATTTAAAATTTTATTCAATAATTATGCATTTAAATTAACAACATTATATTGATACGTCATAAACGTATCCTTAATTTCTGATGTTCTATGTTGTTTTCATGTTATTTTCTACATGTTTTCTATACACTTTATGCCATTTTTATCGATTTCCGGGACTAACCTATTGACAAGATGCCACAGAGACAGTTCCCTGTTTTTAGTTTCAGAAAAGTTGTTCTGAAAATATTTTCGGAATTGGAAAATTTGAAAACCGGAAGTCTTATAATTCCTGAAGGTTCCACGGAGTCTCGAAGAGGCCTGGAGAGGGGCCATAGGGGGGGACACCATAGGTCGGCGCGCCCCCTGGTCGCTCCTGGGGTGGTGTGGCCCCTTGGGCGTCCACCGCCATCGCCCTTTTGCCTATAATACCCCCGATACATGAACCCTAGAAATATGCCACTTTTTCCCGAGAAACACCCGAGGCCGCCGTCATCGTCATCCCGAGATCGGGAGGGTTCTAGAACTCTCCTGGCACCATGCCGGGAGGGGAATTCATCACTGGAGGGTTCTACACCACCATGCCTTCCTCCGAAGTGATGCGTGAGTAGTTCATCCCTGGACTATGGTTCCATAGCAGTATCTAGATGGTTTTCTTCTCCAATTTATGCCTCATGTTTAGATCTCGTGAGCTTCTCTACATGATCGAGATCATCTTTATGTAATGCTACATGTTGTGTTTGCTGGGATCCGATGCATGTTGAATGCTATGTCTTCCGATTATCAATCTATCATGTTATCTTCATGTATATGTTATTTATGATCTTGCATGCTCTCCGTTATTAGTAGATGCTCTGGCAAATTAGATGCTAGTAACTCCAAGAGGGAGTATTTATGCTCGATAGTGGGTTCATACCTCCTTTGCATCTGTGCTCGAGTGACAGAAACGTGAGAGATGGAGGATATGCTGTTGCCATTAGGGAGAAAACAATGGTGTTTACTTAGTTTACATTACACACTTTGCTTACTGCGATTATCTGTTGCTTGCAACTTAATACCCAACATTTTTTCGGATGATATTCAGAGGGTGGATTATTAGTCATAGACGCAGTTGGATGACAGTCTATGTATCTTGGTGTAATGCTCGCATGAATCACATAGTAATCTTTATGTCTTGCATATGCACTACGGTGCAACCTTTATTTCTGTCAATTGCCCAGCTGTAATTTGTTCTCCACACATGTTATTTATGTTCTATGGAGAGACACCACTAGTGAACTGTGGACCTCGGTCCATTTTCTCATACTGATAATACACACACTATTTCCACTGATTTCACACCGCTTCAACTATTTTCACGCTGCTACTACTGCTTTCATACTGTTCTCATACTGTTTTCCACACCACACGTTTAACCTCTTTGTGTTCAGCAAAACTAGTGAGATTGACAACCTCACTACTTCGTTGGGGCAAAGTTATTTGATTGTGTTGTGTACGTTCCACGTTGCTGCTGAACCGGTAGTGCGCCCTGCCATCTCAGCTGCATCAACCTTCTGAATTTACTCCTTCCTCGTACTGGTCGATTCAACCTTTGTTTCTTTCTGAGGGAAAACTTGATGCTGCACTCTTCATACCTTCCTCTTGGGATCTCCCAACGAACATGTGATCACAAGCATCAAGCACATTTTCTAGCGCCTTTGGCGGGGAGGAAGAGAATTTCTGCAAGGGTAGTCTCTCTCCTCCAATCTCTTTACTTTATTTTTGTTTTTCTTAGTTTATTTTATTTTGTCTCGTTTGCTTCTCTTTATCAAAAACACAAAAAATAGTTCTTATTCTAGCTTTAGTTTTATTCCTGTTTTTAGTCTTGTTAAAATGAGTGTTTCGGAAGTTGAAGTTCGTTCTTTTAAGAAACAAGGTGGAGAAAGTTTGAAATATGCTTGGTATAGTATAAGTGATGCTCATCATAGATGCACTAATAAATGTTCCACTTTAATCCTTCTTAGGAATTTTTATGTTGGTATTACTAGCATTTATAGGTATGTTCTAGACACTCTTACAGACGGTAATTTTGTGGGAACACCTGCTTTGGAAGCCTGTAATTTAATTGAAAGTTTAGTTGGAACACCACCTACTAAGGTTGTTAAAACAGAAATCACTTTAGATGATGTTATTAAAAAGCTAAACTCTGTGGAGAAAATTTTTCCAAATTTCCTTGATAATGCTAGCAAATCTAATGAATCAATAGTAAGTATCAACAAGAGAGTTACAGTTTTAGAAGCTAGCAATATCCATGATAGTCAAATATGAGGATTGGTAAATTAGAGGAGGCTATCGAAACTTTAAGCTCAAAATTTTCTTCTCTTAAGTTTAAGAGGGAGAAACCTGCTACGGGAAAAGAGAAAAAATTTGTGTATGTCCCTAAGGTGTCTAAACCAAAATCCCCTAATGTACTTAAAACACTGTTCCAAATATCATCCGATATGCCGATTTATCGGCCGATTTATCGCTTATCGGGTGGTGACCGATAAGATAAATGAATATCGGTGGAGTTTATCATTCGCGCCATTTTATCGGTCTTGCAAGTGATTTATTGGCAAATATGCCGATAAATCGGTCGATATATCGATTTTCCAGCACTTGAACATGTGATTAATGACATCCATCATAGAATTTTTTAGTATT
Source organism: Alopecurus myosuroides (assembly GCA_028641055.1). Lineage (NCBI taxonomy): Eukaryota > Viridiplantae > Streptophyta > Magnoliopsida > Poales > Poaceae > Alopecurus > Alopecurus myosuroides. The sequence continues at coordinate 265,939,636 of CM054060.1, forward strand.
ATTGAATAGAATATGTCCATATATCATAAATATGGAGTTTTTAGTGCATCTATAATATATTTTTATGGCATATTTTAGATGTTTTAGTGCTACGATTTAGGATTTACAAGAAAAATGGCCGATAAATAGTCTACCGATAAAATCGATTTATCGGCCGATAAGCCGGTATATCTCTTATCATGGATCGACCGATAAGTTAACGATAAGCGATATCTTGAACATTGACTTAAAATTAATAAAACTTTTAGTGAAGCTAAAAGTGATTTGCATGTTGAATCATATTCAGGGGTGTCTAACGTATCCATTGCTACAATTGTGGTTTTGGAGGAAATTATTGATTTAGATGCTTCTTCACTTGAAAACACTTGATTCCACTTTTCTGTGCCTAGCTAAAAGGCGTTAAAGAAAAGCACTTCTTGGGACATAACCCATGGTTTTATTTTTGCTTTTTTTTCTCTGTTCTCTTTGAGTCAAGGGGTTGTATACTTCTGTAGCAACTCCTTTGTATACTTATTTTCATGTTTTATTTGTGCAAAGTAAATTTTCTGACGAGAGTTGGAGTTGGTTTGGATTTTGCGCAGGAAACAGATTTCTTCTGTCCACAGTAAAAAATCGCATAACTCACACAAAGATCAATATGACCTGAAATGTTTTGTGCTTATTCCTCAGCTGATTCCGCAACTTTTTTCTTCTTTAAGTTTTTTGATTTGAGCAACGAAAGTGTCCCAAAAAAGTCGTCTTTACATGCTGTTCTGGTTTTGGCAGATTCTGTCATTTTTCTTGCATTTCCTCTTTTACGATGTCAAGTGGATTTCTTTGCTTCACGAAACATCATTGACTATAGCTAATGTTTAAAAGTATCAATAGCACTTGTGCCCATAGAGAACTCATGGATTTTTTATTGTTTCACTAACCCTCTAATGTGAATTACTCTTTGAGTGTGGTGTGAAGGAAGTTTTCAAGGGTGAAGAGAAGAGGGTGATATAATGTGATCAAGAAGAGTGCAAGGTCAAAGCTTGGGGATTCCCCCATGGTTCATCCTAGCAAATTTTAAGAAGACTCAAGCATCTAAGCTTGGGGATGGCCAAGGCCTCCTCTTCTTCATCAACAATTTATCATGTCACTTCTAGTGAAACTATATTTTTATTCGGTCACATCATATGAAATTTACTTGGAGTGCATGTTTGTTTTTATTTTGTTTTCTTTTGTTCTCCTTGCTGCAATAATATAGTTGGACCCTAGCATTATTTGTGTTGGATAGGGACAAGCTCCGCTTTTTTCGTTTGAATACTCGTTATGCTCGTATTATTAGTTTTTCTTCTAGCTGCTGCAAAATTCATGTTTAGCTCTTGTTTTCATTGCATCTCTTATTTAGAGCTGTTAGTTTTAGTAGAGTTGTGTTAGTACTCTCAGGTTTGCTTGCTGTATCATTTAGAGAGTTTTTGTTAAAACATATTTTGTATGGTGCTTGTTGGCAAAAGAAACTGCTGCATGTAGTAGAATTTATAACTATGCAAATAGAAGCTTGTATAGACTGTGGATAGAATTTTTCATATCATGCTAGAGGTTATTTTAATTCTAAATCCTAGTGGTTATTTAGTAGCATGATTTGTCTCAAATAGCTGAGAGTGTTCAATGTGTCACTGAAAGAATCATGAGTTGTTCTTGTCATTTTGAAGCATAAATTTGTGGTGTTCTCCTTTGAATGTTTTATTTGGTTGACTTTGCACATGCTCACATCATGTTTATGACTATATACCAGTAACTTATAGCCTCTGGTCATTTAGTTTTTGAACTTGTAGTACCAATTATGCTTTTATTAATGATGTTTATGTCGCTATGCATGATTATGGCCATTATTGCTCTCTTGATTTGTCCCCCCTAGTCTTTTGCTAGCCTCCAATTGTACTGAGTATGAGCTCTACTCGTGCATCCAACTCCCAAAAACCAAAGTTTGTCAAATGTTTCCACCATACCTACCTACATGTGGTATTTAACTGCCACTCCAAAGTAAATTGCTCATGTGTTACCTTTAAAACTTTCAAAATTACTCCTGTTTGTGCTACTGTTTTAGCTCATGAGGACGTAAATAGAGAATCTTTATCTCACTTGTTGATTGGACTTTCACACCCTGGACTAGTGGGTTCATCCGGTTATCCAATTGATAGAAGAGCTGACAGTGGGGTGCCCATCCCCAAAATAATACAACAAATTCTCTTCACTATATTTGCCCCTGATTTATTATTCAAAGCATAATTGTGTAAATAAAAGAGAAAAAGGAATGACCTTCTACCCAGATGCGTCTTTCTATGTGAGCCGCTCTTGTGAAGTCTAGTTGGCTTGTGACGTATTGTATTTTATATTTACCATTCATTGACATAAGCATACACCTCTCTAAAAAAAACAGACACTCCTCCACGGTATGTGATTGTTGGCAGGCACCCGAGGATTCGTTAGCCATGGTTTGTGTAAGATGGTCGGGAGGAATGTCAAACATTTTATACCTCTGTTTAATAAAATAAAAATCTCTAGCACATGAGTGATCCTGCTTCCCTCTGCGAAGGGCCTTTCTTTTACTTTTATGTTGAGTCTCCATCTTCTAACTTTATACAAAGTTGAGAGAGCATAGTTTCCATTCTGAGTTTAATGTGCATTTGTCCCAGAAACATTATTAATTGATTCATGATGTGTTATTGTTTGTTCTCTAATTATTTGTTCTAGTCTTCCTCATGAACTTTGAAGGTGTCCTGGCATTTATTTTTTGCCCCACTCTTGAGGACAAGCGAAATATTACTTTGTCATGTTATCTCTATGCTTGAAACAAACGTATATGTTTCTGTGCATTATTATTCATGATCTTTTATTTGTGTTACTTCTCATGATGCACAGTGATTGTTATGCTTTATTGTTAAAATTTTATTTATCATGCTTCTTTTTTAAAGTACTATGATCTCAGCTTACATATGATTTTAAAATATTGATGATCAAGTTTATGTTGGTAGCATGTCACCTTAGAAATTATGTGTTTTTATCGTTTACCTACTCGAGGACGAGTAGGAACTAAGCTTGGGGATGTTGATATGTCATAAACGTATCCCTAATTTCTGATGTTCCATGTTTTTTTCATGTTATTTCCTACATGTTTCCTATACACTTTATGTCATTTTTATCAATTTCCGGGACTAACCTATTGCAAGATGCCACAGAGCGAGTTCCCTATTTTCTGGTGTTTTTAGTTTCAGAAAAGTTGTTCTGGAAATATTCGCGGATTTGGAAAATTCAAAGCCCGGAAGTCTTAGAATTCCCGAAGGTTCCACGAAGTCCCGGAGAGGGGCCACAGGAGGGCCACACCATAGGGCGGCGCGCCCCTGGCCGCGCTTGCGGGTGGTGTGGGCCCCTCGGGCGTCCACCGCCATCGCCCTTTCGCCTACATAATCCACCTGATAAGTGAACCCTATAAATATACCACTTTTTTTCCAGAGAATCACCTGAGGCCGCCTTCATCGTTATCCCGAGATCGGGAGGGTTCTGGAGCTCTCCCGGCACCCTCCGGGAGGGGAATTCATCACCGGAGGGATCTGCACCACCATACCCTCCTCCGAAGTGATGCGTGAGTAGTTTATCCCTGGACTACGGGTCCATAGCAGTAGATAGATGGTTTTATTCTCCACTTTATGCCTCATGTTTAGATCTCATGAGCTGCCCTACATGATCGAGATCATCTTTATGTAATGCTACATGTTGTCACTACCAAATTCCGCGCGGTCTGGGACGTTTCAATACCGTTGCGGATGGGCTCCAAACCGTCGCTAAGGGCCATCCGCGACGGTTTACACGACAGAGTGAGAACGTCCCTGATCGACTGTCATGGACGATTCTGCGATGATTAAATGAGCACTAATCCGTCGCGAGCTACTGGCCGACCCAGCACAAGGCCCAACAAGGAGCAACGTTTTTTTTTCGTGGCAGTGTCGGTACACGTGGCATCGTTTTTCCTTCACCCGTTACGGGCGTCGCTGACGTCACCTCTATCGTTCCTGACGTCCTCATCGTCTTGACATTTGAAAAACGTCGCGATTGGAACTACCGTTACGTCCGTTAATGACGTCATAACATGAGCTACGTTTATTTTCTCGTCGCGGGTTCAAGCAGTATAAGGTGCCACATGTCGCTCTCATAATGTTCCACGTATACGCTTATTCTACACGAATTTTTAACGTTGTCCGACGGTGCGATGTTTTAGTTCGTCGTAAGACGTCGCGAATCATGAGCCAACGCGTGTACCAACACGGCATGTCCACGTTGAAACGTTTCCGTGTCGTGTTTTTTTCTTCGCGATTTCCATCCAATAAGGTGCCGCCTCATGGACCTACCATATAGTACCATGTGTCCTCGTATTCATAAGCATGGAAAATACTATACTAGTTTTTACAGCAAAGCAAACACAACAAATACATAAATTCCGAATAAGTTCACAACATAGCTTGCCAGCAAAGGCAGTCTAATACAGTTCGACAGACAACAAACGGTTTCACAAAGGGCTACTCAGCTCCATATTTCAGATGAACTTGAGCCAACATGCCACCAATAAGGGTTTTGTACATTTCTTGACTCTTCTTCATACCTTTGTGTTCCTCCGTCATACGCAACAATTCTTGTCGATGCTTCATCCTATCTGCATCAGCTTGTTTTTGGCCTGCTTCAACTCATCAGCTACAGACTGCAGGTCATGCCTCTGTTTTCTCTCATGATCAAGTTGAAGGTGAAGATGACACTTTGTTGCTCTTGCACTGGTTGTGACCCCACCTATGGTATTCATGAACAAAGACTTTAGATGGTTCTTGGTCAACACGGCAACGACAGCTTCGGTGGCAGAAAGAGGTTCCTTGACAGCGCCATCTACTGAAGTAGGTTCTAGCATATGATATTGCATTTCTTTCTATATAGCATGTAAAAGCTTTAGATGAAATAGAAGCTGAACTAGCTTGTAAGGAACATTGATATCATGACAAGCATGTAAGTTACATGTATGCAAAATAGCATGCAACAAGCTTGTATATAACAAAGATGCAAATAGCAGATGACAAGCAATTAAGCACGCATGAGAAGCTTGTAAGGAGCATAAATGAAAAACATCACATGACATGAATGTAAGTAAACATGAGCGAAAATAGCAGACGACAAGCATGTACAGAACATAGATGAAAATAGCAGCTCACAAGGATAGATGAACTAGCAGATGACAAGCAAGCAACATGCATGTGCATGAACTATGAGATGACAAGCATAGGTGAAATAGCTAACTACCGGAGTTGGCATCAGAATTCACAAAGGGAAGCATCGGTACGTATCTAGAAGAATCTATTGAGGTAATTGTTGATCACAGAGATAAACAGAATTCTGAGGGACTTATAATTGCTCTTTTAACGGGCGAAAAGAATCCACGTGTCTTGCTGTTATGCGCAGCTTTGAACAATTCAAACGCATCTTCCCTATGTCGCAGCAAACCTCGTAGCTACGAGAACCTGTGGCGCTATGGAACTAGACAGCCTGTCTGCTTTTCCTGGCTTTCATACAATACATCTACATAAACGAAGTATGAACTGATTAGACACAGTCCAGGTTATGGAATAGAAACAGTGGCAAGGTAGAGTGAACAAAGACAATACCTATTTCCTGACTGAGGACCAGTTATCGACTAGCCTGCACCATTCTGCTTCTCTCATGTGTCCAACTGCATCAGGAGGCGTTCGTACAACTCTACTCTTGTCTCTAACGCTTTTAAAAAATTCTTGCTTCAGAATATGGCGTCTTCGTCTTGTACAGTTCTTGAGATGCATCAGAAGAGATTGACGAATAACAGGGTCTCTGGGGTTCAGATGAAACTTTGACTTAAACAAAAGAAAGAGCACTTTTCAGTTATATGAACAACAATAGAATGAACTGGAAGGTTGGGTTACAAAACTTACAGACACATGGCTGTGGTAGGACGAAAATATATCTTCCCTTCCCTTGTACTCTTTCCAATGGAGGAAGATAGGGACAGTGTGCTTCACAGCTAATGAACACACAATAGCATACATGGCAGCAACCTTTGGGTCCACTGGCCTTGTCTTTCCCAGAGGAATAACAATTTTGATCCTGTTTCCTTTGGACATGTTTCTTCTCCTCCCAGCCGCACCACTCGAAACAATGTCTTCACATGGGTAATCTACATAAATTATGGCATTGCTAGAGTTGGTATTCTGCATTTTGGATTTCCCTCCGCAGATGGCCCCTCGTAGAGCATGAAATCTTTGTGATATGTCATCTTGCTCTTCGTTGCAGGCACCTTGCTCCTCGACTTGGGAACCTTTCCCCTCGCCTAGGAATGGTGGCAGCTCGCCTTGCACACCTGGCAGCTCACCGTAGGGAGGTACCTTCTCGCATTGGGCGGCTACCTCCTCGCAGTGGCCAGCCTCCTCCTTCTGTTCGGCAGCTTCCAGCTAGCCATGGGCAAGTGCCTGCTCGCCTTGGGCAGCTTCATGCTTGCCTTGGGGACCTACCTCCTCGTCTTGGACCACTGGTCGCTTGAGTTCGTCATCTGCATACGGATGGACATGGACAACTGCATGCTCGCGATGGGCCTTGACGCGCTTGCGTTTACAACCATGTCCACCAGGAGGCATCTTTGTCCTACCAGATGTACTCCTGACTTTAATGTTCCTAAGCTGCACGGTTCATATGTACCAAATCAACTAGCATAGTAGCACAAAATACATGGCAAAATAGTAATTAAGCCACCAGTTCCACACAACATAATTACCTTTATTGTTGAGCTATCATGCAAGGCATGCCTTATCTAGATGGTGGACATGGTATAAATGGAAATAAATAGCTTACTCTATAAGTCTAGAATTGACGATTTATGCGAATAAATGAAAATAAATAGCGCATACATGTTCTTTACAAATAGTCATATCTTTCATTTGGTTGTGACAACATAGAGTTAGAAAATCTTAGTGATGTAATTCGTTGTTTGACCATATCATATCAATAATCTAATTTATGGACCTAAGTATGATAGGATCGCAGGAGAAGTGATCTTAAGATTTATACAAGCTCGAAAATAAGCAAACTGTGACTAAAGGAACTTGACGGCTACCAGGAAGGTGAGGTGGCAGATCTTGAGGACGACCTGGACGGCGAGGTGGCAGATCTTGACGGCGACCTGGACGGCTAGGTATCAAATCTGGACGGCGAGGTGGCAGATCTGGATGGCGTCCTGGACAGCGAGGTGGAAGCCCGGGAAGGCGAGCTGAGCGGCGGGGTGGGACGACCGGGGACGACAAGGTGGAAGCCCGGGAAGGCAAGCTGCACGGCGAGGTGGAAGACCGGGTATAGCCAGGTTGAAGCCCGGGAAGGCGAGTTACATGGCGAGGTGGAAGGTCGGGGCGGAGTAGATGGGTTTAGGAGGAAAGGGGGATTTCGGCCATGAAGAGGAGGGGAAATTTCTGCGAGGGGGCAGATAAGGGGGATAGGTTCGAAATTTAGGAAGGCATAGGCGGCATAGTTTTTGGTCGATAATTTGGGTGGGCGGCGCGAAATTTTCTACGCCCGCTAGATTTTGGTACATTGGCTAGAGAACATTGCTGGCCGTTGGATACATGATGGATGGCCTACAAAGATAACCATTATTGAAATATGTTATTTAAGGATAATGGGAAGACATTTATAAATTACTGACATAAACTATTACTAATAAATAACCTTGGGTGTTCCTTGGACCTAACCTAACACAACCAAGCAGTTAGTTCAATTTTCCTACCCCCTTCCGGCTCATGTAGATGGGGCAGAACGACAGTTCCGTCTTTTCCCCAGCGGGGCTATGGTTTATCCGGAGAGGGGGCTCCAGATCGTCTGAATGCCACCAAATCCCATTGCATGCCATACCATGTGTGCTAGAGTGTGGCATGGGTCTTGGGTGCCCACGATTCCCTCGCTCTCTGTGTTAGGGTTTCACCGGTGTCGGATTCTGTCTCACGGGTTCCAGGACTAATTAATGAGAGCCTGAAAGTCCCGGGTGTGATAGAACAAGGGGAATCTTGCCAAGAAGTGGGCCCTACCATTCTCTTGGGTGTTCCTTGGGCCTAACCTAACACAACCAAACATTTAGTTCCACTTTGCTACCCCCTTCCAGCTCACGTAGATGGGGCAGAACGACAGTTCTGTCTTTTTCCCAGTGGGGCTATGGTTTCTCCGGAGAGGTGGCTCCAGATCGTCTAAATGCCACCAAATCCCATTGCACTCCATACCATGTGTGATAGAGTGTGGCATGTGTCTTGTATTACCAAGATTCCATCTCTCTCTGTGCTAGGGTTTCACCGGCGTCGGATTCTCTCTCGCGGGTTCCAGGACTAATTAATGAGACCCGAAACTCCCGAGTGTGACGGAACTGGGGGAATCTTGCCAAGAGGTGGGCCGTACCATTCTCTTGGGTGTTCCTTATGCCTAACCTAACACAACCAAGCAGTTAGTTACACTTTGCTACCCCCTTCCGGCTCTCGTAGATGGCGCAGAACGACAGTTCCGTCTTTTTCCCCATCGGGGCTATGGTTTCTCCGGAGGGGGCTCCGGATCTCATCTGAATGCCACGAAATCCCATGGTATACCATACCATGTGTGTTAGGGTGTGTCATGGGTATGGGATTCCCAAGATTCCCTCGCTCTCTATGTTAGGGCTTCACCGGCGTCGGATTCTCTCTAGAAGGGTTCCAGGACTACTTAGAGCCCGAAACTCCCGGATTTGACGGAACTAGGGGAATCTTGACAAGAGGTGGACCCTAATTTTTTTTTACTTGATCCTAAGCTAACACAAACAAACAGTTGGTTCCACTTTTCTACCCCCTTTCGGCTCACGTAGAGGGGAGAGAACGGTAGTTCCGCCTTTTCCCCCAGCAGGGCTATGGTTTCTCTGCAGGGGGCTACGGATCGTATGAATGCCATCAAATCCCATGTTATGACATATCATGTGTGTTAGAGTGTGCCATGGTCTTGGATACTCGAGATTACCTCGCTCTCTGGGCTAGGGTTTCACCGGTGTCAGATTTCTCTCTCGCGGGTTCCAGGACTAATTAATGAGAAACCGAAACTCTCGGGTGTGACGGAACTTGGGGAATCTTGCCAGGTGTGCCCTACCAGTCTCTTGGGTGTTCCTTGGTCCTAACCTAACACAACCAAACTGTTAGTTCCACTTTACTACCCCCTTCCGGCTCACGTAGATGGGGCAGAACGACAATTCCGTTTTTTTCTCCAGCGGGGCTATGGTTTCACCGGAGAGGTGGCGACTGATCGTCTGAATGCCACCAAATCCCATGGTATACCATACCATGTGTGTTAGAGTGTTTCATGGGTCTTCGATCCCAAAAGTCCCTCGCTCTCTGTGTAAGGGCTTCACCGGCATTGGATTCTCTCTAGCGGGTTCCAGGACTACTTAGAGCCCGAAACTCCCGGATTGGACGAAACTAGGGGAATCTTGCCAAGAGGTGGACCCTAACATTTTATTTGGTGTTCCATGGCCTGAACTAATACAACCAAACCGTTGGTTCCACTTTTCTACCCCCTTTCGGCTCACGTAGAGGGGCCAGAACGGCATTTCCGCCTTTTCCCCCAGCGGGGCTATGCATGGTTTCTCCGGAGGGGGGCTCCGGATCATATGAATGCCACCAAATCCCATGGTATGACATACAATGTGTGATATAGTGTTTCATTGTCTTGGATACCCGAGATTACCTTGCTCTCTCTGTTAGGGTTTCACCGGTGTCGTATTCTCTGTCTCGGGTTCCAGGACTAATGAGAGCCCGAAACTCCCGAGTGTGGCGGAACTTGGGGAATCTTGCCAAGAGGTGTGCCCTACCATTCTCTTGGGTGTTCCTTGGGCCTAACCTAACACAACCAAATAGTTATTTCCACTTTGCTACCCCCTTCCGGCTCACATAGATGGGGCAGAACGACAGTTCCGTGTTTTCTCCCGGCGGGGCTATGGTTTCTCCGGAGAGGTGGCTCAAGATCGTCTAAATGCCACCAAATCGCATTTCACACCATACAATGTGTGCTAGAGTGTGGAATGGTTCTTGGATGCCCAAGATTCCCTCGCTCTTTGTTGTCGCACCCTGATTTCTAGGGGATACTCACCGTACGAACTGGATAGCAGATGCTTGGATTATGGGGCATAACTGCTCCCACGTCCCAGCTTCCTGGTAGGCCTGCGCTTATGCGCGACAACACAAGCCCTGCTATTCCATCGTCGATGTAAACTATCCACTAGATCTCTACGACACAAAAGATACACACATGGTACGTCAACGGCGTTTAACAAGTGATATCACAACAGATCTCTACGACACAAAAGATTGAAATAAGTTGCAAATGGCTCTCATTAGAGCAGAGATAGCAAATACAATCATTCAGAGGACACACGTCCCAACAATACATCATTACAATACAGCGGAAGCATTCAACATGTCTGAGTACAGACAAGAACCAAATAGGCCTAAGAGGCCGGGAACAAACAGACGGAGCCCATCCACGAAGTCTCGGATCCTGCCCGGGTCCGCTATCTACTCGTCAGCAGTCTCGTCATACTCCACGTAGGTAGCCACCATGGAGATCCTCGGAAACGTCGTCTGCGTAAACCACAGCCCCAAAGGGGTCAGTACATAAACGTACTGGCAAGCAAGACTCACAGTTCACCAAAGTGTAACCCGTCAACACCAAGCACAGATGCCTTGGGTTCAACGGAAGAGAGGGGATATAAAAGAGGCTGCAACTGGCTGCGCTAACCAACTACAGAGATTCTACCACTTCCGGCTAACAGAAAGGAGATAAGATCGAGGATGGTAACCAACTGAAAGATAACTTCAAGCAAAACCCATCCTGGATCTCGCCCCTTATCCAAAGAAGCGATCCGAGGATAACTCACACAGTTGTATTAAAGGTGAATCAAGTTATTGTGTCATCAACCTATTACTAGTCAAGTTATTAATCATCGGGTGTAACATGTTTGATCATTATGTTTAAGTTGTCCTGAGTACTTGTTAGCCAGTACTTTCACCAAGTAATCCATAACCGCGGAAAACACGGCTTCTCGAGAAGATTATTCCTGCAGGGTTGCACCAATTTGGCCGTACACTCATGAATATCCCGCCAGATGGGATGCCTCCCACCAAGCGGGGCACTCAACACAACCAACCATTCTTCGCATCAAGCCCAAAGAACCTTGGGCGCACGGCTAATCGAGCCCAGAAGAAAATGGACCCTCATAGCACTCTAAGAACGTGTCCCCCTATATGCCGACTACAAAAGTTCCACCCTGGCCTGGGCTCGCAAAAACATGCATGCGGCAAATGGAAAACACGAACTAAATGAGGCGATTTGGACGAGATGCGAATCAGGTCAAGTTGAGGGGGGCGCCCATACTCGCTTCCCAAATGCGGGTAGTGCGCTCATCATGGATCAGTAGACAAGACCCTTTTCCTATTAGGGTCGACACTAGCAGGCTCCAAAACCTCTCATGGGCTTCCTGCCGGTGCCTTATCATCAAATTTATTATTAATAGTAACCTTAGCATGATTGATTGATTAAACATCGAGCCCCCAGAACAAAATAGAAATAGTATCAGAAAGTAACGGGTAACAGACTCGAGCAAAACAACCTAAGCATGCTAGTAAGACACGGGCAACAAGCAATGGTTATAGGTATGGAGGTGAGGCAATATCAGGGTTCAGGGTATCATGTGATGGGTTCGTAACAGAAACAACTACTACTAAGGCTAGCAGAACAGAACAACGGAAAGTATCGGTAACCAATGTTGAAAGGAACACAGTGGTTCATGTGAGTGATAACTTGCCTGCAAAACCCAGTAGCCTGGTACTGAGCTAAATCCTTAGAAGGGATGTCGTAAGTATCGTCGGTCTCAACGTCGTCGTGTATCCGAGAAGAAGCAAACAAACAATGCAGAAAGATAAACAATCAATATCATGGCATAGGTGCACAATCATGGGATGATGCATGTCAATTTAATTGATGCAACAACATAAACTAGTTGACAAGATAGAAACAGGATTAAATGGACCCATATGCAATTGGATTGCATATGGAAAGCCCATGATTTCTGGTTGAATTAATTGTTTTACAACTAAGCAACATGTGAAAGTGGATTAGCATGATGCATGGATGAGGAAAACAACAAAATAACAACAATAGAACCAAATGGAAATAAGGTTCAAGAAGTTTAGAAATTCATTTATTAATTTAGGAAATTTTGGTTACTTAAAGGTGCCACACAAGCATTTGTTGTTTTCACCAATTTTAATTGTTCAAAATAGATAACAAAGTTTATATTTGATAAGAACACACAATTTTAGGTGGATTGCATGTTTCACTTGTTGAAAAAGGATTTCAAATCAATTATTTATGAATTAAACAAGTTTAAGCAAGAATTAAATGAATTTAATTCAAACATGAACTTATTTGAATTTTTATTTGTTTAAAACATTAAGTGAGATTCATATTTGAAAAGTTTATACTTTTGTGGTTTGAAAACATATTTTATATGTTCAAGAATATTTTATATTAAGCAAGTTATGATTTTATCAATTTTAATTGAATTAAACAAGTATTAAATTATTTAGGCAATTTAATTTATTCAAACAATAAAACAAATTTTATATTTGAATAGAACATTCAAAAAGGTGTGAAAAACATATTTTATTTGAATTATTTGAAAATAGTATGAATTAGTTAGTGATTTTAGCAAATTGTAATTGATTTATTTGAATTCAAAATTAGATTGCATTTTGGAATTTCAAAACAGAAAACAAATGATGTAGTTAGATAGAGTATTAAATTTAGGCCAGAAAACATATTTTATTTTCTTTATTTGGGGTTATAGAATAAAAGTTATTAGCAAATTAAGGTGGGGGACCAAATGTTATTTTTAGGGACTTAGAACAAATAACAGGGACTTGGAAAAAAATATTACAGGGATTAGAAAAGAGCTGGCAAGGACCTATGGGCAATTTGCAGTTTATTTGGGTGGCGAAAAATTAAAAGAAAAAGATTGGGGTTTAACCCGTAGGGGGTGGGATTCGAACCCACCCCCTCTGAATGCAGCGCCAGGGGACAGAACCAGTAGGGTAGTGCTGCGGGTTGTGATAGTTACAGGAAACTCGAGAGGTTATGCTGTAGTTTCGTCAGGTTTTTAACTGAACCGAAAGTTCAGTTATTCCGAACTGCTGCAATCGAGCGGTGGACGGAAAACGATCGCTGCTGCGGCCGCGATGTCGGTGGCGCCGTGCGTGGTGTGATGCGGGTCGGTGCTGCGTGGGGGAACGGAGGAGAGGGCGATGAGGGGCGGCTCACCGTGGATGGCGTCGAGGAAGCAGTAGCAGGCGGCGAGGAAGGTGTCTGACGGAGGTGGTCGCCGGTATCGGACAGACGACGAGCTCGACGGCGTCGCCGCCTCGGTCCTCCTCCCGCCTCCGCGCCTACAGGGAACTTGGAGCTGGGAGATACACGGTTCCATTCCCGGAATCGGTAGCCCCTCGAGGTGGGCGGTGGTGGCGGGGGGGGGTGACGAGGAACAGAGGGGTTCTCGGTGGGTTTTCTGCTCGGTGCAGTTCAGACATCCAGAGGAAAGGGGAGATAGCAGAGAGGAGAATGGCGGCGATGGAGGGTGGTGCTGGGGTCTAGGGTTAGCAGGTGGGGGAGGTAGGTTAGATATAGGCCCTGGGAGCTTGTACGGCGAGCATCCAAGGGGCATGGAGGAGATCGGGTGGTGTTCCTGCAGTCGTACAGGGAGAGGGGTAGGTGACAGCGACAGGGAGGGAAAGGGTACTGGGCCAAGGTAAACGGGCTGGGCTGGTGGTGTGCTCCTCTTTCTCCCTTGCAATTTTTTTTGTTTGTTTTTATTTTTTTTTGCTGAAAACCACTTGGAAGAAAAAGGAGAGTTTCCAAGTTAAATAAAAGTTTTGGAAAAAAGAATATGGTTAGTTCTGTTTTCAATTAGCAACCCAAAACTAGCTTTTGTTTTCCAAGGTTTACAAATTAAATTGTTGTTTGTTAATTAAACCAATATTTGAAAGGATTTTTAATATGAATTAAACCTTATTGAAAACAAACATTTTTGATAGGGTTTACCCCTAAGATTTAAGGTGATTAAAGATTACAAATAGGGTGGTGAACTTAAGGTTTCAAAAGGTATTGATTTGAGAATTGGTTTGAATTTGGGTAATTTGATAATTAAATAATTATTGATGAAAACCATGTTTTTATTAGGGTGACCCCTATGATTCAATTTGATTAAATTAGTTGATTAAATTCATAAGTTCAAATTGGTTCTGCTTGATGCATTGATTTGAACTTGAAGGTGATTTGAAAATCATTTGTTTGATTAAACCCACAATTTTAATGAGTGATCAACATTGAATAAAATGAAAGCAATTTGGTTGTTTTTATTTGAACTCTCACTTTGGAAATTGTAACATCACAAGGATGAAACAAAGGGTTTGAATTTTGGTTTGAAATTCAAATAGAAAACAAAGGAAAACAACTGAAAACAGTTGGAAAACAAACAAAACAAATGCAATCAACATGATGCCATGATGCAAAACATAAGATAACAGAGAGCAAAACATTCTAAAGGCTATTTTTCAGACTTGGGATGTTACAAAACGCCCCCCCTTGAAGGAATCGCGCCCCGAGATTCCTACTGAGAAAAGAAAAGGTCCGGAAACTTCTTGGGTAGACGTCAGGGAATTTGGAAACCACCAGAACATTTTCAAGTAAAGGGAGAGGTTTTGTATGGAAGGTGTATAGCTGAAAAGAACTTGATTCATTTGGTGAATAGATTATCTGGCTAGAATGGTGGAACAGAGTTATTGACATCAATGCAACACCAAGAATAATCATCAATGTCAGAATCATCAACATGAGAGTAACGAGGAATATGTGGCCTCCCATTAGAATTGGATTGTTCTTACTTATCTTGGAAGTCAACATTTGAGATCCCGGGGAGTGAACAGAGATTTGATTGCTTAGTGGAACCAGAATTAGGTTGTGTGTTGTGGAAAAGATTGTTGACACAAAGGAATGTGATGCTCCGGTATCAAATAACACTTTAGCTGGAATAGAGTTTAGGAGATGAACGGGGAAACTTTGATTAGACGCCGGTAGAATAACTGAAATGGGAAACAAAAACAAGATTTCAACGGACGAAAAGGATGTTGAGAAGAACAGAATATCAACATCGTGGAAAACGAGAACAAAACTTCTGAGGTACTATGGAAAACCCATCCGGGCTTCTAAAGGATCAATATCTACTGCTTAAGGAATAGAGGATCTGCTTCCGGGGCTTACACGCCTCCGTTCTCAATCATGAGTAGGCAACATGATAATTCATGTCACAACCACCTCCATTCCTATTGTCTAGTAGATATAACCATCCTAGAGAAACCAGAATTCGTGAAATCCTAACTTGAATGTTTAGATGAGAAGGGAAAAATCAACGTTACACTTCCTTACCAGAAAAGGGAGGGTGGGTGGGGAAAGAAGAAAAAGAACAGAATTCCTACTCTCACGTTTCATTTTTCCTATATAGCTACAAAATAGTTTCTAGACTCAACTGCGACCAGTAAAAAGGGATCCTACAGGCAGACAGGCTCTGATACTATTTGTCGCACCCTGATTTCTAGGGGATACTCACCGTACGAACTGGATAGCAGATGCTTGGATTATGGGGCATAACTGCTCCCACGTCCCAGCTTCCTGGTAGGCCTGCGCTTATGCGCGACAACACAAGCCCTGCTATTCCATCGTCGATGTAAACTATCCACTAGAGATCAAAGGCACTTCCGTCGACGTACTTCAAACCATACACACATGGTACGTCAACGGCGTTTAACAAGTGATATCACAACAGATCTCTACGACACAAAAGATTGAAATAAGTTGCAAATGGCTCTCATTAGAGCAGAGATAGCAAATACAATCATTCAGAGGACACACGTCCCAACAATACATCATTACAATACAGCGGAAGCATTCAACATGTCTGAGTACAGAAAAGAACCAAATAGGCCTAAGAGGCCGGGAACAAACAGACGGAGCCCATCCACGAAGTCTCGGATCCTGCCCGGGTCCGCTATCTACTCGTCAGCAGTCTCGTCATAGTCCACGTAGGTAGCCACCATGGAGATCCTCGGAAACGTCGTCTGCGTAAACCACAGCCCCAAAGGGGTCAGTACATAAACGTACTGGCAAGCAAGACTCACAGTTCACCAAAGTGTAACCCGTCAACACCAAGCACAGATGCCTTGGGTTCAACGGAAGAGAGGGGATATAAAAGAGGCTGCAACTGGCTGCGCTAACCAACTACAGAGATTCTACCACTTCCGGCTAACAGAAAGGAGATAAGATCGAGGATGGTAACCAACTGAAAGATAACTTCAAGCAAAACCCATCCTGGATCTCGCCCCTTATCCAAAGAAGCGATCCGAGGATAACTCACACAGTTGTATTAAAGGTGAATCAAGTTATTGTGTCATCAACCTATTACTAGTCAAGTTATTAATCATCGGGTGTAACATGTTTGATCATTATGTTTAAGTTGTCCTGAGTACTTGTTAGCCAGTACTTTCACCAAGTAATCCATAACCGCGGAAAACACGGCTTCTCGAGAAGATTATCCCTGCAGGGTTGCACCAATTTGGCCGTACACTCATGAATATCCCGCCAGATGGGATGCCTCCCACCAAGCGGGGCACTCAACACAACCAACCATTCTTCGCATCAAGCCCAAAGAACCTTGGGCGCACGGCTAATCGAGCCCAGAAGAAAATGGACCCTCATAGCACTCTAAGAACGTGTCCCCCTATATGCCGACTACAAAAGTTCCACCCTGGCCTGGACTCGCAAAAACATGCATGCGGCAAATGGAAAACACGAACTAAATGAGGCGGTTTGGACGAGATGCGAATCAGGTCAAGTTGAGGGGGGCGCCCATACTCGCTTCCCAAATGCGGGTAGTGCGCTCATCATGGATCAGTAGACAAGACCCTTTTCCTATTAGGGTCGACACTAGCAGGCTCCAAAACCTCTCATGGGCCTCCTGCCGGTGCCTTATCATCAAATTTATTATTAATAGTAACCTTAGCATGATTGATTGATTAAACATCGAGCCCCCAGAATGAAATAGAAATAGTATCAGAAAGTAACGGGTAACAGACTCGAGCAAAACAACCTAAGCATGCTAGTAAGACACGGGCAACAAGCAATGGTTATAGGTATGGAGGTGAGGCAATATCAGGGTTCAGGGTATCATGTGATGGGTTCGTAACAGAAACAACTACTACTAAGGCTAGCAGAACAGAACAACGGAAAGTATCGGTAACCAATGTTGAAAGGAACACAGTGGTTCATGTGAGTGATAACTTGCCTGCAAAACCCAGTAGCCTGGTACTGAGCTAAATCCTTAGAAGGGATGTCGTAAGTATCGTCGGTCTCAACGTCGTCGTGTATCCGAGAAGAAGCAAACAAACAATGCAGAAAGATAAACAATCAATATCATGGCATAGGTGCACAATCATGGGATGATGCATGTCAATTTAATTGATGCAACAACATAAACTAGTTGACAAGATAGAAACAGGATTAAATGGACCCATATGCAATTGGATTGCATATGGAAAGCCCATGATTTCTGGTTGAATTAATTGTTTTACAACTAAGCAACATGTGAAAGTGGATTAGCATGATGCATGTATGAGGAAAACAACAAAATAACAACAATAGAACCAAATGGAAATAAGGTTCAAGAAGTTTAGAAATTCATTTATTAATTTAGGAAATTTTGGTTACTTAAAGGTGCCACACAAGCATTTGTTGTTTTCACCAATTTTAATTGTTCAAAATAGATAACAAAGTTTATATTTGATAAGAACACACAATTTTAGGTGGATTGCATGTTTCACTTGTTGAAAAAGGATTTCAAATCAATTATTTATGAATTAAACAAGTTTAAGCAAGAATTAAATGAATTTAATTCAAACATGAACTTATTTGAATTTTTCTTTGTTTAAAACATTAAGTGAGATTCATATTTGAAAAGTTTATACTTTTGTGGTTTGAAAACATATTTTATATGTTCAAGAATATTTTATATTAAGCAAGTTATGATTTTATCAATTTTAATTGAATTAAACAAGTATTAAATTATTTAGGCAATTTAAATTATTCAAACAATAAAACAAATTTTATATTTGAATAGAACATTCAAAAAGGTGTGAAAAACATATTTTATTTGAATTATTTGAAAATAGTATGAATTAGTTAGTGATTTTAGCAAATTGTAATTGATTTATTTGAATTCAAAATTAGATTGCATTTTGGAATTTCAAAACAGAAAACAAATGATGTAGTTAGATAGAGTATTAAATTTAGGCCAGAAAACATATTTTATTTTCTTTATTTGGGGTTATAGAATAAAAGTTATTAGCAAATTAAGGTGGGGGACCAAATGTTATTTTTAGGGACTTAGAACAAATAACAGGGACTTGGAAAAAAATATTACACGGATTAGAAAAGAGCTGGCAAGGACCTATGGGCAATTTGCAGTTTATTTGGGTGGCGAAAAATTAAAAGAAAAAGATTGGGGTTTAACCCGCAGGGGGTGGGATTCGAACCCACCCCCTCTGAATGCAGCGCCAGGGGACAGAACCAGTAGGGTAGTGCTGCGGGTTGTGATAGTTACAGGGAACTCGAGAGGTTATGCTGTAGTTTCGTCAGGTTTTTAACTGAACCGAAAGTTCAGTTATTCCGAACTGCTGCAATCGAGCGGTGGACGGAAAACGATCGCTGCTGCGGCCGCGATGTCGGTGGCGCCGTGCGTGGTGTGATGCGGGTCGGTGCTGCGTGGGGGAACGGAGGAGAGGGCGATGAGGGGCGGCTCACCGTGGATGGCGTCGAGGAAGCAGTAGCAGGCGGCGAGGAAGGTGTCTGACGGAGGTGGTCGCCGGTGTCGGATAGACGACGAGCTCGACGGCGTCGCCGCCTCGGTCCTCCTCCCGCCTCCGCGCCTACAGGGAACTTGGAGCTGGGAGATACACGGTTCCATTCCCGGAATCGGTAGCCCCTCGAGGTGGGCGGTGGTGGCGGGGGGGGGGGGGGGGTGACGAGGAACAGAGGGGTTCTCGGTGGGTTTTCTGCTCGGTGCAGTTCAGACATCCAGAGGAAAGGGGAGATAGCAGAGAGGAGAATGGCGGCGATGGAGGGTGGTGCTGGGGTCTAGGGTTAGCAGGTGGGGGAGGTAGGTTAGACATAGGCCCTGGGAGCTTGTACGGCGAGCATCCAAGGGGCATGGAGGAGATCGGGTGGTGTTCCTGCAGTCGTACAGGGAGAGGGGTAGGTGACAGCGACAGGGAGGGAAAGGGTACTGGGCCAAGGTAAACGGGCTGGGCTGGTGGTGTGCTCCTCTCTCTCCCTTGCAATTTTTTTTGTTTGTTTTTTTTTTTTTTGCTGAAAACCACTTGGAAGAAAAAGGAGAGTTTCCAAGTTAAATAAAAGTTTTGGAAAAAAGAATATGGTTAGTTCTGTTTTCAATTAGCAACCCAAAACTAGCTTTTGTTTTCCAAGGTTTACAAATTAAATTGTTGTTTGTTAATTAAACCAATATTTGAAAGGATTTTTAATATGAATTAAACCTTATTGAAAACAAACATTTTTGATAGGGTTTACCCCTAAGATTTAAGGTGATTAAAGATTACAAATAGGGTGGTGAACTTAAGGTTTCAAAAGGTATTGATTTGAGAATTGGTTTGAATTTGGGTAATTTGATAATTAAATAATTATTGATGAAAACCATGTTTTTATTAGGGTGACCCCTATGATTCAATTTGATTAAATTAGTTGATTAAATTCATAAGTTCAAATTGGTTCTGCTTGATGCATTGATTTGAACTTGAAGGTGATTTGAAAATCATTTGTTTGATTAAACCCACAATTTTAATGAGTGATCAACATTGAATAAAATGAAAGCAATTTGGTTGTTTTTATTTGAACTCTCACTTTGGAAATTGTAACATCACAAGGATGAAACAAAGGGTTTGAATTTTGGTTTGAAATTCAAATAGAAAACAAAGGAAAACAACTGAAAACAGTTGGAAAACAAACAAAACAAATGCAATCAACATGATGCCATGATGCAAAACATAAGATAACAGAGAGCAAAACATTCTAAAGGCTATTTTTCAGACTTGGGATGTTACATTTGTGTTAGAGTTTCACCGGTGTCGAATTCTCTTTAGCGGATTCCAGGACTAATTAATGAGAGCCCGAAACTCCTGGGTGTGACGGAACTGGGGGAATCTTAACAAGATGTGGGCCCTAAAATTCTCTTGGGTGTTCCTTGGTCCTAACCTAATACAACCAAGCAGTTAGTTCCACTTTGCTACCCCATTCCGACTCTCGTAGATGGGGCAAAACGACAATTCCGTCTTTTTCCCCAATGGGGCTATGGTTTCTCCGGAGGGGGCTCCGGATCGTCTGAATACCACCAAATCCCATGGTATACCATAAAATGTGTGTTAGAGTGTGTCATGGTTCTTGAATGCCCAAGAGTCCCTCGCTCTCTGTGTCAGGGCTTCACCGGCGTCGGATTCTTTCTAGCGGGTTCCAGGACTACTTAGAGCCCGAAACTCCCGGATTTGACAGAACTAGGGGAATCGTGCCAAGAGGTGGACTCTAAAATTTTCTTTGGTGTTCCTTGGGCCTAACCTAACACAACCAAACCGTTGGTTCCACTTTTCTACCCCCTTTCGGGTCAGGTAGAGGGGCCAGAACGGCAGTTCCGCCTTTTTCCCCAGCGGGGCTATGCATGGTTTCTCCGGAGGGGGGCTCCGGATCGTATGAATGCCACCAAATCCCATGGTATGACATACTATGTGTGTTATAGTTTCATGGTATTGGATACCCGATATTACCTCGCTCTCTGTGTTAGGGTTTCACTGGTGTCGGATTCTCTCTCGCGGGTTCCAGGACTAATTAATGAGAGCCCGAAACTCCCGGGTTTGACGGAACTTGTGGGAATCTTGCCAAGAGGTGTGCCCTACCATTCTCTTTGGTGTTCCTTGGGCCTAACCTAACACAACCAAACAGTTAGTTCCACTTTGCTACCCCCTTTCGGCTCACGTAGATGGGGCAGAACGACAGTTCCGTGTTTTCGCCCACCGGGGCTATGGTTTCTCCGGAGAGGTGGCTCAAGATCGTCTAAATGCCACCAAATCCCATTTCACGCCATACCATGTGTGCTAGAGTGTGGCATGGGTCTTGGATGCCCAATATTCCCTCGCTCTTTGTGTTAGAGTTTCACCGGTGTCGTATTCTCTCTAGCGGATTCCAAGACTAATTAATGAGAGCCTGAAACTCCTGGGTGTGACGGAAATGGGGGAATCTTGCCAAGATGTGGGACCTGAAATTCTCTTGGGTGTCCTTGGGCCTAACCTAACACAACCAAGCAGTTAGTTCCACTTTGCTACCCCCTTCCGACTCTCGTAGATGGGGCAGAACGATAATTTCGTCTTTTTCCCCAATGGGGCTATGGTTTCTCCGGCGGGGGCTCCGGATCGTCTGAATGCCACCAAATCCCATGGTATACCATATCATGTGTGTTAGAGTGTGTCATTGGTCTTGGATGCCCAAGAGTCCCTCGCTCTCTATGTCAGGGCTTCACCGGCGTCGGATTCTTTCTAGTGGGTTCCAGGACTACTTAGAGCCCGAAACTCCCGGATTTGACGGAACTAGGGGAATCTTGCCAAGAGGTGGACCCTAAAATTTTCTTTGGTGTTCCTTGGGCCTAACCTAACACAACCAAACAGTTGGTTCCACTTTGCTACCCTCTTTCGGCTCAGGTAGAGGGGCCAGAACGGCAGTTCCGACTTTTTCCCCAGCGGGGCTATGCATGGTTTCTCCGGAGGGGGGCTCCGGATCGTGCTTGGGTATACATATCTGGTTATGACTAGTATGGACACAAGGAGTAGTAGACCGGGGATCCGGACTACGTGCTGATGAATCCGGTCTGTCTGTCGTTGTTTGTTGCGGCCGGGGCTGGTAACCCTGAAGCCCTTGTGGGTCCATTGCTAGGAGCACATGACAGTTTGTATATCTCTTGGTCCGGGGTCCGACAGGTCTTGGTATCAGAGCAGGACTGCATGTAGGAAACCCTTGCCGTTGGTCGATGTTGAGTCTAGAACTTGTGAAAACTATTTTAAAAAGACAAAATGAGTTATGAAAACCCTCTTAGGATTCTTTTTACTCCTTACCTGGTATCGCTCTAACTCTGAGTCATCGTATCTCATTTGTTTTATTGTTTGTTGTTTCCTTGGTGTTGTCTCCAAAGTTAGGAGTAAAACCGTTGGGTGTTTTTCTTCCGTGTACTATGTCTCAGGTTGTTATAGTTCCAAATTCAAATCTTTTCTTCATGTCTTTTGACATCTTGAAAATGTCTTTGTTTCAGATGCCCTCTGGTCAGGTTGTTCGACACACTCTTTGCCTTGGAGTTCCAGGTTTTCCCCGTCTCTTAGCCTCAGCCTGTGCAAACATAGGAGCCCCTTGGTACCCTGTGTACACTGTGTATGAGCAGTACCGTGACTTCAACCAGTCCCAGTACCTATGTGGTGTCCGTCTCCCACAACTAGATGGTACCATCATTCCTGCTGAGCACTATGCTGAGGGTCTTGGTTTCACTGTTGAGATGGCTGTGCAGGATGCTGCACGACACTGTCTTAATGAGCTTCGTTACCACTATCCAGACCACGAGCATAGCTCTTTCCGTTATTGCCCTTGTTCTGAGCCTACTCTAGAGGGGTGTCACACTCACACCTTTGCTGATTCCTCCCAGGAGGAAGATCTTAGACTTAGGTGCACCGCTGATCTTCTTGCTACTTATGCTCGTCGTGAGCGTGAGCTTAGTGCACTAGTCAACACCCTTGCAGCTAGTCTCAAGACTGTGACAGACAGAGTGAGGCCATTCGTTGAGAGTGGTCTTGTTCAGGACTCTGAGAAAGAGCTTCCGGCTGTACTCGTGCCTTCTTCGGTTGCGTCTCCAGATGTTGGAGGTGATGTTCCCCCTCGTGGACGCATCAGGAGGCGTAGGATGGTGTGTGGTGTACCACAGTCTCTCCACGGACCGCAGGACGAGTCTGTTCGTCACTACTATGGTGGTCCAGTTCCACTTCCTTTCGACTTTGGAGGATACTGAGACCGTTGTCGGTTCCAGCTAGAGTAATGTTTTCTTTCATGCACTCGAAACCCAAAGTTGTTGAAAAATAATGTATAGGAGCAGAACTTCGGTGATGTGTATCTACCGTACTTCCTTTCAGTGTTGTATGTACTTAAGCTTGTGAGCTTGTACCGCCACTATGTATGGTTTGTACTTCGACTGGTTTCAATAAATGTTGTAAGATGTTGTCTCCATGTTGATGAAATGATACACTTCATGTTCATTCGTTCTGTTCTACTACATTTCGGCATGTATCTTGTTTTCCGTTGAAACTATCACATGTCGATCGATTGTATCCTTTTTCCATGGATGTGTTATTCATGATTCTTCTTCCTTTTACTCAGCATGTCGAGTGCTACTCGTGGCCATAACAACCCTCCTCCTAAGCCAACACCTCCGCCGCCACCCACAATGGCGCAGGTGCTGCTGAGCATCGAGAACAACCGTATGAGGAACGAACACCTTCTAGAGCGTGTGGCCCAGAACACCGAACGTCGTGCTACCGCGTTACACTTGTCGACTTCCTCAAGGCTCAGCCACTATACTTTGCTGATTCCACTGAGCCTCTCAATGCCGATGACTGGCTTCGCACAATGGAGCGCAAGTTCATTGCTCTCCGTGTCCAGGAACGTGACCGTGTGAACTTCGCCACCTACAAGCTTGAAGGTGCTGCTGGTGCTTGGTGGGAAGGCTTTCTGGCGTTGCAGGCGCCAGATCATGAGGTCACCTGGGCATAGTTCCGCATTGCTTTCCGTGAGGCTTATATCCCGAAGGCAGTTATGGACGGTAAAAGAAGGGAGTTCCTTGATCTTACTCAGGGCAGTATGGGTATTGAGGCCTATGGTCGTGTTTTCACTCGTCCGGCTCGCTATGCTCCTCGTGATGTCACTAATGACGAGGACAAGCAGGATCTGTTCCGTAAGGGCCTAAACACAACTGTTCGTTATGAGATGTTGCCCTTCAAGTTCCAGAGCTTCCAGGAACTTTACAATCAGGCCATCACACTTGAACGTGGCAAAAAGGAGATGTATGCTGCTATGAAGAAGAGTGCTAGAGATTCCCGTGCATCACCCTCTGGTCAGAAGAGGAAGCGCCGTGTGTTCATTCCATACAGCGCTGTCCCCAGGGCTCCGTTTCAGCCAAGGCCATCTGGATATGTTCCTCGTCCACCTGCCTCACCTGCTACATCAACTTATGGTGGTGGACAAGGTTCTCGTCCTCCAGTTGGCGCTCCTCCCAGCAATGTCTGCTATCGCTGTGGCCAGCCTGGTCACTTCTCAAGGGAGTGCCCTCAGAATCATGCTGGACGTGCAGCTCCTCCTCCTAAGAAAACGGCGAAGCCTGCTAGTGCTGGACGTGGTCGTCTTAACTATGTGACTGCTGAGGATGCTCAGGACGATCCAAGCGTCTTACTGGGTACGATTCGTGTCAACTCAATTTTGGCTTTAGCCTTATTTGATTCTGGAGCATCGCATACATTCATGTCAGAAGGGTTTTCTAAAATGCATGGGATACCTTTTGAGAAATTGTCAAAACCGTTGGTGGTAAACTCTCCTGGTTGCAACTGGCAAACCACCATGGTTACGCCAGAGCTCATGGTTGAGGTGGGATCCTTACAATTCCCTGCAACCTTCATTGCCCTAAAATCCACTGACCTTGATGTCATACTAGGCATGGATTGGCTTGCTAAATATGGAGCTGTATTGGAGTGTGCAACAAAATTCCTCACCTTGAAACATCCTTCCGGTGCCATCATCGACTATTGGTCTGAGTTCACCATTCCTCCATCATCACGCACACGACTTTCTCCTGAACTGCAGCTATACTTGCAAGGTGATTACCCTCCTGAAATTCATGAGTTACCTGTAGTCAGTGATTTCCCTGATGTGTTTCCTGAAGAGTTACCTGGCATGCCACCTGACCGAAGTGTGGAATTTGTCATTGAGTTAGTCCCTGGTACCGCTCCTATGTCTAAAATACCTTACCGTATGGCCACAGAGGAGCTGGGTGAATTGAAACGCCAAATAGAGGAGTTAGAAGAAAAAGGTTTCATCCAACCTAGTACATCTTCTTGGGGTTGTCCCACTATCTTTGTCAAGAAGCGGGATACCAATGTTCCCCGTCTGGTTGTTGATTATCGGCCGCTGAATGTAGTGACCATCAAAAACAAGTACCCTCTTCCAAAAATCAACGACCTCTTTGATCAGTTAGCTGGTGCAACTGTCTTTTCCAAGATGGACCTGCGATCAGGATACCATCAAATAAAGACCAGAAAGGAGGACATTCCCAAAACGGCGTTTACTACTCGTTATGGTCTTTACGAGTACACCGTCATGTCTTTCGGTCTTACCAACGCTCCAGCTACCTTCATGAGGCTTATGAACTCGGTATTCATGGAGTATCTTGATAAGTTTGTCGTGGTCTACATCGACGACATCTTGGTCTATTCAAAAACCAAAGATGAACATTCTGAACACCTGCGTTCGGTGTTATCTAAACTCCGTGAGCACAAGTTGTATGCCAAGTTCTCCAAGTGTGAGTTCTGGTTGAAAGAACTCGTCTATCTCGGACACGTAGTGTCTGCTGAAGGTGTTGCCGTTATTCCAGACAAGATCCAAACCATTCTGGACTAGGAAACACCTAAGTCAGTCAAGGATGTTCGGAGTTTTCTCGGACTGGCAGGTTATTACCGTTGTTTCATCGAGAACTTCTCCAAAATTGCCAAACCTATGACTGAACTTCTTAAGGAAGGCAAAAAGTTCGAGTGGTCAGAAAAAGCAGAGGAAAGTCTCCAAACTCTGAAAACCAAACTGACTACCGCTCCTGTGCTTGTTCTTCCTGATACGAGCAAGGATTTTGTCATTTTCTGTGATGCCTCTCAACAAGGACTCGGTTGTGTGTTAATGCAAGAAGGTCATGTGGTGGCTTATGGTTCTCGTCAACTGAAACCACATGAGCTCAATTATCCAACCCATGATCTTGAGCTAGCAGCCGTGGTCCATGCTCTTAAGCAATGGCGTCATTATCTTCTCGGTAACCGATGTGAGTTATACTCAGATCATCAGAGTCTGAAATATCTGTTCACCCAACAGGATCTGAATCTCAGACAGAGAAGATGGTTGGAGGTAATCAAGGACTTTGACTTGGGTCTCAACTATCAACCCGGCAAAGCAAATGTCATCGCTGACGCGCTAAGTCGGAAGTCTTATTGTAAGAATCTGATGATACAACAGGCCCAACCTCCTCTTCACGAGGAGTTCTCCAAACTCAACCTTGAGATCGTTCCTTCTGGTTATTTGGCTAACCTTGAGGTAAAACCTTCCCTTGAGGACCAGATCAAGAAAGCTCAAAAGCGGGATCTGGGAATTGCCAACATTAAGAAGAACATAGCTAGCGGAGCAGCTAAATGTTTCTCCGTGGATGATCAAGGTACCATATATTTTGGCAACCGTCTGGTAGTGCCGAAGATACGGAAGCTGAGAAAAAAAATTCTCCAAGAGGCTCATGACACACCTCTTTCTATTCATCCTGGTAGCACCAAAATGTATCAAGATCTACGTCAAAGGTTTTGGTGGTCCCGTATGAAGCGGGAGATCGCTCAGTATGTTGCTGAATGCGACGTCTGTCGTCGTGTGAAAGCAGAACATCAAAGACCAGACGGTGTTCTTCAACCCCTGCCTATTCCTGAATGGAAGTGGGATGAGATTGGTATGGATTTCATTACCGCTCTTCCCAATACCAAAAAGGGGCACAATGCCATATGGGTAGTGATTGATCGTCTGTCAAAGGTTGCCCATTTCCTTCCTGTTCGTGAGACTATCCGAGTCTCCGATCTGGCAGATCTATATATCTCACGAATAGCCAGTCTTCATGGAGTCCCAAAAAGGATTGTCTCAGACAGAGGCAGTCTGTTTGTCTCCAGATTCTGGGAAAGTCTTCAAAAGGCCATGGGAACTCGTCTATCTTTCAGCACCGCCTACCATCCACAAATCTTTGGTCAAACTGAGAGAGTTAACCAGATTCTTGAGGACATGCTCCGAGCTTGTGTTATATCGTTTGGTAAGGATTGGGAGAAGTTTCTTCCATTTGCCGAGTTCACTTATAACAACAGTTATCAATCTAGCTTGGGCAAGGCTCCTTTTGAAGTTCTATACGGCCGTAAATGCCGAACTCCGCTGAATTGGTCTGAAACCGGTGAAAGATCATTCTTTAGTCCGGATGCAATCAAGGAAGCGGTAGAAATCGTTCGCATCATCCATGAACGACTGAAAACAGCTCAATCTCGCCAGAAAAGTTACTATGATCGTCATCATCAAGATGTTCAATATGAAATTGGCGAGAAAGCTTATCTTTGAGTCACACCTCTGAAAGGTGGAAAACGGTTCGGAATCAAAGGAAAACTGGCTACTCGTTATATCGGTCCTTTCCCTATCATTGGAAAACAAGGTCAAGTTTCATATCAACTGCAGTTGCCTCCAGGATTTCCGGATGTCAATTATGTATTCCATGTCTTGCAACTCAAACGTTGCCTCAAAGATCCTGTTCATGGTGTGGACCACGAAACCATCAAGCTCAAGGATGATCTCTCTTACAAAGAGGTTCCTGTCCATATCCTTGATGAGGCCGAACGAAGAACTCGTAGTCAAACTATCAAGTTCCTCAAAGTTCAATGGCCGCATCATTCCGCGAACGAAGCAACCTGAGAACGAGAAGATCGTTTGCGATCTAAGTACCCCGACTTCTTTTCTAAAACCTAGGAATCTCGGGACGAGATTCTTGTAAGGGGGGTAGACTTGTAACATCCCTACTTTTGTGTAATAAAGAGAGTTGTTGAGTACATGGCATGCATGAATGAAAAATGGACCCAAATTTTGCTTTTAAAATTTAATCACTGAATTAACAGAAAGTCACTTAATCTGGCTTCACACAAATTTGTTTTACAAAGTTTTTCGAAGTGAACCATCTATGTGCTAGAAAGGTGGCAAATTTGAAGAGCTTTCCAACAAGTATTTTTGTGCAATTTTTGCTTTACAAAAAGGCCCTCAAAATCTGCTTTTGGTTCTGTTTTAGGTACAAAAGGACCTCTTTGCGAATCCCCAGCTTTTTCCAGGGGGTTATCCGCGAAACCGTCTTTTATCGTCTTCCTCCTGTCGCCGGCTAGGAGGGCAACCGCGCCGCCGCCTCCACCTCCTGCTTGCCCCTGTCGACGTGGAGGCCTGTAGGACCTCAAGGAGACGTCCAGATCGAGCCCAACTCGCAGAACCCCCTCACAGTTTCCTCCTCTCCCCTCCTATGTTTCGTCTCCGCACCCGAACACACCGCCGCCATCGATCTGTCGCCGATGTCGATTCACTGCCTCCCCGACCTCCCCGAGCATTTCCACGGAACCACCGTCGTCCCCTCTCCGTCCTCGAGCACCCGGAGCCGCCGGTATGGGCTAGCCGCGCGGAATCGCCGCCTTCTTCCCCACGCCCGGTCGCCGGATTTCTTCACCGCGCCACCAATTCCTTCCCTCTCCGGCCCCGTCGTCCGCTCCGTTAAGTTCCCGGTGAGCCCCTGCCCCTCCCCATCCCCTCCGTTTCTTCTCTCCGGCTCGGAATCGTAGAACCCGCCGGAGCCCGAGCCGTCCGCCGCCGTCCTCTCCACGGCGTCTCGCCGTCGGGCGCTCCCAGCAAGCGGTGCC
The DNA here is from genome assembly GCA_028641055.1 of Alopecurus myosuroides. Lineage (NCBI taxonomy): Eukaryota > Viridiplantae > Streptophyta > Magnoliopsida > Poales > Poaceae > Alopecurus > Alopecurus myosuroides. Next base: position 265,968,630 of record CM054060.1, read on the forward strand.
GCCCATTTTAGGTTCCCCGCGACGAGGCTCTCCCGAGGAGCCAAACGGCACTTCCGGGGACGCTCCCGTTCGCCGCCGGTGAGCTTCCCTGTCCCCGGCCGGCCACACCGTGGCGTCACGGTGACGTCATCGTGACGTCACCTGCCCACGTGGCCATGCCAGGTGGTTTTTCTTTTCCATTTTTTAAACTGAACAGTGGGCCCCACCTCTAATTAGAAAACAGAATATAAATAAAACTTGGAAATTAAATATCTTTCATTTTATAACTCCAAAAATTATTAAAAAAATATGCAAAATGTTCAGAAAAATGTGAGCTATTTGTCTATACCATTTTCATCCATGTTTAACCAAGTTTAAAATGAGGCCACATTTGTAGTTTACATTTAATTCATTTAAATATTGAAAATAAAGTTTTAATTCAATAAAATTAGAAAATTAAGTGTAATATACCAAGTTGATCAGTGAAACAAATGCAATCCATCTATGAGGTTCCCAAGGTCATTTGAGCAGCTAAGCTTGGTCACATCTCTAGATTAGGGTTTTCTCCCCCTCCGGTGTTCGTTGTCCACGGCGTAGCACCCTAGCTTCCTGTTCTATCCTCTAAGCTTCTTATCAACTGCATTGTTTTACTCATGCATACATATTGTGCATTGCACGGTCATCAAGTATTGACTTTTTGCCTTCTTTCCGGTGTTGCTCGCTATCGGTAGACCGAGATCCGGAGGTTGATCCGGCCTTCTACGACAACCCCAGCTACACCTTCGACGAGCAAGGCAAGCACCACCTCATGGCTACCCCATGTTTTGAGTCTTTTTAACCTCTCACTCATGCATACGATTCAACTTAGTTTTGAGTCGGTTAGAGTAAACCTATCCACTGCATGACCCCTCCCTCACATGTCACCTTCATACATGTTTACCCTCCTAGTATGACTAGGGTTGTTTGAGTATCGTAGAGCCTTGTGTGTTATGCTTAGACATGCTTAGTGTTCTGATGTACTTCATCCGGTTGATGATTTGGATCACTTCGATAACCTTGTATGTTGTTATATTTTTGACATCTGAGCATATGAAACTGACTAAGGCTAGCACGGGAGGCCACTTGGGTAGTGGTTATTCATTACGTACTCGCCAACCCTAGGATTTAAGGTCTCGCCGCGGAAGCCAAGACTGAGCGTGCAGCCACACGCGGGCCAATGAACCCTGCTCGGCTAACTAACTTGTTTGATCACTTCCATGGGTCACATAGTTTGAGCTTTCCATTTGCGGGTGTGTCATAAAATGTTTTGGAGAAAACTAGGGCGTGACCGGGACCAGTGATGGACGTACACGGATCTTGTCCCGACTCACAGAACTGGTGCCGTCAGGAGGTGGCCAACTCCCTGTTGACGGGGTGGCCCTGTTTGGGTTGACTCATGGATAGGGTTAAGAAAGGTAAAGGCCGTGGTCGACCACACTCTGCCGCGCTCTTAGAGAGGAGCGTTACCGCGTGGCACTAAGAGTCGGTCGATACGTGTGGGTAAAGTGTACCACCCTGCAGGGATAAATCTTTCGGAAAGCCCTGTCCACGGTTATGGACGACTTGGTGAAAGTCACGGGGTCATAGATAACTCTAACGGAATGACTAAAACTTGTTGACAATGAATGAAGGATGCCTCCTCGACTAAGTCGAGAGGGGTGATTCTTGTAGCATAAGGTAGTCTGGGGATGAGAAAGTACTTGGTGTACTAAAGAACATGATGATCTTAGTAGTTGAGTTGATTCCTCCTCTGTTTTAGAAATACTCTATTACACGTGCTTCTTCTTCCTCAACTTCGGAAAACAAAGATGGCTTTATGCAAAAGAACTTAACAGCCAAGTCTTGCTGAGTACCTTTTGTACTCAACATTGCCTCGTTGTTGTTTTGTTTAAGACTTCGGCGATGCAGCTGAAGAAGGGTTCTACCTCGACGTCGATGAGTAGTTAGGGGTTCCCAGGTGGCAGACTGGTATCTGTAGTATGGGTTTGGCTACGTTGCTTATGTTTCGGACTCTTGGTCCTTTTGATCTTGTTGTATAGCAACATATTTGCTTTCGCTGCTTGTTGTAATGTTGGGTTGCTTGACCTATGTTGGTCGTGTAACCTCTGCGTGTAAGCTACTCTAGTATGCCTTGTTTAATACAACTTTCATGTCTAGAGTGCTGCTTTGATCGATTGTTGGTCTCGAGCCCGTTGTTATACAGTTTTGGCTATGCCTGCATAGTTGTCGCAGTCGAGGGGTTTTGGAGCCGATGATCCATGTCCGAGCCCGCCTGCCGGAGATATCCGGCCTGGGGCGAGGTAACCCCAGTAACCCTCGATTGTTGTTGCACTTTCTGGACACATAGCAGCTCTGTATAACTTTGGTCCCATTCCTTCAGTTTCATCCGACTCGTGGACGCTTGGGTATACATATATGGTTATGACTAGCATGGACACAAGGAGTAGTAGACCGGGGATCCGGACTACGTGCCGATGAATCCGGTCTGCCTGCCGTTGTTTATTGCGGCCGGGGCTGGTAACCCTGAAGCCCTTGTGGGTCCATTGCTAGGAGCACATGACAGTTTGTATATCTCTGGGTCCGGGGTCCGACACATTCATACTATCTGGAGCCCCCTCCGGAGAAACCATAGCCCTGCTAGGGAAAAAGGCGGAACAACCGTTCTGGCCCCTCTACGTGAGCCGGAAGGGGGTAGCAAAGTGGAACCAATTGTTTGGTTGTTTTAGGTTAGGCCCAGGGAACACCAAAGAAAATGTTAGGGTTCACCTCTTGGCAAGATTCCCCTAGTTCCTTCAAATCCGGGAGTTTCAGGCCCTAAGTAGTCTTGGAACCCGCTAGAGAGAATCCGACGTCGGTGAAGCCCTAACACATAGAGCGAGGGAATCTTAGGCATCCAAGACCCATTCCACAATCTAACACATATGGTATGAAATACCATGGGATTTGGTGGCATTCAGACGATCCGGAGCCCCCCACTACGGAAACCATAGCCCCGCTGGAAAAAAGACGGAACTGTCGTTCTGGCCCCTCTAAGTGAGCCGAAAGGGGATTCCAAAGTGTAACCAATTGCTTGGTCTTGTTATGTTGGGATCAAGGAATACCCAGGACAAATGGTATGTCCCACCTCTTGTCAAGATTCCCCCAGATTCGTTAGATCTGGGAGTTTTGGGCTCTCATTAAGCAGTCCTGGAACCCACGAGAGAGAATACGACGCCGGTGAAACCCTATCACAAAGAGCGAGGGAATCTTGGGAATCCAAGACCCATGACACACTCTAACACACATGTTATGGCATACCATGTGTTGTGGTGGCATTCAGACGTTCCAGAGCCCCCTCTCTGGAGAAACCATAGCCCCGCTGGGGAAAAAGATGGAACTGGCGTTTTGGACCCTCTACGTGAGCCGAAAAAGGGGTAGAAAAGTGGAACCAATTGTTTGGTTGTGTTAGGTTAGGCTCAAGGAATGTCGGGGGGTTACCCCCGAGTAGGGTAAAGGCAAGTGCCAAAGGCAAGGTCAGAAGAGAAGTTTGGTCGAGTAGCCGCCTACCCGGTACTCGCTACCCGGTAGACTGCTACTCGGTCTTACTTAAAAGATGATCAGAAGGATGAATCAAGGAAGTTATGCTCCTTCGAATAGAAGAGCTGGTCCGAGTAGAAATGGCGGGAACCTACTCGGGCAGAAGTCAAAGGAGCCGTTCTGACACCGGATCCCGCGTATCCCGGGTCCGTACTTGGCACTGTTCACAGCACTGTTCATCTGAGGACGGCGTGCCTGACAGCGACAGTGTGTCAGCAGGGCGTCGCAGGATAGGGGGGCCCTACTCTGTGTTTGGTGCAGTGATACCAGACTGATCACTTGGTTTTGCCCAACGACTTTCCGCATCAGGACAAGCTTAGAAGCCAAAGCTGTCAGCGGGAGCTCGGAAGAAGGACGCTGTGCACACAATGTCGACATCTATTTGAATTTGGCTGTATCCGGCTGGGCACCAAGTATATAAGGTGCCCCGCCGCCTCCTGCGCGAGGCATATGCACACATGCTGACCTAGAGCGATCACTACGTAGAGATTCTTGACCTAGTTCATCCAGTAGAGAGAAGAGTGGCAACTCGGTAGCAAGAACCATTGTACTGTGGCTACTCGGTGAGACATCAGAATACAGAGAGAAAGGCAGGAGTAGGGGTTTTACCTCCTCACGAGGGCCCTGAACCTGGGTAGATCGTGTTGTTTGCAGTGCATGTTTCATTCTTCACGCGTCTACTCGTCGCGTGATCCCTCCCCGAGCGCCTCCAGCGTCCTTCGTCCCCACATCTTTAGCCATCCTATGGCATCTACCGTGACACCACCACGACAGTTGGCGCCCACCGTGGGGCAACCAGCGGCGCTGGCTGGAGTTTCCGTTCGGACGGGATCGATTTCTGCTACTGGAGAGCGCGTGGTCTGTGGCCTCGTCCACAGATTCGGCTCCTTCGACTTCGTCACCGACAACGCCGGCGATTTTGGCGGCAGGGCCATGCCGGAGGGCGACTCGGTGGTTTCCTTCGGCGCGCACCTCGTCTACGTCGCCACCGTCATCGACCGCGAGTACCCCGAGTTGGTGCATGTCGCGGAGGATCCTCCTACTGTCATCGCTGCACGCGGAAGGCCGGTGGGCCGTTCTGTGGACAGCGTGGAGGTGATGGTGGCTGGCCTGGCTGCAGACGCCGGCAAGGGCGCAGCGGGGGCTGCGGTCGTTGTCGAGGATCTCGCTGGCTCGAGTGCTGGCGGGAAGACGCACAAGCCTTACGAGAAGGAGTGCAACCTCCCGCTCTCCACTACTCCGACAATCCCTGCGTCTGCTGCGCGGACGGGTATGCCGCCTCCCACTGATCTCGAGCTCTTGACCATGAAGGAGCAGCTCGAGCGGCAGCGCCAGGATTTGCTCGCTGAGCAGGCGGAGTTAGACAAGATTAGGCTAGAGCTTAGCTTAGATCAGCTTGAGTACAACAAGGCTCACGGCTTCACACCAGTTGTTAGGAGAGCTAGCAAAGTAGGTGCTACGCGTCGCAACCTAGGTGCCGAGATGGCAACGGTTGTAGAGGCTCCCACTCAGTCCGCCACCGCAAACACCTCCACTAGACCCAGATACAGCACGCCCGCCAAAACACTTAGAGCTGATGAGGCCGTGGCCGCCGAGTTGCCGCATCTAGTTGGCGACGCGCGCGTTAGGCAGCAGGAGAGGCTGAACGAGTTGGTGCTAGAGGCCGCTAGGCAGAATGAGGAGTTCCGAAAAGCCAACCCGGGTGCTGGAGCTTCTCAGGTGGTGCACTCGCACGCGGCTAGATCTAACGATCAGGCCTCATCTCCGCATCCCAGTCGCGAGAAGAGCCGTAGCGGGCGTTCTGGCAGAGACAGGCAAATGCAGGTGTACGACCCGGCTGTCGCCGCGAAACAGCTCGCTGTGCCGCGACAGTCCGGTCAGAAACACAACGCTGCAGGAGCAGGCTTTCAAGCCCATAAAGCTCAAAGCCAGGCCCGAGATGGAGAGCGCCCAGGTATTTCTCAGCATCCCGTCGCTCAGCCTACTCGGCAGAGGCAGCAGCCGCGTGCAGCGGCGCCAGCCGCCAACCCGGTGGAGCAGCCTGCAGCTGTGCAGGTGGACCGGTATGATGATGGCGATTCGGCCATGGGGATGGCTGGCTATGACATTCTGGATCATGTGGGCGAGCGCGTGTTGGCGCCTGGAGATGCAAGGTACCAGCTGGACCGGATCAGCTTGTCGGCGCGGCTTGAGAACACGGGTCCTCCTGGCCCCGAGTGCTTTGGCCCGCGCAACATGAACGAGCCGTCCGTGAAGAACTTCCAGCTGGCGAGGGGCACCAAGAGCTACAATGGTAGCACCAAGCCGGAGGATTGGCTGAATGACTATGTCACCGCGGTTCATATCGCGAACGGCAACCAGAGATGGGCGGTGCGGTACGTCCCACAGATGCTAGAGGGTCCAGCTCGCACTTGGCTCAATAACCTGCCCAAGAACAGCATCAACTGCTGGCTGGACTTCTCGGAGGCCTTCGTCAGCAACTTCACCAGCACCTACAAGAGGCCGAATAGGCCACAGCAGCTGTCTGCTTGCAGGCAGCGGGAAGACGAGACAAACCGCGAGTATCTTACTCGGTGGAGCACATTGCGGAACACCTGTGAAGGTGTGAATGAAGCCCAGGCCATTACTTGGTTTGCGCAGGGTTGCAGACATGGCAGTATGCTGTGGCAAAGGTTGCAGAGGGAGATGCCAAACACTCTGGCGGAGACCATCAAGATTGCGGATCAGTACGCACTCGGTGATCCTACCCAGCCCCTGATGGATTCCTCCGAGCCGAGAAGAAACTTCAACAGCAACAAGCGCAACGAGTTCCGCAACAAGCGCAGGGGTGACCGAATAGATACTCGGTACGACACTGAGGAGGTGAATGCAGTGGCTGTTGGAGCTGGGGGTAGCCAAAGGCAGAAACCTGCTGGAGCCTACGGGCAGAACCAGAACCAGGGCCAAGGCAACAAGAAACAATTCCGTGCTCCTCAGTCGGGTAGCGGTAACTCGGAGCAGACTAGGAAGTTCGTCTTCGATGATATGAAGGATGGCCCATGCAGTTTCCACACTCAGAATCCATCAAGGCCTGCAAATCATACTACTCGGCAGTGTGAGTGGTGGGATCTGATCAGGAATGAAGGCTTGCCTCCTCCTCCTCCTCTGCCAGCTGCAAATGCCAATGTGCAGCCTGCTCGCGCACCCGCAGCTCGGCCTCCAGCGTTCCCGAGAAGAGAAAATGTGAACCAAGTGGCTTTAGGAGCCAACCGTCACTTCAACAATGAGGGCTATCGCAACAACAACAACAACTACAACCGCAACAACAACAGAGGCAACAACAACAACTACCAAGGCAACAAAAACAACGGCAACAATGAGGGCGGAGGCCGCAACCAGTACCAAGAGCATCACGAGAGTTACATGATCTTCACTTCTGAGCCTGACGACAAGCAATCACAGCACAGGCGCACCATGGAGGTCAATGCAGTGATTCCTGCTGTCCCTCACTACATGTATTGGTGTGACCAAGAGATTAGGTGGTCCCGAGTAGATCATCCCAAGGTGATGCCCAACCCGGGTAGCTACGCCTTGGTGTTGGATCCTACTTTCCTGGGTCCCGAGAAGAATGTGAGGTTCAGCAAGGTGCTAATCGACAACGGCAGCAGCATCAACATCGTGTACAAAGACACACTCGAGAAGCTTGGCCTGGCCGAGAACGTGCTGCTACCCAGCAAGACCACTTTCCATGGCATTGTGCCCGGGGTCTCTTGCAATCCGATTGGCCGAGTATGGATAGATGTGCTATTCGGCACCAGGGAGAATTGCCGCACAGAGAGCCTGCAGTTCGAGGTGGTTGATCACAAGAGCCCTTATCATGCTCTACTCGGCAGGCCTGCTCTGAGCAAGTTCATGGCTTCTACCCACACTGCATATCTGAAGATGAAGATCCCTGGTCCCAATGGCGTGATTACCATCGCTGGTGATTACAAGAAATCCATGGAGTGTGCCTCTGCTGGTTCCCAGTTGGCGAAGTCAATGGTGATTGCTGCCGAGAAGAAGAAGATGTACGAGGTGGTGGCCATGGCGCAATCCGCGCAAGCTGGCGCGCAGGGCGTGCCGAGTACCCAACACGGGACCGCGTTCCAGGCATCTCAAGAAACCAAGAAGGTTCAGGTCGACCCGGAGTTACCCGACCGCGTAGCCATCATTGGCTCCGGGTTGGCGGAGAAATAGGAAAGCGAGCTCATCCACTTCCTCCGTGAGAATCGGGACGTGTTCGCCTGGTCCAATGAAGATTGACCAGGAGTCCCGAGAGAGTTGGTTGAGCACTCATTACATGTGCGTCCTGACGCCAAACCCGTGAAGCAGGCTATGCGCCGTTTCGGGGATGAGAGAAGGAAGGCCATCGGTGACCAGATCACCAAGCTGCTGATAAGCAATTTCATCATGGAGGTGCTGCATCCGGATTGGCTAGGCAACCCGGTCATGGTCGAGAAGAAGAAGGAGGATCCCAAGGCTGCTACCGCGTGGCGCATGTGCGTCGACTACACCGACTTGAACAAGGCATGCCCCAAGGATCCTTTCCCGCTACCTCGCATCGATCAGGTGATCGATTCCACTGCTGGTTGTGAACTGCTGTCTTTCATAGATGCCTACTCTGGTTTTCACCAGATTGCACTCAATCCTGCTGATCAAATAAAGACTGCTTTCATTACCCCGTACGGGGCTTATTGCTATCGTGTCATGTGTTTTGGCTTGAGGAATGCAGGTGCAACCTATCAGAGATGCATGCAGAAATGCTTGCATGATCAACTCGGCAAGAACGTGCAGGTATACGTAGATGACATTGTCATCAAAACGAATAAAACACATACTCTGCTTGCCGACCTTGAGGAAACCTTTGCTAACCTACGCAAGTATAAAATGAAGCTGAATCGGAGTAAATGCACCTTTGGTGTCCCAGCTGGCAAGCTACTCGGCTTCCTGGTATCCAGTCGGGGCATTGAAGCCAATCCTTCAAAGATAAAAGCTATTGAGAGCATGTCTTTGCCGAGATCCCTGAAGGATGTGCAGAAGTTCACTGGTTTCTTGGCATCACTGAGCCGATTCCTGGGCCGAATGGGCGAGAAGGCCCTGCCTCTCTACCAATTGATGAAGAAAAGTGACAAGTTTGTCTGGTCTCCGCAAGCGGATGTGGCATTCAACGAGCTAAAAGCAATGCTGGGTAGCGCTCCCATCTTGGCTAGTCCGCTACCCAAGGAGCCAATGCTGCTGTACATTGCCGCGACCAACCGAGTAGTCAGCGTGGTGATTGTGGTGGAACGAGAAGAAGAAGGCAAAAGTGTGCAGCGCCCAGTATACTATCTCAGCGAGGTGCTATCTAGCTCCAAGCAGAACTACCCGCACTACAAAAAGATGACCTATGGTGTGTATCTAGGCGCCAAGAAGCTAAAGCATTATTTCCAGGAGCATCCTATCACTGTGGTGAGCTCCGCCCCCATCTCGGATATCATGGGCAACAAGGAGGCGAGTGGCAGAGTAGCCAAGTGGGCGATCGAGCTGGCCGCGTACGCTCCCGCGTATGCGAGAAGAGAAGCCATCAAGTCTCAAATCCTGGCAGAGTTCCTGGTGGATTGGGCTGAGGTGCAGTACGAACCTCCTGCTCCACTTTCCAACTATTGGAAGATGCACTTTGATGGCTCAAAGGTGAAGGAAGGCCTTGGCGCTGGCGTGGTGCTTACGTCGCCCAAGCGAGATCAACTCAAGTATGTGCTGCAGATTCATTTCAAGGCGTCCAACAATGTTGCAGAGTACGAGGCTGTGGTGCATGGCCTACGAGTAGCCAAGGAAGTTGGCGTACAGCGCATTATATGCTATGGCGATTCAGATCTGGTGGTGCAGCAAGTCTCTGGCACTTGGGATGCTCTGGATGCCAACATGGCATCATACCGATTCCTGGTACAGTCTATGACCGGATTCTTTGAGGGCTGCGAGTTCCAGCACATTCACCGAGCAGAGAATGAAGCAGCAGGCGAGCTATCAAAGTTGGGATCTTCTCGGCAGTCCATCCCGGCAGGGATTGCCTTGGAGCATTTGAGAAAGCCATCCATCAAGCCGTCTCCCAACTCGGAATCCATATTTGTCCTTTCTCTGCCAAGCGAGGAATCCGTTCCCATGGAGATTGACTGGGAGAATGCTACAGGAAACCCGGGGACTGCCGCTCCCAACTCGGGGACTGCCATTTTCTACCCGGGGACTGCCACTCCATACTCGGGGACTGCCATTCCTTACCCGGGGACTGCCACTCCATACTCGGGGACTGCTGCCCTCAACCAGGAGACTGCCGCATTCATCGAGGAAGTTCTTGCCAATCGCTCAGGGCTTCAGAGAAGTGCTCCCAACCCTAAGGAGCAACCAGAGGTGCCCGTCCCGATGGAAGTGGACGAACCAGTGTTTCCTACACGGGAGACACCGAGTTGGGCCATGCCCATATTATCCTTTCTAAAGGACGGGACTCTACCAGAAGATGAGGTGATTGCAAGGCAAATTCAGAGAAGATCCAAGGGCTACACCATATTCAGAGATGTGCTGCATAAAAGGAGTGCCACTGGCATGCTGCAACGCTGTGTGGACCCAGAAGAAGGAGGAGAAATTCTGTTGGAGATACACCAAGGAGAATGCGGACATCACGCCTCTTCTCGGGCATTGGTCAAGAAAGCTTTTCGGCATGGCTTCTACTGGCTCACAGCTCTGCAGCAAGCTGAAGATATCGTGAGGAAGTGCAATGGCTGCAAGATGTTTGCAAGCAAGATTCACATGCCTGCTTCCGAGTTGAAAACTATTCCTATCACTTGGCCGTTTGCTGTTTGGTGTTTGTACATGGTCGGACCCTTCAAGCCGGCTAGAGGCAACATGACGCACATCTTGGTCATGGTGGACAAGTTTACCAAGTGGATTGAAGTGAAGCCTATTCGGAAGTGCGATGGAGCCACAGCTGTGAAATTCTTGAAGGATGTGATCCTGAGATATGGCTACCCGCACAGCATCATCACGGATAACGACACAAACTTTGCTGAGGGAGCAATGGTGCGATTCTGCAGAGATAAGCACATCCGACTAGATGTCGCATCCGTTGCGCATCCCGCCTCCAATGGGCAAGTGGAAAGAGCAAACGGCATGGTGCTAGCAGGCATAAAGCCAAGGCTGATTGAGCCGTTGATGAAAACACCTGGGTGTTGGTTAGACGAGTTGCCAGCGGTGTTGTGGAGTCTAAGGACTACCCCTAACCGGTCAACCGGCTACACGCCATTCTTCTTGGTCTACGGGGCTGAGGCCGTGTTGCCAATAGACCTAGAGCATGACTCCCCTCGTGTAACCCTCTACACTGAGGTGGAGGCGAGAGAAGCTCGAGAAGACGACGTTGACCTGCTTGAAGAAGCAAGAGAGCTTACTCTGTCACGTTCGGCTATCTACTAGCAAAACCTGCGGCGTTATCATAGCCGAAAGGTGAACCCAAGGGTTTTCCGAGAAGGAGACATGGTCCTTAGGCTTGTGCAGCGCACAGCCGGGATGCACAAGTTGTCTCCTCCATGGGAAGGGCCTTTCATTGTGAGCAAGGCGCTGCACAATGATGTGTACTACCTTGTAGATGTGCGCCCATCACAGGCGAACAGGGCAGATAAAGCTGGAGAGGAATCAAAGCGTCCCTGGAATGTAGCTCTACTCCGTCGTTTCCATTCGTGAGCGAAAATGTGTATGTACCCTTAATTCTACTCTGCAATCTGAAATTGAACTCGGGGACTGCCCTTGTCCAAAATTGCTCTAAGTGTTTCTGCTCGGCTTCGCTCTTTGTCTATTCAGTCGCTCTGCTTCAAATTCCATAAGTACGTTGAGTATTGTGTTTAAACCTACATGCCAACTCTTCGACTCTGCTGCTGTCCGAAACCCGGCTTCATGGCAAGCAAGAGAACAAGCAAAAGGTCAATGAGCACAAGAAAATTTACTAAGGAAAGAAAAAGTGCAGGAACCGAGTAGAATGTCTTTTACTGTTGTTTCTTATTGACTCCTTCTCGGCTAAGTGGTGGGCTACGTTACTATGAGTGTTTCTAAGTGGCTAAGTATTTGCAACTCCAACTTTTAATTCTTCTGACTCGAATACCAAAAAAGCAACAAGTTGCGGGTAAGAGCTGAGATAAAAAGAAAGAGCGAATAAGAAATGCAACTCGGGGACTCGCATGATAACGCAACCCGGCATTCAAGCCAAAGTTGCTCAAATTGACTAAGTTAAATATTAAACGAGAATAAAACTGAGTAGCAAAACAGCATAAGTATGTTGATACATCTGCAGCCGGCATCCCGGGGATCTGATAAGTGTCTGAAGAATAAAGTGCAGGATAGGATCAAGTCGAGGTAGCGGCAGTGTTCTCGGCGCTGGCATTGGTGGCTTCAGCGTCAGCGCTGGCATTGGTGGCTTCAGCGTCAGCACTGGCCTTGGCGGCTTCAGCTTCTACGTTGGCCTTAGCAGCATCAACTTCCGAGTTGGCGGCGTCGGCCTTCGTGGCAACCACATCTGACTCAGTAGCAGCTTGATCTGAAGTAGCTGTGGCCATCGAGATGGGCCCCGTCGCCGAGGTGGAGGCAGTCGCTTGGGCACGGAGGCGAGCCGTGTCGTCAAGGGCAGCTCCTGACGAGGTGCCGAACTCGAGCGCGGCGGTGTCGATGGTCATCCCTTCGCTCTCGGCCTCATCATCGCTGCCCGCGACGAACGCGACCTTCCCCTTCCCGGTCTTGCTGTCTGGAGTCTCGAAGCAGCTCAGATCCAGCTCCTCCTCATCCGTTCCTTCGCCTTCGCCTTCCTCATCGCCTTCGTCCACATCGGTGTCGGGCTCGGTGAGGCCGTCGATGAAGTGCGCGGTGTCTGCGTACTGGGCGACCTCGTGCGCAACGAGCTGGCGGAGAGCCACGCAGTCGGTATCCGTCTCCCACTTGGAGTCCTCGCGCATCTCGCGGACGACTTGCAGGTTGAGATTCTCATACCAGCTGGTGATGAATAGCAGCATCATGTCAGCGCCTGCCCGAGCTCCAGACGCCCTCCACTTCTTCAGCTCGGCCTTCACGCCATTAAGCTTCGCGGCAAGACCACGGATAGTTTTTGGCGTGGAGTCTTTAGGCCAGAACACGTCATGAAGCTTGAAGGCGGTGCTCACCAGATCGGTGCCCACACCACTTAAGCGTTGAAGCTGCCCCTGCATGACCGTGATGCTATCTTCGATCTCTGCCTTGGTGTCCATGGGTTCGCCCTTCTCAATGCGAGCTGCTCGGGCCTTCGCCAAGGCAGGCTTACAAGATGACTCGAGGTCGGGGAAGATTTCTGAAAAAGCTATTGAGAAGATCAGAAACAGAAGCCGAGTAAAAAAAAAGGAAACGAGCAGCGGAGAAGCGCAAGAAACAAGAGAGGGGCGGAGAAGCAAGCACTTACTGTTCAGGTCGTAGAGTAGCGCCTGCAGCTTTTTCTTCCAAGACTCCTCGTCAGCAACATGCTTCTCCTCTATCTTCCGGAACTGCGCCAGCTGGAGCATAAGATCCGAGTTGCTCTCCTTTAGCGTCTTGCATTCCAGCTCGAGAGCCTTTTGCTTGGTTGTGGCTGCCGTTTCGGCCTTTTTCTTCTCGGCCACCGCGTTGTCTCTCTCGATGGCTAGATCAGTGGCTTTCTGGAGAGCAGTTCGCACCTGGGCCTGCAGTGGTTTCAACTCGTCGAGGTGCCTTTTCTTAAATTCCGCCTCAAGGCTTGCAATCTGCGCCTGCACCTCAGCAGGCTTGAGGCAGTCGAGATGCTCCTCGACAAACTTCTTATGATCTTCTGTGAAAAGCAAAGCACGGTCAGCAGAGTAGCAAAGATGAGAGCAAGGAGTCAAGCCGAAAAGATATCAACTCACCTTCCAGCCTCTTGATGGTGGTTTGGCCGCTCTCAACGAAGGCGCGGCAGTTGGAGTGCTGCTCGGCCAGGGTCTTAAATTTTTCTGCAGAAAGGAGTCGGTCTAAGCAGAAAGCAACAGCGGGCGTAAACATAAAACGCGGGAACCGCGTAGCTACAAGCTTACTCTCGATCTCGGAAAGCTTGAGGGCACTGTCCATGACCTCCTTATCCGATGCCTCAGCGGACTTGAGCTCCTTTTCCAGGGCCTCGAGGCGCCTCCTAGCGATGCTGTGGTTCCATAGCAGCCGCCGGTACAGGTTGGTTCTTTTTAGAAGGCAATTCTGAGAGGAAGAAAGAAAAAGAATCAGAAAAGGTCGTGAAGATTCAACCCGAGAAGGCGGCAACTCGGTTGAGCACCCGTCTACTCGGCCAGAATCTCGGGGACTGGGGGATGGATAAGAAGAAGCAAAAGAATAGAATAGAAAGAAAATGCAACTCGGGACGGATGAGCAAAGCTTACCGCGTAAGTCTGTTCAATATCCTCCGCGGCCTTGCGATGGACGAAGAGCTTGGCGGCGAGTGTGCTGGTGTTGGACGCAATAGTCATGGGTTTATAACCCATGTCTGCCTTGTTCCAGTCGACGCGCATGTGGTCCAGATCGCCCAAAGATGTGTCGTGCCAGTTCGTGCTGCCGAGGACGTCGCTGTCCCACTCAGCATCGATAAATCCAACCCGGTCGACTATCTGCTCGAGGCCCGTGGATGTTACCTCGGTTTCCGCAACCTCGCGCGAGTAGAACGAGACGGATCGGTCCTTGTTCCTGGCTGGAGGCTTGGAGTCCACCGGCGCGGCCTGTTTGCCCCTCCTGATAGCAAGTTTCTTCTCGACTGGGGTCAGAGGGATGTTGTGCTGCTGGCTCACCTTCACCATATAAGGTGCGAAGGTGGGTGGATCCGGGAAGTTGGACCCTGCGGCGGTATCAGCGGCCGCATCAGGTTCACGGATGGTGAGCTGGCCGGGCTTGGCAGTTGGTCTTGGCGGCGGCATCATGGCAGCACCACGCGTACCGCTACGCGAAGGATTCCTGCGGACAACGACATTTGACTGGCCAGCTGGCTTCTCGGCGGCCTGGTTCTCAGATGTCTGCTTCTCGGCAGCTTTCTTCTCGGCAGCCTTCTTCTCGACGGCCTTCTTGTCAACGGCTTCCTGTTTGATCTTCTTCATGAGCTGCTTGGCCGGAGGGCTGGATGTTGTCTTGGTCTCTTTCGTTGATGGAGAGTTTGGCGCGGTGGAGGAAGTACCTTGCTGAGTAGGCGGCGCCAAGGGCGCGCTACCCGGCGCGGCATCCGGCTGGGCGCTACCCTGTGCGGTGTCTGGTTGCACGTCGCTCAGAGGGTATTGCTCCGACTCATTGATTACTTCAACCCGCTGCTCGGCAGCGGGATCCTGCTGTGAGCCGTCTGGAACTTCTACCCGCGTCTGGGCCGCGGGGTCTTCTTGTTCAGCAGCCCCTGTTGCTGGCTGCTCTTGTTCTTCTTCCTGCCGCTCGAGGGCGGCGTCATCATGCATCTCGGGGCCTTGCCCTAGAGTCTTCTCGGTTGTGTTGGCTGGAGGGGAAACTGGCCTCTCATGGTGAGCAGCATCCTGCGCTTCCTGCTCTGCGCGGGCCTGCTGCTCCCGCTCGATGTCGTGGGCGTCGGTGTCCATGTACCGAGCCTCGTCGGAGTCCTCTACTCGTGTAGGAGAGGACGCACGCGCTCTGTCCTGCGCTGCGGCTTCGGTCTCGTCGTCGAGGTCGATGAGATTGTCGATGTCGATGGCGGACTTCTTCCTAGTCTTGGTGGGTGCGAGAGCGGCGTCAGCATCCAAGGGGGCTCTAAAGAAAGAAATGTGTTCAGAAAAGAGAGGAGGGAAGAGGAAACCGAGAAGAAATAACAAAGTAAATGAATCGGGAATCTGCGGCAACAGAGGCGCATGACGGAGGAGAAAGTACTTACCCTTTACGGGTAGGGATCGCCCGTGCCCTTTCATCACGGTCTTCTTGGTCGTCTTCCCGACTGCCGTCTTCTTCTTCTTGGCGGGGGGCTCCTGAGCACCGCTACCCGTCCGTTTGCGGGTAAGAGGAGCAGCAACCGAGAGCGGTTTGACGACAAGGGCTTCCTCGTCCTCGTCCTCGCCTTCCTCTTTGGCGTCGGTATTTTCTGTGGGGTTGAGAAGAGAGAAACAGCTCAGAAGGAGGAGGAAATTGGATAGCGAGGCTCGCGTCCAGACAGAATGAACTCAATTACCTTCAAAATCATCCTCAGACCAGTCACGGACGGATGAGTCTACGTGATGCTTTTCCGTCTGGGCGTGAGGAAGGTTGAGCTTGTCCGCGGTCTCGTAAGAGACCTCGTCGTCTTCCTCTCGGTCTTCCGACCAGTTGTCCTCAAAGCGTTCTTTGCTCTCAGCGAGCTGGCGAGCAAGGACCTGAAGAATAGCAAAGCATCACAAGTTAGTCGAGTAGCATGGAAGTATCCTACTCGGCAAGGCGTGCAAACATAAAGCACATTAAGCCTAAGCAGCCCTACTCGGCAAGGCGTGCAAACACCAAGCACATTAAGCCTAAGCAATTCTCCTAACTGTGCTACCCGACAAGGCGTGCAAACACCAAGCACACTAAGCCTGAGCAGTTCCGCTAAGCGCCCTACTCGGCGCGGAGTGCAAGTGCTAGTCGCAGCAAGGAGAGAAGGCTATCTACACGGATTGCGTATGCAAGAAGCGGAATAAGAGGTACATACCCGTTCAATTGGCTTCGTACGGCTGTATGGGATGAAGCCATACTGCCAATGGTCCCTGAGGCCAGTGGTCACGATGGATCGCGCGTGAGCGGCGACATCCGCGTTGCTGAGCTCGAACGTGGTCGTCCGAGTACATTCGCGGGGGCCGCCCATGTAGCACATGGGGTGGGCGCGTTGCTGGAGTGGCAGCACCCGCTTGGAGATCCAGCAGGCGATTGGGTCGTCGCTCTTGAGCCCTTCTCCGGCCAGGAAGGCGAGGCGCTCGTCCATCTGCTGCAAGTTGCTGTCGATTGACGGCTTGCTCCGCCAGTTCTGCCCGATAGGAGCTCGGTTGCTCCAACGGGGCAGATTGATCCTGTCCTCCACCTTGGCTCCCTTCTTGCCCGGGATGTTCTTCACGTATAGGAACGTCTTCTGCCACTTGCGGACAGAATCCAGGCCCTTAATGCGAGGATGATTGGTCCCAGGGCGCTGCACCATCATGGCGCTGCCGGTCTCGGTTATCCGGCTGCTGGTGTCCGCCCCGTCCTTCTTGCCTTTGCTCTGCTGGCGAAAGAAGAAGTACCTGGACCACGTCTCCGTCGTGGGGCGAACACCGAGGAAGGCTTCGCACACCACAGCGTGGTAGGAGAGGAAGACGACAGCATTGGGAGGAAGGTGGTGCATCTGGAGGCCGTAGTGGTCGAGGAAGGACCGAAGAAAGCCTGATGCGGGAAGCCCAAATCCTCGCGCGAAGTGCGCGAGGAAGACGACATGCTCTCCCTCTTCCGGAGCCGGAACGAGCTCGCCGTCGGGCTGCCGGCAGCGAACACCGGGAGGAACCCTCCGGGTGTTCACGAGCCACTGGCAGTCTTCGGCGGTAACCTCGGAGCCGGCCCAGCCGGCGCGAGCGTTGTCGTCGCGCGCCATGGCTATGAGGAAGAAATTGGGGAAAAAAGATCGAGGATTTGGTGGGTGGAGAAGCTCGCGGCGGCACAGTGAGTTGCGCGGTGGCGAGGAGCTCTGCGGCGGCGGAGAAACGAGAAGGCAGAGGGGAAATTGTGAGCGGAAGAAGGAGAAGGAGTTACCGAGGAGGTATTTATACCGCTCCTCGAGTTACCGTTACGAGTTGAGGAAGTGGGATCAATCGTGGCAGTAATCGTGCGGCGTGGGGTCTGTGGGCCGGTTAGAAACGCACACAGCGCGTAACGCGCGCGTAACGGCCGCATTAGATCCCACGACGAGATCGTGGGCGATTACTGCGCGTGATGGGACGTTACGAGCTGGTGGGCCCACCCCGTGAAAACTGGGCGCGTGGCCTGTCAGTTACCAGGCACCGAGGCGTCGCGGTCGTGGATGCGTGACACGTGCCCAGTTGCAATGCGAAAAGCCGGATTGTGCTCTGCGCTGCAGAGATTCTGTTTGAGAAATTCCCTAAGTCTTTTTACTCGGTCACAGAGAAGGAAACTAGCTCTATTCGGAAGAGAGGAAACTCAAGGTATTTTCCAGAGTGCTACTCGAAGGTTTTACTCGGCACCTTGAAGTTCAAGGGCAATGTTGCCAAGATTGGTTTAAAGCTGGCAGGGCCCAGTGAACGAGTTCGCAGGACTCTACCAGCTTCGGGGACTGCTGTCGGGGGGTTACCCCCGAGTAGGGTAAAGGCAAGTGCCAAAGGCAAGGTCAGAAGAGAAGTTTGGTCGAGTAGCCGCCTACCCGGTACTCGCTACCCGGTAGACTGCTACTCGGTCTTACTTAAAAGATGATCAGAAGGATGAATCAAGGAAGTTATGCTCCTTCGAATAGAAGAGCTGGTCCGAGTAGAAATGGCGGGAACCTACTCGGGCCAGAAGTCAAAGGAGCCGTTCTGACACCGGATCCCGCGTATCCCGGGTCCGTACTTGGCACTGTTCACAGCACTGTTCATCTGAGGACGGCGTGCCTGACAGCGACAGTGTGTCAGCAGGGCGTCGCAGGATAGGGGGGCCCTACTCTGTGTTTGGTGCAGTGATACCAGACTGATCACTTGGTTTTGCCCAACGACTTTCCGCATCAGGACAAGCTTAGAAGCCAAAGCTGTCAGCGGGAGCTCGGAAGAAGGACGGTGTGCACACAATGTCGACATCTGTTTGAATTTGGCTGTATCCGTCTGGGCACCAAGTATATAAGGTGCCCCGCCGCCTCCCGCGCGAGGCATATGCACACATGCTGACCTAGAGCGATCACTACGTAGAGATTCTTGACCTAGTTCATCCAGTAGAGAGAAGAGTGGCAACTCGGTAGCAAGAACCATTGTACTGTGGCTACTCGGTGAGACATCAGAATACAGAGAGAAAGGCAGGAGTAGGGGTTTTACCTCCTCACGAGGGCCCTGAACCTGGGTAGATCGTGTTGTTTGCAGTGCATGTTTCATTCTTCACGCGTCTACTCGTCGCGTGATCCCTCCCCGAGCGCCTCCAGTGTTCTTCGTCCCCACATCTTTAGCCATCCTATGGCATCTGCCGTGACACCACCACGACAAGGAACACCCTAGACAATGGTAGGGTAATTTATTTATTAGTAATAGTTTATGTTAGTAGTTTATAGATGTCTTCCCATTATCCTTAAATAACATATTTCAATAATGGTTATATTTTTAGGCCATTCATCATGTATCCAACGACCAGCAATGTTCTCCAGCCAATGTACCAAAATCTGGCGGGCGCGGAAAATTTCGCGCCTCCCACCCAAATTATTGACCAAAAACTTTTCCGCCCCAAATTTTGAACCTCTCCCTCTTATCTGCCCCCTCGCCGAAATTTCACCTCCTCTTCGTGTTCGAAATCCCCCTTTCCTCCTAAACCCTATCTACTCCGCCCCGGCCTTCCACCTCGCCCTGTAGCTCGCCTTCCCGGACTTCCACCTGGCTGTCCCCGGTCTTCCACCTCGCCGTGTAGCTTGCCTTCCCGGGCTTCCACCTTGCCATCCCCGGTCGTCCACCCCGCCGCTCAGCTTGCCTTCCCGGGGTTCCACCTCGCTGTCCAGGACGCCATCCAGATCTGCCACCTCGCCGTACAGATTTGACACCTCGCCGTCTAGGTCGTCGTCAAGATCTGTCACCTCGCCGTCTAGGTCGTCCTCAAGATCCGCCACCTCGCCTGCCTGGTAGCCTTCAAGTTCCTTTGGTCAGAGTTTGCTTATTTTCGAGCTTGTATAAAGCTTAAGATCACTTCTCCTGCGATCCTATCATAATTAGGTCCACAAATTAGATTACTGATAAATATGGTCAAACAACGAATTACATAACTAAGATTTTCTAACTCTATGTTGTCACATCCCAATGAAAGATAAGGCTATTTGTAAAGAACATGTATGCGCTATTTATTTTCATTTATGCGCATGAATCATCAATTCTAGACTTATAGTGTAAGCTATTTATTTTCATTTATACCATGTCCACCATTTAGATAAGGCATGCTTTGCATGATAGCTCAACAATAAAGGTACTTATGTTGTGTGGAACTGCTGGCTTAATTACTGTTCTGCCATGTATTTTGTGCTACTATCCTAGTTTATTTGGTACATATGAACCGTGCAACTTAGGAACATTAAAGTCAAGAGTACATCTGGTAGGACAAAGATGCCTCCTGTTGGTCATGGTTGTAAACGAAAGCGCGTCAAGGCCCATCGCGAGCATGCAGTTGCCCATGTCCATTCGTATGCAGATGATGACTGCTGGCTTAATTACTGTTCTGCCATGTATTTTGTGCGAATATCCTAGTTTATTTGGTACATATGAACCGTGCAACTTAGGAACATTAAAGTCAAGAGTACATCTGGTAGGACAAAGATGCCTCCTGGTGGACATGGTTGTAAACGCAAGCGCGTCAAGGCCCATCACGAGCATGCAGTTGCCCATGTCCATCCGTATGCAGATGATGAACTCAAGCGACCAGTGGTCCAAGATGAGGAGGCAGCTCCCCAAGGCCAGCAGGAAGCTGCCCAAGGCGAGCAGGCATTTGCCCATGGCCAGCTGGAAGCTGCCCAATAGAAGGAGGACGCTGACCACCGTGAGGAGGTAGCCGCCCAATGCGAGCAGGTACCTCCCTATCGTGAGCTGCCAAGTGTGCAAGGCGAGCTGCCACCATTCCTAGGCGAGGGGTAAGGTTCCCCAATCGAGGAGCAAGGTGTCTGCCACGAAGAGCAAGATGACATATCATAGAGATTGCATGCTCTATGAGGGGCCATCTACGGAGTGAAATCCAAAATGCAGAATACCAACTCTAGCAATGCCACAATTTCTGTAGATTACCCATGTGAAGACATTGTTTCGAGTGGTGCGGCTTGGGAGGAGAAGAAACATGTCCAAAGGAAACATGATTAGAATTGTTATTCCTCTAGGAAAGACAAGGCCAGTGGACCCAAAGGTTGCTGCCATGTATGCTACTGCGTGTTCATTAGCTGTGAAGCACAGTTGCCCTATCTTCCCCCATTGGAATGAGTACAAGGGAAGGGAAGATATATTTTTGTCCTACCACGACCATGTGTCTGTAAGTTTTGGAACCCAACCTTTTCGTTCATTCCATTGCTGTTCATATAACTGAAAAGTGCTCTTTCTTTTGTTTCAGTCAAAGTTTCATCTAAACCCTAGAGACCCTGTTATTCGTCAATCTCTTCTAATGCATCTCAAGAACTGTACAAGACAAAGACGCCATATTCTGAAGCAAGAATTTTTTGACGGCGTTAGAGACAAGAGTAGAGTTGTACAAATGCCTCCTGATGCAGTTGGACACGTGAGCGAAGCAGAATGGTGCAGGCTAGTCGATAACTGGTCCTCGGTCAGGAAACATGTACAGTCTTTGTTCACTCTACCTTGCCACTGTTTCTTTTCCATAACCTGGACTGTGTCTAATTAGTTCATACTTCGTTTATGTAGATGGCTTGTATGAAATTCAGGAAAAGCAGACAGGCCGTACAGTTCCATAGCGCCACAGGTTCTCGTAGCTACGAGGTTTGCTGCGACATGGGGGAAGATGCCTTTGAATTGTTCAAAGTTACGCACAACAGAAAGACACGTGGATTCTCTTTGCCCGTGAAAAGAGCAATTCTAAGTCCCTCAGAATTCTGTTTATCTCTGGGATCAACAATTACCTCAATAGATTCTTCTAGATACGTATTGATGCTTCCCTTTGTGAATTCTGACGCAAACTCTTGTAGTCAGCTATTTCACCTATGCTTGTCATCTCATAGTTCTTGCACATGCATGCTGCTTGCTTGTCATCTGCTAGTTCATCTATCCTTGTGAGCTGCTATTTTCATCTTTTTTCTGTACATGCTTGTCGTCTGCTATTTTCAGCCATGTTTACTTACATGCCTGTCATGTGATGTTTTTCATTTATGTTCCTTACAGGCTTGTCATGCGTGCTTAATTGCCTGTCATCTGCTATTTGCATCTTTGTTATGTAAAAGCTTGTTGCATGCTATTTTTCATACATGTTACTTACATGCTTGTCATGATATCAATGTTCCTTACAAGCTAGTTCCGCTTCTATTTCATCTAAATATTTTACATGCTTTATAGGAAGAAATGCAATATCATATGCTAGAATCTACTTCAGTAGATGGCGCTGTCAAGGAACCTCTTTCTGCCACCGAAGCTGTCGCTGCCATGCTGACCAAGAACCATCTAAAGTCTTCGTTCCTGAATACCATAGGTGGGGTCA
Organism: Alopecurus myosuroides; assembly: GCA_028641055.1. Taxonomy (NCBI): domain Eukaryota; kingdom Viridiplantae; phylum Streptophyta; class Magnoliopsida; order Poales; family Poaceae; genus Alopecurus; species Alopecurus myosuroides. Next base: position 265,990,581 of record CM054060.1, read on the forward strand.
CAACCAGTGCAAGAGCAACAAAGTGTCAGCTTCACCTTCAACTTGATCATGAGAGAAAACAGAGGCAGGACCTGCAGTCTGTAGTTGATGAGTTGAAGCAGGCCAAGGAACAAGCTGATGCAGGTAGGATGAAGCATCGACAAAATTGCTGCGTATGACGGAGGAACACAAAGGTATGAAGAAGAGTCAACTAATGTACAAAACCCTTATTGGTGGCATGTTGGCTCAAGTTCATCCGAGATATGGAACTGGGTAGCCCTTTGTGAAACCGCTTGTTGTCTGTTGAACTGTATTAGACTGCCTTTGCTGGCGAGCTATGTTGTGACCTTATTCAGAATTTATGTATTTGCTGTGTTTGTTTTGCTGTGAAAACTAGTATAGTATTTTCCATGCTTATGAATACGAGGACACGTGGTACTATATGGTAGGTCCATGAGGCGGCACCTTATTGGATGGAAATCGCGACGAAAAAAACACGTCATGGAAATGTTTCGACGTGGACATGCCTTGTTGGTACACGTGCTGACTCATGATTCACGACGTCTTACGCCGAACTAAAACGTCGCACCGTCGGACAACGTTATAAATTTGTCTAGAATAAGCGTATACGTGAAACATTATGAGAGCGACACGTGGCACCTTATACTGCTTGAACCCGCGACGAGAAATAAACGTCGCACATGTTATGACGTCATTAACGGACGTAACGGTAGTTCCAATCGCGACGTTTTTAAAATCTCAATACGATGATGACGTCAAGAATGGAAGAGGTGACGTTAGCGACGCCCGTAACGGGTAACGGAAAAAACGATGCCACGTGTACCGACACTACGACGAAAAAAACGTCGCTCCTTGTTGAGCCTTGTGCTGGTTCGGCTAGTAGCTCGCGACGGATTAGTGTTTATTTAATCGTCGCAGAATCATCCGTGACAGTCGATCACGCTCCATCGCGTAAACCGTCGCGGATGGCCCTTAGCGATGGTTTGGAGCCCATCCACAACGGTATTGAAACGTCCCATACCGTACGGAATTTGGTAGTGTGTGTGGGTGTTAAAGAACTTGGATCAGAAGTGTCTGACCTTGTATTACAGAAAATGATGGGTCCTTTTGAATTTTCAGACTTTGATCTTCTGGGTGCACAACTCTGGAAGGAAAATTTTCCTCCTCAAGATGATGTTGGTAAGGTAGTTAAAGTGCCTATTGAATGGGTAAATTTCTTTACTACATCTCTTCTTAACCCTGATAAGTTTGATTGGGCAAAAGTTGTGCTAGTATCCAATTTCTAGAAATATCTTAGTGAATGGCCTGAAAACACATCATTCAAAGAATTTGTCATTCCTGAGAAATGTTTATCTGCTCAATGCCCATTTTGTAAAGTTGACTCCTTTCAATCTGAGTTGTAGACTCCTTAGAAGAAATCATCCATTGAGCCAATGGCTTCTACTACATCTGCTCTCCATGTTAACAGGAAGAGAAAGAACAAGGCACCTTTGGTGGATACTAAGGTGAGAAGTATTTCTAGGTTATAACATCTCAAGAAGGGTTTCGGGAAAAGTACTTGCATGGATAGGAATTGTATTAGTTGTAAATCTAGACCTCCAATTGTTCCTGCTAAGATTATTAAGAATCTTAATATCTCGTTGTGTACGGTGGACCCAAAATACTGCACAGATGAGGCTTTGCATGATAAGGGGAAGAAGATAAAGAGGAAACTTGAGGGGGCCAAGGACTCTCAAGTGGATGGAGAAGGAGGATTCCCTAGAGGAAAAGGGAGGGAGGATACCCATGAGTAGGGGGAGATCTAGTCTGTCTCCTCTTGGAAGGTTTTTAAGATTTTCATTATCTGTTATAATGGATGCTTTTGTAATGAAACCTGTCAGTGGGGAGTATGTAGTATATGCTTTCTGTATTGCCTCTCGTATGAGGTTTCTAGATATGTGGTGTGGTAAAGAACCATATTTCAATGATGAATAGGATTTGGTGTGTTTTGAACTGGAATATCAAAGGTATTAATGATTCAGACAAGGGGTTTGTTGTATTTAACAAAATTGAATAATCAGGATGTTTTGTTTTATGCCTGCAAGATATAAAAATAAGAATATTTTGTGAGTGCTTATGTTAATAAATTTTTCCCAAGAAGATTTTCGAAGTTTGATTTTATCCCTTTGAATGGGGCATCAGGTGGTCTTTTCATTGCCTAGAATGAATCATGCTTCAATGGTGAAATAGTATTTAAGAATGTGTTTTCTCTCTCAGCTAAATTCACTTCCTCTCAGAATGCATCATCCTGGGTTTTAACCAATATTTATGGTCCCTGTCAACCTGAAGCTAGAATTGAATTCCTAAGTTAGTTCAAAGTTATTTACTTCCCAGATGATCAAGATTGGTTGATTGTAGGGGACTTTAATTATGTTCGATACCCTTCCAATTGAAGTAGAGAGGGAGGTAATGTTAATGCTATGCTTGCTTTTAATGAAGCTATTGGAGCTCTTGCTCTTGTGGAGATTCATATTAAGGGAAGAGATTTCATTTGGAGCAACATGCAAAGTGCTCCTTTATTAGAAAAATTAGATTGGGTGTTCTCATCTGAGTCTTGGATGGTGATGTGTGTAAACACACGTTCGTTGGGAGACCCCAAGAGGAAGGCATGAAGAGTGAAACAACAAGTTTTCCCTCAGACAGAAACCAAGGTTTAATCGACCAGTAGGAGAAAGAAATCACTTCCGAAGGTTGATGACAGCTGATGTTGGCAGGGCGCACTACCACGCTCAGCAGCAATGTGGAATCTGCACAACACAATCAAGATACTCCGCCCTAACGAAACAGTGAGGTTGTCAATCTCATCGGTTTTGGTAACACAAAGGATTTGATGTATAGTGTGGAAAACAGTACTTGTTTGCATTAAATGAAAAGAAAACAATGATGACACTGAATGAAAGGAAAATAATATTTGCAGTAAAGAAAACAGTGTTTGTAGTGGTTGTATTATCAGTGTAAAATAATGGACCAGGGTCCATAATTCACTAGTGGTGTCTCTCCATAAAAGATAGATAACATGTTGGGTAAACAAATTACAGCTGGGCAATTGACAAATATAAAGGATGCACCGTAGTTGTCGGGGGGTTACCCCCGAGTAGGGTAAAGGCAACTGCTAAAGGCAAGATCAGAAGGGATGTTTGGCCGAGTAGCCGGCTACCCGGTACTTGCTACCCGGTCAACTGTTACTCGGTCCTACGCACAGATGGCCAGAAGGACGAATCAAGGGAGTTATGTTCCTACGAATAGAAGAGTTGGCCCGAGTAGAAATGGCGGGATCCTACTCGGGCCAGAAGTCAAAGGAGCCGTTCTGACACATAATCCCGCGTATCCCGGGTCCGTACTTTGGCACTGTTCACGGCACTGTTCATCTGAGGACGGCGTGCCTGACAGCGACAGTGTGGCAGCAGGGCGTCGCAGGATAGGGGGGACCTACTCTGTGTTCGTGGCAGTGATAACATACTGATTACTTGGTTTTGCCCAACGACTTTCCGCACCCAGACAAACTTAGAAGCCAAAGCTGTCAGCGGGAGCTCGGAAGAAGGACGGTGTGCACACAATGTCGACATCTGTTTGTATTTGGCTGTATCCGGCTGGGCATCGAGTATATAAGTTGCCCAGCCTCCTCCTGCGCGAGGGACGCAGGAACCGGTTCACTTTCTTGACCTAGCTCATCACGTAGAGAGAAGAGTGGCTACTCGGTAGCAAGAACATTTGTACTGTGGCTACTCGGTGAGACCTCGATACATAACAAGAAAGGCAGGAGTAGGGGTTTTACCTCCTCACGAGGGCCCTGAACCTGGGTAGATCGCGTTGTTTGCAGTGCTTGCTTCATTCTTCACGCGGCTACTCGTCGCGTGATCCCTCCCCGATCGCCTCCAGCGTCCTTCGTCCCCACATCTTTAGCCATCCTATGGCATCTGCCGTGACACCACCACGACAGTTGGCGCCCACCGTGGGGCAACCAGCGGCGCTGGCTGGAGTTTCCGTTCGGACGGGATCGATTTCTGCTACCGGAGAGCGCGTGGTCTGTGGCCTCGTCCACAGATTCGGCTCCTTCGACTTCGTCACCGACAACGCCGGCGATTTCGGCGGCAGGGCCATGCCGGAGGGCGGCTCGGTGATTTCCTTCGGCGTGCACCTCGTCTACGTCGCCACCGTCATCGACCGCGAGTACCCTGAGGTGGTGCATGTCGCGGAGGATCCTCCTGCCGTCATCGCTGCACGCGGAAGGCCGGTGGGCCGTTCTGCGGACAGCGTGGAGGTGATGGTGGCTGGCCTGGCTGCAGACGCCGGCAAGGGTGCAGCTGGAGCTGCGGTCGTCGTCGAGGATCTCGCTGGCTCGAGTGCTGGCGGGAAGACGCACAAGCCTTACGAGAAGGAGTGCAACCTTCCGCTCTCCACTACTCCGACAATCCCTGCGTCTGCTGCGCGGACGGGTATGCCGCCTCCCACTGATCTCGAGCTCTTGGCCATGAAGGAGTAGCTCGACCGGCAGCGCCAGGAGATGCTCGCCGAGCAGGCAGAGTTGGAGAAGATCAGGCTAGAGCTTAGCTTAGATCAGATTGAGTACAACAAGGCTCACGGTTTTACACCGGTTGTTAGGAGAGCTAGCAAAGTAGGTGCTACGCGTCGCAACCTAGGCGCCGAGATGGCAACAGTTGTAGAGGCTCCTAGTCAGTCCGCCACCGCAAACACCTCCAACAGACCCAGATATAGCACTCCCGCCAAAACACTTAGAGCTGCTGAGGCTGTAGCCGCAGAGTTGCCGCATCTCGACGGCGACGCACGCGTTAGGCAGCAGCAGAGGCTGAACGAGCTGGTGCTACAGGCCGCTAGGCAGAACGAGGAGTTCCGGAAAGCCAATCCGGGTGCTGGAGCTTCTCAGGTGGTGCACTCGCATGCGGCCAGGTCTAACGATCAGGCCTCATCGCCGCATCCCAGTCGCGAGAAGAACCGAAGTGGCCACTCAGGCGGAAACAGGCAAATGCAGGTGTACGACCCGACTGTCGCCGCGAAACAGCTCGCTGTGCCGCGACAGTCCGGTCAGAAACACAACTCTGCTGGAGCAGGCTTGCAAGCCCATAAAGCTCATAGCCAAACGCGAGGTGGAGACCGCTCGGGCTCTTCTCGGCAACCAGCTGCTCAGCCTGCACGGCAAAGGCCTCAGCAGCCAGCTGCTGCTCAGCCACATGCTGTTGCCCGAGTAGCCAACCCAGTAGAGCAGCCTGTGGTCATGGAGGTGGACAGATATGATGATGGCAACTCGGCCATGGGACTGGCTGGGTATGACATCCTGGATCGCGTGGGTGAGCGCGTGCTGGCACTGTCGTGGTGGTGTCACGGCAGATGCCATGGGATGGCTAAAGATGTGGGGACGAAGGACGCTGGAGGTGCTCGGGGAGGGATCACGCGACGAGTAGCCGCGTGAGGTACGAAGTAAACACTGCAAACAACACGATCTACCCAGGTTCAGGGCCCTCGTGAGGAGGTAAAACCCCTACTCCTGCCTTTCTCTATGTATTCTGGTGTCTCACCGAGTAGCCATAGTACAATGTTCTTGCTACCGAGTAGCCACTCTCCTCTCTAGATGATGAACTAGGTCAAGAACTTAGGGTTTCCAGTGTCCCAGCCTGCGATCCCTCACGCAGGAGGCGGCGGGGCACCTTATACACCCGGTGCCCAGCCGAAAACGTCCAAACATGGACAAGTGTCGACATAGTGTGCACATCGTCCTTCTTTCGGGTTCCCGCTGACAGCTTTGGTTCCTAACCTTGGCTGCATCTGGAAAGTCGTTGGGCAAAACAAGGGGACAGACTGGTATCACTGTGCCTAAGCACAGAGTAGGCCCCCCTTATCCTGCCACGGCCTGCTTCCATGCTGTCACTGTCAGGCAGGCCGGTCCCAGATGAACAGTAGTTCGAATACTGCCAAGTACGGACCCAGGATACGCGGGATCCTGTGTCAGAACGGCTCCTTTGACTTTCTGGCCCGAGCAGGTTCCCGCCAATTTTACTCGGGCCAACTCTTCTACTCGAATGGACAGAATTTGATTGATATCTCCTTCTGGTCATCTTGAGGTGAGACCGAGTAGCAGTCGACCGGGTAGCGGGTACCGGGTAGTCGGCTACTCGACCAAACCTCTCCTCTGTAAGTCGCCTTTACCACTTGCCTTTACCCTACTCGGGGGTAACCCCCCGACAGCAGTCCCCGAAGCTGGTTGAGTCTTGCGAACTCGTTCACTAGGCTCTGCCAGCTTAAAACCAATCTTTGCCTCATAGCCCTTGAACCTCAAGATGCCGAGTAAAAGACCTCCGAGTAGTACTCTAGAAAGTACCTTGAGTTTCCTGTCTTCCGAGTAGCACCAGCTTTCTACTCTGTAACCGAGTAAAAAGACTTAGAGAATTTCTCCTCTAGCGTCTTTGCAGCACACAGCTCTATCCAGCCCTCCGTGTTGCGACTGGACACGTGTAAAGCATCCGTGACCCCGTCGTTTCGCTGCCACGACACGACGTGCCACGCGCCCAGTTTTCACGGGGCTGGCCCACTGGCTCGTTATGTCCCATCACGCGAAGTAATTGGCCACGATCTGGTAGTGGGATATGCTGCGGCCGTTACGCGCGCGCCTTGCGCGTGTGTGCGTTTCCAGCCGGCCACATACCCCACCACACGCCACGATCGATCCCACTTCCCCGATGGTAACGGTAAACCGCGAAGAGGATATAAATACCTCCGCCGGTAACTTCCTTTTCTCCTCCCTTCGCACTTTTCCTCTTTCTCCTCTCTGTTCTTCTCCGCCGCCGAGCTCTCCGCCGCCGCGCAACCTTTCGCGCCGCTGCGGATTCTTTTCTTCCACCCAATCTCTCCGACTCTCCACCATCCGCGCACCCCTCGCCATGGCTGCTCGCGCCGGCTGGGCTGGTTCGCACGTCACCGCCGAGGATTGCGCCTGGCTCGTGAACACCCGGAGGGTTCCTCCCGGTGTTCAGTGCCGGCCGTCCGACGGCGAGCTCGTGCCAACCCCGCAGGAGGGCGAGCACGTCGTGTTCTTGTCGCACTTCGAGCGCGGATTCGGCCTGCCGGCCTCCGACTTCCTCCGCCGCTTCCTCGACCACTTCGGTCTCCAAATGCACCACTTGCCACCAAACGCCGTCGTCTTCCTCGCCTACCACGCCGTGGTGTGCGAGGCCTTCCTTGGTATCCATCCCACGACGGATACCTGGCTGAAGTACTTTCATCTGCGCCAGCAGACCACCGGGAAGAAGGAAGGCGCGGGCGTGCCACGCGCAACTGACACCGGCTGCGCCATGATGGTGCAGCGGTCGGGAACCAACCACCCCCGTATCAAGGGGTTGGAATCCCTCCGAATGTGGCAGAAGACGTTCCTCTACGTCAAGAACATCCCCGCCACCGAAGGAGGAAAGGTAACCGACCGAATCAATCTTCCCGCTTGGAGCAATCGTGCTCCCACCGGGAAGAATTGGAAGACGAAGCCCTCCAACGACCTCAACGCGATGGAGATAGAGGCGCGGCTCGGGGTCCTAATCAACGAGGGCCTCAAGAGTGATGATCCCGTGGCGTGCTGGATCAAGAATCGCGTTCTGCCTCTGCAGGACCGCTGCCACCTGATGTGCTATATGGGAGGTCCCCGCGACTGCACCAGAACGACCACCATCGAGCTCGACAACGCGGACGTTCCTGAGCACGCAAGGGCCATCCTGACAACGAACCTCGGCGAGCATTGGCAGTATGGGTTCATCCCATTCAGCCGCACGAAGCCGATTCCGCGGGTACGCTCTTGTTTCTCTGCTTTCTGTATATGTATTCCGAGTAGCAAACTTCCTCTTCTCGCGGCGACTAGCAACCGCATTCGGTACCGAGTAGAGTACTTAGCTGAATTGCCTAGGCTTAGTGTGCTTTGTGCCTGCACGCCTTGTCGGGTAACCTACTCGGGAACCATTCTTAGGCTTGATATGCTTGATGGCTGCACGCCTTTCCGAGTAGGAGGTTTAGTAAGTTTGCCTAGGCTTAGTGTGCTTTGTGTTTGCACGCCTATCCGAGCAGAGTGCCTTCCTGCTACTCGGCTAATATGTAATATTTCTTTGTTCTTCAGGTCCTCAATCGCCAGCTTATGGAGAGCTGTGAACGTTTCGAAGGCAATTGGTTTGCTGATCGAACAGAGGATGATGATGCCTCTTTTGAGGCTGCAGATCAGATCAATCTCCCCCACTCCCCCACGATGGAGAGGCAGCGCGCAGAATCGTCTCTCCGCGACTGGCCTGAGGACGAATTTGAAGGTAACTGCGTACTTACTTCGCATGTTCGCGAGAAGCACCAACCCATTGTTTGCTGTTTCTGATTCGCTCCTCTTCTTTTCCTGAATCCGCAGACGATGTTGATGAAGAGAACGAAGATGAGGACGAGAACGAGGACGAGGGTGATAGAGCCATTGAGGTCAATCCTCTTTCTGTCGCTGCACCCGCTACTTGCAAGCGGACCGGCAGCGGCGCCGTAGAGCCCCCCGCCAAGAAGAAGAAGGTGCCCGAGAAGACGACCAAGAAGGTCGTGAAGAGAACAAGGCGAACAATTTCCTCCACCACCGCGTAAGTTTCTTCTCGGTTGCATGTTCCAGTTTACGTTGCTCTTCTCGGTTGCCTCCCAATCCTTTTGCTTCACTGTTTTCTCTTGTTTTCCTCTGCCCTTTTCTTATCTTTGATCCCAATTTCCTCTTCAGAGCCCCCTTGAACGCGGATGCCGCTCTCGCATCCAGCGAGACTCAGAAGAAGACCACCATTGATGTCGACAAGCTAATCGACCTCGATGGCGACGAGAACAATACCGCCAACGCATCAACGGAGGGCACTGACGCCCAGAACGCTGAGCCAGAGCCGCAGGATGCTGCTCATCAGGAGAAACCACCTTCCCCTCCGGCCGACGCCGCCGAGGGGAATCAAGACCAAGATACCGAGATGCGCCATGATGACGCCGCCGTCGAGCGGCCAGGAGCAGAACAGGAGCAGCCAGCCACAGACGCTGCCGGACAAGAGGATCCCGCTGCCGAGCAACAGGTAGAGGATACATCCATGACCGAGGAGTATCCCCTGAGCAGTGCGCAACCAGGCGCCGCACAAAGTAGCACGCAACCAGATGCTGCACAAAGTGGTGGGTCGGTGGTGCCACCCACTGACCAAGGCTCTGCACCGCCAGATTCCTCCTTGGTGCCGCAGACCAAGGACGCAGCCAGCCCTCCCGCCGGGCGAGTAACCAGGAAGCAAGCCCTAGATGCTCTGAAGGAGGCAGTCGAGAAGAGGGCAGCTGAGAAGAAGGGAACCGAGACGCAGAAGTCCGAGAAGCCATCTGCTCAGAAAGAGACAGCAAAGAAGAAGGCTGCCGACAAGCCGCCGTCGACATCAGCTGGCCAGTCCAAGCAGCTGGTTATCCGCAACCCCAGTGCGGTTCCTGCCGCCGCTGCCGTAGCCGATCAGGCCCTCTACCCGGATTATATGGTGAAGGTTAGCCAACAGCGCCAGATTGGCCTTTCCGTCGAGGACCGGAAGATTGCTCTCACAAGAGGAAGGAAGGCCGTGGCGACGGACTCCAGGCCCCCGGCCCCCGTCTCCATTGCTTCTCGGGGAGCACAAGACCAAGCAATAACATCCCAGAGCCTCGAGCAAGTACTCGACCTCATTGGCTTCATCGACGCCAAATGGGATAGCAAGGTTCTCGGCAACCTCAACTGGAACGGCACCGATTTAGGCGACATCGACCACATGCGCCAGGACTGGAACAAGGTGGACCTGGGTTGCAAACCCATGACCGTCTCGACCACCTCTGCAACTCTGGCCGCCAAGATGTTCGTGCACCGCAAGAATGCAGAAGATCTCGAGCAGTCTTATGCGGTAAGCCTCAACTTATCTCTTCCGAGTTGCATCTTCACTTCTTTTCTACTCTTTCTCTTTTCCTTATCCATCACCCAGTCCCCGAGATTCTGGCCGAGTAGGCAGTCACTCTTCCGAGTAGCCGCCTTCTCGGGTGGAATCTCAAACACTTTGCCTGACACTTGTTTCTTTTGCTTTTCAGAATAGTGTACTGAAGCGGACCAACCTGCACCGCCAACTTCTCTGGAACCACGCTATTGCCAAGAGGCGTATTGCCGCCCTTGAGAAGGAGAAGGTGATCGCCGAGGAAGCCGACAAGGAAGTCATGAACAGTACCATGAAGCTGTCCGAGGTGGAAGGTGCGCTTCTTGCTTACGCGGTTCTTGCGTTTTTTGTTTACGCCCGCTATTGCTTTTTGCGTTAACCATCTCTACTCTGCAGGGAAACTGAAGGCCCTTGCTGACGAGCACGAGAACTTCCGTGCCTTTGTTGCGAATGCCGAGACCACCATCAAGAAGCTTGAAGGTAAACCTCCGTCTACTCGGTTTGCCCTTGTATCTGTTTCTTCCTTTCGCTTCTCTGCTAACCGTGTTTTGCTCTTTTTAGAAGATCATAAGAAGTTTGTTGTCGAGCATCAGGATTGCCTTAAACCTGCTGAGGTGGAGGTGCGACTAGTAAGCCAATCTGCAGCTCTGCAGAGTGCACACACTACCGAGATAGAGACGCTGCAACTCCAGCTGCAGAAGGCACTCCAGGATGCTGTCAAGCTTGGTGACGAGAGGGACAGAGCCATCGCCGAGAAGGCCAAGGCTGAGACGACTTTCAATGCCAAGATAAAAGCCCTCGAGCAGGAGTGCGAAACGCTGAAGAAAGCCAACGCCGGGTACTTCACTCAGCTGGATGATCTGCGCTTGCTTGAGGAGAAGCACATTTCCAATGAAGAGACATGGAAGATCCAGTTGCAGCAACTGCGCCACGAGCTTCACAGTAAGTTTCCTCCTTTCTGCATCTTTTCTTCTCGGTTCTGCCTCTTCTCGGTTCCCGTGACTGAATTTCTCCCTTGCTTTTGTGCAGAAATCTTCCCTGATCTCGTGTCCGCTTGCGCGCCAGCCCTGGCCAAGGCCCGAGCAGCTCGCCTTGAGAAGGGAGAGGCCTCGGACACCAGAGCCGAGATCGAGGACAGCCTGCTGGTGATGCGAGGGCACTTCGAACGCCTAGCCGGCGTGGGCACCGACCTGGTGCGCGTCGGCTTTGAGCTCCACAAGCTGTTCTGGCCTGAAGATTCCGCGCCGACAACCATTGATGGCCTTGCTCTGAACCTGCGCAATGTGAAGGCCGAATTGAAGAAGTGGCGCGACTCGGGAGCTCGGGCAGGCGCTGATCTGATGCTACTCTGCGTCGCCTCCTGGTACGAGAATCTGAACATGCAGGTCATCCGCGGGAAGCGCGCCAATTCCAAGTGGGAGATGGATCCCAGCTGCGTGACCACACGCCAACTGATTGCGTATGAGGTTGCGGAGTGCACGGATACGGCCACCTTCATCGATGGCCTCCCTGAGCCCGACGCCGAGATGGAGGAGGACGAGGAGGAGGATGAAGAGACAGATCCCGAGCTGAGTTTCTTCGATTCACCCCAGGGCAAGGGGAAGGCTACCGTCGTCGCGAGCAGCGATGAAGAGACGGAGCAGATCGACACAGCTGCCCTCGAGTTCGGCACTTCATCCGGTGCCGCTCTCGACGACACGGAACGCCCTCCCGGCCAAGCCTCTGGTCCATCCGAGATGGAGCAGTCCGCCACCGTCCACCCGGAAGCGGATGCGGCCAACACAAGCGCCGAGGAGGAAGCCGCGAAGGCAGCTGCAGCCAGCTCGGAGGCGGAGGCAAACAAGACCGCCACCGAGAATGAAGCAACTCAGGCCAGCACCGACAACATCGCCTCTTCAACATGATCTTATCCTGCAAGCTTTTTTACTCAAACACTTATCAGATCCCCGGGATGCCGGGTGCAGATGTATGAGACTCATTTACATTTTCTCTTGCTACTCAACTTTATTTCCACTTGTTATCTTTAATTTAATCATTTTGAGCAGCCCTGGCTCAATGCCGGGTTGCGTTTCCATGCGAGTCCCCGAGTTGCGTTTCTTATTCACCCTCTCCTTTCATCTCTGCTCTACCCGCAACTTGTTGCTTTTTTGGTATTCGAGTCACAAGAATCAAAGAGTAGAGCTGCAAATACTTAGCCACTTAGAAACGATCATAGTAACGCAGCCCACCACTTAGCCGAAAAGACGAAACAGAGAACAGAAGTAACAAGCACTCTACTCGGTTCCTGCACTTTTTCTTCCTTAGCGATTTTCCTGTGCTCATTGACCTTTTGCTTGTTCTCTTGCTTGCCATGAAGCCGGGTTTCGGACAACAGCAGAGTCGAAGAGTTGGCATATAGGTTTAGACACAGTACTCAATACGCTTATGAGTTCTGAAGTGAAGCAACCGAATAGACAAACAGTAAAGCCGAGTAGAAACACTTAGAGCAATTTTGGGCGAGGGCAGTCCCCGAGTTCAATTTCAGATTGCAGAGTAGAATTAAGGGTACATACACATTTTCGCTCACGAATGGAAACGACGGAGTAGAGCTACATTCCAGGGACGCTTTGATTCCTCTCCAGCTTTATCTGCCCTGTTCGCCTGTGATGGGCGCACATCTACAAGGTAGTACACATCATTGTGCAGCGCCTTGCTCACAATGAAAGGCCCTTCCCATGGAGGAGACAACTTGTGCATCCCGGCTGTGCGCTGCACAAGCCTAAGGACCATGTCTCCTTCTCGGAAAACCCTTGGGTTCACCTTTCGGCTATGATAACGCCGCAGGTTTTGCTGGTAGATAGCCGAACGTGACAGAGTCAGCTCTCTTGCTTCTTCAAGCAGGTCAACGTCGTCTTCTCGAGCTTCTCTCGCCTCCACCTCAGTGTAGAGGGCTACTCGGGGGGAGTCATGCTCTAAGTCTATTGGCAACACGGCCTCAGCCCCGTATACCAAGAAGAATGGTGTGTAGCCGGTTGACCGGTTAGGGGTAGTCCTTAGACTCCACAACACCGCTGGCAACTCGTCTAGCCAACACCCAGGTGTTTTCAGTAGTGGCTCAATCAGCCTTGGCTTTATGCCCGCCAGTACCATACCATTTGCTCTTTCAACTTGCCCATTGGAAGCAGGGTGCGCGACTGACGCAACGTCTAGTCGGATATGCTTATCTCTGCAGAACCGCACCATTGCCCCCTCTGCGAAATTAGTGCCGTTGTCGGTGATGATGCTGTGCGGGTAGCCATATCTCATGATCACATCCTTCACGAATTTTACAGCTGTGACCCCATCGCACTTCCGAATAGGCTTCACTTCAATCCACTTGGTGAACTTGTCCACCATGACCAAGATATGTGTCATGTTGCCTTTAGCCGGCTTGAAGGGGCCAACCATATCCAGACACCAAACGGCAAACGGCCATGTGATAGGAATTGTGTTCAACTCGGAAGCAGGCATGTGAATCTTACTTGCGAACATCTGGCAGCCATTGCATTTCCTCACAATATCTTCAGCTTGCTGCAGAGCCGTGAGCCAGTAGAAGCCATGCCGAAAAGCTTTCTTGACCAATGCCCGAGAAGAGGCGTGGTGCCCGCATTCTCCTTGATGTATCTCCAACAATATCTCTCCTCCTTCTTCTGGGTCCACACAGCGTTGCAGCACGCCAGTGGTACTTCTCTTGTGCAGCACATCTCGGACTATAGTGTAGCCCTTGGATTTCCTCTGAATCTGTCTTGCAGTAACTTCATCTTCTGGCAAGGTACCGTCCCTTAGAAAGGATAATATGGGCATAGCCCAACTCGGTGTCTCCCGCGTGGGAAACACTGGTTCGTCCAGTTCCATTGGGACAGGCACTTGTGGTTGCTCAGGAGGAGTGGGAGCGCTTCTCTGTAGCCCTGATCGGTTGGCAAGGACCTCCTCAATGAATGCGACAGCCTCTGGATTAAGGACGGCAGTCCCCGAGTAAGGAGTGGCAGTCCCCGAGTAAGGAGTGGCAGTCCCCGAGTAAGGAGTGGCAGTCCCCGAGTTGGGAGCAGCAGTCCCCGGGTAAGGAGTGGCAGTCCCCGAGTTGGGAGCAGCAGTCCCCGGGTTCCCTGTAGCACTCTCCCAGTCAATATCCATGGGATCAGATTCCTCACTTGGCAGAGAGGGAACAAAAATGGATTCCGAGTTGGGGGAAGGCTTGATGGATGGCTTCCTCAAATTCTCCAAAGCAATCACTGCCGGGATGGACTGCCGAGAAGATCCCAACTTGGATAGCTCGTCTGCCGCTTCATTCTCTGCTCGGTGAATGTGTTGAAACTCACAGCCTTCGAAGAATCCAGTCATAGACTGCACCAGGAAGCGATACGATGCCATATTGGCATCCAAGGCATCCCAAGTGCCCGAGACTTGCTGTACCACCAGATCAGAATCACCATAGCATATGATGCGCTGCACTCCAACCTCCTTGGCTACTCGCAAGCCATGTACCACTGCCTCATACTCTGCAACATTGTTGGACGCCTTGAAATGAATCTGCAGCACATACTTGAGTTGATCTCGCTTGGGTGACGTAAGAACGACACCAGCACCAAGGCCTTCCTTCACTTCGAGCCATCAAAATGCATCCTCCAATAGTTGAAAACTGGAGCAGGAGGTTCATACTGCATCTCGGCCCAGTCCACAAGAAATTCCGCCAAGACCTGAGACTTGATGGCTTCTCTTCTCGTATATGCAGGGGCATACGCTGCTAGCTCGATCGCCCACTTGGCTACTCTGCCACTCGCCTCCTTGTTACCCATGATATCCGAGATGGGAGCAGAACTCACAACAGTGATGGGGTGCTCCTGGAAATAATGTTTCAGCTTCCTGGCGCCCAGGTACACACCATACGTCATCTTCTGGTAATGCGGGTAGTTCTGCTTGGAGCTAGACAGCACCTCACTGAGATAGTATACTGGGCGCTGCACACTCTTGCCCTCTTCTTCTCGCTCCACCACTATTACCACGCTGACTACTCGGTTGGTCGCAGCAATATACAACAGCATTGGCTCTTTGGGTAGCGGACTAGCCAAGATGGGAGCGCTACCCAGCATTGCCTTCAGCTCGTTGAATGCCACGTCCGCTTGCGGAGTCCAGACAAACTTGTCACTTTTCTTCATCAGCTGGTATAGAGGCAAGGCCTTCTCGCCCATTCGGCCCAGAAACCGGCTCAGAGATGCCAAGCAACCTGTGAACTTCTGTACATCTTTCAGTGATATCGGCAAAGACATGCTCTCAATAGCTTTTATCTTTGAAGGATTGGCTTCAATACCCCGACTAGAAACTAGAAAACCGAGTAGCTTTCCAGCCGGTACACCAAAGGTGCACTTACTCGGATTCAGTTTCATTTTGTACTTGCGTTGGTTAGCAAAGGTTTCCTCCAGGTCGGCAAGCAGAGTATGTGTTTTATTCGTTTTGATGACAATGTCATCTACGTACACCTGCACATTCTTGCCGAGCTGATCGTGCAAGCATTTCTGCATGCATCTCTGATAGGTTGCACCCGCATTCCTCAAGCCAAAACACATGACACGATAGCAATAAGCCCCGTACGAGGTAATGAAAGCAGTCTTTATTTGATCAGCAGGGTTGAGTGCAATCTGGTGAAAACCAGAGTAGGCATCTATGAAAGACAACAGCTCACAACCAGCAGTGGAATCGATCACCTGATCGATGCGGGGTAGCGGAAAAGGATCCTTGGGGCATGCCTTGTTCAGGTCGGTGTAGTCGACGCACATACGCCATGCGGTCGCAGCATTGGGATCCTCCTTCTTCTTCTCAACCATGACCGGGTTGGCTAACCAATCCGGGTGCAGCACCTCCATGATGAAGTTACTTATCAGCAGCTTGGTGATCTGGTCCCCAATGGCCTTCCTTCTCCCATCTCCGAAGCGGCGCGTAGCCTGCTTCACTGGTTTGGCGTCAGGACGCACATGTAAAGAGTGCTCAACCAACTCCCTCGGGACTCCTGGTAGATCTTCATTGGTCCAGGCGAATACATCCCGATTCTCACGGAGGAAGTGGATGAGCTCGCTTTCCTATTTCTCCGCCAACCCGGAACCAATGATGGCTACGCGGTCGGGGAACTCGGGGTCAACCTGGACCTTCTTTGTCTCCTTGGCAGCTTGGAAAGCAGTACCGTGCTGGGTACTCGGCACACCTTGTGCAGCAGCTTGTGCGGACTGAGCCATGGCCACCACCTCGTACATCTTCTTCTTCTCGGCCTCAATCACCATCGACTCTGCCAGCTTGGAGCTGGCTGAGGCACACTCTATGGACTTCTTGTAGTCGCCAGCGATAGTGATTATGCCATTGGGTCCAGGGATCTTCATCTTCAGATATGCAACATGGGTAGAGGCCATGAACTTGCTCAGAGCAGGCCTGCCGAGTAGAGCATGATAGGGGCTCTGATGATCAACCACTTCAAACTGCAGGCGCTCTGTGCGGCAGTTCTCCCGGGTACCAAATAGCACATCGATCCACACTCGGCCAATCGGGTTGCACGAGATCCCGGGCACAATGCCATGGAAGGTGGTCTTGCTAGGCAGCATCATGTTCTCGGCCAGGCCAAGCTTCTCGAGCGTGTCTTTGTACACAATGTTGATGCTGCTGCCGTTGTCGATTAGCACCTTGCTGAACCTCACATTCTTCTCGGGACCCAGGAAGGTAGGATCCAGCACCAAGGCATAAGTACCCGGGTTGGGCATCACCTTGGGATGATCTGCTCGGGACCACCTGATCTCCTGGTCACACCAATACATGTAGTGAGGGACAGCAGGAATCACTGCATTGACCTCCATGGCACGCCTGTGCTGTGATTGCTTGTCGACTGCCTCAGAAGTGAAGATCATGTAGCTCTCGTGGTGCTCTTGGTACTGATTGGAGCCATTGCCCCCATTGTTGCCATTGTTGTTGTTGCCCTGGTAGTTGTTGTTGCCTCTGTTGTTGTTGTTGCGGTTGTAGTTGTTGTTGTTGTTGCGGTAGCTCTCGTTGTTGAAGTTGCGGTTGGCTCCTAAAGCCACCTGGTTCACATTCTCTCTTCTCGGGTACACTGGCGGCCGGGCTGCGGGTGCGCGAGTAGGCTGCGCATTGGCATTGGCTGCGGGCAGAGGAGGAGGAGGAGGCAAGCCATCACTCTTGATCGCCTCCCACCATTCGCATTGCCGAGTAGTATGGTTTGCAGGCCTTGAGGGGTGGTGAGTGTGAAAGCTGCATGGACCATCCTTCATGTCATCAAAGACAAACTTCTTCGGCTGCTCGGAGTTCCCGCTACCCGACTGAGAGGTGCGAAATGGCTTCTTGTTGCCTTGGCCCTGGTTCTGGTTCTGCCCGTAGGCTCCAGCAGGTTTCTGCCTCTGGCTGCCACCAGCTCCAACAGTCACTGCATTCACCTCTTCCGGGTCATACCGAGTATCTACTCGGCGCTTGTTGCGGAACTCGTTGCGCTTGCTGTTGCTGAAGTTTCTTCTCGGCTCAGAGGAGTCCATCAGTGGCTGAGTGGGATCACCAAGTGCGTACTGATCCGCAATCTTGATGGTCTCTGCCAGAGTGTTCGGCATCTCCCTCTGCAATCTCTGCCACAACATACTGCCATGTCTGCATCCCTGCGCAAACCAAGTGATGGCCTGTGCCTCATTCACACCCTCACAGGTGTTCCTCAGAGTGCTCCACCGAGTAAGATACTCGCGGTCTGTCTCGTCTTCTCGCTGCCTGCAAGCTGATAGCTGCTGTGGCCTATTCGGCCTCTTGTATGTGCTCGTGAAGTTGCTGATAAAGGCATCCGAGAAGTCCAGCCAGCAGTTGATGCTGTTCTTGGGCAAGTTGTTGAGCCAAGTGCGAGCTGGACCCTCTAGCATCTGCGGCACGTAGCGCACAGCCCATCTTCTGTTGCCATTCGCGATATGGACCGCGGTGACATAGTCATTGAGCCAATCTTCAGGCTTGGTGCTGCCGTTGTAGCTCTTGGTGCCCCTCGCGAGCTGGAAACCCTTCACGGAAGGCTCGTTCATGATGCGCGGGCCAAAGCACTCGGGACCAGGAGGACCCGTGCTCTCAAGCCGCGCTGACAAGCTGATGCGATCCAGCTGATGCCTTGCATCTCCAGGCGCCAACACGCGCTCACCAACACGGTCATGAATATCATAGCCAGCCATCTCCATGGCCGAGTAGCCGTCATCATACCTATCCACCTGCACAGCAGCAGGCTGCTCCACCGGGTTGGCGACTGGCGCCACTGCACGCGGCTGTTGCCTCTGCCGAGGTGGCGGAGCTGCGGGTTGCCGAGAAGGACCTGGACGCTCTCCATCTCTGGCCTGGCTCTGAGCTCTTTGGGCTTGGGAGCCTGCTCTTGCAGCGTTGTGTTCCTGACCGGACTGCTGCGGCACAGCGCGCTGTTTCGCGGCAGCAGTCGGGTCGTACACCGTGCATTTGCCTATCTCGGCCTGAACGTCCACTGCGGCTCTTCTCGCGGCTGGGATGCGGGGATGAAGCCTGATCATTAGATCTAGCCGCGTGCGAGTGAACCACCTGCGAAGCCCCAGCACCCGGGTTGGCCTTCCGGAACTCCTCGTTCTGCCTGGCAGCCTCCAACACCAACTCGTTGAGCCTCTCCTGCTGCCTGATGCGCGCGTCGCCGTCGAGACGCGGCAACTCCGCAGCCACGGCCTCTGCAGCCCTGAGCGTCTTGGCGGGCGTGCTGTACCTTGGCCTTGTGGAGGTGTTTGCGGTGGCGGACTGAGCGGGAACCTCCGCTACCGTCGCCATCTCGACACCCAAGTTGCGCCGCGTAGCGCCTACTCTGCTAGGCCTTCTGGCGACTGGCGTGAAGCCGTGAGCCTTGTTGTACTCGAGCTGATCTAGACTCAGCTCCAACCTCACTTTATCCAACTCCGCCTGCTCGGCAAGCAGCTCCAAGCGTTGCCGCTCGAGCTGCTCCCTCATGGCTAGAAGCTCGATGTCGGTGGGAGTCGGCATGCCAGGTCGCGTAGCTGACGCGGGAATGACCGTAGACGTGGAAGGCGGCAAGTTGCTCTCCCTCTCGTAGGGCCGGTGAGTCCTGCCACCAGCAGCCGGTTCATCAAGATCCTCGATGACGGCCGCAGCGCCAGTAGCTGCTGCGCCAGTGTTTGCCGCCAAGCCCGTCACCATCACCTCAGCGCAGTTCGCAGAGCGGCACGCGGGCCTTCCGCGAGCAGCAATCACCGCGGGAGGATCCTCCGAGTCATGCACCAGCTCGGGGTACGCGCGGTTGGCGACGGTGGCGACGTAAACGAGGTGAGAGCCGAAGGAGATCACCGAGCCGCCCTCCGGCATGGCCATGACGCCGAAACAGCCGGCGTTGTCGGTGACGAAGTCGAATGAGCCGAATCTGTGGACAAGGCCACAAACCACGCGCTCCGCTGAAGAAGATCCCGTCCGAACAGAAACTCCAGCCAGCGCCGCTGGTAGCCCCACGGTGGGCGCCAACTGTCGTGGTGGTGTCACGGCAGATGCCATGGGATGGCTAAAGATGTGGGGACGAAGAACGCTGGAGGTGCTCGGGGAGGGATCACGCGACGAGTAGCCGCGTGAGGTACGAAGTAAACACTGCAAACAACACGATCTACCCAGGTTCAGGGCCCTCGTGAGGAGGTAAAACCCATACTCCTGCCTTTCTCTATGTATTCTGGTGTCTCACCGAGTAGCCACAGTACAATGTTCTTGCTACCGAGTAGCCACTCTCCTCTCTAGATGATGAACTAGGTCAAGAACTTAGGGTTTCCAGTGTCCCAGCCTGCGATCCCTCACGCAGGAGGCGGCGGGGCACCTTATATACCCGGTGCCCAGCCGGAAACGTCCAAACATGGACAAGTGTCGACATAGTGTGCACATCGTCCTTCTTCCGGGTTCCCGCTGACAGCTTTGGTTCCTAACCTTGGCTGCATCTGGAAAGTCGTTGGGCAAAACAAGGGGACAGACTGGTATCACTGTGCCTAAGCACAGAGTAGGCCCCCCTTATCCTGCCACGGCCTGCTTCCATGCTGTCACTGTCAGGCAGGCCGGTCCCAGATGAACAGTAGTTCGAATACTGCCAAGTACGGACCCAGGATACGCGGGATCCTGTGTCAGAACGGCTCCTTTGACTTTCTGGCCCGAGCAGGTTCCCGCCAATTTTACTCGGGCCAACTCTTCTACTCGAATGGACAGAACTTGATTGATATCTCCTTCTGGTCATCTTGAGGTGAGACCGAGTAGCAGTCGACCGGGTAGCGGGTACCGGGTAGTCGGCTACTCGACCAAACCTCTCTTCTGTAAGTCGCCTTTACCACTTGCCTTTACCCTACTCTGGGGTAACCCCCCGACAGGCACCTGGAGATGCAAGACACCAGCTGGACCGGATCAGCTTGTCTGCGCGGCTCAAGAATACGGGGCCTCCCGGCCCTGAATGCTTTGGCCCGCGCATCATGAACGAGCCTTCCGTGAAGAACTTCCAGCTCGCAAGGGGTACCAAGAGCTACAATGGTAGCACCAAGACGGAGGATTGGCTCAATGACTATGTCACCGTGGTTCATATCTCGAACGGCAACCGGAGGTGGGCAGTGCGGTACGTTCCGCAGATGCTAGAGGGTCCAGCTCGCACTTGGCTCAACAACCTGCCCAAGAACAGCATCAATTGCTGGTTGGACTTCTCGGAAGCCTTCATCAGCAACTTCACAAGCACTTACAAGAGGCCGAATAGGCCACAACAATTGTCAGCCTGCAGGCAGCGAGAAGACGAGACGGACCGCGAGTACCTTACTAGGTGGAGCACATTGCGGAACACCTGTGAGGGTGTGAATGAAGCCCAGGCCATCACTTGGTTTGCGCAGGGTTGCAGGCATGGCAGTATGCTGTGGCAAAGGTTGCAGAGGGAGATGCCAAACACTCTGGCGGAAACCATCAAGATTGCGGATCAGTACGCACTCGGTGACCCTACTCAGCCCCTGATGGATTCCTCCGAGCCGAGAAGAAACTTCAACAGCAGTAAGCGCAACGAGTTCCGCAACAAGCGCAGGGGTGACCGAATAGATACTCGGTATGACCCTGAGGAGGTGAATGCAGTGGCTGTGGGAGCTGGGAGCAGCCAAGGGCAAAAACCTGCTGGAGCCTACGGGCAGAACCAGAACCAGGGCCAAGGCAACAAGAAGCCATACCGTGCTCCTCAGTCGGGTAGCGGCAACTCGGGGCCTGCCAAGAAGTTTGTCTTCGACGACATGAAAGATGGTCCGTGCAGTTTTCACACTCAGCATCCCTCAAGGCCTGCTAACCATACTACTCGGTAGTGCGAGTGGTGGGATCTGATCAGGAACGAGGGCTTGCCTCCTCCTCCTCCCCTGCCAGCTGTGAATGCCAATGTGCAGCCTGCTCGCGCACCTGCAGCTCGGCCTCCGGTGTTCCCGAGAAGAGAAAACGTGAACCAAGTGGCTTTAGGAGCCAACCGTCACTTCAACAATGAGGGATACCGCAACAACAACAACAATTACAACCGCAACAACAACAGAGGCAACAACAACTACCAGGGCAACAACAACGGCAACAATGAGGGCGGAGACCGCAACCAGTACCAAGAGCACCACGAGAGCTACATGATCTTCACTTCTAAGCCTGTCGACAAGCAATCACAGCACATGCATGCCATGGAGGTCAATGCAGTGATTCCTGCTGTCCCTCACTAGATGTATTGGTGTGATCAAGAGATCAGGTGGTCCCGAGTAGATCATCCCAAGGTGATGCCCAACCCGGGTAGCTACGCCTTGGTGTTGGATCCTACCTTCCTGGGTCCCGAGAAGAATGTGAGGTTCAGCAAGGTACTGATCGACAACGGCAGCAGCATTAACATCGTGTACAAAGACACACTCGAGAAGCTCGGTATGGCCGAGAACATGCTGCTACCTAGCAAGACCACTTTCCATGGCATTGTGCCGGGAGTCTCGTGCAACCCGATTGGCCGAGTGTGGATAGATGTGCTATTCGGCACCAGGGAGAACTGCCGCACAGAGAGCTTGCAGTTCGAAGTGGTTGATCACCAGAGCCCTTACCATGCTCTACTCGGCAGGCCTGCTCTAAGCAAGTTCATGGCCTCTACCCACACTGCGTATCTGAAGATGAAGATCTCTGGTCCCAATGGCGTGATTACCATCGCTGGTGATTACAAGAAGTCCATGGAGTGTGCCTCTGCTGGTTCCCAGTTGGCGGAGTCAATGGTGATTGCTGCCGAGAAGAAGAAGATGTACGAGGTGGTGGCCATGGCGCAATCCGCGCAAGCTGGCGCGCAGGGCGTGCCGAGTACCCAACACGGGACCGTGTTCCAGGCATCTCAAGAGACAAAGAAGGTCCAGGTCGACCCTGAGTTCCCCGACCGCGTAGCCATCATTGGCTCCGGGTTGGCGGAGAAATGGGAAAGCGAGCTCATCCACTTCCTCCGTGAGAATCGGGACGTGTTCGCCTGGTCCAATGAAGATTTACCAGGAGTCCCGAGGGAGTTGGTTGAGCACTCGTTACATGTGCGTCCTGACGCCAAACCAGTCAAGCAGGCTATGCGCCTCTTCGGGGATGAGAGAAGGAAGGCCATTGGTGACCAGATCACCAAGTTGATGATAAGCAATTTCATCATGGAGGTGCTGCATCCGGACTGGCTAGCCAACCCGGTCATGGTCGAGAAGAAGAAGGAGGACCCCAAGGCTGCTACCGCATGGCGCATGTGCGTCGACTACACCGACTTGAACAAAGCATGCCCCAAGGATCCTTTCCCGCTACCTCGCATCGATCAGATGATCGATTCCACTGCTGGTTGTGAACTGCTGTCTTTCATAGATGCCTACTCTGGTTTTCACCAGATAGCACTCAATCCTGCTGATCAAATAAAGACTGCATTCATTACCCCGTACGGGGCTTATTGCTATCGTGTCATGTGTTTCGGGTTGCGGAATGCGGGTGCTACTTATCAGAGATGCATGCAGAAATGCTTGCACGACCAGCTCGGCAAGAATGTGCAGGTGTACGTAGATGACATTGTCATCAAAACGAATAAAACACATACTCTGCTTGCCGACCTGGAAGAAACTTTCGCTAACTTGTGCAAGTACAAAATGAAGCTGAACCCGAGTAAATGCACATTCGGCGTCCCGACTGGCAAGCTACTCGGCTTCTTGGTGTCTAGTCGGGGCATTGAAGCCAATCCTTCAAAGATAAAAGCTATTGAGAGCATGTCTTTGCCGAGATCTCTGAAGGATGTGCAGAAATTCACTGGTTGCTTGGCATCTCTGAGTCGTTTCTTAGGCCGAATGGGCGAGAAGGCCCTGCCTCTGTACCAGTTGATGAAGAAAAGTTATAAGTTCGTCTGGACTCCACAAGCGGATGTGGCATTCAACGAGCTGAAGGCAATGCTGGGTAGCGCTCCCATCTTGGCCAGTCCGCTACCCAAGGAGCCAATGCTGCTGTACATCGCTGCTACTAACCGAGTAGTCAGCGTGGTAATTGTGGTGGAGCGAGAAGAGGAAGGCAAAAGTGTTCAGCGCCCAGTATACTACCTCAGTGAAGTGCTATCCAGCTCCAAGCAGAACTATCCGCACTACCAGAAGATGACCTACGGCGTGTACCTAGGCGTCAAGAAGCTGAAACATTATTTCCAAGAGCATCCTATCACTGTTGTGAGCTCCGCTCCCATCTCGGATATCATGGGCAACAAGGAGGCGAGTGGCAGAGTAGCCAAGTGGGCGATCGAGCTGGCCGCGTATGCTCCCGCGTACGCGAGAAGAGAAGCCATCAAATCTCAAATCCTGGCAAAATTCCTGGTGGACTGGGCTGAGGTGCAGTACGAACCTCCTGCTCCAGTTTCCAATTACTGGAAGATGCACTTTGATGGCTCGAAGGTGAAGGAAGGCCTCGGTGTTGGCGTAGTGCTTACGTCACCCAAGCGAGATCAACTCAAGTATGTGCTGCAGATTCATTTCAAGGCGTCCAACAATGTTGCAGAGTACGAGGCCGTGGTGCACGGCTTGCGAGTAGCCAAGGAGGTTGGCGTGCAGCGCATTATATGCTATGGTGATTCAGATCTGGTGGTACAGAAAGTCTCTGGCACTTGGGATGCTCTGGATGCCAACATGGCGTCATACCGCTTCTTGGTACAGTCTATGACGAGATTCTTCGAAGGCTGCGAGTTCTAGCACATTCACCGAGCAGAGAATGAAGCAGCAGACGAGCTGTCCAAGTTGGGATCTTCTCGGCAGTCCATCCCGGCGGGGATTTCCTTGGAGCATTTGAGGAAGCCATCCATCAAGCCATCTCCCAACTCGGAATCCATATTTGTTCCTTTTATGCCAAGTGAAGAATCCGTTCCCATGGAGATTGACTGGGAGAATGCAACAGGGAACTCGGGGACTGCCGTTCCCTACTCGGGGACTGCCACTCCGTACTCGGGGACTGCCACTCCCTACTCGGGGACTGCCACTCCCTACTCGGGGACTGCCACTCCTTACCCGGGGACCGCCACTCCACACTCGGGGACTGCTGTCCTCAACCCGGAGACTGTCGCATTCATCGAGGAGGTTCTTTCCAATCGCTCAGGGCTTCAGAGAAGTGCTCCCAACCCTAAAGAGCAACCAGAGGTGCCTGTCCCGATGGAAGTGGATGAACCAGTGTTTCCTACACGGGAGACACCGAGTTGGGCAATGCCCATATTATCCTTTCTAAAGGACGGTACTCTGCCAGAAGATGAGGTGATCGCGAGGCAGATTCAGAGAAGATCCAAGGGCTACACCATATTCAGAGATGTGCTGCACAAGAGAAGTGCCACTGGCGTGCTGCAACGCTGTGTGGACCCAGAAGAAGGAGGAGAAATTCTGTTGGAGATACACCAAGGAGAATGCGGACACCACGCCTCTTCTCGGGCATTGGTCAAGAAGGCTTTTCGGCATGGTTTCTACTGGCTCACAGCTCTGCAGCAAGCTGAAGACATTGTGAGGAAGTGCAACGGCTGCCAGATGTTCGCGAGTAAGATCCACATGCCTGCCTCCGAGTTGAAAACCATTCCTATCGCTTGGCCGTTTGTTGTTTGGTGTTTGGACATGGTCGGACCCTTCAAGCCGGCTAGGGGCAACATGACACATATCTTGGTCATGGTGGACAAGTTCACCAAATGGATTGAAGTGAAGCCTATTCGGAAGTGCGATGGAGCCACAGCTGTGAAATTCTTGAAGGATGTGATCCTAAGATACGGCTACCCGCACAGCATCATCACGGATAACGGTACAAATTTTGCTGAGGGAGCAATGGTGCGGTTCTGCAGAGATAAGCACATCCGACTAGATGTCGCATCCGTTGCGCATCCCGCCTCCAGTGGGAAAGTGGAAAGAGCAAACGGTATGGTGCTAGCAGGCATAAAACCAAGGCTGATTGAGCCGCTGCTGAAAACACCTGGGTGTTGGCTAGACGAGTTGCCAGCGGTGTTGTGGAGTCTAAGGACTACCCCTAACCGGTCAACCGGCTACACGCCATTCTTCTTGGTATACGGGGCTGAGGCCGTGTTGCCAATAGACCTAGAGCATGACTCCCCCTGAGTAACCCTCTACACTGAGGTGGAGGCGAGAGAAGCTCGAGAAGATGACGTTGACCTGCTCGAAGAAGCAAGAGAGCTCACTCTGTCACGATCAGCTATCTACCAGCAAAACCTGCGGCGTTATCATAGCCGAAAGGTGAACCCAAGGGTTTTCCGAGAAGGAGACATGGTCCTTAGGCTTGTGCAACGCACAGCCGGGATGCACAAGTTGTCTCCTCCATGGGAAGGGCCTTTCATTGTGAGCAAAGTGCTGCACAATGATGCCTATTATCTTGTAGATATGCGTCCATCACAGGAGAACAGGGCGGATAAAGCTGGAGAGGAATCCAAGCGCCCCTGGAATGTAGCCCTACTTCGTCGCTTTCATTCGTAAGAAAAGATGTGTATGTACTCTCTTATCTGAGTTAAAATTCTACTCTGCAATCTGAAATTGAACTCGGGGACTGCCCTCGTCCAAAATTACTCTGTGTGTTTCTACTCGGCTTCACTTTTCTCCACTCGGTTGCTCTGCTTAAAATTTCATAGGTGCATTTAGTATTGTGTTTAAACCTACATGCCAACTCTTCGACTCTGCGGTTGTCCGAACCCCAGCCTCATGGCGAGCAAGAGAACAAGCAAAAGGTCAATGAGCACAAGAAAAATCACTAAGGAAAGAAAGAGTGCAGGAACCGAGTAGGATGTCCTTTACTGCTGTTTTTTGTTAACTCCTGTTCGGCTAGGTGGTGGGCTGCGTTACTATGAATGTTTCTAAGTGGCTAAGTATTTGCAACTCCAACTTTGAAATCTTGTGACTCGAATACCAAAAAAGCAACAAGTTGCGGGTAAGAGCTAAGACAAAAAGGAAGAGCGAATAAGAAATGCAACTCGGGGACTTGCATGCTAACGCAACCCGGCATCGAGCCAAGGCTGCTCAAATTTATTAAGTTAAAAACATCAAATATGAATAAAACTGAGTAGCAAGCAAACAGCATAAGTGTTTCGATACATCTGCACCCGGGATCCCGGGGATCTGATAAAAGTTTGGAGGATAAAGTTGCAGGAAGTAGTCAAGTAGAGGCAGCGGTGTTCTCGGTGTTGGCCTTGACGGTTTTAGCTTCAGCGTCGACCTTGGCAGCATCAGCTTCCGAGCTGGCAGCGTCAGTCTTCGCAGCTTCAGCTTCAGCGCTGGTCTCGGCAGCATCGACCTCCGAGTTGGCGGCGTCGGTCTTTGCTGTATCCGCGTCTGGCTCGGTGGCGGCCTGGTCAGAGGTGGTCGTGGCCACCGAGATGAGCTCTGTCGTAGAGGTGGAGGCAGTCGATTGTGCGCGGAGACGAGCTGTGTCGTCGAGGGCCGCACCTGATGAAGTGCCGAACTCGAGCGCTGCGGTGTCGATCGTCATCTCCTCGCTCTCGGCCTCATCATCGCTATCCGCAACAACTATGGCCTTTCCCTTCCCGGTCTTGGCGTAAGGGCTGTCGAAGAAGCTCAGATGTTCAGACTCCTCGCCTTCACCTTCATCCTCGCCTTAGTCCACCTCGGTGTCGGGCTCCGTGACACCTTCAATGAAGCGCGCGGAGTCCGCGTACTGGGCGACCTCGTACGCGACTGCCTGGCGGAGAGCCACGCACGTGGAATCCTTCTCCAACTTGGAATCCTGGCGCATTTCGCAGATGACGTCCAAGTTCAGGTTCTCGTACCAGCTGATGATGAAGAGGAGCAGCATATCAGCGCCTGCCCGAGCTCCGGACGCCCGCCATTTCTTCAGCTCGGCCTTCACGCCGTTCAGCTTCAAGGCGAGTCCGCGGATAGTTGTTGGCATGGAGTCCTGAGGCCAGAACATGTCGTGGAGCTTGAAGGCGGTACGCACCAGATCGGTGCCCACACCCCTTAGGCGCTGGAGCTGCCCTTGCATGTTTGTGAGGCTGTCTTCGATAGAGGCCTTAGTATCCATGGGCTGGCCCTTCTCGACTCGAGATGCTTGGGCCTTTTCCAGAGCAGGTTTGCAGGATGAGCAGAGATCCGGGAAGATTTCTAAAAGAGCTATCAAAAAGATCAGAAATAGAGACAAAGAGAAGCGAGCCGAATTGACAAGAAGAAGAGGAGGCGGAAAGACAAAAGCAGAGAAGGAGTACTTACTGTTCAACTCGCAGAGTAGCGACTGCAGCTGATTCTGCCAAGACTCCTCGTCGGCAGTGTGCCTCTCCTCAATCTTGCGGAGCCCATTTAGCTGGAGCATGAGCTCGGCATTGCTCTTCTTCAGCACCTCGCATTCCATCTCGAGGGCCTTCTGCGTGGCCGTGGCTGCTGTTTCGATCTTGGCCTTCTCGGCAGCTATCTTTTTCTTCTCGCCGGCTATCCTGATAGCATCCTGGAGAGCAGTCCTCAACTGAACCTGCAGTGGCTCCAGCTCGGTGGCATGCTTCTTAGCGAGCTCGACGGCCTGGCTCTCCAGCTGTTGCTGCACCTCAGCATGCTTAAGGCAATCCAAGTGCTCCTCAACGAACTTTTTATGGTCTTCTGCGAAGAGAGGAACAAGGTTAGCAGAGTAGCAAAGAAAAAAGAAGAAAGATAAGCCGAGAAAACGGCAACTTACCCCCCAGCTTCTTGATTGTGGCTTGTCCGCTCTCGACAAAAGCACGGCAGTTCGCATGCTCCTCTTCTAGGGCCTTAAACTTGCCTGCAGAAAAGAATCGGTTAGAAGCAGAAAGCAAAAGCGGGCGTAAACACCAAACGCAGAAACCGCGTAGCTAAAGGCTTACTTTCGACTTCAGAAATCTTGAGGGCGCTATCCATGACCTCCTTCTCCGCCACCTCGTCGGTCTTGCGCTCTCTCTCTAGGGCATCAAGGCGCCTCCTAGCGATGCTGTGGTTCCAGAGCAGCCGACGGTACAAGTTGGTTCTCTTCAAAAGGCTATTCTGAGAGGCAGAAGGAAAAAGAATCAGACAAAATTTTGAAGATTCAACCCGAGAAGGCGGCTACTCGGTTGAGTATTCGCCTACTCGGCCCAAATCTCGGGGACTGGGTGATGGATGAGAGGAATAGAAGAAAAGGAAAATGCAACTCGGGACGGATGAGCAAGGCTTACTGCATAAGTTTGTTCAAGATCTTCTGCGGCCTTGCGGTGGACGAACATCTTGGCGGCGAGCGTGCTGGTCTTGGACGAGATGGTCATAGGTTTGTAACCCATGTCCGCCTTGTTCCAGTCGACGCGCATGTGATCCAAGTCGCCCAAAGCCAGGCCGTCCCAATTCGGATTGCCAAGGACTTCGCTGTCCCACTCAGCGTCAATAAATCCAACTCGATCGATCATTTGTTCAAGGCCCATGGACGTCACCTCGGCTTCCTGGACTTCGCGTGAAGAGATCGAGACAGACCTGTCTTTGTTTCTGGCTGGAGGTTTGGAGTCCACTGGCGTGGCCTGCTTGCCTCTCCTGATGGCGAGTTTCTTCTCGGCGTTGGTTACTGGGATGCCGTACTGATTGCTTACCTTCACCAAGTAAGGCGGGAAGCTGGGCGGATCCGGCAGGATGGATCCTGCGGCGGCGTCAGCAGCCGCGCCAGGTTCGCGGATGGTGAGCTGGCCGGGCTTCGCAATTGGTTTTGGCGGCGGCATCGAGGCAGCGTCCTGCGCACCGCCACGGGAATGATTCCTGCGGACGGTGGTGTCGGGCTGTCCAGCTGGCTTCTCGGCGGCCTTCTTCTCGGCGGCCTTCTTATCGCCGGCCTTCTTCTCAGTAGCTCCCTTCTTGGTGTTAACATCGGGAGCAATCTTCTTCACAGGCTGCTTGGCCGGAGGGCTGGATGCAGTCTTGGTTTTCTTTACTGGCCGGGAGTTTGGTGCGGTGGAGGAAGTGCCCTGCTCGGTAGGCGGCGCCAAGGGCGCGCTACCCGGCGCAGCGTCCGGCTGCGCGGAGCTCGGAGGGTCCTGCTCCATCTCGTCAACTACTTCAACCCGCTGCTCGGCAGCGGGGTCTTGCTGTGCGGCGTCTTGTCCTTCTACCCGTGGCTGAGCCGCGGGGTCGTCTTGTTCGGCAGCCCGTGTTGCCGGCTGCTCTTGGTCTTCTTCCTGCCGCTCAAGAGCGGCGTCGTCATGCTGCTCGGGGTTCTGTTCTATGTTCTCCTCGGCCGTGGTGGCTGGAGGAGAAGGGGGCCTCTCATTGCGAGCAGCATCCTGCGCTTCTTGTTCTGCGCGGGCCTGCTGCTCCTGCTCGGTGTCATGGGCGTCGGTGTCCATGTACAGGGCGTCGTCTGAGTCTTCTCCTTTCACAGGAGAGGACGCACGCGCCCTGTCCCGCGCCGCAATCTCGTCCTCATCGGAGAGATTAATGAGGTTGTCGACGTCGATGGCGGATCTTTTCTTGGTCTTGGCGAGTGCGACAGCAGCGTTAGCGTCCAAAGGGGCGCTGAAGAGAAGAAAGAAGTTTAGAAAAAGAAGAAGAACAGAAGAAACCGAGAAGCGGCAAAAGCGGCAACGAAGTAGAAGAGTTGGGAAACAGCAACAAAGGAGAAAATTGCTTACCCTTTACGAGAAGGGGGCAGTCGTCGCCCCTTCGCCACGGCTGCTTTGGTCTTCTTCACGACCGTCTTTGTCTTCTTGGCGGGGGGCTCCTGAGCACCACTACCCGTCCTTTTGCGGGTGACGGGAGCGGCAACTGCGAGCGGGTTGACCTCAAGGGCGCCTTTGTCCTCGTCCTCGTCTTCACCCTCCTCTTCAGCGTCGACATCAGCGTCGGCGTCTTCTGTAGAGTTGAGAAGAAGAAACCAATTGAGAAACAGGAAGAGATTGAATTGCGCTACTCGCGACCAAACAAGGTGAACTCGATCACCTTCTTCGTCGTCCTCGGACCAGTCGCGGACGGACGCATCAACGTGGTGCTTGTTCGTCTGGGCGGCATGAGGAAGGTTGAGCTTGTCCACGGTGTCGTAGGAGACCTCATCGTCCTCCTCTCGATCTCCTTCCCAGTTGTCCTCGAAGCGTTCCATGCTCTCAGCGACCTGGCGAGCAAGGACCTGGAAAATAGGCAAACATCACAAATCAGTCGGGTAGCATAAGCGAAACCGCCAAGTGTGCTACTCGGCAGGGCGTGCAAACACAAAGCACAGGAAGCCTAAGCAAAACCGCCAAGTGTGCTACTCGGCAGGGCGTGCAAACACAAAGCACAGGAAGCCTAAGCAAAATTGCTAAGTATTCTACTCGGCGCAGAGTGCGGATACTAGGCGCAGCAAGCTAAGCAGGCTATCTACTCGGAATCTATATGCAAGAAGCAGGGAAAGGAGTACTAACCCGCTTGATTGGCTTGGTGCGGTTGTACGGCACGAATCCGTACTGCCAGTTATCCCTGAGACCGGTGGTCATGATGGAGCGCGCCCAGACGGCGACGTCCGCGTTGCTGAGCCCGAACGTAGTCGTCCGGGTACAGTCGCGGGTGCCGCCCATGTAGCACATGAGGTGCGCGTGACGTTGCAACGGGAGCACCCGCCTGGAGATCCAGTAGGCAACGGGGTCGTCGTCCTTAAGCCCCAGGGAGATCAGCTTGGCGAGGCGCGCGTCCATCTCCTTGAGGTTGCCGTCGAGGGATGGCTTGCTCTTCCAATTCTGCCCGGTGGGAGCGGTGTTGGTCCAGCTCGGCAGGTTGATTCGATCCTCAGGCTTGGCTCCCTTCTCGGCGGGAATGTTCTTCACATAGAGGAAGGTCCTCTTCCACTTGCGGACAGAGTCCAACCCCTTGACGCGCGGATGCTTGGTTCCACTGCGCTGCACCATCATGGCGCTGCCGGTCTCCGTCATCCCACGGCTGCTCTCCGCTCCATCCTTCCTGCCCTTGCTCTGCTTCCGGAAAAAGAAATATCGGGACCAAGTCGCCGTGGTGGGTCGCACGCCCAGGAAGGCCTCGCATACCACGGCGTGGTAGGAGAGCATGACGACGGCGTTCGGTGGGAGGTGGTGTGGCTGGAGGCCATAGTGGTCAAGGAATGTTCTGAAGAAATTCGAGACTGGGAGCCCGAATCCTCGCGCGAAGTGCGCGAGGAAGACGACGTGCTCACCCTCCTCCGGGGTGGGGACGAGCTCACCGTCAGGTTGCCGGCAGCGAACACCGGGTGGAACTCGCCGGGTGTTCACCAGCCATTGGCAGTCCTCGGCGGTGACCTCAGATCTAGCCCAGCTGGCGCGAGCATCGTCGCCACGAGCCATCGCGGTGGAGGAAAGACTGGCTGAAAGATTGAAGGAATTTGGGTGGAGAAGATCCCAGCGGCGCGGTGAGATGCGCGGTGGCGAGGAGCTCTGTGGCGGCAGAGAAACGAAGGGGCGAGGGGAAAGTGCGAGCGGAAGAAGAAGAAGGAGTTACCGAGGGGGTATTTATACCGCTCCTCTAGTTGCTGTTACGAGTTGAAGTAGTGGGATCGATCGTGGCAGAAACCGTGCAGCGTGGGATCTGTGGGCCGGTTAGAAACACACACAGCGCGGAACGCGCGCGTAACGGCCGCATTAGATCCCACGACGAGATCGTGGGCGATTACTGCGCTTGATGGGACATAACTGGCTAGTGGGCCCAGGCCGTGAAAACTGGGCGCGTGGCCTGTCAGTTCCCGGGCACCGAGGCGTCGGGGTCGTGGATACATGACACGTGCCCAGTTGCAGTGCGGAAAGCCGGATTGTGCTCTGCCACGCAGAGATTCCGTTTGGAAAATTCATCAAGTCATTTTACTCGGCTACAGAGAAGAAAAGCTGTCCTGTTCAGAAGAGAAAAAGTTCAACACAAAATCAAGGACTACTCGGAGGTTCTACTCGGTATCCTAGGATTCAATGGCAATAGAGACAAGATTGGTTTTCAAGCTGGCAGGGCCCAGTGAACGAGTTCGCAGGACTCTACCAGCTTCGGGGACTGCTGTCGGGGGGTTACCCCCGAGTAGGGTAAAGGCAACTGCTAAAGGCAAGATCAGAAGGGATGTTTGGCCGAGTAGCCGGCTACCCGGTCAACTGCTACTCGGTCCTACGCACAGATGGCCAGAAGGACGAATCAAGAGAGTTATGTTCCTCCGAATAGAAGAGTTGGCCCGAGTAGAAATGGCGGGATCCTACTCGGGCAAGAAGTCAAAGGAGCCGTTCTGACACAGAATCCCGCGTATCCCGGGTCCGTACTTTGGCACTGTTCACGGCACTGTTCATCTGAGGGCGGCGTGCCTGGCAGCGACAGTGTGGCAGCAGGGCGTCGCAGGATAGGGGGGACCTACTCTGTGTTCGTGGCAGTGATAACAGACTGATTACTTGGTTTTGCCCAACGACTTTTCGCACCCGGACAAACTTAGAAGCCAAAGCTGTCAGCGGGAGCTCGGAAGAAGGACGGTGTGCATAAAATGTCGACATCTGTTTGTATTTGGCTGTATCCGGCTGGGCATCGAGTATATAAGTTGCCCAGCCTCCTCCTGCGCGAGGGACGCAGGAACCAGTTCACTTTCTTGACCTAGCTCATCACGTAGAGAGAAGAGTGGCTACTCGGTAGCAAGAACATTTTTACTGTGGCTACTCGGTGAGACCTCGATACATAACAAGAAAGGCAGGAGTAGGGGTTTTACCTCCTCACGAGGGCCCTGAACCTGGGTAGATCCCGTTGTTTGCAGTGCTTGCTTCATTCTTCACGCGGCTACTCGTCGCGTGATCCCTCCCCGAGCGCCTCCAGCGTCCTTCGTCTCCACATCTTTAGCCATCCTATGGCATCTGCCGTGACACCACCACGACAGTAGTGCATATGATGGCATGATGATTACTATGTGATTCATGCGGGCATTACAACATAATTCATAGAACGTGTCAAAGTTGCAGTTCTATCAATGATAGGGTAGCACTCAAAGGTTTGAACACTGGGGGCTAACTATGTTTTCTCGCACCTCGGGTGATCTCTCGAAGGAAAACAATGGAGACACACGGAGTTTACCCAGGTTCAGGCCACCGTGATGGTGTAAAACCCTACTCCTGCTTCTCTGGTTGACTAAACTGTGGGGGTTACAGTACAACGCGAAGTTCTGGTGTTCTAGCTACTTGGTGTCTAGATTTCTCTCCCTCTACAATCGTGAGGGTAGTCTACTTATACCGGCGATTGGTCCTTTTTCCCGCTCACTTGGCGGGAAAAGGATACCACATGGTGCCAAAGCGGGGAGCATCCCGTACTACTCCGCCTTCTGTGCGGCTTTGGTCGCCGGGGGACAGCTCCGCCGTCCATGGCGTCACGGTGGGGGAACCCGGTGACGCCTCCTCCGTCTTGTAGCACAGACTTGGTCTTCTTGCACCAAAGAGGAAAGCCTAGATTGGGCTTTGGTGAGCGCAGCGGAGCTCTGTGCTTTATACATGTCATGGAAACTTCGGCCAAAGCCGCTCTATCCCCTGCGGTACCTTCGTCATCCACGCAGAGGCCAGAGCGCCACCCTCACATGGGATGTCTCCCAACGGGTGAGTCTCCTTCTGTGAAGGAGCGGGGGCGGAGCAGGGCTCCTTCCCAGCAGCTCGCGATGAAGCCCCCGAGGGAAGGCTCCTCGACAAGGGCTGCCCTTAGCGAGGAACCTTTGATGGACCCCTCTCATTGTGGTGGACAGGTACGGACTCCTTCCGTACCTAACGGTCGGATCTAGCAGTAGACGGCCTAGGATACCCTCCAGAAGTGGGCCAGCCCTTCCCCGTGGCGCGACGGTTCATGGGCGATCCGATGTTCGTCACGCATGGCGGACACGTCTTGCTGCAATTACTGCTCTGACTGGGCGGTGCAGAGCAGCAAGTTCCTTGGCGTCTAGTCACGTCCCCCTCGGGGCGTGGCCCCATCTACCTCGGTGCTCGAGCTGGTGGGAGACCAAACGAGAGTGGTGTCGTTTCTTCGGCTCAGCATAAATAGGAGGGTACGGCCCCTCTCCCATTCCCACGCTGCATTTGCCCCTTCTTCTCCCTATTCTTGACCTGCAAAGAAGAAAAGAAAACCGAGCATGGCTCGTGGAGGGCGAGGCAGAGGCCGGGCTCTAAGCTCCGGCCTTTCTCCCCGGTGGAGCGCGAGGCGTGCAGCGGTGGCCATGGATGAGCCGGAGGGATCTGCCACCCGGGCAAGGAGACAACACTCGGAGCCAGCATGGTCACGACGACCGTGCGCCTTGTGGTCGTGACGTGATAGGTAACTCCCTTCCCCGTTGGGCGGAGGACCTCCGCGTGCCAGCGTACGAGTTCTTGGTGGCCCTCTGCGGCCACCTCTGCAGCCGCATCAGGCTCACCGACGCCTTTGATACGTCATAAACGTATCTATATTTTCTGTTGTTCCATGTTGTTTTCATGTTATTTTCTACATGTTTGATATACACTTTATGTCATTTTTATTTATATTCTGGGACTAACCTATTGACAAGATGCCACAGAGCCAATTCCTGTTTTTGGTTTCAGAAAAGTTGTTCTGTAAATATTCTCGGAATTGGAAAATTCGAAGCCCAGAAGTCTTAGAACACCCCAAGGTCCACGGAGTCCCGAAGAGACCCGGAGGGGGGCCACACCATAGGGCGGTGCGTCCCCCTTGGCCGCGCTACCAGGTGGTGTGGGCCCCTCGGGCGCCCACCGCCATCGCCCTTTCGCCTATTTATTCCCCTCGGATATTTAACCCTAAAAAGATCCCACTTTTCCACTAAAAACACCCGAGGCCGCCGTCATCGTCAACCCGAGATTGGGAGGGTTCTCAAGTTCTCCCCGGCACCCTGTCGGGAGGGGAAATCATCACCGGAGGGCTCTACGCCACCATGCCCGCCTCCGAAGTTATGCGTGAGTAGTTCATCCTCGGACCACAGGTCCATAGCAGTAGTTAGATGGTAGTTCTCTCCACTTTATGCCTCATGTTTAGATGTCGTGAGTTGCCCTACATGATCGAGATCATCTTATTATAATGCTACATGTTGTGTTTCCTGGGATCCGATCAATGTTGAATGCTATGTCTCTTGATTATCAATCTATCATGTTATCTTCATGTGTTTGTTAGTTATGATCTTGCATGCTCTCCATTGTTAGTAGATGCTCTGGCCAAGTAGATGCTAGTGACTCCAAGAGGGAGTATTTATGCTCGATAGTGGGTTCATGCCTCCTTTGCATCTGTGCTCGAGTGACAGAAATGTGACGAATGGAGGATGTGTCGTTTCCATTAGGGATAAAACAACGATGTTTACATTGTTTACATTACACACTTTGCTTAATGCAATTATACGTTGCTTGCAACTTAATACCCAAGGTTTGTTCGGATGATATTCTGAGGGTGGATTATTAGTCATAATGCAGTTGGAAGACGGTCTATGAGCCTTGTTGTAATGCCCGCATGAATCACATAGGAATCATCATGTCATGCATGTTTCAATCTCTATCAATTGCCCAGTTGTAATTTGTTCACCACACATGTTATCTGTCTTTTACGGAGAGACACCACTAGTGAACAGTGGACCCCGGTCCAGTTTCTCATACTTATAATACAACCACTGCAATTACTGTTTTCACAATGCTACTATTGTTTTCACATTGTTCAGCTACTGTTTTCCACACCATACATTAAACCTCTTTGTTATCAGCAAAACCGGTGAGATTGACAACCTCACTGCTTCGGTTGGGGCAAAGTGAATTGATTGTGTTGTGTAGGTTCCACGTTGCTGCTGAACCGGTAGTGCGCCCTACCACATCAACTTCATCAACCTTTATAAATTTCTTGTCCTACTGGTCGATTCAACCTTGGTTTCTTCTAGCGGGAAAACTTTTGGCTGCACTCTTCATAACCTTTCTCTTGGGGTTTACCAATGTAAGCCATCAACAAGTTTTCTGGCGCCGTTGCCGGGGAGGAAGAGGATTTCTGCAAGGGGAGTCTCTTACTTCCAATCTTTTTACTTCGTTATTGTTTTTCTTAGTTTATTTTATTTTGTCTTGTTTGCTTCTCTTTATAAAAAACACCCAAAAAATAGTTCAAACTCTAGTTGTCTTTTTTATCCTTTTTTAATATTTCTTTATCATGCTTTCTATGAATGTTTGGTGTCTTTGAAACTAGATCCTATTGGCAAGATGGGTTATAGAAGAACAACAAAAATATTATAAGGAATACCGCTTGTTACAAAAAGTTATACACTTATGGGAGCAAAGTAATAAATTGCACAACTATGCTAAAATCTTGTGCTCTACTTATAATGTTACTTATTGCTTTGATAAATCTTTTTGCTTTAGGAGGTATAAACACCTCCCTTTTCGATGTGAGTTTAATGATAATGTTACCATATCTTCTTATGTTAAGGGAAATTATGAACTTTATGATGTGGAACAAATTGAAGAATTTATTGCTTGGAAGGGTGCATTCGAAATTGCTTATTTGTTTAAAAATAATGATGACGCACCTTATAAATATGAGACTTATCATATAATTGAATTTTGCTTTGATAATTATAAGGAAGGAAATGGCTATATTCTTAAACATCTTTATAAATCTCTCAACCAAAGAAACTAATGCCTTGCAGGAGCCTATGGAAGAAGAAATTGCTGAATCTGAAAGTTCATTGGATGAAAAACAGGAGCATAGTGATGATCAAGAGGAGGAAGAATGGAGCTAACCATGTCTACCTCCCAATAATAGTAAATCTTTAAGCCATACATTGTTTTATTACAATCCATGCTACTTTGATAAATCTTATGATAATCCTCTGTTTGTTCCAACTATTGATATGCATGATAATGAGGAAGTTTATTTAGAAAATTTATATGATAATTCTCTAGATGATGGTCCTCTGTTACTTGATCTTATAAATTATAATGCTACTGAAAATAGGATTGCTATAATGTGTCCCATACCTTTTGAGAGTGACCAATCATCTTGTTTTGCTATTGCTAAAAGTGGGGAAGAAGAGGTCTTTATTTTTCAATTTTGATCCCACTATTTTTAAGCTTGATATGAATTGTGTGATTTTAGACCATGACAAACATGCTTTATGTGATAATTATGTTGTTGAGTTTGTTCATGATGTTACTGAAAATTATTGTCAGAGAGGAAAATATGGTTGTAGGCATTTTCATGTTACTAAGACACCTCTTTTTTTATTGAAAGCTTTGAAATTGCTCTTGTTCTACTTTCCCATGATTTCTATATTGAGCTTCTTTAATTTATTTCTTTACGAGATTCTTGTGCATAGGAAGTGGGTTAGACTTTAAATTTTTTTTCTTTTTTCTTGATGCTCTCTTTTGCTTAATTCATATTTCTTATGTGATCATCTTCTTTCTTTCTGTGCCTAGCTAAAAGGCGTTAAAGAAAAGCACTTCTTCGAAGATAACCCATGGTTTTATTTTTGCTTTGTTTTTATCTGTTTTATTTGAGTCAAGGTGTTGTATACTTCTGTAGCAAATCCTTTGTATCTTTATTTTCATGTATTTGTTGTGCCAAGTAAAGTTTCTAGCGAAAGTTGGTGTTAGTTTTGGATTTCTGTGGTCTACCGTAAAAAATTGTAAAGTTCACTTAAAGATCAAAATGTCCAGAATTGTTTTTTGCTTATTTCTCAGCTAATTCCAAAACTTTTTTGTTCTTTATGTTTTTCGATTTGAGAAACTTAAGTGCCCCGAAAAAATTCGTCATTACAGACTATTCTGGTTTTGGCAGATTCTGCCATTTTTCTTGGATTTTCTATTTTACTATGTCAAGTGGACTTTCTTTGCTTCGCGAAACATCAGTGGATGTAGCTAATGTTTAAAAGTATCAATAGAATTTATCCCATGCAGAACCCATGAATTTTTATTGTACTTTTTGAGTGTGGTGTGAAGGAAGTTTTTCAAGGCTCAAGAGAAGTGGGTGATATAATGTGATCAAGAAGAGTGCAAAGCCAAAGAATGGGGATGCCCCCGTGGTTCATCCCAGCAAATTCTATGAAGACTCAAGCATATAAGCTTGGGGATGCCCAAGGCATACCCTTCTTCATCAACTAATTATCAGGTCACTTCTAGTGAAACTTACTTGGAGCGTATTTTATTTTTCGTTTTGTTTTCTTTTGTTTTATTTTTGTTTTACCTGCTGCAATAAATATCACTGGAACCTAGCATTCTTGTTTGGGAGAGAGACATGCTCTGCTTTTTCATTTGAATACTTGTTATGCTCGTATCCTTAGTTTTTCTTCTAGTTGCTGGAAAATTCCTTTTAGCTCCTGTTTTCTTGCATTTCTTATTCGGAGCTGTTAGTTTTAGTAGAGTTGTGTTATTACTCTCTTGTTTCATTGTTGTATCTCTTGGAGAGTTTTTGTTTGGTATAAAATGCTTGGTGTTGGAAAGCAGTATTATAGTTTTCGTGCTTATAACGGTGCAAATAGAAGCTTGTATAGACTGTGGCTAGACTTTTTCATATCATGCTAGATGTTATTTTAATTTTAAGCCTAGTAGTTATTTTTGAAGCATGACTTGTCTCAAATAGCTGAGAGTGTTTAATGTGCCATTTAAAGAATCATGATTTGTTTCTATCACATTGAAGCATAAATTTGTGGTGTTCTCCTTTAAATGTTTTATTTGGTTGACTTGGCGCATGCTTACACCGTGTTTATGACTACAAACTAGTCACTTATAGCCTCTATGATCATTTAGTTTTTGACTTGTAATACCACTTATTCTTTGATTAATAATGTTTTTGTCGCTATGCATGATTATGGCCATTGTGCTCCCTTGATTTTTCGCTCCCAGTCTTTGCTAGCCTCCACCTGTTCTGAGTGTGAGATCTGATACGTCATAAACGTATCCTTGATTTCTGATGTCCCATGTTGTTTTCTCATTGTTTCCCACATTTTATGTCATTTTTATCGATTTTCCGGACTAACCTATTGACAAGATGCCATAGAGCCAGTTCCCTGTTTTCTGCTGTTTTTACTTTCAGAAAAGTTGTTCTGGAAATATTCTCGGAATTGGAAAATTCAAAGCCCGAAAGTCTTAGAATTCCTCAAGGCTCCATGGAGTCCCGAAGAGACCTGGAGGGGGCCTCAGGGGGCCCACACTATAGGGCGGCGCCCCCTGGCCACGCCATGGGGTGGTGTGGGCCCCCCGTCCTCCACCGCCTTTCCTCTTTCTCCCATTTATACCCCCGAGATGTAAACCCTAAAGATATACCACTTCGTCTCGAAAAACACCGGAGGCCGCCGTCATCGTCATCCTGAGATCGGGAGGATTCTGGAGCTCTCCCCGGCACCCTGTCGGGAGGGGAATTCATCACCGGAGGGGTCTACACCACCATGCCCTCCTCCGAAGTGATGCGTGAGTAGTTCATCCCTCGACTACGGGTCCATAGAAGTAGCTAGAT
Source organism: Alopecurus myosuroides (assembly GCA_028641055.1). NCBI lineage: Eukaryota > Viridiplantae > Streptophyta > Magnoliopsida > Poales > Poaceae > Alopecurus > Alopecurus myosuroides. The sequence continues at coordinate 266,030,455 of CM054060.1, forward strand.
GGTTGTTAGTAACTCCAAGAGGGAGTATTTATTCTCGATAGTGGGTTCATGCCTCCTTTGCATCTGTGCTCGAGTGACAGAAATGTGACGGATGGAGGATGTGTTGTTGCCATTAGGGAGAAAACAACGGTGTTTACTTAGTTTACATTGTTTACTTACACACTTTGCTTACTACGATAATCTGTTGCTTGCAACTTAATACAAAACGTTTGTTCGGATGATATTCGGAGGGTGGATTATTATACATAGATGCAGTTGGATGACGATCTATGTATTTTGTTGTAATGCCATCATGAATCACATAGTAATATTTATGTCTTGCATATGCACTACTATGCAGCCTTCATTTCTGTCAATTTCCCAGCTGTAATTTGTTCACAACACATGTTATTTATCTTTCACGGAGAGACACCACTAGTGAACTGTGGACCCCGGTCCATTTTTCCTCTTCCTGATAAAACACCTACTGCTTTCACGCTGCTTTCATACTGGTGCTACTGCTTTCATACTGTTTTCCACACCATACGTTTAACCTCTTTGTGTTCGGCAAAACCGGTGAGATTGACAAGCTCACTGCTTCGTTGGCCCAAAGTGATTTGATTGTGTTGTGTGGGTTCCACGTTGCTGTTGAACTGGTAGTGCGCCCTGCCACCTCAGCTGCATCAACCTTCAAGATTGCATGTCCTCCTACTGGTCGATTCAATCTTGGTTTCTTTTCTGAGGGAAAACTTGCTGCTGCACTCTTCACAACCTTTCCCTTGGGGTTTACCAACATCAGCCATCAACAAGTTTTCTGGCGCCGTTGCCGGGGAGGAAGAGAATTTCTGCAAGGGGAGACTCTCACCTCTAATCATTTTTACTCTATTATTGGTTTGCTTGTTACTTTATTTATTATGCTTGCTATTAATGTTTGATGCCTTTGAAACTAGATCTTATTTGCAAGGTGGGTTCACGGATGAACAACAAAAATATTATAAGTAATACCGCTTGTAACAAAAAGGTACACACTTATGGGAGCAAATTAATAAATCGCATGACTATGCAAAAAACTTGTGCTCTACTTATAATGTTACTTATTGCTTTGATAAATATTGTTGCTGTAGGAGGTATAAACACCTCCCTTTTCAATGTGAGTATAATGATAGTGTTACCCTATCTTCTTATGTTAAGGGAAATTATGACTTTGATGATGTGGAACAAATTGAGGAATTTATTGCTTGGAAGGGTGCATTCGAAATTGCTTATTTGCTTGAAAATACTGATGATGCACCTTATAAATATGAGACTTATGATATACTTGAATATTGCTTTGATAATTACAAGGATTTTAATTACTACATACTTAAATATCTTAATCAATTCTCTCCCCTAAAGGGATAGATTAATGCCTTGAAGGAACATATGGAAGAAGAAACTGCTGAATTTGGAAGCTCATTGGATGAAAAAGAGGAGGAGAGAGGAAGAATGGAGCTACCCATGTCTACCTCCCAATGACAGTAACTCTTTAACTCATACATTATTTTACGAAATTGATACTTTCTATCATTGTGACCCTTATACTACTATGAATGAAACTTGTGAGAATGATATTGCTACTGTTATTTATGATAATCCATTCTACTTGGATGAATTTTATGATGATGGTCCTATGTTATTTCATGTTATAAATTAGAATGCTAATGAAAATAGGATTGCTATAATGTGTCCTATACCTTTTATGAGGGATCAATCATCTTATTTTGCTATTACTAAAAGTGGGAAGAAAGAGGAGCAGATTTTAAAGTTTGATCGCACTGTTTTTGAGCTTGATATGAATTGTGTGCTTTTAGGTCATGAAAAACATGCTTTATGTGATAAGTTTTTTGTTGAGTTTGTTCATGATGCTACTTAAAATTATTATGAGAGAGGAACATATGGTTGTATGAATTCTCATGTTACTAAAACACCTCTCTTTTTGTTGAAAGTTTTGAAGTTGATCTTGTTCTACCTTTCCATGATTTCTAGTTTGAGCTTCTTTAATTTATTTCTTTGCAGGATTCCTATGCATAGGAAGTGGGTTAGACTTAAATTTGTTTTATATTTGCTTCTTGATGCTCTATTTTTCTTCAATTTATATTTCTTATGTGAGTATCTTCTTCACTTGAAAATACTTGATTCCACTTTTCTAGGCCTAGCTAAAAGGCGTTAAAGAAAAGCACTTCTTTGGAGATAACCCATGTTTTTATTTTTTGCTTTGCTTTTCTCTGTTTTATTTGAGTCAAGGGGTTGAATACTTATGTAGAAACTCCTTTGTATCTATATTTTCATGTTTTAGTAGTGCCAAGTAAGGTTTCTAACGAGAGTTGGAGTTGGTTTTCGGATTTCTGCTGTCCACCGTAAAAAAATCATATAAATCATAGAAAAATCAGGATCACCTGAAATTTCTTGTGCTTATTCCTCTGCTAATTCCGCAACTTTTTTGTTCTTTAAGTTTTTTGATCTGAGAAAAATAAGTGGCTCGAAAAAAAATTGTCTTTATAGACTGTTCTGGTTTTGATAGATTCTGCCATTTTACTTGCATTTGCTCTTTTGCGATGTCAAGTGGATTTCTTTGCTTCTATCAGTGGCTGTAGATAATGTTTAAAATTATCAATAGAACTTGTGCCATACAGAACCAATGGATTTTTATTTGTTTGACTAACCCTCTAATGCGAATTACTGTTTGAGTGTGGTGTGAAGAAAGTTTTCAAGGGTCAAAAGAAGAGGTGATATATGTGATCAAGAAGATTGCAAGGTCAAAGCTTGGGGATTCCCCCGTGGTTCATCCAAGCATATTTTTTAGAAGAATCAAGCATCTAAGCTTGGGGATGCCCAAGGCATCCCCTTCTTCATCAACTATCTATCATGTCACTTCTCGTGAAACTATATTTTTATTCGGTCACATCATATGAAGTTTACTTGGAGCGTCTGTTTGTTTTTCTTTTGTTTTATTTTGTTTTTCTTTGTTTTATTTTGTTTTCCTTGCTTCAATAATATAGTTGGATCCTAGCATTCTTTGTTTGGGAGAGAGACACGCTCCGCTTTTTCGTTTGAATACTTGTTATGCTAGTATTCTTAGTTTTTCTTCTACTTGCTGCAAAAATTCCTGTTTAGCTCTCGTTTTCATTGCATCTCTTCTTCAGAGATACTAGTTTTACTTGTGTTTTGTGAGTCCTCTCATGTTTTATTTCTGAAGCATTTAGAGAGTTTTTGTTAAAGCATGTTTTGTATGGTGCTTGTTGGGAAAAGAAACTGCTTCTTGAGGTAGAATTTTTAACGGTGCAAGTAGAAGCTTGTATAGACTATGGCTAGAATTTTTCAAATCATGCTAGATGTTATTTTAGTTTTAAATCCTTGTGGTTATTTAGTAGCATGATTATCCTCAAATATCTGAGAGTGTTTAATGTGTCATTGAAAGAATCATGATTTGTTCTTGTCATATTGAAGCATAAATTTGTGGTGTTCTCCTTTGAATGTTTTATTTGGTTTACTTGGTCCATGCTCACACCATGTTTATGACTATGAACCTATCATGAATAGCCTCCATGGTCATTTAGTTTTTGAACTTGTGGTACCACTTATGCTTGATTAATGATGTTTATGTCGCTATGCATGATTATGGCTCTTATGCTCTCTTGATTTGTCGCTCCCAGTCTTTTGCTAACCTCCACCTTTACTGAGTATGAGATCTACTCGTGCATCCAACTCCCAAAAACCAAAGTTTTCCCATTGTGTCCACCATACCTACCTACATGTGGTATTTAACCGCCACTCCAAAGCAAATTTCTCATGTGTTACCTTTAAAACTTTCAGAATTACTCCTGTTTTGTGCACCTGTTTTAGCTCATGAGAACGTAAATAGAGAATCTTTATCTCACTTGTTGATTGGACTTTCACACCCTAGACTAGTGGTTTCATCCGCTTATCCAATGATAGAAGAGCTGGCAGCGGGGTGCTCATCCCCAAATTAATAACACAAATTCTCTTCAATCTTTTTGCCCCTAATTTATCAGTCAAAGCATAATTGTGTAAACAAAAGAGAAATAAGGATGACCTTATACCCAGATGCGTCCTTCTATAGGAGCCGCTCTTGTGAAGTCTAGTTGGCTTGTGACGTGCTGTATTTTCTGTTTACCATTCGTTGACATAAGCATACACCTCTCTTAAAAATATTTTCAATACCTCTCTTTAATAAAATAAAAAGCTCTAGCACATGAGTGATCCATGCTTCAATCTGCGAAGGGCCTTTCTTTTACTTTTGTGTTGAGTCTCCATCTTCTAACTATATGCACGGTTGAGAGAGCATAATTGCCATTCTGAGTTTTATGTGCATTTGTCCCACATACATTATTAATTGATTCATGATGTGTTATTGCTTGTTCTCTAATTATTTGTTCTAGTCTTCCTCATGAACTTTGAAGGTGTCCTGGCATTTATGTTTTGCCCCACTCTAAAGGACTAGTGAAATATCACTTTGACATGTTTTCTCTATACTTGAAACAAACGTATATCTTTCGTTGCATTTTTATTCATGATCTTTTATTTGAGTTACTTATCATGATGCAAGGTGATTGCCATGATTTACTATTAAAGTTCTATTTATCATGCTTGTATTAAAGTTCTATGATCTCAGCTTACTTATGCTTTTACATTATTGATGATCAAGTTTATGTTGGTAGCATGTCACCTCAGAAATTATGTGTTTTTATCATTTACCAACTCGAGGACGAGTAGGAACTAAGCTTGGGGATGTTGATACGTCATAAACGTATCCTTAATTTCGGATGTTCCAGGTTGTTTTCTTATTATCTCCCATATGTTTGCTATAAACTTTATGTCATTTTTATCGATTTTCCGGACTAACCTATTGACAAGATGCCTGTTTTCTGCTGTTTTTAGTTTCAGAAAAGTTGTTCTGTAAATATTCTCCGAATTCGAAAATTCGAAGCCCGAAAGTCTTAGAATTCCCAAAGGTTTCCCGGAGTCCCGAAGAGACCCGGAGGGGGCCTCAGGGGGCCCACACCATTGGGCGGCGCCCCTTGCCGTGCCATGGGGTGGTCTGGGCCCCCCGGCCTCCACCGCCTTTATCCCCCGAGACGTATACCCTAAAGATATACCACTTCATCCCGAAAAACACCATAGGCTGTCGTCATCATCTCCTGAGATCGGGAGGGTTCTCTAGGTTTCCCCGGCACCCTGCCGGGAGGGGAATTCATCACCGGAGCGGTCTACACCACCATGCCCTCCTCCGAAGTGATGGGTGAGTAGTTCATCCCTGGACTACGGGTCCATAGCAGTAGCTAGATGGTTGTTCTCTCCACTTTGTACCTCATGTTTAGATCTTGTGACCTGGCTAACATGATCAAGATCATCTTTATGTAATGCTACATGTTGTGTTTGCTGGGATCAGATGAATGTTGAATGATATGTCTTCTAATTAACAATCTATCATGTTATCTTCATGCATATGTTATTTATGATATTGCATGCTCTCCGTTATTAGTAGATGCTCTGGCCAAGTACATGCTAGTAACTCCAAGAGGGAGTATTTATGCTCGATAGTGGGTTCATGCCTCCTTTGCATCTATACTTGAGTGACAGAAACGTGACGGATGGAGGATGTGTTGTTGCCATTAGGGAGAAAACAACGGTGTTTACTTAGTTTACAGTGTTTACATTACACACTTTGCTTACAGCGATAATCTGTTGCTTGCAACTTAATGCCCAACGTTTGTTCGGATGTTAATCGGAGGGTGGATTATTAGACATAGATGCAGTTGGATGACGGTCTATGTATTTTGTTGTAATGCTCGCATGAATCACATAGTAATCTTTATTTCTTGCATATGCACTACGGTGTAGCCTTCATTTCTGTCAATTTCCCAGCTGTAATTTGTTCACCACATATGTTAATTATCTTTGACGGAGAGAGACCACTAGTGAACTGTGGACCTTGGTCCATTTTCCTCATACTGATAAAACACCTACTGCTTTCATACTGCTGCTACAGCTTTCATACTGTTTTCCACACCATACGTTTAACCTCTTTGTGTTCGGCAAAACCGGTGAGATTGACAACCTCACTGCTTCGTTGGGGAAGAGTGATTTTATTGTGTTGTGTAGGTTCCACATTGCTGTTGAACACGTAGTGCGCCCTGCCACCTCAGCTGCATCAACCTTCAGAGATTTCTTGTCCTCCTACGGGTCGATTCAACCTTGGTTTCTTTTCTAAGGGAAAACTTGTCGATGTACTCTTCACAACCTTTCTCTTGGGGTTTACCAACGTCAGCCATCAAGCTCTACTCGTTCATCCAACTCCCAAAACCAAAGTATGCCAAATGTGTCCACCATACCTACCTACATGTGGTATTTAACCGCCACTCCAAAATAAATTGCTCATGTGTTACCTTTAAAACTTTCAAAATTATTCCTATTTTGTGCTCCTATTTTAGCTCATGAGGACATGAATAGAGAATCTATATCTCACTTTTTGATTGGATTTCACACCCTGGACTAGTGGCTTCATCCGCTTATCCAATTGATAAAAGAGCTGGCAGCGGGGTGCCTAGCCCCAAACTTAATACAACAAATTCTCTTCACTATTTTTACCCCCGATTTATATGTCAAAGCATAATTGTGTAAACAAAAGATAAAGAGGGATAACCTTCTACCCAGATGTGTCCTTCTATGGGAGCCTCTCTTGTGAAGTCTAGTTGGCTTGTGACATACTGTATTTTCTGTTTACCATTTGTTGATATAAGCATACACGCCTTTCTAAAATATGTTTTCAATACCCCTGTTTAATAAAATAAAAATCTCTAGCACATGAGTTAATCCCCGCTTCCCTCTGCGAAGGGTCTTTCTTTTACTTTTATGTTGAGTCTCCATCTTCTAACTTTATGCACAGTTGAGAGAGCATAGTTGTCATTATGAGTTTAATGTGCATTTTTCCTAGAAACATTATTAATTTATTCATGTTGTGTTATTATTTGCTCTCAAATTATTTGTTCTAGTCCTTTTAAACTTTGAAGGTGTCCTGGAATTTATGATTTGCCCCACTCTTAAGGACAAGCGAAATATCATTTTGCCAGGTTTTCTTGATGCAAGAAACAAACATATAACTTTCAAATGCACTATTATCCATGATCTTCTATTTGTGTTACTTTTCATAATGCAAAATGACTACTATGTTTCATTGTTAAAATTATATATATCATGTTTGTGTTTAAATTACTATGAACTCAGCTTACATATGCTTTTACAATTATGATGATCAAGTTTATGTTGGTAGCATGTCACCTCAGGAATTATTATTTTTGTCGTTTACCTACTCGAGGACGAGTAGGAACTAAGGTTGGGGATGTTGATACGTCATAAACGTATCTATAATTTCTGATGTTCCATGGTGTTTTCATGTTACTTGCTACATGTTTGCTATACACTTTATGTCATTTTTATCGATTTTATGGGACTAACCTATTGACAATATGCAACAGAGCCCTACCACATTGCTTGTGTTGTGTAGGTTCCACGTTGCTGCTGAAGCGGTAGTGCGCCCTACCACATCAACTGCATCAACCTTCAGAAATTGCTTATCCTCCTACTAGTCGATTCAACCTTGGTTTCTTTTCTGAGGGAAAACTCGCTGCTGCACTCTTCACAACCTTTCTCTTGGGGTTTATCAATGTCAGCCATCAGCCTTAGCTGAGTCCATCGAGCGCAACCCACCACGCGGGTTCTGGCTCCAGGTGGTGGGCTGCATCAACGGGCCATGGTGGGCATCGGCGGAGTTTTGCTCCGCCGGCCACCTGTCGCTGGCGAGGGGGTGGAAGACCTTCGCTTATGCCCAGAGACTCGAGGAGAGCCAGGTCCTCCTCTTCTGCTTTCATGGGTTGGACCACCTCTTCGTGAATATCTTCGGGCATCACGACGAGCGTGTGGAGTGCTACATAGAGAGCGTCGAGAGCAACGAGAGCAACGACGATGATGAAGATGATATTGCTGAAGAGGCAGACGAAGAAGATACATCGCCCGTCAAGGAGGAGAGCGACAATCTGGTCTCGGCGGATGACTGAGGGCCTTTGGGTGCCTTCGTCCAGATGAAGGGCCTGACGATCCTGATCAGTTAGCCTTCGTCTGGTCTCCTCTTCTTCCTCCTTCTCCTCGTCGCATCCATCCCTCCTCCTCGGCCGATCATGTCTCGTAGGTGTGGCGAAGACAGGTTCGGCCGCGGTTGGTCGCAATTTTTCTTCCTTTCACGGCCTTGGAAGGGGAAGAACTCCTTCCAGGCCTTAGCCTCTTTTTGTCTTCGTGATGGATCTGCAGCATTTCCATGTACTCAAAAGGATCCCATGTATGAAATATGAAGAAATGTGTTCTTTTCCTATGGACTTTTTGGAGAGTTACTTAGGGAGGGTTTAAACTTAGCTCTGGGAGTTTCAGCGTCCATGACGTGGTGAGTTGTGCTTGCGGGCACCCTTGTTGTTTGCCCTTCTCGAGGTGCTCTTCCCTTCCTTGTGGAAGTTCCTGCTTGGTTGCTTCGGGAGGCATGTACGTGTCCCTGCAGTGAGCGAAAGTGCATGCATAGTGCCCTTCTCGTGGATGCCTCGGAAGGAAGTCAGTACCAAGGACTTATGTGAGGTTTTGTGCATGGTAGCGACCCATTTAGACAGAGCTCTGCCACTTGGATTTATTCTGATTGGGTCTCACCCGTGCACGGGTACCGATCCTAGCCCCCGCTCGTGAGGCGTCCTCGAGAAGGAGTAACAGACACACGCTCATGAAGGAAGGAAGAGCGACTTGCCGCGAGACAAGTGTAGTTAGCAAAAAGGATCTTTACATCTAGGGTGAGGCTGTACATTACACGCTTGGGGATGTCATGACCATGTGGTCCCCAAAGAAGCACTTAGCATTCCGTGCGGACACGGGACTCCCATCGTCATGGGGCTGAGACTCGCGGGAGCTCAGGTGCAAAGGTTTGTCATACGGCTTCCCACTTGTGTGGGTAGAGGCTCTCTACGGCCAGGCGACCGCCTGATGAGATGCCCCCTGAGACCTTCACAGAGGTCCTTGCGTCATTTTTACCGTGGCGTCATGGGGTCCCCTCGAGGGTGCGTCACCACGGCCTAGGGCAGACACGTGGAGCGAGCAAGAACTAAGGGTAGAACTTCCATAGATGCTGGATGTTCCACGGGTTTGGCACAGGCGCATCGTCTTCAGTTTCCAGTCGTGGCGCACCAGGTCTCGCGACGTGTGTTACCCGGTAAGGCCCCTCCCACATGGCAGAGAGCTTGTGTAAGCCCTCTCGGGAGAGAATCCTCCTCAGGACCAGGTCGCCCACCTCTAGTGTGCGTGGACTAATGGTGTTGTTGTGGTAGCGCCGGAGGCCTTGCGTGTACCGAGCGGTACGGGTGGCGGCTCGGGTTCTCGCCTCCTCGAGAAGCACCAAGTTCTCGGCATGGAGTTCCCCCTGCCTGTCCTCGCTGAATGCCATGGCTCGAGGAGAGCCAAGCCTGAGTTCGGCAGGGAGAACGGCCTCGGCCCATAGACTAGGGAGAAAGGCGTTGCCCCCGTGGGCTTGGTTGCGGTGGTGCGGATTGACCACAGGACCGACGGGAGCTCATCGGTCCACTTCTTCCCGTGGGCCTTGAGCTTGTTGAAGCTCCTCATCTTGAGACCCTTGAGGACCTCGCCATTGGCGCGCTCTGCCTAGCCGTTGTTGCGCGGGTGCGTGACGGAGGCGTAGCAGATCTTGATGCCGAGGTTGGCACAGTAGGACTTGAAGAGGCCGCTTGTGAATTGTGTGTCGTTGTCGATGATGATGCGGTTGGGCATGCCAAAGCGGCAGACCAACCCCTTGATGAATTTCCGTCGTCCTTGCTGGGATGTCCCGGAGAGCTTCCACTTCCGCCCACTTGGTGAATTTGTCGATGGCGACGTAGAGGTAGCGGTAGCCCCCGAGCGCTCGAGGGAAAGGTCCCAGGATGTCCAGCCCCTAGACCGTGAATGGCCAGGAGAGGAGGATGGTTTGGAGCCCTTGTGATGGCTGGTGGGTCTGCTTGGCGTGGAACTGGCACGCCTCGCAAGCCTTGACGAGCTCCGTGGTGTCTTTGAGAGCCGTAGGCCAATAGAAGCCGTACCTGAAAGCTTTTCTGACGAGCGTTCACGACGAAGAGTGGTGACCGCAGTCGCCTTGGTGGATGTCCTTGAGGAGGTCCATGTCGTCGTCCGGGGGGATGCACAGCAGTGCCACGCCGTTGGGGCGCCTTCGGTATCGCTTGGATTCGATGACGCAGTACATCTTGGCTCGACGGGCGACCTTTTTGGCCTCTGCTTTGTCCTCGGTCAGGTCGCCCTTCTAGAGGTAGTCAATGATGCTCTTGTTCCAGCATGCTTCCTCATGGGTGAAGGCAAGCACCAGGCGGTTTCCCGAGGGAATCCCGCAGTCCGGTGCGCCTTGGGAGGGAGCGGGTGGGAGCTCTTCCTTGAGGTACTGGTGGCCTTGTGGTTCCTCATTGTCGAATGGAGGTATGATGGACGGCTTGGCGAACCTTTCTTCAAAGAATCCTGGGGCCTGCGCCCAATTCCTCGACGCTCGCTTGGCGAGGTTGTCTGCTTCTTGGTTTTCCCCGCGTGGGATATGTTGTAGCTGTATGCCGAGGAATCGCTTCTTGAGCTTGCGGACCTCTTCAAGGTACAAGGCCATGTGCTTGTTCTTGGCGACGTAGCACTTGTTGGAGATGTTTACCAAGAGCTGGGAGTCTCCTTTGATGACGAGGCGCTTGATGCCCAGGATATGGCGGCCCTGATGCCGGCGAGGAGGCCCTCGTACTTGGCGATGTTGTTGGAGACTTTGGCCTTGTGGCAAAAATGGAGTTGGACGGTGTAGTAGAGCTTGTCACCGGTTGACGAAATGAGCATGACGCTAGCCCCCGAGCTCTTGGACGAGAAAGCGCCGTCGACGTGCATGGTCCATTCTCTGGGAGTTAGCTTGCTGGGGACGGCTGTCTCCTCCTCGGGGTCTTCTTCTGGCGGTTGATTGGTCCACTCATCGTTGGACTCCTCCAGGATTCCTCCCTTGATTGTCTTGGTCGTGAGGAACTGGAGCTCGAAGTGTTAGAGCTCAACAGCCCACTCAGCGACATGTCCCATGGCGTTTAAATTTCGAAGGATCTGTTCGAGAGGGAAGCGGACACCACAATGATGGGTTGTCCCTCGAAGTAGTGGTCAAGCTTCCTTGAAGCTACAAGGAGCGTGTATAGGAGCTTCTGCTGCACGGGGTACCTCTCGCGGGCATCTCGAAGCATGGTGCCTATGAAGTAGACAGGGTGTTCGACGAGAGCGATTGGGTGGGTCCCGGCAGTGAGTTGTCCTGACGCATTGGGACTCTCCTGAGGCTGCATAAGGGTATCCTCCTTGTGGACTTCTTTCCGTGCAATGGGATCCTCTTGGGGAGAAGCGGGCGTGGGCTCCAGGTCGGGCAGGGCCGCACTTTTCTTGCCAGCTGGCCTTTGAGCTACCAAAGCAGCGCTGACTGTCTGAGGAGTGGTCGCAAGGTACGGGGGCTACAGTTTCCGCGGTTGCGGTGCGACGAGTATAGGAGGGCTTGCCAGATATCTCTGGAGCTCCTCAAATGCAGCAGCTTCCTCGGTAGTCCATTTAAATGGACCTGAACTCTTCAAGAGTTTGAAGAATGGAAGAGCCTTGTCACCGAACCTCGAAATGAAGCGCCCTAGTGCCTCCACACATCCTGCGAGGCATTGCATATTCTTCAATCTTCGTGGAGGTTGCATCTCTTCAATGGCCCGAATCTAGTCGGGGTTGGCCTCAATGCCTCAATGGGACACCAGGAAGCCCAACAGCTTCCCCACTGCAACCCCGAATACGCATTTGTCGGGGTTGAACATGATGTTGAATCGGCGGAGGTTCAGGAACGTCTCCGCGAGGTCTTCAATGAGCATGCGCTCTTTGCGAGTCTTGACGACGATGTCGTCGACGTAGACCTCTGCATTCTTCCCTATCTGCGTCCCCAGGGCGATGCGCATGAGCCTTTGGAAAGTGGCTCCTACATTCTTCAAACCGAAGGGCATGCAGACGTAGCAGAACACCCCACAGGGGGTCAAGAAGGCGGTCTTCTCTTCATCCTCCTTGGCCATCTTGATCTGATGATACCCTAAGAAGGCGTCCAGGAAGCATAGGAGGTCGTACCCAAAGGTGGAGTCCACTATTTGATCGATCCTCGGGAGAGGACATGGATCCTTTGGACGGGCCTTGTTGAGGTTGGTGAAGTCCAGGCAGAGATGGCCTCCACCCGTATGCTTGGATATGACGACAGGGTTGGACATCCATTCGGCGTGAATAACATCGCGGATGATCTTGGCGTCCAGAAGCTTCTCCACTTCTCGGACGATGAGTTCCTGCTTCTCTGGGCCCTGGCGATGGGATTTTGCTTGACCAGGCACACGCCCGGGCATACTGCTAGATGGTGCTTGATCACCTCTCTTGGAACGCCGGGCATATCGGACGATGTTAGCGTGAACATGTCCGTGTTTGCCCGGAGGAAGGCGATGAGTGCGCTTTCCTATTTGGGAGGCAACCTGGCCCCAATGGTGCGTAAGGCCCTGTGCCATCGGGATTAATGGAGACCTTCTTTGTAGCCTCCCTCTCATGAGAGAACAACTGCTTCTTCTTCAGGGGTTCGACAGCATCCCCAAGGTTGCCCTCGTCCATGGGGTGTGATGCTACCGCTTCCTTGTAGGCATCCTCCAAAGAGCGTACCGCGTCCTTCACATCCCCGTAAACAGCGAGAGTCCCGCGGCTTCCAGGCATCTTGACCATGTTGTACGTGTGGTGAGTCACGACCAAGAACTTGTCCAACGCGGGGTACCGAGGATGGCGTTGTAGGGCAGCCCGATGTAGGCTACGTCAAAGTCGATCTCCTCGGTGCGGTAGTGTAACATCCCAAGTATGAAAACTTACCTTTAGAATGTTTGATTCTTGTTTAATTATTGTTTTGCATCATGTCATCATACTCATTACTTTGTTTGCATTTGTTTCCATTGGTTTTCCTTCTGTTTGCATCTGTTTTCAATTGTTTCCTATTTCAATTCAAACCAACTTTCAAACCTTTGTTTCATACTTTTTATGTTACAACTTTCCAAATAAAAGGTTCAAATAAAACTTCCTTTTGTTTCCGTGAAAAATAAAAGCTCAACTATTAATTTGTTCTTTTAATAATAATTCACTTAATGCAATTTGCATTCAAATTCAAATAAGTTTCCAAACAGCACCCAATTTGAAATTATGAAAATTACAAAATAATTCATTCACTTGCTTCCAAGAAACTTGAATTTTTAAATTAATGGTATCATGTCAATTATTTTCAATTAATATTAATCTCATTCAAATTTTAAGCAAATTTCAAACAGCACCTAAATTCAAATCTTTTTGAAACAAACAAAAGTGCACTTTGTGTTGTTAACATAAATAGGTAATATAAAATTTTTGCCCTAATTTTCTAAACCCCAAAACCTTGTCTATTTCTTCCTATTTCATTTCAGCAAAAAAAAAGAAACAAAACGAAATAATAAAAAGAAAAGGAGAGAGGGGTGGTGCAGCCAGTTAGGCCCAGCCCACCAACTTTGGCCTGGTACCCCTTTGCTCCCCCCTCGCTTTCTTCTCTGTGTACGGCAGCACATCCGGCGAGGCCACGTCGACGCCGTCGCGCAGGAACGGCCACCGTGCGCCTAGCCCCTCTATAAAACCCTACCCCCGAGCCCCTGCTAGCCCTAGGCCACCTACTCCACCCTCTCCCTCTCTCCCGCCGTCATTCCCTCTCGCTGCCGGCGAAATTCCACCTCTCTGCAACCACCCGAGCGCCGCCGTGTCTGAACCCGCGATGATCGCCGCCGTGGCCGTGCTCCTCCACCCTAGCTGACCCCGGGAATCAGCTCCCCGTATCCTCCTCGTCCTTCTCGACACCTCCCCGACGCCAATTACCTGCTGGATCGCCGCCGCCAACCTCGTCGCTGTCGCCATCGTCGTTCTGCCCCGGGCCTCTGCCACGACTACATCGAGGGTGAGCTACACCCTGCTCCACCATCCTCTCTCTCTGCATCGCAAGCACACGCACACTCCTTGCACACGCACACGACCCCAGCAGCATCACGGCAGCGAGCAACGCGCAGAACTCGCCGCCGGCCACCGTTGTTCTCTGACGAAGTTCAGAAACTACAACTGAAAAGTTCAGTTAAAACACGAACTGAATGTTAACCTCACCGCGCCCCCTATACTGTCAAAACTGAATTCGTAGCGCACTGGTTGCAACGCTTGCGCGCGCTCGGGAGACCAGGGTTCGATCCCTGCTCCCGCAAATAAACCCCACCTTTTTTCGCAAGGGCTGCTGACAGGCAGGCCCCACCTGCCAGTGGCCACTGCTGCCACGTGAGCTCCACGCAGCCACGGGCCCCTCTGTCAGTGGCTAGGGCTAGCCACTGAAGAGTGAAAATAGTTTTTCAGCCTTTTTCTTTTCAAAACAAGTCCTTTTTCTTCACAGATTGGTCCCTAGTTTTAAAATGTTAATAACTTTTATTTCCTAAATCCAAATAATAAAAATAAAATATGTTTGTTGAACCAAATTTAGTTCTCTACCTGTTTATGACACTTGTATTCTGTTTTGAATAATTCAAATGCATTCAAATTTCAAATTCAAACAAATCATTTTCAAATTGGTTAATTGCATAGCAAATTCATACTTAATTCAAATAACACAAATAAAATATGTTTTCCATGCTATTTTAAACCACCTTTTCAAATATAAATTTTTTTTCATGATTTGAATAATTAAAATTGCTTAAATAATTTAAACCTTGTTTAAATCATTTAAATTTGCTAAATTCATAACTTGCTCAAATCAAATTATTTTTGAACATATAAAATATGTTTTCAAACCAGAAAAACATAAACTTTTCAAATATGAATTTGAATTAATTTTTTGAACAAATAACATTCAAATAAATTCATACTTGAATTAAATTCAATTAAAACTTGTTTAATTCATAATTAAATCATTATAATTCCTTTTTCAATAATTGAAACATGTAATCCACCTAAAATTTTGTGCTCTTTTCAAATATGAACTTTGTTATCTATTTTGGACAATTTAAATTGCTGAAAACAACAAATGCTTGTGTGACACCTTTAAGTAACCAAAATTTCGTATCTTAATAAATAAAATTCCAAACTTGTTAAACCCTATTTCAATTTGTTCCTATTGTTGTTTTATTGTTGTTTTCTTCATGCCTGCATCATGCTAATCAACTTTCACAGGGTAATTAATTGTAGATCATTTGCTTCAACCCTAACTCATGGGCTTTTTCCATATGCAATCTAAGTTGCATATGGGTCCATTTAAACATGTTTCCATGTCAACTAGTTTTATTTTGATGCATCAATTAAATTGACATGCATCATCCCATGATTGTGCACTATGCCATGTTATTGATTGTTTGTCTCTCTGCGTTGTTTGTTTGCTTCTTCTCGGATAGACGACGACGTTGAGACAGACGATACTTACGACACCCCTTCTGAGGATCTAGCTCAGTACCAGGCTGCTGAGTTTGCAGGCAAGTATTCACTCACATGAACCACTGTGTTCCTTTCAACATTGGTTACCGATACTTTCCGTTGTCTATTTCTGCTAGCCTTATGTATCGTTGCTTGTTCTCCGAACCTATTACATGTATCCTTTAACCCTGATATTGCCTCACCTCCACTCCTATAACCCCGTTGTTTGAGCCCGTGTCTTAATAGCATGCTTAGGATTGTTTTTGCTCGAGTCTGCTGTCAGTTACTTTCTGTTACTATATTTCTGTTATGTTCTGGGGCTCGATGTTTAAACAATAATCATGCTACTGTTATGGGTAATAATAATTTGTTCATAAGGCACCGGCAGGAGGCCCGGCGTGGTTTTCAGGCTTGCTAGTGTCGACCCTAACTAGGAAAAGGGTCTTGTCTACTGATCCATGATGAGCGCACTATCCGCATGTGGGAAGCGTGTATGGGCGCCCCCCTCAATTTTATTCGATTCGCATCTCGTCCAAATCGCCACACATAGTTCGGGCTTTCCATTTGATGCACGCATATGCAGGTACGAACCCGAGGCCAGGGTGGAATTTTTGTAGTCGGCATTTAGGGCGGCGTGGTCTTAGAGTGCTATAAGGGTCCCCTTTTCTTCGTGGGGCTCGATTAGCCGCGCACGCACAGCACGTGGTGCTTTGGGCTTGATGCGAAGAAGAGTTGAGTTGTGTAGAGTGCCTCGCTTGGTGGGTTTGATTCCCGTCTGGCGGGATATTATTACGTGTACGGCCAAATTGGTGCACCCCTGCAGGGATAAATCTTCTCGAGAAGCCGTGTTTTCCGCGGTTATGGTTAACTTGGTGAAAGTACTGGCTAACAAGTACTCAGAACAACTTACACCTAACTAATGATAACTTGACTAGTAATAGTCTTATTGACACAATAACTTGAACCATCATTAATCCAACTGTGTGAGTTATCCTCGGACTGCTTCTTTGGATAAGGGGCGAGATCCAGGATGGGTTTGTTTGGAGTTAGTTATAGTTGGTTACGATACGCTATCTTATCTCCTTTTCTGTTAGCCGGAAGTTGTAGTATGTATCTGTAGTTGGTTAGTGCAGCCAGCTGCCGCATCTTTTGTATCCCCCTTTCTTCCGTTGAACCCAAGGCATCTGTGCTTGGTGTTGACGGGTTACACTTTGGTGAACTGTGAGTCTTGCTTGCCAGTACGTTGTTGTACTGACCCCTTTGGGGCTGTGGTTTTCGCAGACTTCGCTTACGAGGATCCCCGTGATGGCTACTACGTGGAGTTTGACGAGGCTGCTGACGAGTAGATAGCGGACCCGGGCAGGATCCGAGACTACGTGGATGGGCTCCGTTTTCCTTTCATTCCCGGCTTCTTAAGCCTATTTGGATTTGTCTGTACTCAGACCTTTTGAATGCTTCCGCTGTGTTGTAATGATGTTATGTTGGGACATGTGTCCTCTGGATGATTGTATTTGCTATCTCTGCTCTAGTGAGAGCCATTTGCAACTTATTTCCATCTTTTGTGTCTTAGAGATATGTTGTGCTATCATTCTGTTTCAAGCCGTTGACGTACCATGTGTGTATGGTATGAAGTACGTCAATGGTAGTATCTTGATCTCTATGGGATAGTTTACATCGACAGTGGATAGTATAGTTTGGTTGTCACACATAAGTGTTGGCCTACTCGTAAGAGGATGCGGGTGCCGGTAAGCCCCGTAATCCAATCATCTACTATCCAGTTCGGCCCGGTGAGTATCCTCTAGAAGTCAGGGTGCGACAAATGGTATCAGAGCCTGTCTGCCTGTAGGATCCCTTTTACTGGTCGCAGTTGAGTCTAGAAACTATTTTGTAGCTATATAGGAAAAATGAAACGTGAGAGTAGGAATTCTGTTCTTTTTCTTCTTTCCCCACCCACCCTCCCTTTTTCTGGTAAGGAAGTGCAACGTTGTTTTCCCTTCTCACCTAAACTTTCAAGTTAGGTTTTCATGTATCCTGGTTTCTCTAGGATAGTTATATCTACTAGACCATAGGAATGGAGGTGGTTGTGACATGATTTATTATGTTGCCTACTCATGATTGAGAACGGAGGCGTGTAAGCCCCGGAAGCAGATCCTCTATTCCTTAAGCAGTAGATATTAATCCTTTAGAAGCCCGGATGGGTTTTCCGTAGTACCTCAGGAGTTTTTGGTCTCGTGTTTCCCGATGTTGCTTCGATATCTTATTCTTCTCGACATCCTTTTCGTCCGTTGAAACCTTGTTGTTGCTTTCCACTTCAGTTCTTCTACCGGCGTCTAATCAAAACTTCCCCAATCATCTGCAGATGGATCTCAGGTTCTACCCGCAGGTGGTTTGGATGACTCGTTGTGAGAGCACCGCCGGTTATCCGGAGATGCTGAGAGACATGGTCACTTATCTAGGGTTCCGTTGGGCACCAGAGTACCAGGTCTACGAGCACCAGAGAGAGTTTGAGCAGACCTACTACCAGGCTATCGTCTACATTCTGTCAGATGATGGCATGAGCGTAGCCCACCGCTACGAGGCAGTAGGTTCCACAGTGGATATGGCTGTGCAGCAGGCAGCTTATGTGAGTCTCACCGTCCTTCGTGCTGACTACTGGGGTTTTGACGATTCCATCTATCGCCACATCCCCCGTGGTTACATCACTTCAGAGGGAGCTCACTTCACTCTCTACGACAACTTGGATGTCTACGAGCATGATAACACCAGGCTGCACACCACCGCTCAGTTTGTGAGGCACAGTGACGCAGTTGCCAGCACACTATCTCAGGAGTTGGCTTCAGTCAGGGAGCAGCTCTACCTCGCTTTGACTCGTCTGGCGACTTACACCATAGACTTTGTTGGAGACGAGCGCTTTGCACGTTTCGAGCAGCCAGTGGGTCGTCCTTTACCAGATGCTGGAGGTTACGAGCCGATCAGAGGTCCACTTCTCAACCTTGGTGCTGGTTACACTGGGATTCCCCGCTTTGGAGCACAGGGAGTCGATGCTACGTACTTCACCACACCTAGAGTTGGGCTCAGACCACGTCAGATCTATGTGGATCGTCGATCTACCTACTTTCGTGGCCGTCCTCCTCACCGTACCTCTCGTCGTACTACTCACCGTCGTCCTGCGTGATGAGCATGCGAGTAACGATGTATCCATTCTTAACTATGTTTAGTTATCCTTTGGCATTCGAACCATTTATGATGTGTTGGATATTCTGATGTATTTGAACATGTGATGATGTACCTGTTGGTTATCTATTCATGCGTCGGAATAATCTCTCTTTCGGTTACCAAGTCTATCCTTTTATATTGTTGTGCTAAAATGCATTTCCATTCAGGATGCCGCCAACAAGGAACACCCCGCCTGAACCACCGCCGATCACGGAGCTGTTGACTCAGATGACCCAAGTCATGACGCAGATGGCCCAGTTCCAGACTACTCAGCACAACAACCAGACGGCTCCACGAGTCAGTACCAAGGAGTTTCTCAATCTGGGGCCGAGTGCTTTCGTGGCAACACGCGAGCCCCTGGATGCTGATGACTGGATCCGTGAGATAGCCAGGGCTCTGGACATTGCTCACGTTGCTGAGGAAGACAAGGTCAAGTATGCTTCCTATCTGCTGAAGGGTCAGGCAACTACTTGGTGGGAAAACTACCAGACCATGAGAGCTGGCTATCCAATCACCTGGGGTTGTTTCAAGGAAGCCTTCCTGAAGCACCACATTCCAGATGGTCTCATGGAAAGGATGCGTGAAGAGTTTTGCTCTCTCAAGCAAGGCAAGCTGGACGTCATTGGCTATCAGAATGAGTTCAATCGTCTCGCTCGATACGCTGGAGACGAGGTGTCCACTGAGGCCAAGAAGATGGCAAGGTTCCGCAGAGGTTTTAACCCGGAGCTCAAGTACGCCCTGACGAATGTCAAGACCAAAGACTTCGAGGAGCTCGTTAACACCGCGCTCAATGAAGAAAATGGGCGCAAGGCGTTCGAGGAGTCTCGCAAGCACTCGCGTGAGGGTGGTTCCTCCTCCAACATGACCACCCCTACGCAGAAGCGCCGCATCTGGGTGCCAAATGGTGCTGTCACTCAGGCTCCATATGCCCAAGCTTCTCCAGGCTTTGCTCCCCGCCCACCCAACCCATCTCAGATGCATGGTCAGAGGGTTTCAATGGGGTAGCCAAGGCCAGATCCTCCTCGTGTCGTCACTTGCTACAAGTGCAAGCAGACGGGGCACTACGCTGACAAGTGCACTCAGAGGCAGCTACCTCCACCACCACCTCGCCCCAACACCAACCAGGCAATGGTGCGTGCTCCCCCGGCTAAAGCCTTCAACTCCAACAACAGGCCTGTCGGGAGGACCGCAAGGGTGAACCACGTCAAGATCGACAAAGCTGAGGAAGCTCCTGACGTCGTTCTCGGTACTTTTCCCGTAAACTCTAACCCAGCTAAAGTGTTGTTTGATAACGGAGCATCGCACTCTTTCGTGTCAAAGATCTTTGCGACAGCTGTTAAACTCCCCTTTGTTGGTTTGGGTTCCCCGCTAGTAGTAAACTCCCCTGGAGCAACTATGCAAACTTCCAAGATCAGTCATGAAAATCAGATCCTAATTGGAGGCCACATATTCCTTGCTTCTCTCATACTGCTGGGAAATTCTGACATTGATGTCATTCTTGGCATGGATTGGTTGAAGGCCAATAAAGCTACGATTGACTGTGCTCGGAAGTCGATAACTCTGTTCCACCCTTCTGGCCAGATAGTCTATTCTCCAAATGAATCAAGTTCTGTTCAGCTGTACACCCTCGATGCAAAACCTCTACCTCTACTTGAAAATGTTTCGGTGGTTTGCGAATTCCCTGACGTCTTTCCAGAAGAGCTGCCAGGGATGCCTCCGGACAGAGCAGTTGAGTTCGTGATCGAGCTTGAGCCAGGTACTGCTCCAATCTCTAAGCATCCATACAAGATAGCTCCTCCTGAACTGAAATTGTTGAAGGAGCAAATCGATATGTACATGGAAAAAGGTTACATTCAACCTAGTTCCTCGGCTTGGGGTTGCCCAACTATGTTCGTTGCAAAGAAGGATCAAACAAAGAGACTCGTGGTTGACTATCGTCCTCTCAACGAGAAAACCATCAAAAACAAGTATCCAATTCCTCGTATCGATGATCTTTTTGATCAACTTGCTGGAGCCTCAATATTCTCAAAGTTGGACTTGAGAATGGGTTACCATCAAATAAAGATCAGAAAGGAAGATATTCCAAAGACAACCTTCACCACTCGGTACGGTCTATATGAATACACCGTCATGTCCTTTGGTCTCACCAATGCACCGGCGACATTCTCTCGACTCATGAATTCTGTCTTCCATGAATACCTCGACAAGTTCGTTGTGGTATATCTTGATGACATTCTTGTCTACTCAAAATCCGAGGAAGAGCATGAAGAACATCTTCGTCTCACTCTCATGAAACTTCCCCAGCATCGTCTATATGCCAAGTTCTCCAAATGTGAGTTCTGGATTCCAGAAGTTGCTTATCTTGGTCATGTCATCTCTGCCAAGGGAATAGCCATTGATCCAGAAAAGGTTAGAGCAATTGTTGATTGGAAACCACCTAAGACGGTGAAGCAAGTCAGAAGTTTTCTTGGCTTGGCTAGCTATTGCCATCGTTTCGTCCAAAACTTCTCCAAGATTGCCAAACCTCTCACTGATGTCACAAAGAAGGGCAAGAAGTTCGTTTGGTCTCCACAATGTGATGAAAGTTTCAATCTCCTAAAGACTAAACTCACTTCTACTCCAGTTCTGGTTGGCCCAGATCCTACCAAACCTTTCCAAATATTCTGCGATGCATCTCTCCAAGGTCTAGGTGCAGTTCTTATGCAAGAACGTCAAGTTGTGGCTTATGCTTCACGTCAGTTGAATGAACATGAGCAAAATTATCCCACTCATGACCTAGAACTTGCAGCAGTTGTGTTTGCCCTCAAGAAATGGAGACAATACTTGTTGGGTAACCGCACTGAAATATTTTCCGATCATAAGAGTCTGAAATACATCTTCACTCAGCCGGATCTAAACCTCAGGCAAAGGAGATGGATTGAAAAGATTAAAGACTTTGATCTTACCATTTCTTACACTCCAGGCAAGGCTAATGTTATGGCCGATGCTCTCAGTCGCAAGTCGTATTGCAATAATCTCATGATCATGGAAAGCCAACCTCCACTTCATGAAGAATTCCAGAAGCTAAACCTTGGTCTTGTTCCTCAAGGTTACCTTGCAAGCTTGACAGCCAGTCCAACTCTCGAGGATAAGATTCGTTCTGAACAACTTCGTGATGCTGAAATCAAGAAGATGGTAGAACACATCAAAGAAGGCAAGGAGAAATTTAAGTCCTTCTCAATTGATGACAAGGGAACTGTGTTCTTCGAAGGACGCATTGCAGTTCCTCAAGTTCAAAGTCTCAAAGATGTCATTCTCAAGGAGGCTCATGAAACTCCTCTCTCCATCCACCCTGGAAGTACAAAGATGTACCAGGATCTTAAGACATTGTATTGGTGGCCTGGCATGAAACATGAAATTGCTCAATACGTTTCTGAATGTGACGTTTGTCAACGTGTTAAGGCAGTTCATCAGAAAACAGCCGGTCTTCTCCAACCTCTAAAAATCCCTGAGTGGAAGTGGGACATGATTGAAATGGACTTCGTCACTGGTTTTCCAAAGTCCAAGAAGGGCAACGATGCCATCTTCGTTGTTATTGATCGTCTCACTAAAGTAGCTCACTTCTTTGCTGTCAAAGAAACAATCTCAGCTAGCCAGTTAGCAGAGCTCTACACAGCAAAGATTGTTCCTCTTCATGGTGTTCCATTGGAAATAAGCTCAGACCGTGGAAGCATATTCACTTCTCATTTCTGGAAGAGTTTCCAAGAAGCATTGGGCACCAAACTTCTGTTCAGCACAACTTACCACCCTCAGTCTCAAGGGCAAGTCGAAAGAGTCAATCAGATTCTCGAGGATATGCTCAGAGCATGTGGTCTCTCCTTTGGCATGAAATGGGAGGATTGCCTTCCATATACTGAATTCTCCTACAACAACAGCTTCTAGGCAAGCCTAGGCATGGCACCATTTGAAGCACTCTATGGCCGCAGATGCAGGAGCCCAATCAATTGGTCTGGAGCTGGTGAACATTCACTCTTAGGCCCTGACATTGTTAATGAAGACGAAGAGAAAGTTCGTATCATTCGTGACAATCTCAAGAATGCTCAGTCTCGTCAGAAAAGCTACTATGACAGCAAGCACAGGGATATGATCTATGCACCTGGTGACAAGGCATATCTCCGTGTAACTCCCCTCAGAGGCACTCATCGTTTTGGTGTGAAAGGAAAGCTTGCACCAAGATACATTGGTCCTTTCAACATTCTCTCAAGGCGTGCGGAAAATTCCTATCGTCTTGAACTTCCAGAAAAACTATCCAAGGTGCACGATGTGTTTCACGTGTCACAGCTCAAGAGGTGTTTCAAAGACCCAGATCGTGCAGTTGATCATGATTCCATTGAACTGCAAGAAGATCTCTCTTATGAGGAGCACCATGTTCGTATTCTCGATGAGACCGAGCGTAAGACTCGCAACAAGAGCACCAAGTTCTCGAAAGTGCAGTGGTCCCATCATTCCGATAAAGAGGCAACGTGGGAGACCGAAGAGGATCTTCGCAAGAAGTATCCGGACCTTTTCTCTTCTCAGTAGGAATCTCGGGGCGCGATTCCTTCAAGGGGGGGCGTTTTGTAACATCCCAAGTATGAAAACTTACCTTTAGAATGTTTGATTCTTGTTTAATTATTGTTTTGCATCATGTCATCATACTCATTACTTTGTTTGCATTTGTTTCCATTGGTTTTCCTTTTTGTTTGCATCTGTTTTCAATTGTTTCCTATTTGAAATTCAAACCAACTTTCAAACCTTTGTTTCATACTTGTTATGTTACAACTTTCCAAATAAAAGGTTCAAATAAAACTTCCTTTTGTTTCCATGAAAAATAAAAGCTCAACTATTAATTTGTTCTTTTAATAATAATTCACTTAATGCAATTTGCATTCAAATTCAAATAAGTTTCCAAACAGCACCCAATTTGAAATTATGAAAATTACAAAATAATTCATTCACTTGCTTCCAAGAAACTTGAATTTTTAAATTAATGGTATCATGTCAATTATTTTTAATTAATATTAATCTCATTCAAATTTTAAACAAATTTCAAACAGCACCTAAATTCAAATCTTTTTGAAACAAACAAAAGTGCACTTTGTGTTGTTAACATAAATAGGTAATATAACATTTTTGCCCTAATTTTCTAAACCCCAAAACCTTGTATATTTCTTCCTATTTCATTTCAGCAAAAAAAAAAGAAACAAAACGAAATAATAAAAAGAAAAGGAGAGAGGGGTGGTGCAGCCAGTTAGGCCCAGCCCACCAACTTTGGCCTGGTACCCCTTCGCTCCCCCCTCGCTTGCTTCTCTGTGTACGGCAGCACATCCGGCGAGGCCACGTCGACGCCGTCGCGCAGGAACGGCCACCGTGCGCCTAGCCCCTCTATAAAACCCTACCCCCGAGCCCCTGCTAGCCCTAGGCCACCTACTCCACCCTCTCCCTCTCTCCCGCCGTCATTCCCTCTCGCTGCCGGCGAAATTCCACCTCTCTGCAACCACCCAAGCGCCGCCGTGTCTGAACCCGCGATGATCGCCGCCGTGGCCGTGCTCCTCCACCCTAGCTGACCCCGGGAATCAGCTCCCCGTATCCTCCTCGTCCTTCTCGACACCTCCCCGACGCCAATTACCTGCTGGATCGCCGCCGCCAACCTCGTCGCTGTCGCCACCGTCGTTCTGCCCCGGGCCTCTGCCACGACTACATCGAGGGTGAGCTACACCCTGCTCCACCCTCCTCTCTCTCTGCATCGCAAGCACACGCACACTCCTTGCACACGCACACGAGCCCAGCAGCATCACGGCAGCGAGCAACAAGCAGAACTCGCCGCCGGCCACCGTTGTTCTCTGACGAAGTTCAGAAACTGCAACTGAAAAGTTCAGTTAAAACACGAACTGAATGTTAACCTCACCGCGCCCCCTATACTGTCAAAACTGAATTCGTAGCGCACTGGTTGCAACGCTTGCGCGCGCTCGGGAGACCAGGGTTCGATCCCTGCTCCCGCAAATAAACCCCACCTTTTTTCGCAAGGGCTGCTGACAGGCAGGCCCCACCTGCCAGTGGCCACTGCTGCCACGTGAGCTCCACGCAGCCACGGGCCCCTCTGTCAGTGGCTAGGGCTAGCCATTGCAGAGTGAAAATAGTTTTTCAGCCTTTTTCTTTTCAAAACAAGTCCTTTTTCTTCACATATTGGTCCCTAGTTTTAAAATGTTAATAACTTTTATTTCCTAAATCCAAATAATAAAATAAAATATGTTTGTTGAACCAAATTTAATTCTCTACCTGTTTATGACACTTGTATTCTGTTTTGAAAAATTCAAATGCATTCAAATTTCAAATTCAAACAAATCATTTTCAAATTGGTTAATTGCATAGTAAATTCATACTTAATTCAAATAACACAAATAAAATATGTTTTCCATGCTATTTTAAACCACCTTTTCAAATATAAATTTTGTTTCATGATTTGAATAATTAAAATTGCTTAAATAATTTAAACCTTGTTTAAATCATTTAAATTTGCTAAATTCATAACTTGCTCAAATCAAATTATTTTTGAACATGTAAAATATGTTTTCAAACCAGAAAAACATAAACTTTTCAAATATGAATTTGAATTAATGTTTTGAACAAATAAAATTCAAATAAATTCATACTTGAATTAAATTCAATTAAAACTTGTTTAAACTTGTTTAATTCATAATTAAATCATTATAATTCCTTTTTCAATAATTGAAACATGTAATCCACCTAAAATTTTGTGCTCTTTTCAAATATGAACTTTGTTATCTATTTTGGACAATTTAAATTGCTGAAAACAAAAAATGCTTGTGTGACACCTTTAAGTAACCAAAATTTCATATCTTAATAAATAAAATTCCAAACTTGGTAAAACCTATTTCAATTTGTTCCTATTGTTGTTTTCTTGTTGTTTTCTTCATGCCTGCATCATGCTCATCAACTTTCACAGGGTAATTAATTGTAGATCATTTGCTTCAACCCTAACTCATGGGCTTTTTCCATATGCAATCTAAGTTGCATATGGGTCCATTTAAACATGTTTCCATGTCAACTAGTTTTATTTTGATGCATCAATTAAATTGACATGCATCATCGCATGATTGTGCACTATGCCATGTTATTGATTGTTTATCTCTCTGCGTTGTTTGTTTGCTTCTTCTCGGATAGACGACGACGTTGAGACAGACGATACTTACGACACCCCTTCTGAGGATCTAGCTCAGTACCAGGCTGCTGAGTTTGCAGGCAAGTATTCACTCACATGAACCACTGTGTTCCTTTCAACATTGGTTACCGATACTTTCCGTTGTCTATTTCTGCTAGCCTTATGTATCGTTGCTTGTTCTCCGAACCTATTACATGTATCTTTTAACCCTGATATTGCCTCACCTCCACTCCTATAACCCCGTTGTTTGAGCCTGTGTCTTCATAGCATGCTTAGGGTTGTTTTTGCTCGAGTCTGATGTCAGTTACTTTCTGTTACTATATTTCTGTTATGTTCTGGGGCTCGATGTTTAAACAATAATCATGCTACTGTTATGGGTAATAATAATTTGTTGATAAGGCACCGGCAGGAGGCCCGGCGTGGTTTTTAGGCCTGCTAGTGTCGACCCTAACTAGGAAAAGGGTCTTGTCTACTGATCCATGATGAGCGCACTATCCGCATGTGGGAAGCGTGTATGGGCGCCCCCTCAATTTGATTCGATTCGCATCTCGTCCAAATCGCCACACTTAGTTCGGGCTTTCCATTTGATGCACGCATATGCATGTACAAACCCGAGGCCAGGGTGGAATTTTTGTAGTCGGCATTTAGGGCGGCGTGGTCTTAGAGTGCTATGAGGGTCCCCTTTTCTTCGTGGGGCTCGATTAGCCGCGCACGCACAGCACGTGGTGCTTTGGGCTTGATGCGAAGAAGAGTTGAGTTGTGTAGAGTGCCTCGCTTGGTGGGTTTGATTCCCGTCTGGCGGGATATTCTTACGTGTACGGCCAAATTGGTGCACCCCTGCAGGGATAAATCTTCTCGAGAAGCCGTGTTTTCCGCGGTTATGGTTAACTTGGTGAAAGTACTGGCTAACAAGTACTCAGAACAACTTACACCTAACTAATGATAACTTGACTAGTAATAGTCTTATTGACACAATAACTTGAACCATCATTAATCCAAATGTGTGAGTTATCCTCGGACTGCTTCTTTGGATAAGGGACGAGATCCAGGATGGGTTTGTTTGGAGTTAGTTATAGTTGGTTACGATACGCTATCTTATCTCCTTTTCTGTTAGCCGGAAGTTGTAGTATGTATCTGTAGTTGGTTAGTGCAGCCAGCTGCCGCATCTTTTGTATCCCCCTTTCTTCCGTTGAACCCAAGGCATCTGTGCTTGGTGTTGACGGGTTACACTTTGGTGAACTGTGAGTCTTGCTTGCCAGTACGTTGTTGTACTGACCCCTTTGGGGCTGTGGTTTCCGCAGACTTCGCTTACGAGGATCCCCGTGATGGCTACTACGTGGAGTTTGACGAGGCTGCTGACGAGTAGATAGCGGACCCGGGCAGGATCCGAGACTACGTGGATGGGCTCCGTTTTCCTTTCATTCCCGGCTTCTTAAGCCTATTTGGATTTGTCTGTACTCAGACCTTTTGAATGCTTCCGCTGTGTTGTAATGATGTTATGTTGGGACATGTGTCCTCTGGATGATTGTATTTTCTATCTCTGCTCTAGTGAGAGCCATTTGCAACTTATTTCCATCTTTTGTGGCTTAGAGATATGTTGTGCTATCATTCTGTTTCAAGCCGTTGACGTACCATGTGTGTATGGTATGAAGTACGTCAATGGTAGTATCTTGATCTCTATGGGATAGTTTACATCGTCGGTGGATAGTAGAGTTTGGTTGTCACACATAAGTGTTGGCCTACTCGTAAGAGGATGCGGGTGCCGGTAAGCCCCGTAATCCAATCATCTACTATCCAGTTCGGCCCGGTGAGTATCCTCTAGAAGTCAGGGTGCGACAGGTAGTTCTTGCGAGTGCCAAACTTGACTGCCAGGTACACCCTCCCCAATAGAACGGTTGTCCCGCTGGTAGCGCCGGTGAAGGGACTTGTAGCCTTCGAGCGGTCCCGTGGAACACGCAACTTCTCAAAGGTCGAAAGAAAGATCACGTTATGGCCGCGTCTCCGTCAAGAGTCTTTGAGACGGAGACATGGTTGATCGTTGGGGTGCACACCAGGGGGTGGCTCCCATAGAGCCGATGGCCCCCGGGTGGTCGTCGATGTCGAAGGAGATCTTTTGCTGAGACCTCTTGAGCGGCGGTGAGGGCGACATGCCCTCGGGGTGAGCCGCATTGACCTCTCGTGTGGTCCCTTTGAGGTGGCACCCGGAGGGCGGAGCGAGCGCCCCGCCTAGGATGCATCGTGCGCCTCGGGCGCTGGGACCGCCTCGTCGCACGACGAAGCGCCAGAGAGTAAAACTCTTGGGCTCGGCGTGGGAACAACGGTCGAAGTGGCGAAAATGCGGGATGAACTGCGCGCAGGTCCTCCCACGAACTCACCGAGCTGTCGCGGAGATTCAACAGCCAGGAAAGCGCAAGGCCGCGGAGCGCCAGGGGAAAGCACCTAGCGAGGCACCCGTCCCCTCCCCCGATGGCCTTGACCTGCATCTCGTACTCCTGTAGGAAACCCAGTGGCAGGGAGTCCCCGGTGAATCTAGGCGGGAGACGGGGACGGAACACGGAAGGCGGCTTTGCTTCCCACATGTCCTGGGTGAACGCGTAGCAGCACCCCGCTCATGCGCTCGACCGCCGCTGTCGGTAGTTGGGCCACTCTGAGTCGGCTGTGGCATTTCCCAAGTCGGAGGGTGTCATGCCGCGCGCTCGGGACCGGTCGGCCCTTCGTGTGCGGGGTCTCGCCAGGTTAGCAACAAACACGGCCTCCAATGTGGAGCCGGTTAGTTCCCAGGCGGCGGATGGAGCGCTGGAGTCGGCCTCGAGCGTGGTCGACGAAGGTGAGGCGAGCGAGCGTGGAGAAGACCGATGTTGGAGAAGCTGGTGACGAGGCTGCTGATGTCGGCCCACTTCCAAGAACGAGCCCGGCGAATGGCCCGATCGGCGCGAGAGGGGACCATAGTGGCGGAGATGCGAGCTAAACGCCTTAGCCCCCTACCTGGCGCGCCAAATTTCGTTGTTGTTCTGTCAACGACAGGGTAGCACTCAAAGGTTCGAACACTGGGGGCTAACCACGTTTCTCTACCTCTACAATGGTGAGGGTAGTCTACTTATACCGGCGATTGGTCCTTCTTCCCGCTCACTTGGCGGGAAAATGATACCACATGGTGCCTGAGCAGGGAGCGCCCCATACTACTGTGCCTCCTGCGTGGATCTGGTCGCCGGAAGACGGCTCCGCCGTCCATGGCGTCACAGTGGGGGATCCCGGTGACGCCTCCTCCATCTTATAGCGCAGACTTGGTCTTCTTGCACCAAAGAGCAAAGCCCAGACTGGGATCTCTGCGGTTTATACACGAGATTGTCAACTGCGGCCAAAGACGCTATTTCCCTGCGGTGCCTTCGTCATCCGCGCAGAGACTAGAGCGTCACCCTCACATGGGATGTCTCCCAACGGGCGAGGCTCCTTCCGGGAAGGAGCGGAGGCGGAGAAGGGCTCCTTCCCAGCAACGCACGGTGAAGCCCCTGAGGGAAGGCTCCTCGACAAGGGGCTGCCCTTAGTGAGGAACCGTTGAGGGGCTCCTATCCTTGTGGTGGATAGGTACAGACTCCTTCTGTACCTAACGGGCTGAGCCAGCAGCAGACATCCCAAGATACCCTGGTATCCATGGGTCTGACAACCGTTATCCAACTGCATCTATGACTAATAATCCACCCTTGGAGCGTCATCCAATCAAACCTTCGGTATTAAGTTGCAAGCAACATATTATTTCTTTAAGTAAAGTGTCTAATGTAAACAATGAAAACATTGTTGTTTTCTCCGTAATGGCAACAACACATCCCCCATCCGTTACGTTTCTGTCACTCGAGCGTGAATGAAAGGGAGGCATGAACCCACTATCGAGCATAAATACCCCCTCTTGGAGTAAAAAGTATCAACTTGGCCAGATCATCTACTAGTAACAAAGAGCATTCAAGAGTGTAAATAACATAGACATGATAGATTGATAATCACTTAACATAGCATTCAATATTCATCAGATCCCAGCAAACACAACATGTAGCATTACAAATAGATGATCTTGATCATGTTAGGCAACTCACAAGATCCAAACATCAGGCATAAAGAGGAGAAGACAACCATCTAGCTACTGCTATGTACCCGTAGTCCAAGGATGAACTATTCACGCATCACTTCGAAGGCAGCCATGGTGGTGTAGAGCCCTCTGGTGATGATTTCCCCTCCCGACAGGGTGCCGGGGAGAGCTTCAGAACCCTCCTGAACTAGGTTTGACGATGGCGGTGGCTACGGAACTTTTCTTGGATGGAGGCTCGGATATTTAGGGTTAACCCGAGGAGGATCTGAAATAGGTGAGAGGGAAACATTGGTGGGCAGCCGTGGGAGCGATACCACCTGGTGGCGCGACCAAGGGGGGTCGCGCCACACTATGGTGTGGTGGCTCCAGGGCCCCCCTCCAGGTCCCCTCCGGACTCCGTGTACGT
The DNA here is from genome assembly GCA_028641055.1 of Alopecurus myosuroides. Lineage (NCBI taxonomy): Eukaryota > Viridiplantae > Streptophyta > Magnoliopsida > Poales > Poaceae > Alopecurus > Alopecurus myosuroides. Next base: position 266,060,941 of record CM054060.1, read on the forward strand.
GACAGATTTCTAAAGTTCTGGGATTTTGTTTTGTCCAATTCCGAGAATATTTCGAGAACAACTTTTCTGAAACCAAAAACAGCAGAAAACAGAAATTGGCTCTGTGGCATCTTGTTAATAGGTTAGTTCCATGAAATCCATAAAAATGACATAAAGTGTATAGGAAACATGAAGAAAATGTAATCAAAACAACGTGGAACATCAGAAATTATAGATACGTTTGAGACGTATCAAGCATCTCCAAGCTTAGGTCTACTCGTCCTCGAGTAGGTAAAATGATAAAAACAATAATTTCTAAGGTGACATGCTACCAACATAATCTTGATCATCAAATTTGCAAAAGCATTTGTAAGGTGGGATCATAGTACTCTAAACACAAGCATGATAGATATAATTGTAAGAATGAAACTTAGCAACCATGTTGCATCACGAAAAGTAACACAAATAAAAGATCATGAATACTAATGCACTTTAAAGTTATACGTTTGTTTCAAGCATAAAGAAAACATAGCAAAGTGGTATTTTGCTTGTCCTTAAAGTGGAAAAAACATAAATGCCAGGACACCTTCAAAGTTCAAGTGGATGACTAGAAATAAATAATTTGAGAGCAAGTAATAACATATCATGAATCAATCAATAATAATCTTTGGGACTGATGCACATTATACTCAGATTAAAACTATGCTCTCTTAATTGTGCATAAAGTTAGAAGATGGAGACTCAACATAAAAGTAAAACAAAGGCCTTCGCAGAGGGAAGAAGGGATTAACTCATGTGCTAGAGCCTTTTATTTTATAAAACAAAGGTATTGAAAACATTTTTTAGAGAGGTGTATGCTTATGTCAGCGAATGCTAAACAGACAATACAGCACGTCACAAGCCAACTAGACCTTACAAGAGCGGTGATGTGCGTGTAACACATGTTCATTGGGAGACCCCAAGAGGAAGGTATGAAGAGCACAATAGCAAGTTTCCCTCAGAAAGAAACCAAGGTTGAATTGACCAGTAGGAGGAAGGAGTAACTTCATAAGGTTGATGCAGCTGAGATGGCAGGACGCACTACCGGTTAAGTAGCAACGTGGAACGTACACAACACAATCAAATCACTTTGCCCCCGACAAAGCAGTGAGGTTGTCAATCTCACCAGTTTTGCTGAACACAAAGAGGTTAAACATATGTTGTGTAAAACAGTATGAAACAGTTGCAGCAGTGTGAAAATAGTGGAAGCAGTGTGAAAGCAGTGGAAACAGTGTGTGTGTGTATTATCAGTATGAGAAAATGGAACGGGGTCCACAGTTCACAAGTGGTGTCTCTCCATAGAATATAAATAACATGTGTGGTGAACAAATTACAGCTGGGCAATTGACAGAAATGAAAGATGCACCGTAGTGCATATGCAAGACATAAAGATTACTATGTGATTCATGCGGGCATTACAACAAGATACATAGACTGTCATCCAACTGCATCTATAACTAATAATCCACCCTCCAAATATCATCCGAACAAACGTTGGGTATTAAGTTGCAAGCAACAGATAATCGCAGTAAGCAAAGTGTGTAATGTAAATGATGTAAACAAAGTAAACACCGTTGTTTTCTCCCTAATGGCAACAACACATCCTCCATCCGTCAAGTTTCTGTCACTCCAGCACAGATGCAAAGGAGGCATGAACCCACTATCAAGCATAAATACTCCCTCTTGGAGTTACTAGCATCTACTTGGCCAGAGAATCTAGTAATAACGGTGAGAATGCAAGATCATAAATAACATATGCATGAAGATAACATGATAGATTGGTAATCAGAAGACATAGCATTCAACATTCATTGGATCCCAGCAAACACAACATGTAGCATTACATAAAGATGATCTCGATCATATAGGGCAGCTCACGAGATCTAAACATGAGGCATAAAGTGGAGAAGACAACCATCTAACTACTGCGATGGACCCGTAGTTCAGGATGAACTACTCACGCATCACTTTGGAGGAGGGAATGGTGGTGTAGACCCCTCCGGTGATGGATTTCCCTCCCGGCAGGGTGACGGGGAGAGCTCGAGAACCCTCCCAATCTCGGGATGACGATGACGACGGCCTCGGGTGTTTCTCGGGAAAAAGTGGTATATATTTAGGGTTCACGTATCGGGGGAATTATATAGGAGAAAGGGCGATGGCGGTGGATGCCCGAGGGGCCCACACCACCCCTAGGCGCGGCCAGGGGCGCCGCCCTATGGTGTGGCCCCTTTCCGGGACTCTTCGGGAAATCTAAGTGTAGCGTTCCCACATTTAAATAATGTAAGGGCACCTGTGTTATTGTGCTAGTCCCTGGATCAATTACTAGCACCACAGTACAAAATGAAATATCATGCAAATGCATCAAATTATATTACATCGCAAGATCCAGTCTTTACAAAATAGTATTACAACTTGCATAGTCTTAGAAGACTAGCAGTAAACAAAGATATACAGAGAAAAACATAGTACAACATTGAGCCCATCTTCTTCATGTGCCACAGGCAAAACATGTTGGCGATAGTCTCGAGATCCTAAACGAAATCTTCACTTGTCTTCAGATTATCTGCAGGATGGAATATGCAGCCACAAGGGGTCAATACAATTTAATGTATTGGCAAATGACACTATGGTGGATGTGTTGGAAATTTCTATCTTCTACATGCTTATTTGGCTAAGTGGAGTTCAAGGCTAGATTTTGCAGAAAGCTAATTTTATCCTATCCTTTTATAAAAACACTTTTCATCTAAAGTGGTTCACAGGTACAGTTCAGTGAACTATTAAGAATTTGGTTTTCAAGGTCTTACGACAATAAGGGTCTATCTTCATTGGCTATACTGGTCTATCTCCAGAGCCTTATAACACCAATGGTCCATCTCCAAAGGTTGTGCTAGTCTATCTCCAGTGGCAGGTCTTTCTCCTTTGCCATGTAACACCAATGGTCTATCTCCAAAGGTGGTGCTGGTCTATCTCCAGTGGCAGGTCTTTCTCCTTTGCCTTGTAACACTAATGGTCTATCTCCAAAGGTGGTGTTGGTCTATCTCTAGTGGCAGGTCTTTCTCCTTTGCCATGTAACACCAATGGTCTATCTCCAAAGGTGGTGTTGGTCTATCTCCAGTGGCAGGTCTTTCTCCTTTGCCATGTAACACCAATGGTCTATCTCCAAAGGTGGTGCTGGTCTATCTCCAGTGGCAGGTCTTTCTCCTTTGCCATGTAACACCAATGGTCTATCTCCAAAGGTGGTGCTGGTCTATCCCTAGTGGCTATGCTGGACTATCTCCAGTGACAAGTAATGGTCTATCTCCATAGGAAATTCAGGTCTATCTCCCTTGCCAAGCAAAATAATAATCCATCTCTCGTATAACAATCATCATTGGAATAATATCCAACTTAGTCTACAAGCATGGCTAAGCAAACAATTTCTACTTGTGTGTTTACTGGGATCAAGATAATAGGTAAGTTTCCCTATTTGGCTTGCATAGCATTTCTTAACAAAGTCCTAACCATGCAATTTTGTGAAACACTAATGCATATAAAATCTTAGGAAGTGTATGAAGTGTGCCACTTGCCTTGTTGAAGTTGGTGTAGAGGTACACTCTCTTCACCACTAGATAGTTTCTCTTTGTACAATCTGGACAAGTCAAACAAATAACAATAAACGACTTTCACAAACAACAAGAAAAACAAGGAATAACAATCAACACACTTAGTCGGAAGGGTTTTACGTTAATCACAATAATTTAGCTTGCTAAGGAAACTATTGTGATTAGGTTAAGGTCTTTCAAAAGGGACTATAGTTGCTAAATACTTGGGTTTGAAATATTCAAACTCAATTGGTCATACTTGTCAAGGAAGTTCCAAGAGTTCACCAAGGTGATCTCACTATTTCAATTAAAGTAACACATAACAAAGTGTAACACTTAGTTGTCTTCATCAAAACATTTGAGTGATCTAAGTTAGTCCTTCCATTTTGGTTTAGGGTAGGTCTAGGTTCAACTAACTTCATAATGGATATAACAAGATAAAGTCTTGGTATTTTCCTTTTGGGTCAATGTTTGGACAAAAACAACTTGTTATTCTTCAACTTGTGTGGGTTGCTCCAAGTCTTCATATGCTTATCTTCTTGAATATGATCTTCATGCTTCTATTGTAGGCTGGTTCCTTGGATGGATTCTTTTGTTGGTCTTGATAGACTCTTCATGGCTTTCACTTCACTTATTGTTTTGGGTATGGGGACAAATACCACTAAGTCAAATAGAAAAGAAGGAAATCGGAAGAAAGATAGAAAGAGAGAGGGAGATGTTTTCTTCTAGATTTCTTCACACTTGTACTTCATTGAGTTACTTCTAGTTGTTGTGGAGGCTAAGTCCTTACTTCAATTTCTTCAATGGTATTCCTCATAGCTCTTCTTTTGTCACCAAGTTGATAATGTGGTTTCCTTCTTGTGCTTCAATTTTAATCTCCATTTTGCTGACTTGGTGAATTCTTGAAGCAAGAATTGGGGAGTGGAGAAGTACATAGAAAGACTAGGGTACTAGTGTTTGAGGTTCACTACTTTGTCCTTTATATGGTTTACAAATACTAGGGACTTTTTCTTGGATCCAATAGCCATGACATCAAAGAATAACAGTTGAAAACAAATTCTAAGATATGGTAAAGATGGATGAATCACTATGTTGGGTTTTTGGTCAAAAACACATGGTCATGGTCCAAGGTGTCCAAAATGGTTGGGAAATTATGTCTCTAGTTCAAGGCTACCAAAAGGATCAATTTGCAAAAGGAACTATATTTTAATTATTTATAGAATTAATTCTATGTCAAAAATACTCAAATAGACAACTTAATTCTAAATTCAATTTTAATTTGATCAAAAAATATTTGGTGACAGAGGGTATGAAAGTACACATCCTAAGGTTTCCAAATATATTTTATTTACAATTTTTAGATTTGTAGAATTTTAATTATGCCAAAATTCATCAAACAAGCATGTTTGAATTTGAACTAATTTAAGTTTGACAAAATTGAATTTTAATAGTTCTAAAAGATTCTACAGATTCAGGGGATTTCAAAAAGTCCAAGTTTGTTAAATTTGGCCAAGTGGTTAAAAAGTTATGATGATTATAGTTTCTAGGGGCTTTTCTGCAAAATGCTAATTTTAATTTATTCGAAATAAATAACAGAAAGCAGCTGGGCTCAGATTTCGTTATTCACCGCGCGGTGCGGCAGACAGGGAGTGGGCTTGGGCCGGTTGTGCGCTGCGGTGGGCGACGGATAGGGAAATGGCGCGGTGCTGACTGGGCACACACGTGGCTGATTCTAATTGGTCAGTACCTGTTCGTTTAGTGATTTGATCTACGCCTTCTGATATGGATCCAATGGCACAAATGGCTAGGGTTTACCTCAGCTGCCGGAGGGGTGGCCGGAGATGAAGTCGACGGCGGCGCTGCGTTCGGGAGTGGACGGCGGCGAGCCTCTGGTACTCCTCCTGCTTGGTGAAGGTCACGACGCGGCACGGGAGGTCACCGCAAACACGATGGTGGCAACGGATCTGACTCTTGCTCCACGAGATGGCGGCGCGGCACGAACGGAGAAGCACCAAGCTCCGGTGAAAAATAGACGTGCACGGCGGGGCTTATTTGCTGCGAACAAAAATGACAGAGGGAATTAGATACGGGCTTACACTCACGGGGAGTCGAATGGAACGCAAAGGGGAGGCAGAGGCGTGGCCACGGTAGCCGAAATCCACGTCGACGGGTGGCGGCAGAGGGTGACTCCGGCGAGCAATTGGCACGGATTGGGGGCGAGATCGTCAGTGAATGGGGAGGGGAAAGAGGGAGGCCAAGCAGGGCTTTAAGCTGGAGGTTTCGGGTAGGATTTTATTGGCCTTAATGGTGCGTAATCGCCGGGCGAAAATTTGGGAAGAAAAGGATGCGTTTCTTTTCTGAGTGTTGAAGACGATGCTGACGTCATGCTGATGTCAGTTTTTTTTATTCTTGTTTTCTTAATTCCTTAATAATTTCTGTTTTGTTTATCCAATTGAGGTCAAATAAATTTCTGTAATATTAATATCTTTCAACCCATATCATTTTTGTAAACTTTTCAACATGTTTTATTTTTGAATTTTTGAAAATTAAAATAATTCCTTAATAGTGATTGTTGTGATTTTTAATTTAGAAAATTATAAAATATAATTATTTGTCAAATAAAACTTCAGTAGCTTTATAATGATCAAATAATATTTTCCAAAACCAATTCAAAGTGTTTTCATCTTTTAAAATATGATGAAAACATGAATAGTTACTTAATAGAAAAAGAGGGTTAATTATAGAAATATGATTTAAATGATTTTAGAAAATATTTCTATGATTCAAATTATTGTTTTCTAGGCCATTTTAAAATGTTTTCAACGTATGATATATTCACTCATGGTATCTTATTAACAAAAACAAAATAGAGAATTTATTAATAAATTTTAAATTGAGGGTGAGTAAGAGTAGAGAGGTTTTCTCTAATGAAGCTGTTGTTTTCCCAATTGAAAACATTGTTTTTCCAAGGCACTTTACTTGTTTTCATAACTCAATAATATATATAACACTTTATTGTTTTGTTGATTGACATAATACTTGGAAAACAATTAACCAGCTTTTATCCATTTGAGGTTAATAATAACAGTGACATAATTTCTTGGAGATAAGGATAAAATATTAGAGATAGTAACTCTATGGTTTTTAATTATCATAATCGTTTTCATAATATTAGTTGAGTTGAAAACATGTTTGGTAAAGATGTTTCCTAAGAAATATTTTATTCTCATGAGGGAACATGTTTTCTTTTAGAAATAGGCTTTAGGGTTTATGGAATTAAGGTGATTTGGATTCTTTATTCCAATTACATATTTTTTTTCTTTTGTTTCTTGCATCTCATTTGGTTTTTGATGACTTGCTTTGTATGAAAACAAAAAGTTTCAAAGTTTTGTGATTTTTGCACTTTCCAAAAATCAGGGATGTTACAGACTACCACCCTTAAAAGAAATCTCGTCCTGAGATTTGGGAAGGCTAAAAGGAAAGATTAGGTTTGGATAACTGGGTTCCAGAATAACTGAGTGGGCTACCACCCATAAAAGAAAGATTTGTGGGTAGTCTAAACTCTTTTCTAACTGATTGCTGGTTTAACCATATCTTCAGTTGGAGTCACACTTCATTGTCCATAATATTCTTGTAATACATTCATCAAATACTTGTTGGTATTTGGGGTCTTGAAACCATGTTTTTAACCTTTAGGTTTTTATGGGTTAAGACTCTCGTCCAATAGGATGTGTCCATGCACATAGCTTGTAGTGCGGTTTTACTTAATATGGTTTGAATAGAACTTTTCCACATGGTAGGGTTGCAAACCAACATAATTCTGTTGAACTACCTTTGACACTAAGGGGTCACTCTTTGGGTCAATCAAAAGCCTTTGGTTCACTCTCAACTTGGTATTTTGATATCCTTGCAAATCTTCCATCTTGCTGTTGTCATCCTTGAAGGCAAACACCATGCTATTTCTAAAGAAACTCTCATGGTAGGTAAAATCTTCCATTGCTTTGATAGCTCCAAGGTTGGCTTGATCCTCACCGAAAATAGTATGTTTTTCAGCAACACTAACATAGGGTCATTAATGTATTCTACCATTCTATGGTTCAGGTTTAACATCATCGTCTCTCTAATAGGTATGTCACTCAGATTTAACATTCCTCATAGCAAAAGTAAATAATGTGAGTAGTCACCATGGGGGCCAATCCATGCTGCACTCAATCATTACCTTGTACTTGGATTGATGAATCTTGTTTAATAACACTAGGTCACCTCATTTGTCTAACATAAAGTTTCCAATCTGTAAGACAAACTTGAGCTAAGTATCCTTTCTCAACTAGTGGGTTCCGTAAAACTCTTATGTAACACAAACTGGATAGTTATGTTTCTTCATTATTTCTTCTCATGGTGTGGTTGGCTCTGAAATCTTCATAGCTCATGCAACTTGGGGTTCACTTGACTTTCTTCACTTGTTGATTAGCTTTCTGCTCCTTTTGATGTAGTTGGAATTGATCATGTATGTGATTGTTCCTTCACACAAAAGGATCCTGAAATCTGTGACATTCCTCAATTGTATGGCTTGTGTTTCTATAGAGTACTAGTCATGACATTATTGGGTGAAAGATATGTTGTTGCACTTCATACTCTAGTTCACTAGGGTTGTTGAATAGGTATGGGATTTGGTTTGTCTTAGCATGGATTAGTAGAGATTAGAAAGAGAGCTAAAGAAATTCCTACTCCAACACATCAGATCAAGGAAACTCATCTTGCAAACAACACATAACAAACACAATCATCACACCAAACAACATGGTTTTATAAAACAAACTAATATTGTCATACCACACTCAGTGGTATGATCAATACACTAACACGATAACGTTGTTTTAACAAAGTAACTAGATTGGTAGTCTCACTATATCTTCTTGAGTTTTCTTCAGATTCTTCTCTCAATATCTTGATGTGTTTTTGATTGTTTTGAAGTCTGGGTATATCTCCTAGTTTCTTCAATTGTCTTGAGTGTAGGTCTTCTTGTGGTGAAAATACTTCTTGCACTTCATGGTATGATCATCAACATTCCTGTCTTGAGGGTATTGAAGAGGTAGGTCTTCTAGAAAATTTTGAAGGTGAATAATAGATGAGATGATATGAGAAGAATTAAGATGATTGTTTTGTTACTAGAAAGTTTGAACATAGTAAATTTTTCAATACTAGGGTCTTTTCCAAACTTAGGGTCTCGAATTCTATAGTCAACACAATGCTCTGATGCCATTTTGTAGCGTTCCCACATTTAAATAATGTAAGGACACCTGTGTTATTGTGCTAGTTCCTGGATCAATTGCTAGCACCACAGTACAAAATGAAATATCATGCAAATGCATCAAATTATATTACATCGCAAGATCCAGTCTTTACAAAATAGTATTACAACTTGCATAGTCTTAGAAGACTAGCAGTAAACAAAGATATACATCGGAAAACATAGAACAACATTAAGTCCATCTTCTTCATGTGCCACAGGCCAAACATGTTGGCGATAGTCTCGAGATCCTAAACGAAATCTTCACTTGTCTTCAGATTATCTGCAGGATGGAATATGCAGCCACAAGGGGTCAATACAATTTAATGTATTGGCAAATGACACTATGGTGGATGTGTTGGAAATTTCTATCTTCTACATGCTTATTTGGCTAAGTGGAGTTCAAGGCTAGATTTTGCAGAAAGCTAATTTTATCCTATCCTTTTATAAAAACACTTTTCATCTAAAGTGGTTCACAGGTACTGTTCAGTGAACTATGAAGAATTTGGTTTTCAAGGTCTTACAACAATTAGGGTCTATCTCCATTGGCTATACTGGTCTATCTCCAGAGCCTTATAACACCAATGGTCTATCTCCAAAGTTTGTGCTGGTCTATCTCAAGTGGCAGGTCTTTCTCCTTTGCCATGTAACACCAATGGTCAATCTCCAAAGGTGGTGCTGGTCTATCTCCAGTGGCAGGTCTTTCTCCTTTTCCTTGTAACACCAATGGTCTATCTCCAAAGGTGGTGTTGGTCTATCTCCAATGGAAGGTCTTTCTCCTTTGCCATGTAACACCAATGGTCTATCTCCAAAGGTGGTGCTGGTCTATCTCCAGTGGCAGGTCTTTCTCCTTTGCCATGTAACACCAATGGTCTATCTCCAAAGGTGGTGCTGGTCTATCTCCAGTGGTAGGTCTTTCTCCTTTGCCGTGTAACACCAATGGTCTATCTGCAAAGGTGTTGCTGGTCTATCTCAAGTGGCTATGCTGGACTATCTCTAGTGACAAGTAATGGTCTATCTCCATAGGAAATTCAGGTCTATCTCCCTTGCCAAGCAAAATAATAATCCATCTCTCATATAACAATCATCATTGGAATAATATCCAACTTAGTCTACAAGCTTGCGAAGCAAACAATTTCTACTTTGGTGTTTACTGGGATCAAGATAATAGGTAAGTTTCCCTATTTGCATAGCATTGCTTAACAAAGTCCTAACCATGCAATTTTGTGAAATACTAATGCATATAAAATCTTAGGAAGTTTATGAAGTGTGCCACTTGCCTTGTTGAAGTTGGTGTACATGTACACTCTCTTCACCACTAGATAGTTTCTCTTTGTACAATCTGGACAAGTCAAACAAATAACAATAAACAACTTTCACAAACAACAAGAAAAACAAGGAATAACAATCAACACACTTAGTGAGAAGGGTTTTACGTGAATCACAATAATTTAGTTTGCTAAGGAAACTATTGTGATTAGGTTAAGGTCTTTCAAAAGGGACTATAGTTGCTAAAGACTTGGGTTTGAAATATTCAAACTAAATTGGTCATACTTGTCAAGGAAGGTCCAAGAGTTCACCAAGGTGATCTCACTATTTCAATTAAAGTAACACATAACAAAGTGTAACACTTAGTTGTCTTCATCAAAACATTTGAGTGATCTAAGTTAGTCCTTCCATTTTGGTTTAGGGTAGGTCTAGGTTCAACTAACTTCATAATGGAGATAACAAGATAAAGTCTTGGTATTTTCCATTTGGGTCAATGGTTGGACAAAAACAACTTGTTATTCTTCAACTTGTGTGGGTTGCTCCAAGTCTTCATATGCTTATCTTCTTGAAGATGATCTTCATGCTTCTATTGTAGGCTGGTTCCTTGGATGGATTCTTCTCTTGGTCTCGATAGACTCTTCATGGCTTTCACTTCACTAATTGTTTTGGGTATGGGGACAAATACCACTAAGTCAAATAGAAAAGAAGGAAATCAGAAGAAAGATCGAAAGAGAGAGGGAGATGTTCTCTTCTAGATTTCTTCACACTTGTACTTCATTGAGTTACTTCTAGTTGTTGTGGAGTCTAAGTCCTTCCTCCAATTTCTTCAATGGTATTCCTCATAGCTCTTCATGTTGTCACCAAGTTGATAATGTGGTTTCCTTCTTGTGCTTCAGTTTTGATCTCCATTTTGCTGACTTGGTGAATTCTTGAAACAAGAATGGGGGAGTGGAGAAGTAGACAGAAAGACTAGGGTACTAGTGTTTGAGGTTCACTACTTGGTCCTTTATATGGTTCACAAATACTAGGGACTTTTTCTTGGATCCAATAGCCATGACATCAAAGAATAACAGTTGAAAATAAATTCTAAGATATGGTAAAGATGGATGAATCACTATGTTGGGTTTTTGGTCAAAAACACATGGTCATGGTCCGAGGTGTCCAAAATGGTTGGAAAATTATGTCTCTAGTTCAAGGCTACCAAAAGGATCAATTTTGCAAAAGGAACTATATTTTAATTATTTATAGAATTAATTCTATGTCAAAAATACTCAAATAGACAACTTAATTCTAAATTCAATTTTAATTTGATCAAAAATTATTTTGGTACAGAGGGTATGAAAGTACACATCCTAAGGTTTCCAAATATATTTTATTTACAATTTTTAGATTTCTAGAATTTTAATTATGCCAAAATTCATCAAACAAGCATATTTGAATTTGAACTATTTTAAGTTTGACAAAATTGAATTTTAATAGTTCTAAAAGATTCTACAGATTCAGGGGATTTCAAAAAGTCCAAGTTTGCTAAATTTGGCCAAGTGGTTAAAAAGTTATGGTGATTATAGTTTCTAGGGGCTTTTCTGCAAAATGCTAATTTTAATTTATTCGAAATAAATAACAGAAAGCAGCTGGGCTCAGATTTGGTTATTCACCGCGCGGTGCGGCAGACAGGGAGTGGGCTTGGGCCGGTTGTGCGCTGCGGTGGGCGACGGATAGGGAAATGGCGCGCTGCTGACTGGGCGCACACGTGGCTGATTCTAATTGGTCAGTACTTGTTCGTTTAGTGATTTGATCTACGCCTTCCGATATGGATCCAACGGAACAAATGGCTAGGGTTTACCTCAGCTGCCGGAGGGGTGGCCGGAGATGAAGTCGACGGCGGCGCTGCGTTCGGGAGTGGACGGCGGCGAGCCTCTGGTACTCCTCCTTCTTTGCGAAGGTCACGATGCGGCGCGGGAGGTCACCGCAAACACGATGGTGGCAACGGCTCTGACTCTTGCTCCACGGGATGGTGGCGCGGCACGAACGGAGAAGCACCGAGCTCCGGTGAAAAGTAGACGTGCACGGCGGGGCTTATTTGCTGCGGACATAATGATAGAGGGCATTAGATACGGGCGCACACTCACGGGGAGTCGAATGGAACGCAAAGGGGAAGCAGAGGCGTGGACACGGTAGCCGAAATCCACGTCGACGGCTGGAGGCAGAGGACGACTCCGGCGAGCAATTGGCACGGATTGGGGGCGAGATCGTCAGTGAATGGGGAGGGGAAAGAGGGATGCCAAGCAGGGCTTTAAGGTGGAGGTTTCGGGTAGGATTTTATTGGCCTTAATGGCGCATAATCGTCGGGCGAAAATTTGGGAAGAAAAATATGCGTTTCTTTTCTGAATGTTGAAGACGATGCTGACGTCATGCTGACGTCAGTTTTTTTAATTCATGTTTTCTTAATTCCTTAATAATTTATGTTTTCTTTATCCAATTAAGGTCAAATAAATTTCTAAATTTCTGTAATATTAATATCTTTCAACCCATATGATTTTTGTACACTTTTCAACATGTTTTATTTTTGAATTTTTGAAAATTAAAATAATTCCTTAATAGTGATTGTTGTGATTTTTAATTTAGAAAATTATAAAATATAATTATTTGTCAAATAAAACTTCAGTAGCTTCATAATGATCAAATAATATTTTCCAAAACCAATTCAAAGTGTTTTCATCTTTTAAAATATGATGAAAACATGAATAGTTACTTAATAGAAAAAGAGGGTTAATTATAGAAATATGATTTAAATGATTTTAGAAAATATTTCTATGATTCAAATTATTGTTTTCTAGGCCATTTTAAAATGTTGTCAACGTATGATAAATTCACTCATGGTATCTTATTAACAAAAATAAAATAGAGAATTTATTAATAAATTTTAAATTGAGGGTGAGTAAGAAGAGAGAGATTTTCTCTAATGAAGATGTTGTTTTCCCAATTGAAAACATTGTTTTTCCAAGACACTTTAGTTGTTTTCATAACTCAATAATATATATAACACTTTATTGTTTTGTTGATTGACATAATACTTGGAAAACAATTAACCAGCTTTTATCCATTTGAGGTTAATAATAATAGTGACATAATTTCTTGGAGATAAGGATAAAATATTAGAGATAGTAACTCTATGGTTTTTAATTATCATAATCATTTTCATAATATTAGTTGAGTTGAAAACATGTTTGGTAAAGATGTTTCCTAAGAAATATTTTATTCTCATGAGGGAATATGTTTTATTTTAGAAATAGGCTTTAGGGTTTATGGAATTAAGGTGATTTGGATTCTTTATTCCAATTACATATTGTTTTCTTTTGTTTCTTGCATCTCATTTGGTTTTTGATGACTTGCTTTGTATGAAAACAAAAAGTTTCAAAGTTTTGTGATTTTTGCACTTTCCAAAAATCAGGGATGTTACACTAAGACTTCCGGGCTTCGAATTTTCCAATTCCGAGAATATTTCCAGAACAACTTTTCTGAAACTAAAAACTGCAGAAAACAGCGAACTTGCTCTGTGGCATCTTCTCAATAGGTTAGTCCCGGAAATCGATAAAAATGACATAAAGTGTATAGCAAATATGTAGGAAATAACATGAAAACAACATGGAACATCAGAAATTAGGGATACGTTTATGACGTATCAAGCGGCTCCCATTGAAGGTGTCCCGTTTTTTAAATGACCTTCCAGCTGAATGGACAGAGGGGGGTCTACTCCGTTCTGGTCCATTGTTGCGTGAATACGCTCTTCTGGGATCATCCCTATTTCTTCCGGCATCCCGTCCTTTGGAATAAGGTGGAGTTCTACTCCTTACCCTTTGTTTGTTCCTTGGAGGAGTTCGGGATCTCTCATGCCTGTGAGGATTGTAATATCTTCCGGCCGCGCTCCATCCTTGCGACGTTTGAAGCTGCTACCGGCCTCCACATGAACTACCACAAAAGCTCGCTGGTGCCGATGTATGTCGAGCCGGCGTCTCTCGCTGCAATCCAGGACTCTCTCCAATGCCGCATGGAGGGGTTCCCCCAGACTTACCTGGGCATGTCGTTATCTACGGAGAAGCTAAAGCTGTCGGCTTTCACCCCCCTCATCGCCAAAGTCGAAAAGTACTTGTCAGGTTGGTGTGCGCTGCTGCTGTCCACCGGAGGCCGGCTTATCCTGCTCAACGCAGTCCTCGACGCTCTCCCGACCTACGCAATGGGTGCCATCTCGCTCCCCCATGGTGTCGTGGAGACCCTAGACAAGCTTCGCCGCTTGTTTCTCTAGGCTGCGGGGGACCGCGTCTCCGGTGCCCTTGGGCGCGTGTCTACCATGCCAAAGAGGATGGCTGGTTCGGCGTCCGCTCACTCGCTGCGTAGAACACATGCCTCCAAACCAAAATGCTGCACCGCCTGCACTCCTCCGCTCACGAGGCCTGGCCGAGATGGGTATGGTCCTCTCTCGACGGCCCGGCCATTGAAACTTTGGGGACTCTTTGTGGATCGCATTGGGGCGGGCTGCTCCAACTGCTTCCCTTGAACCGCTCCATCAGCTCCTTCACGGTTGGCGATGGAGTGCGCACCGCGTTCTGGCTCGATGGATTGTTGCCCGCGGGCGCCCTCTGCAACTTCGCCCCTGAGCTCTTCTCCCACGTCACCAACAGTACTGCTACTATCAGCCACGTGCTCCGTGCTGGGGTGGACACCTTCCTCGTCCCCCGTCTCTCCGTCGCCGCGGAAAGACAACTCCGCGTGCTCCACTCCATGATCTCCCAGGTGGAACTCACTCCCCGGCAAGACACGCGCTCGCTCCTGCTCTGTGGCAGGCCCGATGGGCGCCTGCAGACCTCGGCCCTCTACAAGATCTCCATTTTCGATGGGGTGGTTCACGACTTCTACGAGTTTGCCTGGAGCAGCCACGCCCCCTGATGGCTGACGTTGGTAAACCCAAGAGAAAGGTTGTGAAGAGTGCAGCGGCAAGTTTTCCCTCAGAAAAGAAATCAAGGTTGAATCGACCAGTAGGAGGATAAGCAATCTCTGAAGGTTAATGCAGCTGAGGTGGCAGGACGCACTACCGGTTAACCAGCAACGTGGAACCTACACAACACAATCAAATCACTTTCTCCCAACGAAGCAGTGAGGTTGTCAATCTCACCGGTTTTTTCAAACACAAAGAGGTTAAACGTATGGTGTAGAAAACAATATGAAAGCAGTATGGAAGCAGTAAGTGTTTTATCAGTATGAGGAAAATGGACCAGGGTCCACAGTTCGCTAGTGGTGTCTCTTCGTGAAAGATAAATAACATGTGTGGTGAACAAATTACAGCTGCGCAATTGACAGAAATGAAGGCTGCACCGTAGTGCATATGCAAGACATAAATACTACTATGTGATTCATGCGGGCATTACAACAAAATACATAGACCGTCATCCAACTACATCTATATCTAATAATTCATCCTCTGAATATCTTCTGAACAAACGTTGGGTATTAAGTTGCAAGCAACAGATTATCGCTGTAAGCAAAGTGTGTAATGTAAACAATGTAAACTAAGTAAACACCGTTGTTTTCTCCCTAATGGCACTAGCACATCCTCCATCCGTCATGTTTCTATCACTCGAGCACAGATGCAAAGGAGGCATGAACCCACTATCGAGCATAAATACTCCCGCTTGGAGTCACTAGCATCTACTTGGCTAGAGCATCTACTAACCACGGAGAGCATGCAAGATCATAAATAACATATGCATGAAGATAACATGATAGATCGATAATCAGAAGACATAGCATTCAACATTCATCAGATCCCAACAAACACAACATGTAGCATTACATAAAGATGATCTTGATCATGTTAGGCAGCTCACAAGATCTAAATATGAGATACAAAGTGGAGAGAACAACCATCTAGCTACTACTATGGATCCGTAGTCCAGGGATGAACTACTCACGCATCACTTCGGAGGAGGGCATGGTGGTGTAGACCGCTCCGGTGATGAATTCCCCTCCCGGCAGGGTGCCGGGTGTTGGGAATATGCCCTAGAGGCAATCATGTATGATGTAATTCCCACTGTATTCATAAAGTTATTAAGTTGTCCTTGTTTTGAACATCTGATATATGTCATTGAATATGTGATTCGATTGTGGAACTATATATTCAGGTTGTTCATACTAGATTGTCCTTGGTCATTTAGGTTGTGCTGGACACACACCCTAGACTAATGTGAGTGTTGGCTGATGACACGGTTCCACTTGTCATGGGCATGGTGATGCCATTCCAACGTTCACGGACTTGGCTAAAGAGTTTAGCAAGTTGGACTGACCCACATTGAGATGCAACGATCAAGTCGTCATTTGTATGTCTCAATCAATGTAATCCTTAGACCTGAGGTTGTCGCACAATCCGAGTTGTGGATCACCGACTTAGGTTCTGTCAGATTCTGTGACAAGGCAACTATAAAGGCAGAGTTCGGGTCGAATCAGAAGCAAGCTGCGTGATGTGGATAATCAAGATGGGATTTTGCCCCTCCGAATGGAGAGATATTCTCTGAGCCCTCTCGAGTGATATGATTCAGGAAGCATGGCCATGCGCGACTCAGTTAAGTGTTAACTGTGTCGGTTGACTAAGAGTTAGTCAGATGAGTCGCATATCACGGATCGAGAAGAGAGTCGAACTATTTAAAGGATGACGATAAATCGCCTATAGTTCGACAAGGTATATCGTGAGGCAAAAGGGACTAAGATGAATATCACATTGAAAGGTATGTCGTCATGACTCAATGGGACTTGGGAGTCGGCACGTTCTGCTAGTAGCCGCTACTGATTGATCGATTGAGAGTCGGACTCCAATCGTGTCCAAGTCGCCATGAGCCTGCAGGGTCGCACACTTAAGAGCGGGAGCAAGTATTGGTCGGGTTGGACCCGAACCGGAAATGGACTGGTTTTGTGAGTCGGACTCACAGAGGGAATGGGCCACAAGTGTTGTGAAGCCCATTACCATACGCTATATAAAGAGGGGCGCAGGTTGCCCAGCGGGCACGTTAGTCCACTCTCCCATGCGTTGGGAACCCTAGCCCCACTCAGTCCACCCGTCGCACCGGACCTAGCAGTCCGCCGTCGGAGCTCCTCCTCGTACGTGTGGATACCGGCAGAGGTGATGTACGTTCAGCACTTCGACGTTCGAGGGATTGGATCGGCCGGATCGGATCGTGGGACTGCACTGCCCCGACGCGCTTCATCGATAATCCGCAACCGCGCGTCTAGTGGTAATCATCGTGGCCTTCTACCTCGGCTAGATCTTGGAAGCATCGCGTAGGAAAAGTTTTTGTTTATCTCCATGCGTTCCAACAGTGGTATCGGAGCGGTAGCTTCTGGTATTAGGCCCGAGATCCGTACATATGTGATATGTAGTTAGCGTTAGATGTGATCTAATTGCTGTTTTGGTGGTCGGTCTATGAGATAGATCGGTTTTTTACAAGGTTGATTGGATCAATCGTACTCGGGGTTAATAGATGATCAGGTTTCCGTGATCATACTGCTAAGGTCGTGAAACAACATACCCCTACCGGTCGGTTTCCTCCATCGGGGTATACCGTGACACATAAATCCAGTTGCGGTGATCGAAGATCAAAGAGTTTGGTCGAATCGGAATACGGATCAGATTTGGGTAAAATCAGAATACGGAAGCGGGACCGCCGGCTTCGCCCTGTCGTAGCGCCTTAGATGTCGTTACGAGTTTCACAACGCCGGTAGATATCGTATCTATGCATAACTTGTTTTTGCAGGAAGTTGTGAATGGTATGTCTTATGTGCATGTGATGTGTGTAATCCATACATGATCTGCGTATCATGTGTTTTGTCAGCCGGCTGGAGCCTAGGTGCTGTCATTTTATTGTATACCGGCCTGTGTGTTGGATTCTCTATGTAAATTTTCATTTACTAGCTAATGTAGCTTGTTGGAGAACCCGGAAGGCATGCAAGTCGATGTACAAGTCGGCTACATGGAGTAAGATGGCACGTGACAAGAGTTGGTACGAGTCGACTTACAAGCTTTGTGGGGATGGAGATCACCATGAAGAGAGCCATACCATTTCACATTATATCTTCTACCTCAGGATGGCTAGGTAGTTTCAACTCCAATAGCCATAGGTTTTCCCTCGTAATCAAGAAGGGATCACAACAAGAGTGGTCATCATGAAATCCACATCTTCGTTCTTAATTTAGCTATATCGATCTTCTAGCATGGGTTTTACAAAAGAGTATCACCTGTGCACTCCCCATGGCCTCTGGATTTTCCGGAGCATGTTTCTATCTTCCAGTTGCTCTCAAATCTCTATCCGTTGTTTCAAAACCAAGTGGCATGTGTGTGTTGGATTCTTCCAACGCATCTGCTCTTTTGTTCCGTTAAAACATTCCTCCTTGGAATGTAAGGAGAAACAAACTCCAGTACTTGTTCATCTCTAGAACCAGGTCAAAGTTTTGTAATCCACAGAATAAAGAAGTTTCAGTAGCTTATGTTCTGTTCTACCTTTAAGTATCACACTCTTCCATATCAATAGGTTGTGTTGAGTTCCTGGTCTTATTGATGAAGTGATGCTCGTACACATCTTCACTCCCCTTTCTTCCAGTCTTGAACGCTCAAGAATGTTGGGTATGTGCATTGATGTGTGTATCCGGTATTCTTAGCAATCCTTATTGCTCTGAAAAATCTACGAAAACATCTGTATCCTTCTTAGCACTATTGGTTGTGAGATCCTCGCGCAGGGCTCAATAGGATTAATAGGATACTCATATCAACAAGTTGCAACTTCTTTTCCGGAAGCTCATCTTGAAAGAACTCCAGTGTTAAGCGTGCTTAGCCTGGAGCAATTTGAGGATGGGTGACCGACCGGGAAGTCCTTCCTGGGTGTGCATGAGTGAGGACAAAGTGCGCAGGAAAGACTAGTGTTGGTGTGTGGGGCCAGTCTAGAGATCCTAGAGAGCTACCATGGGTGACAGCCGCCGGCTACGAGGTGGCCGGGGTGTTACATTTGGTATCAGAGCCGACCCTCGCGGTTACCCGGGCGTGTGCAGGTCAGTGGGTGGACATGTGGGACATGTGCCGACACTGGGCGCATAGACGAGTGCCAAGAGGGAAGTTCCTGGACTGTAGGTTGACCGACGAGGGCGTCGGTCTTCTAAGGGGGGAAGGATGTGAGATCCACGCGCAGGGCTCAATAGGATTAATAGGATACTCATATCAACAAGTTGCAACTTCTTTTCCGGAAGCTCATCTTGAAAGAACTCCAGTGTTAAGCGTGCTTAGCCTGGAGCAATTTGAGGATGGGTGACCGACCGGGAAGTCCTTCCTGGGTGTGCATGAGTGAGGACAAAGTGCGCAGGAAAGACTAGTGTTGGTCTATGGGGCCAGTCTAGAGATCCTAGAGAGCTACCATGGGTGACAGCCGCCGGCTACGAGGTGGCCAGGGTGTTACAATATGTCTCTATTTACCTCTATTTAGATAGTTGGTAGATTCTTTAATCCCTCAAAGAAGGTCTAGTCGGTCGCCCCGCCAGTGCTGCACCATCACAAGTCGGACATTCTTGGTAGTGGGCTCATAAAATTGAGGTGCTACCAATTCTTTCCGGTTAGGTGGGTTTGAGTCGGACTCTTACAAGCAGAAGCACTTGGTAATCTAGACGAGTCCATCACAACGGTTGTGGGGCTCGGGGCGAGGAAGGTTGGGAGCCGGGGCATGTGATGCCACCCAACTAACAGGAGTCATATTGGATACGATTGGCAAGGTGTTGCCTACCTAGATCACTTGACGGCTAGCGGTGATGCTAAAGCTTACTAGTCGGCTTGCTTATTTAGGATCTTGAATCACTTAGCAACCATCAGAGGGATATTGGTTATAGTGGGAGCATAAGTATTAAAGCGTTTAATATGCCTGCTCTTTTATGAATACATGTCTTAAGTGTTTTTGCGTATTTTCTGTTGTAGATCAATGGCACCTAGCAACCTTCCTCAGTTGTCCACTTTTGCGTTGAGATCAATCCTAGAGAAAGATAAGCTTAATGGAACTAATTTCACCAACTGGTATCGTAATCTGAGGATAGTCCTCAAGCATGACAAGAAAGAACATGTTCTAGAAACTCCACTTCCAGATGAGCCTGATGACGATGCGACTGTCGCTGTCATGAATGCCTACCGTAAGACTAGAGATGAGTCTACGGAAATCAGCTGTCTTATGCTTGCACACATGGAATCGGACTTGCAGCAGCAGTTAGAGAATGTTGAGGCCTACGATATGATCGAAAGCCTCAAAAGTATGTTCCAGGCTCAGGCAAAGACCGAGAGGTATCAAGTCTCTCAAGCTTTGTTGGGCTGTAAGCTGAAAGATGGCGATCCACTGAGTCCGCATGTAATCAAGATGATTGGTTACATTCAGTCTCTGGATCGGCTGGGCGTCCCAATTAACGAAGAGTTCGCTACTGATATAATTCTGAACTCTCTTCCTAGTGCGTATGGTTCGTTCATCTCGAACTACCATATGCATGGTATGGATAAGAGTATCACTGAATTACATGGGATGCTCAAAACGGCAGAGGATGATCTAAAGAAAGGCGCCAGTCAAGTGTTGATGGTGCAGAATAAGGCTAAGTTCAAGAAGAGTTCTTGGACTAAGAAGAAGAAGGATAAGTCAGGAGGTAGCGCCCATGGCCCTGTCCAGAGTGCTCCCTCAAAGACTAAACCTTCTCCTACAGCCGGAGCCAAGTGCTTCTATTGCAAGCAAGATGGCCACTGGAAGAGGAACTACACCAAGTATTTGGCTGACAGAGCCAAGAGTGGAGGTGTGACTTCCAACTCAGGTACGATTGTGTGCAATGTTATAGACATTTATCTTGCTGATGCGCCTAATAGTTCTTGGGTATATGATACCGGATCAGTTATTCACATATGCAACTCGTTGCAGGGACTGGTAAGAACTAGGAGCGTGGCAAGAGGAGAGGTTGATATTCGAGTCGGCAACAAGGCGAGAGTCGCTGCGTTGGAAGTCGGCACGATGCAACTTCATTTACCTTCGGGATTTATTTTGGAACTAAATAATTGTTATTATGTTCCAGCGATTAGTCGAAACATTATTTCCGCATCATGTTTGATGAGACAAGGTTATGAGTCGAATATTAAGAATAATGGTTGTTCTTTATATTTGAAAGATATGTTTCATGGCTTTGCACCCGTTCAGAACGGGTTATTTATTTTAAATCTTGATAGTGAGTCGGTCTATAACATAAATGTTAAAAGGTTGAAACCAAATGATCTGAATATGACTTACTTTTGGCATCGTCGGCTTGGTCATATAAGTTGGAAGCGCATGAAGAAGCTCCATGATGATGGACTTCTAACTTCGTTCGACTTAGAGTCATTCGAGACATGCGAATCATGCCTACTAGGCAAAATGACCAAGACACCTTTTGCAAGGAGTTGTGAAAGGGCGTCCGACTTGTTGGAACTAATACATAGTGATGTATGTGGTCCAATGAGCACGACAGCCAGAGGTGGTTATGAGTACTTCATTACCTTCACTGATGATTTGAGTAGGTATGGATATATCTATTTAATGAAACACAAGTCGAAAGCTTTTGAAAAGTTCAAGGAATTCCAGAGTGAGGTACAGAATCAGCTCGGCAAGAAAATAAAGTTTCTACGGTCGGACCATGGAGGCGAGTACATGAGCCATGAGTTTGATGACCATCTAAAGAGTTGTGGAATAGTTCCTCAACTCACTCCTCCGGGTACACCGCAGAGAAACGGTGTATCGGAACGGAGAAATCGGACCTTGTTGGACATGGTACGATCAATGATGAGTCGGACAGATCTACCTTTATCATTTTGGGGTTATTGTCTAGAAACTGCAGCTTTCACACTAAACAGAGTACCATCAAAGTCAGTAGAGAAGACACCACATGAGATGTGGACTGGTAAGAAGCCAAGTTTGTATTTTCTTAAGATTTGGGGTTGTGAAGCATTTTTCAAGTGACTTCAGTCGGACAAGCTCACGCCCAAGTCGGATAAGTGTATTTCCGAGGGAAACCTTGGGGTACTACTTCTACAACCGGGAAGAGGGCAAAGTGTTTGTCGCTCGGAATGGTGTCTTCCTTGAGAAAGATTTTCTCAGTCGGGAAGTCAGTGGGAGCACGGTGCAACTCGAAGAAATTCGAGAGGAACCAGCTAGGGGTGAGTCGGCAATGGCCTTGGAGGCTGAGCCGGTCGTGGTACCTACACCGGTTACAGCACCTAAACCTCGGAGATCTGCCAGATTACAGAGTGCTCGAGATGTTTTACTGTTAGACAGTAATGAGCCGGCAACTTATTCGGAAGCGATGGTGGGATCTGATTCCGAGTCATGGCTTGGAGCCATGAGATCCGAGTTAAAGTCCATGGATGAAAACCAAGTTTGGAATTTGGTTGATCTGCCTGACGGTGCAAGACCCGTCGAGTGCAAATGGGTTTTTAAGAAGAAAATTGATATGGATGGAAATATTTCCGTCTATAAAGCACGACTTGTTGCGAAGGGGTTCCGACAAGTTCAAGGAGTTGACTACGACGAGACCTTCTCGCCCGTAGCGATGCTTAAATCAATTCGGATCATGTTAGCCATAGCAGCCTATTTCGACTATGAGATAAGGCAGATGGATGTCAAGACAGCTTTCCTTAATGGAAATTTAACTGAGGACGTGTATATGATACAGCCCGAAGGTTTTGTCGATCCAGCTAATGCTGACAAGGTATGCAAACTTCAGAAATCCATTTATGGGTTGAAGCAAGCATCTCGGAGTTGGAACATTCGCTTTGATGAGGTAGTCAAATCGTTTGGCTTCATCAAGAGCGATCATGATTCTTGTTTATACAAGAAGTTTAGTGGGAGCAAAGTAAACTTTCTAATCTTATATGTGGATGACATATTACTGATTGGAAATAATGTCATGATGTTGCAAGAAACCAAAGAGTCATTGGAAAGGAGTTTCTCAATGAAGGATTTGGGTGAGGCGACTTACATATTAGGAATCAGGATCTATAGAGATAGATCAAGGCGGCTCATTGGATTGAGTCAGAGTACTTATCTGGACAAGGTTTTGAAGAAATTCAAAATGGAAGAGTCCAAGAAGGGATTCTTACCGATGTCCCATGGCATAAAACTTAGCAAGACTCAGTGTCCTTCGACAACTGATGAGCGAAGTTGGATGAGTGTGATCCCGTATGCTTCGGCAATCGGATCCATCATGTATGCCATGATTTGTACTAGGCCAGATGTTTCCTATGCTCTAAGTGTTACGAGCAGATACCAGGCTGACCCTGGCGAAGCCCACTGGGCAGCGGTTAAAAACATCCTTAAGTACTTGAGAAATACTAAGGAAATGTTCCTAATTTATGGAGGTGATGAGGAATTCAGTGTAAAGGGTTACAGGGATGCGAGTTATCTCACCGACTCAGATGATTCTCGTTCGCAATCTGGATACGTGTTCGTGATAAACGGAGGGGCTGTGAGCTGGAAGAGTTCCAAGCAAGATACGGTGTCTGCATCTACAACAGAGGCTGAGTATATTGCTGCCTCAGAGGCGGCAAAGGAAGCTGTTTGGATCAGGAACCTCCTGATTGATCTTGGTGTGGTTCAGGGCGCGTCCAATCCTTTGGACGTATATTGTGACAACAATGGTGCTATCGCACAGGCCAAGGAACCTAGACAACACCAGAAAAACAAACATATACTCATGCGGTACCACCTCATTCGCCAGTTTGTCGAACAAGGTGATATCAAGTTATGCAAAGTACACACGGATGCAAACATTGCAGATTCGTTGACAAAGGCGCTACCACAGCCTAAGCATGAGGCGCACACGAGAGGCATGGGCATTCGATGCCTAGGCATATGATGCCAGGATGATTGACTCTAGTGCAAGTGGGAGACTATTGGGAATATGCCCTAGAGGCAATCATGTATGATATAATTCCCACTGTATTCATAAAGTTATTAAGTTGTCCTTGTTTTCAACATCTGATATATGTCATTGAATATGTGATTCGATTGTGGAACTATATATTCATGTTGTTCATACTAGATTGTCCTTGTTCATTTAGGTTGTGCTGGACACACACCCTAGACTAATGTGAGTGTTGGCTGATGACACGGTTCCACTTGTCATGGGCATGGTGATGCCATTCCAACGTTCACGGACTTGGCTAAAGAGTTTAGCAAGTCGGACTGACCCACATTGAGATGCAACGATCAAGTCGTCATTTGCATGTCTCAATCAATGTAATCCTTAGACCTGAGGTTGTCGCACAATCCGAGTTGTGGATCACCGATTTAGGTTCTGTCAAACGTTGTTCTGTGACAAGGAAACTATAAAGGCAGAGTTCGGGTCGAATGAGAAGCAAGCTGTGTGATGTGGATAATCAAGATGGGATTTTGCCCCTCCGAATGGAGAGATATTCTCTGGGCCCTCTCGAGTGATATGATTCAGGAAGCATGGCCATGCGCGAATCAGTTAAGTGTTAACTGTGTCGGTTGACTAAGAGTTAGTCAGATGAATCGCATATCACGGATCGAGAAGAGAGTCGAACTATTTAAGGGATGACGATAAATCGCCTATAGTTCGACAAGGTATATCGTGAGGCAAAAGGGACTAAGATGAATATCACATTGAAAGGTATGTCGTCATGACTCAATGGGACTTGGGAGTCGGCACGTTCTGCTAGGAGCCGCTACCGATTGATCGATTGAGAGTCGGACTCCAATCGGGTCCAAGTCGCGATGAGCCTGCAGGGTCGCACACTTAAGAGCGAGAGAAAGTATTGGTCGGGTTGGACCCGAACCGGAAATGGACTGGTTTTGTGAGTCGGACTCACAGAGGGAATGGGCCACAAGTGTTGTGAAGCCCATTACCATACGCTATATAAAGAGGGGCGCAGGTTGCCCAGCGGGCACGTTAGTCCACTCTCCCATGCGTTGGGAACCCTAGCCCCACTCAGTCCAGCCGTCGCACCGGACCTAGCAGTCCGCGGTCGGAGCTCCTCCTCGTACGTGTGGATACCGGCAGAGGTGTTGTACGTTCAGCACTTTGACGTTCGAGGGATTGGATCGGCCGGATCGGATCGTGGGACTGCACTGCCCCGACGCGCTTCATCGATAATCCGCAACCACGCGTCTAGTGGTAATCATCGTGGCCTTCTACCTCGGCTAGATCTTGGAAGCATCGCGTAGGAAAAGTTTTTGTTTATCTCCACGCGTTCCAACACCGGGGAGAGCTCCAGAACCCTCCCGATCTCGGGGTGACGATGACGGCGGCCTCGGGTGTTTTTCGGGACGAAGTGGTATATATTTAGGGTTTACGTCTCGGGGGGGATAAATAGGCTAAAGAGCAAAGGCGGTGGAGGCCGGGGGGGCCCACACTACCCCATGGCGCGGCCAGGGGCGGGCCGTCCTATGGTGTGGGCCCCCTGAGGCCCCCCTCCGGGTCTCTTCGGGACTCCGTGGAACCTTCGGGAATCCTAAGACTTCCGGGGTTCGAATTTTCCAATTCCGAGAATATTTCTAGAACAACTTTTCTGAAACTAAAAACAACAGAAAACAGGGAACTGGCTTTGTGGCATCTTGTCAATAGGTTAGTCCGGAAAATCGATAAAAATAACATAAAGTGTATAGCAAACATATGGTAAACAATGAGAAAACAAAATGGAAGATCATAAATTAAGGACACGTTTATGACGTATCACCCCTCCAAGGTCCAATTCTTCACTTTTCTCCTTGTGCAATTCCTGTTTCAGTGCCGCTCCCATTTGCTCTGCAAGAAGATCCTCGCCGAGGAAGACAGCGGCTGCGCCATCTGCGATGCTGCTCTGGAAACCCCGAAACACGTGATTTTCGACTACCCCTTCGCCAGTCAGTTCTGGACCGCGCTTGGTGTCTCTGCCACTTTCAGTTCCAGCTGCCACGACGCTGGTTTCTGCCCTCTCCCGCATGCCGCCCCTGCAAGGTCTGCGTGGACGCTGCGCCAGCTATGCTTCTAGCATATTTGGAAACACCCAAACGGGGTGGTCTTCAATGGCCTCCTGCCCTCCCTTTCGCTCGCCCGTAAAAATTGTAGAGATGACGCCCTGTTGTGGCGTGCGTGGCTTCCGCCGGAGCAGCGCTCGGATGTGGCTGTTTGTCTCACTTTCCTCTCCTCCTCCCCTCTGTAAATTAGTTTCTCACACTGAACTGCTCTCTACTCCATCATTCCTGATGTTGTAACCCCCCTTAAACTCTCGTCACGGGCCTTCACCCGTGCGTTATAAAAAGTAAATGAAGATTCACGTGAGAGCCTCGTGCTCTCTCCGGTGATTACTCGAAAAAAATAACTATTCAAAAATAAATTGGTACATTTCCATATAAACTTAGGCGGCGTTTGTTGTATGAACATCCAAATTATTTGCTTCATGCGCTATCCTCGTCAATTCAACCGATGCATTGTTACTATAAACCACTCTTTGCTACACCGCTAGGTGTGTCATTTATATTGCCGCCAATACAGGAAGGCGGGGGAGCACACATACCATTCTTTCTACTGTGTTTAACCTACCACTCCTTATGGAAGAACTAGAACTAGATGGAGGCACGTACGAAGCCGCCATAGCCTATAGGGCAGCTTGCAGGGGCACACGAATGACAGGGTGCAGGTGAAGACCGTTCTTCCTTCTGACGGTGATTCCCATCTCCTCAGTCATGTCCAGCTCGCTCGGCGCGGCTCCAAGTGGGAGCTCCCAGTCGAAGTGGTACAACAGAGAGGCGAGCACCAGCTCCATGCTAGCCTGCGCAAACGTGATTCCTGGGCACACTCTTCGTCCTGCCCCGAAGGGTAAGAACTCGAAGTTCGTGCCCCTATAATCGATTGGGCTATTCTCAAACCGCTCTGGTTTAAACGTCTCGGCATCCATCCAGTAGTTGGGGTCCCTGCCGATGGCCCACGCGTTCACGAACACAGTGGTGCCCTTGGGCACGTCGTACCCCATTACCTTGCACGTCTCCCGGCACTCCCTCGGCAGGAGCAATGGCACTGCCGGGTACAGCCTTAGCGTCTCCTTGATGACGAGCTTCAAGTACCTCAAGTTGGTCAGGTCATTTTCTGTAACCGTCGACATCCCTTGGAGGCTGTCGCGCAGCTCGGTTTGTGCTCTCTGCATCGCGCTCGGGTTTCTCACGAGCTCCGCGATGGCCCATTGTACGGTGGTCGCCGATGTCTCGCTCCCGGCACTGAAAAGGTCCTGCACGTAATATGAAACGATGCAAATTTCGGAGATTAGAACGTCGGGCCAAAGCATGCACAGACTATTGTACGGTGCATCAACACACTTACACGGATGACGGATTTGATGGTCCCCATGGTGAGGGGCACCTCCAGGCCATCATCCTTCTGCAGCCTCAAGAGAACATCCACCATGTCCGCCTCCACCACGTCGCAGCCCGCCACCCTGCGCTTTTGGTGTTGCATGATAGCGGCGTCCATCAGCTCGAAGATCTTGTGGCGGTTCGCCTCTGCCCGGCGCACCGTACCGCTCACAAGGCTCACGATCTTCCACGACGGGAACAGGTCGCCGAGGCTGAACCCGGCGGCGATCTTTATCCCCTCAGTGAGGCCCTCCAAAAACTCCTCCCGCCGATCGAACCGGTCGCCGATCATGGCGCGGATCACCGAGTCCGTCATGGCCGCAGCTATCCGCCTCCCAACGTCCACGGTTGCTTCACCCGCCGACGCCGCTGCGGCGATTCCGGCAACGAGGCGTCGGGACTCCTCCTCCCGGATGTGGCGGAACGACCGCACGCGCCGGACGCTGAGCAGCTCCAGGACGCAGATCTTGCGCAGCTGCCGCCACAGGGCGCCATAGCGAGCGAACACCAGCCCCTGCGCGTCGCCGTCGGCCACCAGGACCCGCACGCTGGGGCGCCACGGCCGAGTCGAGAAGCTGAGGTCGTGGGTCATGGTGATTTCCCGGGCGGCCTCCGGGGACGAGGCAACCACGACGGGGACCTCACCGAGTTTCAGGTACATGAGGGGTGCGTCCAAACGGCGCGCAAGGTCGGCCATGGCGCGATGCAGGAGCGGGCCGCGCGTGAGCACCTGATGGAGGTTGCCAATAACCGGCAGCCTCCACGGACTGGGCGGGAGGCTCAATGCGCCGGTGTAGCCGCCGCCGCCGCACTTCTTCAGTTTGAGAAGCAGGAGAGGGAGAAGGAACGCCAGAAAGACGCAGAACCAGCAGGCGACTTGCTCCACGGCCATGCTGCGGTGCGCACTCAAAGCTTGCTGCTATGGAGAGATGATCGATGGAGCCTGAGGCTATGGAGTGATACATGGACCAGGTTTAGTTCATATTTATAGAGCCCAAGGGGCGGCAGCGTTAATTGTCTGACCGTTTATTTTATTATATATACTCGGCGCGAGCACCGGACCGAAAGACACGGTTTTAGATTACTTTTGATTGATGTTTACGGTTTTAATATTCCGTCGTTGAAAAATCATTATAAAAAACTCAGTATTAAAAAATGTTACTACTATACCACATGGAATATATACATACACGAAGGAAAAAAATCATCACGGTACCAGATGTCGGCCATCTTTCCATCCCACCAAACTTCGGCAGCCCAAGGCCCACAACGACACAGAATGGAAATCACAGCAAACTAGTCCAATTTTGCACCGGCTCATCGAGTTGCTTGATGTGGTGGCGTCATATAAGGGGGTGCACAATATGATAGTCATAAATAATAAAATTAATGAAAAAACTGCTAACAATTGTTTATCTCTTTTCTCCCATATATATCTTAAACTTGAGATCAGATTAGTCAGTGAAATCTTATATCTATCCGCGTATATATGGAGATATGATCATCGTTCATGATCAGGCGTGTTGTACAATTGCAAACATCTATTTGTCCCGGAGATATACAAGATAATTGAGGGAAATATTTCGCTAAAAGAAATCTAAGAAAAACATATATTTAAATATACTTGAAAACAAAAGGTTTAAGCAGCCATTCGGCGCGAGCACCAGACCGAAAGACACTGTTTCAACTTACTATTGATCGACGTCTGCGGTTTTAATATTCCTCCATTAAAAATAATTATAAAAAGGGAATATACACACAAGGAAAAAATCATCACGGTACCAGCCGCCAGCCTTCTTTCCATCCCACCAAACATCGGCACCCCAATGCCCACAACGACACCAAATAGTTCATCACAACAAACTAGCCAGCTCAACCCAAAATTCACATCGGCCCATGGGGCTGCTTGATTTGGTGGCATCATCTAAGGGTCTAAGGGGGAATGCAATGTGTATAGTCATAAATGATAAAATTAACTAAATAAACTACTAAATAATTTTTATCTCTTTTCTCCTATCTATATCATATCTCGAACTTAGAGATCGGATTAATTAGTGAATCTTATATCTATCCTCTATCCATACGTGTATATATATGTATATATGGAGATATGATCATCGTTCGTGGTGAGACGTGTCACACAATCACCAACGTCTATTTGTCCCAGAGATATACAAGATATCTGAAGGAAATATTTCGCTAGAAATGCATGGAAAATATGTATTTAAACGTACCCGATAACAAAATTTTAAACAGCCATTCAACGCGAGAACTGGACCAAAAAATACGGTTTTAGCTTAATTTTGATCGACCTGTGCGGTTTCAATATTTCGCCATTAAAAGATTATTATAAAAAATCAATATTAAAAATTGCTACACCACCGTCAAATGTACACACGAAGGAAAAAATCAGTACCGTACCAGACGTGGGTCTTCTTCCCATCTCACCGAACATCGATAGCTCAGGACCCACACCGATGCCAAATGGGAGACCATAAGAAACTAGCCAACCCAACCCAAAGTTTACATTGGCCCACCGGGTCGCTTGATCTAGCCTTTTCAATTTAATGTAGTGGCATCTAAGAGGGTGTGCAATGTATGTAGTCATAAATGATGAAATTCACTAAAGAAAGGTGATAAACAAATTTGTATCTCTTTTATCCTATCTGTATCTCGAACTTGAGATCAAATTAGTTATTTAATCTTATATCTATCCTCTATGTTCCGGGGATATATGGAGAAATGATGTCGTCCGTGGCGAGACGTGTTGCACAATGGCCAACAACTATCTGTCCCAGAGATATACAAAGATATTTGAGGAAATTATTTCGCTCAAAGAAAATCTAAGGGAAATATGTTTTTAAATGTACATAGGAAAAACAAGTTTGAGCGACCATTCTTAGCGAGCACCGGACCGAAGACTCATTTGCTTACTCTTCGATCAGCGTCTGTGGTTTCAATATTCCACCATTGAAAAATATTTATAAAAGAACTCAGTAACTCAATATGAAAAACCGCTACACCACAAGTGGTATACATACGAAGGAAAAAAAAACCATCACGGTACGATACGTGGGCTTTGACCAAGACCTACAATGATGCCAAACGTGGGACCACAACAAAGTAGCCAGCCCAATCCAAATTTTGCACCGATCCACCGGGGGTGCTTGACATGGGTCCCCCTATACAGCACCTATAGCGAACCATCGCTCCGACTCGCCCGCCTTCGCTAGCTAATCGCTGGTTCGCTCGCTCGGTCCTGGGCCAGCCCATTTAATTTTTTTTTCCTTTTTAATTTATGTGATTAGAAAAAAATTATATAACTTAAAATTAATATTTTTTAAATGGTGAACAAATTATAAGTTTGAACGATTCTAGGAAATGAAAAAATGTTACGTATGAACAATTCTCAAATTTGAACATTTTTTCATTTGAACAATTTTGAAATTTGAACAGTTTAAAAAAAATTAACGATTTTCAAATCTGAACAATTTTCGAAAATACAACAAATTTTTAAAATGAACAAAATTCAAAACTGAACGTATTTCATTTGAACAAATTTAAAACTTGAACATTTTTTTATCCGAACAAATTTTAAATTTAAACATTTAAAGTTTGAACAGTTTTCAAACGAATATTTTCGCATAGAAGAAAAATAAAATGAAAAAAACGAAAAAGAAAGAAATAAAACGGAAATAAAAAACAGAAAAGGGGGAAAAACAAGACAATGAAAAGTTAAAAAAGGCTAGCTGAACACGAACGGTTATCCATCCTAGTGGTTGCGTATGATGGCGCAGGTTCTTGGATTACCTCAGGGTCTGGGTTCAAATCCCCTTACCCACCTTTTTTCCATGCATATTTTCTGTGCGCGAATGGACATAATGGGCCGGCCCGTCTCGAACTGGTACACGGGCGAGTCGTCATATAGTGGCTTGACATTGACTTCTCAATAAATAATTTGGTGCTCGTCATCTAAGAGGGGTGTGCACAATATGTAGTCTTAATTGATAAAAATAAATTACAAAAAAAATGGTAACCAAATTTGTATATGTTTTCTCCAATCCGTATCTCCATCTTGAGATCAGATTAGTTAGTGAATCTTATATCTACCCTCTTTCTGTTCGGGGATATAAGGAGATATGATATAGCTCGTGGGGAGACATGTTGCACACTGGCTAACATCTATTTGTTCCGGAGATATACAGAGATATTTGAGGAAAATATTTTCTCAAAGAAAATATATGAGAAATATGTATTTAAATATAGTCGATAAAAAATAGTTTGAGCAGACATTCGGCACGAGAAATGGACTGTAGACATAGTTTCGGCATACCTTCTGACCTTATAAAATAACTTAATATTAAAAACTGCTACACCAAGCGAGAACTGTAGACACAAAGGAAAAAAAATGTCATGATGGTACCAGACGTGGGCCTTCTTCCCATCTCGCCAAACGGCGGCAAACCAAGGCCAGATGTCAAATGGGAGACCACAATAATCTAGCTAGCCCAACCCAAAGTTCGCATCGGCCCACCAGGTTGCTTGACCTATACTTCTCAATATAATATGGTGGCACTCGTCTCAGGGGAGTGTGCAATGTTTGTAGTCTTAACTGATGTACAAGTGTTATTCATGATAGATTGTGTGCTTCGGCTCCTGTTTTCGATCCGCGTGAAAATTTGCCTTTGATGGATATCCCTATGGTCATATGAAGTGGGCGGTCCCACCATGTCATTGACACTTTTAGGTTGACCCTATTACTTGTTGGAGATTCTTGGTGACATTTTTTTTTGTTGCTCATGTTTTACTTTAAGGTCGAGAGATGTGCATCCCTGTTATTGTCTCTACCTAAAAACATGTGCAATAATGTTGGGATTACTTGTTAGGCATGATTGGCTTTTCTTTTTGGTTAATCCCGTTACTTGTTGGCGTTTCTTGGTGACCTTTTTTGGGTTCTCTTGTTACCATGTGATCCTTGATGATTTTTTATGTTTCTCCCGTTACTTGAAGGTTGACCGATGTGTGGTCTTACCGGTGGTTCCTCCATGTCACAATGGCCCAGAAACTGTTTTATACTCGTGATATATTCTACCTCACTTTCACAACCAACCAACCATAACTAAACAATCTAGGGACAACTTTGGAAGCATGACATATTCAGTCGAAAGTCTGGCCTAATCTTGCAAAAAAGTGTGTGATGTTCCCAAATCGACGCTAAAAAGAATTGATAGAATCAAAATCTCAAGCACGAAACCAGATTTAGCCGAAATGGGATTGATGCCTGCGCTAGGACATACATGTGAGAGTTAATTCATAGACGTATCTTGATACAAATTCTGTTGCCAATATGTATGCTAGCCTATCACCATTGGTCAGCTCGCCGTTCTTCTCGAGATCCACCGGCCATACATCAGATGACCGATCCCCACGGAATGTGCCCTTGCTTTTACCTCCTAGCATGTAGGAATAGTAATTGCTTCAACTCCACCTATTCGTCCAACACTTGTAATTTCGTCTCTCGATCTATTCAATTGTTTAAATTGGTTGGCACTCTATATATTGCGCTCGATCGATCTTTGATATCAAATACGAGACCATTATTGGTTAGCATCCAACTTTTGTAGTTGCAGACTATCAGATCACACATTGAGACTAGCGTAGCACCACACGATCAAATAAACTAACGTGACACCAGTCAAACATATATAGTTACAGATCACTAGCTTAGATTGCTTATTAACATGATTACATGACATGGACAAGGTATATAGTCCCCTAGTAGAAAATTGATGCGATGAAAGTGTGTCTCCACCTGTTGGGGTCCCCAAGAGGAAGGTGATGCAACGTAGCAGGAAGTTTTTCCTCACTTATTAAACCAAGGTTTATCGAACCAGTAGGACTTAGAGATCTCCAGCACAGTTCTCGTCAACTAGCGCTTGAACGAGCGTGGACCTACACACAAAAAAACTCACTTTTCCCCAATGTTTCAGGAAGGTTGTCAGGCTTCCCGTCTTGCTGAAAACAAAGAGATCAAATTAGGAATGGCAATGGGTACCCATGACCCGCATACCTTGCGGGTAAAAACCCTATTAGGAGAAGGGTTTAGAAAAAAAATAATACCCATGGGTATGTAAGTGGGAAAATCTCGTACCCATCGGGTAGAGCGGGTAAGGATATGGGTTCGTGTGACCCATACCCTTATACCATGTACCCATCTTAATTTATGACAATTAGCATCTCACATATAATAACAACGATACTTTCTCCAAAACAATATAATAACAATGATACATAACGATACATACTAATATTTTAGCCTTAATGCACCTACCTAAGCCGAACAACCCACCTGATCATGAAACAAATTGTCCACCAAGCGTACATATAGTTATCAATCGTGACCTTAGAGTTTAAAAGTGTATGACTATGTTTTCTTGTTTTGTGACTGTATGTTGTTTATGCGCAAGTTCTGTTGTACAATGTGCTGGTATTTTAAATTCTCTAATGGTTAAAAACATTGCAATTTATGACAATTTTGAACTCAACATGTTATGCTACAAACACGGGTATTATTTACCCATGGGTACTGTCGTGGGATAATCACGGCAGATGTTACCGGGGGTAACTGATCTTGGGGCAAGACGACACAGGTGTTTGTGAGAGGGTTTAGCTCAGAGGAAAACATGGTGCAATTCGATCTGGCAGCCGGCAATCAAAGTCGCCGAGTCTCCGATCTTGATATAACAACTCAACTATGGGATTACACTGGATGCTCGATATCAAGCGATATTGCTAGGGTTCTTGGACCTCTGTCCAAAACTAGACCTGGGGGTCGGTTTATAAAGCACCCGTACCCCCTGGCTTATTCCCCAAGGCGCATCCGGGATCCTACCCGGACACGGCGCACAAACCCTAGCTTTCCTTTACAGTAACCCACAATCCGGATTGCTGGGCCTACAAGCTTGCTTATCCTTAGCCGGATCCTGCGCACCGTCCTTTGGGCCGGGTTACTCCTTGGAGTTTGGCCTACCGGGTTATCGTCCCCCCGTCAGTAGTCCCCAGGATAGCCTGGGCTTCAAGGATCTTCCTTGAAGCGCTCGCTATTCCCTGCAAAGATATCAAACACATAGGCACGTGGTGGCCGGGTTAAGATGCTTTAACAAGTGGCTAGGCCAAACTCCATGGTGGCCATATTGTAACCCGGGCTTTCCCCAAACTCTTTGGTTTAATTTTCCAGGTTCAAACCCTAATAAAAATGCCAAAATTCCATACTCGACAACCGATCCTGACATCACGGAGTGGATCTCCTTCTTTCCCTTGTCCAGATGCTTTGCCCAATACTTGGCGCATATCTTGCAGAATCCACGTGGATAACCGTCACCCCACGATTTCCGGCTTCTGGCCGTTAGGATAGGCTCACCCCTACTTTATAAATAGCACTCAGGGGATAACCCTAAACTCATCACTGCGCCTCAGTTTCCATTTTCCCTCCTTGCTCCTTTCACCCTCGCGGCACCACCGCAAGAAACTCGCACTTGTCATCGTAGCAAGACCGCCGCCGGCCGCGCCCGCTCTCGAGCCATCCCGCGCCGCCGTCAAGTATCGTCGTCACGCCTTTGCTCCTCTCGCCAAGAATCGCGGAGGGGCATTCGAGCCACACCGCTTGCCGCTGCCGCGCTAGACTCCAATCTCTCCAGTAAGCCTCTCGCAGCCGTTTAATTTAGCCCCATAATTTTTCAATTCATTCAAGATCGGATCTAGATCAACCCGTAAATCATTTTTCCGATTTCATCAAATTAGATCGATTCGATGCTCGCCAACTCCTTTAACCGTCTGCTAGATAGTTACAACTCATCCTCCTACCCTCACTAATCACCAAATCTCCTGAAAAACCGCTCGCAAACTTTCCCATCTATATCCACTCCTCCTTGATTTTCCGCTCATTGCGTTAACACCCGGAAAACCTTCCTTTTCCAGCTATCTTGCTTGCAGTAGACACATGGGCAACCACCCATCTTCCCCAAATGCTTTTCCATACGTAAGTGACCAATAATTTTCATGATTGTATTTAACACCCGGATACCTTGTAATCTCCACCTCATAGCATGACACCCGGATAATTCTTAGCTCTATACTTTCTTGATACCTTATACTCGGATAATCCAACACTTCCGAGTCTTATTTCCTGAACCTCTTTTCCTTACGTTTTCGCAGGTTGATCCCATGGCTCCCAAACGACAAGGAAAACAGCCGACTCAAGCGAGGACTACCCAAACCATTTCCGCCAACTGGGGGCGTTCCACGGCTACAAAAGCCAAACTGGACGAGCTAGCCGAATTAGGGATCCTTCCTTCTCAGAAGGACATTCACTGGAGGGTGCCGGGCAACGAGACCCGGCCCACACCTGCTGATAATGAGGTAATCTGCTTCGTAGAGCACGTGACCCGGGGATTCCGTCCTCCGGGTCACCCTTTCTTCCGGGAGGTCTTAAGCCATTATGGCCTCCGGGTATTCGACATAGGGCCTAACTCGATGTTGAATATTACCCACTTCATCGTTCTATCTGAGTCGTACTTGTGCATGCCGCCTAGTTTGACTCTCTTCATCGAACTATTCCAATGTAAGCCGTGCCGTGAAAGTGGTGACGGTGCACTTCTTACTTGTGGCGGGGTATCCATCCAACGCCGCAAGAATTCACCAATGCCAACTCTCAATTTGAACTCCCACGTCAAACATTGGCAGCTGTCTTTCTTTTACTGCCACGATACCTCCCCAGACGGCGAAAAGAAACTGCCGAGTTACTCGGAAAACCTCCTCGAACCTTCCGAGTCTTTCAATGCCTTTGCACCAGACTCAGACAGGGAGGCAATCCTTCCCTCATTAGCCAAGATAGCCATCCTCTCAGCCCAAGGCCTCCTCGGGCTAAATTTAGTAAAAACATGGGTGCACTTTCGGATCCAACCCAACTCCATCCGCACCAAACTGATGTGCGAGTATTCGGGGCATACCACGGATGCACTCCGATATTCCACCAAGAGCTTCGCGACCGGCGATACTAACAAGACCATCAAAGGCTTCCTGACAGAGAAGCTGGAGGTGATAAAGGGTATCACCGGGTTACCCCCGTTTACTCGGGAAAACCCGGCTCCAGCGGTAATACCCGGTATTCATAGCTTATTTCCACATTTTAGCTTGATATAGCTTCTAACCCTTAATCTCATTCTTTTTTCTTAGGCTGATGACCCTTTCTGGAGGGTTGAACCTTCTCCCCCTTCCAGAGACCCGGAAGAAGAGGACGAGCCGGCTGATGATAGTGAAGGTATTTGCACAGCACTCGTATATCTTTACTTGCATCACTTCTTCCCGTTCACCTTTTTTCCAACGAACACACACCCGATTCACAGGACTGGAGGACGAAGGTGAGGCCAATGAGGATGACCCGGATGCAACCGAGTCTGACCAAGAGGCAACAGTGGGCGCCAAGAGGAAGACCAGGGGGGCAGTGTCCAAGGTTCCTTTTTCCTCATTATCCTCTGAACCATACTCCTTTGACGCCATGCGACAACTTAACCATCAATTATCAAATTCGTCGTGCTTGAAGGATTCCTTCCCAGCCAAACGCAGAGTAACTCGGAGCTCTCCGGGTGAAGATCCCCTTAACCCGGGCATCTCTACTCCCTCGGTCCCTCGTGGCGGCGCTCCTCCGCCTCGTCCTTCCGACTCTCCTCGACGCCACCCTTCTCCTAACCATCCACGTGCCGGGCAATTCCGGGTCCCGTTGGTGGTTCCCGTGGCGACCTCATCTGCTTCCAGCAGCGAGCTCCCGCCTGATTACACCATGAATGCCGGGTAAGTTTGTGCTACATGATTTCCTTTTACGCCTAACAAATTTCCACTCAAGCCACCGTCATCATTAATAACCGCATTTTCTCATCTTTCTTTTAGCGCTCAAGCCGTCGTCAGTGACCCGGAGAACATAGAAGCAGATAACCATCAGGCGGAGAAACCGACTGACAATGCAGACGCCGCGACTGGCGGTGACACGGCGAATAACCAGGGACAAGGCCCTCTGAACAATCCACTTCCCCGAGCTGCCGGATCTCCTTCCTCATCGGAACCAGTAGACGAGGAGATCGAAGTTCTAGATATAAGGATGAGTTCTCCCAACCCGGCCACCCAAACTGTCCGGGTCTCAACTCCAAGGGCGGGGAGAGCCCCCCCACCAAGCAACCAAGCTGCCGGCTCTTCCGGTACTCGATCCGAGGAACTGACATTTGCCCAGATGCTGGAAACCCTTCGCACTTTAAGGGCTAATGAAGAAAACATCTTGGGAGCTTTGATAGCCAAACACGAGGTAAATCCGACTAATGCTGCTTATGCCTTTGTCCAGTCCCCAAGTTCCGAGTGAATTGATTCATAATTTACTTGGGACTTTATTATACAAGCGACTGATAACTTGCTTCTCTTCCCAACTGATCCTTGTTTGCATGCATGCAGGCTTTCGTAACTCAATCTGAGGAGAAACTGGCGGACGCCACCAAGCTCATCGAAAAGGAGGTAGCTTTACGCGAAGCAGCCGAAGCCGAAGCCAGGAGAAATAGGTTGATAATGAGGAAATATAGGAAAAGGGCTCACCGAGCAGAAGATGACCTAACAAGCCTTTCCGTCCAAATATCGGACACATATCGTGCTTTACTTGGTACGTTTCCTCCTCCGGGTTTATCTTTTTGGTAGATAGCGGCAGTTTCCCGACTTACGTCTCCATTTCTTCAGGCCCGGACGAAACCATGCCGGAAGAGGATGACATGGCCAAGCTGAAAACCATGAAGAGCGTTATCCGGCAGCTATGTGTCGGAACCAAATGGATCCTTGAGAAATTGCGGTGGCCGGGTAGAGGACATG
The DNA here is from genome assembly GCA_028641055.1 of Alopecurus myosuroides. NCBI lineage: Eukaryota > Viridiplantae > Streptophyta > Magnoliopsida > Poales > Poaceae > Alopecurus > Alopecurus myosuroides. The sequence continues at coordinate 266,099,427 of CM054060.1, forward strand.
TTGATCTGAAGAGGATGCTGGATGCCTTCTCCACTATTCCCGAGTGGATTTGGCACTGGAAGCGCTCGTCTTGCCGGGTTGGAGTGACCCGGGGGCTTGCACTTGCCAAGGCTTATCTCCCCAAGCTCGAGCTAGTGAAGCTTATGGGCGGCTTCCCAGAGTTCAAGCTTGACGGATCCAAGTTCTCGGTGAAGGATTTTCAGGCCGTCCAGAAGGAGGTCCGTTACCCGGCCAGCGTAATTGCTGATGAACTGGATGTTAATATACTTGTTCCAGCATACGATGCTGCCGGTGAAGCAATTAAGTCAGATCTTCTTGAGCCGTATGATATGCTGGCTCGGTGGAAGGAGGAAGCTGCTGCGATAAGGGCGGAGGCTGCCAAGAAGCAAGCTGAAGCCGGCTCTGCCCCTGCTACCTCAACACCAGTCGTTCCACCTCCTGCAGGGGCTGGTACCGCTGATCCGGGTGCTGCTGCTACCACCAATGATGGCAAGGGCAAGGCCAAGATGAACGCCGAGTGATATATGATTTCTGATGCCTCTTCTTATGCACCGGTCGGTCAACATACTTTTTAAAACAGTTATATTTTGGGTGGTGCGCCTGTGCACCTTTGATATCTTTTCACCAGGATTTTGTAATGCACGCTAGGGTCTTGATATACTCGATGCCTGTTCCGGCCTTTTTTAAGTTTATCCATTATTGAGCTCATCTGTTCTCGATATCTGGCTTTCTTTATTGTTCCTTTTGTGACAACTCAATTTCCGGGTCTCATGGGTATTGACAAGCGGATTTTGCTTCTAAGTCCCCAAGTCCCCAAGACTCGGATAATTTGGAATTATACAAGTAAGCCATTTTTTCTCTTTTCAAGATTTCAAGCCATCCGGACCCGGATCGCCGAGTCTAGGACACTTGATCTTGAAAGGGGAACGAACTGCCTACTGCTAATTTCACAAAGATCCCTGAGTTGCTTCACATAGGTTTTGAAGTTACGCTTAATAGTCGTTGAGTTTCCAGCTGTTCAGCCTTGTACTCTGCATAACTTGTGGTTTAGATGACCCTTTTGACTATCTTGTACTGTAAGCCGGCTTTCGCGTGGATACCATGTTGTTACATCCATACGAAGACGTAGCCAGCCAAGCCCCGTCGGGTTTCATGACTGACTGTAATCGTAAGCGAACAAATCATGCCACTTTAATGCGAGTCACATCGAGCTTAAGTAAGAATAGCCAAGGAATTTGGACTTCTTTGTCCGGTTATAAGATTGTAGCCGTACTCGTTTGCAAGTAATCGGCCCTTATAACTCATAGGCATCATGGCCGGGTCTTTGAGTTTGTAACTGTGCTATTCAAGCGACCAGCCCCCAAGACCTAGATATACGCATCATACTGAGAGTACATAACCTGATAATAACCATCTCTTTTCTTGATAACCATCTCTTTACTTGATATGAAAAATCTAGGTCAGCAAGCCGCCTCGTTAAAAACCCGTCCAGTCCCCAAAGGTACCCTGGATAGGAAAAGAGTACGTCTGAAAACCTGCTGCCTATTACATCGTGCAATTCCACTTGCCAATATAATCTTTTTTAAGTATAATATGGACGTAGCTGAGCCACGTTCCATGGTCTATCTCTTTCTTGCATAGATGAAGTGGTATGTGCGGTGTTGTTAACTGTAGCCGACTCTTCCCTTGCATCTATCAAGTAATATGATCCATTATGCAGATTCCGGCTTATGATAAATGGTCCTTCCCATGGTGGTGATAATTTGTGCTTTCCTTCATTTGACTGTACCAGGCGCAGAACCAAGTCTCCTTCCTGGAATACCCGGGTTTTCACGCGCCGGCTATGATACCTCCGTAAATCTTGCTGATATATGGCTGATCTTTCCAGGGCTTGTTCTCTTTGCTCTTCTAACATGTCTACGGCGTCCTGCCGGGTTTTTTCGTTCTCCACTTCGACGTAAGCTGATACTCGCGGTGAGTCGTGAATAATGTCACTCGGTAACACTGCCTCCGCACCATAGACCATGAAGAAGGGCGTCATCTGAGTGGATCTGTTAGGTGTAGTGTTGATACCCCAAACCACAGAAGGAAGTTCTTCGACCCATGCACCAGCAGCCCTGACACAGGGAACTCGCAATCGTGGTTTTAACCCGCGAAGCAATTCTTGGTTTGCTCTCTCCACTTGTCCATTGGCCTGCGGGTGAGCCACCGATGCAACATCAAGCCGGATTCCATTGTTGCCGCAGAACTTCTCCATCTCACCAAGGGACATGTTGGTTCCATTGTCGGTAATTATGCTGTGGGGATACCCGAACCGGTAGATAATCCTTTTCAGGAACTTGACTGCTGTAGCTGCTTCGCAATTAGTAACTGGCATAACCTCAACCCACTTGGTAAACTTATCAATAGCCACCAAAAGATGTGTCTTCTTGCATGGTGACATGTGAAAGGGGCCAACCATGTCCATACCCCAGACAGCGAACGGCCAAGTTAACGGGATGGTCCGTAACTCCATAGCCAGCACATGGGTTTGGCGAGCGTACCTTTGACATCCGTCACACCTTGCTACCAATCGTTCCGCATCCGCTAGAGCCGTGAGCCAGAAAAATCCGTGTCGATAAGCTTTAGCCACAAGAGATCTTGTGGATGCATGATGTCCACAGTCGCCTTCATGGATTTCCTTGAGAATCTGTCGGCCTTCTTCTGGCGCTACGCAGCGCAAAAAGACTCCTGCTGCGCTTCTCTTGTATAATTCTCCATTGATGATAGAATATCCCTTTGCTCGCCTCACAATTTGCCTTGCTAACACCTCCTGCTGTGGTAACTCGCCCCGCGACAGGTAGGCCAAAAACGGTTCTGTCCATTCGGGAACAGTACGTACCGTAGCCACAAGTCCTGAATCCGAGTCTTGGTTTGCAAATTCCTCCTCTGACTCGGTTTTAACCGATGGTCGCCATAATTCATCCAGGAAAACGTTAGGTGGAACCGGCTCTCTGCGCGAGCCGAGTCTAGCGAGCGCGTCGGCTGCCTCGTTTTTTCTTCTGTCTATATGCTCCACCTCATACCCGGAAAAACATCCTGCAACCCTATCAACTTCCCTGCGGTATGCTGCCATAGTTGCGTCCTTTCTATCCCAAGTTCCTGACACCTGCTGTACCACAAGATCCGAATCTCCGAAACACCGTATCCTTTTGATGTTCATCTCCTTAGCTGCCCTTAGGCCGTGCAATAGGGCCTCATACTCGGCCACGTTGTTGGAACAGTCAAAGTGGATTTGTAGTATGTAGCTTAGTTTATCTCCTTTGGGTGACGTCAGTACCACCCCAGCTCCTGATCCCTCGTATTGCTTAGATCCATCGAAGTGCATGATCCATGACTCGGAATTTGGAACCGTTGTAGTCATGCCTGTATGTGTCCAGTCGTTAACGAAATCAATTAAAGCTTGAGATTTGATTGCTGACCTGGGTTCGTAGATGATGTGATAATCCCCCATCTCTATCGCCCATTTGGCTATTCTTCCCGTCGCGTCCGAGTTTCTGATGATATCCGACATTGGTGTTGAACTAACCACTGTTATGGGGTGTTCTTGGAAGTACGTCTTCAATTTCCGGCTAGCCATAAAGACCCCAAACACCAGCTTTTGCCAATGTGGATAGCGCTGCTTTGCTTCTGATAATACCTCGCTGACATAATAAACCGGCCTCTGAACCGGGTAACCTTTCCCGTCCTCTTTACGCTCCACAACAACTACTGCGCTGACGGCTCGGGGGCCAGCTGCCACGTACAGCAACATAGGCTCTTTAGGACCCGGCACCGCTAGTACTGGTGGTTCGGATAACTGCTTCTTTAGTGCCTCGAATGCCTCATCCGCCTCTTGATCCCACACGAATTTGTCTGATTTCCGCAAGAGCCGGTACAAGGGTATTGCCTTTTCTCCGAGTCTGGATATGAATCGGCTCAAGGCTGCTACGCAGCCTGTGAGCTTTTGAACATGCTTCAAATTTTCTGGTTTTTTCAGACCTTGGATGGCCTTGATTTTATCCGGGTTTGCTTCGATCCCTCTTTCGAAAACTATAAAGCCGAGTAATTTCCCGGCTGGAACTCCGAACACGCACTTTGTCGGGTTGAGCTTCATCTGGTACCTCCTCAAGTTTTTGAACGTCTCCTTTAGATCATCGATAAACGTCTCCGCCTTCCTGGTCTTGATGACCACATCATCCACATAGGCGTGGACGTTGCGTCCGATTTGGTCTTCGAAGCACTTTTGAATACATCGTTGGTAAGTTGCACCGGCGTTCTTCAATCCAAACGTCATGGTTTTATAACAGAAGGCCCCAAAAGGGGTTATGAATGATGTTTTCTCCCAATCCTCCCTCTTGAGCTTGATCTGATGATACCCGGAATATGCGTCCAGGAAGCATAATAAATCGCTTCCAGCTACTGCATCTATAATCTGATCTATCCTGGGTAGTGCGAACGGATCCTTTGGGCAATGTTTGTTGAGACTCGTAAAATCAATGCACATCCTCCACTCATTGGTCTTTTTCATCACTAGGACCGGGTTTGCCAGCCAATCCGGGTGAAATACTTCCATGATAAAGCCGGCTGCCAATAGCTGAGCGATCTCTTCGCCTATAGCCTTCCTTCTTTCCTCATTCATTTTCCTCAAGCCCTGCTTCACGGGCCTGGACTTGGGATCCACATGCAAACTGTGCTCGGCTAGCTCTGTAGGGATACCCGGCATATCGCTAGGTGTCCAGGCAAACACATCTGCATTTGAACGAATAAACTCCACAAGTGCTTCCTCCTGCTCTTTTCTCAAGTTAGACCCTATGGTAAACTGCTTAGTGGAATCGCCTTCAACAAAATCTATCTTCTTGGTGTCTTGTGCTGCCTTGAATTTTGCTCTCTCGTCCTCGGTATTCGGCTTGTTCAAGGCTGTTCTATCATCCGGGTTCACTTGAGACCGGTAATATTCGAGTTCTTCCTTTCTGCATGCTTGCTCAGCCATAACCGAATCTCCTTCGTCACACTCGGCCGCTATATCCCGGTTCCCATGTATGGTGATGGTCCATTTAGGACCCGGAATCTTTAGCTGCAAATACACGTAGCACGGCCTAGCCATGAATTTGGCATAAGCCGGTCTTCCAAACAGCGTGTGATAAGGACTGCGCAGTTTGACCACCTCGAACGTGAGCCACTCAACTCGATAATTATCCGTCGATTCTCCAAAAGCAACCTCCAAGGTGATCTTTCCCTCGGGGCTCGCCGAGTGACCCGGTACGATCCCATGAAAGATTGTCGAACTTTTCTGCAACTGGGACTCTTTGAGACTCATCCGTAAGAAGGTCTCCCAATAAAGGATGTTGATGCTACTTCCACCGTCCATCAGGACCCTCTTCAGTTCGTAACCATTAACCTGTGGAGCAACCACCAATGCCAAGACTCCTGGACGCTCTACTTTTTCCGGATGATCTCTTCTACTCCACGTTATCTCTTGTTCTGCCCATCTAAGATATCCCGGCGCGGCCGATGAAACCGAATTTGCCGCTTGCTTTGACGTCTCTTTGTTCCTGCTAGAAGTTCCTGTAGTATGCACATGATATTGTCCTTTTAAATTAGTCGTTCGTACCATACCGACGAAGATGTTGATCCGGCCGATCGTCACGACGGATCCGGATTCGAGGTGATCCGACTCTGGCCCCCAGCCGGAATCGTCCACCGTCTTTTTTCCTCTGCGGTCGATGTAGATTTCGCCGACGACGAGATTCTCCATATTCTTTCGAGCTTCTCCCGTGATGTAAACACCTTTGGACGCAGGCCCCACGGTGGGCGCCAACTGTCGTGGGATAATCACGGCAGATGTTACCGGGGGTAACTGATCTTGGGGCAAGACGACACAGGTGTTTGGGAGAGGGTTTAGCTCAGAGGAAAACATGGTGCAATTCGATCTGGCAGCCGGCAATCAAAGTCGCCGAGTCTCCGATCTTGATATAACAACTCAACTATGGGATTACACTGGATGCTCGATATCAAGCGATATTGCTAGGGTTCTTGGACCTCTGTCCAAAACTAGACCTGGGGGTCGGTTTATAAAGCACCCGTACCCCCTGGCTTATTCCCCAAGGCGCATCCGGGATCCTACCCGGACACGGCGCACAAACCCTAGCTTTCCTTTACAGTAACCCACAATCCGGATTGCTGGGCCTACAAGCTTGCTTATCCTTAGCTGGATCCTGCGCACCGTCCTTTGGGCCGGGTTACTCCTTGGAGTTTGGCCTACCGGGTTATCGTCCCCCCGTCAGGTACCCTTATACCCTATCGTGTGAAGGGTACGAGAAAAATTTATACCCGTCAATGGTATGGGTACGGGTGGCGGGTAAGATCAGGGGAGACGGGTAAGGGTATGGGGTGGCTCCACCCTTACCCATACCCTGCGGGTTCCATCCCAAGATCAAATGTATGATGTGGAAAATGGTGATGAAAGTAAAACGTATCAGCAAACAAGTAATGATTGATAGCAAGTAAATAGGGTTGTAATCAATGTAAAATAATGGATCAGGTCCATAGTTTCACTAGTGGCGTCTCCGTAAAAGAAAAAAAGCAAACATATTGGGTGAACGAATTGCAGTCGGACAACTGGTAGAATTGGGACAAGAAATAATTATTACAAGCAAAGTTCATTGTGATATTCATATAGGAATTATGTCAAACATACATAGACCGGTATCCAACTGCATCTATGACTAATATTCCACCTTGAGAACTCTTCTATGCATGCCTCTCGCTGGTTTTAAGTTGCAAATCAAAAGATAATCGCATTAAGCATCGTACAATATTTATAATTAATAAGTAGATATAAACACCATTAGTTTACACTTAGTAGCAAGAACACGTCCTCGGACTTAGATGTATATGTCACTCGTGCCTAGACACGGAGGAGGCATGAACCTACTATCTAGCAAAAAACCGTCTGTTGGAGATATAAGCAATCACTTGGCCAAAATAACCACATACATTGGAGATCATGCAAGAACTTAAGTAAAAAAAGGACATGGTTGTCTCTTCTCTCGTTGAACGGGCTCCTTGTCGTGGGGTTGTCACAGCACTAGTCATCCGAGGATGACTTGTGAGTTTGAAGGGCTTGTTCAACTTAGGAGTCGTTGAGGTCGGAGTTGACAAGATTAACACGATCATGCCTTCCTTCTCTCTTTCTCTTGTCAATAAGGTCTCGATTACAATGAGTGCTCTAAGCGAGTTTTGTGTCGAGATCTAGCTTGTCCTCTACTTAGTCCCTTTAGCCCCTTATATAGATGGTCGATCATGGGGCCTTAAAAGACTTCGAGTAGAGTCCTACTTGGACTCGAGGTATGACTAGGATGGTGGTCTACACTGTAGAATTTAAAAAATTTCCCTACGTAGTCCGCTAAGATCACTACGCAGATAACAAAGCATACCCATACATTCAAGGGTTTAGATCACGACTCACCGGGCATCGGATTTGATGTAGTTATAGAAGAGATCTGAATAGATCCTCACAATTAGGCCCAGTTTCAAGGATGTTGCTAAGCCTTCCCTCGTCAAGGATCACACGTGTAATCCCTCTTATGGTGTGCACACGTACGCTCGTGTCAACCCGTCAGCGCTCCGTTGTCCAGGACTCGGCACCGATGAAGAGAGACAGCCTTCTGGCGTTGCTAATTGGTAGCTCTAATCAATTGTGATTAGAGCTATAAGAAACTAGAAGTTCTAACACATGAGAGAAATCAAGAATTAGAGCTAGGTCTAATCGGCAGAGGACACATAAAAAACCCAATTAGAAGAGGCTCTAATTCAATTAGAGGGCTCTAATTAGATCCTCTAATTCTACTAGAGAGAGAGAGGCTTGAGAGCCAATTCTATGTTTTGCTTTGAGCCTGTGGGTCCCTTTTATAGTTAAAAGAAGTTGAGACTTGCCAAAGGGGAGAGGGAGGAGTCCTAGTTGTGCTAGGAGGAAGTGTCCGCACCACCCTCCCCTAGCCCAACTCGGAATGGATCCCCGTCTCCTTTGATAAATCTCCCAGATCATATGCAGTTGTTGTTCATGCTCGTCGATTCTTCGAAGATCATCGTCAGTTTCAAAATTCCTCTATTGATCAAGTCTGGAATTCTCGCTCTTCTAACCGTTATGGCATTGATCGGGGACATTCAAAAGCGGGAGTTAATTTTTCTAACTTTGCTAACGGTGCTGGGCCCAAGCCTTTTAGTGTCTTTTGCTTATCGGACTCTCACTATAGGCCCAATTGCACTAATCGTATTAGATGTCGGGCCTGCAGAAGATGGGTTCATATTGCTGACAATTGTCGTTTCAAGCAGACTGATTCTGGGCCGGATATGTCAGCTGAGATTTGTTCTATGAAAGTTAATCGCGATAAACAGGGTACTCCTCGGTCTACGCACTAGAGATTTTACAACACAACGGTGATTTCGCAGTTGGACATGGAGCAATTGATTTCTATGCAAAATGCTAGGATCACTTCGCGTATGATTTCCCCACTGGATAGACAGGTGTCCACAAAAAAGGATACCTCTATATCGTCATCTTCTGCCTCCTCTGTTCCTGGAACAAGGGTTTTCTCAACTGCTCCGAAGGTGCCGAGTGGTACTCCGTCAGCCATCGCGAACTTTGTTTTTGATCCTTCCCCTTTTCTTCCACCTGATCCACAGGGAATGGTGGTGGATTGTCGTCTAGCTAGGGTGTGTATCATCCATGGAGATCTTCGGCCATCTAATGAAGACCTGGCTATTCTGATAATAATGCCACAAGGTGAAGTTGATTTCCAGAATTTTCATGAGATTTTAGATGAGTTCTTTAGGCTAGAGAAGAGGGTAGAAGTGAAATCCATTTCCAAATGCCCTTTTAGCCTTACATTTGTCAGATTTAACGGTGTAGAAGACGGATATTGGTTTGTCTCTCATAGTCCACACCCCTGTGCGGATTTTTATTTGTTTTTTGAGAAGCAGAATGAGGGGATGAATTGGAGAAGCTTTAATCTTAGTAGAGAGTTTTGGGTTCAGTTGTTTGGCTTTCCTGCTGATCTTTGATGCATGCATGAGATGGCGAATGCTGTCAGGATTTTTGGTAAGTTGCTCTTGTGGGATCGATATAAATCCACAGAGTCTTATGTTCTGGTTAAGATTCATGTGGATATTGTCTCTAATATTCCTATGAGTACTTTAGTCTTTGGGGTAGACCACTTTTTAGATGAATCATGGACTTGTCCTATTTTCATACTACATGATATGTTTCATGGTGGTGGCCCACCTCCAGAGGCTGATGTACCACCTAATGGAAATCCTCATCCGGTTCCAGCAGAACCATTTCATCACCCTAATCAAAATAATCACTTTATTGGTCTTGTTGCTGCTCATGATGTAGCTGAAGTGGAAGTTGCAGAGAAGAATATTGCTAATAAGGTTGTAAATCATCATTTACATATGGCTATTGAGGATCAGCTTGCTACCAACAATGTTGGTTGGGGCCACTAGGCTACGCCACCTAATTTTGACATGGTGGATCTTGAACTGCATGCAGGGGAATTTTTGGAGCTCAATGACCTGCTGGAACATGCACCAGAGGTTAACAATGCTGAGTTGGACAATGAAAGCAGTAACATCACTATCACTGACATTGAAGTAGATAATGACTCTGTTAATTCCCAGCATGGACCACCTCCTAACAATATGAATTCTACTGCTGCACTCTTGCCTCTAGACCATATTATTGAGATTCCTGCTGATGCTCTATTGCCATTTGACATGAATATTCCACAAGCTGAGATGGAGGTCCAGTTGGGTCTACATCTTGAGGTGTTGCACTCTTGTAACATCCAAGTATGAAAAACTCTCTAGTTGTTTTCTTTCTTGTTTACTTTTAAGCAATGCATCATGTCATCATCTCATTGCATTTGTTTTATTTCTGTTTGCATTGTTTTTCATAATGAATTTCAAACCTTATTCAACCTTGTATTCATACTTGTCTGTTACAATATTTCAAATAAAGAAATGCAAAACAAAACCTCCCTTGTTTCCAAATAATTCCTTAATGTTCACTTATTAAAATGTTGCTTTAAATCAATCAATTAAATTCCACCAATTAATTCAAATCATCTACAAATGCAAATCCAAGTCATCAAACAACAACCCACTTGAGTTTTTGAAATCTCTAAACAAATCAACTAATTTCAAACTTTTAATCTATAGGGGCCACCCTATAAAAATGCTTTGTTTTCTTAATATTAATCAATATTAAAATTCTTCCAAATTTTGGTTTCAAATACAAACAACATTTTTAATCTCAAACTTTTGAAAACCAACCTTGGCATTTGGTTGCTATTGGTCTAACAAGCCTAACCTAAATTTTCCAGAATTTTTACTAATTTAAAACCTATCTTTTTCTTCCAAAAGCAAAACCTACAAAAAAAAACAGAAAAAGGAAAAAATAAAAGAAGAAAAAAACTGCAGCGCGCGCGGCAGCTAAGCACTACCCAACCCACCTAAGCTAACGCGCGCGCGGCCCAGCCCACCTAGCTTACTTACCGCTTCGTTGAGAGCCGCCATCGTCGTCTCCCCCGTGTACGGCAGCGAATCTGCTGCGCCACGTCGCCGCTGTTCCATCCTCGACGGCCACCAACTCGCCTGCACCCCTATATCTACCCTAGACCCACCTGGAGCCAACCCTAATCCCTAGGTCCTCGCTCCCCGCTCCGCGCCGCCAATTCCTGCTCTCTGTCGTCGCTTCCCCCTCTCCGTTTCCCTCACCGGCGGCTTCCACCTCTGAACATCGCCATGGCGCCGCCACCTCCTACCCTCTCATAGCCAATTACCTACGGGAACGACGCCGCCACTGTCCCTTCTACGTTTTGGACACCAGATCGCGCACGGAGGAGCACGGGGACAGCGCCGCCATCAACGTCACCGTCGCCGTCAGCTCGCGTCACCGGCCCTCTGCCTCGACTACTTCCGCGGTGAGCTTCCACCGTCTCCTCCCTCTCTGTTGCCCTTCTGCATCGCGCGCACACGTCCATCCTCACCACAGCAGCACCACTAGATCGCGCACGGCCACGGTCCTCTCAACGCCGGCGAGCTGCGCCTCGACGTTTCTGTCAGTGTCGCGGAAGCGATTGCTCGTCAGAAAATTCAGATCCGCGACTGAATCGTTTTCCTCTGTGCGTCGCGGTTAACTGACAAGAAACGCGCATAGCGCAGTTGGTTCAGTGCGTGCGCTCGCAAGCGCGCGGTCTGGCGATCGAATCCCCGCGGCCGCAATAAAATTCCCAACCTTTTTCTTCCTCTGTGCTGACATCCGTGGCCCACCCGTCAGCCGCGGTGGTTGCCACGCGAGCGTGCGCTGCGCCACGTTGGCCCTGGCCCACGCGGCAGTGGCTGCATGTAGCTGCCGCTCTGTAACAAAAGTTTAACCGTTCTGTTTTTATTTTTCCTAACCATTTTAATTAACAGATTTAAAACTTAAACTTTAAACCTTAATAACTTTTAAACTATAAACCCAATAAATAAAAGTTTCATATGTTTTCTGTTCCAAATTTCATAATCTTTCCAAATCATCTATTTGTGTATTGTTTTGACATTTCCAAATGCATTTAAAATTCAAACTTAAATAATTCAAATGCTAATTTCTAAAATCAATAACTAAATCATTCTTAATCCAATAAATGCAAATAAAATATGTTTTCCATACCATTTCATCTCACCTTTGCAAATATAATTTTCGTTTTCTGTTTTGAATAATTTAAATTGCCTAAATTATTTAATACTTGTTTAATTCATTTAAATTTGATAAAATCATAACTTGCTCAAAATAAAATATTTTTGAACATGCAAAATATGTTTTCAAACCATCAAAGTGTGAACTTTTCAAATGTGAATTTGAAATTATGTTTTGAATAAATAAAATTCAAATAAAATTCAAACTTGTTTTAAATCCAATTAAAACTTGTTTAATATTGTTTAATTCATAATAAATTCATCCTAATTCAATTTTCAATATTTGAAACAGGTAATCCAACTAAAATTTGATGTTCTTTTCAAATATAAATTTTGTTAATTGTTTTGCACACTTTAAATTGATGAAAACAATAATTGTTTGTGTGACATGTTTAAGTAACCAAATTTTCCAAACTTAATAAATAATTTCCAAACTTGTTTTATTCCTTTTCCTTTGCATCTATTATTGCTACTTTGTTGTTATCTTGTCATCATCATGCATGCATCATGCTAACAACTTTCACATGATAATTAATTGTAAACCAATTGTTTCCACTTAAGTCATGGATCTTTTCCATATGCAACTCAAAATTGCATAGGGGTCCATTTAAATTGTGTTATCATGTTAGCTAGATTATTTTGATGCAACCATTAACTTGTCATGCATCATCTTTGGTTGTGCACAATGCCATGTTAATGATTGTTTACATTCCTGTTTTGTTTGTTTGCTTCTTCTCGAATAGACGACGACGTTGATACCGACGATCTTTACGACACCCCTTCTGAGGATCTAGCTCAGTACCCGGCTACTGGGTTTGCAGGCAAGTTATCACTCACATGAACCACTATGTTCCTTTCAACATTGGTTACCGATACTTTTCCGTTGTTCTTTTCTGCTAGCCTTAGTAGTAGTTGTTCTGTTACGAACCTATCACATGAATCCCTTCAACCTGATATTGCCTCATCTCCCTTCCTACAACCCCTTGTTTGAGCCAGTGTCTTACTAGCATGCTTAGGTTGCTTTGCTCGAGTCTGTTACCCGTTACTTTCAGTTATTGCTATTCTATCATATTCTGGGGGCTCGATGTTAATCAATCAACCTGTTATTAATAATATGCTGATAAGGCACCGGCAGGAGGCCCTGTGTGGTTTTGGAGCCTGCTAGTGTCGACCCTAATAGGAAAAGGGTCTTGTCTACTGATCCATGATGAGCGCACTACCCGCATGTGGGAAGCGAGTATGGGCGCCCCCCTCAATTTGATTTGATTCGCATCTCGTCCAAATCATCTCATTTAGTTCGTGTTTTCCATTTGCCGCATGCATGTTTTTGCGAGCCCAGCGCAGGGTGGAACTTTTGTAGTCGGCATATAGGGGGACACGTTCTTAGAGTGCTATGAGGGTCCATTTTCTTCTGGGCTCGATTAGCCGTGCGCCCAAGGTGCTTTGGGCTTGATGCGAAGAATAGTCGAGTTGTGTTGAGTGCCCCGCTTGGTGGGAGGCATCCCATCTGGCGGGTTATTCATACGTGTACGGCCAAATTGGTGCAATCCTGCAGGGATAAATCTTCTCGAGAAGCCGTGTTTTCCGCGGTTATGGTTAACTTGGTGAAAGTACTGGCTAACAAGTACTCAGAACAACTTACACCTAACTATTGATGAATTGACTAGTAATAGACCTATTATCACAATCAACCTGATCCATTATTCACTAATTCAACTGTGTGAGTTATCCTCGGATTGCTTCTTCGGATAAGGGGCGAGATCCAGGATGGGTTTGTTTGATGGTTAACAACAGTTGGTTACCACACGCTATCTTATCCCCTTTCTGATAGTTGGCAGTTGTAGATTTCTGTATTTGGTTAGCACAGCCAGTTGCAGCATCTTTCATATCCCCTTCCTTCCGTTGAACCAAGGTTTCTGTACTTGGTGTTGACGGGTTACACTTTGGTGAAATGTGAGTCTTGCTTGCCAGTACTTGGATGTACTGACCCCGTTGGGGCTGTGGTTTACGCAGACTACGACTACGGCTACGATGACCACCAGGATGGCTACTCCGTGGAGTTTGACGAGACTGCAGACGAGTAGATAGCTGGACCAGGGTTGGATCCAGGACCTACGTGGATAGGCTTCGTCTTCTTTATTTTCTCCGGCTTCTTAAGCCTGTTGGATTTGTCTGTACCCAGACACCTTTGTTTGCTTCCGCTGATGTAATGAATGCTATGTTGGGACATGTGTCCTCTGGATGATTGTATTTGCTATTTCTGCCTTAGTGAAGGCCAGTTGCAACCTTATTTCAATCTTTTGTGTCTTAGAGATATGTTGTGACTATCATTCGTTCAAAGCTGTTGACGTACAGTGCGTGATTGATATGAAGTACGTCGACAGTAGTGCCTATGACTTCTAGTGGATAGTTTACATCGACGATGGAATAGCAGGGCTTGTGTTGTCGCGCATAAGCGCAGGCCTACCAGGAAGCTGGGACGTGGGAGCAGTTATGCCCCATAATCCAAGCATCTGCTATCCAGTTCGGCCCGATGAGTATCCCTTAGAAGTCAGGGTGCGACAAATGGTATCAGAGACTGTCTGCCTGTAGGATCCCTTTTTACTGGTCGCAGTTGAGTCTAGAAACTATTTTGTAGCTATACAGGAAAAATGAAACGTGAGAGTAGGAAGTCTGCCATTTTTCTTCTTTCCCCACCCACCCACCCTTTTCTGGTAAGGAAGTGCAACGTTGTTTTCCGTTCTCACCTAAACTTTCAAGTTAGGATTTCACGTGTTTTGGGTTCTCCGTAGTACCTCAGGTTTTTGGTCTCGTTTTCCCCGATGTTGCTTCGATATCCTGTTCTTTTAAAGAACCTTTCGTCCGTTGAAACCTTCTTGTTGTTTTCCACTTCAATTCTTCTACCGGAGTCTAATCAAAACCTTCCAAATCATCTGCAGATGGATCTCAGGTTCTACCCGCAGGTGGTTCGGATGACTCGCTGTGAGAGCACCACCGGTTATCCGGAGATGCTGAGAGACATGATTACCTATCTGGGGTTCCATTGGGCACCAGAGTACCAGGTCTACGAGCAGCAGCGAGAGTTTGACCAGACCTGCTACCGGTCTATCGTCTACATTCTGTCAGATGATGACCTGCTACCGGGCTATCGTCTACCGGGTTATTCATACGTGTACGGCCAAATTGGTGCAACCCTGCAGGGATAAATCTTCTCGAGAAGCCGTGTTTTCCGCGGTTATGGTTAACTTGGTGAAAGTTGTCGTGGTGGTGTCACAGCAGATGCCATGGGATGGCTAAAGATGTGGGGACGATGGACGCTGGAGGTGTCCGGGGAGGGATCACGCGACGAGTAGCCGCGTGAGGTAAGATCCACACAACACAAACAACACGATGTACCCAGGTTCAGGGCCCTCGTGAGGAGGTAAAACCCCTACTCCTGCCTTTCTCTATGTATTGCTATATGTCACCGAGTAGCTCACAGTACAAGGAATGATGTTCACCGAGTAGCCTCTCTATGCTCCCGAGTAGAGCTAGGTCAAGAACTTAGGGTTTCTAGGGTTTCCTCTCAATGTCTCCCAGCGTGCCTCGCGCAGGAGGCGGCGGGGCACCTTATATACACGGTGCCCAGCCGGATACGTCCAAATCCTAGACAAGTGTCGACATAGTGTTCACATGTCCTTTCTCCGAGTACGGCCTGACAGCTTTGGTCGTTGGTCTTGGCCGCTTCTGTAAAGTCGTTGGGCAAAACTAGGGGACAGACTGGTATCACTGTACCTAGTCACAGAGCAGGCCCCCCTTATCCTGCCACCGACTGCTTCCATGCTGTCACTGTCAGGCAGGCCGTCCCCACGTGAACAGTAGTTCGAATGCTGCCAAGTACGGACCCAGGATACGCGGGATCCTGTGTCAGAACGGCTCTTTTGACTTCCTGCCCGAGTAGTTTCCCGCCAAAGGTTCCCGCCAATTGTACTCGGGCCAAAGTTTCTACTCGACAGGGTAGAAACTGATTGATATCTCCGTCTGGCCATCTCGAGGTGAGACCGGGTAGCAGACTACCGGGTAGCGAGTACTCGGTAGTCGGATACTCGACCAAACCTTTCTTCTGTACGCGGCCTTTATCATCTGTCTTTACCCTACTCGGGGGTAACCCCCCGACAGCAGTCCCCGAAGCTGGTTGAGTCTTGCGAACTTGTTCATTAGGCTCTGCCAGCTTAAAACCAGCCTTTGCATCTTACCCATCGAACCTCAAGATGCCGAGTAGGTCCTCCGAGTAGCTATCTGGAAAGTATCTTGAGTCTCCTCTTTTCCGAGTAGCACTCGCTTTCTACTCTGTATCCGAGTAAAAAGACTTAGCGAAATTTCGCAAACTGAGCCTCTGCAGCGCAGAGCAACATCCAGCCCTTCACGCAGGCACTGCCTACGTGTCAAGCATCCACGACCTTGTCGTTTGGTTGCCCAGGACACGACGCCACGTGTCCAGTTTTCACGCCGTGGGCCCACCGGCCGTCGTGTCCCATCAAGCGCAATTACTGGCCACGATCTGAAGGTGGGATCAAATGCGGCCGTTACGCGCGCAGCCTGCGCTTGTGCGCGTTTCTATTCGGCCACAGGACCCACCACACGCCACAATCGATCCCACTCCCGCAGCGGTAACGGTAATCTCGCCGAGGGGGTATAAATACCTCCGCGGTAACTTCCTTTTCCCCTTCCCTGCTCATTTCCTCTTCTTCCTCCCGTTCTTCTTCGCCACCGAGCGCTCCGCCGCCGCGCTAGCCTCTGCGCCGCCGCGGACTCGCTCCACCACCAAACCCATTTGATTTCCGATTCCTCCACTCGCAACCATGGCCAAGTCCTGCTGGGCCGGTTCCTCCATCACCCAAGCCAACCTCGCCTGGCTTGTGAATGAGAGAAGGGTTCCCCCCGGCGTGGAGTGCCGGGCGCCCGACGACGAGACCGTGCCCAAGCCCAGGGACGGAGAGCGCGTGGTGTTCATGTCCCACTTCGAGCGCGGGTTCGGGCTGCCAGCGTCGGACTTCATGCGTAAGTTCCTGAACCACTTCGGGCTGCAGATGCACCATCTGCCGCCCAATGCAGTTGTTTTCCTCGCATACCACGCCGTGGTGTGCGAGGCTTTTCTCGGCATCAGGCCCACCGTGGAGACGTGGCTCCGCTACTTCCACCTCCGCCAACAATCTGCCGGGAAGAAGGACAGCGCGGGCGTTCCTCGCGCCACCGACGTCGGCTGTGCCATGATGGTGCAGCGGAACGGCACGAACCACCCCCGTATCCAGGGGCTGGATTCCTGCCGAATGTGGCAGCAAACGTTCTTCTACGTGAGGAACGTTGCCGCCGCTGATGGAGCCCCCGTCGACGATCGGATCAATCTGCCCCCTTGGAGCAAGCGTGCTCCACTCGGGTCGAATTGGAAGGAGAAGCCCGTCAACGACGAGATCGCCACCGAGATAGAGACGCAACTCGGCTGGCTGAAGACGCATGGCCTCCGGAATGACGATCCAGTGGCGTGCTGGATCAAACGCCGGGTGCTCCCTCTGCAGGAGCGATGCCACCTCATGTGTTACATGGGAGGGCCTCGCGATTGCACCAGGACTACCACCGTCGAGATCGACGACGCTGACGTTCCCCGGCTTGCCAGGAACATTCTGAAGACCGGCCTCAACGAGAAGTGGCGGTACGGGTTCGTTCCGTTCAGCCGCAGGACTCCAATCTTACGGGTATGTCTCCCTTACTCTGTTTTCGTCTCTGCCTTCCGAGTAGATAGCTTATCTTTTCGCCTCGACTAGCAATCACCTTGTGCACCGAGTAGGACACTTAGCTAAATCGCCTTAGGCTTAGTGTGCTTTGTGCTTGCACGCCTCGTCGAGTAGGAAACTTAGAAAAAAGCCTGGGCTTAGTGTGCTTCGTGGGTGCACGCCTACCCGAGTAGAGTTCTATTCTGGTACTCGGCTAACTTGTGATCCTTCTCTGCCTTTCAGACTCTTACTCGCCAGCTCACTGAAAGCAGCGAGGTCCTCGAGGAGAACTGGTCCAAGGATCGCGAGGAGGATGATCTACCTCCCTCTGATGACGCGGAGCAGAGCAGCCCCGTTCCCGAGAAGCGCGACGTCCTCAACACTTGGTCGGATGAAGGCTCTCACGGTACTGTTATCTTTATCCCGTTTGTTTCTGAAGAACATCAACCTCTTGCGTTGCTGTTTCTGATTCTTCCTTCTTCTCCCTTGAATTTCTCAGACGAGGCCGCTGCGGAGGAGGACGACGAGGATGAGGACGAGAACAAGGGCGATGCGCCCCTTGTCGTCAAGCCTCTGTCGGTTGCCCCCCCCGAAACTCGCAAACGGACAGGCGGCGAAGCACGAGCACCCCCTGCCAAGAAGAAGAAGAAGCCCGCCGAGGAGGGAGAGACCCCCGAGAAGAAGAAACCCACCAAGCTCACCACGAAGAGAAAGAGGAAACAGCTCTCTTCCACTACCGCGTAAGCTTCCTTCCCAGTCGTCTTACTTCTCGCGCAGTACCATTTTCCCCATTTTCTTCCGCTTCCTGATTCCCTTCTCTTCTTTCCACAGAGCTCCCCTGGACGTGAACGCCGCTTGCGCGTCCGGCCAAGCCAAGGAAACCTCAATTCCTCTGATCAACGTCGATGACGACGAGGAGGACAACACTGCCCACGCTGCTGCCGCCAACGCACCGATCACTTCTGCTCAGGGAGCAGGATCCGAAGCGGCAGCTCAGGACGCTGCCGTCCACCCCGAAAGACCACCTTCTCCTCCGGCTAGCAATGCCGAGGAGATCCGAGACCATGATATGCAAGACACTGCCGCCCCCGAGCGGCCTGAAGCAGAACCAGAGCAAACCAGCACAGAGGCTGGTGCACGAGACAATCTTGCTGTCGAGCAGCAAGTAGGAGACAACGCCGCTGCGGATGCCACCGTCACGGATGCTTATCCGTTGCCAGGCGGCGCTCCGAGTAGCGCCCAGCTAGAGACTGCGCTGGGTGACGGGTCTGCAGCGCCACCAACTGTGCAAGACCCTACACCGCCGACATCTTCCTTGTCGCCACAGGGTAAGAACACACCCAGCCCTCCTGGGCGAGTAACCAGGCAACGGGCCCTTGATGCTCTGAGGGATTACTGCTCCGAGAAGGGCCCTTCTGAGAAGGAGGCTGCCGATAAGGTGGCTGCTGAGGAGGCCAAGGCCAAGGAGAAGGCCGCCGAGAAGGCCAAAGCCGAGAAAGAAACTGCTGAGAGAGCCAAGGCCGAGCAGAAGAAGCTCAGGGCTGAACAGAAGAAAGCCGAGAAGCGAGCTGCCGAGGAAGCAGTCGCCGAGAAGGCAAAGGCCAAAACTGAGGGGAAGAAACCCGAGGACCCCGAGAAGCAGAAGATCGAGAAGGAGCAGAGGAAGGAAAGGGCCAGAGAGCAAGGCGCATCTGCAGGCGGAGCACTCGTGATCCGCGACTCCGGCCCAATTCCTGCTGCGCTCTCTGCGGGCGCTCGCGCTGCTGGTCAGCCCTGCTACCCGGAATACATGATTGAGGTTAGCCACCAACATAGCATTGGTTTCCCTCCCCAAGATAAAGCTGTAGCTATTCAGAAGGGGAGGAAAGCTGTAGCCAGGATCACTCCTCCCTTCGATCCAGCCCAGAACAAGCCCATCAATATTGCTTCTCGGGGAGTCCAAGACAAGCCAATAACCTCCAAGGGTCTTGAGCAGGTACTGGACACTGTCGGCTACATCAGCGCCAAGTGGGACAGCGCTGTTCTTGGAGAGGAGAAGTGGCACGGCTTGACTCTTGGCTCCGTCGACCACTACCGCGTGGAGTGGAACAAGATCGACTTGGGACACCAGCCCATGTCCGTCTCCACCGATACCGCCACCCTCGCAGCCAAGATGTTCTTGCATCGCAAGAATGCCGAGGATATCGAACAGAGCTACGCAGTAAGTCTTTTGGCCTTTTCCGAGTTGAATTTTCTTCTCTTCTACTCGCCTTTCTTCTTTCTCACCATCACTCCCAGTCCCCGAGATTTGGGGCGAGTAGGTGGATACTCTCCGAGTAGCCTCCTACTCGGGCCAAATCTTCTCTGCTTTGCCTAACTCATTTTCTTCTCGGTTTTCAGGATACCGTTCTCAAGCGGACCAACTTGTACCGCATCCTTCTCTGGAACCACTCCATCGCCAGGAGGCGCATCACCGCACTGGAGAAAGAGAAGGCAGATGCCGAGGCCGCAAGCAAGAACGCCAAAGAGAGCAGCCAGCAGCTGGCTGAAGTGCAGGGTAGGCCTTTTAGCTACGCGGTTTCTGCGTTTTATTTTTACGCCCGCTCCTGCTTTCTTTGGCCCTAACCTTTCCTTCTCTGCAGCTAACCTGAAAGCCCTAGTCGACGAGCACGAGAAGTGCCGTGCTTTTGTGGCAGACGCCGAGGCCACCATAAAGAGACTTGAAGGTGAGCTTGCTGTTTACTCGGTTCTGTATTAAGTCTGTTTCCTGTTTTACTTCTCGGCTAACCTTATCAATCTCTTCGCAGAAGATCACAAGTCATTTGCTGAGGCGCACCAAGATTGCATCAAGCCAGCAGAGGTGGAGAAACAGCTGTCTGACCAGACCATCGCTCTGGTGAAGGACCACACCACCGAGATGGAATCCCTGCAGCTCCGACTTCAGCAAGCACTCCAGGACGCTGTGAAGATTGGCGCCGAGAGGGACGCGGCCATCGCCGAGAAAGCCAAGGCCGAGACCACTTTCAAGGCCAAGGAGAGGGCCCTCGAGTCTGAATGCAAAACTCTGAAGAAAACCAATGCCAATCTCTTCGCTCAGATGACCACTCTTCGCGGAATCCAAGACAAACGTATTGGCAACGAGGAGTCCTGGAAATCCAAGCTGCAGCAGCTGTGCCGCCAATTGAGGGGTAAGTTTTCTTCTTCCCTGCATCCTCTCTTCTCGGTCTCTCTCTTCTCGGTTTCCCTTTTCTCGGTTTTTGAAGTTGCCATTTGCTATTTCAGATATCTGGCCTGCTCTCGATTCCACATCTGCGCCTACTCTGGCCACAAACCGAGCGCTTCGCCTTTCGAAGGGCGAGGAGGCAGATACTAGTTCTGAGATCGAGGACGTCTTGCTGGTGCTCAAAAGCTTCTTCGATCAGCTAGTCGGTCTTGGAACCGACTTGGTGCACGTGGGCTTTGAGCTTCACAGGTTGTTCTGGCCTCATGACCCCCAGCCAAGAAAGATGCGGGATCTCGCCCACAAGCTGGAGGCAGCGAAGGCCGAGCTGAAGAAGTGGCGAGCCTCTGCAGCCCGTGCTGGTGCAGATGTGATGCTTCTCTGCATGGCGTCTTGGTACGAGAACCTTGACATGCAGCGCATCCGCGGGAAGCGCAGTAACTCCAAGTGGGAAAACGATGCCGCTAGCGTGGCCTTGCGCAAGCAGATCGCTTATGAAGTTGCCGAGTATGCCGAGACGGAGGTCTACATCGACGGCCCCCCCGAGCCGGACACTGATTATGAAGATGAGGAGGAAGCCGACTTGGAGGACGACGAGGACGACGATGAGGAAGAACTTGCGGACTACTTCGAATCTCCCAAGGGCAAGGCCGGGAAGGGCAAGGCCACCGTCGTCGCGAGTAGCGATGAGGAAGAGCATGCCCACATCGACAGCGAGCCACTCAACTTCGGCACCTCCTCGGGTGCTGCTCTCGACGACACGGTGCCACCTCCTAGCCACACCGCTGGCTCCTCTTCGGCTCCAGGCCCCATCTCGGTGGCCACAGCTACATCCGAGCAGACGGCCACCCAGAATGATGTTGAGATGGAGGAGTCCGCCGCCGTACAGACGGAAACGGACGCCACCAACAACGAAGAAGCTGCCGAGAAAGCCACCGCTGAAGAAACTGCTACCAAGACAGCCGTCGAGGAAGTAACTGCCCATGCCAGCGCCGAGAACCCTGCCTCCTCAACCTGAGGCCACCTGCAACTTTTTTAACTTGAACATTTATCAGATCCCCGGGATGCCGGGAGCATATGTATCAGACAATATTTGTTTTCGCTTGCTACTCAGTTTTTATGCCCACTCAGTTTACGTTGACATTAATCAATTTGAACGACAATGGCTCAATGCCGAGTTGTGTTTCCATGCGAGTCCCCGAGTAGCTTTTCTTATTCACCCTGTCTTTTCATCTCTGCTCTACCTGCGACTTGTCGCTTGTTTGGTATTCGAGTCACAAGAATTAAAGAACAAGGCTGCAAGTACTTAGCCGCTAGAGAACAATCATGATAACGCAGCCCACCATTTGGCCGAGAAGACGAAAACGAGGAACAAAAAGTAACCGACAATCTACTCGGTTCCTGCACTTTTTCTTCCTTAGCGATTTTCGTGTGCTCATTGACCTTTTGCTTGTTCTCTTGCTTGCCATGAAGCCGGGTTTCGGACAGCAGCGAAGTCGAAGAGTTGGCATGTAGGTTTAAACACAGTACTCAATGCACTTTTGAGTTCTGAAGTGAAGCAACCGAATAGACAGAGGAACAAACCGAGTAAAAACACTTAGAGCAATTTTGGACGAGGGCAGTCCCCGAGAACAATTTTAGATTGCAGAGTAGAATTTCAACTCGGATGAAAGAGTACATACACATCTTTGCTTACGAATGAAAACGACGAAGTAGAGCTACATTCCAGGGACGCTTGGTTTCCTCTCCAGCTTTATCTGCCCTGTTCGCCTGCGATGGGCGCATATCTACAAGATAGTACGCGTCATTGTGCAGCGCTTTGCTGACAATGAAAGGCCCTTCCCATGGAGGAGACAACTTGTGCATCCCGGCTGTGCGCTGCACAAGCCTAAGGACCATGTCTCCTTCTCGGAAAACCCTTGGGTTCACCTTTCGGCTATGATAGCGCCGCAGGTTTTGCTGGTAGACAGCCGAACGTGACAGAGTCAGCTCTCTTGCTTCTTCAAGCAGGTCAACGTCGTCTTCTCGAGCTTCTCTCGCCTCCACCTCAGTGTAGAGGGCTACTCGGGGGGAGTCATGCTCTAAGTCTATTGGCAACACGGCCTCAGCCCCGTATACCAAGAAGAATGGCGTGTAGCCGGTTGACCGGTTAGGGGTAGTCCTTAGACTCCACAACACCGCTGGCAACTCTTCTAGCCAACACCCAGGTGTTTTCAGCAATGGCTCAATCAGCCTCGGCTTGATGCCTGCCAGTACCATCCCATTTGCTCTCTCAACTTGCCCATTGGAGGCAGGGTGCGCGACTGACGCAACGTCTAGTCGGATATGCTTATCTCTGCAGAATCGCACCATTGCCCCCTCTGCAAAGTTGGTACCGTTGTCGGTGATGATACTGTGTGGGTAGCCATATCTCATGATCACATCTTTCACGAACTTCACAGCTGTGACTCCATCACACTTCCGAATAGGCTTCACCTCGATCCACTTGGTGAACTTGTCCACCATGACCAAGATATGTGTCATATTGCCCTTAGCCGGCTTGAAAGGACCAACCATATCCAAGCACCAAACAGCAAACGGCCATGTGATAGGAATTGTTTTCAACTCGGATGCTGGCACGTGAATCTTACTTGCGAACATCTGGCAGCCGGCGCACTTCCTCACAATGTCCTCAGCTTGCTGCAATGCAGTGAGCCAGTAGAAGCCATGCCGAAAAGCTTTCTTGACTAAGGCCCGAGAAGAGGCATGATGCCCACATTCTCCTTGATGTATCTCCACCAGGATTTCTTCTCCTTCCTCTGGGCTCACACAACGTTGCAGCACACCAGTGGCACTTCTCTTGTGCAGCACATCTCGGACTAAGGCGTAGCCCTTGGATCTTCTCTGAATCTGCCTCGCGGTCACCTCATCTTCAGGTAAAGTACCGTCCCTTAGAAAGGATAATATGGGCATTGCCCAACTCGGTGTCTCCCGCACGGGAAACACTGGTTCGTCCATTTCCATTGGGACAGGCTCTGGTGGTTGCACAGGAGGAGTAGGAGCGCTTCTTTGCAGCCCAGATCGATTGGCGAGAACTTCTTCAATGAATGCAACAGCTTCTGGGTTGAGGACGGCAGTCCCCGAGTAAGGAGTGGCAGTCCCCGGGTAAGGAGTGGCAGTCCCCGGGTTCCCTGCAGCACTCTCCCAGTCGATCTCCATTGGGTCAGATTCTTCACTCGGCAGAGAGGGAACAAAGATGGATTCCGAGTTGGGGGAAGGCTTGATGGACGGCTTCCTCAAATGCTCCAAGGCAATCCCTGCCGGGATAGACTGCCGAGAAGATCCCAACTTGGACAGCTCATCCGCTGCTTCGTTTTCTGCTCGGTGGATGTGCTGGAACTCACAGCCTTCGAAAAACCCAGTCATTGACTGCACCAGGAAACGATACGACGCCATGTTGGCATCCAAGGCATCCCAGGTACCTGAGACTTGCTGCACCACCAGGTCCGAGTCGCCATAGCAGATAATGCGCTGCACACCAACCTCCTTTGCTACACGCAAACCATGCACAACTGCCTCGTACTCGGCTACATTGTTGGATGCCTTGAAATGAATCTGCAACACATACTTGAGCTGATCCCGCTTGGGTGATGTAAGCACAACGCCAGCACCAAGGCCTTCTTTCACCTTTGAGCCATCAAAGTGCATCTTCCAGTAGTTTGAGACTGGAGCAGGAGGTTCATATTGCATCTCGGCCCAGTCGACAAGAAATTCTGCCAGCACCTGAGACTTGATGGCTTCTCTTCTCGTATATGCGGGAGCATACGCAGCTAGCTCAATTGCCCACTTTGCTACTCTGCCACTCGCCTCCTTGTTACCCATGATGTCCGAGATGGGAGCTGAGCTCACAACAGTGATGGGATGCTCCTGGAAGTAATGTTTCAGCTTCCTGGCGCCCAGGTACACACCATATGTCATCTTCTGGTAATGCGGGTAGTTTTGCTTGGAACTGGACAGCACTTCACTGAGATAGTAGACCGGGCGCTGCACACTCTTGCCTTCTTCTTCTCGCTCCACCACTATCACCACGCTGACTACTCGGTTAGTCGCGGCAATGTATAGCAGCATAGGCTCCTTGGGTAGCGGACTAGCCAAGACAGGAGCACTAGCCAACATTGCTTTCAGCTCATTGAATGCCACATCCGCTTGCGGAGTCCAGACAAACTTGTCGCTTTTCTTCATCAGCTGGTACAGAGGCAGAGCCTTCTCGCCCATTCGGCCCAGGAAACGGCTCAGAGATGCCAAACAACCCGTGAATTTCTGCACATCCTTCAATGATTTCGGCAAAGACATGCTCTCAATAGCTTTTATCTTAGACGGATTGGCTTCAATGCCCCGACTAGAAACAAGAAAACCGAGTAGCTTTCCAGCTGGTACACCAAAGGTACACTTACTCGGATTCAGTTTCATTTTGTACTTGCGTAGGTTAGCAAAGGTTTCCTCAAGATCGGCAAGCAGAGTATGTGTTTTATTCGTTTTGATGACAATGTCATCTACGTACACCTGCACATTCTTGCCGAGCTGATCATGCAAGCATTTCTGCATGCATCTCTGATAGGTTGCACCCGCATTCCTCAAGCCAAAACACATGACACGATAGCAATAAGCCCCGTACGGGGTAATGAAAGCAGTCTTTATTTGATCAGCAGGGTTGAGTGCGATCTGGTGGAAACCAGAGTAGGCATCAATGAAAGACAACAGTTCACAACCGGCAGTGGAATCGATCACCTGATCGATGCGAGGTAGCGGGAAAGGATCCTTGGGGCACGCCTTGTTCAAGTCGGTGTAGTCGACGCACATGCGCCATGCAGTGGTAGCCTTGGGATCTTCCTTTTTCTTCTCGACCATGACCGGGTTGGCTAACCAGTCCGGGTGCAGCACCTCCATGATGAAGTTACTGATCAGCAGCTTGGTGATTTGATCACCGATGGCCTTCCTTCTCTCATCCCCGAAACGGCGCAAGGCCTGCTTCACGGGCTTGGCGTCAGGACGCACATGCAAAGAGTGCTCAACCAACTCCCTCGGGACTCCTGGTAGATCTTCATTGGTCCAGGCGAACACGTCCCGATTCTCACGGAGGAAGTGGATGAGCGCGCTTTCCTATTTCTCGGCCAGCCCGGCACCAATGATGGCCACGCGCTCCGGGAACTCGGGGTCAACCTGAACAGTCTTGGTCTCCTTGGCAGCTTGGAAAGCAGTACCATGCTGAGTACTTGGCACACCTTGTGCGCCAGCTTGTGCGGACTGAGCCATGGCTACCACCTCGTACATCTTCTTCTTCTCGGCAGCAATCACCATTGATTCCGCCAGCTGAGAGCTAGCAGAGGCACACTCCATGGACTTCTTGTAATCTCCCGAGATGGTGATGATGCCATTTGGCCCAGGGATCTTCATCTTCAGGTAAGCCACATGAGTAGAGGCCATGAACTTGCTCAGAGCAGTCCTTCCGAGTAGAGCATGATATGGGCTCTGATGATCCACCACCTCGAACTGCAGGCGCTCTGTGCGGCAGTTCTCCCGAGTACCGAATAGCACATCAATCCACACTCGGCCAATCGGGTTGCACGAGATCCCGGGCACAATCCCATGGAAAGTGGTCTTGCTGGGCAGCATCATGTTCTCGGCCAGGCCAAGCTTCTCGAGTGTGTCCTTATACACAATGTTGATGCTGCTGCCGTTGTCGATCAGCACTTTGCTGAACCTCACATTCTTCTCGGGACCCAGGAAGGTAGGATCCAGCACCAAAGCATAGGTACCCGGATTGGGCATCACCTTGGGGTGATCTGCCCGAGTCCACCTGATCTCCTGGTCGCACCAATACATGTAGTGAGGGACAGCCGGAACCACTGCATTGACCTCCATGGCACGCCTGTGTTGTGACTGCTTGTCGACTGCCTCAGAAGTGAAGATCATATAGCTCTCATGGTGCTCTTGGTATTGGTTAGGGCCATTGCCCCCGTTGTTGCCATTGTTGCCATTGTTGTTGTTGCCCTGATAGTTGTTGTTGCCTCTGTTGTTGTTGTTGCGGTTATAGTTGTTGTTGTTGTTGCGGTATCTCTCATTGTTGAAGTTCTGGTTGGCTCCTAAAGCCACCTGGTTGACATTCTCCCTTCTCGGATACACTGGGGGCCGAGCTGCGGGTGCCCGAGTAGGCTGAACAGCGGCATTTGCGGCTGGCAGGGGAGGAGGAGGAGGCAAGCCATCACTCTTGATTATGTCCCACCATTCGCACTGCCGAGTAGTATGGTTCGCAGGCCTTGAGGGGTGATGAGTGTGGAAGCTGCACGGACCATCCTTCATGTCGTCGAAGACAAACTTCTTCGGCTGCTCGGAGTTCCCGCTACTCGGCTGCGCAGTGCGGAACGGTTTCTTGTTGCCTTGGCCCTGGTTCTGGTTCTGCCCGTAGGCTCCAGCAGGTTTCTGCCTTTGGCCACCACCGCCTCCGATGTTCACTGCATTCACCTCCTCGGGATCATACCGAGTATCTACTCGGCGCTTGTTGCGGAACTCGTTGCGCTTGTTGCTGTTGAAGTTCCTTCTCGGCTCAGAGGAGTCCATCAGTGGCTGAGTAGGATCACCGAGCGCGTACTGATCCGCGATCTTGATGGTCTCGGCCAGGGTGTTGGGCATCTCCCTCTGCAATCTTTGCCAAAGCATGCTGCCATGCCGGCAACCTTGCGCAAACCAAGTGATGGCCTGTGCCTCATTCACACCCTCACAGGTGTTCCTCAGGGTGCTCCACCGAGTAAGGTACTCGCGGTCCGTCTCATCTTCTCGCTGCCGGCAGGCCGACAACTGCTGTGGCCTATTCGGCCTCTTGTAGGTGCTGGTGAAGTTGCTGACGAATGCGTCCGAGAAGTCCAGCCAGCAGTTTATGCTGTGCTTGGGCAAGTTGTTGAGCCAAGTACGAGCTGGACCCTCTAGCATCTGCGGCACATAGCGCACCGCCCATCTCCGGTTGCCACCCGCAATGTGGACTGCGGTGACGTAGTCATTGAGCCAATCTTCGGGCTTGGTGCTACCATTGTAGCTCTTGGTGCCTCTTGCGAGCTGGAAGCCCTTCACGGACGGCTCGTTCATGATGCGCGGGCCAAAGCACTCGGGGCCGGGAGGACCCGTGCTCTCAAGCCGCGCCGACAAGCTGATACGGTCCAGCTGGTGCCTTGCATCTCCAGGCGCCAACACGCGCTCACCCACACGGTCATGGATGTCATAACCGGCCATCTCCATAGCCGAGTAGCCATCATCATACCTATCCGGCTGCATAGCTGCGGGCTGCTCCACCGGGTTGACGACTGGTGCCACTGGACGCGGCTGTAGCCTCTGCCGAGTAGGCGGAGCTGCGGGTTGCCGAGAAGTACCCGGACGTGCGGCTTCTCGGACACGGCTTTGAGCTTGATGGGCTTGAGAGCCTGCTCTTGCAGCGTTGTGTTCCCGCCCGGGCTGCTGCGGCACAGCAACCTGTTTCGCGGCAGCAGCCGGGTCATACACCTGCATTTGCCTGTCTCTACCCGTACGCCCGCTGCGGCTCTTCTCGCGGCTAGGATGCGGAGATGAGGCTTGATCGTTAGATCTTGCCGCGTGCGAATGAACCACTTGCGAAGCTCCAGCTCCCGGGTTGGCCTTCCGGAACTCCTCGTTCTGCCTGGCGGCCTCCAGCACCAGTTCGCCTAGCCTCTCCTGCTGCCTGCGACGCGCCTCTCCCTCTAGGCGCGGCAACTCGGCAGCCACAGCCTCCGCAGCCCGCAGCGTCTTGGCGGGCGTGCTGTACCTTGGCCTTGTGAAGGTGTTCGCGGTGGCGGACTGAGCGGGCTCCTCCGCAACAGTCGCCATCTCGGCGCCTAGGTTGCGCCGCGTTGCGCCTACCCTGCTGGGCCTCCTGGCAACCGGCGTGAAGCCGTGAGCCTTGTTGTACTCGAGCTGGTCCAGGCTCAGCTCCAATCTGATCTTCTCCAACTCCGCCTGCTCGGCGAGCAGCTCCTGGCGTTGCCGCTCGAGCTGCTCCCGCGTGGCTAGGAGCTCGACGTCGGTGGGCGTGGGCATGCCGGTCCGCGCTGCAGACGCGGGGATGACCGTAGAGGTGGAAGGCGGCAAGTTGCATTGCTTCTCGTAGGGCCGATGATCTCTGCCACCAGCAGGCGGGTCGTCAACCTCCTCGACGACGGCCGCAGCGCCAGTAGCGGCTGCGCCAACGTTTGCCGCCACGCCCGTCACCATCACCTCAGCGCAGCACGCAGAGCTGCATGCAGGCCTTCCACGAGCAGCAACAACCGCGGGAGGATCCTCCGCGTCGTGCACCAGCTCGGGGTAGGCGTCGTTGGCGACGGTGGCGACGTAGACGAGATGCGAGCCGAAGGAGATCACCGAGCCGCCCTCCGGCATGGCCTTACCGCCGAAACAGCCGGCGTTGTCAGTGACGAAGTCGAAGGAGCCGAATCTGTGGACAAGGCCACAAACCACTCGCTCCGTAGATGAAGATCCCGTCCGAACAGTAACTCCAGCCAGCGCCGCTGATTGCCCCACGGTGGGCGCCAACTGTCGTGGTGGTGTCACAGCAGATGCCATGGGATGGCTAAAGATGTGGGGACGATGGACGCTGGAGGTGTCCGGGGAGGGATCACGCGACGAGTAGCCGCGTGAGGTAAGATCCACACAACACAAACAACACGATGTACCCAGGTTCAGGGCCCTCGTGAGGAGGTAAAACCCCTACTCCTGCCTTTCTCTATGTATTGCTATATGTCACCGAGTAGCTCACAGTACAAGGAATGATGTTCACCGAGTAGCCTCTCTATGCTCCCGAGTAGAGCTAGGTCAAGAACTTAGGGTTTCTAGGGTTTCCTCTCAATGTCTCCCAGCGTGCCTCGCGCAGGAGGCGGCGGGGCACCTTATATACACGGTGCCCAGCCGGATACGTCCAAATCCTAGACAAGTGTCGACATAGTGTTCACATGTCCTTTCTCCGAGTACGGCCTGACAGCTTTGGTCGTTGGTCTTGGCCGCTTCTGTAAAGTCGTTGGGCAAAACTAGGGGACAGACTGGTATCACTGTACCTAGTCACAGAGCAGGCCCCCCTTATCCTGCCACCGACTGCTTCCATGCTGTCACTGTCAGGCAGGCCGTCCCCACGTGAACAGTAGTTCGAATGCTGCCAAGTACGGACCCAGGATACGCGGGATCCTGTGTCCGAACGGCTCTTTTGACTTCCTGCCCGAGTAGTTTCCCGCCAAAGGTTCCCGCCAATTGTACTCGGGCCAAAGTTTCTACTCGACAGGGTAGAAACTGATTGATATCTCCGTCTGGCCATCTCGAGGTGAGACCGGGTAGCAGACTACCGGGTAGCGAGTACTCGGTAGTCGGATACTCGACCAAACCTTTCTTCTGTACGCGGCCTTTATCATCTGTCTTTACCCTACTCGGGGGTAACCCCCCGACAAAAGTACTGGCTAACAAGTACTCAGAACAACTTACACCTAACTATTGATGAATTGACTAGTAATAGACCTATTATCACAATCAACCTGATCCATTATTCACTATTTCAACTGTGTGAGTTATCCTCGGATTGCTTCTTCGGATGAGGGGCGAGATCCAGGATGGGTTTGTTTGATGGTTAACAACAGTTGGTTACCACACGCTATCTTATCCCCTTTCTGATAGTTGGCAGTTGTAGATTTCTGTAGTTGGTTAGCGCAGCCAGTTGCAGCATCTTTCATATCCCCTTCCTTCCGTTGAACCAAGGTTTCTGTACTTGGTGTTGACGGGTTACACTTTGGTGAAATGTGAGTCTTGCTTGCCAGTACTTGGATGTACTGACCCCGTTGGGGCTGTGGTTTACGCAGACTACGACTACGGCTACGATGACCACCAGGATGGCTACTTCGTGGAGTTTGACGAGACTGCAGACGAGTAGATAGCTGGACCAGGGTTGGATCCAGGACCTACGTGGATGGGCTTCGTCTTCTTTATTTTCTCCGGCTTCTTAAGCCTGTTGGATTTGTCTGTACCCAGACACCTTTGTTTGCTTCCGCTGATGTAATGAATGCTATGTTGGGACATGTGTCCTCTGGATGATTGTATTTGCTATTTCTGCCTTAGTGAAGGCCAGTTGCAACCTTATTTCAATCTTTTGTGTCTTAGAGATATGTTGTGACTATCATTCGTTCAAAGCTGTTGACGTACAGTGCGTGATTGATATGAAGTACGTCGACAGTAGTGCCTATGACTTCTAGTGGATAGTTTACATCGACGATGGAATAGCAGGGCTTGTGTTGTCGCGCATAAGCGCAGGCCTACCAGGAAGCTGGGACGTGGGAGCAGTTATGCCCCATAATCCAAGCATCTGCTATCCAGTTCGGCCCGATGAGTATCCCTTAGAAGTCAGGGTGCGACAAATGGTATTAGAGCCTGTCTGCCTGTAGGATCCCTTTTTACTGGTCGCAGTTGAGTCTAGAAACTATTTTGTAGCTATACAGGAAAAATGAAACGTGAGAGTAGGAAGTCTGCCATTTTTCTTCTTTCCCCACCCACCCACCCTTTTCTGGTAAGGAAGTGCAACGTTGTTTTCTGTTCTCACCTAAACTTTCAAGTTAGGATTTCACGTGTTTTGGGTTCTCCGTAGTACCTCAGGTTTTTGGTCTCGTTTTCCCCGATGTTGCTTCGATATCCTGTTCTTTTAAAGAACCTTTCGTCCGTTGAAACCTTCTTGTTGTTTTCCACTTCAATTCTTCTACCGGAGTCTAATCAAAACCTTCCAAATCATCTGCAGATGGATCTCAGGTTCTACCCGCAGGTGGTTCGGATGACTCGCTGTGAGAGCACCACCGGTTATCCGGAGATGCTGAGAGACATGATTACCTATCTGGGGTTCCATTGGGCACCAGAATACCAGGTCTACGAGCAGCAGCGAGAGTTTGACCAGACCTGCTACCGGTCTATCGTCTACATTCTGTCAGATGATGACCTGCTACCGGGCTATCGTCTACCGGGTTATTCATACGTGTACGGCCAAATTGGTGCAACCCTGCAGGGATAAATCTTCTCGAGAAGCCGTGTTTTCCGCGGTTATGGTTAACTTGGTGAAAGTACTGGCTAACAAGTACTCAGAACAACTTACACCTAACTATTGATGAATTGACTAGTAATAGACCTATTATCACAATCAACCTGATCCATTATTCACTATTTCAACTGTGTGAGTTATCCTCGGATTGCTTCTTCGGATGAGGGGCGAGATCCAGGATGGGTTTGTTTGATGGTTAACAACAGTTGGTTACCACACGCTATCTTATCCCCTTTCTGATAGTTGGCAGTTGTAGATTTCTGTAGTTGGTTAGCGCAGCCAGTTGCAGCATCTTTCATATCCCCTTCCTTCCGTTGAACCAAGGTTTCTGTACTTGGTGTTGACGGGTTACACTTTGGTGAAATGTGAGTATTGCTTGCCAGTACTTGGATGTACTGACCCCGTTGGGGCTGTGGTTTACGCAGACTACGACTACGGCTACGATGACCACCAGGATGGCTACTTCGTGGAGTTTGACGAGACTGCAGACGAGTAGATAGCTGGACCAGGGTTGGATCCAGGACCTACGTGGATGGGCTTCGTCTTCTTTATTTTCTCCGGCTTCTTAAGCCTGTTGGATTTGTCTGTACCCAGACACCTTTGTTTGCTTCCGCTGATGTAATGAATGCTATGTTGGGACATGTGTCCTCTGGATGATTGTATTTGCTATTTCTGCCTTAGTGAAGGCCAGTTGCAACCTTATTTCAATCTTTTGTGTCTTAGAGATATGTTGTGACTATCATTCGTTCAAAGCTGTTGACGTACAGTGCGTGATTGATATGAAGTACGTCGACAGTAGTGCCTATGACTTCTAGTGGATAGTTTACATCGACGATGGAATAGCAGGGCTTGTGTTGTCGCGCATAAGCGCAGGCCTACCAGGAAGCTGGGACGTGGGAGCAGTTATGCCCCATAATCCAAGCATCTGCTATCCAGTTCGGCCCGATGAGTATCCCTTAGAAGTCAGGGTGCGACAAATGGTATTAGAGCCTGTCTGCCTGTAGGATCCCTTTTTACTGGTCGCAGTTGAGTCTAGAAACTATTTTGTAGCTATACAGGAAAAATGAAACGTGAGAGTAGGAAGTCTGCCATTTTTCTTCTTTCCCCACCCACCCACCCTTTTCTGGTAAGGAAGTGCAACGTTGTTTTCTGTTCTCACCTAAACTTTCAAGTTAGGATTTCACGTGTTTTGGGTTCTCCGTAGTACCTCAGGTTTTTGGTCTCGTTTTCCCCGATGTTGCTTCGATATCCTGTTCTTTTAAAGAACCTTTCGTCCGTTGAAACCTTCTTGTTGTTTTCCACTTCAATTCTTCTACCGGAGTCTAATCAAAACCTTCCAAATCATCTGCAGATGGATCTCAGGTTCTACCCACAGGTGGTTCGGATGACTCGCTGTGAGAGCACCACCGGTTATCCGGAGATGCTGAGAGACATGGTTACCTATCTGGGGTTCCATTGGGCACCAGAGTACCAGGTCTACGAGCAGCAGCGAGAGTTTGACCAGACCTGCTACCGGGCTATCGTCTACATTCTGTCAGATGATGGCAGGAGCATTGTCCACCGCTACGAGGCAGTAGGTTCCACAGTGGATATGTCCGTGCAGCAGGCAGCGTATGTGAGTCTCACCGTCCTTTGGGCTGACTACTGGGGGTTTGATGATTCCATCTATCGTCACATCCCCCGTGGTTACATCACGTCGGCGGGAGTTCACTTCACTATCCACAGCAACATGGATACCTACGAGTCTGATAGCTCCAGGCTGCACACCACTGCTCAGTTTGTGAGGCACAGTGATGCAGTAGCTTCCACACTTGCTCAGGAGTTGGCCTCAGTCAAGGAGCAGCTCTATCTTGCTCTGACGCGTCTGGCGACGTACACCACAGACTTTGTTGGAGACGAGCGCTTTGCGCGTTTCACTCAGCCAGCTGGGTTTCCTTTGCCAGATGCTGGAGGTTACGAGCCGATCAGAGGTCCACTTCTCCACCTCGGTGCTGGTTACACAGGGATTCCCCGCTATGGAGCACAGGGAGAGGACGCTTTCTACTTCACCACTCCGAGGGTCCCTCTCAGAGCAGTTCCTATCTACAGGGATCGTCGTGATACTTACTTCCGTGGGGTTCCTCCTCACCGTATCTCTCGTCGTACTACTCGCCGCCGTCCTGCGTGATGAGCATGGGAGTACCGATGTATCCGTTCCTAGCTATGTTTAGTTATCCTTTGGCACCCGAACCATGTATTGGTCTGTTGGATATTCTGATGTATTTGAACATGTGATGATGTACCTGTTGGTTATCTATTCATGCGTCGGAATAATCTATCTTTCGGTTACCAAGTCTATCCTTTTCTGTTGTTGTGCTAAAATGCATTTCTGTTCATGATGCCTCCAACTAGGAACTCCCCGCCTGAGCCACCTCCGCTCACGGAGCTGTTGACTCAGATGACTCAGGTCGTGGCTCAGATGGCCCTGATCCAGGCTAACCAGCACAACAACCAGAATGCTCCGCGAGTCAGCATCAAGGAGTTTCTGAGCATGGGGCCGACAGCTTTTGTGGCAACACGTGAGCCTCTGGATGCTGATGACTGGATCAGGGAGATGAACAGGGCTCTGGAGATAGCTCATGTTGCTGAGGAAGATAAGGTCAAGTATGCCACCTACCTACTGAAGGGTCAGGCAGCTACTTGGTGGGAGAACTACCAGACCATGAGAGCTGGCTATCCTATCACCTGGGGATGTTTCAAGGATGCCTTCCTGAAGCACCACATCCCAGATGGTCTCATGGAAAGGATGCGTGAGGAATTCTGCTCTCTCAAACAAGGCAAGCTGGACGTCCTCGGCTACCAGAACGAGTTCAATCGTCTCGCTCGATACGCTGGTGACGAGGTGTCCACTGAAGCCAAGAAGATGGCAAGGTTCCGCCGAGGTTTTAAACCGGAACTGAAGTACGCTCTCACCAACATCAAGTGCAAGGACTTCGTGGAGCTGGTGAACACCGCGCTCAATGAGGAGAATGGGCGCAAGGCGTTCGAAGAGTCCCGCAAGCACTCGCGTGAGGGTGGTTCCTCCTCCAACATGACCACCCCTCCGCAGAAGCGCCGCATCTGGGTGCCAAATGGTGCTGTCACTCGGGCTCCAAATGCCCAAGCTTCTCCAGGCTTTGGTCCCCGCCCACCCAACCCATCTCAAATGCAGGGTCAGAGGTTTCCGATGGGGCAGCCAAGGCCAGGTCCTCCTCGTGTCGTCACTTGCTTCAAGTGCAAGGAGACTGGACACTACGCTGATAAGTGCACTCAGAGGCAGCTACCTCCACCTCCTCGCCCCAACACCAACCAGGCAATGGTTCGTGCTCCCCCGGCTAAAGCCTTCAACTCCAACAACAGGCCTGTCGGGAGGACCGCGAGGGTGAACCATATCAAGGCCGACAAAGCTGAGGAGGCTGCTGACGTCGTTCTCGGTATATTACCCGTAAACTCTATTCCAGCTAAAGTGTTGTTTGATACTGGAGCATCGCATTCGTTTGTGTCAAAGATTTTTGCAAAAGCATACAACCTAGTTATGGTTCCGCTAAGCAATCAAATGACTGTTCACTCTCCGGGACCGCAAATGTTGACTTCCAAGATAAGTATGGACAATCAAATACTGATTGGAGGTCGCATATTCCTTGCTTCACTCATGTTACTGGGAAATTCTGACATTGATGTCATCCTGGGCATGGATTGGTTGAAGACCCACAAAGCAAAAATTGACTGTGCTAACAAGTCAATAACTCTGTTCCATCCGGCTGGCCAGATAGTCTATTCTCCTTATGGATCAAGTTCTGTTCAGCTGTTCAACCTCGATGCCAAACCCCTTCCTGCAATTGAGAATGTTCCGGTGGTTTGTGAATTCCCTGACGTCTTTCCAGAAGAGTTGCCAGGGATGCCTCCGGACAGAGCAGTTGAGTTCGTGATCGAGCTTGAGCCAGGTACTGCTCCAATCTCTAAGCATCCATACAAGATAGCTCCTCCTGAACTGAAATTGTTGAAGGAGCAAATCGATATGTACATGGAGAAAGGTTACATTCAGCCTAGTTCCTGCGCTTGGGGTTGCCCAACTCTGTTTGTTGCCAAGAAGGATCAAACAAAAAGACTCGTGGTTGACTATCGTCCTCTCAACGAGAAAACCATCAAGAACAAGTATCCAATTCCTCGTATCGATGATCTTTTTGATCAACTTGCTGGAGCCTCAATATTCTCAAAGTTGGACTTGAGGATGGGTTACCATCAGATAAAGATCAGAAAGGAAGATATTCCTAAGACAGCTTTCACCACTCGTTACGGTCTATATGAATACACCGTCATGTCCTTTGGTCTCACCAATGCACCGGCGACCTTCTCAAGACTCATGAACTCTGTCTTCCATGAATACCTCGACAAGTTCGTTGTGGTATATCTTGATGACATTCTTGTCTACTCAAAATCCGAGGAAGAGCATGGAGAACATCTTCGTCTCACTCTCATGAAACTTCGCGAGCATCGTCTGTATGCCAAGTTTTCCAAATGTGAATTCTGGATTCCAGAAGTTGCATATCTTGGTCATATCATCTCTGCCAAGGGCATAGCCATTGACCCAGAAAAGGTTAAGGCAATTGTTGATTGGAAACACCCTAAGACGGTGAAGCAAGTCAGAAGTTTTCTTGGCTTGGCTAGCTATTGCCGTCGTTTCGTCCAAAACTTCTCCAAGATTGCTAAACCTCTCACTGATCTCACAAAGAAGGACAAGAAGTTCGTTTGGACTCCACAGTGTGATGAGAGTTTCAATCTCCTCAAAACTAAACTCACTTCTACACCTGTTCTAGTTGGCCCAGATACCACCAAACCTTTCCAGATATTCTGCGATGCATCTCTCCAAGGTCTAGGAGCAGTTCTTATGCAAGAACGTCAAGTTGTGGCTTATGCTTCACGTCAGTTGAATGCACATGAGCAAAACTATCCCACTCATGATCTTGAACTTGCAGCAGTTGTGTTTGCCCTCAAGAAATGGAGACAATACTTGTTGGGTAACAAAACTGAAATCTTTTCCGATCACAAGAGTCTGAAATACATCTTCACTCAGCCGGATCTAAACCTCAGGCAAAGGAGATGGATTGAGAAGATTAAAGACTTTGATCTCACCATTTCTTACACTCCAGGCAAGGCTAATGTTATGGCCGATGCTCTCAGTTGCAAATCCTATTGCAATAATCTCATGATCATGGAAAGCCAACCTCCACTTCATGAAGAATTCCAGAAGCTGAACCTTGGTCTTGTTCCGCAAGGTTATCTTGCTAGCTTGACAGCCAGTCCAACTCTCGAGGATAAGATACGTTCTGAACAACTTCGCGATGCTGAAATCAAGAAGATTGTAGAGCACATCAAGGAAGGCAATGATAAATTCAAGTCCTTCTCAATTGATGACAAGGGAACTGTGTTCTTCGAAGGACGCATTGCAGTTCCTCAGATTCAAAGTCTCAAGGATATCATTCTCAAGGAGGCTCATGAAACTCCTCTATCCATTCACCCTGGAAGTACAAAGATGTACCAGGATCTTAAGACTCTGTATTGGTGGTCTGGCATGAAACGTGAAATTGCTCAATACGTTTCTGAATGCGACGTTTGTCAACGTGTTAAGGCAGTCCATCAGAAAACAGCCGGTCTTCTACAACCTCTCAAAATTCCTGAGTGGAAGTGGGACATGATTGAAATGGACTTTGTTACTGGGTTTCCAAAGTCCAGGAAAGGCAACGATGCAATCTTCGTTGTTATTGATCGTCTCACTAAGGTAGCTCACTTCTTTGCTGTCAAGGAAACTATCTCAGCTAGCCAGTTAGCAGAGCTCTACACAGCAAGGATTGTTCCTCTTCATGGTGTTCCATTGGAAATAAGCTCAGACCGTGGAAGTATCTTCACTTCTCATTTCTGGAAGAGTTTTCAAGAAGCATTGGGCACCAAACTTCTGTTCAGCACAGCTTATCACCCTCAGTCTCAGGGGCAAGTCGAAAGAGTCAATCAGATTCTCGAGGATATGCTCAGAGCATGTGGTCTTTCCTTTGGCATGAAATGGGAGGATTGCCTTCCATATGCTGAATTCTCCTACAACAACAGCTACCAGGCAAGCCTAGGCATGGCACCATTTGAGGCACTGTATGGTCGCAGATGCAGGAGTCCAATCAATTGGTCTGGAGCTGGTGAATATTCACTCTTAGGCCCTGACATTGTTAAGGAAGCCGAGGAGAAAGTTCGTATCATTCGTGACAATCTTAGGATTGCTCAGTCTCGTCAGAAGAGCTATTATGATAGCAAGCACAGGGATATGATCTATGCACCTGGTGACAAGGCATATCTCCGTGTAACTCCCCTCAGAGGCACTCATCGTTTTGGTGTTAAAGGAAAGCTGGCACCAAGATACATTGGTCCTTTCAACATTCTCTCAAGACGTGCAGAAAATGCTTATCGTCTTGAACTTCCAGAAAAACTATCCAAGGTGCACGATGTGTTCCACGTGTCACAGCTCAAGAAGTGTTTCAAAGATCCAGATCGTGCAGTTGATCATGATTCCATTGAACTGCAAGATGATCTCTCTTATGAGGAGCACCCTATCCAAATTCTCGATGAGACCGTTCGTAAGACTCGCAACAAGAGCACCAAGTTCTTGAAAGTGCAATGGTCGCATCATTCCGATAAAGAGGCAACATGGGAGACCGAAGAGGATCTTCGCAAGAAGTATCCGGACCTTTTCACTTCTCAGTAAGGAATCTCGGGGCGCGATTCCTTCAAGGGGGGGCGTTTTGTAACATCCAAGTATGAAAAACTCCCTAGTTGTTTTATTTCTTGTTTACTTTTAAGCAATGCATCATGTCATCATCTCATTGCATTTGTTTTATTTCTGTTTGCATTGTTTTTCATAATGAATTTCAAACCTTATTCAACCTTGTATTCATACTTGTCTGTTACAATCTTTCAAATAAAGAAATGCAAAACAAAACCTCCCTTGTTTCCAAATAATTCCTTAATGTTCACTTATTAAAATGTTGCTTTAAATCAATCAATTAAATTCCACCAATTAATTCAAATCATCTACAAATGCAAATCCAAGTCATCAAACAACAACCCACTTGAGTTTTTGAAATCTCTAAACAAATCAACTAATTTCAAACTTTTAATCTATAGGGGCCACCCTATAAAAATGCTTTGTTTTCTTAATATTAATCAATATTAAAATTCTTCCAAATTTTGGTTTCAAATACAAACAACATTTTTAATCTCAAACTTTTGAAAACCAACCTTGGCATTTGGTTGCTATTGGTCTAACAAGCCTAACCTAAATTTTCCAGAATTTTTACTAATTTAAAACCTATCTTTTTCTTCCAAAAGCAAAACCTACAAAAAAAAAACAGAAAAAGGAAAAAATAAAAGAAGAAAAAAACTGCAGCGCGCGCGGCAGCTAAGCACTACCCAACCCACCTAAGCTAACGCGCGCGCGGCCCAGCCCACCTAACTAACTTACCGCTTCGTTCAGAGCCGCCATCGTCGTCTCCCCCGTGTACGGCAGCGAATCCGCTACGCCACGTCGCCGCTGTTCCATCCTCGACGGCCACCAACTCGCCTGCACCCCTATATCTACCCTCGACCCACCTGGAGCCAACCCTAATCCCTAGGTCCTCGCTCCCCGCACCGTGCCGCCAATTCCTGCTCTCTGTCGTCGCTTCCCCCTCTCCGTTTCCCTCACCGGCGGCTTCCACCTCTGAACATCGCCATGGCGCCGCCACCTCCTACCCTCTCATAGCCAATTACCTACGCGAACGACGCCGCCACTGTCCCTTCTACGTTTTGGACACCAGATCGCGCACGGAGGAGCACGGGGACAGCGCCGCCATCAACGTCACCGTCGCCGTCAGCTCGCGTCACCGGCCCTCTGCCTCGACTACTTCCGCGGTGAGCTTCCACCGTCTCCTCCCTCTCTGTTGCCCTTCTGCATCGCGCGCACACGTCCATCCTCACCACAGCAGCACCACTAGATCGCGCACGGCCACGGTCCTCTCAACGCCGGCGAGCTGCGCCTCGACGTTTCTGTCAGTGTCGCGGAAGCGATTGCTCGTCAGAAAATTCAGATCCGCGACTGAATCGTTTTCCTCTGTGCGTCGCGGTTAACTGACAAGAAACACGCATAGCGCAGTTGGTTCAGTGCGTGCGCTCGCAAGCGCGCGGTCTGGAGATTGAATCCCCGCGGCCGCAATAAAATTCCCAACCTTTTTCTTCCTCTGTGCTGACATCCGTGGCCCACCCGTCAGCCGCGGTGGTTGCCACGCGAGCGTGCGCTGCGCCACGTTGGCCCTGGCCCACGCGGCAGTGGCTGCGTGTAGCTGCCGCTCTGTAACAAAAGTTTAACCGTTCTGTTTTTATTTTTCCTAACCATTTTAATTAACAGATTTAAAACTTAAACTTTAAACCTTAATAACTTTTAAACTATAAACCCAATAAATAAAAGTTTTATATGTTTTCTGTTCCAAATTTCATAATCTTTCCAAATCATCTATTTGTGTACTGTTTTGACATTTCCAAATGCATTTAAAATTCAAACTTAAATAATTCAAATGCTAATTTCTAAAATCAATAACTAAATCATTCTTAATCCAATAAATGCAAATAAAATATGTTTTTCATACCATTTCATATCACCTTTGCAAATATAATTTTTTTTTCTGTTTTGAATAATTTAAATTGCCTAAATAATTTAATACTTGTTTAATTCATTTAAATTTCATAAAATCATAACTTGCTCAAAATAAAATATTTTTGAACATGCAAAATATGTTTTCAAACTATCAAAGTGTGAACTTTTCAAATGTGAAT
This sequence comes from Alopecurus myosuroides, assembly GCA_028641055.1. NCBI lineage: Eukaryota > Viridiplantae > Streptophyta > Magnoliopsida > Poales > Poaceae > Alopecurus > Alopecurus myosuroides. Next base: position 266,140,108 of record CM054060.1, read on the forward strand.
TTGAAATTATGTTTTGAATAAATAAAATTCAAATAAAATTCAAACTTGTTTTAAATCCAATTAAAACTTGTTTAATATTGTTTAATTCATAATAAATTCATCCTAATTCAATTTTCAATATTTGAAACAGGTAATCCAACTAAAATTTGATGTTCTTTTCAAATATAAATTTTGTTAATTGTTTTGCACACTTTAAATTGATGAAAACAATAATTGTTTGTGTGACATGTTTAAGTAACCAAATTTTCCAAACTTAATAAATAATTTCCAAACTTGTTTTATTCCTTTTCCTTTGCATCTATTATTGCTACTTTGTTGTTATCTTGTCATCATCATGCATGCATCATGCTAACAACTTTCACATGATAATTAATTGTAAACCAATTGTTTCCACTTAAGTCATGGATCTTTTCCATATGCAACTCAAAATTGCATAGGGGTCCATTTAAAATGTGTTATCATGTTAGCTAGATTATTTTGATGCAACCATTAACTTGTCATGCATCATCTTTGGTTGTGCACAATGCCATGTTAATGATTGTTTACATTCCTGTTTTGTTTGTTTGCTTCTTCTCGAATAGACGACGACGTTGATACCGACGATCTTTACGACACCCCTTCTGAGGATCTAGCTCAGTACCCGGCTACTGGGTTTGCAGGCAAGTTATCACTCACATGAACCACTGTTTTCCTTTCAACATTGGTTACCGATACTTTTCCGTTGTTCTTTTCTGCTAGCCTTAGTAGTAGTTGTTCTGTTACGAACCTATCACATGAATCCCTTCAACCTGATATTGCCTCATCTCCCTTCCTACAACCCCTTGTTTGAGCCAGTGTCTTACTAGCATGCTTAGGTTGCTTTGCTCGAGTCTTTTACCCGTTACTTTCAGTTATTGCTATTCTATCATATTCTGGGGGCTCGATGTTAATCAATCAACTTGTTATTAATAATATGTTGATAAGGCACCGGCAGGAGGCCCTGTGTGGTTTTGGAGCCTGCTAGTGTCGACCCTAATAGGAAAAGGGTCTTGTCTACTGATCCATGATGAGCGCACTACCCGCATGTGGGAAGCGAGTATGGGCGCCCCCCTCAATTTGATTTGATTCGCATCTCGTCCAAATCATCTCATTTAGTTCGTGTTTTCCATTTGCCGCATGCATGTTTTTGCGAGCCCAGCGCAGGGTGGAACTTTTGTAGTCGGCATATAGGGGGACACGTTCTTAGAGTGCTATGAGGGTCCATTTTCTTCTGGGCTCGATTAGCCGTGCGCCCAAGGTGCTTTGGGCTTGATGCGAAGAATAGTCGAGTTGTGTTGAGTGCCCCGCTTGGTGGGAGGCATCCCATCTGGCGGGTTATTCATACGTGTACGGCCAAATTGGTGCAACCCTGCAGGGATAAATCTTCTCGAGAAGCCGTGTTTTCCGCGGTTATGGTTAACTTGGTGAAAGTACTGGCTAACAAGTACTCAGAACAAATTACACCTAACTATTGATGAATTGACTAGTAATAGACCTATTATCACAATCAACCTGATCCATTATTCACTAATTCAACTGTGTGAGTTATCCTCGGATTGCTTCTTCGGATAAGGGGCGAGATCCAGGATGGGTTTGTTTGATGGTTAACAACAGTTGGTTACCACACGCTATCTTATCCCCTTTCTGATAGTTGGCAGTTGTAGATTTCTGTAGTTGGTTAGCGCAGCCAGTTGCAGCATCTTTCATATCCCCTTCCTTCCGTTGAACCAAGGTTTCTGTACTTGGTGTTGACGGGTTACACTTTGGTGAAATGTGAGTCTTGCTTGCCAGTACTTGGATGTACTGACCCCGTTGGGGCTGTGGTTTACGCAGACTACGACTACGGCTACGATGACCACCAGGATGGCTACTTCGTGGAGTTTGACGAGACTGTAGACGAGTAGATAGCTGGACCAGGGTTGGATCCAGGACCTACGTGGATGGGCTTCGTCTTCTTTATTTTCTCCGGCTTCTTAAGCCTGTTGGATTTGTCTGTACCCAGACACCTTTGTTTGCTTCCGCTGATGTAATGAATGCTATGTTGGGACATGTGTCCTCTGGATGATTGTATTTGCTATTTCTGCCTTAGTGAAGGCCAGTTGCAACCTTATTTCAATCTTTTGTGTCTTAGAGATATGTTGTGACTATCATTCGTTCAAAGCTGTTGACGTATAGTGCGTGATTGATATGAAGTACGTCGACAGTAGTGCCTATGACTTCTAGTGGATAGTTTACATCGACGATGGAATAGCAGGGCTTGTGTTGTCGCGCATAAGCGCAGGCCTACCAGGAAGCTGGGACGTGGGAGCAGTTATGCCCCATAATCCAAGCATCTGCTATCCAGTTCGGCCCGATGAGTATCCCTTAGAAGTCAGGGTGCGACAACTCTCTAGGCCTGACTAACCATGGCCCATCCCAGACTTTGGAACTCTTCCCTTTAGATACTGGGATGACAGAAAATTCAGTTAAGGACACAGAAGAGGTTTAACATCAATCTCCCTTTCTAGAGCACCCACTGCTTATCTCTACAGTAAATGCTACTCATCATTCCCCTATTGCTCAGATGTTAGAATTGGTGGTTAGTTTAAAGATTGAAAATAATGTTTCTAGGCTGCATAGTCCTGTTACTAGGTTGCATAGTCCTGATACTGAGCCTACAACTTCATCAGTCCAAGAATGGGAAAACTCTAATGCTGATGATCCTGAAGCTCCTCCAGGTTTCCCTACCCCTACTTATGGAATCTATATGTGGGTGCTATGCAATTTGGATCAGAAGTGGCTGGCCCTGTATTACAGAAAATGAGGGGTCCTTTTGAATTTTCAGACTCTGATCTTCTTGGGGAACAGGGTGCACAACTCTAGAAGGAAAAAATTTCTCCTTATGATTATTTTGATAAGGTAGTTAAAGTGCCTATTGAATGGGTAAATTTATTTACTACATCTCTTCTTAACCGTGGGGCCAAAGCTGTGTTAGTATCCAATTTCTAGAAATATCTTAGTGAAGGGCCTGAAAACACATCAGTCAAAGAATTTATCATTCATGAGAAATGTTTATCTACTCAAGGCCCATTTTGTAAAGTTGACTCCTTTCAATCTGATTTGTAGACTCCTCAGAAAAAATCATCCATTGAGCCAATGGCTTCTACTACATCAGCTCTCCATGTTAACATGAAGAGAAAGAACAAGGCACCTTTGGTGGAGACTAAGGTGAGAAGAAGTTATAGGTTACAACATCTCAAGAAGGGTTTCAAAAGAAGTACTTGAATGGATAGGAATTATATTAGTTGTAAATCTAGACCTCCAATTATTCCTGCTAAGATTATTAAGAATCTTAATATCTCTTTGTGTGAGGTGGACCCAAAAGACTGCACAGATGAGGCTTTGCATGTTAAGGGGAAGAAGATAAAGAGGAAACTTGAGGGGGACAAGGACTCTCAAGTGGATGGAGAAGGAGGATGCCCTGGAGGAAAAGTGAGGGAGGATACCCATGTGTAGGGGCAGATCTAGTTTGTCTCCTCTTAGAAGGTTTTTAAGATTTTCATTATCTGTTATTAGTGGATGCTTTTATAATGAATCCTGTCACTGGGAGTATGTAGTAGATGCTTTCTGTATTGCCTCTTGTATGAGGTTTCTAGATATGTGGTGTGGTCAAGAACCATATTTCAACGATGAACGGGATTTGGTGTGTTTTGAACTAGAATATCAGAGGTATCAATGATTCATACAAGTGGTTGGTTGTATTTAACAAAATTGAAGAATAAGGATGTGTTGTTTTGTGCCTGCAAGAGAAAAAAAAGAGAATATTTTAATAGTTCTTATGTTAATAAATTTTTCCCAAGAAGGTTTTCGAAGTTTGATTTTATCCCTTCGAATGGGGCTTTAGGTGGTCTTTTCATCGCCTGGAATGAATCATGCTTCACTGGTGAAACAGTATTTAAGAATGAGTTTTATCTCTCAGTTAAAATTCACTTCCTCTCAGAATGCATCATCCCGGGTTTTAACCAATATTTATGGTCCTTGTCAACCTAAAGCTAGAATTTAATTCCTAAGCTGGTTCAAAGATATTGACTGCCCAGATGATCAAGATTGGTTGATTGTAGGGGACTTTAATTATGTTCGATGCCCTTCCAATGGAAGTAGATAGGGAGGTAATGTGAATGATATGCTTGCTTTTAATTAAGCTATTGAAGCTCTTGCTCTTGTGGAGATTCCTATTAATAAGGGAAGATATTTCATTTGGAGTGTAACACCTGGGGTGTTACCTTTGGTAGAAAGTGTTTGTTTCCTTTTGCTTTGCATCATATGCATCACATGAGCATTGCATTCTGTTTTATTTTCAAAACAACTCAAAATTCAAACACAATTAAAACTTTCCCACATGTTCAAATTTCCAATTCCAAAATTGCAAACAAAAACCAATTCAATTGTTTTTCAATATTTTGAAGTTGTTTTAATCCAATTGCCTGTTAATCAAATTTTTTACCCTTTGTTTAAAACCCTAATGGTAAAATTAAGTTTCAAATAAAATCATAGTTGATAGGATCCAAATTGAGGTTTAAAAATTAAATTCTTGCAAAACAAAATTTCAATAATGGTTGCATAATGGTTTGAACTTATTAAATGGAATTTATTTATTTCCAAAAATTACCAAAACAAACCTTATTTGAAAATTCAACTAACCACTTTAAAATTCCAACTAATAATTCCAAGTTTGAGATAATGCTAACATTGCTTCCATTTTTCTGTTTTGGAAGTAATAAAAATATTTAATGAACTAAACCCCCCCCCCCCAAATTCCAATCCTTTTCCCTCTTTCATTCTCTACAAAAAAACATCAATCAAAAAGGAGAGGAAAAAGAAAAGCACAAGAAAAAATGGGAGAAAAGGGCAGCCCATCCCCCTTTTCCCTTTTCTCCCCAGCCCACCTGTTTCTTTCTGGCCCACCCCCTTTTCTCTGTCGTCCTTCTCCCTCCTGTCGCTATCTCGCTGTACGAACAGAAGCCGAACCCTCCGATCAGCTCTCCCCCCCCATGGATGGCCTGCCGTACCCATGGCTCCTTCCCCATATATCTCCCCTCACCCCTCTGCTAGCCCTAGAAACCCTAGTTCCCCTTCCATCGCCGCCACCCTCCATCCCCTCTCTGCTGGTCTTTCTGTTCTTATGAACATCAACACCGAACACCACCACCTCCTCCCCTCACCGCCGGTAGCCAGGGTCGCCTCGAGGAGCATCCGAGGAGTGAAATGGAACCGCTGCGTCGTACTGGACCTCCCCGCCCCCTCGCCGCTTGCTGGGATCCATGGTGTGGACCGCGCCGTCGCCGGGGAGAAGCCCCGCTGCTGCCTGCCCGTCGGCAGTCGTCAACGACCAACAGAAACGAGGTGAGCAGGCCACCTCTCTCCTTTCCCTCCTTCCATCTCCACGCTCACCGCACCCGCACATCACCACACCACGCACCCCTAGCGAGCACGCACGCTGCCGCGCGGACAACCGCGGCGAGCGGCAGCGAGTCGCCGATGCCATGTTTCTGAACCTGACGAGGTGTCGAGCCCTGTGTTCGAATTCAGTTCAACACCGAACCACACCTTTTCCTTAGTCAGCCTCACGTTCCAACCACAGCGAGCGAGTAGCGCAGCGGCAGTGAGCGCCGCACGGGAGTAGTCGATCGCGTGTTCGATTCCCCACGGCCGCGGCCTTTTGCTTCCTTTTTACCCGCGTGTGCACGGGCGGGTCCCGCTGGTCAGCGACCGCGGTGGCTGCGTGGCGGACACCCGCGCCTCGTCAGCACCCGCGTGGCGCTAGGGCCCGCAGGTCAGCCGCTGTGGCTGGCTCTGCCCGCGGTGAAACCTGTCCCAGATCCAGATCTGGATCCGGATCTTTACACAGAGGCCCCTGCCCTTCTATCTTTTGCACCTAAGCCCTCCCTTACTCTGTTTTCATCACAGTCAAGTCCCTGTCCTTTGCAAATAAAACCCTAAACTTCAAATGCTCATAAATTTCAAACCACAAACCCAAACCATACAAACTTTATATGAATCCCACTCCAAATTTCCTGTACTTTTCAAATATGCCATTTGTTTTTTGTTTTGGATTTTCAAAATGCAATTCAAATTTGAATTCAAATAATTCAATTGTAATTTGCAACAATTCATAAATAATTCATACTATTTCCAAATAAGGCAAATAAAATATGTTTTCCATACCATTTTGAATGACCTTTTCAAACATAAATTTTGTTTCATGGTTTGGATAATTTAAATTGCCTGAATAATTTAATACTTGTTTAATTCATTTAAATTTGATAAAATCATAACTTGCTCAAAATAAAATAATTTTGAACATGCAAAATATGTTTTCAAACCATCAAAGTGTGGACTTTTCAAATGTGAGTTTGAAATTATGTATTGAACAAATAAAACTTCAATTAAATTCAAACTTGTTTCAAATCCATTTAAAACTTGTTTAATATTGTTTAATTCATAATTAAATTACCCTAATTCCAATTTCAATATTTGAAACATGTAATCCACCCAAAATTTTGTGTTCTAATCAAATATGAACTTTGTTATCTGTTTTGAACAATTAAACTTGCTGAAAACAACAATTGCTTGTGTGACATGTTTAAGTAACCAAACTTTCCACACTTAACCAATAATTTCCAAACTTGTTAAACCTTATTTCAACTGGTTCTATTGTTGTTATTTTGCTGTTTTCCTCATCCATGCATCATGCTAATCCACCTTCATCTGTTGATTAGTTGGAAAACAAATAATCTAACCATAATTCATGGGCTTTTCATATGCAACTCAAATTGCATGTGGGTCCATTTAAATCTGTTTATCTTGTCAACTAGTTTATTTCTATGCATCCATTAAATTGTCATGCATCCATATCTTGATCATGCTGGATCTTTTGCCGTAGTAGTAATTGTTGCATCCGGTGTTTGTTCGAGGTTCATTGCTTCTTCCCGGATAGGACGTTGAGATGATGTGAGCAACGACAAGTTCTGCTACCTTGCGGGATCTCAGGCAAGTATACTCACTTGCTGCCATATGGCTGCCTTTCATCACTTGTTACCGATAATTTCCGTTGTTCTTTTCTGCTAGCCTTAGTAGTAGTTGTTTCTGTTACGAACCCATCACATGAATCCCTTAACCTTGATATTGCCTCACCCCCATACCTATAACCATTGCTTGTTGCCCGTGTCTTACTATCCTGCTTAGGGTTGTTTTGCTCGAGTCTGTTACCCGTTACTTCCTGTTACTATTTCTATTACGTTCTGGGGGCTCGGTGTTTAATCAATCAATCATGCTAATGTTATTGTTAAATAATAATTTGATGATAAGGCACCGGCAGGAGGCCCAGGGTGGTTTTGAGGCCTGCTAGTGTCGACCCTAATAGGAAAAGGGTCTTGTCTACTGATCCATGATGAGCGCACTAACCGCATGTGGGAAGCGAGTATGGGCGCCCCCCTCAATTTTATTCGATTCGCATCTCGTCCAAATCGCCTCATTTAGTTCGGGCTTTCCATTTGCTGCATGCATGATCTTGCGAGCCCTTGGATCCCAGGTGGAACTTTCGTAGTCGGCATATAGGAGGACACGTTCTTAGAGTGCTATGAGGGTCCATTTTCTTCTGGGCTCGATTAGCCGTGCGCCTAAGGTGCTTTGGGCTTGATGCGAAGAAGAGTTGAGTTGTGTTGAGTGCCCCGCTTGGTGGAAGGGCCTTTCCATCTGGCGGGTTATTCATGCGTGTACGGCCAAATTGGTGCAACCCTGCAGGGATAATCTTCTCGAGAAGCCGTGTTTTCCGCGGTTATGGATTACTTGGTGAAAGTACTGGCTAACAAGTACTCAGGACAACTTAAACCTAATGATTAACAACCTTTCACCCAATGATTAACAACTTGACTAGTAATAGGCTTATTGACACAATAACCTGAACCATCATTAATCCAACTGTGTGAGTTATCCTCGGATTGCTTCTTCGGATAAGGGGCGAGATCCAGGATGGGTTTGTTTGGAGTTACTTTCAGTTGGTTACAATTCTCGATCTTATCTTCTTTCTGTTAGCCGGAAGTGGTAGTATCTCTCTGTAGTTGGTTAGTGCAGCCTGCTGTCGCTTATTTGCAATAACCCCTTCCTTTCCGTTGATCCTAAAGTATTTGTATCTTGTGATGACTGGCTACGCCGGTATCTTGTGAGTATGGGTTTATCCACTTGCCAGTACTTAACCGTACTGACCCACGAATCTCTTTCGTGGCTGCAAATTCCAACTTGCAGTCAACAGGTTTGAAGTCTGACGAAGTTAGCTTGGGAATCCCTCCGGCTTGGCCTGGGCAGGGATTGGACACTCTCGGTTATCTTCAGGACTCTTAGTCCAATTTGGATCTTGTCCGTAGACGGACGATATGTTGTTTCTTCCGCTGTTATATTGGATCTTTGTAATGTATCAGTTGTATCCCTGGCTCGTCTGAGTCATCTTGTATCTATCTGTTTCTGTTGTAATTGTGGAATATTCGTGAACTATTGTAATGTTATCACAAGTGGCAACCTGGAATCGGTTATTATGTGGATTTTGGCGGGAATGCTGAAATCTGCATAATGCCCGATCTCGGGGCGTCACAAATGGTATCAGAGCCTTGGTTCCGATTCCCGAGATTGTTTCGATACAAATGGTTATCGAAGCAACGGGTCCGCAAAGCCTGTAGGATAACCTAGCTAACGGTCGTTGTTTCTAGAGTGTCAAAAACTATTTCTGCTAAACTATTTTGGAAAACCTCTCAATAGGGTTCTTGTTTTTTCTCCTTATCTCTATTCTATTTCCCCTCCCATCTCATTTGTTTTGGATTCTCCCCCTTGTCTATCTTTCAAAGTGTTAGGATCCCACATGGGTGGACGTTTTCTGAGCCCTTAACCTAATAGGTTCGATCATCGGAAGATTCCTGGTGGCAGAACAACGTCGTCAGCCCGAGCAAGAATCTCTTGTTAGTGGTGTCGAGAAGCCCTTGTTAGTGGTGTCGAGGAGATCAACTGGAAGCATGAGGAATCGATAGTCGAACTTCTTTCCCCTCCCGGGTTAGCAGGTGGATTGCGAGGGCGCTATCCCTTGTTAGTGGTGTCGTCTGTAACACCTGGGGTGTTACCTTTGGTAGAAAGTGTTTGTTTCCTTTTGCTTTGCATCATATGCATCACATGAGCATTGCATTCTGTTTCTTTTTTCAAAACAACTCAAAATTCAAACACAATTAAAACTTTCCCACATGTTCAAATTTCCAATTCCAAAATTGCAAACAAAAACCAATTCAATTGTTTTTCAATATTTTGAAGTTGTTTTAATCCAATTGCCTGTTAATCAAATTTTTTCCCCTTTGTTTAAAACCCTAATGGTAAAATTAAGTTTCAAATAAAATCATAGTTGATAGGATCCAAATTGAGGTTTAAAAATTAAATTCTTGCAAAGCAAAATTTCAATAATGGTTGCATAATGGTTTGAACTTATTAAATGGAATTTATTTATTTCCAAAAATTCCCAAAACAAACCTTATTTGAAAATTCAACTAACCACTTTAAAATTCCAACTAATAATTCCAAGTTTGAGATAATGCTAACATTGCTTCCATTTTTCTGTTTTGGAAGTAATAAAAATATTAAATGAACTAAACCCCCCCCCCCAAATTCCAATCCTTTTCCCTCTTTCATTCTCTACAAAAAAACATCAATCAAAAAGGAGAGGAAAAAGAAAAGCACAAGAAAAAATGGGAGAAAAGGGCAGCCCATCCCCCTTTTTCCCTTTTCTCCCCAGCCCACTTGTTTCTTTATGGCCCACCCCCTTTTCTCTGTCGTCCTTCTCCCTCCTGTCGCTATCTCGCTGTACGAACAGAAGCCGAACCCTCCGATCAGCTCTCCCCCCCCCCTGGATGGCCTGCCGTACCCATGGCTCCTTCCCCATATATCTCCCCTCACCCCTCTGCTAGCCCTAGAAACCCTAGTTCCCCTTCCATCGCCGCCACCCTCCATCCCCTCTCTGCTGGTCTTTCTGTTCTTCTGAACATCAACACCGAACACCACCACCTCCTCCCCTCACCGCCGGTAGCCAGGGTCGCCTCAAGGAGCATCCGAGGAGTGAAATGGAACCGCTGCATCGTACTGGACCTCCCCGCCCCCTCGCCGCTTGCTGGGATCCATGGTGTGGACCGCGCCGTCGCCGGGGAGAAGCCCCGCTGCTGCCTGCCCGTCGGCAGTCGTCAACGACCAACAGAAACGAGGTGAGCAGGCCACCTCTCTCCTTTCCCTCCTTCCATCTCCACGCTCACCGCACCCGCACATCACCACACCACGCACCCCTAGCGAGCACGCACGCTGCCGCGCGGACAACCGCGGCGAGCGGCAGCGAGTCGCCGATGCCATGTTTCTGAACCTGACGAGGTGTCGAGCCCTGTGTTCGAATTCAGTTCAACACCGAACCACACCTTTTCCTTAGTCAGCCTCACGTTCCAACCACAGCGAGCGAGTAGCGCAGCGGCAGTGAGCGCCGCGCGGGAGCAGTCGATCGCGTGTTCGATTCCCCACGGCCGCGGCCTTTTCCTTCCTTTTTACCCGCGCGTGCACGGGCGGGTCCCGCTGGTCAGCGACCGCGGTGGCTGCGTGGCGGACACCCGCGCCTCGTCAGCACCCGCGTGACGCTAGGGCCCGCAGGTCAGCCGCTGTGGCTGGCTCTGCCCGCGGTGAAACCTGTCCCAGATCCAGATCTGGATCCGGATCTTTACACAGAGGCCCCTGCCCCTTCTATCTTTTGCACCTAAGCCCTCCCTTACTCTGTTTTCATCACAGTCAAGTCCCTGTCCTTTGCAAATAAAACCCTAAACTTCAAATGCTCATAAATTTCAAACCACAAACCCAAACCATACAAACTTTATATGAATCCCACTCCAAATTTCCTGTACTTTTCAAATATGCCATTTGTTTTCTGTTTTGGATTTTCAAAATGCAATTCAAATTTGAATTCAAATAATTCAATTGTAATTTGCAACAATTCATAAATAATTCATACTATTTCCAAATAAGGCAAATAAAATATGTTTTCCATACCATTTTGAATGACCTTTTCAAACATAAATTTTGTTTCATGGTTTGGATAATTTAAATTGCCTGAATAATTTAATACTTGTTTAATTCATTTAAATTTGATAAAATCATAACTTGCTCAAAATAAAATAATTTTGAACATGCAAAATATGTTTTCAAACCATCAAAGTGTGGACTTTTCAAATGTGAGTTTGAAATTATGTATTGAACAAATAAAACTTCAATTAAATTCAAACTTGTTTCAAATCCATTTAAAACTTGTTTAATATTGTTTAATTCATAATTAAATTACCCTGATTCCAATTTCAATATTTGAAACATGTAATCCACCCAAAATTTTGTGTTCTAATCAAATATGAACTTTGTTATCTGTTTTGAACAATTAAACTTGCTGAAAACAACAATTTCTTGTGTGACATGTTTAAGTAACCAAACTTTCCACACTTAACCAATAATTTCCAAACTTGTTAAACCTTATTTCAACTGGTTCTATTGTTGTTATTTTGCCGTTTTCCTCATCCATGCATCATGCTAATCCACCTTCATCTGTTGATTAGTTGGAAAACAAATAATCTAACCATAATTCATGGGCTTTTCATATGCAACTCAAATTGCATGTGGGTCCATTTAAATCTGTTTATCTTGTCAACTAGTTTATTTCTATGCATCCATTAAATTGTCATGCATCCATATCTTGATCATGCTGGATCTTTTGCCGTAGTAGTAATTGTTGCATCCGGTGTTTGTTCGAGCTTCATTGCTTCTTCCCGGATAGGACGTTGAGATGATGTGAGCAACGACAAGTTCTGCTACCTTGCGGGATCTCAGGCAAGTATACTCACTTGCTGCCATATGGCTGCCTTTCATCACTTGTTACCGATACTTTCCGTTGTTCTTTTCTGCTAGCCTTAGTAGTAGTTGTTTCTGTTACGAACCCATCACATGAATCCCTTAACCTTGATATTGCCTCACCCCCATACCTATAACCATTGCTTGTTGCCCGTGTCTTACTATCATGCTTAGGGTTGTTTTGCTCGAGTCTGTTACCCGTTACTTCCTGTTACTATTTCTATTACGTTCTGGGGGCTCGGTGTTTAATCAATCAATCATGCTAATATTATTGTTAAATAATAATTTGATGATAAGGCACCGGCAGGAGGCCCAGTGTGGTTTTGAGGCCTGCTAGTGTCGACCCTAATAGGAAAAGGGTCTTGTCTACTGATCCATGATGAGCGCACTAACCGCATGTGGGAAGCGAGTATGGGCGCCCCCCTCAATTTGATTTGATTCGCATCTCGTCCAAATCGCCTCATTTAGTTCGGGCTTTCCATTTGCTGCATGCATGATCTTGCGAGCCCTTGGATCCCGGGTGGAACTTTCGTAGTCGGCATATAGGAGGACACGTTCTTAGAGTGCTATGAGGGTCCATTTTCTTCTGGGCTCGATTAGCCGTGCGCCTAAGGTGCTTTGGGCTTGATGCGAAGAAGAGTTGAGTTGTGTTGAGTGCCCCGCTTGGTGGAAGGGCCTTTCCATCTGGCGGGTTATTCATGCGTGTACGGCCAAATTGGTGCAACCCTGCAGGGATAATCTTCTCGAGAAGCCGTGTTTTCCGCGGTTATGGATTACTTGGTGAAAGTACTGGCTAACAAGTACTCAGGACAACTTAAACCTAATGATTAACAACCTTTCACCCAATGATTAACAACTTGACTAGTAATAGGCTTATTGACACAATAACCTGAACCATCTGTCGTGGGATAATCACGGCAGACGTTACCGGGGGTAACTGATCTTGGGGCAAGACGACACAGGCGTTTGGGAGAGGGTTTAGCTCAGAGGAAAACATGGTGTAATTCGATCTGGTAGCCGGCAATCAAAGTCGCCGAGTCTCCGATCTCGATATAACAACTCAACTCTGGGATTACACTGGATGCTCGATATCAAGCGATATTGCTAGGGTTCTTAGATCTCTGTCTCAAACTAGACTTGGGGGTCGGTTTATAAAGCGCCCGTACCCCCTGGCTTATTCTCCAAGGCGCATCCTGGATGCTACCCGGACACGGCGCACAAACCCTAGCTTTCCTTTACAGTAACCCACAATCCGGGTTACTAGGCCTACAAGCTCGGGCCTTCCACAAGTTTCCTTATCCTTAGCCGGATCCTGCGCACCGTCTTTTGGGCCGAGTTACTCCTTGGAGTTTGGCCTACCGGGTTATCATCCCCCCGTCAGTAGTCCCCAGAATGGCCTGGGCTTCATGGATCCTCCTTGAAGCGCTCGTTATTCCCTGCAAAGATATCAAACACGCAGGCATATGGAGGCCGGGTTAAGATGCTTTGATATTCAGCTAGGCCTTACTCCACGGCGGCCATGTAGTAACCCGGGTTTTTCCTCCAAACACTTTTAATTTTCCGGGTCTAAACCTTAATAAAAATGCCAAAATCCCACACTCGATAATCGATCCTGATATCACGGGATTGATCTCCTTCTCTCTTTTATCCAGATGCCTTGCTCAATATTTGGCGCATATCTCGCAGAAACTCAAATAAATAGCCGTTCACTTCCGCAACTCCCGGCTCCCGCTCACTGAACCGAGCTTATCCACTCACATTATAAATAAGCTCCTTGGGGGTAACCCGAACCCTAACAGCTCATTTCCCCCCACTCCGCTCCCTTTCTCCTTCTAAGCTCACTCTCACTGAGCACCACCACGGAAATCCCGCGCGCATCACCGGAGCCCATCGGCCGGAGGCTGCGCTCCGCCACAGCTCGCCCCGCGCCGCCGCCAAGATCTACCGGCGAATCTCCATCCGGCCCGTCAAGAACCGCGAAGGGACACCAGGCTTGCGCCATCTGCCTCCGCAAAGCCTCACTCAGATCTCCTCCGGTAAGCCTCTTGCGCCCATTAATTCGCCCTTGCAATTTTTGATTTCACCTTAGATTAGATCCAAATCGACCCGCCAATGATTCCTCGGCCATGCCGAATTAGGTTGCTAGTATTCTTTCCAGCTCGCCTAATAGATAAGTTAGGGATTCCAATCCACTCTCCTACTACCTGCAAGTACTAATTTCGCCATAAATCTGAAGATAAGATTCCCAATCTGGGCCCGATCCACTCAAAATTTCCGCCTTGGCCTCAATCACCCGGCCGGACTTCCCCTTTTCAGTTCCTTTTATTCGCGTTAAGTGCCTATGCGGCCATCCATCGTCCTCAAAAACTCCTTCAACACTTAGATCCCCATAATTTTCGCCATAATACTTGATACCCGGATAATTTCGAACTTTACTCGGCGAGCTAACACCCAGATTACACGCAATTTTCCATGTCTCAATATTACCCTGCCGATACTCGGCCGGCTCACAACTTCCGTGTCTTAGTCCTCTTATCCCTTTACTTTGTACTTTGCAGGTCAACCACATGGCTCACAAAAAGCAGGGGAAAACTCCAACCAAAGGTAAAGCCACCAACTCCATATCCGCCAACTGGGCGCGGTCTACGGTCACCAAGGCCAAGTTGGAGGAGCTGGTGGAGCTGGGAGTCCTTCCTCCTCAAGAGGATATCCAATGGAGAGTGCCGGGTAAGGAGACCCGGCCCACCCCGACAAAAGGCGAGGTAATTTGCTTTGTGGAACATGTGACCCGGGGCTTCCGCCCACCGGGTCACCCTTTTTTCCGTGATGTTCTAAACCATTACGGCCTTCGCGTCTTTGATATCGGGCCTAATTTTGTTTTAAACATCTCCCACTTCATAGTCCTTTCCGAGTCATACTTGTGCACTTCGCCAAGTCCAGCTCTTTTCATTGAGCTTTTTCAATGCAAACCGTGCCGCGAGAGCGGTGACGGGGCGCTTCTCGCTTGCGGCGGGGTTTCCATCCAGCGCCGCAAGAATTCTTTGATGCCACCCCTCACCCTTAATTCCCATGTCAAGCACTGGCAGCTCTCCTACTTTTACTGCCAAGACACCTCCCCACCCGGCCAAAAGAAGCTGCCGGGTTACTCAGAGGGTCTCCTTGACATCTCTGATAAATTTAGTGCCTTCGCCCCTGACTCGGACAGGGAGGGAATTCAACCTCTTCTAGCCAAAATCACCACTCTCACGGCCCAAGGCCTCATCGGGCTCAACCTGGTGAAGACTTGGGTCGATTTCCGGATTCAACCCAACTCCATCCGCACGAAGTTGATGTGCGAGTACTCAGGGCAATCTACAGACCCGCTACGGTACTCCGACAACATCTTCGCAGCTGGCGACACTCATAAAACTATCAAGGATTTTCTGTCAGAGAAGCTTGAGGTAATCCGGAACATATCCGGGTTGGAGCCCTTCACACTTGAGAACCCAGCCCCCAAGGTGAAAACCCGACTTTGATGCCTTTACCTTTGCTCTTTCCACTCGATACAGTTGATAACCCTTATACTGACACTTTTCAGGCTGATGATGATTTTTGGAAAACCAACGCCTCCCCTAGCTCCGAAAGTCCAGAGGAGCAAGAAGCCGTTAACTCGGATGAAGGTACTCTCCGGGTCTTATTTGGTTCCTTTAAGCTCACCATAACACCTTCATTTCCAACTATAACTTTTATGATATACAGACCGAGAAGATGACGAAGAAGAAGACTCCGACGGCAAAGTAGAATCCGCCAGCGAGGAGGAGGAACTGGAGCTGACAACCAAAGTCGGATCAAAAAGAAAAACTCAAGAGGCTACCTCCAAGGTTTCATATCTCCTCCTTGCATTCAATTCGTATTACTTTAATGATATACATGAGCTACCTTGACGTTATTCCACTGGCCATGCTTGAAGGAGTCGCCCATGACCAAGCGCAGGTCTACTCGAAATCACCCGGGTGATAATGCCCTTAACCCGCGTATTTCATCGACCCCGACTCGGCGGGCTGGTACTTACCCTATCTTTTCTCAATCAAAACATTCTCCTTGAACCATTCCCATATGATGTCTAACTTGATAATTTCCAGCCTCTCCCGAATCCAGCGATGGATTTCCTTGTGACTTTGCGGTGAACACCGGGTAAAACCCCCTTCCTGATGCTCCATCACATTTCATCACCCTTTCTTGACTGTGTATTTAGCTGCTCACTGACAACATCTATAGGGCCACGGTCGTTATCAGCGACCAAGAGGATATGGAGACCGAGGGCCCGGGTAAGGGGAGCCCGACTGATAAAGCTACAGCCGCGTCTAGCGGCGAAAAACAAGCTTCTCCGAGAAACCCGGACACACAAGAAGCCGAGTATCCGATTGCTTCCCATGCGAGCAAGAAGAACAAAGCCACAGTCTTGGGTGCAGAAGAGGGAGCGTCGGATTCTGACGCACAAATGACCCGGGTTCCGCCTCCCACTAAGAAGAAAGCTCCTTCTCGGAATTTCCAAGGCCCCGGGTCTTCTGATGCGAGTAACGACAGCTTTGATCAATTGATGAACGCTCTCCTCACCATGAAGACTTCGGAGAGCCAGATCTTGGAACGCATGGCTGCAGAGCACCAGGTAAGGACACTTGGTATCTCCTATTGCATACCTAGTCCCCAAGTTCCGAGTATGACTTGCAAAAGTTATGCTTGGTACTTTACGCCATATTCAGCTTACCATAATGTCCGACTAATACTTGCGTTCCTTGCTACTTACAGGCACAGATAACCCGGTCTGATGAAACTTTACTGAAGACCGAACAACTTCTTCTTGCCGAGATAAAACGAAGTGAAACCCTTGAGGATGACATGAAAACTTTGAAGAAGGATGTTTCCAAATACAAGAAGAAGTGCAATACCGCTCAGACCGCGCTGAAGAAACTATCGGACCAAGTCGCCGATACTTATCAGATCTTGCTTAGTAAGTTTTTGCTGCCGATTGGTTTCATGTCTTTGCTTTACTATACCAGACTCGGGATTATTGATACGTTCTCTCTTTTGTCACAACTGTAGGTGCCAACCTTGCGGACCCAGAGGAGGATGCCATTGTCAAGGCTAGAACCCTCAAGACCGTGCTCCGGACTTTCTTTGCCGGCACAAAATTTATACTGGATGCCGTGAAGTGGCCTACGGAAGTATATCCGGGTGAAGAAAATCTCGTTCAAGCCTGTTCCACTGTGCCTGGCTGGATTGAAATCTGGAAGCGCTCATCATGCCGGATTGGAATGACCCGGGCTTTCACCCTGGCCAAGGCTTTCTTTCCGAAGCTTGACCCGGCGAAGGTAACATCCGGGTTTCCCGAATTCAAGGCTGACGGTTCCAAATTTACACCCAAGGATTTCAAAGCCATACAAGCCGCAGTGCGCCCCTCGGCTACCACTTTGGCCGATAGTTTGGATCTGAACACGATTATGAGTGCATACGACGCTGATGGCAAAGTTGTTACGGAGGAAGCACCC
Organism: Alopecurus myosuroides; assembly: GCA_028641055.1. Classification (NCBI taxonomy): domain Eukaryota; kingdom Viridiplantae; phylum Streptophyta; class Magnoliopsida; order Poales; family Poaceae; genus Alopecurus; species Alopecurus myosuroides. The sequence goes on from CM054060.1 coordinate 266,157,591, forward strand.
CCGCCCTTTGATATCTTGGAGAAGTGGGCTTCTAACTCGGCCAGGAAGAGGGAGGCGACTGCGAAGAGAGAGGCCGAGCTGGGAACAGGTCCGTCTGCCTCTACACCAGCTGTCCCTCCACCTGTCCGCCCTGGTGCAGTGAGTCCGGGTAAGGGTACCGGGAAGGCTAAGCAGCAAGCCCAGGACCCAGAGCCGGAAGACCGTACTCAGGAGGCCGAATAGGGCAGTACCATCATAATATCTTGCTTACATGATGCTTTGTATTCAAACTATTATGCTTTTGATGGTGCGCCTGTGCACCCCTGATACTGATGTCGTAACTTGTAACATACTTTTAGTCTGTGATATGCTTTGCGGCTTTCCTGGCCTTTTGGTAACCGTATTGCTTGTCTATTCTTTGAGCTTTTTCTCGATACCCGACTCTCTATTTTGGCTCCCTTCGTAAGGCTCGGTTTTCCGAATACCAGGGGCTTTGATAAGCGGACTTTTTCTTTAAGTCCCCAAGACTCGGATGGTGAGGTCTTTCGGACTGCGATAGCTAAGTAGTTTGTTTCTGTTTCGAAGTCCCCAGTCCCCAGGACCCAAAGTCCGAGCCATGGGGGTGTGGCCTTTCTCAGAGAACAAATTGTTTTTTACCGAGTCGCCAGCCTAAAGCCATTCCGTGTAGGTACTGAAGTTATGCTTGATAGTTGTTGAGTTTCCGGCTATTAGCCTTGTACTCTGCATAAACTTGTGGTTTAGATGACCCTTTTGACTATCTTGTACTATAAGCCGGCTTTCGCGTGGATACCATGTTGTTACATCCATACGAGAACAGGGTCAGGCAAGTCCCATTGGGCTTCATGGCTGATTGTAATCGTAAGCGAACGAATCATGCCACTTTAGTGCGAGTCACATCGAGCTTAAGTAAGAAAAGTCAAGAAAATTTGGCTCCTTTGTCCAGTTATAAGATTGCAGCCGTACTCGTTTGCGAATAATCGGCCCTTATAACTTATAGGCATCAAGGCCGGATCTTTTGGGTTCATGGCTGGGCTACTTGAGCAACCAGCCCCCGAGACCTATATATATACTCAACATTCTTAATGATACTGAAATATTGATGCCACATGGATGCTACTTACTTGTAATCAGGCTGTAACGAAATAGGACTTGATAACCATCTCTTTATTGATGCGAGAAAGTTTGGATCAGCAGGCCGCCTCATTAAAAACCTTCCAGTCCCCTTAGGTACCCTGGGTAGGAAAAGAGCGCGTCTGAAACCTGCTGCCCGTTACATTGTTTTAGTTCTTCACGGGCACCGGTCCCGCACTGGCGTGACCGATGCACATTCTCCATATGCTAGACTTTTTCATGATGAGTACCGGGTTTGCCAGCCAACCCGGGTATCGTGTTTCCATGGCATGGCTGGTAGTGAGCGGTCGTGCAGCTTCTTCTTTTATGGCAGATCGCTTGGAGGAGTCATCCTCGATAAAAGCCACCATTTTAGCATCTTGTGCTACCTTGGATTTTGCTCTTTCGCCTTCAGTACTCGGCCTTTTTGATGTGGCCCTGTCCTCCGGGTCTGCTTGAGACCGGTAATGCTTGAGTTCTTCTTTTCTACAGGCCTGCTCGGCCATTGCTGCATCTCCTTCGTCGCATTCAGCTGCTATGTCTCGATTTCCATGTATGGTAATGGTCTTCTTGGGACCCAGGATTTTTAGCTGTACATATACGTAAGACGGCCTAGCCATGAATTTGGCGTAAGCCGGTCTTCCAAATAACGCGTGATAAGGGCTGCGCAATTTGACTACCTCAAAGGTAAGCCACTCAACTCGATAGTTATCCTTTGACTCTCCAAAGGCTACCTCCAATGCGATTTTTCCCTCAGGGCATGCTGAATGACCCGGCACTATCCCATGAAAAACTGTTGAGCTTTTTTGTAGCTGAGACTCCTTGAGGCCCATGCGTAGGAAGGTTTCCCAATACAGTATATTGATGCTGCTTCCACCATCCATCAAAACCTTTTTCAGTTCATACCCATTGACTTGCGGTGCGACTACTAATGCCAAGACTCCCGGGTGCTCCAGTCTTTCTGGGTGATCCCTTCTGCTCCATGTTACTTCCTGTTCTGACCATCTCAAGTATCTCGGGACGGCTAACGAAACTGAGTTGACCGCTTGCTTCAGTATCTTTTTGTCCTTGTTAGAACCTCCTGTGGTATGCACATGATATTGACCTAATTGTTTGGGGTTAGCCTGGAAACCTCCTGCCCCCCCTTGGTTATTACCTTGATTTCCAGCCGCCGGGTTACCAGCAGCGGGTGGGCCGTTGCCCGGGTTTATCCCTGGACCCGGTCCTCCCCCCCGTCCTGCACCTCGCATAGCTCTGTGCACTTCCTCATTTTTCCATCTTTGTAAGTCGGCGCACTGTTCTAGGGAGTGGTTAGCTGGCCTGCCGTTCCTGCTGTGCTTCGGGCATGCCATCCTGAATATGTCCCAATTGTTACCCGGCCTTGGCGGACCTTGATAGTTTCCTCCATTGTGGTTGCCTCCGTTGAAATTTCCTTCTGCTCTGGGCCTCGAAGACCCGGCTTCTGTGTTGGCGACAAACTCGGAGCCTCCTTCAAACGGGCGCTTGTTCTGGCTATTTCCGTTATTACCCGATGCTGATCCGTTGCCGGTTCTTCCGTTATTGCTTGTGTTTGCTTTTACCTTCTTGTCATCAACTTCCTCTTCTGTAGTGTCTGTTGCAGCGTGTTTGTTGCACGCATCCATCAATTCTCCCATTGTAACTTCAGACGCATTTCGACTAGACTTCATGCGAGTTAATTTTTGCACTAAAGGTATGTACTTGCATGTTTTTGCCATGGCCTGTAGTGCATCCTTGGGCTGAATAGCCGTGGACGAGTGAAGTATCTCCATAACCCGGCGCACCCAACTGCGCGCTGATTCTCCCTTCTTCTGGACGCACCGCTCTAGATCATCAATAGTGAACAATTTCCTGCACGTCCCATGAAAGTGCTTGACAAACGCGGTCTTCAATTCCTCCCAGGACTTGATTGATCCTTCCGGCAAATTGGTGAACCACAACTTTGCTGCTCCTTCTGACATCATCAAGTACATGAACTTGGCTTGGAGATTCTCGGATGCGTTGCGAATCGACATTGCCATCTCATAACTACTTAGCCATGTTTCTGGATCCATAGTTGGCTCATAATTCACTACTTTCCCTGGCTCTTTGAATTTTTCCGGGTAAGGTTCAGCTCTGATATTGTCCGAGAGACACTTGGGTCCCGCAAGAACGGTTGAGGCCGGCCTTGCTCTAGAAACGTGCGATACCGCGGGGGGCGCGGCTGGGCGCGATGCTGCAGGAAGTCCGTGCGCTGCAGACCCGGCCGCGGCCCTCCGGGCTCTAGAACTGTCCACGACAGCCTGTGCTGCTGATGCTGCCTGAGCGCGGGGAGGAGGCGGCATTTGCTGCTGCTCTTCCCTCCGCCGTGCTGAACTTGTTTGGATATTCCCTTGCTGTTGACTGACGTATGGCGTCCCGTGCATACCGCTTTTGTGATCCGGATAATTGGCTTGCTGTGCCACCGCAGTGTGCAACAGATCGATGGCTTGCCGAGTCTTCTCTGCATGGGGCGACTCTCCGACAGGGATTTGATTCAACGCGAGTGTCGCTGCATACACATTGTCCATGGGGTTATTGTAGTGGCCGGCTGGTGTGCGGAATCGTGATGGTGGCGGTGGTGGTAGATCGTTGCCGGTTGTGACTCTAGTCTGTGGTGGGGGTAACCCGGTCCGTTCATTTGCCGGATGTGTCGCTGCTGTCGCCGGTTGGGGTGCGGTTCCCTGGTTCACCACTGGTATCGGCTGATCCTGAGGTGTGATAAATAAATTAGCCGGATTAATAACCCCACCCGTTGCTGGTAACCTGGTGTGATGCCTTTGATGTACTCTAGACGTTTCCTCTCGGAGCCGAGTTTCCAGCGCATCTAGCTCACGCTGCTGCGTGACCATCCCTTGCCTTTCTGCCTCTACCTGCCTTCTTTGCTGTTCCAGCGCACGACGAGCCACATCCAGATCCCTGGCACGTTCCGCTGCGTTTTCCGGAGTGATAACTGTAGCAAGAACCGTGGGGTCTAGAATCAGATTATTATCGAATAAGGCCGGGTGGCGCGGGTTTGAAGGACCCGCCCCTGGTGTCCGGTTTCCCAGGAATCCGAAGGTGTTCGCATGTAATTCCTCGTCTGCTGGACGGCTGGTTACTGATGCCGATTCCCCATCAACCCGGGCCAAAACCGGGTCTCCGTTAGCCGCGCCCTGCTGCTGGGCCACCGCCTGAGCCGCCCCGGCTGATGCCGCGGTTGCGTTTCCTTGGTTGAGATTGGCCGCGGGAGCCGCATAGACTGCAACTCGGCGTACGATATCCGGTGTAAATTCACGCTGTTCTTCCTCGCCGTTCTCCTCCTCATACCGGTTTTCCAGCAGGTCCAGGATAGACCCGGTATCATCTTCTCTCTCGACCCGGTCGCGCGGGGTCCATGCTGGCTCCTCCGGCTGTTCCCACTCCGCGATGGGTTCTTCTGCCGAATGTGTTGTTCCAATCGATTCTTCATCATCTGATCGGATAGACGTGGCTTTTCCTGGCACAGAATCAGATCCAATGTTGTCAGGGATCGAATTGGAAGTACATACCATACCAATGAAGACGCTGATCCGGCCGATTGTCACGACGGATCCGGATTCGAGGTGATCCGACTCTGGCCCCCAGCCTGAATCGTCCACCATCTTTTGTCCTTTGTGGTCGATGTAGATTTCGCCGACGACAAGATTCTCCATGCCCTTCCGAGCTTCTCCCGTGATGTAAACACCTTTGGACACAGGCCCCACGGTGGGCGCCAACTGTCGTGGGATAATCACGGCAGACGTTACCGGGGGTAACTGATCTTGGGGCAAGACGACACATGCGTTTGGGAGAGGGTTTAGCTCAGAGGAAAACATGGTGTAATTCGATCTGGTAGCCGGCAATCAAAGTCGCCGAGTCTCCGATCTCGATATAACAACTCAACTCTGGGATTACACTGGATGCTCGATATCAAGCGATATTGCTAGGGTTCTTAGATCTCTGTCTCAAACTAGACTTGGGGGTCGGTTTATAAAGCGCCCGTACCCCCTGGCTTATTCTCCAAGGCGCATCCTGGATCCTACCCGGACACGGCGCACAAACCCTAGCTTTCCTTTACAGTAACCCACAATCCGGGTTGCTAGGCCTACAAGCTCGGGCCTTCCACAAGTTTCCTTATCCTTAGCCGGATCCTGCGCACCGTCTTTTGGGCCGAGTTACTCCTTGGAGTTTGGCCTACCGGGTTATCATCCCCCCGTCACCATCATTAATCCAACTGTGTGAGTTATCCTCGGATTGCTTCTTCGGATAAGGGGCGAGATCCAGGATGGGTTTGTTTGGAGTTACTTTCAGTTGGTTACAATTCTCGATCTTATCTTCTTTCTGTTAGCCGGAAGTGGTAGTATCTCTCTGTAGTTGGTTAGTGCAGCCTGCTGTCGCTTATTTGCAATAACCCCTTCCTTTCCGTTGATCCTAAAGTATTTGTATCTTGTGATGACTGGCTACGCCGGTATCTTGTGAGTATGGGTTTATCCACTTGCCAGTACTTAACCGTACTGACCCACGAATCTCTTTCGTGGCTGCAAATTCCAACTTGCAGTCAACAGGTTTGAAGTCTGACGACGTTAGCTTGGGAATCCCTCCGGCTTGGCCTGGGCAGGGATTGGACGCTCTCGGTTATCTTCAGGACTCTTAGTCCAATTTGGATCTTGTCCGTAGACGGACGATATGTTGTTTCTTCCGCTGTTATATTGGATCTTTGTAATGTATCAGTTGTATCCCTGGCTCGTCTGAGTCATCTTGTATCTATCTGTTTCTGTTGTAATTTTGGAATATTCGTGAACTATTGTAATGTTATCACAAGTGGCAACCTGGAATCGGTTATTATGTGGATTTTGGCGGGAATGCTAAAATCTGCATAATGCCCGATCTCGGGGCGTCACATGGAGCAACATGCAAAGTGCACCTTTATTAGAAAAATTAGATTGGGTGTTCTCCTCTGAGTCTTGGATGGTGATACATGTAAACACACGTTCGTTGGGAGACCCCAAGAGGAAGGTATGAAGAGTGAAGCGGCAAGTTTTCCCTCAGAAAGAAACCAAGGTTTAATCGACCAGTAGGAGAAAGAAATCACTTCTCAAGGTTGATGACAGCTGATGTTAGCAGGGCGCACTACAAGACTCTGCATCAACGTGGAATCTACACATCACAATCATGATACTTTGCCCCAATGAAACAATGAGGTTGTCAATCTCACCGGTTTTGCTAACACAAAGGATTAGATGTATAGTGTGGAAAATAGTACTTGCTTGCAGTAAACGAAAAGAGAACAATGATGGTAGTGAATGAAAGGAAAACAGTAATTGTAGTACAGAAAATAGTGTTTGCAGTGGTTGTATTACCAGTGTAAAGAATAGACAGGGTGCACAGTTCACTACTGGTGTCTCTCCATAAAAGATAGATAACATGCTGGGTAAACAAATTATAGCTGGGCAATTGACAGATAGAAAGGCTGCACCATAGTGCATATGCATGACATGATGATTACTATGTGATTCATGCAGGCATTACAACATAATTCATAGACCATTATCCAACTGCATCTATGACTAACAATCCGCCCTCGGAGCATCATCCAATCAAACCTCGGGTATTGATGACCCACAAGTATAGGGGATTGCAACAGTCTTCGAGGGAAGTAAAACCCAAATTTATTGATTCGACACAAGGGGAGCCAAAGAATATTTATAAGCCTTAACAGATGAATTGTCAGTTCAGCTGCACCTGAAAGTAGACTTGCTCACAACAATTTATTAGTGGTAACAGTTTTATAGCAGTAGCAGTAGTAAAACAAAATCAGGAGTAAAATAGTAATAGCGGTAGCAATTGTGGGAAACAACAGGATTAAAATATTGTAGGCATAGGGATGGATGAACGGGCGTTGCATGGATAATATAGTTCATATAATAATCAGAACATGGGCATTGCATATTGATGGTGCAGGTCTTGCACTAATTGGGAAACCCCAAGAGGAAGGTATGATGAGCACAGTAGCAGTTTTCCCTCAGAAAGAAACCAAGGTTTAATCGACCAGTAGGAGGAAGGAGTAATTTCAGAAGGTTGATGCAGTTGAGATGGCAAGGCGCACAAATGGTTCAGCAGCAACATGGAACCTACACAACACAAATAATTCACTTGGCCCCAACGAAGCAGTGAGGTTGTCAATCTCACCGGTTTTGCTGCACACAAAGAGGTTAAACGTATGGTGTGGAAAACAGTATGAAAGTAGTATCAGTAGTATGAAAGAAGTGGAAGCTGTGTGTGTATTATCGGAATGAGAAAATGGACCGGGGTCCACAGTTCACTAGTGGTGTCTCTCCGTGAAAGATAAATAACATGTGTGGTGAAGAAATTACAGCTGGGCAATTGACATAAATGAAGGCTGCACCGTAGTGCATATGCAAGACATAAAGATTACTATGTGATTCATGCGGGCATTACAACAAAATACATAGACCGTCATCCAACTTCATCTATGTCTAATAATCCACCCTCTGAATATCATCCGAACAAACATTAGATATTAAGTTGCAAGCAACAGATTATCGCCGTAAGCAAAATGTGTAATGTAAACAATGTAAACTAGGTAAACACCGTTGTTTTCTCCCTAATGGAAACAGCACATCCTCCATCTGTCACGTTTCTGTCACTGGAGCACAGACGCAAAGGAGGCATGAACCCACTATCGAGCATAAATACTCCCTCTTGGAGTTACTAGCATCTACTAATAACGGAGAGCATGCAATATCATAAATAACATATGCATGAAGATAACATGATAGATCGATAATCAGAAGACATAGCATTCAACATTCATCAGATCCCAATAAACACAACATGTAGCATTACATAAAGATGATCTCGATCATGTGAGGCAGCTCACAGATCTAAACATGAGGTACAAAGTGGAGAAGACAACCATCTAGCTACTCTATGGACCCGTAGTCCAGGGATGAACTACTCACGCATCACTTCGGAGGAGGGTATGGTGGTGTAGACCCCTCCGGTGATAAATTCCCCTCCCGGCAGGGTGCCGGGGAGGGATCCAGAACCCTCCCAATCTCGGGATGACGATGACAGCGGCCTCGGGTATTTTTCGGTACAAAGTGGTATATATTTAGGGTTTACATCTCGGGGGTATAAATAGGTAAAAGGGAAAAGGCGGTGGAGGCTGAGGGGCCCACACCACCCCATCACGCGGCCAGGGGGCGCACCGCCCAATGGTGTGGGCCCCCTGTAGCCCCCCTCCGGGTCTCTTCAAGACTATGTGGAACCTTCGCGAATTCTAAGACTTCCAGGCTTCGAATTTTCCAATTCCGAGAATATTTTCAGAACAACTTTTCTGAAACTAAAAACAGCAGAAAACAGAGAACTGGCTTTATGGCATCTTGTCAATAGGTTAGTCCGGAAAATCGATAAAAATGACATAAAGTGTATAGCAAACATGTGGGAAACAATAAGAAAACAACATGTAACATCAGAAATTAAGGATACATTTATGATGTATCAACATCCCCAAGCTTAGTTCCTACTCGTCCTCGAGTAGGTAAACGATAAAAACTCATAATTTCTGAGGTGACATGGTACCAACATAAACTTGATCATCAATAATGTAAAATCATAAGTAAGCTGAGATCATAGAACTTAAACAAAGCATGATAAATAGAATTTTAATAATAAAGCATAGCAATCACCTTGCATCATGAGAAGTAACACAATTAAAAGATCATGAATAACAATGCAACGAAAGATATACGTTTGTTTCAAGTATACAGAAAACATGTCAAAGTGATATTTCGCTAGTCCTTAAGAGTGGGGCAAAACATAAATGCCAGGACACCTTCAAAGTTCATGAGGAAGACTAGAACAAATAATTAGGGAACAAGCAATAACACATCATGAATCAATTAATAATATTTCTGGGACAAATGCACATAAAACTCAGAATGGCAACTATGCTCTCTCAACCGGGCATAAAGTTAGAAGATGGAGACTCAACATAAAAGTAAAAGAAAGGCCCTTCGCAGAGGGAAGCAGGGATCAACTCATGTGCTAGAGCTTTTATTTTATTAACTAGAGGTATAAAAAAACTTGACACTCCTCCCAACCATCTTACACAAACCATGGCTAACCGAATCCTCGAGTGCCTGCAAATAATCATATACCGTGGAGGAGAGTCTATATTTTAAGAGAGGTGCATGCTTATGTCAACGAATGGTAAACAATAAATACACTACGGCACAAGACAACTAGATTTCACAAGAGCGGCTCCCATAGAAGGACGCATCTGGGTAGAAGGTCATCCCTCTTTCTCTTGTCGTGGGATAATCACGGCAGATGTTACCTGGGGTAACTGATCTTGGGGCAAGTCGACACAGGTATTTGGGAGAGGGTTTAGCTCGAAGGAGGACATGGCGAAAGCAATCTAAGAACCGGAAAGCAACTCGCCTGCTCTCAATATGATTATACTGGATACTCGATAACAGGTGTTACAACTATGACTTGAATCTCCCAGGCTAAGCTTAGGGGTTGGTTTATATAGCACTCATACCCCCCTTGGCCTGCCCTACGGAGTGCTCTCTGAGTCCTACTCGAACTCTACATACAAATCCTAACTTTCCTTACCGTAACCCACAATCCGGGTTACGAACCTTACAAGCCCTGGGCCTTCCAGAAGTTTCTTTGTCTCCAGCCAGATTGGGCCCAGCCGTCGCTTGGGCCGGATCACACCCGGGAGTTAGTCTACCGGGTTACTATCCCCTCATCAGTAGTCCCCAGGATAGCGCGGGCTTCACGGATTCATCCTCGGAGCGCTCGCTATTCCCTGAAAAAGATGTGAAACGCCCAAGCCTATGGGAACCGGGTTAAGTTGCTTTAACAGATGACCAGGCACAGCTCCATGTCTGTCATGTGATAGCTCGATCCTTCCTTGAATGCTTAACTGGCCTTTCCAAATTTAAACCCTAAAATGTCAGGGCCCTACTCGATAAAGATCCCTGATATCTCGGGGCAAGCTGCACTTCCCCCGTCAACGGGATATTTTGCCTAATTCCGAATGCATATGCCGCCAGATCCTCACGGATAATTACTGTTCCGTAATTTCCGGCTTTCGGGCCGTAGGTGAGCTCACCACCTCCCTTATAAATATCAGCCGGTGGTAACCCTAAGCCATTCATCTCGTTTCATCATCCCTTTTCTCCACGCTCCCTCGCAATTTCTGCCACCGGGCTCGCCCGCTCCAAGAAAGATAAGGCCACCACCGGCCGCGCTCGTCCTCGAGCTATCCAGCACCGCCATTAAGCATCGCTGTCACACCCGCGCTTCCTCATCGAGGGCCGTGACGTGACACTCAAGCCGCGCCACGCACCACCCTCACTTCGGACCCCAACTCCTTTGGTAAGCCTTTCTCAACCATTCAATTGAAACTCGCAGCCTTTTCAATCTGACCAAGATTGAATCTGGGTCAACCCGTAAACTAATTTTCTGATATCATCAAATTGAACCGCTTCGATAGACCTTAGTTCCTTTAATCACCTGATGCGTAGTCGCAGCTCATCCCCGCGCCTTTATTGGCCATCCAACTTTGCATAAGATTGCTTGCAAGCTTTTCGAGCTAGATCCATTCCACCTTGTTCTTTCCGCCTATCGCATTAACACCCGGAAAATCCTCTTTTTCCAGCTAATCCCTCCACAATAAAGGTATGGGCAACCATCCATGTTCACCCAATTCACCTCAACGCGTAAGTAATTAACAATTTGCTCAACCTCATCTGACACCCGGAAAATCTTCCGCATTTAACATCGTAGTGCATTATCCGGGTTTCATTTTAGCCTTCAACGCCTTGACGTCTCCGGACTCGAATGATTTGACGTTCCGAATCTTACTCCATACATTTCCTGTCCCTTGCAGGTCAACTCCATGGCTCCTAAAAGACAAGGAAAACACCCGGCTTCTGCAAAGGCCTCTCGAACCACTTCTGCCAACTGGGGTCGGTCTTCAACGACAAAGGCCAAGCTAGATGGGATGGCCGAGTTAGGAATCCTTCCTTCTCAAAAGGAAATACACTGGAGGGCTCCTGGCGATGAGACTCGTCCCACTCCCATCGGGAACGAGGTAATCTGTTTTACCGAGCATGTGACCCGGGGATTCCGTCCTCCGGGTCACCCTTTTTTCCGGGAAGTCTTGAGCCACTACGGCCTCCGGGTGTTCGACATAGGGCCTAACTCTATGCTGAACATCACCCACTTCATAGTTTTGTCCGAGTCGTACTTATGCACTCCACCAAACCTTGCTCTTTTTACCGAATTATTCCAATGCGAACCATGCCATGAGAGCGGTGACGGAACGCTTCTTACCTGCGGCGGGGTATCCATCCAGCGCCGCAAACACTCATTGATGCCACCTCTCAACCTGAACTCCAACGCCAAAAACTGGCAATTATCCTTCTTTTATTGCCACGACACTTCTCCGGATGGTGAGAGGAAACTACCGGGTTATTCGGAGAGCCTTCTCGAGCCCTCCGAGTCTTTCAGTGCTTTTGCATCTGATCTTGATAGGGAAGCGATTCAGCCCCTTCTGGCCAAACTAGCAGCTCTCTCAGCCCTCGGCCTTCTTGGGCTCAATCTAATAAGGACTTGGGTAGACTTCCGGGTTCAGCCCAACTCGATTCGCTCGAAGCTGTTACACGAATATTCGGGTCACGTCACAGATTCCCTCCGCTACTCCACCAAGAACTTCCCTGCCGGTAACACCAACAAGACCATCAAGGGCTTCCTGATGGAGAGACTAGATGTTATAAAGAACACTGCCGGGTTACCCCCGTTTACTCGGGAAAATCCCGCCCCAGCGGTAAGACCTGACTCCTTTTTCTTATTTCAGTACTTTCGTCCGTTATAGTCTCTAACCACCACTTGTGTTTATTTGTTCACAGGCTGACGATCCCTTCTGGAAAGTCGAAAACCCTCCTCCTTCTCAAGACCCCGAAGAGGAAACCGAGTCTGTTGATGATGATGAGGGTACTCTCCCATACCCTTTACACCTGCTCTTCATCTGTGTTATTTCTCTTATCTGATACTTACTCGGCTTTCAGGGTCGGGGGATGAAGAGGAGGAAGAAGAAAATGACCCGGAAGCCACCGAATCTGACCAGGAGCCCCCAGTTGGAAACAAAAGGAAGGCTAGAGGGGTAGTTGAAAAGGTTCCCTTCTCTTCTATGTCTCGTGCGCCTTACTCCTTTGCTGCTATGCATGAACTTAACGAGCGATTATCACATTCACCCTTCTTGAAGGACCCTCTCCCGACTAAACGTAGGGTGACCCGGAATTCTCCGGGGGATGATCCCCTTAACCCGGGTATCTCCACTTCACCCACTCATCGAGCCAGTACCCCTCCAGCTCAACCTTCCCAATCTCCTCAACGTCATCCGTCTCCTAATCATCCACTTGCCGGGCAATTTCGCGTACCGCAGCCAGTGCTCTTACCAACGTCATCCGCCTCCAGCGGCGAGCTTCCCCCGGATTATGCCGTGAACACCGGGTAAACTACCTTTACTTACATTTTCTCGTACTGGTTACCTTTCTTTTTTCCGTATATTCCATTGATCAATGTCTCCCTTCTTTTCTTCAGCGCCACAGTTACGCTGAGCGACCCGGATATCCCTGAATCAGAAGAGCAGGGAGAAGAGAAACCGAGTGATGACATGGACGTTGAGGCTGAGGACGAGGCCGAGGACGGAAATGGAGAAGATCCTTTTAAGGACCCAATTCCACCAAAGACTGCATCACCCCAGCCCTCTGAAGAAGTGGACGAAGACATCATTTTGGAGACCAAGTCGGGCTCTCCTATCCCGGACGTTCAAACAATCCGGGTTTCGACCCCCAAACCCGGAACAACTCCTCCACAAGAGGGCCAATCCTCCGGCCCTTCTCAACTTCGCCCTGAAGACATGACCTTTGCTCAAATGCTAGATGCCCTCCATACCTTGAAGGGCGACGAAGAAAACATACTAGATGCCTTAATAACCAAGCACGAGGTAATCCCGACTAATCATCAATTGTTTCCATACATAGTCCCCAAGTTCCGAGTAAATTACTAGGTAACTTGCTTGGAACTTTGTATAATGTTTCTGGCTGATCCCTCTTCATGCTTCTTTACAGGACTATGTTTCACAGTTGGAGAAGAAGCTGGCCAAGTCCACCAAGCGTATTGAAAAAGAAACGGCCCTTCGTGAAGCTGCTGAGACTGAGGCTCGCAGGTGCCAAAAGATGACGAAAAAGTACAGGAAGAGAGCTCACAGGACTAAGGACAAACTTACAACTCTTTCTGCTCAAATTGCTGATGTTCACCGTACTGCGACTGGTAAGATTTTTAAATTTCGCCTTTTTATGACTCGGATTGCTTTGATTTGAACAACTGCACTTGCTTGCCTACTATCTTTGCTCCTTTTGCCTTTTTTAGCAGGCCCACGTGATGCTGCCCCCGAAGAAGATGATGCTGCCAAGCTTAAAACCATCAAGAATACTCTTCGCCAACTTTGCAGCGGAGTCAGTTGGATACTTGACGAGTTGCGACTGCCGGGTGTCAGGCCAGATAACATGAAGAGATTACTGGAATGCTGCTCTACAATCCCCGAGTGGATTTGGCACTGGAAACGGTCCTCCTGCCGATTTGGGGTAACCCGGGGACTCGCGTTGGCTAAGGCCTACGCTCCCAAGCTAGAGCTGGCCAAACTTATGAGCGGATTCCCAGAGTTCAACTTGGATGGGTCCAAGTTTTTGCCAAAGGACTTCAAGGCTATTCAGAAAGAAGTCCGTCATCCGGCTAGTATTATCGCTGATGCCCTAGAAATTGATGTGATTCTCCCGGCTTATGATGCTAATGACAAGGTTGTCAAGGCGAACCGCCCCCAGCCGTTCGATATGCTTGCCCGTTGGAGGGAGGAGGCGATCAAGATGAAGGAAGAGGCCGCCAAGAAGACCGAGGCCGACTCTGCTCCTGCAACTTCTGCTGCACAACCCGGGACTGCTGCTGACCCGAGTGGCGCCGCAACTACCGGTGGCGACAAGGGCAAGGCCAAGATGGACCCTGCAGCTTGAAGTAATACCTATCATTCCACATACGTCAGCCGGCAAAGCATCGTTAAAACAGCTTTACTATTCGTTTAAGCAGAGCGCCTGTGCTCTTTTGATACTTTATGGTTTTTGTAATACTTTTATTTAAACTCCCGATGCACTTTGCGCCCCTTTGGGCTTTGAATGTGTCTTTGCATTTGCTTGTTCTTGATATCCACTTGCTTTATTCTCGATACCTTATACTTTTTTTTTATACTTTCCTTAGCGAGACCCGTCCTCCGGGTGTCGTTGGCGTCTAGGGAACGGTTTTACACCTGAATCCCTAAGCTCCTGAGACCCGGATGCGTGGCTCGTTGTAATTTTATCGGCTCGATGATGCTGTTTCTTCCTTAGAGCTCATAAGTCCCCAGTCCGGGTTTCCGCGTCTAGGACACATGATTGTTTTCTTTCAAGGAAACGAATCGCCTGTCGCTGAATGCCCAAGACTTCAGGACAGCTTTTTATGAGGTTTGAAGTTATGCTTGATAATCGTTGAGTTTCCGGCTGTCGGCCTTATACTCTGCATAACTTGTGGTTTAGATGACCCTTTCGACTATCTTGTACTATAAGCCGGCTTTCGCGTGGATACCATGTTGTTACATCAATACGAAAACGGGGTCAAGCAAGTCCCATTTGGGTCTCATGACTGACGGTAATCGTAGGCGAACAAATCATGCCACTTTGTTGCGAGTCACATCGAGCTTAAGTAAGAATAGCCGAGAAATTTGGACTTCTTTGTCTGGTTATAAGATTGTAGCCGCACTCGTTTTTTCGAGTAGCCGACCCCTATAACTCATTGGCATCAAGGCCGGGTCTCTTTTGAGTTTGCAGCTGTGCTTGTAGGAGCAACCAGCCCTCAAGACCTGAATATGCACGCCGTATAAATAACAATTGCCTCTTTTCTTGATAATCCCCTTTTTATTTGATATGAGAAAATTAGGCCAGCAAGCCGCCTCATTAAAAACCCATCCAGTCCCCAAGGGTGCCCCGGATAGGAAAAGAGTGCGTCTGAAACCTGCTGCCTGTTACATCGTTTTCTGCTAAGTATAGTACGGACGTAGCTGAGCCACGTTCCATGGTCTATCTCTTTCTTGCATAGGTGCAGTAGTGTGGGCAGTATCGTTGACTGTAGCCGATTCTTCTCTTGCATCTATCAAGTAATATGACCCATTATGTAGACTCCGACTTACGATGAAAGGTCCTTCCCACGGTGGCGATAGTTTGTGCTTTCCCTCGTTTGTCTGAACCAAGCGCAGGACCAAGTCTCCCTCCTGGAAGACCCGGCTTTTCACCCGCCGACTATGATATCTTCGCAAATCCTGCTGGTATATGGCTGACCTTTCCAAGGCTTGCTCTCTTTGCTCTTCTAACATATCCACAGCGTCTTGCCGGTTCTTCTCGTTCTCCACTTCGACATAGGCTGTCACTCTTGGTGAATCATGAATGATGTCGCTTGGTAATATTGCTTCTGCGCCGTAGACCATGAAGAAAGGTGTCATCTGGGTGGATCGGTTAGGCGTAGTATTGATACCCCAGACCACGGAAGGAAGTTCTTCAACCCATGCCCCGGCGGCCCTGATACAAGGAACCCTCAGTCGTGGTTTCAATCCTCGAAGTAGCTCTTGGTTCGCCCTCTCCACTTGCCCGTTGGCTTGCGGATGTGCCACTGATGCTACATCAAGCCTGATTCCGTTGCTGCCACAAAATTTTTCCATCTCTCCAAGGGACATGTTGGTTCCATTATCGGTGATTATACTGTGGGGATATCCAAACCGGTATATAATTCTTTTCAGGAACTTGACTGCTGTGGCTGCTTCACAATTGGTGACCGGCATAACCTCCACCCATTTGGTAAATTTATCGATAGCCACTAAAAGATGTGTTTTCTTGCAAGGTGACATGTGGAAGGGACCAACCATGTCCATACCCCAAACAGCGAACGGCCAAGTTAATGGGATGGTCCGTAACTCCATAGCCGTCACATGAGTTTGGCGAGCGTACCTTTGACATCCGTCGCACCTTGCCACTATCCGCTCCGCATCTGCTAGAGCCGTGAGCCAGAAGAACCCATGCCGATAGGCCTTGGCCACAAGGGATCTTGTGGACGCATGATGCCCACAATCGCCTTCATGGATCTCCTTAAGGATCTGTCGGCCTTCTTCCGGTGTCACACAGCGCAAAAAGACTCCTGCTGCGCTTCTCTTGTACAACTCCCCATTGATAATAGTATATCCTTTTGCCCGCCTCAGGATTTGCCTTGCTAGTACTTCTTGTTCTGGCAGTTCGCCTCGTGATAAGTAGGCCAGATATGGCTCTGTCCACTCGGGCACAGCACGTATTGTGGCTACAAACTCCACATCCGGGTCTCGATTCGCGAGTTCTTCCTCAGACTCGGATTTTACTGATGGTCGCCATAGCTCGTCCAGGAAAACATTAGGTGGAACCGGCTCCCTACGCGAGCCGAGTCTGGCGAGTGCGTCCGCTGCCTCATTTTTTCTTCTGTCTATGTGCTCTACTTCATACCCGGAAAAACACCCGGCAACCTTATCAACCTCCCTGCGATATGCTGCCATAGTGGCATCCTTCCTATCCCAGGTTCCTGATACCTGCTGCACCACAAGATCTGAGTCCCCAAAGCATCGTATCCTTCTAATGTTCATCTCCTTGGCTACCTTCAAGCCATGCAGTAGAGCCTCATACTCGGCCACGTTATTTGAACAATCAAAGTGAATCTGTAGCACATAACTTAGTTTGTCCCCCTTTGGCGACGTCAGCACCACTCCAGCTCCTGACCCCTCGTACTGCTTTGATCCATCGAAGTGCATGGTCCATGACTCGAAATTTGGAACTGTGGTAGCCATTCCGGTGTGCGTCCAGTCGTTAACAAAATCAACCAAAGCCTGTGACTTGATTGCCGATCTAGGCTCGTAGCTGATATGATAATCCCCCATCTCTATCGCCCATTTGGCTATTCTTCCCGTTGCATCCGAGTTTCTGATGATATCCGACATTGGTATTGAACTAACCACTGTTATGGGATGTTCTTGGAAATATGGCTTCAACTTCCGGCTGGCCATGAAGACCCCAAACACCAACTTTTGCCAATGTGGGTAACGCTGCTTTGCTTCCGATAACACCTCGCTGACATAATAAACCGGCCTTTGGACCGGGTAACCCTTCCCATCCTCCTTACGTTCTACGACAACTACTGCGCTGACGGCCTTGGGACCGGCTGCCACGTATAATAGCATAGGTTCTTTAGGACCTGGCGCCGCTAGTACTGGTGCTTCAGATAATTGCTTTTTTAGTGCTTCGAACGCCTCATCTGCCTCCTGATCCCATACGAACTTATCTGATTTCCGCAAAAGCCGGTACAAGGGTATTGCCTTTTCTCCAAGCCTGGATATGAACCGGCTCAAGGCTGCTACGCAGCCCGTGAGCTTTTGAACATGCTTCAAATTTTCCGGTTTCTTCAAACTCTGGATGGCCTTGATCTTGTCCGGGTTTGCCTCGATTCCTCTTTCGGAGACTATAAAGCCGAGTAACTTCCCGGCCGGAACTCCAAATACACACTTCGTTGGGTTGAGCTTCATATGATACCTTCTCAAGTTTTTAAACGTCTCCTTTAAATCATCGATGAATGTCTCTGCCTTCCGGGTCTTAATAACCACGTCATCTACATATGCGTGCACGTTGCGCCCAATTTGATCCTCGAAGCACTTCTGGATACACCGCTGGTAAGTTGCACCCGCGTTTTTCAATCCAAACGTCATGGTTTTGTAGCAGAAGGCCCCAAATGGGGTTATGAATGACGTTTTCTCCCAATCTTCCCTCTTGAGTTTAATCTGGTGGTATCCCGAATATGCGTCTAAGAAGCATAGCAAGTCGCTTCCGGCTACCGCGTCTATGATTTGGTCTATCCTTGGCAGCGCGAACGGATCCTTTGGGCAATGCTTGTTGAGGCTCGTGAAATCGATGCACATCCTCCATTCATTTGTCTTTTTCATCACAAGAACCGGATTTGCTAACCAGTTAGGGTGGAATACTTCCATGATAAAGCCTGCGGTTAACAGTCGCGCTATTTCCTCCCCTATAGCTCTTCTCCTTTCTTCATTCATTTTTCTCATACCTTGCTTCACAGGCCTGGCCTTGGGATCCACATGCAAACTGTGCTCCGCCAACTCGGTGGGGATACCCGGCATGTCGCTGGGTGTCCAGGCAAATACATCCGCATTTGAACGGATGAACTCTACTAGAGCCTTTTCTTGCGCATCCTCTAAATTGGACCCTATAGTGAACTGTTTGGTGGGGTCTCCTTCCACAAAATCTACTTTCTTGGTGTCTTGAGCCGCCTTAAACTTTGCTCTTTCGTCTTCGGCATCTGGTCTTCTCAATGCTGTACCATCATCCGGGTCCACCTGAGACCGGTAATACTGAAGTTCCTCCTTCCTGCAGGCTTGCTCGACCATTACTGAATCTCCCTCATCGCATTCGGCTGCTATATCCCGGCTTCCGTGGATAGTGATGGTCTGCTTGGGGCCCGGAATCTTTAGTTGCAGATATACGTAGCACGGCCTAGCCATGAACTTAGCGTAAGCCGGCCTTCCGAACAGAGCGTGGTAGGGGCTAGGCAGCTTGACTACTTCAAACGTGAGCCACTCCACCCGATAGTTATCTACCGATTCTCCAAAGGCTACTTCCAATGCAATTTTTCCTTCGGGGCGTGCCGAATGACCCGGCACGATCCCGTGGAACACCGTCGAACTTTTTTGTAGCTGGGACTCCTTGAGGTTCATGCGCAAGAAAGTTTCCCAATATAGGATATTGATGCTGCTTCCTCCGTCCATCAACACCTTTTTCAATTCGTAACCATTGACCTGTGGCGAAACTACTAACGCCAAGGTCCCGGGGCGCTCTATTCCTTCTGGATGATCTCTCCTGCTCCACGTTACCTCTTGCTCTGCCCATCTCAAGTATCCCGGAGGGCTCGAGAAGGCTGGATTCACTGTTTGTTTCAACGCCCTTTTGTCCCTGCTGGAAATCCCTGTAACATGCACATGATATTGTCCTTTCAAATTGAGCGTACGTACCATGCCGATGAAGATACTGATTTGGCCGATTGACACCATGGATCCGGATTCGAAGTGATCCGGGTCCAACTCCCATCCGGAATTGTCCACTATCTTTTCTCCTTCGCCATTGGAGTAGATCTCGCCGATGACAAAGTTCGTCATGTTCTTCCGAGCTTCTCCCGTGATGTAAACACCTTTGGACGCAGGCCCCACGGTGGGCGCCAACTGTCGTGGGATAATCACGGCAGATGTTACCTGGGGTAACTGATCTTGGGGCAAGTCGACACAGGTATTTGGGAGAGGGTTTAGCTCGAAGGAGGACATGGCGAAAGCAATCTAAGAACCGGAAAGCAACTCGCCGGCTCTCAATATGATTATACTGGATACTCGATAACAGGTGTTACAACTATGACTTGAATCTCCCAGGCTAAGCTTAGGGGTTGGTTTATATAGCACTCATACCCCCCTTGGCCTGCCCTACGGAGTGCTCTCTGAGTCCTACTCGAACTCTACATACAAATCCTAACTTTCCTTACCGTAACCCACAATCCGGGTTACGAACCTTACAAGCCCTGGGCCTTCCAGAAGTTTCTTTGTCTCCAGCCAGATTGGGCCCAGCCGTCGCTTGGGCCGGATCACACCCGGGAGTTAGTCTACCGGGTTACTATCCCCTCATCATCTCTTTTGTTTACACAATTATGCTTTGACTGATAAATCAGGGGCAAAAATAGTGAAGAGAATGTGTGTTATTAATTTGGGGCTGGGCACCCCGGTGCCAGCTCTTCTATCATTGGATAAGCGGATGAATCCACTAGTCCAGGGTGTGAAAGTCCAATCAACAAGTGAGATAAATATTCTCTATTTACGTTCTCATGAGCTAAAATAGGAGCACAAAACAGGAGTATTTTTTAAAGTTTTAAAGGTAACACATGAGCAATTTACTTTGGAGTGGCGGTTATATACCACATGTAGGTAGGTATGATGGACACAATAAGAAAACTTTGGTTTTTGGGAGTTGGATGCACGAGTAGAGCTCATACTCAGTATAGGTGGAGGCTAGCAAAAGACTGGGAGCGACAAATCAAGAGAGCACGAGAGCCATAATCATGCATAGTGACATAAACATCATTAATCAAAGCATAAGTGGTACCACAAGTTCAAAACCTAAATGATCATGGAGGATATAAGTGACTGGTTCATAGTCATAAACATGGTGTGAGAATGCGCCAAGTCAACCAAATAAAACATTCAAAGGAGAACACCACAAATTTATGCTTCAATATGACAAGAACAACTCATGATTCTTTCAATGGAACATTAAACACTCTCAGATATTTGAGGCTAATCATGCTACTAAATAACCACAAGGCTTTAGAACTAAAATAACATCTATCATGATATGAAAAATTCTAGCCACAGTCTATACAAGCTTGTACTTGCACCGTTATAAATTCCACCTCAAGCAGCAATTTCTTTTCCCAACAAGCACCATACAAAACATGATTTAGCAAAAACTCTATAAAGGATACAGCAGGCAAACATCAGAGTACTCATATAACACTACTAAAACTAACATCTCTGAACAAGAGATGCAATGAAAACAAGAGCTAAACATAAATTTTGCAACATCTAGAAGAAAAACTAAGAATACGAGCATAACGAGTATTCAAACGAAAAAGAAGAGCGTGTCTCTCTCCCAAACAAATAATGATAGGGTCCAACTATATTATTGCGTCCAGGAAAACAAAGTAAAAATAAAGAAGAACAAACAGACGCTCCAAGTAAACTTCATATGATGTGACCGAATAAAAATATAGTTTCACTAGAAGTGACCTGATAAATTGTTGATGAAGAAGGGGATGCCTTGGGCATCCCAAAGATTATATGCTTGAGTCTTCTTAGAATTTGCTGGGATGAACCATGGGGGCATCCCCAAGATTTGCCTTTGCACTCTTCTTGATCACATATATCACCCTCTTCTCTTTACCCTTGAAAACTTGCTTCAGACCACACTCAAAGAGTAATTCGCATTAGAGGGTTAGTGCAACAACTAAAAATCGATGAGTTCTGTATGGCACAAGTTATATTGATACTTTCAAACATTAGCTACATCCACTTATGTTTCATGAAGCAAAGAAATCCACTTGACATCGCAAAAGAGCAAATGCAAGAAAAACGACAGAATCTGTCAAAACCTGAACAGTCTGTAAAGACAAATTTTTTTGAGGCACTTACGTTGCTCAGATCGAAAAACTTAAGGAACGAAAAAGTTGCGGAATTAGCCGAGAAATAAGCACAAGAAATTTCAGGTCATTCTTATTTTTCTATGATTTATACGATTTTTTTACGGTGGAGAGAAGAAATCTGTTTCCTGCGCAGAAATCCGAAAACCAACTCCAACTCTCGTCAGAAACCTTACTTGGAACTACTAAAACATGAAAAGAAAGATACAAAAGAGTTGATACCGAATTATACAACCCCTTGACTCAAAGAAAACAGAGAAAAACAAAGCAAAAATAAAACCATGGGTTATCTTCCAAGAAGTGCTTTTCTTTAACGCCTTTTAGCTAGGCCTAGAAAAGTTGAATCATGTATTTCCAAGTGAAGAAGCATCAAAATTGTAACTTGTTAGAATAATAGAATCAAAATCCAACTTCATTCTCTTTCTAGGAAAGTGTTCCATACCTTTCTTGAGTGGGAAATGAAATTTAATATTCCCCTCTTTCATATCAATAACAACACCAACAGTTCTAAGAAAAGGATTTCCCAAAACAATTGGACAAGAAGCATTGCATTCAATATTCAAGAAAACAAAATCAACGGGGACAAGATTATTATTAACCATGATAATAACATCATCAACTATCCCCAAAGGTTTCTTTCTAACATTATCAATAAGACGAATATCCAAATAACAAGGTTCCAATGGTGGTAAATCAAGAATATCATAGAGTTTCTTGGGCATAAGAGAGATACTAGCACCAAGATCACATAGAGCATTGCAATCAAAATCATTCAGTTTAATTTTAATAGTGGGTTCCTAACCATCATCTAGCTTCCTAGGGATAGAGGCTTTACATCTTAATTCATCTTCTCTAATTTGCATGAGAGCATTTGTAATATGTTTTGTGAAAGCCATATTCATAGCACTAGCATTAGGACAACTAGAAAGCTTTTGTACGAACTTAATTACTTCAGTTATGTTGCAATAATAGAATTCAAGATCATTTTTATCAAAGATAATGGGACCATTGTCTCCCATGTTTCTAAAAATTTCTGCACTTTTATCAGGAACATTTTTAGCAGTTTCGCATTTTTAATAGCAGAAGTGGGAGTGTTTCCAACACCAATTACTTTACCATTTATATTATAAGGTTTTATAGCATGGTAAGCTTCAGTTTTACTAGTGGTGGTAATGGTGCAAACATTAGCTATATTGTTCTTTCTAGCTCTTTCATATTTATTTTCCCATCTAGCATGCATTTCAGCTAACATCCTAAAATTATCATCAATTCTAATTTGGATAGCCTTTAAAGTTTTACTTTTTTTTAGACCATGAGGCATAACCTTTAGTTTCATAAAATTAACATCAAGAGCAAGGCTATCAACTTTAGAAGCAAGAACATCAATTTTGCCAAATTTTTCCTAAACGGATTTATTAAAAGCAGTTTGTGTACTAATAAAAAATTTAAGCATGTTCTCAAGATCATAGGGTAAAATTTTATTGTTATTGTAGGAATTACCATAAGAATTGCTATTATTGGGAGGATATGGCCTATAATTGTTGCTACCAAAATTATTCCTATACGCATTGGTGTTGAATTTTTTTTAATGGAGTTCTGATCAACATGATATTTTTGAGCAACCAAAGAGGCTAAAGGAACATTATTTGGATCAACAGGAGCATGGCCATTCACAAGCATAGACATAATAGCATCAAGTCTTTCATTCAAAGAGGCGGTTTCTTCAACAGAATTTACCTTCTTACCAGTTGTAGCTCTCTCAGTGTGCGGTGCAGAATAATTTACCATCGTATCATCAAGAAGCTTTGTTGCTGCCCCCAAGGTCATGGACATAAAGGTTCCTCCAGCAGCTAAATCCAAAAGGTTTCTTGAAGAAAATTCAGACATGCATAAAAGGTTTGGATTATCATCCAAGTAGTCAGTCCATGAGTGGGACAATTCTTCACTAAATATTTCATTCTTTCCCAAGATTTAGCAACATGCTCATTATCAAGTTGCTTAAAATTCATAATGCTACTTCTTAAAGATATAATCTTAGCAGGAGGATAATATTTTCCAATGAAAGCATCTTTACACTTAGTCCAAGAATCAATACTATTTCTAGGAAAAGATATCAACCATTCTTTAGCTCTTCCTCTCAAAGAGAAAGGAAACAATTTTAGTTTAATAATACATCCATCTACATCTTTATATTTTTGCATATCACATAGTTCAACAAAATTATTAAGATGGGCATCAGCATCATCAGTACTAACACCAGAAAATTGCTCTCTCATAACAAGGTTTAATAGGGCAGGCTTTATCTCATAAAAATCAGCAGTAGGAGCAGGTGAAGCAATATGTGTGCTAATGAAATCATTGTTGTTGGTGCTAGGAAAGTCACACAACTTAGTGTTCTCAGGAGTAGTCATTTTAACAAGGCTAAAAATAGAAATAAAACTACAACTAGAATAAGAACTAATTTTTTTGTGTTTTTGATAAAGAGAAGCAAACAAGAAAAAATAAAATAAACTAAGAAAAACAAAATCAAAGTAAAGAGATTGGAAGTGAGAGACTCCCCTTGCAGAAATTTTCTTCCTCCCCGACAACGGTGCCAGAATATAGCTTGATGGTGCAGGTCTTGCACTCGTTGGGAAACCATGGTTTAATAGACCAGTAGGAGGAAGGAGTAACTTCAGAAGGTTGATGCAGCTGAGATGGCAGGGCGCACTACCGATTCAGCAACAACGTGGAACCTACACAACACAAAAAATTCACTTTCCCCAACAAAGTAATGAGGTTGTCAATTTCACTGGTTTTGCTGAACACAAAGAGGTTAAATGTACGGTGTGGAAAACAGTATGAAAGCAGTTGCAGCAGTATGAAAGTAGTGTGGAAGAAGTGGAAGTAGTGTGTGTATTATCAGAATGGGAAAATGGACCGGGGTCCACAGTTCACTAGTGGTGTCTTTCCGTGAAAGATAAATAACATGTGTGGTGAACAAATTACAGCGGGGCAATTGATAGAATGAAGACTCCACAGTAGTGAATATGCAAGACATAAAGATTACTATGTGATTCATGCGGGCATTACAACTAAATACATAGACCGTCATCCAACTGCATCTATGTCTAATAATCCACCCTCCGAATATCATCCGAACAAACGTTGGGCATTAAGTTGCAAGCAAAAAATTATCGCTGTAAGCAAATTGTGTAATGTAAACAATTTAAACTAGGTAAACACCATTGTTTTCTCCCTAATGGCAACAACACATCCTCCATCCGTCATGTTTCTGTCACTCGAGCACAGATGCAAAAGAGGCATGAACCCACTATCGAGCATAATGTAACATCCCAATTTTTGCTACAATAGGGTGTATGGTGTTGTGTTCATCTCATACATGCATGAAACAACAATTTAAACCATGTTGAAACAATTTAAATTGTGAGTTTCAATGGTCTGAGAAAAATCTCACAAATAGTACTTATTTTGGTTTCCAAAATCTTGTATTGGAATATAATTCAATTACACCAAAGAAAAATATGGATAGGTTGGAAATTTTAAAAGCTTTCCAAAAGTTATTTTTGCCAAATTTTTACTTTGCAAAAAGGCCCTAAAAAAATTCAAGTTCTATTGCTATTTTGGGGCAGTCAAGGACCCCTTTTCAAATTTCGGAAGTTATAGGGGGTGTTGTGGAATTTCGGTCTTCTTCAAACTCTGCCAGTAGGAGCAACTGCGTGGCACCGCCGCCCCCGCCGAATGCCACCTCATGCTCGCCGCCTTGCAGAAGACGACCACGAGGGCGTCGTGCCCTATTTCCCTCCCTCTCACTTGAGCTCTCTCTGCCTCTCCCTGCCGCGAAACGAAACCTAACCCTAGATTCTGTCCCGCCGGCCGCCGCGTCGTGCCGCCTCTACACGCCGTCTCCCGATGAACCGAGACCACCAAGAGGAACCCCTTGACTTCCTCTTCCATCTCGTGCAAGGAATTGAGCAGGAAAGCTCGGAAACCGCCGTTCCGACCCCATCTTCACCGCCTCCGGCCGGTGAGTGCGGCGGTCGATGCCATCTCCTCCGGCTTCCCCTGCCTTCTCCGACCACTCCATGAGCTCCACTACGCCGTGGTGAGCATCCCGGTTCCTTCCTCTGGCTCCCTACCCCTCTGCATCTCCCGCCCGTCGTGCCCCGCCGTCCGCCGCCGCGGAAGGTCGCCGCCGGCGAAGCTCCGACGACCATTTGGGCGTTCCGCCGCCACCCCTAGTTTCCTTTCGAGCCCCTCTATGTCGTGGTACACTTTGATTCGCGAAGTGCACGCAAAATCAACGAATTTCGTTTCCATCTGTGAAGATCAGAGCAAGGTGATTTCATGCCCGTGTCATGCTGATGTCATATCTCTCTTTTGTCTTTTTCGAGAAAAATGATTAAGTTTAACAATTTAATAACTAATGTTTTTTAATTCGGAAAAATAAAAGTGAGGTACTAAATTGTTCATAAAAATGTAATATACCCAAATATGTCATTTTTAATCATGTTTGAGAAAGTTGAAAATGAGTATTTATTTAATGTTGTTTAATTATCTAAAAATAGGAAAATAAGTTTTTATTCAACAAAATTAGAAAATTAAAAGTTATATCACAAAATGCTCAAAATGACAATTGCAACCTGTTTATGGTGTTTTCAAACCCATTTGAGCAACTAAAATGGTACTCACTTTCCCTATTTTGGGATAATTTCAGTAAAAATGCATAACTGACATACGAACCCTAGCAACCCAACGAACATGTTTAGGGATTTATTTCAGTGCATTAACTTGCTCATGCATACATATTGCGCATTGCATCGATGCCATGGTTGATTGTTCTTCTTTGTTTCGGTGTTGTTTCCCCCTCGGTAGAACGTGACTCCAAAGAGAAGGCCAACAACTCCATGGTGAATACTTGATCTTAACCGACAAGTCAAGCACTTATCCGAGAAGACATTTCTATTAGTTTTCTTATAACCAAGGCAAGCATAACCTCTTATCTTCTCATATATGTTTTCCAACAACATTTGATCTCGTACTTTGCATTCGATTCCAAAGTATTTGATGCTAGTAGACATAGTTCACCTATATGCTGCATTGCCTCAATATCCAGATCCACTGCTCCTAGCCGCCATAGAATTGCTTGTGCGCATCGCTAGAGCCTCATATCTGCTTCGCTTAGTCATACATGTTTGTTTACCTCTGCTCCGTCCGGTTGATGAATCAGAGCTGCGACAACCTAGTATGATATGATGACGTGGTGCGATGAGCATTGTGTGGTTAACCTGACTAAGGCGAGGGCGGGAGGCCACTTGGGAAGTGGTTCTTTGTCCTGTACTTGCCAACCCTAGGATTAAGGTCTCGCCGCGGAAACCAAGACTGAGCGTGCAACCACACACGCGAGCCAATGAACCTCGCTCGACTAACTAACTTGTTTGGTCACATCCATGAGCCATGTAGTTTGCTATTTCCATCTGCGTGCGAGTAAGAAAACGATTTGGAGAAAAACTAGGGCGTGACCGGGACAAGTGATGGACGTACACGGATCTTGATCCCGACTCACAGAACAGGTGCCGTCAGGAGGTGGCCAACTCCCTGTTGACGGTGTGGGGGTCGAGCAAGGTAAAGGTCGGAGCCAGCCACCCTCTGCCGCGCTCCATGGAAGAGCGTACATGTGGCGCTAAGAGTCGGAGGGTACGTGTGGGTAAAGTGTACCACCCTGCAGGGATAAATCTTTCGGAAAGCCGTGTCCACGGTTAAGGACGACTTGGTGAATGTCGTGTGGCCATAGATAACTTGAACATGGCGTAAAAGATGTTGGCAATGATTGAGGGGTGCCTCCTCGGAGATGCCGAGAGGGGTGATCCTTGTATAATGAGATAGTGTGGGAATGAGAAGGACTTGGTGGAATACAAAAATATGATGATCTCAGTAGTTGAGTAGCTTTCTCATCTGTTTTCAAAATACTCCATGAGACGTGCTATCCCTTCCTCAACTTGCAAAACAAAGATTGCTTTACGCAAATCAGCCTTCATAAAACCCTTTCTGAAGATAGTAGATATATAATAGGTTAATTAAGTCTTGTTGAGTACCTCCCGTACTCAGGTTTGCTTAATTCTGCTTCAGGTGAAGATCTTTCATCGGTGGTGATTCATCCTGGACATCGACGAGTAGTTTGGGGTTCCCAGGTAGCAGTCTGGAATCAATGGGCTGGGACGTCGCCTTATGTTGCGGCCTCTTAGGCCTTTTTGGTTCTTGTTGATTAGCAACATAATTTTCCTTCCGTTGTCTGATGTAATGTTGGGTCGTGTGACCTCTGGTTATAAGCTATACTCTAGTAACAAATGTTTAATACAACCTCAATGCCTAGAGTGTTGCTTTGATCGGTTGTTGGTTTCGAGCTTATTGTTATACAGTTTTGGCAATGCCTGCACAGTTGCCGCAGTTCAGGCTGGGCGTTCGGGTTTTCCCGAAAATTCGGGTCGGGAAATTCGGGTAAAACTTATTTCGGGAAATAGAAATTGACACCCGAGATTTTATGAAAAAAAATGCTACCCGAAATTTCGGGTTCCCGATAATTCGGGTTCGGTTTCGGGAAATCCCGAACATCCCGAAGTTCAGAAGAAACAGAAAAAACGACAGCCTAATTACAGGTTTGCGCCTGTGAATTGCGCAGCGGCATCACGTCATGGCAGATGGTGTCGCGTCCTTAACGACTCCACCTCAGCGTGGCCTCCACGAGGAACGAGATTGAGGCGTCTCGTCGGGTAGATTGCACAGCAGCGTCGCGTCGGGGCAGACCGGCAGGGAACGGCGAGGTCGGGCGACTGTGGGGGCACGCCGCGGATCTGCGGTGGTCACGTCAGGGCAGGGCGGCAAAGGACGGTGATGGCGTTCGACGGTGTGATTAGCGGCTAGGGCCTGGGAGCTAGGCGACGGATCTAGTACGGGTGTGCTGTGGTACGCGTGGGCACCGGTGCCATGGCCATGTTGCCTGTGGCGGCCGTCGTCTTGCGGCTGCAGGTGATGACGATTCGAGAGTCAAGACTAGGCTGGAGCCGGGAGCTAGTGCATCTACGTTGGGCTACTTGGGCCCAGGCAAAGAAATGGAGTGGCGCGTCACACTTTGCGCTTGGGATTTCTATTTATTCGGGATATACGGGCTGTTCGGGTGCCCAGACTTCAAACCCGAATTTCCTTAAATAAATTCGGGTTTTCCAAACAGCTACCCGAGAAAGTACTCGGGAATTTCGGATTCGGGAATTTCGGGATCGGGTTCGGATTATTCGGGTGTCGGGTTCGGGTGTCGGGTTTTATGCCCAGTGTGAGCCGCAGTCGAGGGGTTGTGGAGCCGATGATCCATGTCCGAACCCGCCTGCCGATGTGATTCGGCCTGGGGCGAGGTAACCCCAGTAAACCTCGATTGTTGTTGCACTTTCTGGACACATAGCAGCTCTGTATAGATTTGGTCCCGTTTCCTTCAGTTTCATACGATTTGTGGACGCTTTGATATGCGTAGTTCGTTATGACTAGCATGGGTACAAGGAGTAGTAGACTGGGGATCCGGACTACGTGCCGATGAATCCAGTCTGCCTGCCGTTGTTTGTTGCGGCCGGGGCTGGTAACCCTGAAGCCCTTGTGAGTCCATGGCTAGGAGCAGATAACAGTATGTATATCTCTGGGTCCAGGGTCGTGACACATAAATACTCCATCTTGGAGTTACTAGCATCTACTTGGCCAGAGCATCTACTAATAACGGAGAGCATGCAATATCATAAATAACGTATGCATGAAGATAACATGATAGATTGATAATTAGAAGACATAGCATTCAACATTCATCAGATCCCAGACACAACATGTAGCATTACATAAAGATGATATCGATCATGTGAGGCAGCTCACGAGATCTGAACATGAGGTACAAAGTGGAGAATACAACCATCTAGCTACTGCTAATGACCCGTAGTCCAGGGAGGAACTACTCACTCATCACTTTGGAGGAGGGCATGGTGGTGTAGACCCATCCGGTGATGAATTCCCCTCCCGACAGGGTGCCGGGGAGAGCTCTAGAACCAGATGACGATGACGGCGGGCTCTGGTGCTTTTCGGGACGAAGTGGTATATATTTAGGGTTTACATCTCGGGGGTATAAATAGGTGAAAGGGGAAAGGCGGTGGAGGCCGGGGGGCCACACCACCCTATGGCACGGCCAGGGGGCGCTCCGCCATATGGTGTGTGCCCCCTGTGGCCCCCCTCCGGTTCTCTTCGGGACTCCGTGGAACCCTCGGGAATTCTAAGACTTCCAGGCGTCAGAACAGGAACTTCTGGTCCTCGAATTGGGTTTCGAGGTGGCGGCGGGGCGCTGGTGTTTTTCTGTGGAATATGATGAACCCCCTTGGTTTTAGGTCATGGGGGGTTATGTAATCGAAACAGGAGCCCGAGGGGGTGGCTGAGGTGGTCACACCACCTGGTGGCGCGGCCAAGGGGAGGCCGCGCCACCCTATGGTGTGGGCCCCTCCTTGCTCCCCGACGGTTCTTCTTTTGGCTCCGGGGGTCTTTGGGTAAAATAAGGACTTCAGAATCTTTTCCGGGCATTTTCCTCAAAGTTGATTTTCTGCACAAAAACAAGAAATCGAGGTAATTCTGCTGAAAATATCGTTAGCCCGTTCTAGTTGTATCCAAAACTCACAAGTTTAGAGGTAAACTACAGCAAAAGTGTTCAGAAAAGTAGATACGTTTCGGACGTATCAACTCCCCCAAGATTAGCTTATTGCTTGTCCTCAAGCAATTCAGTTAACAACTGAGTGCGATAAAAGAAGTTTTATGAACACATTTGTTTCATATGATGTAAATATTCTCACTA
The DNA here is from genome assembly GCA_028641055.1 of Alopecurus myosuroides. Classification (NCBI taxonomy): domain Eukaryota; kingdom Viridiplantae; phylum Streptophyta; class Magnoliopsida; order Poales; family Poaceae; genus Alopecurus; species Alopecurus myosuroides. The sequence goes on from CM054060.1 coordinate 266,188,048, forward strand.
TATGATCAAGTGCTTAGGCAATTCATAATAAGAAGTATGCAAATAAAGTCACCTAATAGTTATGCAAACCATGAAGAAATACAACCACACTAATAATAAGCAACATGAAATATATCAATCTGCAGGATTGCAATGTGAAGGGAATATGCCCGAGAGGCAATAATAAAGTCTTTATTATGTTATTCTTTGTTTATGATATATGTTTATTTCTCATGCTAGAATTGTATTAACCGGAAACGTTGATACATGTGTGATTAATACAAACCAACGTTCCTAGTGAAGCCTCTCTTTTAACTAGCTCGTTGATTATCAAATGATCATGGTTTCCTGATCATAGACATTGGATGTTGTTAATAACAGGATCATGTCATTAGGATAATGACATAATGAACTTAGACCCAAACTAAGTATAACAATACGATCAAGTCATTTAGTTTTGTTGTTATCTCTTACATTCGGAGTAACATTGTTCCTTAGACCATGAGATCATGTTAATCACTAATACCAAAAGAATACTTCGATGACATCAAACGCCACACCGTAACAGGGTGACTATAAAGGTGGCATTAGGTATTCGGAAAGTCTTAGTTGAAGCTCATGGATTAAGAATGGGATTTGTCCATCCAATATGACGGAGAGATATAATCAGGGCCCTCTCGCTGATATCACATCGACACCGCTTGCAAGCACGTGATATGTTCACAAGGATGTTATATCACGGGAACGAGAAAAGAGTACTTGTTGGATAACGAGATCGAACAAGGTATGGTGGATACCGATGATCGCATCTCGGACAAGTAAAATATCGCGAGACAAAGGGAAATCGTTACGACGTTGGAAGGTTCACACGATCACGAGAGTCATCATTGAATATATAGGAGTCATCACGGATCTTCAGATCCTGCTGTTGATTATTGATCGGAGAGGAGTCTCGGTCATGTCTATATTATTCGCGAACCGTAGGGTGACACACTTAAGGTTCGATGAAGCGTTCGAGAGGATACGGAATACTGTAGAATATTTTGGGCTCCTCCGAAAAATTGTTTCGGGGGAAAATTGAAATAGTTCAAGGGGTTTTTCCTCGAATGGTTGTTAATAGAATTAACAAATGATTCGAGGTGCTGCATGCAAATGTTTGTTAATGGAATTAACAAATATAAATAAAGAAATAAAAAGTTTTATTTATTTATTAAAGAAAAACCTTTGGATTTTCTAAGTGGAAAATTAAGTGAGTATGAGTGGGTGTGAGTGGGGCTTCCACTCACATGAAGAGAGCAAGGGGTGGGGGAACCCATGGCTGGCCGCACCCCCCTTGGGATGCCTCCCCCTCCCCTATAAAAGGAGGGTGAGAGCTCCCTCTTCTCCACACACTTGCCCATTCCCTTTTCCCTCCATCCGCTGCTCCATTCCATGGTCTCCGGCTTGGCGAAGCCCTGACCGTGGGATTCTTCACCACCACCAAGCTGTCGTGCTGCTGGAGTTCCGCAGGGATCCTCTACTTCCGCTACCCGCTGGATCAAGGGAACGGAAGTCTTCATCGAGCTGAACGTGTGACCGATTACGGAGGCACCACCGGATTGCGGTGCACTTCTTCTCGCTCGGGATCGGCGTGAGTACGACTACGCCAACAACGAGATTTTATCTCGTACCACTTAGAGTCTTTGAGGGTATGTTATCTCAAGACTCTCTTTCTCCCCGTTTCCTTTCATCTCATAGATTAGATCTTGGCCATTCGGGTTTATCGCGCGTAGGAAATTTTTTGTTTTCTATGCAACGGACCCTTCAGTGGTATCAGAGCCGGATCTATGCGTAGATGATTTGTACGGGTAGAACACATAGGTGTATATGGAAATTGATGATCATGTTATTGCCTTCTTAAGTATTTTATGATCTTAGTGGCATAGTGGGATGAAGCGGCCCAGACTAACTTTACATGTCCACGTACATGAGACTTGTTCCACAACTGACATGCAACTTGTATTGCATAAGTGGCTTGCAGGTGTCGGTTTCTCCTACTATAGTTAAGATCTAATATACGAAGGGTTGTTAAAAATATATTTTATCAATGTTGTGGCTCTTGTACATAGGTATGAACGGTTCTATCCTCGTAAGCCCAAGCCACGTAAAATATGCAAAAATAAATTAGAGGCGTCTAACTTGTTTTTGCAGGGCATGTGATGTGATATGGTCAATGTTACAAACGTTATGTATGAGATGATATCTTTTGTAAATTATTGACATACCGGCTGGAGCCATATGGTTGTCTTATTTTTATGGCTTACGTGTTGTATATCATATCCATGTGATATGTTGTAATGGACACTCAAGATGGAGGTGCCACGAACCTTGGTGCCACGCCGGTGGAATGATGGAGATCATACCATGATGCACAAGATGGAGATCAAGTGCAATAAGGACCATATCATATCACATTATCCATGCATGTGATGTTTATCCTTTTATGCATCTTATTTTGCTTAGATCGCGACGGTAGCATTATAAGATGATCCCTCTCACTTAATATCAAGATGATAATGTGTTCTTCCTTAAGCATGCACCGTTAAGAAAGTTCGTCGTTTCGAGACACCACGTGATGATCGGGTGTGATAAACTCAACGTTCGCATACAACGGGTGTTTTCAAGCCTAGCATGTACAGACATGGCCTTGAAACACACGCAATACTACGGTTCTACTTGGCGAGCCTAGCATGTACAGACATGGCCTTGGAACACGTAACCGAAAGGTAAAGCATGAGTCATATGGATGATATGATGAAAATGTTGATGTTCGCCTTTACAACTACACCGTCTCACGTGATGATCGGTTTTGGTGTAGTGAATTTGGTTCGTGTAATCACTAAAGACGACTAAGAGCGATGTTGTTTTTGAGTGGGAGTTCATGGGATAATTTTAGAATTAACTTGAACTTAATTTATCATAAACATAGTCTAAGTAGTATTTGCAAATATGTTGTAGATCATGGCACCACCTACCTTCAATTTCAATATGTTCATGGAGAGAGAAAAACGAGCGAACAATGGGAGCAACTTTACCAACTGGGCACTTAACCTGAGGATTCTCCTCACCGCTTGCAAGAAACTCTATGTGCTTGACGCACCGCTAGGTGACCAGCCTGCTGTTGATGCTTCTGATGAAGATAAAAATGTTTATCTGACTCAACAAGAAAACCACAATATAGTTCATTGCGGCATCCTCTATGGATTAGAGCCAGAGTTGCAAAAACGTTTCGAGAAGAGCACTGCTTTTGCTACAATGAGAGAACTGAAAATGATTTTCGATACCCATGCCGCAGTTGAGAGTTATGACGCTTCAGAAAAGTTCTTTAGCTGCATGATGGAAGAGAACAGCTCCGTTAGTGAGCACGTACTCAAGATGTATGCGTACGCTGATAAGCTCATAGCCTTGGGAATAACGATTTCCAATGAGCTAGGGATACATCGTGTTCTCCAATCTCTGCCACCTAGTTACAAGAACTTCCTGATGAACTAGAACATGCAAGGCATGAAGAAGTCTCTTCCTGAGCTTCTCTCGATGCTTAAAACTGCTGAAGTGGAGATCAATAAAGAACATTAAGTGTTGATCATCAATAAGACCACTAGTTTCAAGAAAGGAAAGCCAAGGGTAAACTTCAAGAAGGGTGGCAAATCTGTTGCTGCTCCTGAGAAGAAAACCAAGTATGGCCCTAAGCCTGAGACTGGGTGCTTTTATTGCAAGGGTACTGGCCACTAGAAGCGCAATTGCCCCAAATATCTGGCAGATAAGAAGGCCGGCAAAGTGAAGAAAGGTATATATGATATACTTGTTATTGATGTGTACCTTAATAGTACTAGCAGTAGCACCTGGGTATTTGATACTTGTTCGGTTGCTCACATATGTAACTCGAAACAAGAGCTGCAGAATAAGCGACCACTAGCAAGGAGGTGACGATGCACGTCGGCAATGGATCAAGAGTTGATGTGATCGCCGTCGGGACGCTGCCTATATGTCTACCATTAGGATTAGTTATAAACCTCAATAATTTTTATTTGGTGCTTGCATTAAGCATGAATATCGTTTCTGGTTCTTGCTTAATGCGGAATGGTTATTCCTTTAAGTCTGAGAACAATGGTTGTTCGATTTATAAGAATAATATCTTTTATGGTCATGCACCTGAGAAGAATGGTTTATTTATTTTGAATCTTGATAGTATTGATACAATATTCATAATGTGAATGCCAAAAGAATTAAGTTAAATGATGATATTGCTACTTACATGTGGCATTGCCGCTTAGGTCATATTGGTGTTAAACACGTGAAGAAGCTCCATTCTGATGGACTCTTAGAATCACTTGATTATGAATCATTCGAAACATGTGAACCATGCCTTATGGGCAAGATGACTAGAACCCCGTTTTCTGGAACCATGGAATGGGCGACAGACTTACTGGAAATCATACATACTGATGTGTGTGGACGAATGAGTGTATCGGCGCGCGGTGGATATCGTTATTTTGTCACTTTCACAAATGATTTGAGTAGATATGGGTATATTTACTTAATGAAACACAAATCTGAGACATTTCAAAAGTTCAAAGAATTTCAGTGTGAAGTTGAAAATCATCGTTACAGAAAGATTAAATTTCTACGATCTGATCGTGGAGGTGAATATCTAAGTTACGAGTTTGGCATGCATATTAAACAATGTGGAATAGTTTCACAACTCACACCTGCCGGAACACCACAGCGTAATGGTGTTTCCGAACTTCGTAATCGTACTTTATTGGATATGGTTCGATCTATGATGTCTCTTACAGATTTGCCACTATCGTGTTGGGGTTATGCACTAGAGACCGCTGCATTCACTTTAAATAGGTCACCATCTAAATCCGTTGAAATGACACCGTATGAATTATGGTTTGGAAACAAACCTAAGCTCTCATTTCTAAAAGTTTGGGGATGGGATGTTTATGTGAAGAAGCTTCAACCTGATAAACTCGAACCCAAAGCGGAAAAATGCGTCTTCATAGGATACCCTAAAGAAACAATAGGGTACACCTTCTATCACAGAACGAATCCTTTTTTGAGAAGGCAAGATTTTTGTTGACAAGAACGGATCCTTTTTGGAGAAGGAGTTTCTCTCGAAAGGTGTGAATAGTAGAAAGGTAGAACTCGACGAGGTTATTGAACCTTCTCTTCTTGGAATGGCGAGTAGCGCAGCGCCGGAAGTTGTTCTGGTGCCGACCCCGTCAGTTGAAGAGAGAGCTAATGATCAAGATCATGAAACTCTAGTAGAGGAAACTACCGCACCTCGCAGGTCAACTAGGGAACATACAACTCCTGAACTGTACCGAGATCCCGTATTGAACTTCATGGTAGATGGAGGTGATGACCCTGTGACATATGATGAAGCGATGATGTAACATCCCAGTTTTGCTAATTAGGGTGTGTGGTGTTGTGTTCATGTCATCCATGCATGAAACAAAAATTTAAATCACGTTTGAAACAATTTAAATTGTGAATTTAAATGGTTTGAGAAAAATCCCTCAAATAGTACTTAAAAGGGGTTTCAAAATTTTACACTAAAAAATATTTCAATTTCACCAAACAAAAATATCGCAAGATTGGAAATTTTATGAGCTTTCCAAATATTATTTTTGCCAATTTTTCTGATTTCAAAAAGGCCCTCAAAAGTTTGTTTTCAGTTTTGTTTTAAAAGAGAAAAGGACCTCGTTGTAATTCTCTCGAGAGGATAGGGGGTTATGGGGAAAAATCTTCTTTGTCTTCTACCTCCGGACGCAAGCATATGCGTGTCCTCACCGCCGCCATCGGTTGCCACCTCCTGCTCCCTCTCCCGACACAGATAGACGCGAGGAGGCGTCCAAGATGAGCTCAACCTCAAAGAACCCTCCTCTCCCTCGAGCTTCCTCTTCCTCTCTGCCACGAACGAACGAAACCCTAACCTATTGTTGCCTCCGGCCGCCGCCGCGTGCCGTCGACTCCGGCCATCTCCGGCTGAATTGAGCGAACAAGGAGGACCGCTAGAACATCCTCTGTCACCTCGAGAGCGCACGGGAGCCGGGATGGCCTGCAACGTCGGAATTCCATCTTGTCCCTCACCTCCGGCCGCCGGCCTCCTCCTCGCGCCGCCGCGGATTCCGTCCGCCCCTGCCCGCTCCGACCACTCCTCTAGCATCCCAGCGTCGTGGTGAGTCTCCTGGTACCTCCCTCTTGGCCCCTCCCCCTCTGTATCTTCCGGACGCCACGCGCCTCCGCCCGCCGTCGCAGAACCTCGACGCCAGCGAGCTTCCGGTGACTCATTCCGGGCAGCGTCGCCACCGTTAGGTCGGCCTCGGTCCCCTCTCGCCCCTGGTACAATTTGTTTCGGGAAATTTGCGAGGAATCGATCGATTCCTTCCACAGCAGGGTCTCTGTGGCCATTGATGACGTCATCCCGACGTCATGATGTCATATTCCTGCTTTACTATTTCCAGAAAATGGTTATTAATTACAGAAAATGATTCAAATTAGAAAATCAATAACTATTGTTTTATACCTCAGAAAAATAAAAGGAAGGTACCAAAATGTTCCTAAAAATATAATCTACCCAAATATTTCACTTTTATACATGTTTGAGAAAGTCCAAAAATGAGCATTTATTTAATATTGTTTAATCATTTAAAATGACAAAATAAGTTTTTATTCACTATAATTAGAAAATTAAATGTTATATACCAAAATGCTCAAAATGAAAAATGCAACCTAGTTATGGTGTTTTCAAACCCATTTGAGCACTTTAAATTGTACTCACTTTCATAATCACCCGAATTGCCTTCCGGGGTCTATTTTGGGATAAATTCAGTAAAAATGCTTAACTCACATATGAACCCTAGCAACCCATCGTACATGTTTAGGGATTTATTAAAGTGCATTAATTTGCTCATGCTTACATATTGCGCATTGCATCGATGCCATGGTTGATTGTTCTTCTTTGTTTCGGTGTTGATTCCCCCTCGGTAGAACGTGACTCCGAAGAGAAGCCCAGCAGTTCCATGACGAATACTTGATCTTAACCGACAAGTCAAGAACTTATCCGAGAAGACATTTATATTGGTTTTTCTTAAAACCAAGGCAAGCATAACCTCTTATATGCTCATATATGTTTTCGAACAACATTTGATTCTCGTACTTTGCATTCGATTCCAAAGTATTTGATGTCAGTAGATATAGTTCACCTATATACTGCATTGCCTCAATATCCTGATCCACTGCTCCTAGCCGCCATAGATTTGCTTGTGCGCATCGCCAGAGCCTCATATCTGCTTCGCTTAGCTTTACATGTTTGTTTACCTCTGCTCCATCCGGTTGATGAATCAGAGCTGAGATAACCTAGTATGATATGATGACATCGTGAGATGAGAACTGTGTGGTTAACTTGACTAAGGCTTGGACGGGAGGCCACTTGGGAAGTGGTTGTTTGTTCCGTACTTGCCACCCCTAGGAGTAAGGTCGGGCGCAGAAGCCAAGACTGAGCGTACAACCACGCGCGATGGCCATGAGCCTCGTCGACCGACTAACTTAGCTGGCTTTATCCATGAGTCACGTAGTTTGAGATTTCCATTCGGCAACGCAAATAAAACCTTTTAAACGGTTTTGAAAACAAAATACTCTGCTAGGGCGTGACCGGGGCCAAGTGATGGACGTACACGGATCTTGACCCCGCCTCACAGAGACAGGTGGCGTCAGGAGGATGGCCAACTCCCTGTTCACGGGGTGGCCCTGTCTTGGGTTGACTCATGGATAGGGTCGGGTAAGGTAAAGGTCGTGTCCGACCACACTCTGCCGGCACATCGTCGGAATTGTGCCAATAGCTTGACATTAAGAGTCGGTTGGTACGTGTGGGTAAATTGTACCCCCCTGCAGGGATAAATCTTTTCGAGAAGCCATGTCCGCGGTTAAGGACGACTTGGTGGAAGTATTTTGGCCATAGATAACTTGAACATGGCGTAAAAGATGTTGACAGAGCGTGGAGGCAATAGATGAAGGGTGCCTCCTCGGACATGCCGAGAGGGGTGATCCTTGTAGCATGTGAGATACTGGGAAATAATGTTGGTGGATTCAAAAGATGATGATTACAGTAGTGAGTTTCTCATCTATTTTGAAAACATTATATGAGACGTGCTATTCCTCCTCGATTTGGAAAATAAAGATTGCTTTACGCAAATCAGCATTCATAAAACCCTTTCTGAAGATAGCAGATATATAATAGGTTAACTAAGTCTTGTTGAGTACCTCCCGTACTCAGGTTTGCTTAATTTTGGTTCAGGTGAAGATCTTACATCGGTGGTGATTCAACGTGGACATCGACGAGTAGTTTGGGGTTCCCAGGTAGCAGCATGGAATCTATGGGCTGGGACGTCGCCTTATGTTGCGGCCTCTTAGGCCTTTTTGGTTCTTGTTGATTAGCAACATAATTTGCCTTCCTGTCTGATGTAATGTTGGGTCATGTGACCTCTGTTTGTAAAGCTATACTCTAGTAACACCTGTTTAATAAGGCTTCATGTCTAGAGTGCTGCTTTGATCGGTTGTTGGTTTCGACCTCATCATTATACAGTTTTGGCTATGCCTGCATAGTTGTCGCAGTCGAGGGGTTGTGGAGCCGATGATCCATTTCCGAGCACGCCTGCCGATATGATTGGGCCTGGGGCTAGGTAACCACAGTAACCCTCGATTGTTGTTGCCCTTTCTGGACACATAGGAGCTCTGTATAGCTTTGGTCCTGTTTCCTTCAATTTCATTCGATTCGATGAATCTTTGATATGCATTGTTGGTTATGACTAGCGTGGACACAAGGAGTAGTAGTACCGTGGTTATCCGGCCTGCGTGCCGTTGAATCCGGTCTGCCTGCCGTTGTTTGTTGCGGCCGGGGCTGGTAACGCTGAAGCCCTTGTGGGTCCATGTCTAGGAGCACATAACAGTATGTATACCTCTCGGCTCGGGGTCGTGACAAGTCATGGTATCAGAGCAGGACTGCCTGTAGGAAAACCTTACTTCTTGGTCGATGTTGAGTCTAGTGTTTGTGAAAACTACTTTGAAACTCCAAATGGATTGTGAAAAACATTCTTAGGATTCTTTTTACTCCGTATCTGGTATCGCTCTAACTCTGGGTCACCTTACCTGTTTTGATTTGAAAAGGTTTCGCTATCTCTTCTAGTTATTCAAAACTTAGGTGCCTTCTTTGGCAAAGATGTCTCTTACCCAAGTTGACCTAGTGTGGAGTCTCTAGAGTTGTGTGTGTTCCATGTTCCGTTATCTCTTGATTCAACTGGGAGATTTCCTTCCATCCATAATCTCTCAGAGTTGTCCGGATTCCACATTCCTACATGTTTCCAAGTTCTAAATCATGAACCTCGAGATTTCCTTTTCATCTCGAATGTATCCGTTATCCTCTGCCCAATTTCTTCCAGAGTTATGTTTGTCTTTCGAAAGATACTTCATGATTGCTACTCATAGTGTTCTTCAAGTCACTCAGATAGTAGTTGTTCATCTCTTTGGGTTCCTAACCCTTGGACTTGAACCAAAGGTCCCGGAATATGCTGAGTTGTGGTGGGTTGAATCATGTGGTTTCTTAACCATGTAATGCTCACGCTACAAGTACAGGATGCTGACCTTTAACCCAAGTCTGTTTCTTTGGATCCTGAAGAATTTGTTCTACCTCAGGATGGCTAGGCAATTCCAACTTCAACAGCCATAGGTTTTCTCTAGGAATCAAAAAGATCACGACAGGAGTGTTCTTTATGATTCCCATACCCTTGTTCTTGACTCTTCTATATCTCTCGTCTGAGCATGGGTTCTACAAATGAGTATGACCTTGTGCATCCAACGTGATCTCAGGATCTTCCAAGAGCACGTTCCTATTCTTTGCTTGCTTCCAAACCTCATTTACTGTTTGCAATACAAGTTGCATATATGTGTGTTGGAGTCTTCCAACGCATTTGCTCTTGTGTTCCGTCAAAACGTTCCACCTTGGAATGTGAGGATAAACAAACTCCAGTACCTCGTTCATCTCTAGGACTAGGTCAAAGTTTTGTAACTCGCAGATTAGAGAAATTTCATTAGCTTCTATTCTGTTCTACCTCAGGGTATCACACTCCTTTATATCAAGAGGTCATTTTAAGTTTCATGGCCTTAATGATGAAGTGATGCTCTCACACATCTTCAATCCCCCTTACTCCAAGCTTGAATGCTTGAGAATGATGGGTCTGTTCGTCGACATGTGTATCAGCTATTACTAGCAATTCTTATTGCTTTCAAAAGTCTAAGAAACATCTGTATCCTTCTTAGCACTACTGGTCACCCGGTCTCTACTTAAAGTTGATTGTGTTATCAAATCCGTTCATTCTTGTGCACATTCTTGGTCAAAGAGTTAGGTTCATGCTGAAGCTCTCAAGATCATATCGGTTGCTTTGACAAGCAAGATTCCTTTTTAAACTCCGAGAAATAACGGTAGGTGGTGGTATTCTGGTTGTCCTTCTAGAAGTATCACCAGGTTGTTACCTGGCCGTAATGTCTAAGCAAAGGGTAATTTGAATTGCTCTTTTCTCCAAGAAACCTCTGCTGGATACCCTCAACTAGTTGGATGAGCTTAAAATAATAATTTGGAGAGTTGAAAGGCAAAAGCTCCACCTAACTTGATTCTTTGATAAGGGATATCCGTTTTCCCTCGTGTTGAAGCATGATAGTATCTCTTCAGTGGACATGCTATCATTCCACCCTTGATTTGATTTGGGCTATCGTCAGATCAAGCTCAGATTCAAGGACTATCTTGATGGTGTTTCCACTCATGGTGATTTTTTTCCCGAGTACACCTTCATGTCCTTTAGTCTGGCCAATAATTTGCCTTGTTCCTGTACCATATGAACCCCTCTGCTTGGAGTATCGTGATAAGGTGTTGTCGATCCCATCGATGACATTCCTATTTTCTCCAAGTTGCAAGAGGTTCATGTTGAACAATCGGCACTAATGTTGGAAACTCCCGAGAACCATCTTTGTGTCATCACGAAGTTGGGTTCTAGATGTTCGAAGTAACCTACGCTGGTTCATGTGCTTATGGTGAAAGTTGTCGCAGTGGATCCGAGTAGAGTTTTCTTGTTCCTTCGGGAATAATCCCAAGTCGGTCATGCATGTGTGGACAATTCTTTAGATGGTAGGTAGTTACCTCCATTTCTTGAACCAGTTTTGCATCCATAGTAACCAGTTCATGAAAGAGAAGAATTCTAGAAACTTCGCTATCTCTGTAACCTCTTCCCAACCAGGACTCCGATGTGTTCTTTTGCAAGTTGTTCATGTAGGTGCAACCGTCTTTCGCAAGTTGCTAATACATGAGTTGTACAATCCCACTTACCTTCTTGAGTGTGGCATCGTAGTCCATATCTTGAGAATCTAGTAAATGTATCTCGTTGATAACCGGTGCAATTTCTTTGATCAAACATACCGAGTCTAAGTTAGCAACCCACTAACCGGAGTTGAATCTCAAGCAGCAACGATAGTCCGTGTTTCCTCAAGGGTTTCGAATTAGGTCTTTTCAGAATCCGACATGGTTGATGTTGTGGTTGACACAATTAACCAGAAGGCCTAACATTGTAATCCTTTGAATCCGTAAGAACTACCACTCTCCATGAGAGTTCTTGTGTGGCCTATTATAGTAGTTGTCTTACCGTTCTTCCAAACCGGAGTTCTACATTCAGTTGATTACCTATAGAAGGCTTATCATAAGCCTGATATTGGTATCTAGAACATCAAGGATACTTTGGAAATTAATTTGTCCAATGTCTCCCTGTTAATCCTCCAAAACCTTTGTTCTAGTGGAAACAAGTTCATCAGGAGAACATCTCTTGGTGTTTTGTAACCGCCAATGATCAATTTCCTTTTTCAAGTTGTTTATACTTGAAGCTCTGTTCATCTCACACATTGGGTGAATTTGTCAGTTACTTCATCCATAGGATCTTAACCATGTGGTAAACGTATTGCTACGGATAAACCACAATAGGAAATAGATTCCCTATTTTTTTCCGGTGTTTCAATCCTTGTTGGTTATTCATCCTTATGGTGTGACCAAGAATTCTTTCTTTGTTACGGTGATCCAACATCCCGTGGTTACTCATGTTTTGCCGTGAAGTAACATCCCGATCCTTGACAAGGATTTCAAGAAAACTGTTACGGAATGGTTGAAAGTTCCGTTATCTTCCGTGTCCACTCCGAAGAGTGAACATGGTCTTGTACTAAATTTTCTCTGACGCACAAATTACAGTGTTTTCTCGTGTCTTCCCTCGTCTACGGATATTACGTTGTGGTATCCAACACAATCCGTTTCATCTTGGTATTCTGCTTCGAAGAAACCTCGATGTTACAAGTTGTCTAACCTTTCTTATCCAAAAGGATTTAAAGTCTTGTGCAAAGCTCATATTCTAAATCCTTTCAAGAACCATCGTCCATAAACTTGAAACCTTCTCTCGGTTCCCTCCGTTATCTTGATGTGTTTCATGCACGATAACTCAACAGTTCTTTATGAACATTCCTATCGTGAGTTATCCATGAGATACTCGATCTTCGCGAAGATCAATTCTTAAGAGTTTTCCCTCCTACTTAAGGAGTAGCCGCTCTTTATCATCGCAAGTGCTACGGATCAACCTCTTCGAGAAGAGAACCATAAGGTTCGAGAAGATCGTTCAAAACCGGTGTTTCTTCTTTCTTCTCCTTCGGAAATCTCGGGACGAGATTCTTGTAAGGGGGTAGATTTGTAACATCCCAGTTTTGCTAATTAGGGTGTGTGGTGTTGTGTTCATGTCATACATGCATGAAAACAAAAATTTAAATCATGTTTGAAACAATTTAAATGGTTTGAGAAAAATCCCTCAAATAGTACTTAAAAGGGGTTTCAAAATTTTGCACTCAAAAATATTTCAATTTCACCAAACAAAAATATGGCAAGGTTGGAAATTTATGAGCTTTCCAAATATTATTTTTGCCAATTTTTCTGATTTCAAAAAGGCCCTCAAAAGTTTGTTTTCAGTTCTGTTTTAAAAGAGAAACGGACCTTGTTGTAATTCTGTCGAGAGGACAGGGGGTTATGGGGAAAAATCTTCTTTGTCTTCTACCTCGAGACGCAAGCATCTCCGTGTCCTCACCGCCGCCATCGGTTGCCACCTCCTTCTCCCTCTCCCGACACAGATAGACGCGAGGAGGCGTCCAAGACGAGCTCAACCTCACAGAACTCTCCTCTCCCTCGAGCTTCCTCTTCCTCTCTGCCACGAACGAACGGAACCCTAACCTACTGTTGCCTCCGGCCGCCGCCGCGTGCCGTCGACTCCGGCCATCTCCGGCCGAATTGAGCGAACCAGGAGGACCGCTGGAACATCCTATGTCACCTAGAGAGCGCACGAGAGGCGGGATGGCCTGCAACGCCGGAATTCAATCTTCTCCCTCACCTCCGGCCGCCGGCCTCCACCTCGCGCCGCCGGGGATTCCGGCCGCCCATGCCCCCTCCGACCACTCCTCTAGCATCCCTGCGTCGTGGTGAGTCTCCCGGTACCTCCCTCTTGGCCCCTCCCCCTCTGTATCTTGCGGACGTCGCGTGCCTCCGCCCGCCTCGCAGAACCTCGACGCCGACGAGCTTCCGGCGACCCATGCGAGGCGGCGCCGCCACCGTTAGGTCGGCCTCGGTTCCCTCTCGCCACTGTTACAATTTTTTCCGGGAAATTCGCGAGGAATCGATCGATTCCTTCCACGGCATGGTCTCTGTGGCCATTGATGACCTCATCCCGACGTCATCATGATGTCATATTCCTGTTTTTATTATTTCCAGAAAATGGTTATTAATTACAGAAAATGATTTAAATTAGAAAATCAATAACTATTGTTTTATACGTCAGAAAAATAAAAGGAAGGTACCAAAATGTTCATAAAAATATAATCTACCCAAATATGTCACTTTTATACATGTTTGAGAAAGTAAAAAAATGAGCATTTATTTAATATTGTTTAATCATTTAAAATGAGAAAATAAGTTTTTATTCACTAAAATTAGAAAATTAAAATTTATATACCAAAATGCTCAAAATGACAAATGCAACCTATTTATGGTGATTTAAAACCCATTTGAGCACTTTAAATTGTACTCACTTTCATAATCACCCGAATTGCCTTCCGGGTTCTATTTCGGGATAAATTCAGTAAAAATGCTTAACTGACATATGAACCCTAGCAACCCATCATACATGTTTAGGGATTTATTCAAGTGCATCAATTTGCTCATGCATACATATTGCGCATTGCATCGATGCCATGGTTGATTGTTCTTCTTTGTTTCGGTTTTGATTCCCCCTCGATAGAACGTGACTCCAAAGAGAGGCCAACAGTTTCATGACGAATACTTGATCTTAACCGACAAGTCAAGAACTTATCTGAGAAGACATTTCTACTGGTTTTTCTTAAAACCAAGGCAAGCATAACCTCTTATCTGCTCATATATGTTTTCGAACAACATTTGATTCTCGTACTTTGCATTCGATTCCAAAGTATTTGATGTCAGTAGATATAGTTCACCTATATACTTCATTGCCTCAATATCCTGATCCACTGTTCCTAGCCGTCATAGATTTGCTTGTGCGCATTGCCAGAGCCTCATATCTGCTTCGCTTAGCTTTACATGTTTGTTTACCTCTGCTCCATCCGGTTGATGAATCAGAGCTGCGATAACCTAGTATGATATGATGACGTGGTGAGATGAGCACTGTGTGGTTAACTTGACTAAGGCTTGGACGGGAGGCCACTTGGGAAGTGGTTGTTCGTTCCGTACTTGCCACCCCTAGGAGTAAGGTCGGGCGCAGAAGCCAAGACTAAGCGTACAACCACGCGTGATGGCCATGAGCCTTGCCGACCAACTAACTTAGCTGGCTTTATCCACGAGTCACGTAGTTTGAGATTTCCATTCGGCAACGCAAATAAAACCTTTTAAACGGTTTTGAAAACAAAATCCTCCGCTAGGGCGTGACCGGGGCCAAGTGATGGACGTACACGGATCTTGACCCCGCCTCACAGAGACAGGTGCCGTCGGGAGGATGGCCAACTCCCTGTTGACGGGGTGGCCCTGTCTTGGGTTGACTCATGGATAGGGTCGGGTAAGGTAAAGGTCGTGGCCGGCCACACTCTGCCGGCACATCGTCGAAATTGTGCGAATAGCTTGGCATTAAGAGTCGGTTGGTACGTGTGGGTAAAGTGTACCCCCTGCAGGGATAAATCTTTTCGAGAAGCCGTGTACGCGGTTAAGGACGACTTGGTGGAAGTATTTTGGCCATAGATAACTTGAACATGGCGTAAGAGATGTTGACAAAGCATGGAGGCAATAGATGAAGGGTGCCTCCTCGGAGATGCCGAGAGGGGTGATCCTTGAAGCATGTGAGATGCTGGGAAATAATGTTGGTGGATTCAGAAGATGATTATTACAGTAGTGAGTTTCTCAGCTATTTTGAAAACATTCTATGAGACGTGCTATTCCTCCTCGATTTGGAAAATAAAGATTGCTTCACACAAATCAGCATTCATAAAACCCTTTCTGAAGATAGCAGATATATAATAGGTTAACTAAGTCTTGTTGAGTATCTCCCGTACTCAGGTTTGCTTAATTTTGGTTCAGGTGAAGATCTTACATCGGTGGTGATTCAACGTGGACATCGACGAGTAGTTTGGGGTTCGCATGTAGCCGCCTGGAATCTGGGGGCTGGGACGTCGCCTTATGTTGCGGCCTCTTAGGCCTTTTTGGTTCTTGTTGATTAGCAACATAATTTGCCTTCCGTTGTCTGATGTAATGTTGGGTCATGTGACCTCTGTTTGTAAAGCTATACTCTAGTAACACCTGTTTAATAAGGCTTCATGTCTAGAGTGCTGCTTTGATCGGTTGTTGGTTTCGAGCTCATCGTTATACAGTTTTGGATATGCCTGCATAGTTGTCGCATTCGAGGGGTTGTGGAGCCGATGATCCATTTCCGAGCACGCCTACCGATGTGATTCGGCCTGGGGATAGGTAACCCTAGTAACCCTCGATGTGTGTTGCACTTTCTGGACACATAGCAGCTCTGTATAGCTTTGGTCCCATTTCCTTTAGTTTCATTCGATTCGTGGACGCTTTGATATGCATAGTTGGTTATGACTAGCGTGGAAACAAGGAGTAGTAGTACCGTGGTGATCCGGCCTGCGTGCCGATGAATCTGGTATGCCTGCCGTTGTTTGTTGCGGCCGGGGCTGGTAACCCTGAAGCCCTTGTGGGTCCATGTCTAGGAGCACATAACAGTATGTATACCTCTGGGTCCGGGGTCGTGACAGATGATGAGCCCATATTCCAACAAATGGCTTGAAGCCATGAAATCCGAAATAGGATCCATGTACGAAAACCAAGTTTGGACTTTGGTGGACTTACCCCATGACCGCACGGCCATTGAGAACAAATGGATCTTTAAAAAGAAAACTGACGCTGATGGTAATGTGACCGTCTATAAAGCTCAACTTGTCGCAAAAGGTTTCCGAAAAATTCAAGGAGTTGACTATGATGAGACTTTCTCACCAGTAGCGATGCTTAAGTAAGTTAGGATTATGTTAGCAGTTGCTGCATTTTTCGATTATGTAATCTGGCAGATGGATGTCAAAACGGTGTTCCTTAATGGTGACATTGAGGAAGAGTTGTATATGATGCAACCCAAAGGTTTTGTTGATCCTAAGGATGCTGACAAGGTGTGCAAGCTTCAACGTTCCATTTATGGACTCAAGAAAGCATCCCGGAGTTGGAACCTCCGTTTTGATAAGCTGATCAAAGGGTTTGGATTTGTCCAAACATACGGAGAAGCTTGTATTTACAAGAAAGTGAGTGGGAGCTCTGTAAAAATTCTAGTACTATATGTGGATGACATATTGTTGATTGGAAATGATATAGAACTTTTGAAAAGCATAAAAGGTTATCTGAACAGTAGTTTTTCGAAGAAAGACCTCGGTGAAGCAGCTTATATATTAGGCATCAAAATCTACAGGGATAGATCAAGGCGCTTAATTGGACTTTCGCAAAGTACATACCTTGACAAGATTCTGAAGAAGTTCAGAATGGAAGAGAGTAGGAAGGGGTTCTTACCTATGTTGCAAGGCAAAACGTTGATTAAGACTCAATGTCCAGCTACAGAAGAAGATAGAGAGAGAATTAATAAGATTCCCTATGCTTCGGCCATAGGTTTCATCATGTATGCTATGCTAAGTACAAGACCGGATGTGGCACATGCTATTAGTTTTACTAGTAGGTACCAATCCGATCCAGGTTTGGAACACTGGATGGCGGTCAAGAATATCTTTAAGTACTTGAGAAGAACTAAGGATATGTTTCTCATATATGGGAGTGAAGAAGAGCTCGTCGCAAGATGTTACGACGATGCTAGCTTTAACACTAATCTGGATGACTCTAAGTCTCAGTCTGGGTATTTATTTGTTATGAATGGAGGAGTTGTAAGATGGAGGCGTTCCAAGCAATCCGTGGTGGCGAGATCATCAAAAGAAGCAGAATATGTTGCTGCCTCGGAGGCAACGCAGGAAGCAGTTTGGATGAAGGAGCTCATATCCGAACTAGGCGTGGTTCCGAGTGCGTTGGATCCAATGGTTATCTATTGTGACAACAATGGTGCCATAGCCAATGCTAAGGATCCAAGGTCTCACAAGAATTCCAAGCCTATCAAACGCCGTTTTCACTCCATCCGTGAGCATGTCGCAGATGGGGATGTGAAGATTTTCAAAGCACATACGGATCTGAATGTGGCAAATCCGTTGACTAAAACTCTCTCAAGGGCAAAACATGATCAACACCAGAACCTACTGCAAGTGGGAGACTAAAGGGAATATGCCCGAGAGGCAATAATAAAGTGTTTATTATGTTATTCCTTGTTTATGATAGATGTTTATTTCTCATGCTAGAACTGTATTAACCGAAAACGTTGATACATGTGTGATTAATAAACAAACCAACGTTCCTAGTGAAGCATCTCTTTTAACTAGCTCGTTGATTAACAGATGATCACGGTTTCCTGATCATAGACATTGGATGTTGTTAATAACGGGATCATGTCATTAGGAGAATGACATGATGAACTTAGACCGTAACTAAGTATAACAATACGATCAAGTCATTTAGTTTTGTTGTTATGTCTTACATTCAGAGTAATATTGTTCCTTAGACCATGAGATCATGTTAATCACTAATACCGAAAGTATACTTTGATGACATCAAAAGTGACACCGTAACAGGGTGACTATAAAGGTGGCATTAGGTATTCGGAAAGTGTTAGTTGAAGCTCATGGATCATAAATGGGATTTTTCCATCCAATATGATGGAGAAATATACTCAGGGCCCTCTTGGTGATATCACATCGACACCGCTTGCAAGCACGTGATATGATCACAAGGATGTTATATCACGGGAACGAGAAAAGAGTACTTGTTGGATAACAAGATCGAACAAGGCATGGTGGATACCGATGATCGGATCTCGGACAAGTAAAATATCGCGAGACAAAGGGAATTCGTTACGACGTTGGAAGGTTCACACGATCACGAGAGTCATCGTTGAATATATAGGAGTCATCACGAATCTCCAGATCCCACTATTGATTATTAATCGGAGAGGAGTCTCGTTCATGTCTATATTATTCGCAAACCATAGGGTGACACAATTAAGGTTCGATGAAGCGTTAGAGAGGATACGGAATACCGAAGAATATTTTGGGCAGCTCCGAAAACTTGTTTTCGGGGAAAATTGAAATAGTTCAAGGGGTTTTTCATTGAATGGTTGTTAATAGAATTAAAAATGATTCGAGGTGCTGCATGCAAATGTTTGTTAATGGAATTAACAAATATAAATAAAGAAATAAAAATGTTTTATTTATTTATTAAAGAAAAACTTTTGGATTTTCTATGTGGAAAATTAAGGGAGTATGAGTGGGTGTGAGTGGGGCTTCCACTCACATGAAGAGAGGAAGGGGTGGGGGCACCCATGGCTGGCCGCACCCCCCCTTGGGCTGCCTCCCCTCCCCTATAAAAGGAGGGTGAGAGCTCCCTCTTCTCCACACACTTGCCCACTCCCTTTTCCCTCCACCCGCTGCTCCATTCCAGGGTCTCCGGCTTGGCGAAGCCCTGACCGTCGAATTCTTCACCACCACCACGCCGTCGTGCTGCTGGAGTTCCGCGGGGAGCCTCTACTTCCGCTACCCGCTGGATCGAGGGAACGAAAGTCTTCATCGAGCTGAACGTGTGACCGATTACGGAGGCACCACCGGATTGCGGTGCACTTCTTCTCGTTGTGGATCGGCGTGAGTACGACTATGCCAACAACGAGATTTTATCTCATACCACTTTGAGTCTTCGAGGGTATGTTATCTCAAGACTCTCTTTCTCCCCGTTGCCTTTCATCTCATAGATTAGATTTTGGCCATTCGGGTTTATCGCGCGTAGGAAATTTTTTGTTTTCTATGCAACGTACCCTTCACAATGTTCATAATAAGATATGATAAAGTGGTATCTCGTTTTCCCTTAATAGTGGAGAAAAACATAAATGCCAGGGCACCTCTGAGGTTCAAGTGAGGACTAGAAGTAAATATATGAAAGATAAAAGCATCAAAGTTATACCACAATCAACCGTGTTCTGGGACAAGCACATTATACTAAGAATGACAACTATGCTCTCGAGAAGGTGCATAAAGTTAGAAGATGAAGACTCAACATAAAAGTAAAAGAAAGCCCCTTCGCAGAGGGAAGTAGGGATTAACATGTGCTAGAGATTTTTATTTTATTAAAAACAGAAGTAAATGATTTTTGGGAGGTGATTGTTCATGTCAATGAATGGTAATAGAGTTCTTGTTATCTTCCATACTAAACAAGTTGAGAGCGGTTTCGAGTTATTTATATTAAGCATTTATAGCATGCTCTTTATATAGTATGACACTCCTCCCCACCTTGCTTTCGCAAACCATGGCTAACCGAATCCTCGGTTGCCTACCAACAATCTCATACCATGGAGGAGTGCCTATTTATTTATTTATTCAGCTTTTAATGTTATAAAGGTCTAACCAGCCCTTTGCAAAATTAATGACGAATAGATGAAGCATGCAAGTCGGGGTACTCAATTAGTATGGAAGATAACAAACCCAACTACTACTTCCTCATGAGCTAAAACAATGTCACAAAATGAGAAGTAGTTTGAAGGTTTTAAAGGTAGCACATGAAAATTTACTTGGAGTTGCGGTGAAATACAACATATAGGTAGGTATGGTGGACACATTTGGAAAAGTTTTTGGTAGTTGGACGCACGAGTAGAGCTCATACTCAGTACAAGTGAAGGCTAGCAATAAACTGGGAGCGGCAATCAAGAGAGCAACAACGGTCATAATCATACTTGCGACAAAACAAAATTAACAGGGACATAAAAGTCATACAAGCACTCTGAGGCAAAATAAATCATCAAGGCTTAATTGACTTTTTGTTTTCAGTCTTATGCATGTGTGAGCATTTGCCAAGTCAATTCAAGTGAAACATTCAGAGGGAGATACCACAATGGCATACCCTTCGATGGATAAAACAATGCAAGCATACATTTATACGACATGCTATCTACTATTAGGAAGTTGGCACTCATCATGAGAGAGAACGAACTACTAAGAATCCATTAAATAACATACACCTTACAGGAACAAACTAAGCATGTCCACATGGATGAGTATCTGTACAAAAATGAAAACAAATAGAGTTCATACCAACCTCTCACCACAACTTGAATTTTCGTAAATCGTCATTATTGCTCTTCAGTCGTGTGGATTGAATAATATAAAATGATAACCAAGCTCCAATGGAGACAAGGAAGACTGTTTAACTCTGCAGCAAACTTTACAAAACCAAAGAAGAACAACATTATTTTTGGGTTTTCAAATTTAAAACAAGAACAGAAGGAAACAAACGAACAAACAAAGCAAAATCTTTTTGGGTTTTTGAATATTAAGGTGAAACTAGATAGTAAAGAAAGCTAATAAAATAAACTAAAGAAACAAATAAAGAGAAACGATAGAAATAATTTTGGTCTTTTTGCGTTTTGGAAAGCAAAAATAAAATAATAAAAACAAAAAGAAGCGAAAGAACCGAAAACATGGATGTACAAAGAATCGACAGAAACATGATATGTAAATGAGTGTGATGTCGGCATACCTCCCCCCAAGCTTAGTCTTTTGGCCTATGTGGAGATCAATCCCAAGAGGGCCAAGAAGTGGCGCCTCCATAGTGCGACGAGGATGGGCCATCCTTCTGATATGAACTCGAGGACGCCCCAGTGTAATGCACGGTGTATTCCTCGTAGGGTGCGTCATGCCCTGCCTGATACTCGTGGTCGGGCTGCACATGCAAACCAAGAAAACACAGCTACTCATCCAGCTCCTCCTTTGGTCGTGACCACGCCCCCTTGTGAATACCAAACAAACTAGGTTGCGGAAAAGGGACTTCCCTTTCATCTCCATCAGTAAATAAACCTCTATATAGTAGATTTCCAGCACTAGAGTTAGCAGTAACAAAGTGATGAGCTTTCATGGCAGCAAGATCAAGTCTCTGTGGAACTAATAACACATCATTGGGAGCGACAGAAAGGTTTAGAGCAGTTAACATACATGTAGCAATAATACCCCCATAAATGGGTCCTCTAGCAGCTAAGCGGCAAGCAATGAGAGAACCAAGGTTGTACTTATGATTTTCATTAAGTGCAGTAGCCAGAAAAGCTAAATGGTAATCTAAAATATTACTAGTGTTTCCCCTACAAAGAACACTAGTAGCAAAATAGTAAGTAAAGTATCTGTTGGCGGGGAACTGAATGTTTCTTATCTTGCCACGCTAGGCTGCGCGGTCATCCTCATTTGTAACCCCTCGGTAGAGCTCCAGCAAATCGGCAGATCATGACGGAATCTTCCTTGCTTTGACAGTCATGTTAATACCTATGATACTGCAAAGTCTTGAAAATGACATAGTGAAAGGCCTATCATAGATTTTGAATTTAATAGATGGGTTATAATGAGAGTTGTCCAAAGTAAAGCTCTCAACTAAAGTTTTCATTAATATAGCATATTGAAGGCTTTTATCATTCATGTAATCACTTAGACCAGCCCTACCAACCAGTAGCAAGAAATCCTCAAGTATTCCTGCAATGAGATTTTCATTGTAAGATGGTCTCAGCAGAGTAGCTGATCGTGAAGGCCTTGATCTCCTAGGTGCATCACTCTCAAAGATTTCTCCAAAGGTGTGGTTATGCATCCTCTTTTTCTGAAATTTTTAGCAAGCATCATAAAAGTTGATTTCAAGCAACTATATGCTAGAAACTACTATAGAGACTTGTAAGAGGGCTATACATGCATCAAAACTAAATTATTTTCACACAAATCAAGCATGCAAACTCACATAAAATGTCACCTACAGTACCAAAATACTCAAGAAATACTCCACTAAACAAAATTCTACTTGGAAAATCGGAGGAGTCACATACTGAAGAGCAAATGCTCCAAATTTCAGCAAGAAAGATGGGCTGAGCAAGGAGATCAAAAACTCACGAGGAAGAACAACAAGAACTCGGGTTTGAGGAATGTTTTCGAGTTTGGTGGAGAGAGAGGGCTTTTTTGGCAGGAAGGAGAATAAGTGAGGGGCCAGAGGGCCCCACACCATGGGATGGCGTGCGCAGGGCCCTACCCGCGCCACCAGGTGGTGTGCAGGTATGGTGGGTCCCCCTAGGGTGCCCCAGGTGCCTCTCTGCCCCATTTCTTACATAAAAATTTAATATAATTTTTCTGGAATTTTTAGAGAAACTTTATTTTTGAGCAATTTCCAGAATTTAATAATTGATTAAAAACCAGGAAAAAAATTACGGAATGATGGAAAACAAAACCAAAAACAAATCTACAGAAGTTCTAAGACATTCCAAATAGCAAATAACTAGTGGAAACATTGGAAAACATAGTGAAAACATAAATGTTGGTGGTTAAAACATGAGTAACAACAATAATCAAGGTGAAAACATGATTCAGAAAGGTGAAAACACAATGATACTAAGGTAGCATGGTGAAAATATGGTGAAAACAAAAGTAATCAGGGCGAAAACAAAATTAGGGATGTGAAAACATTGTTTTCTTCACTCAAAATCACTTTGTTCACAAGGTTGATCAAGTCTTGTTACCAAAACAATTTTTCATGAAAAAAACCCTTGCATTTCACTAAATTATTATGTTACCTCAATTTCGATAGAAATAGTCCCAATCATGACAATTTCATATTCTTTTTGTGGCCTTGGAATGGGACAATAAAATTCTCCAATCTTGATGGTCTCAATATTTTCAATTGAATTTAGACCATATTTTCTATCAATCTTGTTGGGAAAATAAACTGTGTGCTCTTTATAATTAACATTAAAGGTTACCTTTCCTTGGTGCAATCAATAATAGCCCCTGCAGTGTTAAGAAAAGGTCTCCCAAGAATAATACACATATTATCATCTTCAGGCATTTCCAACACAACAAAGTCAGTTAACATCAAACAACTAGTAGCCACTTGAACAAGAACATTCTCACATATACCAACAAGAATAGAAGTAGATTTATCAGCCATTTGCAAGGATATATCAGTTGGTATCAGTTTTTCCAGAGAGAGTCTCTTATAGAGATAAAAAGGCATTACACTAACTCCTGATCCCAAGTCACATAAAGCAGTTCTAACATAATTATCTTTAATGGATCATGGAATAGTGGATATACCATGATCTCCAAGCTTCTTTGGGACCTTACCATTAAAATAGTAATTAGAAAGCATAGTGGAAATTTCCTTATTAGGAATTTTCCTTTTGTTAGATACAATATCTTTCATATATTTAGAATAAGGAGGCAATTTAATAGCATCAGTTAAAGGAATTTGCAAAAACAAATGTTTCATCCAATCATAGAATTTGTTATAATGTTCTTCTTCCTTTGATTTATGTTTCTTATTAGGAAATAACATTGATTCGTACCCAAGGTTATCTCTCAATACCATGTTTATTAGCAATGAAATCCTCCTTAGTATACTTTGCATTTTTAGTTTGCTTTTCAGGTTCAACTTCAGTTTCTTCTTTATCAGAAGCATCACTTTTATCATTGCCACTTTCAGTTTTAGCATCAGAGATAGATATACTATTAGGATCTTTAGCTGGTTCAGGAGATTCTACAACAATTTTATGTTTCTTCTTCTTTTTCTTAGAAGGATCACTATTGTTTTTAGGTTGTTGAGAATCTTGTACAATTCTTTTACGATGTCCTTCAAGATACAAGGGATTAGCTAGCAAATCTCTAGTAATTATTTCATAAACAGGTTTTTCTTAGAAGGAGCACTATTGTTTTTAGGTTTTTAGAAACACCACTTCTAGTAATTATTTCATAAACATGTTTTTCTCTAGAAGCATTAGCTAGCAAATCTTTTTGCACCTTAGTGAGTGAATAATTTTGGTTTGAACCATATGAAAATGTTTAACAAGCATTTTAACATCATTAAGGTTCTCTCAATAATACCATGCAAATTATCAATAGCTATAAAGTTTTCAATTAGATGATTCTCCATTCTCATATGAATGTTATCTTGCTTAACAACATAATTATAAAATTCATCTAAGCATTGATCATGTGGTTTAGAATAGGGAATATCTCTATTATCAAAAATATTGGAGGAAGTGTACCTCAACCGTGGATGGATGAGGAATTGGCTTACATAATTCTTCTATAGGAGGTAAATTATTCACATCTTCAAATTTAATACCCCTCTCTTTAAGAGATTTCTTGGCTTCCCTTATCACTTCATCATTTAATTCAATCATTCCCCTCTTCTTGGGTGTTGGTATTGGTTTTGCTCAGGTATAGTCCAATCATCGCGATTTTTGGCTATTTTAGCCAATAATTACTGAGCTTCTTCAGGAGTCCTTTTCCTGAAAACACAACCAGCACAACTATCCAGGTATGTCCTACATCCAACAGTTAGTCCATTATAAAATATATCTAGGATCTTAATGACCCACAAGTATAGGGGGTGTATCATAGTACTTTCGATAAATAAGAGTGTCAAACCCAACGAGGAGCAGAAGGTGTTGACAAGAGGATTCACTCTTAACACTAGCAAACGGGTTTTTGGTTGTTTTGGATATACCAGATAAATAAAGTGTGAGTAAATAAACTGCAGTAATAATATTTCAGTGAGTGGCCCAATCCTTTTGAGAGCAAAGGACAAGCCGGTTGTGTTACTTATGACTACCAAACGTTCTCGAGGACACATGGGAATTTCGTCAAATGCTTTCGCTTTGTTACGGTTGATTAATATCCATTGGTTTGTGAAGTGTCGTGTGGGTGAACCTATGCTAATGCACCGCCCAACTAGGACTAATACATACATTTGATTATACCCCTCGTAAGCATCCGCAAATATAAGAAAGTAATTAAGATAAACTAACCATAGCTTTAAACTCCGGGATTCTACGATCCCTCGTGCATTGGTTTCCTAACGGGGGTTTAGGTTTCTGTCACTCCGTCAACCCCACAATTAGTAGCCAAATACACAATGCATCCTCCTAGGCCCATAAAGGTGAAGTATCATGTAGTCGACGTTCACATGATACCACTAGAAGAATAACACCACAACTTAAATACCGAACCACAAGATATTACTTCAATATAACTTCACTACTAACATCATGACTTCTCCCACGTCCTCAAGAACTAAACGAACTACTCAGAAGACATCATATGGATCATAATCCGAGGTGATATAATGGATGATAACAATCTGATCATAAAGTGCTAACACCGATAAATCTCACAAGCATCAACTACTAACAAGTAATCCACACCGGGATAGACATCTAGTGTAAAACAACGATAGAGGCTCTTAATTGTTACAGTAGGATGGCGGTGGATGGTGACGGTGACATGGATGGCTCCCTCTTTTGTACTTCTAAGATACCTCCGGTGTTCCCCTCTTCTTGTGATCTTCTGAAATAGGGTATCTCGACAGTGCTTTTTCCATCAGATTTCTGGTCCCGGTGTTTATTCTCCAAAAATTATGAAACATGCAAAATAAGATAAAATAACATAAGGGATGCATCATAACATGAAATATATTGATGAATAACAGAAAATAACAACATAAAACGGTGATGAAAAATGGACGTATCAACTCCCCCCAAGCTTAGACCTCGCTTGTCCCCAAGCGAAACTGAACTCAGTAAACATGACCACAGTTCTATGGAGTGAGGTGTCGATAAATGAAATACGGACAAGAGGCATCACATCTACAAAACAAATCATTTTAGACAACAACCTCCTCTCATATAATTAAACTTGAAACAAGTAGAGTAACAATAAAGGTGCAAAAAGTAAATCACAATTGGTAGAGGCAAACTTCGTTCTTGGTAAGAGAACAATTAACAGTGTACTTATCTTTCGATCAGAGTCTTTTATACTAGAGCTATATTGCAGAGTTTACATGCTCAATTATAGCGGTCTCTTTGCAAACATTGGTAACTTTCAAAGTGGTATTCAAACAGCTAAAATAATTTGCAGAAACAAGGAAGAATAAAGAACATGATTAAGTAAATCAACATGTAGCTGGATGAATCACAACAACTCAAATGCTTGCTTAGACAGAAATAAGTAGGTTTACTGACTCAACATAAATGTAAAAGATAGGACCTTTGCAGAGTGAAGCATTGATCACTCATGTGCTAGAGTTTTTATTTTGTAAAACAGAGGTATAAAAGTTTGACACTCCTCCCAACCTTTCTTACACAAACCATGGCTAACCAAATCCTCGAGTTCCTGACAACAATCAAAAACCGTGGAGGAGTGTCTAATTTTGAGAGATGTATGTTTATGTCAAAGAATAGCAAACAGAAAATACAGTACGTCACAAGCCAACTAGACTTCACAAGAGCGGCTCCCATAGAAGGACGCAACTGGTATAGAAGGTCATCCCTCTTTCTCTTTTGTTTACACAATTATGCTTTGACTGATAAATCAGAGGAAAATAGTGAGGATAATTTGTATTATTATTTGGGGTTGGGAACCCCTGATGGGGGGATAATAACCCGGTAGGCCAACTCCAAGGTATAACCCGGCCCGAAGGACGCTGCGCAGGATCCGGCTAAGGATAAAGAAACTTCTAGAAGGCCCAAGGTTTATAGGCCTCGTAACCCGGATTGTGGGTTGCAGTAAGGAAAGCTAGGGTTTGTAAGCGGTGTTCGGGTAGGACTCAAGCTGCGCCTTGGAGGGCAAGCCAGGTTGGGGAACGGGTGCTTTATAAACCGGCCCTACGCTTAGCTTCAAAGAGATCCAAGTAGTAATCATATCGCCGAATATCGAGTATCCATTGTACACAAAGAGATCGAGTTAATAAAGCGAGATTGGAGACTCGGCGACTTCATCACCGGCTATCAGATTGAATTCCCTCATGTTTTCCTCTGAGCTAAATCCTCTCCCAAACGCCTGTGTCGACTTGCCCCAAGATCAGTTACCCCTGGTAACATCTGCCGTGATCATCCCACGACAGTAGGCGCCCACCGTGGGGCCTGCGTCCAAAGGTGTTTACATCACGGGAGAAGCTCGGAAAAGCATGAGGAACCTCGTCGTCGGAGAGATCTACGACGACCACAAAGGAGAGAAGATGGTGGACGACTCCGGCTGGGGGCCAGAATCGGATCGCCTCGAATCCGGATCTGTCGTGACAATCGGCCGGATCAGCGTCTTCATCGGCATGGTATGTACTTCGGGCTCGGCTCCTGACGATGTTGGATCTGATTCTGTGTCAGGGGAGGCTACTTGCGCCCAATCAGATAGAGAAGAATCAGTTGGAGCAACAGACCAGATAGAAGAATCCATCGCGCAGTGGGAACAGCCGGGGGAGCCGGCATGGGCCCCGCGTGACCCGGACGGTGGAAAGGATGATACTGAATCTATCCGGGACCTGCTGGAAGACCGGTACGGAGAAGATAACAGCGGAGAAGAACAGCATGAACTCACAGCAAGCGTAATACGCCGAGCGGCGGTCTACACGGCTCCCGCATCCAACCTTAATCAAGGAAACGTGACCACGGCTCCGGTCGGGGCGGCTCAGGCATTGGCGCAGCGGCAGGACGCAGCTAACGGAAACCCGATCCTGGCCCGGGTCGACGGAGAGTCGGCATCAGTGACTAGCCGTGCGGCGGATGAGGAGTTGCACGCGAATACGTTCGGATTCCTGGGAAACCGGACACCGGGGGCGGAACCTTCAAACCCGCGCCACCCGGCCTTGTTCGACAATAATCTGATCCTAGACCCCACGGTCCTTGCTACGGTTATCACTCCAGAAAACGCAGCTGAACGTGTCAGGGACCTGGATGTGGCCCGCCGCGCGTTGGAACGGCAAAGAAGGCAAGTGGAAGCGGAGAAACAAGGGATGGCTACGCGTCAACGTGAGCTGGATGCATTGTAAACCCGGCTCCGAGAGGAAACATCTAGAGTACACCAGAGACATCAAACTAGACTACCGGCCACGGGTGGGGTCATTAACCCGGCAGCTTTGTTCATTACGCCTCAGGACCAACCGATCCCAGCGGTAAACCAGGGAACTGTGCCTCAGCCGGCAACAGCAGAAGCCCACGCGGCAAACGTGCAGGCCGGGTTACCCCCACCAAGAACCAGAGTCACAATCGGCAACGAGCTGCCACCACAGCCACCGTCACGGTTTCGCACACCGGCAGGCCACTACAACAATCCCATGGACAACGTGTATGCAGCAACGCTTGCATTGAACCAGATCCCGGTAGGAGAATCGCCCCATGCAGAAAGGACCCGGCAAGCGATCGATCTACTGCACACTGCAGTGGCGCAGCAGGCCAATTACCCGGACCACAGAAGCGGGATGCATGGGACGCGATACGCCAGTCAACAACAAGGGAATATTCAAGCAAACTCGGCGCGGCGGAGGGAAGAGCAGCAGCAAATGCCGCCTCCTCCCCGTGTTCCGGCAGCATCGGTGGCGCAGGCCGTTGTGGATAGCTCCAGGGCTCGGAGAGCCGGGGCCGGGTCTGCTGCACATGGGTTGCCTGCAGCCCCGCGCCCCGCTGCGCCCCCGGCTGGATCGCACGCTTCCCGAGTAAGGCCAGCCTCAACCGTCCTCGCAGGGCCCAAGTGT
Source organism: Alopecurus myosuroides (assembly GCA_028641055.1). Taxonomy (NCBI): domain Eukaryota; kingdom Viridiplantae; phylum Streptophyta; class Magnoliopsida; order Poales; family Poaceae; genus Alopecurus; species Alopecurus myosuroides. The sequence goes on from CM054060.1 coordinate 266,217,332, forward strand.
CTCTCGGATGACATCAGAGCTGAACCTTACCCGGAAAAATTCAAAGAGCCGGGAAAACTAGTGAATTATGAACCGACCATGGATCCGGAAACATGGTTGAGTAGTTATGAGATGGCAATGTCAATCCGCAGTGCGTCCGAGAATCTTCAAGCCAAGTTCATGTACTTGATGATGTCAGAAGGAGCAGCAAAGTTATGGTTCACCAACCTGCCAGAAAAATCGATCAAGTCCTGGGAAGAACTGAAGACCGCGTTCGTCAAGCACTTTCATGGAACGTGCAGGAAGCTATTCACTATTGATGATTTAGAGCGATGCGTTCAGAAGAAGGGAGAATCAGCACGCAGTTGGGTACGCCGGGTTATGGAGATACTTCACTCATCCACAGATATTCAGCCCAAAGATGCGCTACAAGCTATGGCAAAAACATGCAAGTATATTCCTTTAGTACAAAAGTTAACCCGCATGAAGTCCAGTAGGAATGCATCGGAGGTTACGATGGGAGAATTAATGGATGCGTGCAACAAGCACGCCGCAACAGACACTACAGAGGAGGAAGTTGATGACAAGAAAGCGAAGGCGAATACCAGTAATAGTGGAAGAACCGGCAATGGATCGGCACCGAGTAATAACGGAAATAGTCAGAGCAAGCGCCCATTTGAAGGAGGTTCCGAGTTTGTAGCTAATACTGAAGCCGGGTCTTCGAGACCCAGATCTGAAGGGAATTTTAATACCGGAAATCATAATGGAGGACACTATCAGGGACCTCCGAGGCCAGGCAACAGTTGGGACATATTCAGGATGGCGTGTCCGAAGCACAGCAGGAACGGCAAGCCGGCTAATCACTCCTTGGAGCAATGCGCCGACTTACAGAGATGGAAGAACGAGGAAGTAAACAGAGCCATGCGAGGTGCGGGTCGGGGAGGAGGCCCGGGTCCAGGTGGAAATTTGGGCAACGGTCCACCCCCAGCCGGTAACCCGGCAGCAGGAAATCCGGGCAACAATCAAGGGGGAGCGGGAGGTTTCCAGGCCAACCCCAAACAGTTGGGTCAGTATCATGTGCATACTACGGGAGGCTCTAACAAGGACAAAAAATGCTAAAGCAGGCGGTTAACTCAGTTTCTTCTGCTGTTCCGAGGTATTTGAGATGGTCAGAACAGGAGGTAACATGGAGCAGGAGGGATCACCCGGATAGAGTGGATCACCCGGGAGTCTTAGCATTGGTAGTGGCACCACAGGTCAATGGGTATGAGTTGAAAAAAGTCTTGATGGATGGAGGGAGCAGCATCAATATCCTGTACTAGGAAACTTTCCTGCGCATGGGTCTAAAGGAATCTCAGCTACAAAAAAGTACAACAGTTTTTCATGGGATAGTGCTGGGTCATTCAGCATGCCCTGAAGGAAAAATTGCGTTGGAAGTAGCTTTTGGGGAATCAAAGGACAATTATCGAGTTGAGTGGCTTACTTTTGAGGTGGTTAAGTTGCGTAGTCCTTATCACGCATTATTTGGAAGACCGGCTTATGCCAAATTCATGGCAAGGCCGTGCTATGTGTATCTACAGCTGAAAATTCCGGGTCCTAAGAAGACCATTACCATACATGGAAATCGAGATATAGCGGCTGAGTGCGATGAAGGAGATGCAGCAATGGCTGAGCAAGCTTGTAGGAAAGAGGAACTCAGGCAATATCGATCTCAAGCGGACCTGGAGGAAAGGGCAACTTCAAAAAGGCCGAGCTCTGAGGAAGAAAAAGCAAAACCCAGGGCAGAGCAAGATGCTAAGATGGTGGCTTTCATCAGGAACGATCCCTCCAAATTGTCCGGCATAGAAGGGGAAATCACATCGTCGTCTACGGCTAGCAGCGCTGCGATAACGACACACCCGGATTAGCTAGCAAACTCGGTACTCGTCATGAAAGGGTCTAACAAGTGGAGAATGTGCGTCGGTCGCGCCAGCCCGGGACCGATTGTCGAAAAGAACTAGACAGTGTAACGGGCAGCAGGTTTCAGACGCGCTCTTTTCCTACCCAGGGTACCTAAGGGGACTGGAAGGTTTTTAATGAGGCGGCTTGCTGACCCAAACTTTATCGTATCAATAAAAAGAGATGGTTTTCAAGTATTGTCATGGTCTTTGCTTCGATTACAGGTAAGTGGTACTTGTTATTATCAATACATCAGTATCATCAAAATACATTGCACATACATAGGTCTTTGGGGGCTGAGCTGCTTGAATAGCAGTCACGAACCCAAATACCCGGCCTTGATGCCTATGAGTTATGAGGGCCGATTACTCGCAAGTAGAGTACGGTTGCAATCTTATAACCGGACGAAGGAGCCAAATTTCTTGGTTATTCTTACTTAAGCTCGATGTGACTCGCACTAAAGTGGCATGATCTGTTCGCTTACGATTACAATCAACCACGCAGCCCAATGGGATTTGCTTGACCCTGTTTTTCGTATAGATGTAACAGCATGGTATCCACGCGAAAGCCGGCTTACAGTACAAGATAATCAAAAGGGTCATCTAAACCACAAGTCTATGCAGAGTACAAGGCTAATAGCCGGAAACTCAACGAGTATTAAGCATGACTTCAGTATTTACGCAAACGGCTATTGGTTTTCGGCTTGGTAAAGAGCAATTTGTCCTCTGAGAAAGGCCGCACCCCCCTGGCTCGTACTTTGGGTCATGGGGACTGGGGACTTCGAAACAGAAACAAACTGTTTAGCTATTGAAGCTCGAGAGACCCTAGCTTCCGAGTCTTGGGGACTTAAAGAAAAGTCCACTTATCAAAACCCGTGATGCTCGGAAAACCGAGTCTCGCAAAGGGAATCAACAAATAGTTGGGTATCGAGAATAAGTTTAAAGAATAAGACAAGTGTCAAGACTATCAAAAGCCGGGAGAGGCTAAAACATATTCCGAACCAAAAGTACGTTACAAGTGATGGTACCAATATCAAGGGTGCACAGACGCACCATCAAAATCATATTAGTTTTAAAACACAAAAGTACCAGATAACGCTCTACTCGGTATCCCGAGAGCGCTCCTCCGGGTCTTGGTCCTGGATCTGCTCCTTAGCCTTTCCAGCAGCATTACCCGGACTTTCCGCGTCAGGACGGATAGGTGGAGGGACAGCTGGCGTAGAGGTAGACGGCCGTAATCCTAGCTCGGCCTCTCTCTTTGCAGCTTCTTCTTTTCTCCTGGCCAGATCAGTCGCCCATTTTTCCAACATATCAAAGGGAGGGGGTGCCTCTTCCAATATGATTTTTCCTTCAGCATCGTATGAGCTCATGATTGTGTCCAGGTCCATCTTATCGGCCAAAGCGGTGGCCGAGGGGCGTACTGCGGATTGTATGGCCTTGAAGTCCTTGGGTGTAAACTTGGAGCCATCAGCCTTTAATTCTGGAAACCCGGATACTACCTTTGCCGGGTCAAGCTTAGGAAAGTAAGCCTTCGCCAGCGTCAAGGCCCGGGTCATACCGATCCGGCAGGACGAGCGCTTCCATATCTCAATCCATCCAGGCACCGTTGAGCAGGCTTGCACAAGATTCTCTTCACCCGGGTATACCTCGAAAGGCCACTTCACAGCGTCCAATATAAGCTTTGTGCCGGCAAAAAAGGTCCGGAGCACAGTCTTCAATGTTTTTACCTTGACAATGGCATCGTCCTCTGGAGCAGCGAGGTTCGCACCTGCAGTTGAAACAAAAGGAAAGTATATCAGTTATCCCGATTGTCATAACAATAAAGTAGAGGCAATTAAGTTAATCGAAGGCAAAAAGCTCACTTAGCAAGATGCTATAAGTATCCGCAATCTGGTTCGATAAGTTCTTCAGCGCGGATTGAGCAGTGTGGTACTTCTTTTTGTATTTGGAAACGTCTTTTTTCAAAGTTTCCATGTTGGCCTCAAGGGCTTCTCTTCGTTTTACCTCAGCAAGTAGGAGCTGTTCGGTCTTGAGTAACACCTCATCGGACCGGGTCACTTCCGCCTGTAAGGAACGGAAAGTGTCAGTCGGATATCATGAAAAACCGGGTATTGCGTGAAGTACCGAGCACAACTTCGGTAAGTTATGCCCGGAACTTGGGGACTAGGTATGTACCAAGAGATATCCGGTGTCAATTACCTGATGCGCTGCAGACATACGCTCTAGGAGGTTGTTCTCTGAAGCTTTCATGGTGAGGAGAGCGCTCATCAGCTGGTCAAAATTATCGTTACCCGAGTTAGAAGTCTCGGGGTCGCGGAAACTTGGAGAAAAAGTTTTCCTCTTAGCAGGAGATGGCACCCGGGTCATTCGAATGTCGGGGTCTGCTCTTCCTCTCGCGCCCAAAGTGGCAGTATCTTCTTTCTCGCTTGCGTGCGAGGCTATCGGATACCCGGCTTCTCGCCCAGCCGGGTCTGTCGGTGGCGCTTGTCCATCACCAGCTGCGGCGAACACGTCATTAGTTGGCTTCTCTTTGCCCGGGTCCTCGGTTTCCATGTATTCTTGGTCACTAATAACGACCGTGGCCCTGTGAAAAATATGAAGGCACAGTTAGCACATAGCCGTGAAAAAGACGGCGAGAGTATGGTATAACATTAGGAAAAGAACTTTACCCGGGATTCACCATAAGGTCTGCAGGGAATTCGCTGCTAGAACCGGATGAAACTGAAAAATACCAAACGAGGCGTGAGGTTACCTTGCGAGGGAGTATTTTAGAAGGATCTTTATGTTTAAATAAGGGTATGGTCAGTACCAGTATGCCGAGTTGGAGGTGATGAAATACCCGGGTTAAGGGTATCATCGCCCGGGTGGTTCCGAGTTACCCTGCGCTTGGTCATAGGCGACTCCTTCAGGTATGGAAAAAGGGGGTAATGCCATGGTCAGCTCAGGAATATTATCACAGGAACGCGAATTAGATGTGAGAAATTGATGCAAAACCTTGAAGACGACCCCTTGGGGTTTTCTTTTAGATCCGGCCTTAATTGCCGGCTCTGGTTCATCTTCATCGCTGGCGGACTCCACTTTGCCGTCAGTTTCTTCTTCCTCGTCTTGGTCTTCTTGTTCTGAAAATTACCATGGTTACAATAGGAAAATGAAAGGTGGGATGTGACGAACTCAAAAGAACTGAGCATGTACCTTCGTCCGAGTTAACGGCATCCTCCTTTTCCTCCGGGTTTCTGGAGTTAGGAGAAGCGTCCATCTTCCAGAAATCATCATCGGCCTGAAGTAAAAGCATAAGAGCAAGGGTTAATGATTGTATCAAGTAAAGAAGATAAGGGTGGAATCGAGAAAACCAGGTCCTTACCGCGGGGGCCGGGTTCTCGAGAGTGAAGGGCTCTAATCCGGCTATGTTCCGTATTACCTCGAGCTTCTCTGTCAGAAAGCCCTTGATTGTCTTGTTGGTGTCACTAGGAGCGAAGCTGCTGGTGGAGTATCGAATTGGGTCCGTGGTTTGCCCCGAGTATTCGCACATCAATTTTGTGCGAATGGAGTTGGGTTGGATGCGGAAATCGACCCAAGTCTTCACCAGGTTAAGCCCGATGAGGCCTTGGGCAGAAAGGATGGAGACTTTAGCCAATAGAGGCAGAATTTCTTCCCTTTCCGGGTCAGGGGCAAACCCATTGAAGGTTTCAGAAATGTCAAGCTGACCCTCCGAGTAACCCGGCAACTTCTTTTCGCCGGGTGGGGAGGTGTCCCGGCAGTAAAAGTACGAGAGCTGCCAGTGCTTGACGTGGGAGTTGAGGGTGAGAGGAGGCATTAAAGAGTTCTTGCGGCGTTGGATAGAAACCCCGCCGCAAGTAAGAAGTGCACCGTCGCCGCTTTCGCGGCACGGTTTGCACTGGAAAAGTTCGACAAATAGAGCCAAGCTTGGCGGAGTGCACAAGTAAGACTCGGAGAGAACGATAAAATGGGAGATGTTTAGTACAGAGTTGGGTCCTATGTCGAAAATGCGAAGACCATAATGGCTTAAAACGTCGCGGAAGAAAGGGTGACCCGGAGGCCGGAAGCCCCGGGTCACGTGTTCAACAAAACAAATTACCTCATTTTCTGCCGGGGTGGGCCGGGTTTCGTTACCCGGTACCCTCCAGTGGATAATTTCTTGAGAGTGGAGAACCCCTAGTTCGACCAGTTCCTCCAGTTTGGCCTTGGTGACAGAGGACCGCGCCCAGTTGGCGGATATGGAGCTTGTGGTTTTGGCTTTAACCGGCAGCTTTCCCTGCTTCTTGGGTGCCATGGGGTTAACCTGAAAAAGCGTCAGAAGAAAAGATGTGAGAAACAAAACTCAGAAATTATCAGTTGACCGAGTATTGACGAGTGGTGTCAAGTTAGCCTGGAAGTTAAATATGATCCGGGTATTATTTTGCTAAGCAAGGTATGAATTGTCCGGGTATCGTGCATTATTACAAAGGTTGTAGAATTTTATGCATGGATGAGCGTTTGGGGGTGATAAGTGGGTGTCCGTACATCTGTTATGAGCAAATGAGCCGGAGAAGGAGGATTTTCCGGGTGATAGGAACAAGGGCGGAAGATTTGGGCGGCTCAAGCCCAGATTGGGAATTCCATTTCTAGGTTATTGGTGAAATTAATGATTACAGTTGGTAGGAGAATGAGTTGGAGGGTATATCCTACCTATTGGGTGGGCTAGAGTGAATGCTAGTGACCTGATTCGGCGCGACCCGAGAAATCGTGGGCGGCCCAATCCAGATCCAATCTGAGGGAGAATTAAGAAGTTGTGAGGGAAAATTAGAGAATGTGAGAGACTTACCAGAGGAGGTTGAAGTGAAGCTTTGCGGAGGCAAATGGCGCAAGCTTGGTGCCCCTTCGCGATTCCTGGCGGACAGGCTGGGGGTCTGGCGGCGGATCTGGGCGGCGGGGCGGAGCGCGCTGTGGCGGAGCGCAACCGGCAACGGATGGGCTCCGGTGATGCGCGCGAGGCTTCCGTGGTGACACTCTGTGAACTCGAGCTTGAAAGAAGGAAGGAGGAGAAATGGGGGAAAGTGAGCCGTTGGGGTTAGGGTTACCTCTAAGGACTTATTTATAACGGCCGGGGTGGAAAAACTCATCCCAACGGGTGGGACCCGGAAATTACGGGGTAACGGCTATTTGTGTGAAATCTGTGAGATACGCCTTAAGTGTAGATCGAGGTCTCCGAACGAAAAAGGGAAGCAGATCCTCTCCGCGGTGTCAAGGCAAATTATCGAGAAAAGTATAAAGTTTTGCTATTCTTACCAAGGCTTAGACCGGAAAGTAGAGCAAGGCATCCGGAAGGAAAGCCGGGTTACTATGTGGCCACCAGGGAGTTGCGCCTAGTCATTTCATGAAGTACTTCAACTCGGTTTCCACACGTTCGTGTGATTGATATTTTTTGCAGGGAATAGCCAGCGCTTCAAGGAGGGATCTTTGAAGCCCAAGCTATTCTGGGGACTACTGATGGGGGGATAATAACCCGGTAGGCCAACTCCAAGGTATAACCCGGCCCGAAGGACGCCGCGCAGGATCCGGCTAAGGATAAAGAAACTTCTAGAAGGCCCAAGGTTTATAGGCCTCGTAACCCGGATTGTGGGTTGTAGTAAGGAAAGCTAGGGTTTGTAAGCGGTGTTCGGGTAGGACTCAAGCTGCGCCTTGGAGGGCAAGCCAGGTAGGGGAACGGGTGCTTTATAAACCGGCCCTACGCTTAGCTTCAAAGAGATCCAAGTAGTAATCATATCGCCGAATATCGAGTATCCATTGTACACAAAGAGATCGAGTTAATAAAGCGAGATTGGAGACTCGGCGACTTCATCACCGGCTATCAGATTGAATTCCCTCATGTTTTCCTCTGAGCTAAATCCTTTCCCAAACGCCTGTGTCGACTTGCCCCAAGATCAGTTACCCCTGGTAACATCTGCCGTGATCATCCCACGACAACCCCGCTGCCAACTCTTCTAGCATTTGGATAAGCAGATGAAGCCGCTAGTCCAGGGTGTAAAATCCAATCAACAAGTGAGGTAAAGATTCTCTGCTTGCGTCCTCATGAGCTAAAACAGGAGCACAAAACAGGTCTAATTTTGAAGGTTTTAAAGGTAGCAACCAAGAAATTTACTTGGAGTGGCGGTGAAATACCACATATAGGTAGGTATGGTGGACACAGATGGCAAGGTTTTGGGCTCAAGTTTTGGATACACGAGAAGCATTCCCTCTCGGTACAGGTTTTTGGCTAGCAAGGTTGGGTAGCAAGCATAAGAATAAAAGTAAAACAAACAAAAACATATATGATAAAGCCAATCATGCAATCTTCCTTGAATGTGCAAACAAACTTATTTGAGAATACTAAGCTAAGAAAGAAGAAAGATCATGGAATAATGTATCTACATGCAACTCCCTCTTTTCTACTTTAAGTCTCAACGAATTGTTGCTACTGACCAATGCTAAGTTTGACAAAACCAACTAGATTATCTTGAGGCTCCAACATTGATACAAATACTAATAACAAGATCAATCACATAACAAAAATTGCAAACTAAAATAAAGTGAAACAAGTAGATGATGAAACTTCTCATTAATATTTCATTACGGCAACTCAAACCAAGGGATACAACGATAACCAACTAAGGAGCGACACTTTCATACTGCAAACCATACTATATGATACTTCCTCTACTCACGATATGACTCTACTAAGAAGTAAAAAAAGGTGAAAGATAAAGGTGATAATGCGGCACTCCCCCAAGCTTTGAACGAGCCAAGGGGATGCCAATAACAACGACGAATCAATTCTTCGGTGGTGGTGGTGAATCCTTCTCGATGAGCTTATCAATTGATTCCTTCTGATCTTCAATTGCGAACATAAGCATACACATCACCTCAGTATTTTGATCAATAAGGTTTGCATGCCTGTCAGACCGTGAATCCCTGTCACCAAGATTCCCCCCCCCCCCCCACTCTTCCTTAGGTTGAGAGCTTCCTTCATCTGCACGGTTAGAACAATCTCCCAGCAAAGCAAATCTGCCTTGGTTACCTCCTAGATTGATACTCATGAATTAAAGTACGGAAAGGTTTCTTTATGCCTGAAAGGGGTGTCCTTGAAGCTAGGCAGTGACGTGGGTCCTTCGCTCCGGTGCTCATCCTTGCCGTTTGCTTGCGAGGTTCTGCAACCACTCCAATTCTTGCGATGGTGGCGCATGGATGCACTCGTGGGTTTTCTTCCACATCTCCTTTAGCTCCACTCTCGATCTCCTCCTACGGCTCCCGGTCTTGGAGATCATCTTCCTTCGGTCCCTTCCCCTTGTTGATGTTGGCGGAGAGCATGATGCTTCTAAAACTGAAAACCTATCCTGGCAGAAACAGCTCTGTCGGATATATACTGAATAGGGGTATAGAAGATGGTAGACAAAAGAGCCGGACTACCAGGGTGGCCTACATGGTAATGGGCTTGGGTCCATTGGGCGGCCCAGTAGTCCGACGCGCAGAAGCCGGATTCTAGAAGAACCCGGATCACGGCCCATGTGATCTGGCTTGGAGGAGAAGACGGATTCCTTACTTTCCAAGTTACAAGTTAAACGTAGTCTTCTAGGTTTCTTGTTCTGTAAGCCCTAATCCGGCTATTATATAAAGCCGTACGGGAGATAGATTAGATAGGTTCAAGTTTCACAAGCTCTACGCAACTCGCCGAGAAGTTCATCCTCGTCGAGTAGCTAGATCTATTCCCTCACATTGTAACCCTGTTATACTGGCTTTAGTCCCAATTAGTGAGAAGTGCAGGAGTAGGTACGCCGTACTGTCGCGACGTACCGAACCTGGGTAAAATCCCGTGTTCTGTGTTACTACGCTATCCCGTTACCCCACGTCTCTACCGTAGTCTCATGGCACCCCAGTCTATGAAAACTACTACAATGTCTCGACAGTTGGCGCCCACCGTGGGGCAAACGACGTCAGGCGTGAAATTCCGATCTGGGATACTCGGCGGAATTGGAAGATCGATCACTGTCGGAAGCTTGGAATTCGACGACGACGTCGGGCGCTTCCTTGACAACGGATCCTACATACCGGCGCAAAACCACTTGGTAAGTGCCTGCGTGTTACCGATTGGATCTGCTAACATCTTTATCGGACTAACTGCAGAGGCAATGGGGTTTTGCGGTGGAAGAAAATTTATCCCACCCGCCCTATACCCAGTCGAAGACGACTATGATGCCGGATTCTGCTCAGATCGCCGACAAAACAGTGATACGCACTTTATCGGCATGGTGCAATCCGAAATCGCTGAAAACACGGATGACGGAAATCCCGTGCAAGAGGCAGATAACAACCTACCCGTCATAGAGACGGAAGAACCAATACCCGTCACAGAGACGGAAGATCCGACATCCGTCAACAAGACGATGAACTCGGCAGCAGAGTCCGTGCTTGCCGCCATTGAGGCGACATTGGAGTCGGAAACCGGATCGGATAACTTCGACTCCGAAGACGAAGACGAGGATGCCTTCGTAAGAAAAGTTAAGTCCTTTCAAGAGGGATTCCATGAAGTGCTAATGGCAAAACCAGCGGATACAACGGGAGCCGACAGCCAGGAAAGCCCTAAAACCCCTCCGCCAGTGGAAGAGAAAGAAGACGGAGAAACTTCTCCGATATTTCCTAATGTCAAGGAGATGACAGAAGATGAACCTGTCAAAAAACCTCCTTCTTCCAAGAAAAAGCACCATGCTTCTAAAAAACTCCAGTACAAACTCCGGAAGAAAAAGTCAGCTGATCTTGCTGATGAAAACCTGGAAGTTGGAGATATTAGTGGCACAAAGCCCGCGGAAAAGAAATCTAAGGAAATCACTGCTCCGCCAATGACAGAACTGGAAGAGCAAGAACTATTACAAACACAAGTGGGACCAGATGAACCCCCTGAGATGCTGGAAGCCAGGAGACAAGCTTTCCAAAGGCAACAGCAACATCTGCTTAGATCTCGGCAACATCTCCAACAAACCCATAATGACATCAAAGTCATGAAGGAAGAAATAGAGGAGTACGAGAGAAAGCATAGATCTGCCTTAAAACCTACTAGGTTACCCGGAATCGCAAAACCGGAAGAACTGCCGCCAAAAGAAAGGTTTTATAACCCATCTTGGCAAAAGCAGTTAAACGGCAAAGATGCCAAGGGCGAACCAATATACAAAACCGCAGCGGAAAACGCGGAAGCAGCGTTCGCCATCCTAAACAACGATCTGTACTCCAACGGGGAAAAACTCCAAGGGGTGTATGCTTTCCTAGGAAAAGCATTACAGCAGCAGCAGCGAGGCCAAGAGCGATCAGGGAGGCTGCATGATAATTCCGCCCTCTGCAAAACAGTTACTTGCGCTGCTGGAGCACCTGGACCGGAAGAACCCGGAGATTCGGATAAAAAAGAGGATCCGAGAAAAGACAAGAAAAACCCCGACAACCGGGACGCAGCATCTAGAACCGGACCTCATCTCCCGAAAGATGGATATAAACCACACGATCGGGAAGACAAACACCGGAATGACGGCAAAATAATGCCACCTCCGAGAAACCCAGCTGAAAAAGCTGGAAGATACGATACACCTCACAGACGTGAAAGATCTCGGACATCGCCTAAGGATAAGGAAAGGTACAGGAGCAGGACTCCACCTAATCCCAGGGGGCGTGACAACGGAAGAGATAGAGATAACCTCGGAAAAGCGCGTCCGCGCAACAATGGAAAAGAAAGGAGCAGATCCCCTTCTGTCCATTCAGCCGGGAGATATTCTGCACATATTGATAGAGCAGAAAAGGATGATCTATACTTTGGTCCTAAGTGTTTTACTGACAGGATCCGAAGGATAACCCTGCATTCTGGCTTCGCCAAAGTTGGTCCAACCTACCAAAAGTATACCGGCAGTACAAACCCGGATACCTGGCTCTCAGATTATTACACAGCCGTCCAAATCAACAATGGGACAGACCTGGAAGCTGTCAAGTTTCTTCCCCTAATGTTGCTAGACGGAGCCAGAGATTGGATCAATGGTTTACCATCAAGAACTGTCGACAGTTGGGATGATATGGCGAGAGTATTTACTCAGCATTTTCGGGGAACATACAAACGCCCAAATAGCATCAACCAGCTGAACCGTTGCACCCAATTTGAAGACGAACCATACGTGGATTTCATCTACAGATGGACTGCAATGAAGAATAGTTGCTCTGGAGTAACTGACGTACAAGCAATGCATGCTTTCGTCAATGGCCTAAAACCCGGACTTGTACCGTTCATGGTTGGTTCTAAAAAGCACAAAGATCTCGGATCTATGCTTACAACCGCTAATGAGCATGCTGCAGCCGAAGATGATATCAGAGCAAGAGGAGGCAATATTGAGTCACTGATACTGGCCAAGAAAACCCCTCGTTCTGATAAAAAAGGAACTCCGGAGTCAACAACAAAGCCCAAGGAGGTCAACATAGCCTTTGGAGGAGAAAAGGTGAACAAGTGGAAAGGCCGCAGTCCAGATCCAATCAATTACACTCCCGAAGAATGGGAGAGAATTAAGTCGGAACCCTGCGTCCACCACTCTCAGTTTGGGAAACCAACCCACACAAACGCGCAATGCCGGCTAAACAAGCATATGAAAGGCAATGCAGGATCCGGAAATAAAGGGAAGGGTTCCAAGAGGAAACCTGCCAAACAAAAGCCAGAAGCTGAAAAAGAAGACAGTGGATCGGACACTGATGACAAAATCCAGGAACAGCAGCGGAAAGGCGAACCCAAATTTCCGAGAGTTGACGGAGAAGCAATGTTAACTTTCCTAGCAACCCCGTCAGCAAAGGTGGCCAAAAGAACACTTCGAGAAATAAACGCGGTTGTTCCTGCGACCCCGAAATTCTTGAAGTACTCCAACACACCGATAATCTGGGATCAGTCAGATCATCCCGGAAATATCCCTGAACCCGGCACACAAGCTCTTGTTGTAAGCCCTATTGTTCAAAACACTAGGCTAAGAAGAGTGCTGATGGACGGAGGATCCAGCATCAATATAATGTACCTGGATACACTGAAGCACTTGAAGATCTCCGAGTCCCAGCTCAACTACAGCAATATACGCTTCCACGGCATTGTTCCTGGCAGGCAAGCACGATCCCTAGGAGAAATTTCCCTAGATGTCACCTTCGGAGACAAAGATCACTTCCGGCAGGAAAAAGTATCCTTCGAAGTAGTGCCGTTCGAAAGCGTGTATCACGCAATACTCGGACGTCCGGCTTTCGCCAAATTTATGGCAAGATCTTGCTATATCTACAACAAGATGAAGATGCCAGGACCCAAAGGAGGAGTAATCACCATTGCCGGTGATTTCAAGCTGGCAAACGAGTTGGAAAATGAAAACGCCCTTTGCGCTCAGAGAGTTATAGAAAAGGAGGAACTGAAGGAGTTAGCCAAGGAGGTATCGCCGAAAGAAATGCCGGCAGGAAAAGAAACTCGGAAGCCAACAGATAGCTTCAAGGCGTCCGAGAATACAAGACAGGTAATCCTAGATCCCAAAGATCCGACAAAATTTGTCGTCGTAGGGACTGGGATGACCGACAAATAGGAAGGCGAGCTCATCAAGTTCCTCCGTGAGAACTGGGATATTTTTGCCTGGTGTCCAGCTGACATGCCAGGCGTACCCAGGGAACTTGCTGAGCACCAACTCAAGGTTATTCCCGGATCAAAACCCGTCAAACAAGGTCTCCTTCGATTTGACGGAAGAAGACGGAAGGCTATTGGCAAGGAAATTATCCGGCTTTTAGCAGCGGATTTCATCAAGGAAGTAATCCATACTGATTGGTCCGCAAATCCGGTATTAGTGCCGAAGAAAGACACCATTGCTCTTAGAATGTGTATAGATTACACAGGATTGAACAAGTTGTGTCCGAAAGATAGGTTTGCGTTACCGCGAATCGATCAAATAATAGATGCCACTGCAGGCTCTGAGCTTTTATGCTTTTTGGATGCATACTCCGGGTACCACCAAAATACGCATGAAAAAGGAAGATCAAATCAAGACTTCTTTTATAACCCCGTATGGGACGTACTATTACGTAACCATGCCTTTTGGCCTGAAGAACGCAGGTGCAACCTACCGGCGTTGCATGCAATGTTGTTTGCATAGTCAAATTGGCAGAAACGTCCATGTTTACGTGGACGATATTGCTGTCGTAACCAAGGAAAAAGATACACTCCTTGAGGATTTGCGAGAAACTTTCGAAAACTTGCGCACTTACAAGATGAAGTTGAATCCATCTAAGTGCGTATTCGGGGTTCCCTCAGGAAAACTTCTGGGTTTCATTGTTTCCCACAGAGGAATAGAAGTTAACCCGGAAAAGATCAAGGCAATCTTGAATATCTCAAAGCCTACATGTGTAAAAGATGTCCAAAGATTGACGGGTTCCGCCGCAGCCGTCAGCAGATTCATCAGTTGGCTGGGGGCTAAAACCTTACCACTTTACAAGCTGCTGAAAAATTCGACAAAGTCAAGTGGATTGCGGAAGCCTGGGAACGTCTAGAAAGTTATGTACCTTTCCGTACTTAGTCCAATTCTATGTAAACATTTTTTGAGATCATGAAATAAAGTTGTCGGAATGCTGTCATCCATATTCTTTATAAGTGCAAAGTGTTTCCACCTGATCTATTTCCCAATGATCTTACAAATTTCTCAACGTTAACCCGAATTGTGCTTACGTACTCGGCGTTACAAAACTGAATGATTTTTTCAGCCTGTTAACGGCTAAGGGAAACTTGAATTGCCTGCGTGCCCAAGTTTCACTTAAAACTTTCCTTGGATTCTCTAAGTCTTATCTGATTGTGTGTGTGTTGGGTTATTGGAACTAGTTAGTAAAAATGCCTTTAGCATGATCCATGTTTCCGAGTTTCAAAAACTGCTTGGTTCGTCCCCAGTTATTCGGCATGAAGATTCATATTGCTATTTGAGCCATTTCAAACACTAAGGACAGTTAAAGCATACACACCAGAGAACCTAGAAGATAAAGGAATGATAAAACCCAAAAAACTTGCAAAAAATTTCATAATTTAAACTGCAACAGATGGAAGTTTCATTCATACAAAAAGAAGCATTACATTTTTGGATTACATTAAAAGAATAGTAATGCTCCTATTGTCTACTTTTTCTATCCAGGTTCCAGGTGACCCTTCAAGCATCTGACTCCTCCTCGCTGCTTTCATCTTGAGGGATTGGAGGGATCTCTGCCTCTGGATAGTTGATGGAGAGATTTACCATGCAGGCAATCTGGGTGGCGTGGCCCTTGACTTCACCAAAGATGGTGTTTCGCTGCATATCCGTGTATCCTTGAGGGACACCGGACGCCACGCGCCAGGATTTAGCACTAGGGTAGTGCATGCGCATGAGGCCAAGAGCCATGCGCGCACCACCCCGTGCAGCGGTGCGAAGGAAAGATTCCTTAGACTCCACCACCTCCATGATGGCACCCGGAAGTTTTTCAACCTCCGAGCATTCCCCAGATTTTTCGGGAAGAAACTTGTCTACTAGCTGCATTGCAGCAGCCTTCATCAAATTCCATGTCTCCCCGAAAGCTCGGATGCCTACAGCCCGAGTGCCATCTGGGGTATCTCCTGGTTTTTTCCAATAAAACACCCAAAAGGGTTAGACAGAAAACCAGAGAAAGTAAAACATGGAAAGATGGTACATAAGTTAGAAATTTACCGATGAGCTTGTCGATCTCGGAAACTTCCTCCAGGCGAAGGTTCAGAGCATCGGTCAAATCCCGGATGGTGGATTTGTCCTTCTCCGCCTGCTCGGAAGCCTTGGAATTGGAAACTCCAAGGGCCAGGTTGCTGGCTTCCAAGTCTTGTTGAGCTTTCACAAGGTTCTTGTGAAGCTCAACATTCTCCTTGCGGAGAATTTCGGCATTGCCAGAATCTTCTGCTGCTTGTTTAGCCTCAGCTAATGCAGCTGAAAAGCAAGGGAAAAATCCGAGTTAGCTAGCTTCTCGGAAAAAACTTAGGCAGATGACTGAATCGGAAATTTCAGAAGGAAAATGTTTACCTTGTGTTTCCGACAATGCGAGCTTAGCTGATTCCAGCTCTGCTTCCCTTTCTTCAAGAATAGAGAGAAGACTTCTAACTTCTTTATTCTTGATGGTAAGCTTCCGGAAAACTTCCCTGTTGATGGCTTCTGAGGTTTGCTAAAACATGGCAAGGAGAAGAATGAGTACAAAAAGCATCAAAGCAAAAAGCACGCATTTTAATTAATGCTTGGGGGCTAGAGTTATATACCTGGCTCA
Organism: Alopecurus myosuroides; assembly: GCA_028641055.1. Lineage (NCBI taxonomy): Eukaryota > Viridiplantae > Streptophyta > Magnoliopsida > Poales > Poaceae > Alopecurus > Alopecurus myosuroides. The sequence goes on from CM054060.1 coordinate 266,233,561, forward strand.
TGCGCTGCAAACCTGCCAAGTTTTCTTTGAACTCTTTCGCGTATTCCGCGAAGAGATTTCCGGCTGCGTCCAAGCCGTCATTGATAGCTTTGAAATCCTTGTCAAAGGTGGGAATTTCCTCGTCGAAAGTCCGAGTTAATTTTTCCACCTCTGGGGTCGCCCTTTCCCTCGTGTCCGGGTCGGACACAATGGGCTGGCTGGGCTCTGGGGGCTTGGTGGTGGGGGCTGCAGTAGGCTCTTTCGCCCTCGTGCTTGGCATCTCCGGGGCGACGGCAGGAGAAGGTTGGCTGCCTCGGCTGGAGGAAACCTTGAGTTTCTTCAGCTTCTTCGGCTTCAGGTTGGAGGGGGGCAGGCTAAAAACCAAAACCCGGAAAAGGTTAAAACACCAAAGATGGACGAAAAATATCCCATAAAAGAAAAACCCAGAAGATAATAACCTGGAAGTGGTGACGGGGATTCCGTCAAGATCGATAATCTCATCCGAGGAAATTATCTTCTTGCGCTTGCGCCCACCTGTAACGGCGGTGCGTAGCGCATCCAGCTCGGCCTCGGAGGCTAACTCCGAGTCTGGAAGATCCGCAAGCTGTCGGAAGAACCAATCAGAATCAAAAGGTAGATTATCCGAGAATTGAGATTGTACCCAAATGACGGAAAACTTACCTTGGGAGCTGGGTTGTCGGCCGTGTACATTGGCCGACTAGCTTCATATTGGTCGCGAGATGCGACCAACTGGTTGATGCGCCGTCGAAGCTCCTTTTGAGGCCAGTCCTTGTCGGTTGTCCGCATAGGATCTTTGGCTCCCGTATACTCGCACAGAAGGCGACCTCCGTGGTTTGCTAATGGCTGGATCCGCCTATCCAGCCAGCAAAAGACCGTATCCATGCCGGTCAAAGGAGGTTTGGAGGAGGTGAGCTTGGCGATGCGCCTCTTGATCCTTAACAGATCTGGCGGCAGAACTTGGACGGCTTCTGTTCCCCAGTTATCCTGGGGAACGGCGGCAGAGTTCACAAAAGGTGGAACCCCGACGGCCTTTTTAGGAAAAGGCACGTCGGGATGATAGAAGAAAGAACCCGTCCAAAATTTGACGGATTCTGAGGTTTTAATCTTGGGGAACCAATCCTCTCGGAATCTCCGAAGAGTAAAGGATATGGTCCCGCAAGTTGGGAGTGCGCCCTCCGAAGAGTTCCGCTTAACCCCAAAGCAGTACATCCAGAAGTCTAACCTAGGTTCTATCCCTAAGTAGCCTTCAAACAGGGCCTGAAAGCCGGCCATGTAATGAATGGAATTGGGGGGAAGATTGTGGGGCTGGATGTCATAATGAGAAAGAACTTGGAGGAAGAAAGAAGAAGGCGGAAGCCCCATACCTCGCAAGAGGTGGGAAGCGAGAAGTACCCGTTCGCCGTTCTGCGGCGTTGGCTCGGTCTCTTCCTCCGGAAGCCGCCATTTCTTCTTAAGTACCAGGCCCTCCTTCTCCAGGTTTGGAAGGAGAGCCGGAGGAATACTGCAGGCAATCCAGTTGCCTGCAGATTCAGCTTCCTCGTCCGCTCCGGCGGTGGCGGCGGCGGCGGCCTCCGCGGCGGCGAGCTCGTCACCGAGGAGCTCGATCTTTTCCTCCACCGTTTCGGGTGCAAACGGTGGGGTTGTCGCGGCGCTTGATGATGCTATGTCCGTGGCGGCGGAAGCGTTTTCTCCGCCCGCCGCGGAAGCCGTGGTCTTCTCCGGCTCACCGCCGGTGGGCTTTTGCGCTCTCGATTGTGGATCTAGGTCGTTGACGAGCTCGTCGATGGCGGCGCGGGTCGGTGAAGGCGGCGAGGATGCCATCTTTTGGTGGCGCGTTTTGGTGCGTTCTGCGTGCTTGGAAGCTAAGTGCGCCTGGGGCAAGAAACTTGCTCTCGAGCTCGCGTCAATGGCGTGGGCAGTGAGGGAGTGAGGAAAGTTTCGGAGGAGGACGATGATGGCTATTTATAGCCAGAGAACCGTTTAGATACGTGCCAACGGCTCTTTTGACCGTTGGATGTTCGACGCGTGTCGCTCGCCGGAAAATCCGGGAAACGAAACGACAGGGGAATGATGGCTATCTCCTCGTTTCTCGTGAGAATCTGTCAGAGATACGTTGCAGGGTTTCCCGCGTGAAACCAAGCGGCACTTGCGTCAGCATGATTGAAGCGCTGATGTCATAAGTTCCTTTTCCGCGAAGGATCGCGAGAAGAAAAGCCGGATTTTCATAGTTCCGAGTTTTATGTTACCATCTCCTTCAAAAGGAAAGAAGAAAGAATCAAGACTGCTGAATCAAGTTTTCCCGGACTAAATGTATTTGACGAAAGACGGAGAATCAGAGTTTTGATCCTTCCTGGGGGCTACTGTCGGATATATACTGAATAGGGGTATAGAAGATGGTAGACAAAAGAGCCGGACTACCAGGGTGGCCTACATGGTAATGGGCTTGGGTCCATTGGGCGGCCCAGTAGTCCGACGCGCAGAAGCCGGATTCTAGAAGAACCCGGATCACGGCCCATGTGATCTGGCTTGGAGGAGAAGACGGATTCCTTACTTTCCAAGTTACAAGTTAAACGTAGTCTTCTAGGTTTCTTGTTCTGTAAGCCCTAATCCGGCTATTATATAAAGCCGGACGGGAGATAGATTAGATAGGTTCAAGTTTCACAAGCTCTACGCAACTCGCCGAGAAGTTCATCCTCGTCGAGTAGCTAGATCTATTCCCTCACATTGTAACCCTGTTATACTGGCTTTAGTCCAATTAGCGAGAAGTGCAGGAGTAGGTACGCCGTACTGTCGCGACGTACCGAACCTGGGTAAAATCCCGTGTTCTGTGTTACTACGCTATCCCGTTACCCCACGTCTCTACCGTAGTCTCATGGCACCCCAGTCTATGAAAACTACTACGATGTCTCGACAAGCTCGAAACAGAAACACGAAGAGAAAACGATATACAGACCTCGGGGAGTCCGGGGGGTTATATAGCAAAAATATGCGTAACAAAAGGAAAGTCCAGGTCAAAAACGAGTCGGAGAGGGGCTCTGAGGCGCCCACACCATAGGGTGGCGCGGCCAAGGGTGGGCCACACCCCCTCATGGTGTGGTGCCTCAGGGCACCTTCTGCAACTCCTCTTCGGCTCGTTATTTTTCATATTTTCCAAAAACCAATAATTTATACCTGAAAAGGTATTTCACGAACTTTTTATTAATATAACTGTTACCTGTTCCAAAAGAGACTCTGCAGATTCTGGAATCTTCCCTCTAATGAACTTCTCTGGAGTCATTACTTGAATAACATCCACATCTTCATCATAGGAATCCCCAGAAATATAATGTTTGAGTCTCCGTCCATTTACCACTTGTGTAGTGTTATCTTTGAGGGAAGCAATTTTGATTGCACCCGAACGATACACTTCTTCAATAACATAAGGTCCTTCCCATCGGGAGACTAATTTTCCTGCAAAAAATCTGAGACGAGACCGATACAATAGAACTTTCTCGCCAACATGAAACTCTCTTTTAAGGATTCTTTTATCATGCCAGTGTTTAACTTTCTCTTTAAAGAGCTTAGCCTTTTCATAAGCTTCACATGTCCATTCATCTAGATGATTCAAATCAAGCATTCTTTTCTTACCACCAAGTTTAAAATCTTTATTTAATTCTTCCACTTCCCAATAAGCTTTCTGTTCTAACTCTAAAGGCAAGTGACAAGCTTTTCCATAAACCATTTTATAGGGAGGCATACCCATAGGATTTTTATAAGCAGATCTATAAGCCCATAAAGCATCATTCAACTTATCTGACCAATTCTTCCTTGATTTATTAACAGTCTTTTGCAAGATAGATTTAATTTCTCTATTTGATAATTCTACTTGCCCACTGGTTTGAGGATGATAAGCTGAGGCAATTCTATGATTAACATCATATTTAGCAACGGTTTTTATAAAACCACCATGAATAAAATGAGAACCTCCATTAGTCATAAGATATCTAGGCACACCGAACCTAGGGAAAATAACATCTTTAAGCATTTTTATAGAGGTATCACCATCAACACTTTTAGTAGGTATAGCTTCTACCCACTTAGTAACATAATCAACAACAACAAGAATATGAGTGTAACCATTCGAAGGAGGAAAAGGACCCATAAAGTCAAATCCCCAACAATCAAAAGGTTCAGTAATAAGAGAATAACTCATAGGCATTTCATTACGTCTAGAAATATTTCCTACTCTTTGACATTCATCACAAGATAAAATAAATTTACGTGCATCTTTAAAGAGAGTAGGCCAATAGAAACCCTATTGTGGAACCTTCTGTGCGGTTCTATCTCCAAGCACTACTATGGCACTTCTTCAATATTTCACGTTGTTCATGATCTGGAACACATCTTGTCATAATACCATCTACTCCTTCTTTATATAAATATGGGTCATCCCAAAATAATGCCTCAAATCGTAGAAGAATTTTCTTCTTTGTTGAGCTGTAAATGTTGGAGGCAAATACTTTGAAACAATAAAGTTAGCATAATCATCATACCATGAACTATCTTGGGTTTTTACCTTTATTGTAGTCAATTGTTCATTTGGAAAACTATCATTAACAGGAATAGGATCAAAATTAATGTTTTCCAGTCTAGACAAGTTATCATAAACAGGATTTTCAGCACCCTTCATATCCATATTATGCAAATCAAACTCTTGTAAAAGCAACACCCATCTAATAATCCTAGGGATATCATCTTTCTTTTCCATAAGGTATCTAATAGCAGGATGATCAGTATGAATAGTAACCTTTGAGTCAACAATATAAGGCCTAAACTTATCACATGCAAAAATTACAGCTAAGAACTCTTTTTCAGTAGTAGCATAATTCTTTTGAGCAACATCAAGAGCCTTACTAGCATAATGAATAACGTTCAACTTCTTATCTATGCGCTGTCCAAGAACAACACCTATACCAAAATCACTAGCATCACACATAATTTCAAAAGGTAAATTCCAATCAGGTGGTTGAACAATAGGAGCAGTAGTTAAAGCCTTCTTTAAAGTCTCAAAAGCTTCCTTACAATCATCATCAAAAACAAATGGTACATCTTTTTGAAGAAGATTAGTAAGAGGCTTTGATATTCTAGAGAAATCTTTAATAAACCTCCTATAAAAACCAGCATGGCCAAAAACACTACGAATACCTTTAACGTCCCTAGGACAGGGCATTTTATCTATGGCTTCCACTTTAGCTATGTCAACTTCAATACCTCCTTCAGAAATTTTATGTCCAAGAACAATTTCTTCATTAACCATAAAGTGGCATTTCTCCCAATTAAGAACAAGATTAGTTTCCTCACATCTCTGCAAAACTTTATCAAGGTTGTGCAAACAATTATCAAAAGAAGTTCCATAGACGGAGAAATCGTCCATGAACAATTCCACAGTCTCTTCACAAAAACCATGAAAAATAGCAGGCATGCATCTTTGAAAAGTAGTAGGAGCATTACACAAACCAAAATGCATACGTCTATAAGCATAAGTAACATAAGGACAAGTAAAGGTTGTTTTCTCTTGATCTTGCTTCCTAATAGAAATTTGAGAAAACCCAGAATAACCATCAAGAAAGCAAAAATGAATTTTCTTAGACAATCTCTCTAACATTTTATCAATAAAGGACAAAGGATAATGATCTTTCTTAGTAACTTTATTAACCTTTCTAAAATCAATGCACATTCTATAACCAACTACTACTCTTTGCAGAATGAGCTCATTGTTTTCATTAGGCACAACAGTCATTCCTCCCTTCTTAGGGACACAATGCATAGGGCTCACCCATCTACTATCAGCAATAGGAAAAATAATACCAGCATCAAGAAGTTTTAATACCTCATTTCTTACCACTTCCTTCATCTTAGGAATTAAACGGCGTTGATGCTCAATACTGGCTTTGCATCAGGTTCAATATTAATAGCATGCTGACAGATAGTAGGAGGAATTCCCTTAAAATCATCAAGAGTATATCCAATAGCTCCATGGTGTTTCTTCAGAATTCCCAATAATCTTTCCTCTTCTTCACCTGAAAGTTTAGCACTAATAATAACAGGATATATTTTATTATCATCAAGATAAGCATATTTAAGATCATCAGGCAAAGGTTTTAAATCAAAGAAAGGATCCTCCTTGGGTGGTAATGTTGTACCCAAGTCTTCCACAGGTAAATTATGTTTTAGTATCACCGGTTGACGAAGAAGAATATCGTCAATCTCATTTCTCTCTTCCATAAAGACATCACTCTCGTGGTCCTCCATATATTGCTGCAAAGCATTGTTAGGAGCAAGAGCAATAGAAGCAAGTTGTTCAACTTTAAAATTCTCATCAGGCAATTTAGATTCATAAGGTGCTCTAGCAAATTTGGAGAAATTAAACTCATAATATTTTCCATCAAATTTAGTCAAAATCTTATCTCTTCTACAATCTATCATAGCACTACAAGTGTTCAAGAAAGGTCTACCAAAAATAATAGAACAAGTCTTACTAGCAGCCTTACCAAGTACTAGAAAATCAGTGGGATATGTAGTGTTACCACACAAAACTTCCACATCTCTAGCAATAGCAATCAAAAAAACAGTTTCTTTATTATCAAGTTGAATAACCACATCAATATCTTCAAGCTCACAAGACTTAATTTGATGCATAATTTCTCTTTAAAGCTCATAAGGTATAGCACTAGAACTAGCACCAATATCACACAAACCATAATAGCAATGATCACCAATCTTAACAGAAAGCAGGAACACTTGTTTTCTTAGGTCTATGAGGATGGGAAACAATAGTAGATGCATCCTCACAAAAGACAATGTGTTCATCCTCCACATTTCCACAAACAAGATCTTTCACTATTGCTACAGTAGGTTCAACAGTTATTTGTTCATCAGGTTCAATAGATTTCTTATTACTCTTATTAACCACACAAGCCACCATAGAGTTTTCTTTCACTATAGGAGGGAAAGGAATTTTTTCAACATACGTCTCAGGAACAGCAGGATTAACAGCATGCATACTAACAGGAACAATATATTTATAAGGTGCATGGTACTTGTGATAATTCTTTTTAGGAATATCAAGATAGGAGGCAAAAGCTTTAAGACAGTTTGCAAAAATTTGGGAATCAAGACCACTAACATCATAGAAATCATTGGTTCCCATAAAATATTTAATGCATTCATAATCATAATTTATACCTGACTTTCTACCTTTGTCGTTCTCCCATCCTTCAGTGTTTTCTTGAATACGGTCAAGAAGATCCCATTTAGCTTATTCCTTCATATGTGTGAATGATCCAGAACAAGAAGCATCCAATAAATCCTTATCAGGAAGAGAAAGCCTTGCATAAAAATTATTGATAACAATATTTCTCGGGAGTTCATGAACGAGACATTTAAGCATTAATAACTTCATTCTCCCCCACGCTTGGGAAATACTCTCTCTATCATGAGGCCAAAAATTATAGATTTGATTCCAGTCTTTGTGAATCTCACTAGGAGGATAGAATTTATAATAAAAGAGAGGAACAATTTCCTCCCATCCAATAGATTCACCATTCTTCAGTAATTTGAAAATTCAACGACTCTTCCTTTCAGCGATAAAGAAAATAATTTCCTTTTAACTTGATACATTGTAATACCTGCACACCTGAATAACACGCATAATTCATGTATAAAGAGCAAATGATCACGGGGATGGACAGTTCCATCATCGTAATAGAAATTATCCATAACACGTCCAACAATTTTCATAGGTATTTTATAAGGATCAAATTCAGAAGATGACGGGTTACCAACTACCTTAGTAGAAATGGTAGAAGTACCCCTAAACAAAGAACAAAAAAATTTCTCCATAATGAAACAAAATAGCAGGCAGAAATAAAAACAGCAACTCACAGTAAAAGCTTCTCTTACCAATTCCACTTACCAATAGCGCTTCACTCCCCGGCAACGGCGCCAGAAAATAGTATTGATGACCCACAAGTATAGGGGGTGTATCGTAGTACTTTTGATAAATAAGAGTGTCGAACCCAACAAGGAGCAGAAGGTGTTGACAAGCAGGTTGGATAGAGGATTCACTCTAAACACTAGCAAACAGGTTTTTGGTTGTTTTGGATATAGCAGATAAATAAAGTGTGAGTAAATAAAGGGTAGTAATAATATTGCAGCGAGTGGCCCAATTCTTCTGAGAGAAAAGGACAAGCCGGTTGTGTTACTTATGACTACCAAACATTCTCGAGGAGACATGGGAATTTCGTCAAGTGCTTTTGCTTCGTTACGGTTGATTAATATCCATTGGTTCGTGAAGTGTCGTGTGGGTGAACCTATGCTAATGCACCGCCCAACTAGGACTAATACATACTTGTGATTATACCCCTCGTAAGCATCCGCAAATACAAGAAAGTAATTAAGATAAACTAACCACAACTTTAGACTCCGGGATTCTACGCTCCCTCGTGCATTGGTATCCTAACGGGGGTTGAGGTTTCTGTCACTCCGGCAACCCCACAATTAGTAGCCAAATACACAATGCACCCTACTAGGCCCATAAAAGTGAAGTGTCATGTAGTCGACGTTCACATGACACCACTATAAGAAAAGCGCCACAACTTAAATACCGAACCACGAGATATTACTTCAATATAACTTCACTACTAACATCATGACTTCTCCCATGTCCTCAAGAACTAAACGAACTACTCTTAAGACATCATATGGATCATAATCAGAGGTGATATAATGGATGATAACAATCTTATCATAAAGTGCTAACACCGATAAATCTCACAAGCATCAACTACTAACAAGTAATCCACACCGGGATAGACATCTAGTGTAAAACAACGATAGAGGCTCTTAATTGTTACAGTAGGATGACGGTGGATGGTGACGGTGACATGGATGGCTCCCTCTTTTCTACTTTCGATAAATAAGAGTGTCAAACCCAACGAGGAGCAGAAGGTGTTGACAAGCAGGTTGGATAGAGGATTCACTCTTAACACTAGCAAACGGGTTTTTGGTTGTTTTGGATATACCAGATAAATAAAGTGTGAGTAAATAAACTGCAGTAATAATATTTCAGCGAGTGGCCCAATCCTTTTGAGAGCAAAGGACAAGCCGGTTGTGTTACTTATGACTACCAAACGTTCTTGAGGACACATGGGAATTTCGTCAAATGCTTTTGCTTTGTTACAGTTGATTAATATCCATTGGTTTGTGAAGTGTCGTGTGGGTGAACCTATGCTAATGCACCGCCCAACTAGGACTAATACATACTTGTGATTATACCCCTCGTAAGCATCCGCAAATATAAGAAAGTAATTAAGATAAACTAACCATAGCTTTAAACTCCGGGATTCTACGATCCCTCGTGCATTGGTTTCCTAACGGGGGTTTAGGTTTCTGTCACTCCGTCAACCCCACAATTAGTAGCCAAATACACAATGCATCCTCCTAGGCCCATAAAGGTGAAGTATCATGTAGTCGACGTTCACATGATACCACTAGAAGAATAACACCACAACTTAAATACCAAACCACAAGATATTACTTCAATATAACTTCACTACTAACATCATGACTTCTCCCACGTCCTCAAGAACTAAATGAACTACTCAGAAGACATCATATGGATCATAATCCGAGGTGATATAATGGATGATAACAATCTGATTATAAAGTGCTAACACCGATAAATCTCACAAGCATCAACTACTAATAAGTAATCCACACCGGGAGAGAGATCTAGTGTAAAACAACGATAGAGGCCCTTAATTGTTACAGCGGGATGATGGTGGATGATGAGGGTGATGGTTCTGGTGGTGATGATGATGACGATGACGATCTTGATGATGCCCGGAGCGATGAAGGTGACGATGGCGATGATTTCCCCTCTCCGGGGAGGAATTTCCTTGGCAGATTTGTCCCTGCCAGAGAGCTTTTCTCTCTCGGGTGTTTTCCGCCCCGAGGCGGCGGCGGAATAATTATTCAATGATGGTCTGTGGCTTAGGGTTCCCTCAGGGTCAAGTACGCCAAAAATATCCACCAGAGGTGGGCCAGGGTGGCCACAACACATGGCGGTGCGGCCAGGGGGTGCGCCACCCCATGGTGTGGGCCCCTGGTGGGCCCCCTCGGGCTCTCCTCGTGGATGGCTCCCTCTTCTAGACTTCTAAGATACCTCCGGTGCTCCCCCTCTTCTCCCGATCTTCTGAAATAGGGTATCTCGAGGGTGCGTTTTCCATCAGATTTCTGGTGGCGGTGTTTATTCTCCAAAAATTATGAAACATGCAAAATAAGATAAAAATAACATAAGGGATGCATCATAACATGAAATATATCGATCAATAATGGAAAATAACAACATAAAACAGTGATTCAAAATGGATTTATCAGAGCTCATTTTTAGGCAATTGATGTCTAGGGCTAGCTCTAAGTAAAGAAAAAAATCTTGACCAAGATTCAGGCGTTTTATCTCGTTCTTTGCTTTAAGTTAAAGATTCTCTACAAAGCAGCATGTTGAGAACTAGCAGGAAAATATTTTTGAAAGAAATCATTAACCAAACCAATAGGACTATCAATATATCCAGGTGATAAATTGTTAAACCAAGTTTTAGCTTCATCTTTCAATGAGAAATGGAAGATGTCAGTAACGAAGTAAGTGTGTTTATTAATATCATCAGAAAATAAACTACTCAAAGATGATAGCTCATTCATATGTTCCATAACACTTTTATTTTTAGTACCACAAAAAGGTTCTTTCTAAACAACTGTATATCGGAGATGTAGCAAACTTAGGATCAAGAGAAGGTTTATATTTAACAGCATGTCTTGCAAGAAGACTCTTAAGAGCACTTGCACGAGTAGTAGCTCGAACTTATTCGATAAAGTCATCATTAAGTTCAATGTAAGTTTCCTCAAGATAATCACTAGGACTTTCTCTAGACTCGGGTGAATTAACAGGTGTACGAGCATTTTCATTAGGAATTTTGGTGTTTTCAATTTGTTTAGATATAACAATTGTAGCATCTAGGAAAGGACCTAGTGAACCAGTACCATCAAGCACAGTAGAAGCATCATCAAAAGTATCAGAAGCATTTTCATATTCAGCAGAAGTAGTAATGTGTGTAGCGTGTGGTGGTGTAAGAAGCTTACTCATTATAGATGGTGAATCAAGAGCAACAGAGGTGTTCAGAGTTGTACCTCTCCTTGTATAGGATGGTAATATAGGAACTTTCCCAGCACGAGTTTTACCCATGATGAAAAGCTTGCAGCGAATAATATCACGTTCAAGTGAGAAAATAAATAAATCTATGCTCCTCGGCAATGGCGCCATAAAATAGTCTTGACGACCCACAAGTATAGGGGGTCACAACAGCTTTCGAGGGAAGTAAAACCCAAATTTATTGATTCGACACAAGGGGGGCAAAGAATATTTATAAGTCTTAAGAGATGAGTTGTTAGTTCAGCTGCACCTGAAAGTAGACTTGCTCGCAACAGTTTATCAGTAGTAACAGTTTTATAGCAGTAGTAGTAGTAAAATAACATCAAGAGTAAAATAGTAACAACGGTAGAAATTCTGGGAAACAGTAGGATTAAAATACTGTAGGCATAGGGATGGATGATCAGGCGTTGCATGGATAAGATATTTCATATAATAATCAAAACATGGGCATTGCAGATAGATAATAATAAATAAGCCAAGTACTAGGCAAACCATAGGCATGTGTTCCAATTTAGTCGTACGTGCTCGCAATGAGAAACTTGCACAACATCTTCTATCCTATGAGCGTTGCAGCAGGGCCCCAAGGGAAACTACTGGTAATTAAGATGCTCGTTTTAATAAATCACTGGAGCAAAGTATTAACACTCCGTGAACACATGTGATCATCGCATCACAACCATCCCCTCCGGTGGTCCCAATTATTGTCACTTTGGGGCCTCGGGTTCCGAACAACAATGTTGTAAACAACTTGCAGGTATGATCAAGAAACATAATTATACTCATGAAACAACAAAATGTTCAGATATGAGATCATGGCTGTCGGATATATACCAATTAGGGGTATATCATATGGTAGTCTAAAGTGCCGGATTACCAGGGTGGCCTGAATGGTAATGGGCTACGGTCCATTGGGCAGCCCAGTAAGCTGATGCACAGAAGCCGGATTCTAGAAGAACCTGGATCACAGCCCACGTGATTCGGCTTGGAGTAGAAGGCGGTTTCCTTACTTTCCAAGATAGCACATACCGTAGTCTTCTAGATTTCCTTCTATGAAAGCCCTAACCCGGCTATTATATAAAGCCGGACGGGAGATAAGAAAGATAGACTAGAAGCTAAAGGCTAACTCGCCGAGAGGTGGATCCTTGACGAGTAGCTAGCCTAACCTCACATTGTACTCTGTATACTCCAGACTTTAGTCCTGAATAGTGAGATTGCGGGAGTAGGAACGCCGCATTACTGCGTCGTATCGAGCCTGGCTAAAACCCTGTGTCATTGTTCATCATACGATCACGTCCCCCCACTTCTCTATCGGTAGTCTCATGGCACCCCCGTCTATGAAATCTACTACGATGTCTCGACAGTTGGCGCCCACCGTGGGGCCAGCGACGTCAGGCGTTATGTTTCGATCGGGGATACTCGACGGAATCGGCAGTACCATAACTGTCGGAAGCTTGGAATTCGACAACGACGTCGGGTGCTTCCTCGACAATGGTTCATACATGCCGGCACGGAATCATCTGGTAAGTGCCTGTGTTTCACCGATTGGATCTGCAAACATCTTTGTCGGATTAACTACAGAAGCAATGGGATTCTATGGTGGAAGCAAATTTATCCCACCCGCCCTATACCCAGTCGAAGACGACTATGACGCCGGATTTTGCTCAGATCGTCGATATACCGCTGAATCGCACTTTATCGGCATGGTGCAATCCGAGATCGCCGAAAACACGGATGAAAGCAATCCCGTGCAAGAGGCAGAAAACAACAATACCACAACAGAGGTGGAAGATCCGACATCCGTCAACATGACGACGAACTCGGAAGCTGACTCTGTGCTAGCCGCCATCGAGGCGAGATTAGAGTCGGATGAAAGGAATATGCCCGAGAGGCAATAATAAAGTGTTTATTATATATTATTCCTTGTTTATGATAGATGTTTATTTCTCATGCTAGAATTGTATTAACCGGAAACGTTGATACATGTGTGATTAATAAACAAACCGACGTTCCTAGTGAAGCCTCTCTTTTAACTAGCTCGTTGATTAAACATATGATCAAGGTTTCCTGATCATGAACATTGGATGTTGTTAATAACGGGGTCATGTTGTTAGGAGAATGACATGATGAACTTAAACCCAAACGTCACACCTTAAAAGGGTGACTATAAAGGTGGCATTGGATATTCGGAAAGTGTTGGTTGAAGCTCATGGATCGAGAATGGGATTTGTCCATCCAATATGACGGATAGATATACTCAGGGCCCTCTCGGTGATATCACATCGACACCGCTTGCAAGCAAGTGATATGATCACAAGGATGTTATATCACGGGAACGAGAAAAGAGTACTTTTCGGATAACGAGATCGAACAAGGTATAATGGATACCGATGATCGGATCTCGAACAAGTAATATATCGCGAGACAAAGGGAAATCGTTACGATGTTGAAAGGTTCACACGATCACGAGAGTCATCGTTGAATATATAGGAGTCATCACGGTTTTCCATACCCCGCTGTTGATTATTGATCGGAGAGGAGTCTCGATCATGTCTATAATATTCACGAACCGTAGGGAGACACACTTAAGGTTCGATGAAGCGATTAGAGAGGATACGGAATGCCGAAGAATATTTTGGGCAGCTCCGGAATTGTTTCGGGGAAAATTGAAATAGTTCAAGGGGTTTTTCGTAGAACGGTTGTTAATAGAATTAAAAAATGGTTCGAGGTGCTGCATGCAAATGTTTGTTAATGGAATTAACAAATATAAATAAACAAATAAAAATGTTTTATTTATTTATTAAAAATAAACCTTTGGATTTTCCAAGTGGGAAATTAAGGAATTTTTGAGCGGTTTTGAGTGGAGCTTCCACTCACATGAAGAGAGGAAGGGGTGGGGGCACCCATGGCTGGCCGCACCCCCCCCCCCTTTGGGCTGCCTCCCCCTCCCGTATAAAAGGAGGGTAAGGGCTCTCTCTTCTTCACACACTTGCCCACACATTTTCCCTTCCACCCGCTGCTCCATTCCATGGTCTCCGGATTGGCGAAGCGCTGACCGTGGGATTCTTCACCACCACCACGCCGTCGTGCTGCTGGAATTCCGGAGGGATCCTCTACTTCCGCAACCCGCTGGAACGAGGGAACGGAAGTCTTCATCGAGCTGAACGTGTGACCGATTACGGAGGCACCGCCGGATTGCGGTGCTCTTCTTCTCGCTCGGGATCGGCGTGAGAACGACTACGCCAACCACGAGATCTTTTCTCGTACCATTTTGAGTCTTCGAGGGTATGTCATCTCAAGACTCTCTTTCTCCCCGTTGCCTTTCATCTCATAGATTAGACCTTGGCCATTCGGGTTTATCGCGTGTAGAAATTTTTTGTTTTCTATGGTACGTTCCCCTTCAGTGGTATCAGAGCCGGATCTATGCGTAGATGAATTGTACGGGTAGAACACATAGGAGTATGTGGGCGTTGATGATCATGTTTTTGTCTCTTTGAGTATTTTATGATCTTAGTGGCATAGTAGGATTAAGCTGCCCCGGACTAAGTTTACGCGTAGTATGTACGCGAGAATTGTCTCACGTGTGACTAAGGGGGTGTCCGTTTCTCCTACTATAGTTAAGATCTAATCTACCTAGGGTTGTTAAAAATATGTTTTATCAACGTTGTGGTTCTTGTACGTAGGTATGAACGATTCTATCCTCGTAAGCCCAAAGCCACGTAAAACATGCAAAAATAAATTAGAGGCGTCTAACTTGTTTTTGCAGGGCATGTGATGTGATATGGTCAATGTTACAAACGTTATGTATGAGATGATATCTTTTGTAAATTATTAACATACCGGCTGGAGCCATATGGTTGTCTTATTTTATGGCCTGCGTGCTGTATGTCATATCCATGTGATATGTTGTAATGGACAATCAAGATGGAGGTGCCTCGGACCTTGGTGCCACGCCGGTGGAATGATGGAGATCATACCATGATGCACAAGATGGAGATCAAGTGCAAGAAGGACCATGTCATATCACATTATCCATGCATGTGATGTTTATCCTTTTCTGCATCTTATTTTGCTTAGATCGCGACGGTATCATTATAAGATGATCCCTCTCACTTAATATCAAGATAATAATGTGTTCTTCCTTAAGTATGCACCGTTAAGAAAGTTCGTCGTTTCGAGACACCACGTGATGATCGGGTGTGATAGACTCAACGTTCGCATACAACGGGTGTTTTCAAGCCTAGCATGTACAGACATGGCCTTGAAACACATGCAATACTACGGTTCTACTTGGCGAGCCTAGCATGTACAGACATGGCCTCGGAACACGTAACCGAAAGGTAAAGCATGAGTCATATGAATGATATGATGAACATGTTGATGTTCGCCTTTGCAACTGCACCATCTCACGTGATGATCGGTTTCGGTGTAGTGAATTTGGTTCGTGTAATCACTAAAGACAACTAAGAGGGATGTTGTTTTTGAGTGGGAGTTCATGGGATAATTTTAGAATTAACTTGAACTTAATTTATCATAAACATAGTCTAAATAGTCTTTGCAAATATGTTGTAGATCATGGCACCACCTACCTTCAATTTCAATATGTTCATGGAGAAAGAGAAATTAGCGAACAATGGAAGCAACTTTACCAACTGGGCACTTAACCTGAGGATTCTCCTCACCGCTTGCAAGAAGCTCTATGTGCTTGATGCACCTCTAGGTGACCAGCCCGCTGATGATGCTTCTGATGAGGATAAAAATGTTTATCTGACTCAACAAGAAGACCACAGTATAGTTCACTGCGGCATCCTATATGGATTAGAGCCAGAGCTGCGAAAACGTTTCGAGAACAGCACTGCTTATGCCACAATGGGAGAATTGAAAATTATTTTCGATACCCATGCCGCAGTTGAGAGTTATGACGCTTCAGAAAAGTTCTTTAGCTGCATGATGGAAGAGAACAGCTCCGTTAGTGAGCACGTACTCAAAATGTCTGCGTACGCTGATAAGCTCATAGCCTTGGGAATATCGATTCCCATTGAGCTAGGGATACATCGTGTTCTCCAATCTCTTCCACCTAGTTACAAGAACTTCGTGATGAAC
Source organism: Alopecurus myosuroides (assembly GCA_028641055.1). NCBI lineage: Eukaryota > Viridiplantae > Streptophyta > Magnoliopsida > Poales > Poaceae > Alopecurus > Alopecurus myosuroides. Next base: position 266,249,909 of record CM054060.1, read on the forward strand.
TATAATATGCAGAGCATGAAGAAGTCTCTTCCCGAGCTTCTCTCGATGCTTAAAACTGCTGAAGTGGAGATCAAGAAAGAACATCAAGTGTTGATGATCAATAAGACCACTAGTTTCAAGAAAGGCAAGAAAGTCAAGCCAAGGGTAAACTTCAAGAAGGGTGGCAAATCTGTTGCTACTGCTGAGAAGAAAACCAGGCATGGCCCTAAGCCTGAGATTTAGTGTTTCTATTGCAAGGGTACTGGCCACTGGAAGCGCAATTGCCCCAAGTATCTGGCAGATAAGAAGGCCGGAAAAGTGAACAAAGGTATATATGATATACTTGTTATTGATGTGTACCTTACTAGTACTCGCAGTAGCACCTGGGTATTTGATACTGGTTCGGTTGCTCACATATGTAACTCGAAACAGGAGCTGCAGAATAAGCGACCACTAGAAAAGGATGAGGTGACGATGCGCGTCGGCAATGGATCAAGAGTTGACGTAATCGCCGTCGGGACGCTACCTCTACGTCTACCATCGGGATTAGTTATAAACCTCAATAAATGTTATTTGGTGCCCGCATTAAGCATGAATATCGTTTCTGGATCTTGCTTAATGCGGGATGGTTATTTCTTTAAGTCCGAGAACAATGGTTGTTGATTTATATGAATAATATCTTTTATGGTCATGCACTTGAGAAGAATGGTTTATTTCTTTTGAATCTTGGTAATGTTGATACACATATTCATAATGTGAATGCCAAAAGAATTAAGTTAAATGATGATATTGCTACTTATATGTGGCATTGCCGCTTAGGTCATATTGGTGTTAAACGCATGAAGAAGCTCCATTCTGATGGACTCTTAGAATCACTTGATTATGAATCATTTGAAACATGTGAACCATGCCTTATGGGCAAGATGACTAGAACCCCGTTTTCTGGATCTATGGAACGGGCGACAGACTTGTTGGAAATCATACATACTGATGTATGTGGACCAATGAGTATATCGTCGCGCGGTGGATATCGTTATTTTGTCACTTTCACAGATGATTTGAGTAGATATGGGTATATTTACTTAATGAAACACAAATCTGAAACGTTTGAAAAGTTCAAAGAATTTCAGTGTGAAGTTGAAAATCATCGTAACAGAAAGATTAAATTTCTACGGTCTGATCGTGGAGGTGAATATCTAAGTTACGAGTTTGGCATGCATATGAAACAATGTGGAATAGTTTCACAACTCACACCTGCCGGAACACCACGGCGTAATGGTGTTTCCGAACGTCGTAATCGTACTTTATTAGATATGGTTCGATCTATGATGTCTCTTACAGATTTGCCACTATCGTTTTGGGGTTATGCACTAGAGACCGCTGCATTCACTTTAAATAGGGCACCATCTAAATCCGTTGAAACGACACCGTATGAATTATGGTTTGGAAACAAACCTAAGCTGTCATTTCTAAAAGTTTGGGGATGCGATGTTTATGTGAAGAAGCTTCAACCTGATAAACTCGAACCCAAAGAGGAAAAATGCGTCTTCATAGGATACCCTAAAGAAATAATAGGGTACACCTTCTATCACAGATCCGAAGGCAAGATTTTCGTTGCCAAGAATGGATCCTTTTTGGAGAAAGAGTTTCTCTTGAAGGGTGTGAATAGTAGGAAGGTAGAACTCGATGAGGTTATTGAACCTTCTCTTCTTGGAATGGCGAGTAGCGCAGCGCCGGAAGTTGTTCCGGAGCCGACCCCATCAGTTGAAGAGAGAGATAATGATCAAGATCATGAAACTCCAATAGAGGAAACTACCGCACCTCGCAGGTCAACTAGGGAGCGTACAGCTCCTGAACTGTACGGAGATCCCGTATTAAACTTCATGGTAGATGGAGGTGATGACCCTGCGACATATGAGGAAGCGATGATGAGACCAGATTCCAACAAATGGCTTGAAGCCATGAAATCCGAAATATGATCCATGTACGAAAACCAAGTTTGGACTTTGGTGGATTTATCCAATGACCGCAAGGCCGTTGAGAACAAATGGATCTTTAAAAAGAAAACTGACGCTGATGGTAATGTGACCGTCTATAAAGCTCGACTTGTCGCAAAAGGTTTCCGACAAATTCAAGGAGTTGACTATGATGAGACTTTCTCACCAGTAGCGATGCTTAAGTCAGTTAGGATTATGTTAGCAGTTGCTGCATTTTTCGATTATGAAATATGGCAGATGGATGTCAAAACGGCGTTCCTTAATGGTGACATTGAGGAAGAGTTGTATATGATGCAACCCAAAGGTTTTGTTGATCCTAAGGATGCTGACAAGGTGTGTAAACTTCAACGTTCCATTTATGGACTGAAGCAAGCATCCCGAAGTTGGAACCTCCGTTTTGATAAGGTTATCAAAGGTTTTGGATTTGTCCAAACATACGGAGAAGCTTGTATTTACAAGAAAGTGAGTGGGAGCTCTGTAGCATTTCTGGTACTATATGTGGATGACATATTGTTGATTGGAAATGATATAGAACTTTTAGAAAGCGTAAAAGGTTATTTGAACAATAGTTTTTCGATGAAAGACCTCGGTGAAGTAGCTTATATATTGGGCATCAAAATCTACAGGGATAGATCAAGACGCTTAATTGGACTTTCGCAAAGTACATACCTTGACAAGATTTTGAAGAAGTTCATTATGGAAGATAGTAGGAAAGGGTTCCTACCTATGTTGCAAGGAAAGACGTTGAGTAAGACTCAATGTCCAGCTACATCAGAAGATAGAGAAAAGATGAATAAGACTCCCTATGCTTAAGCCATAGGTTCTATCATGTATGCTATGCTATGTACAAGACCGGATGTGGCACATGCTATTAGTTTGACTAGTAGGTACCAATCCAATCCAGGTTTGGAACACTGGACTGCGGTCAAGAATATCCTAAAGTACTTGAGAAGAACTAAGGATATGTTTCTCGTATATGGCGGTGAAGAAGAGCTCGTCGCAAGATGTTACGTCGATGACTCTAAGTCTCAGTCCGGGTACGTATTTATTATGAATGGAGGAGCTGTAAGATGGAGGAGTTCCAAGCAATCCGTGGTGGCGGGGTCATCAACAGCAGCGGAATATGTTGCTGCCTCGGAGGCAACACAGGAAGCAGTTTGGATGAAGGAGTTCATATCCGAACTAGGCGTGGTTCCGAGTGCGTTGGATCCAATGGTTATCTATTGTGACAACAATGGTGCCATAGCCAATGCTAGGGAACCAAGGTCTCACATGAATTCCAAGCATATCAAGCGCCGTTTTCACTCCATCTGTGAGCATGTCGCAGATGGGGATGTGAAGATTTGCAAAGTACATATGGATCTGAATGTGGCAGATCCGTTGACTAAAACTCTCTCAAGGGAAAAACATGATCAACACCAGAACTCAATGGGTGTTAGATTCATCACTATGTAATATAGATTATTGCCCCTAGTGCAAGTGGGAGACTGAAGGGAATATGCCCGAGAGGCAATAATAAAGTGTTTATTATATATTATTCCCTTTTTATGATAGATGTTTATTTCTCATGCTAGAATTGTATTAACCGGAAACGTTGATACATGTGTGATTAATAAACAAACCGACGTTCCTAGTGAAGCCTCTCTTTTAACTAGCTCGTTTATTAAACAGATGATCAAGGTTTCCTAATCATGAACATTGGATGTTGTTAATAACGGGGTCATGTCGTTAGGAGAATAACATGATGAACTTAAACCCTAACTAAGTATAACAATACGATCAAGTCATTTAGTTTTATTGTTATATCTTACATTCGAAGTAACATTATTCCTTAGACCATGAGATCATGTTAATCACTAATACCGAAAGAATACTTTGATGACATCAAACGTCACACCGTAAAAGGGTGACTATAAAGGTGGCATTGGATATTCGGAAAGTGTTGGTTGAAGCTCATGGATCGAGAATGGGATTTGTCCATCCAATATGATGGATAGATATACTCAGGGCCCTCTCGGTGATATCACATCGACACCGCTTGCAAGCAAGTGATATGATCACAAGGATGTTATATCACGGGAACGAGAAAAGAGTACTTGTCGGATAACGAGATCGAACAAGGTATAATGGATACCGATGATCGGATCTCGGACAAGTAATATATCGCGAGACAAAGGGAAATCGTTACGACGTTGAAAGGTTCACACGATCACGAGAGTCATCGTTGAATATATAGGAGTCATCACCGTTTTCCAGACCCCGCTTTTGATTATTGATCGGAGAGGAGTCTCGATCATGTCTATAATATTCACGAACCGTAGGGAGACACACTGAAGGTTCGATGAAGCGATTAGAGAGGATACGGAATGCCGAAGAATATTTTGGGCAGCTCCGGAATTGTTTCGGGGAAAATTGAAAATAGTTCAAGGGGTTTTTTGTCGAACGGTTGTTAATAGAATTAACAAATGGTTCGAGGTGCTGCATGCAAATGTTTGTAAATGGAATTAACAAATATAAATAAAGAAATAAAAATGTTTTTTTTATTTATTTATTACAGAAAAACCTTTGGATTTTCCAAGTGGGAAATTAAGGAATTTTTGAGTGGTTTTGAGTGGAGCTTCCACTCAGATGAAGAGAGGAAGGGGTGGGGGCACCCATGGCTGGCCGCACCCCCCTTTGGGCTGCCTCCCCCTCCCCTATAAGAGGACGGTGAGGTCTCTCTCTTCTTCACACACTTGCCCACACATTTTCCCTTCCATCCGCTGCTCCATTCCATGGTCTCCGGCTTGGCGAAGCCCTGACCGTGGGATTCTTCACCACCACCACGCCGTCGTGCTGCTGGAATTCCGGAGGGATCCTCTACTTCCGCAACCCGCTGGAACGAGGGAACGGAAGTCTTCATCGAGCTGAACGTGTGATCGATTACGGAGGCACCGCCGGATTGCGGTGCTCTTCTTCTCGCTCGGGATCGGCGTGAGAACGACTACGCCAACCACGAGATCTTTTCTCGTACCACTTTGAGTCTTCGAGGGTATGTCATCTCAAGACTCTCTTTCTCCCCGTTGCCTTTCATCTCATAGATTAGATCTTGGCCATTCGGGTTTATCGCGTGTAGAAAATTTTTGTTTTCTATGCTACGTTCCCCTTCATCGGAACCCGGATCGGATCACTTCGATACCGAAGACGAAGATGAAGACGCTTTCGAGAGAAAGGTCAAATCCTTCCAAGAGGGATTCCACGAAGTACAAATGGCAAAACCGGCTAAAAACACGGATGCCGACAGTCAGGAAAGCCCTAGAACGCCTCTGCCAGAGGAAGAGAGAGAAGAAGGAGAAACCTCTCCAAAATACCCCGATGTCAAAGAATTGACAGAGGAAGAACCCTGTAAGAAACCTCCCTCTTCCAAGAAGAAACAAAAAGCTGCTAAAAAACTCCAGTATAATCTCTGGAAGAGAAATCGGCTCATCCAGCCAATGAAAGCCCAGAAGTAGGAGATGCAAGCGGAGTGAAACCTGCGGAGAAGAAAACGAAGGAAATCCCTGTTCCGCCAATGACAGAACAGGACGAACATGAATTACTCCAAACACCAGTGGGACCACACGAGCCCCCTGAAGTGCTGGAAGCCCGGAGGCAAGCTCTCCAAAGGCAGCAGCAACATCTATTTCGAACTCGAGAACACCTCCAAAAAACCCAGGCTGACATCAAGCTCATGCAGGAAGAAATCGAGGAATACGAGAGAAAGAATAGATCTGGCATTAAACCTACGCGGTTACCCGGAATCGCAAAACCGGAAGTACTGCCGCCAAAAGAAAGGTTCCACAACCCATCTTGGCAAAGGCAGGTAAATGGCAAAGATGCCAGAGGCGATCCAATATACAAAACCGCAGCAGAAAACGCGGAAGCAGCGTTCGCCATCCTCAACAACGATATGTACTCCAATGGTGAAAAACTTCAAGGGGTGTATGCAACAACAACAGCGGGGGAAAGAGCGATCAGGGAAGTTGCCCGACGACTCCGCCCTATGCAAAACAGCTAAATGCGCCGCTGGAGCACCTGGACCGGAAGAACCTGGAGATTCAAACAATTCGAAAGAGAAGAAATTAGATCCGAGAAAGGACAAGAAAAAACCCGACAATAGGGATGAAGCGTCCAGAACCGGATCCCATCTCCCGAAAGATGGAATTAATCCCCGTGATCGGGAAGAGAAAAACCGGAAGGACGGAAAAGCAATGCCGCCTCCGAGACGCCCCGCTGAAAATGCTGGAAGACATGATATACCTCACAGGCGTGAGAGATCCCGGACGCCACCCAGGAATAGGGAAAGAAACAAGAGTAAAACTCCACCTTATCCCAAAGGGCACGATCACGGAAGAAATAGAGACAATCCCGGAAAAGCGCGTTCGCGCCACAATGGAAAAGAAAGGAGTAGATCCCCTTCTGTCCATGCAGCCGGCAGATACTCCGCACATATTGATAGAGCGGAAAGAGATGATTTATACTTTGGACCTAAGTGTTTCACTTATAGGATCCGAAGAATAACTCTGCATTCTGTCTTTGCCAAAGTTGGCCCAACGTACCAAAAATACACCGGTAGCACAAACCCGGATACCTGGCTCTCAGACTATTACACAGCCGTCCAGATTAGCAACAGGACAGACCTGGAGGCAGTAAAATTCCTCCCCCTAATGTTATTGGATGGAGCCAGAGATTGGATCAATGGGTTAGCATCAAGAACTGTCGACATCTAGGATGATATGGCTAGAGTGTTTACTCAGCATTTCCGGGGAACTATAAGCGCCCGAACAGCATCAACCAGCTAAACCGTTGCACCCAGTTTGAAGATGAACCATACGTGTATTTCATCTAAAGATGGACGGCAATGAAGATTAGTTGCTCTGGAGTAACTGACGTTCAAGCAATGCATGCTTTTGTCAATGGTTTAAAACCCGGACTTGTACCGTTCATGATTGGTTCCAAAAAGCACAAAGATCTCGAATCTATGCTTACGACCGCCAATGAGCACACAACGGCCGAAGACGACATCAGAGCGAGAGGCGGAAATATAGACACTTTGATCCAGGACAAAAAGACCCCTCGCCCCGAGAAAAAAGGAACTCCTGATGCAACACAAAAACCCAAAGAAGTTAACATAGCCTTTGGAAGAGAAAATGGGAACAGGTGGAAAGGACGAAGTACAGAACCGATAAACTACACCAAGGAAGAGTGTCCACCACTCGCAATTTGGGAAACCCACCCACACTAATGCACAATGCCGGCTGAACAAGCATATGAAAGGCAGTGCAGGATCCGGAAGCAAAGGGAAGAACTCCAAGAGGAAATTCTCCAAGCAAAAGCCAGAAGCTGAAAAAGAAGACAGTGAATCGGACACTGACGAAAAAAATCCAGGAACAATAGCGAAAAGGCGAGCCTAAGTTTCCGAGAGTTGACGGAGAATGCAACCTAACTTTCCTGGCAACTCCCTCAGTAAAGGTGGCGAAGAGAACACTTCGAGAAATAAACGCGGTTGTCCCTGCAACTTCGAAATTCTTGAAGCACTCAAATACACCAATTACCTGGGATCAGTCTGATCATCCCGGAAATATCCCAGAACCCGGCACGCAAGCTCTAATTGTAAGTCCTATTGTTCAAAACACTAGGCTACAAATAGTGCTGATGGATGGAGGATCCAGCATTAACATAATGTACCTGGATACAGTGAAGCATCTGCGAATCTCCGAGACCCATCTCAATCACAGCAACATACGTTTTCACGACATCGTCCCTGGAAGACAAGCACGATCCCTAGGAGAAGTTTCCCTAGATGTAACCTTCGGAGAGAAAGATCACTTCCGTCAGGAAAAAGTATCCTTCGAGGTTGTGCTGTTCGAAAGTGTGTATCACGCAATACTCGGACATCCAGCTTTCGCCAAATTTATGGCAAGGTCATGTTATATTTATAACAAGCTGAAGATGCCAGGGCCAAAAGGAGGATTAATCACGATAAGTGGAGACTTCAAATTGGCAAACAAGCTGGAGAAAGAAAACGCCCTATGCGCAGAAAAAGTGATAGCAAAGGAAGAACTGAAGGAGCTGGCCAAAGAAGTATCGCCGACAGAAATGCCGGCAGGAAAAGAAAGCCGGCAGATAGCTTCAAAGCTTCCGAGAACACAAGACAGGTAATCCTAGATCCTAAAGATCCGACAAAGTTTGTCGTAATAGGAACTGGGATGACCGACAAATAAGAAAGCGAGCTCATCAAGTTCCTCCGTGAGAACTGGGACATTTTTGCATGGTGTCCGGCGGACATGCCAGGCGTACCCAGGGAACTTGTTGAGCATCAACTTAAGGTGATTCCAGGATCCAAACCCGTCAAACAAGGTCTCCGTCGATTTGATGGAAGAAGACGGAAGGCTATCTGCAAGGAGATTATCCGTCTTTTGGCAGCAGATTTTATCCAGGAAGTTATACATACTGAATGGTCTGTAAACCCAGTATTAGTCCCGAAGAAAGACAACACTGCCCTTAGGATGTATATAGATTATACTGGCTTGAACAAATTGTGTCCAAAAGATAGATTGCGCTACTACGAATCGATCAAATAATAGACGCCACTGCTAGCTCTGAGCTTTTATGCTTTTTGGATGCATATTCCGGGTATCATCAACTACGCATGAAGGAAGAAGATCAAATCAAAACTTCCTTCATAACCCCATATGGGACGTACTATTACATAACCATGCCATTTGTCCTGAAGAACGCAGGTGCAACCTACCAGCGTTGCATGCAACGATGTTTGCATAGTCAGATTGTCAAAAACGTCCATGTTTACGTGGACGACATTGCTGTCATTTTCAAGGAAAAGGACACACTCCTTGAAGATTTGCGAGAAACCTTCGAAAATTTGCGCACTTATAAGATGAAGTTGAATCCATTAAAGTGCGTATTCGGGGTTCCCTCAGGAAAACTTCTGGGTTTCATCGTTTCACATAGAGGAATAGAAGTAAACCCGGAAAAGATCAAAGCAATCTTAAACATCTCCAAGCCCACGTGCGTAAAAGATGTACAAAGATTAACGGGTTCTGCAGTAGACGTTAGTAGGTTCATTAGCCAGCTAGGGGACAAAGCTCTGCCACTATACAAATTGTTGAAGAAATCCGACAAGTTCGAGTGGACAGAAGAAGCAGATGCAGCATTAACCCAATTGAAAGAAACTTTGCTGAAAGCTCCGATTTTGGTGTCCCCAAAGGACGAAGAACCCATGTTATTGTACCTCACGGCTACAAACCGGTTTATTAGCGCAGTAATAATTGTGGAAAGGCGGAAAGACGAAGAAAGCATACCAGATCAGCATCCGGTATACTATGTAAGTGAAGTTTTCTCCGAGTCTAAACAAAGGTACCCAAACTATCAAAAACTGGCATATGGCTTGTTTTTCGCATCTCGGAAACTTCGTCATTACTTCCAAGGACATTCCATAATGGTGGTATCTAAAGCACCACTAGGGGATATAATAAAAAATGCGGAGGCAATCGGCCGAGTAGCCAAATGGGGCATCGAGCTAGCAGCATTCGACATTAAGTACCAACCCCGGACGGCAATAAAATCCCAGGTGTTGGCAGATTTTGTCACCGATTGGACAGAAGCAATGGAAAACACACCAATGACGGAGTCGGAATACTGGATCATGCACTTTGACGGATCTAAGATGAAAGAAGGCGAAAGAGCTGGTGTAGTCCTAAAATCCCCTAAATGAGACATAATGGAGTATGTATTACAAATACACTTCAATGCCAGTAATAATGTGGCAGAATACGAAGCTCTGCCTCATGGCTTGCATATCGCAAAAGAAATAGGTGTTAAGCGCATCTTATGCTATGGCGACTCAGATTTGGTACAGCACCAGCTCAACCAAACTTGGGACGCCAAATGTCCCATCATGGCCGAATATCGGGGAACGGTGGACGAGTTTGCAATTTGCTTCCTAGGATTTGAAGTGCTTCACATAAAAAGGGAAGAAAACTGGAACGCGGACGCATTAGCCCGCATGGGATCAGAAAGGGTGAAAATCCTACCATCAGGTGTGTTTGTCCAGCACTTATACGAACCATCGATAAAAGGTGGAGATGTCGACTATCCTCTGGTTTTCGAGTCAATTGAAGTCATGCTCGTTAACCCGGAATGGACAATTCCATATTTAAACTTCTTAGTTGATCAGAAGTACCCAGATGGAGCAGATGAAGTCTTGCAAAGACAGATACAGCATCGATGCAAAGGGTACACGGTAATCAACGGTTGCCTGTATAAACGCAGTACTACCGGAATTTTTCTGCGATGTATTTCGCCAGAAGAAGGACAAGAAATCCTGCAAGAAATCCATGCCGGATATTGCGGACACCATGCTCAATCAAAAAGCATAGTCAAAAAAGCATTCCGCGCAGGGTTATTCTGGCTGACAGCCAAGACAGATGCTGAGCACATAGTGAACACATGTGCTGGATGTCAGTATTACGCCAAGCAGACAAATATGCCAGCCCAAGCACTCAAAACTATCCCTATTACATGGTCGTTCGTGGTCTGGGGGCTAGATATGATGGGGACCATTCAAAACTGCAAGAGGCGGACTTACACATCTACTCGTTGCAGTGGATAAATATACCAAGTGGGTGGAGGCTAAACCCATCAAACAACTTGACGGTGTAACTGCCAGAAATTTCATTATTGACGTAGTCATGAGATATGGCGTTCCACACAGCATAATAACTGACAACGGGACAAATTTCTCTATCGGAGAGTTGGCAAAATATTGCCGACAAACGGGAATTCGCCTAGATATCGCATCTGTGGCACACCCGCAATCCAATGGACAGGTTGAGAGAATGAATAGCTCAATCCTACAAGGAATACGCCCAAGACTCGAATCTCGTCTTCATAGAGCAGCTGGAGCATGGGTGGAAGTGTTACCCTCCGTGCTTTGGAGTATTCGAACGACGCCACATAGGTCAACAGGGAAAACCCCGTTTTTCCTAGTTTATGGTGCGGAAGCAATTCTCCCGACGGACATGATCCATGACAGCCCGAGAGTGCAGGATTTCGATGACTCAGATGCCGAAAGCGCACGACAGGATGCCGTCGATCTCTTAGAAGAGGAACGAGAGCTTATGCTTCAAAGATCCGCCATTTATCAGCAAGGTTTACGATGTTATCATAGTCATAAAATTAGGCATCGTTCTTTTAAAGAAGGTGACCTAGTGCTAAGATTGGTACAGCAAACAAAGCACAAATTGGCCCCAGTATGGGAAGGACCATTCGTCATCAACAAAGCTATGAAAAATGGATCATACTATCTTGTAGACATTCGAGATACGGAAGATGATCCCGAGAAGCCGAATCGCAAAAAAAGAGAAAGATAGATGATGAACTAGGAGAGACAAAGAGGCCCTGGAGTATCCAGCGGTTACGTCCCTTCTATACTTAGTTCAATTTCTATGTAAACATCTTTAAGATCATGAAATAAAGTTGTCGGAATCCGTACTTCTATGTTTTTACATGTTTATTATAGTATAAAGCATATCTTCCGCCTTATCTATTTCCCCATGATCTTTAAAAATACTCAATGTTAACCCGAATTGTGCCTGCGTGCTCGGTGTTAAAAAAAACTGAATGATTTTCAGCCTAAAAAAAGGCTTAAGGAAACCCAGATTGTGCCTATGTGCCTGAGTTTCATACAAAAAATTCCTTAACTATTCTCTAAATATAGTCTGATTGATTTTGTGCTGGGTCACTGGAGCTAGTAAGCAAAAATGCCTTTAGCATGATCCATGTTTCCGAGTTTTAGACTGATCGGTCATACCTAGTCACTCGGCATGAAGATTAAAATGCTATCGAGCCATTTCAAGCACTAAGGACAGTTAAAGCATACAAAACCAGAGAATTTAGAAGATAAAGGAATAATAACCCGAAAAAACTTGCAAAATATAACATTAACTGTAAATGGCGGAGTACTTGTTCATTCAAAAGAATAGAAGCATTACAAATAGTCATCTTCGCTGGAGTATTCTTCTGGAGTTTCCGAAATTGCCTCCTCCGGATAGAAGATCGAGACGTTGACCATGGAAGCGATCTTGGTTGCGTGACCTTTGATCTCGTCAAAGATATTGGTCCGTTGGGCTTCCGTATACCCTTGCGGGATGTCGGACGCCACACGCCAAGATTTGGCAGAGGGGTAATGCATACGCATGAGACCTAGAGCCATGCGTGCGCCACCCCGTGCCGCGGAGCGCAAGGTGGATTCCTTTCACTCCGCCACCTCCACGATAGCCCCCGGAAGTTTTTCAACTTCCGAGAACTCCCCAGTCCTTGCGGGAAGGAACTTGTTGATGAGCAACATTCCCGCAGCCTTGAGCACGGTGAAGACCTTCCCGAAGGCTCGGATTTTTTCAATCCGAGTAAGAGCTGGGTCATCTCCCGTTTTTAGAAAAATAAGCAAAGGGTTATGAAGAAAGAAGGGAAAGATTGTAAAACGTTGAAAATCCGGTAAAAGTAGAAAACTTACCGAGGATCTTATCCATCTCGGAGCCTTGCTCCAGACGAAGGGTCAAAGCATTCTCCAGGTCTCGGATAGTTGCTTTGTCCTTCTTAGCTTGGTTGGAGGCATTGGATTGAGCAATGCCAAAAGCCAGCTGGCTGGCTGATGGCTAGGTTGAGAATCCAAGTGCAGAGTGTGTAGCTAGTGGCAAGCCTTCTTCCCCACGAGGGTGACTCGAGGGTTTATATCGAACTCTTGGGGAGCCAGTATTTCAGCAGTTGTCTTCCAAGCTTCCTCCAGGATCCTGCAAACAAGTAGAGAATTTTGTGCCCTCAACCTCACCAAGTGGTTGTCAAGCACAAGGTGCGAGACTTCTAAATTGCAATGCAAAACTGAAAGTAAATGTGCAACAATTAAATCTACTACTAAATGCAAATGAGAAAATAAATATGCAATGGATTGTTTTTGTATTTTTGTGATGCAAGTGGTGATGGAGTGATGCACCCAAAATGCATCTACTTTTCCAAGCACTTTGCATCGTATTTCTCTCCGGAGCCCCCCCCCCCCCCATAATTGAATAAATCTGCAGAATCTGACGCTGTTTTTAGCAAAAGTCTTCTTTCCGTCTATTTTCGCAGGACTTTTCACAGGGGACGAAAACCACGTAACTTTTTATGGAAAAGAAGGGGAATGAGCACCAGATGGGGCCGGGGGCCACCAGAGGGCCAAAAGGTGGCCCACACGCGGCCAGATTCCTTGGCCGCGTGGGGTCACCCCTTTTGGGCCCAGATGGCCCACTCCGGCTAGGTCTTCGACGTACCCCTCCATATATAGGAGAAACTGACGGGTTTCGAAGGGGAGGGCTGTTCGCGAAACGGGACCCCACGATCTTTGATTTTGGAGTCAGATTGATCCGGGATTTCACACCCGGAGGTGGAATTTGAGGGGCTTCGTCACCATCATCATCACCACCATCATCTCCGTCAACCATGAGCTCCAGCACCCCCTTCATGTGTGAGTAGTTGCTGTAGGGATGTGAGGTGTGAGGGGTTTTGGATGAGATTGATCATGTAATTGCTACCCGGTATGCGGGATCTAGGGGTTTGTCTTGAGAATTCTTATGTCTTATGTTGATGCACTCTTGCTCGGCTTAATGCTTGTTACTAGGGCCCAAGTGGCATGATTTCAGTACTGAACTTACATTGCTACATCATATATTTGAGTTTGGTATCTATCTGCAATGTGTATTACCTGCTATTATGTTGAACCTGCGAACCCTAAAGTGACAGCTAGGGAAAACAAGGGGGATATGTTCTAGTTTGAGGATTATGTGTGTTCATGGAGTGTTAATGCGTTGGTCCGGGCTATTCGAAAGGGTAGACCTTAATTACCTGTAGTTCCAAATTGGCCTCGGTGAAATGGGCAGGTAGGACAATAGGCTTTGTGCAAATTCTCTTGGTTAGTACGCACAATAATTTACGGAACACACACCTACATAAAACTGAGATAGAGAAAGGCCCCGCTGCTAGCAAAACATTATTACATGATCAATCTTATCCGTGCAACACCCCGCTGTCACCTCATGCCTGCGTTTTAGTCTCTGGTTTACTTTCACTCTTTTCCGGTCAAAACTGGGAAAACACTTGCTCTCCATTTACTTTCTGTTTGTTTACTTTCACTGCATTATTACACTCACCACTCTCGCTGCAAGTTTGTTGATACACAGGTGTGGTTGGGAGTGACGTCCCAATTGCTAAGGTCTCACCGGTATTCTTGTGTTCCCACTGAGTCGAACTACAAATTTGGGTAATACTTCCCATCGAAGACTACGATTGATCTCCTGCACTTGGGAGCCATCAAGACTGTTTTCTGGCGCCGTTGCCGGGGAGCCTAGCTTTATTGGTAAGACCACTTGTTATTGTCTACTTGCTGCACTTTCTTGTTCCCTAGAATGGGAAAGGGAAAGGACACTTCGAAGGAGGTAATGCCTTCGACTACTCGTTCTGGTAATGATTTTCCTAGTAGACCAAAATTTTCACCTAATATTGTTTCTACTGTGGCTGCTAAGAAAAAGAAAGGAATAGCTGGTAAATCACCATTGTAAAAAATGTCTACTAGTACATCTCATGATTAAACACTTGATAATGTAGACAAAGAACTAGCTTCTGAAATTCCTGAAACTATTGAAACACCTGAGGCAAATGAAACACCTGAAACAACTGAAATTCCTGAATCTTTTGTAGATGAAAATGTAGAACTTGAGCTAGAAAGAAATGAGACTCGTAGGGAGTATGAATATGGGGCCTCTTCTGAAGAAGAAGAAGCATTTATTGAGGCCTTTATATCACCTGATTATACAAAACTTGATAAACTCTCTATTTATGATGATGCATCTCTTGGAAACTGTTTTGCTTCTACTAGGAATTTGTGTGGCCCAGCTATTAGAATTAGAGATAAAGATTATGAATTCAATGTTAATCCTGAGATAATTGAGATAGTTGAGAAGTCTAGATTCTGTGGAAAGGATGAGGAGTCTCCTCTTGATCATATTGCTGAATTGCATGCTTTATCTACTAAATTTGGAAATGATGAAATCCGTCAACATTATTTATTCTTAAAATTGTTTCCTTTTTTCTTTAGGTGAAGATGCTAGAGTTTGGTATAATCGTTTAGGACCTGCATGTATTACTAGTAAGGAAGAATGCTTGGAATTGTTTTTCAACAAATATTTTCCTGCTGAAAGGATACATGCATTAATTGTTGAAATTGGCAATTTTAAACAAGATAAGAAAGAGAGTCTACCCCAAGCTTGGGGGAGATTTGGTAAAATGTGTAAGAAATGTCATGGTCATGGTTTTAAACCTCAAGAATTTCTTGATATATTCTATAATGGACTAATGGGGGAAACAAGAGACTACCTTGATAGTATTGCAGGGAATATCTTTAGGGACAGAAGTGTTGATGAAGCAATTGAATTACTGGAGTCTATTCTCGAGAATGAAGCTGATTGGAACATTGAGGAGATAGATAAAATGAGACACTCCCAGAGAAGAAAGGAGGTATACTCGAATTGAACCAAGAAACAATGGCTGAAGCTTCCAAGGATATTAAAGAGAAGGGAATTAAAACCTCTAAACTCAAGGAATTATCTGAAATGGGTATTAAACTTCCTACTGATGAACCATGCTTTCCAATTCAAGTGAACCCTATACTCCCTATGGAAGGTAATGAGGAGGTAACACCTCCTGTTGATGTCTCTTATGTTAACAATTTTTCTTATCATGATAATCCTGAGGAGGGTAAAATTAGAATGACTATCATGGAAAACCATCATAAAATTAATTTCCTCCGTGAAAATTTAAATGCTAGTGTAGGGGAAGTTAAAAGAATTGTTAAACATTGTGAAATGATGAACAATCAAGTTGAGCAAATGATTTCTTTACAAAATCAATTGTATGAAAATCTGAATAAAAAAACAATTATGTGGAGTTAATACAAGGGGAGGTGCAAGCACCCACGATCCTGATTATCCTGATGATCATCCTAAAAGAAAAGAGCAAGTTGCTCTTAAAGATAAATATTTTGCAGGAAAATATCCCAATGAAAATGAGCATGATGATGACTCCAATGAGCAAGACAAGGATATTTCTATTTCTGATGCTGAAACTGAGGATGATAATAATGAAGAAGAAGAATCATCTCCACCTGATATTGAACAACATGATGATAATAATGAAGAAGCTGCTGGTAAGGAGGATCCTCAGCCTCCTATTGAGAAGACCAAGAAGAAGAAGAAACCAAATAAAGATAAAGATAAAGGTAAAGAAAGGGATCCATGGGTACAAAGACCCATTCCATATCCCCAAGAGGTATCAAAAACAAAATATGAAGAGAGGTATGGGCAATTTTATGATATGATTAAGAATATGAAATTAGAGACTCCACTTATTGATGCTATTAAGAACCCTCCATATTCAAAATACATGAAAGATATTGTCACTAATAAAAGAAAGATACCTATTGATGCTATTACTGCTATGCTTGCTGATTATTCATTTAAAGGAAAATTGCCTGAAAAACATGGAGATCCTGGTATTCCTACTATTCCTTGCAAAATTAAAGAAGCCTATGTGAAATATGCACTATGTGATTTAGGAGCTGGTGTTAGTGTTATGCCTTTCTCACTATATAAGAAGCTTAATTTGAACAAACTAGTTCCAACAGAAATATCTTTACAAATGGCTGATAAAACTACTGCTGTACCTATAGGAATATGTGAGGATGTTCCTATCTCTATTGCTAATGAGTTGATACCTACTGATTTTGTTATATTAGAAATGCCTGAAGATGATAATCTATCTATTATTCTTGGTAGACCTTTTTTGAATACTGCAGGAGCTGTGATAAATTGCAATGAGAGCAAAGTGACATTTAATGTTAAAGGCAAAGAGCACACTATTTATTTTCCCAAGAAGAAACATGTTACAAGTATGAGCACAAGTGTGAATGCTATACAAATGAATTCCATTAAGATTGGTAGCATTGAAATACCTATACCACCTCTAGCACCAAGGTATGAAATATTGATGATTGGGACCATTCCAATCAAATATGAGGTAACTTGATTTATTGTTTTATAATAAGTAATAATAAGAATCATGAGCTATATTCTTTACATGTTGCTAATCAGATTTGATCAACCTCATTACTAATGTGGAAATGATAAAGGCATGATTCACAAACATTTAAATTGCATTTTTTTATGTTATTTGCTTTAAAATTGTGAGACATAGACATAGTATTAAAAAGTTTAGAATCAGAAGTCACAGAATATGAAGTTTTAGAAATTCTCTATAGAAAAGTTTCACGTAAAATTCCAGAAAAATTAGGGGGTCAGTTTTTTGCCTGAAGGGACCAGCAGCCAGTGGGGGAGCACCAGCAGGCCACCAGGGGCCAAAATAGGTACCTCCACGCGGCCAGATTCCTTGGCCGCGTGGGATACCCCATTTTTGGCCACAAGTGGATGCTGGGGCCCATCCAATGCTCATCTGCTCCCTTTCAACCGAAAACCAACCCCAGTTCATCTCCTCCATTTTTCCCGTGCTCTGTTTCTCCGTCAATCCTCGATCTCCACATTTGAGGCAGATTTTTCAAATCTGTTTGATGGAATCACTCCTTGGTATGTAACTCCTTCACTCATCCAATTACTTTTTGCTCCCATGTTTTGTGTATGAAGTATTTTGCTGCACTAGGTGTCACCTATTATGTCTAAGAACTCCATGAATTTAAGTTTTCTAATTGATATGGATGCATGATATTGATTAGAGGACTAGTTATGGATGCCTTAGCAATGTTTTAGAGTGATACAATTTAATTTTTGTTGAATTTTATTTTGGTACAGCAAGGTAACATGCTGAACAAGGGAAAGGCATTGCTTGGGATGTCCTCAAGGACAAGGAGAAGAGAATCAAGGGTGTCCAACAATCATGGTGATAATCAGTTATGGGAGGATGAATTGGTTTTTTGCAGGTGAAAATCTGCGTGTCCATACCACAAGATGGCAAGACCCCGAAGTTCTTGAACATTGGGGGATTGCTGCAGATTTCCAAGCCTTTGCTGCAACTACGGGGCTGCTTGAGTTCTCACGCCATCCAAGCAACACATATCTGGAACTCTCGAGGGAATTCCTCTCTACATTCAGGTTTGAGGGACCTGTGGTGCACCGGAAAAGTAAGTCTAAGAACCCTCCTCCAGCTACTTTTGTCATTAAATTTACAATGAGGCGGCAGCGTTTAGTCATGTCATTAGAGGAATTCTGTAAGGCTATACGTGTGCCAACTACGGGGTTATGGGATGAAACATATGCTGATTCTAGAGAAGAAATTGTCACATTCTGGCGTAGCATTGCTAAAAATATTCCTGAAAGAATGAATAGAGGGAAGCTCACATGCATCCAACACCCGGGCCTTAGATATATTGCATTGTTTCTTGCTAGAGGATTCCTTGCTAAGGATAACACTTCTGCTTGCACTGGTCCTATGATCTATTTATTAAAATGTGCAATGGAAAATACAACACCTATATATAACCTGGGAACCATACTTGCTAGAACTTTGCATTTAGCTGTGAGTAGGAATGGCACGGATAAAACTCCTTTATATGTTGGTGCCATTGCCACATTAATCCATGAATACATTATGGCAGAACGAGGTTTTAATGATAACTTGGGTACCATGGTAAATGAGTCTCGACTGCTGGATTTTGGTTTACTTTTTCGCATGGATATGAGCAGGGCTGAGAAAGAATATTTTTCATATTGCTATAAGGATTCTAATGGGCACATTGTGTCTGTTAGGCTCCCTTGTGCTGACTTGTTTGACAGGGAGACAAAGTGGACTGTGCAAGAAGAGCCACAACAAGAAGAGCAACAACAGGAGGAGCCCCAATACCAGGCGCCTATGGCATATCCCTGGGGCTTCCCTGAACCACACCTTGGAGCACAGGCATGGCAGGATCCATCCTTCTTCCACGGAGGTTCGTTGAGTAGTGGACATGATTACCACCCAGGATACTAGCTTGATCACAAGCTTGGGGGAGTATTTCTCTCCCTCCTCATTCGTTGTGTTATATCACTTGCATGTTATTTGTTGTTTTATGTTCTTTAAATCTGAAAAACACAAAAATATTTTTGTTATTTGTTAGCTAGTTTACTTCTGGTTATTTAAATTATGTTTCTAAAAATCAAAAACCACAAAAAGATTTTTGTTTTCTTGAGTTTAGTATAAATACAGAGCTGCAGGAATTGCTGAAATATGTTCACTGTTATATTCTTTAATCTTTACTTGTGACTCCGTTTGAGCTGAAAATTTAATCACTACTGCAGCTTTTTATGGCCTTCACCTATGTAAAACATGAGAAACTTTTGAGGTGTTTAGGTAGGTAAACAAATTGCTGAATGCAGTAACTTTTTATAGCAAGATTTGAGTTTTTATTAAGCAGTTCATGTGGGGAGAGGAGAACAACAATGATATGATAATGTGCTTGAAGGGATGAAAGGTATGAAATCTTTGCCGTGCTTATGTATGCTTTTTAATAACAGCAAGTGCACACCTTATGATTCCGTTAACACTTAGTGCCATAATAGCCATTGTTTATCTTCTCCGTGGTTTAGTAGAATATATTCTGATGCAACTGAAATATTGTTTAGTGTCATTACTTGGCTGATGGGTTGAATAATTGTAGCCTTAAGCAAAGGTTTACGCATCCCATTGTGCTTACTGAACTTGCCAACCAAGGAAAGAATTAAAAGAGAAAATTTCATGAATGATAAAAGTGGAGTCTTATGCTTGACGAACTTATGGTTGGGGGTTAGTCTAAATGTGTATCACATGGAAAACTTTCAACGCTGCACTAAGAATTCTATATTCAAGTTGATATCATGTTCTTTTAACTGTGGATGCCTGTCATGCCGAAATGAGGTAGAGGAATAGTAAGTCTTGATGAGTAAGTATATATGATTAGAGAGACGCATTGGGCCGCTAACCCAAGCCATGCGATATCATGGTGGAAATTTACTTATAGCTAGAATGGACTCCGCAACATATCCTATAATAAAATAAGAAGCTATGCATATAGTGAATGATATAAAAAAGGATAATGAGTCCATTCCATTTGTTTGTCTTGCCATTTTGACATGGGCTGGTTTCCATGTCATGGGGCAAGAGGTACCCCAATTGCTGCTCTCTATGATGTCATTAATACTTACAATGATTGTACAAGGCTTATTAGGAATCTAGAGTTGAGTAATCATGGTGCGGGACTTCACTTTTAAGGGGCATGAGGCCTTCAACTTGTAGTTTGTCAAGCATAAGAATCAAAATGAAAAATTAATGTTTTAGCAAAACTGAGAGCAAGGTAGTAAGCACAATGATTTTACTTGTCAACATATGAAAGAATCAGAGATCTCAAAAATCTTGATATGATTCAATCATCAGCGATGCACAAGCCTTTGTTTATGTCTACAATTGAGCAAACTCATTCAAGTATTAACACTTCATGTTATTTCTATTGCAACAAGTATATATGCTTCAACACTGAGTAGATGCACACTTGCTAGTATTTTGCTACTTGTTACAGGAATCATGTCTTGAGTATTTGCTAGTATTAATTGATGATGCATATGCAATGCAAAGTTCTTGCCAAAGTTTTTATCGCTTCTGCACGGCGTTTGAGTTGTTCGAGGACAAACAACGAGCTAAGCTTGGGGGAGTTGATGCACCCAAAATGCATCTACTTTTCCAAGCAATTTGCATCGTATTTCTCTCCGGAGTCCCCCCATAATTGAATAAATCTGCAGAATCTGACGCTGTTTTTAGCAAAAGTCTTATTTCCGTCTATTTTCGCAGGACTTTTCACAGGGGACGAAAACCACGTAACTTTTTTATGGAAAAGAAGGGGAATGAGCACCAGATGGGGCCAGGGGGCCACCCGAGGGCCAAAAGGGGGCCCCACACACGGCCAGATTCCTTGGCCGCGTGGGGTCACCCCTTTTGGGCCCAGATGGCCCACTCCGGCTAGGTATTCGACGTACCCCTCCATATATAGGAGAAACTGACGGGTTTCGAAGGGGAGGGATGTTCGCGAAACGGGACCCCACGATCTTCGATTTCGGAGTCAGATTGATCCGGGATTTCACACCCGGAGGTGGAATTCGAGGGGCTTCGTCACCATCATCATCACCACCATCATCTCCGTCAACCATGAGCTCCATCACCCCCTTCATGTGTCAGTAGTTGCTGTAGGCATGTGAGGTGTGAGGGGTTTTTGATGAGATTGATCATGTAATTGCTACCCGATATGCGGGATCTAGGGGTTTGTCTTGAGAATTCTTATGTCTTATGTTGATGCACTATTGCTAGGCTTAATGCTTGTTACTAGGGCCCAAGTGGCATGATTTCAGTACTGAACTTACATTGCTACATCATATATTTGAGTTTGGTATCTATCTGCAATGTGTATTACCTGCTATTATGTTGAACCTGCGAACCCTAAAGTGACAGCTAGGGAAAACAAGGGGGATATGTTCTAGTTTGAGGATTATGTGTGTTCATGGAGTGTTAATGCGTTGGTCCGGGCTATTCGAAAGGGTAGACCTTAATTACCTGTAGTTCCAAATTGGCCCCGGTGAAATGGGCAGGTAGGACAATAGGCTTTGTGCAAATTATCTTGGTTAGTACGCACAATAATTTACGGAACATACACCTACATAAAACTGAGATAGAGAAAGGCCCCGCTGCTAGCAAAACATTATTGCATGATCAATCTTATCCGTGCAACACCCCGCTGTCACCTCATACCTGCGTTTTAGTCTCTGGTTTACTTTCACTCTTTTCCGGTGAAAACTGGGAAAACACTTGCTCTCCATTTACTTTCTGTTTGTTTACTTTCACTGCATTATTACACTCACCACTCTCGCTGCAAGTTTGTTGATACATAGGTGTGGTTGGGAGTGACGTCCCAATTGCTAAAGTCTCACCGGTATTCTTGTGTTCCCACTGAGTCGAACTACAAATTTGGGTAATACTTCCCATCGAAGACTACGATTGATCTCCTGCACTTGGGAGCCATCATGGAGATAATGTAAATTCGAATTGGAGATGCAAGTAAAGTAAAGTGCAAGTAAAGTAACTAGAGTTTTTTCTTATATTTAAAATAGGACCGGGGTTCATGGTTTCACACTTGAATTCTCTCAAATAAAGTAGTAGACGGTGGATATAAAGAATTACATGTGAGATTACAATAACATGTTTAAGATTGAGTACTTTCATATGGGCATCACGTCCTAGCATAGAGATCTCTACGGTCATATTGATCCCTCTTATACTCCACCAAGATGCGAAATAAATCATAACACCTCGATAATTAATGAAAAACCAGAGTATAGCTTTAACCACTGTGACATGAAGTTGAAGTAAGAACTTGCTAGATCTAGTCATGTAGATTGATTAGTGTCACTTCAAATCCCCGGTAACAAGGTACTCCTTTTTATCCCTAGTGAGGTAACTAAGAAAGGTTTAACAAAACCTAAGTGGATCGCTAAACTTCCGTCACTTTCACAGCACTAGCCACCCTCCGTTACTCCAACTAATGCACCCATCACCCCACACACGCTCTCAAGAACTAGATTGATCAAAGCTAGCAAATAAGAACGGGGTACATAAGATACATCTACTCAAATAACTCAAGAGAAACAATTTCAATCTCAGATTCAATAACTCATAGAAAAGATCCACCACATAGGAATTACAACGGTGCCCGTAATCATGTGAGGCAGCTCATATGGATCTAATTAGTGAAGCACATAGAGAGGGAGATACAAGTGCTACTTCCACAAACCCATAGCCCTGGGGTGGACTACTCCCTCTTCATGAAGATGTCGATGGAGATGACGTTCGAGGGGTAGGAGTGTTTGACACGAGAAAAACAATCTCGAGGTGCTAGAACGCGATGGCTAGGGTAGCGTGTTTCTCTCATGCGCCGGGTAAAGGAAAAGAAGTGCGGGCGTGCCAGTGTACCGTAGTACACGAAAGAAAGAAAAGGTAGGGAAACATGTATTTCATTAATCTCTCTTGGAGAAACAAATTACAAGTTCCCTAATACAATGCGCTCCGTGGCCTGCTGGCGCGGCCATCCTAACTGTGGCGATTGTGATCTCCGGTTCCCGGGGCCTCGGAATACACCCGGTTAATTACTCCCGCGGGTTACGCCGCGAGACACTTCCGATTAAGCCGTGTGGTCGTCTTCGTCGTCTTTGCTTCACGTTCTCCATGCATGATATGGTGGTGATGTGTGTGTATGGGCGGCGGCAGAGCCCGTGTCCTCGTCGGTACACGCGCCGCAAATAGCGTGGCCTTAGCTCCGACCACGTCCGCCCTCACCGTCGAGCCTCGTCGGTCTTGACAGCGTTGTTGTAGTCGGAGTTGAAGTAGCATGGATTCGCTCAGCTGGGACATCTGGACGATCAATAGGTCCGTCGAGGTGTGCAAGGGGTACGCCTCGCGGGAGTATGTTGGTGGAGATTGGCATCGGTGTCAAACCGACGCACGCACACAAGTAGGTTTAGCCGATGTGGTCGGTTCCTCGTCTTGGCCAACGCCAAGTTCATGGCTGTTGGCGCAGACAAGTACGCCGCCTCACGAGGTCGCAGGGTACTATGGTAGAGATCGGCGCCGGTGCGAAACCGACACACGTGCACCGATAGGCATAGCCGATGTGGTCAGCACCTGTCTTGGCCAACGCCAAGGCCATGGCTGTCGGCGTAGACAAGAACACCGTCTCACGGGCCGGATATAAGTGTTGTTGAAGCCGATGTGATTAGCGCCTCGTCTTGGCCTAACGCCAAGTTCATAGCTGTCGGGCGTAGACCAAGGACACCGTCACGGGCAGATGAAGACGGCGTTGGGCTGCACGCGGGACATGGAGTCGAAGATAGCGCGTGCCCACGCTGTCGATGTAGAGATGAAGACGACGCCGGATGCCCGTTGCCGACATCATCGTGGAGACGGGCATGGCGCCGGGCTGCATGCCGACCGCCCCGTCGTCCTGGAGATGCACATGGTGTCGGCATGCACGCCGGCCACCTTGCCGATGTCGTCATGGAGATGTGCATGGAGCCGGGCTGCTCGCCGGCGACGTGGAGATGAAGATGGCGCCGGATGCACGCTGCCGACGTGAAGATGAAGATGGGCGCGCGCGTTGCACGCCACCGACGGGGAGTTGGAGACGGCATCGGGTTTCACGATGCCGACGTAGAGATGAACATGGCGCCGGATGACACACCGGCAGCCCATGCGTCATCGTGGCCGTGAAGATGGTGCCGGGATACACACCGGCCGCGCCGCCGCCTCGCTGGCATCGCCATGGAGATGGCGCTGGTCTTGATGGTGGCCGCTTCGCCAGCGTCGCCATGGAGACGCGCATGGCGCCGGGATGCACGCCGGCCGCCCCGCCGATGTCATCATGGAGATGAAGATGAAGATGCATGGCTTTGGGCCGCACGCCAAACACGGAGTTGAAGATGGCGCGCCGCCGACGTGGAGATGAAGATGGCGCCAGGATGCACGCGGGTCATCCCGAGGATCCTTGTGGAGGTGGAGATGGCATCAGACAGCACGCCGACCGTCCTACCGACTCTAACATGGAGATGAAGATGGCGCTGGGCTGCTGGCCGCCTTGCCAACGCCGTCGTGGAGTTGAAGACGGAGCCGGGCTGCACGACACCGACGTGGAGGCGGTGTCGAGCTGCACAGCGTCTGCCCTGCCGCTGAGATGATGATTGCGTCGGATGGCACACCGGCCACGCCTCGTTATGGAGATACCGATGGTGCCGGGCGGAACGGCGTCCACCTCGTGAATGTCGTCGCGGCCATGCCGATGGTGTCAGGCTGCACACCGGCCGCCACGTTGTCGTCGTCATGAAGATGCCGATGGCGCCGAACTGCTCACCGGCTGCCTCGTCGATGTTGCTATGGAGATGCGCATGGCGCCGGGCTGCGCGGTGACCGCCGTCATGGTGGAGTCGTCGCCGGGCTGCACGCCCGCAGCCCGGACGTGTTTGTCGCAGAGGTGGAGATGGCATCGGGCTGCTCGCAGGCAGCCCCGACGCCGTCATCTTGTGCACCGCTCGTGTAAGTTGGGGCTGAGGCAGCGGCCAGTTCAGGCCGGCCACTCCGTCGCTGGTACCGTGTCATCATCCGTGGCGTCCCCGCTCCGTGTGCATCTGTTGAAAGAGAGGGAGAGGGAGAGATAAAGGGATAGAGAAAGTCAGCCGTAGTTCTTTTTTTTTCGAGGGTATGCAATTGCATACCTGATTTTTATAGAAGAAAGAGTTTACAGACATTACAGAACGACAGCACTAGTTGCACCCAACTATGCTGTCGAGCTCACTCCACTCCACTCAACACCTAGCCTACTCCTCGCGAAGAAGGACTCCAGCTCCTGCTCCTGCCTCATCCCAGCACCTCAACTCCTCCAGGATTCTAGAGGCAAGCGTGCCTTCATCACAGATCTGACTGGTGTTTCCGAAGACCCTTGCATTTCTTTGCTTCCAAATCGTCCATGTGGTGAGGGTTACTAAAGTATCAACTGCTTTCCTTTGCTTGTCCCTGAATCTCTCGCGGACCGCAAGCCACCAGTTTTCCAGAGTATCCGAAACCGTAGGCGTGGGAACCTGAAGCCTCAGAATCCTTGTACAAATCACCCACACCTGTCTTGTGTACACACACGAAGCCAAAATGTGATCCGAGGACTCCAACTCCTGCAAGCACAACTTACAAACATCTGGGTGTTCCTGTAAGCCATGCCTCGCTCTCCTATCTGTGGTCCAAAGTCTGTGTTGGATAGCTAACCACATGAACAGCTTGCATTTCACTGGTGCCCAGCACCTCCAAACTCCCCTAGCTAGTGGGAATCTAATCTGGCCCCACAATAGTGCCTTGTAGGTCGAAGACGCAGAGTACTTCTTCGAAGCTGCCAAAGGCCAAGAGAACTCATCCTCCCTAGCCTCCTCCCTCGGCACTCCCTGGATTGCCAACCACAGATGCACACTTTGGGTTGCCATCTCCTCGGACCACACCCCTCTACTATCAGAAATCCATTTGTTATCAACCAGGGCATCATGTACCGTTCTCTTATTAGCTGTCCTAGCGTTGACTGTGGCCCTAAGCAAAGGTGCAATATCACAAACAGCTGCCCCTCCCAGCCATCTGTCCTTCCAAAACAGCGTTCTCTTACCATCTCCTACGCTGATGCTGACTAGACTGTTGAACACCTCTGCTGCCATTGTGTCCTTGAGCATAGGGAGACCCTGCCAAGGCCTCGCAGCATCGGTCCTCCTTAGCCATTCCCATCTCACTCGCAGAGCCAACCCCTGGAGTTCCAAGTTTTTTACTCCCAAACCCCCAAAGCAATAGGGTTTGCACACATTCTCCCAAGCAACCAGACATTGTCCTCCATTTGCTTTCTCCGCTCCTGCCCAAAGCAACCCCCTCATCCACTTGGCAATCTCCTCCAGCAACCAACAGGGCGCCTCTGCCACTAACAATTGATGCACTGGTCTTGCAGCAACAACGGATTTGACCAATGTCAGCCTCCCAGCCCTTGCTATCATACCACTCTGCCAGGCCGGAACGCATCTCAGAACTTGATCCAACAAAGGCTGCCACTCGCTCTTGGTAAGGGGCCGCAAAGCCAGCTGTAGCCCTAGATATTTGATCGGGAACTCCGTGATGTTGCACCCTAACACTTGCGCTACCAAGATCGCATCTCCCTCCTCCCCTCGAATCAGGGTTGCCGAGGTTTTCGCATAGTTGACCTTCAAGCCCGAAGCCTCTCCAAAGGTCTGCAGAATGCACCTGACCACCACTAGGTCCAACTCCAGGGGTTTAACAAACAACACAACGTCATCTGCGTAGACCGAAACTCGTTGCAGGGCAGAGCAGCCAGCAAGCGGTGTGAACAAACCTTCTCTAACCGCCCTCTCCACTGAAAGTGTGATGACCTCCATAGCTAGCACGAATAGCATGGGGGAAATCGGATCCCCCTGGCGCAATCCCCGGGCATGGGAAATTTGCTTTCCTGGCACTCCATTGACCACCACCTTAGTGGTTGCCGTGTTTAGAAGGATCGTGATAATTCTACACCACCACTCGCTAAACCCCATGTGTCTCAGGACTTCCAACAGAAAAGCCCATGAGAGAGAATCAAAAGCTCTGGAGATGTCTAGCTTCAGCAACACCCCTTTCTGCCTCCTCGAGTTTATTTTGCGGGCCATCTGCCTCACCAGAATGAAGTTATCGTGCAGGCTCCGACTCTTAATGAATGCTGACTGGTTTGCACTCACCAGCTCTCCCAATTTGGACCTCAACCGATTTGCCATAATCTTGGAGAGTAGCTTGGAAAAACTGTGGACCAAGCTGATGGGCCTAAAATCTCCTACTGTAGCAGCATCAGGCTTCTTGGGAATAAGCGTGATCAAAGCTTTATTCAGTTTAGCAAACCCCCTGCCATCGCCCACTGCGAGCTTGAGCAGCGCGGCCATGATGTCGGGTTTTATTATTTCCCAAGCTCTATGGTAAAACGCTCCAATGAACCCATCCGGGCCGGGTGCCCTGTCTGACGGCAGCTCTTTGATTGTCTCCCACACTTCGGCTTCCGTGAACAATCCATCCAGCGCCTGCAACTCATGAGTATGGAGGCCAACAAAGTCCAAGTCCACAGAGTGATCCCTTGTTTGAAGCTTTCCCAGTAAGTCCTGGTAGGCTTGGAAGAACACCTCCTCTTTCTGCGACTGTTCCGTAACCAAGACTTCCCCCACTCTAACCGCGGGGATGAAGTTTTTAGCTCTCCTACCATTGGCCACTGCATGGAACAATCTGGTGTTAGCATCCCCTTCCTTCAACCATCTCATCCTCGATCTCTGCCGTGCCATGGTGCGCTCAAGGGATGATAGACCCAGAATTGAAAGTTTTAGAGTCCGCCTCAACCAAATTTCTCCTGCAGACAACAACCTTCTATCCTGTGCAGCATCCAATCTGAAAATGATAGTGTTTGCCATAGCCAGCTGAATTTTGATGTTCCCTATCTTCTTCTGACCCCAGGATTGAAGGTGTGAGGCCAGGTTTCTGTATAGCGCGTCTAAGCGCTTAAAGGGATCAACGATCCTCTCATCACAGACCCAGCCGTCTCTAACTGCCTCCTCAAAGCCTTCGAGTTTCAACCAGAAGAGCTCAAACCTAAATCTCCTCTTAGGTCTAGCTGCCGCATTCAGCGATAGGTGCAGCGGTGTATGGTCCGAGATGTTGCTAGAAAGAGCCTGGAGAATACAATCGGGGTATAGTATACTCCAGTCGACCGAGGCCAACGCTCGATCAATACGGGTCATAGTGGGGGTAGCCCTCTCATTGCTCCAAGTATACAACCTGCCATGCAGGTAGATGTCACGCAGTTCAAACGAGTTCACAAATGCTCTGAAACGACTCATCATGCTCCTGTTCAGGTTGGTGTTATTTTTTTCTGCAGCCGAGAGGATCATGTTAAAATCACCCACAATGATCCAAGGTCCCGGACATAAGGAGCGCCGCTCCGACAATTCCAGTAAAAACTGGATTTTCTCCGTATCTGATTGTGGCCCATAAACAACCGAGAGCCACCAACTTTTATTCTCCTTCGTGGTGACCTCTGCTGTCAGTGTGTAGGTGTCCATGCTGACGTGACCTAAGCTGAGGATAGAGGTGTCCCAAGCTACAAGCACTCCTCCTCTAGTTTCGACTGCTGGTAAGTACTCAAATCCATCAAAGGACGGGCCAAGACATTGAAGGATTGTGAAGCGGTCTAACTCATCGAGTTTTGTTTCCTGCAGACACACCAAGTTCACATGCAGGGACTCCACAAATTCTCGAACAGCATTTTTCTTCGCAGGATCATTAAGACCGCGAGGGTTCCAACTCAAAATCTCAATGTTTGTATCCATAAATGAATGACAACAAAGAGCTCTACGCATCACACAACACTCTCAGTGTGCGCAGACTGCCTGACTACTCAACTCCAGAGTGCCTCCCGTGGGTGGCATCTCCTTGCCAAAAAGCGACGCGACCACTCGGAGGTGCGCATCCTTCATGGGTGAGTCAAAGAGGTTCCTGAACTCCTGCAAAGCCGCCTCGTCAACCACCATGTTGTCAGGGACGATGCCTAGCGCCTTGAGAAGCACAGTCTCAGCTGCAGAAGCCTTCTTGAGGGGCTTGGAAGAAGATCCGGGGACGCATGGCACGCTCGAGCTCCTCGTGTGGCGACGTGGGGTGCAAGGAACCCCCACGGAGCCTACTCCAACAGTTGCTTCAACCTCGCGAAGCAGAGGGGGCGCCAACTTTTTTAACAAGTTTGCGCAAAACGAGCGAAGTCTGGAAAACTGTGCAGAATCGGCAGCCACAATGTCCCGATGCGTGACAAAGGGATCCACCTCTCCGCTCTCCAACTCAATGCTCCTAGCCTCGGATACCACCTCACGCTCCTCTTCGGGCTCGATCTCGCCTTCCTCTTTGTCCAAGGTGTCAACGTGTGAAGATAATGACACCTCAAAGTACTCGTCAGTCTCTTCTAACTGTGACGCGGAATGAACGCTCACAGCATCCACACCATCTGTAATAGAGTCCACAATGATTATCTCAGGTGAATTAGAGACCAACAACTCACTGGGGCCCACCACCTTGGCGGCTGCACCCGAAACCTCTTTGGACAACACATGAGGCTTGGGATCAGCACAGGGGCCCATCGCATTGACGGTAGCACCCTGTCCACCCAACTCCCCTTCCTTACAAACCGTGCCAAATCCCACCTCCACCTCGTGATTCCTTTCCTCCTCTCTTTCTGAGACAGCGCCTGGCGCAGGGGCAGGGGCGCAACCGCTCGCAACTGCCACGCGTGCGAACTCTCCCGAACCAATCCGCCTCGGATCTCCCCCCCGCTCCAAAGCAGCCACAGAAAAATCACCAAACCGCACCGGCCCCACCCCCTGGTCTCCCTTGATCGTTTCAGAGCAGATGGTGTCAGGGGCCCCAACCACTTTCTGTTTTGCTTTCTCCAGAGTGGGACAGGAAACCGCAGCAGCCAGTAGCACTTTAGCAGCAGTAGGGCCCCCACCCACCACTTCCTCCCTTGACCGTGCCTCTTTTTCCGCAGGAGAAGTTGGGAACCGCACCGGGCTCGCCACCTGTCGCAGCGGGGATGGTTGGAGACCTCCCTGGGCCCGTGGCGTGGGAAGTGGCCCGGGACGCCTTTCCACGTGGCTTGGGCACAGTGGCGGGAGGCGCCACTCCGCTCCCGAAGGCGTGGTCACCGCGGTCACCGCTTGAGCGTACGACGGCGGCTTGCTGGCGGAGCGGCTCGGCGCAGGTCCCCGCCGATCCGGCCTCCCCACCTCCCAGGGTAGCTCGCGCCAGCGCCGGCCGCCAGGAGGACCTCCAAGATCACCGTCAAGATCGCGTCTGCCCAGGCTGTCACCTCCCACCGGCGCCACACGGGAACGGTTGCGCACCGGCGACCCATCTTCTTCCACCGCGTCGACATGAATAAGCACCCGGTAGCAGAGAGCCTCCACCCCGTCGCCGACAACCACCGGCGTGGAACCTCGAGAACTGCTAGACCCAGGCGACGATTGCGGCGTGCGATCCCCGACCCCGCCCGGCTCCGGGATGACCAAGGTGCGCGCCGTCGGGATGTCGTCGAGAGAGGACGTCCACGCAGTGAGCTTGAAGGAGGCCAGGTCTGCTCTCGTGCTCGTCTCCGGTGCAAATTCTCCGAGGACACACGAAGTCCCGAGCAAATCCTCGACCACCTCGACGGCCCAGGCATGCGGGGGCACTCCTTCGAGCACGATGCTGACTTTCTGATCCATGGATGTTGTGCTAGCCTGGTCGAAGCGGTTCCATGGACGGAAGAAGAGCGAGAACCCATCGCACATTAGCGACGGCTTGGCCGCAGCACGGTTCCGCCCTTCCTCGTCGGCGAAGGTGAGGAGGAAATCCGCCGGCCGAAAAACGTGGACGGAGACGCGCTCTGCAGGGACGCCAAGCAGCTTGTCGAGCGCCGCGTAGACCTCCTCGCAAGACACCGCCGGCCTGCTCCCTCCGATGTAAGCTACGACGGCGAAACGAAGCCGGCGCTCCAGTTCATTCATCCCCGGCGAGCGCCTGACAATACACAGGGGAGCTTCCGGGAATCCCACCGACTGAGGTTGCGCCAACCGCTCCTGCGCCACCGGCGCCCGCGGTGCCTCCGGGACCGGCGAGGCCCAAGCTCGGGGTGGCGACAATGGACGCCGCGCAGCCGGAGCTGCCGCGACTCCTCTGTGCGTCCCTCCCTCGCCCGGCCTCGACATCGCAGAAGCCCCCAGCAGGCGGTGACGACTTGCCAGCAGCTCCCGACGGAGAGCGTCCTCCTCCGACGCCGGGCTCCGAGGTGCGCAGCAGTTCCTCGCGCCATGGCCTTCCTCCCAGCACCGGTTGCAAACCGTGGCGTCGGTGCACTCCGCCTTCACGTGCCCAGGTCTGTAGCAGTTAAAACAGAGGCCCTCCAGCTCCGGCGGGACCGGTGATCGAGGACGAGGCACGACGAGGGCGGCGAGGGCGGCCTCCGCGGCGCGCTGAACGGCTTTGCGCTTCCGCCAAAGAGTTTTGCGGGACGGGGCCGCCGGCGCCCAGGTGAGGCGCGCTTGAACTCCACGCCTCGCTTCCGGGACGGCAACCTCCAAGGCGCGAGAAGTCACCGCGGCCTGGCCACCAGACGCCGCCGGCGACGAAGAATCCGTCGAGAGGCCAAGGCCGGAGACCACGGGCCTTCCCATGGACGGCCGGGAGGAAGAAGCGCTCACCCCCGGGCTGCGCATCGGGCAGTTGTCGCGCTGGCCACCCACGGCCAGCTGCGGACAAGGCCTCCCAGCACCAGCCATGGACGCGGACTTGGGGTGGACGCCGGGGCCGGAGTGGCCGCCGGCGTGAGAAGGAGGAGGAGACGGCTTGAGGAGGAGGAGGAGCTAGACGACCCTCGCTTCTTCACTGCATTGACTCACAGTTGAGCTGCTAATGCCCAGCCGTAGTTCTCACCATTAGGCAACAATAGCTTCTCCATGGCCTTCCCTTACTCCTGATCGATGTATGTGTACGGTGTTTGGCTATGGGTGCTAAGCACGGATGGATATTTGTAGATGGGTTCTGGTTGTTCGTGTAGGTGTTTGCTGTATATGAATGGATCGGTGGCTAGCGAATGTTTCTTCTCAGATGCGATCACGTCTTCCTTGCTGCGTGTAACCTCTCCTCGCCTCTAGATGCGAGAGCTTCGGCCACGCCCGCCCTGTGTCCTCCGGCCGCCTTGCCGAGAGCCGGGTGTCTCCTCCTGCGAGTTGTGCCTCCCCGGTCCCCTCTCCGACCTCCGGGTGTGGGTGCTTTTATAGGCGGGAGTGGTGAGCGGATAACGACGCACGCGTGATCCTCGGCGCCGTTAGTCGGACGCTCTCCGGCCGCGTTTCTTGCGTCTTGAGTTCATGTACTCCGTAGCGTGCATGCTTATCCAACCTGCAGGATTGACATCATCTAGCCACACAAACTTGTTAATCCGATTCAGCAAGACACTACGTGTACGCGCTGCCGGCCGGCCGAGCTATACGTATTTTGATCGAGTTAAATTCCTTCTTCAATTGGCGTACGATCGTTCTGGCGCTTGTAAATACTAGCTGCCCAACGTGAGTACACTCATGCATGCCACTTGATGGATCAAATGGATCGATCACCAACTTCATGCATGTATGTACACAGCTTATTGTTTAGAATTAGTTTGTATTTAGGACTTCAACGCGAGCTTAGCTCCATGCACCTGAACCAATCGATCAGATAGCAAGCTAGTTGCATGTATACGTACATGTTAAAGTACTAGCTCAGCACTCACCACGTGTCAACGTAAGGCTCATAACTTGTACAAATTTGCGTCGAACAAATGCCCCTCGCCAAGGCGTGGTCATGTGCGAAGCGAGGGACCTCGGCTTGGCGAAGTTCGGGCGCAACTGAAATTCGTGCAGCCTCATATGTTCTACCCGACGCAGGAGGTGCGAGCGCCAACGGGGTGCCCGTGCCGATCAGCCGATGGCGTGATCGCGACGCCGTGGCAGTGGCCACAAGCCTGTAAGCACAGTTCGTTGAACCGGCTCTTGTTTAGTCCCAATGTTGGAGTCTAGTTGATGTAGGCAATCTTTCGACTTGAGGCGACTCGTCGCGGATGCCGAATGCCGATGTCGAGTAGCACGGGCATGTACATCCACAACCAGAATAGGTAGTTGGGACCCTGTATGGTGCTAGCCAACCCGCTAATCATGTCTCGTTTTCATTCCATGGCGAAGAACTTGCCATGTTCTGAAGGTGATTTTATCAATCAAGTTGGGACCGCGCATTGCGGTGCCAGCCAACTGGATTGAAGGGTTTCACAGATTCGCGCTCGCCGCACTGGCGCGCTGCACTGCTCCCATATTTTGACGTGTTGGTGTAGGTGAGACGCCGGGAGGAAACCATCGGCGTAAACTCCGTCATATAGAGCCTCCACACAAGGTGGATGGCATAGGTGAGGTGATGATGTCCCACGGCATCGTCGATGACGTGGACACGAAGCCCCTGCGTTGTAGACGACCAAGGACATGTTGCCCCTGTTGTTGCCGTTTAGATTGGAGTAGGCGCCTCCTCGAGGTTGAGGAAAAAGGAACCGGGAGCAAGAAATGACGAATGAAGAAAACAAAATTTTGTTGGTTGTGTTTTTTAAAAATGTTGGCTTTCCCGTTATACCCCAGCTATATGTGTGATATCCGAAAAGGCCACCGAAGGACTTATCATCGGGAATCGTCGAAAGACCATGACGATCACAACTTTTCCTTCCGTGTACGTGTATGGAGACGCCGTCTTCAGAGATGCTTGCGAGAGGCAGCAGAAAGTCCTGCTCTAGCCCATCATGACATTGAGACACACCCACAACTCAATCATGCCCCTTGCGTGATGCTCCACGAACCTAGCGACTTGGGTATGGTGGATGAGGACAAGTGGTTTTGGGACAACATCTTGAGAATTTCCATGCCTCATTGAGGGATGGTGAACGTCTACCTCCCGCCTTCTTTCCGGTGGTTCCCTCGATGCTCGGGACCTTCGGAATTGATGCTTTGTAATTCTTGATATTTGACTTCTTGTAAGGATTTCTTGCAGGGCCTTGGACGACCATGAACTTCATGAGATTGTTTGAACCTCTCCCTTTTTCTTTTCACTATTGCTTGTAGTTCTTTGGACTTCTCTTGTGTTTGATTTGGAACCGCCATGAGAACTTAGAAGGCAACCATTCACCTTGGTGGACTAAAGAACCCTCTGACACTTTATCTGGAGCTTCTGGTGGCACTCCCCAAGGTTGTCACGTGGCTACGCACCGATTTGGGCAGCCCTTTCATGATCTTTTCCTAAGGTCTCCCCTGGGGCGTGAGCCTCTGGGAGCGTGTGTCCCAGCAGGAAGCATGAGCGGCATGGAGCCTCAGCCGAAGTGCCCAAGTAGTCATCTCTACTGCCTCTGGAAGCATACACGTGGGACGTGTCGTGCTTTGTGGGTGTAGGAGCCGATCCACCTGCAACTTGGCACTTTGTGCAGCCCTCCGACAAGTTCTAAGGCCGCCCAATCTTTAATCAGATGTGTGGTGTGATAAGGGAAAGCCCTTTTGTTTTGTTAGATGAGCAAACAAGTATCCACATTATGCAAAGGAAAATGCATTATGGATCCGAGCCATTCCTCGTTGGCAAAAAGAAGCAGAAAAAAATGGCAACGGAAGAACCAAAATTTTAGCAAAAGTATTTTTTTGAGAAATCTTCCGTTGATCGGTGGCATAGGCTGAGATCCTTGATGGTCAACCAGCTGGTAGGCACCTCCATCATATACCTGCTCGATGACGTAGGGTCCTTCCCACTTCGGCTCAAACTTCCCCTTCGTCTTGTGCGTGACGACGATGGGACGCCTTATTACGAGGACTAGCTCGCCTTTCCGGAATACGCGCGGCCAGACGATCTTGTCGTAAGCTCTCACCGTGTTCTGACGGTAGAGCTCCAGGTTCTACATGGCATTAAGGCGCTCCTCCTCACACTACTAGGGAAAAGGCTACCGCAGGCGCACCAAATTAGGCTACCGCAGGCGAATTGCAGTTCGCCTGGGACCACGTCGCCAGCGGTAATGGCTTACCCCAGGCGAATAACACAATGCGCCTGTGGTAAGTTCGCATACCCCAGGCGAATACACCTTGTGCGCCTGGGGTAAAACTCTTACCTGTGGCGAACAAGCGCTGTGCGCCTGGGGTACAGATGCGTCTGGGGTACTGTGTACTGTTCGCCTGGGGTATGGTTTGCTGTATCAAAAAATAAAAGAAAAACCAAAATACCAGAATTACAGGAAAATGACAGAATAACAGCAAAATGACACAATTAAGTTTTATAACATAAATATTTTCGATCATCAACACATAGTCTCGATCATCAACACATAGTTTAACAAAATTACATAGTCTCGAAAAGAACCATGCTACTAATAAATCCAGGAGTTAGCTAGTGAGATGGAAATAATTATTTGTTCTAATTTAATTAAACTCGTCATCTACAGCTCTAGCGGGCTGATGTAGTGGATGACCATCATCATGTCCAAGTTGGGGACGTCACTATTCCTCATGGTGATCAGAATAGCTCGTCCAACCGCCATACCAACTCTTGCGGAATGGAACTGCCTCCATGCTTGAGAGTTGAGGATGACCCGACCATCAGCATTATCCCTGGTGATCGGAACTGCGGTGACATGTACGGATTCTCCACGGCGTACTCCAATGGTACCGGGCTCCATGCCAGCACTATCCGCTACCGCCATGGGTATTTTCTAGAACACAATTCCAAGATAGAATAAAAGCACAAAGTCACATACCGGCCACGTTATAACATAAGCAACTACAGGAATAAGAAAGTGTTAAGAAACATACCATGACATGTCCATTGGAGATGTTAGTATTGGTGATGCGATGCACGAAAGGAAAACCGATGTAGCTATCTATCTCGGCAAGTTTCTGAAGGACACGGTCCTTCTCAATCTCGCTAAGATTCGCTCTTTGAGCAACCACCACATGTTTCCATGGGTCCTCCTCGTCCATATCATCCTCAGTGTCCATATCATCCTCAGTGTTCCCAATATCCTCCTCACTCCCGGCATTCTCGCTCGCAATCCCGCCCATATACACAATTTTGATACGAGGTTGTGGTCCTTCCATTGAGAAGTAAATGTAATCACTTCCGCTTAAATTGTACTTGGCGATGATAGCCTGCAACTGTTCCCCGTAGAAGTATGTCTTCGTTCTTTCTTTTTTCACTCGAAGAATGTAGGTGGTCCCGTGAACATTGAAGTCCACATTATTGCCAACTAACTGGTTGAACTCTTGGCGAATATTGCATGGAAGAATCTAAAAAAGAAATATAAAAATAAACACAAGTCTCAAGCTAGATAGTAAAACGAAAGAACAAGTTAACATAAAAAGAATTGTTAATTACCAACGAATCAACGTCACCGTCGTGGAGCTGAAGCATAAAAGAAGTCCCACTGAATCGTCCTTCGGCACATCGGGACCGACATACGCCGCAAGCCATGTTCTATTAAATTAAGAAAGTACACATAGAGGTTAGAGGAGCATAGCTATCACAAAACAAAGACAAATGGCAGCACCTACCTCTAGTAGTATAATAAGGCAATTGACAGCAGTACAAACGAAATGGAACCTGTCGGAGAGTTTAGGTGATACTTCCAACAGTACACTTTCTTATTTAATCTCACAATTCACAATTCACAATACTCTAGTAGTATAATAAGGCAATTGACAGCAGTACACACGAAATGTTGTTATTGTGCGTGTTTTTACTCCTATTTAATCTCACAATTCACATTCCTTTTTACTAGTGAAACCTGTCAATTCACATTCACAATTCTTAGCCTTTCAGCTTGCCCACCTGTGTGTGGTGCTGTGTTTTGTTCTACGGCTTTTGCCGTTTGTAAGGAACCTGCTAAAACTTTGCTGTTCGTGATTTCAATGAAATCGGGGGGCAGCCCCTTTTAGTCTAAAAAAAATGCACTACAAAGATCCGCTAAGAGCACTGAATCCTGGAGATATAATGCACATTCCTCTGGATCGATCCACGACGACGGGAGCACCGCGGCCACCAGAAGCAGGCGCACATCCTCCACAACGACGACGGGAGGGCCGGAGTGGGCTGGGATGGAGGGGGGATGGGAGGGAGAGGGGCTGACCTGGAACAACGACGACGACGACGACGGAGTGGGCGACGACCTGCTCTGCTCCTCTCGACACTGGCGACGGCGGCGGCGTGTGGGTTCGTGTGGGTGCGGGTGCGGGTGAGATCTGGTCACTTAGAATACTAAAGCATTGAGCTAAGCACATTGGCACCGGTTTCTAATACAAACCGGTTCGAAAAGGATCTGTCCACTGGGCCCCACACCCTGCCGCAAATGGCCTCATGGCCTTTAGGACCGGTTTGTGGTACCAACCGGTTCGAAAAGGATCTGTCCACTGGGCCCCACACCCTGCCGCAAATGGCCTCATGGCCTTTAGGACCGGTTTGTCGTACCAACCGGTTCTAAAGGATCTGTCCCCTGGGCCCCCTACCTACCCGCAACAAATGGCCGCAGGCCTTTAGGACCGGTTTGTGATACAAACCGGTCCTAAAGGCCTGCGGCACCGCAGGCGCGTTACCTAGATAATGCGCCTGCGCTAAATTTCGTAGGATTTTGGTTTGCGCGGTCCCACATGGCATTACCCCAGGCGCATGTCCTGTCAAAAGCGCCTGTGATAAAGATTACCCCAGGCGCATTTTCTCTATGATGCGCCTGTGCTAAGATTTTCTAAATTACACTGCCCCGCGGCCTGGGACACATCGAGCAATACGAATGCTATAATATGTGGCTCCCCCACGTTGGTTTTCACTTAAAAAATGCATACATATGAAAGTTAACATGTGCAAAAAAAAATTAATGTCGCATCGAGCGTAAATAGATTGGTTTAGCGAGATACCGCAAGTGTTTCTCTCTAAAAACACATTGTACATATAGCTATTAGCATGTTATATCGCGAGTATTTCCCTCTCTCAACCTTTCGTCACAATATTAGTCTTGCCTTTCTTGGTCGATGTTGAATACGTGACCGCCATATTGTGACTTCTTCTTGTGAATGGAAGACCTGCCCTAGGTAGTGTGGTCCTGCTTCTTCTTGTGGTGTATGGTGCATCGTCTTCACCGGGTTCTTCCATCATCGGGTCTCCGACTAAGCCGTCGAAGTCCTTCTCATCGGCGACTCCATCCATTCCGACGAGGGCCCTTTTTCCTCTCCTTACGACAACACGACTAGGCTTTGCCGGGTCGGTTATGAAGAAGCATTGCTCCACGTGCTTAGCCAATACCCAGGGCTCATTTTGCGCGGTGGGGTTCTTGGACTTGGGTTTGTTGGCTTCAGACATCGACATAGTGGTGAAATATTCGTCTTCTTTCGTGACGTTTGTAGCCCATCTGACATGGAACATCGGCAGCTTTACCCCAACGTAGTCAAGCTCCCAGATTTCCTCGATCTTTCCGTAGTATCTTCTAACCTCTTCGCCCGTGTAAGATTCCATCGTTATAGACGAGTTTTGATAGTCGCTACTTTTGTCTCTTTCCTCCGTGTAGAATGTGTACCCATTGATGTCGTATGCTTGATAAGTCATCAGATTGGGCGCGGGGCCATATGACAAGGCCAATACAATTTTATCTTTCTCACATGTCATTGGCGGGGGATCGGCATCAATCCGCTTCTTGAACCATGTCGCGAAAGAGGAGTTGTGTGCTCTAAATATCTCATCTTCCGTCATCGGCCTGCGAGCACTGTTTTTTATCGCGGTTTTGTGCTCTTCTATCCAAGGGTCGACATCGTCGATGTGTTGTAACACTACTAGGTGGGCCCTTTCAAAGTCGGCTCTCCGACCACAGGAGTCCGCGTCCATTACCCTTTTGCCAGTGTTGTGGCCTACCCCCATGAACCTGTCAAGGTGCTTGTTCGCGGGCAAACCAACAGCTGGCTTCTCATCGCCTAGGAAATTCTTGCAGAAAGAGATGCATTCTTCGGTGAGAAATCCCTGGACAATGCTTCCATCCGGGTGTGCCCTATTACGAACGAATGATTTGATGATCCCGTTCATTCTTTCTAACGCCATCATGTTGTGCAAGAATGCCGGCCCAAGATTGGTGATATCGTCCACGATATGGACCAAGAGATGTACCATAATATCAAAGAAGGCAGGTGGGAAATACATCTCAAGCTCGCATAGGATGGTGACGATCTCTTCCTGCAGCCTTCCGAGTTTCTTCACGCTTATCGACTTCCGAGTGATGACATCGAAAAAGTTACAAAGGCCAGTGAGCGTTTGACGGACGTGCGGTTCCATTATCCCTCTGATTGCAACCGGAAGTATCTGCGTCATCATCACATGACAGTCATGAGACTTCATCCCGCTGAAGATTTTTTTCTCCGCGTCTAGGTATCTGCTTATCAGCCCCGCGTAACCTAAGGGAAATTTCACTCCGAGGAGGCATGTGAATATTTGCGCGAGCTCGTCGGGGCTTAGAGTGAAGCAAGAGGGTTTCAGGCGGTGAGTTTGGTGTTTCTTAGCCGTTTTCCGCTTGCGGTCGTCCATCTCCTCCACCCCATCCTCGTCCTCCTCCATCTGTTCACGCGTAGAAGGCGGTAAGTGAAGCTCGCTCCTGATATTCAGGGCCATCAGGTCGTATCTTGATTTTGGCCCGTCTTTGGTCCTATCTGGCATGTTGAACAGGGTGCCAAGCAAGCTCTCACACACATTCTTCGTGATATGCATGACATCAAGGCAGTGAGGCACTCCGAGGATTGGCCAGTACCGCAAGTCCCAAAACACGGACCTCCTTTTCCATACCCCCAAGAGCGGTCCTTCTGGCGGAGGACACTTTTTCTCTCCTCGCTTCCGCTTTTGTACCTTTCCCGACGGAGGACACGTTTTCCAATTCTTCAATAGAGTATCGATCTCTTCTCCTCTTCTCTTGCGTGGAGGTAGATCGAGCTCATCTTTACCGTTGAACAGGTCTCCGCGCTTTCTCCACGGGTCGTTCAGTGGTAGCCACATTCGATGCCTCATGTATACGGTTTTAGAAGATCCGGGATCCTTGTGTAGCTGTAGAAACGGGGTAAATTCCATGCACCTGACACAAGCCTTGTGTCCATGGCACACCTGACACGCAATATATCCGTATCCGAGATAGTCCTGCACCGTCGTGATCAGTGCGGCTCTCATACGAAAAGTTTCTTCTTTGAAGGCGTCCCATGTTTCCACCCCTTCCTCCCACAACGTGTCTAGCTCCTCCTTCAATAACTCGATATACAGGTTGATATCGCTCCCTGGCTGGGTCGGCCCTTGAATCAGCATACTCATGTGTATGTACTTCCTCTTCAGACACAACCACGGGGGGAGGTTGTACATCCATACAAACACGGGCCAGGTGCTATGTTTGCTGCTCTGATTGCCAAACGGATTGAGACCGTCGGTGCTCGCACCAAGCCTGATGTTCCTTGGGTCGTTCCCGAATTCCTCATCGAATGCGTCTAACGCTTTCCACTGACGTGCATCCGAAGGGTGTGTTAGCACTGGTTTTTCAACACGTTCTGGATCGCTCAGCACCGCCTTCTTTCTGTCCTCGTGCCAGCGCATGAGCTTTGCTTCCTTGGGGTCCACGAAGTACCGCTGCAGACGGGGAATGAGTGGAAAGTACCACACAACTTTCCTAGGAGCTTTCTTCGCCCCCCTCTTGTAACGATCAACACCGCACACCGGACATTTGATCTGGTCCGCGTGCTCGTTACGGTAAATTATGCAGTCACGGACGCAAGCGTGGTATTTTGTGTGCGGTAAATAGAGGGGGCACACGATTTTCTTGGCCTCCTGTAGACTACTAGCACATGTGTTCCCTTCAAGTAAGTGCGTCTTCAGGTATCGCAGAAGATCGTCCATGCTTGTGTCGGTCCATCCGTGTTTTGCCTTCATCTCAAGAAGATCCAGAGCTACTCTCAAGCGTGACTCCTCCGCCCCGCGACTTGCGTCATACAACGGAGTTGCAGAGTCTATCTCTAGTTGCGTGATCTTAGATTTACGTCTGGCGTCGGTCGACGTGTTCTTGAGAAGAAGATCTTGAACATGAGGGTCCCGCACGACTGAAGTTAGCGGAGTGTTCATGTCCTCGTCTGCATGTTGCTGATCACCATGACTCCCTTCTTCTTCATTATAGTCGTCTCCGTGGACAGCCGCCTCTTCGTCCTCTCCATTGCCATGTTCAGACTCCTCCTGATCATCTTCACATGTCGCCGCCCAATTGGTCTCGACGTTATCATCGTCTTCATCGTCATCCATCCACTTAGTGTGGCCCTCCATGAAACTATACCTGAGCAGGTGCTTCTCCACATTAAAAGAATCTGGTTTGAACAAAGACCCCAGCTTGCATTTCCGACACGGACACTCTATCTCGGTGCGGTTGTTTCGATGCATCTCGGCCGTCGCGCGTCGCACGTACCTATGGACCACGCTTGTCCTCATCGCAATGACCATTGCTACAAAATGCAAGAGAGAGAGGTTTCATTAACTAGATCCGGTTTTCACGGAAAAATTCGGCATGACCTTCCTACAAAAGGTGTAACGCGGAGCGCCAGAAATTTGCCGAAAAGGAAATGAATCAACATTTCGGCAAAACATTGGCAACTCAT
Organism: Alopecurus myosuroides; assembly: GCA_028641055.1. Taxonomy (NCBI): domain Eukaryota; kingdom Viridiplantae; phylum Streptophyta; class Magnoliopsida; order Poales; family Poaceae; genus Alopecurus; species Alopecurus myosuroides. The sequence goes on from CM054060.1 coordinate 266,291,826, forward strand.
CCTCATGGCAACACAATAAAATGAAAAAGAGAACGAATTCTCATCCACCGACCAATCCCACGCACCTATTAAGATGACACACAATGCAAAATATATAGACGCGATGACAACGTCGAAGATCACCGAAGAGACGACCGATAAGAGATTGATAGATCTAGAAGTAGCTAGTGGTGCATTTGTGGTGAGATCTAGTGTCCGGTTAGTATATCTAGTGGAGAGATTTGGAAGAGGGAAAGTGGGGTAGCATACTAGCTAAAATATAACAAACATGATTGGTTAAATTAGCTAAAAATGGTGGAGGGGTATGGGGGATTGAGCTAGGAGCACTAATGGCTCGAGTTTGGACTAGTGAGTGAGTGAGTGGGGTGGATAGGGGTGGTGGTGGGTGGCTGGCCGCACTTATATTGGGGACAAATATTACCCCAGGCGAATATGCTATGGGAAGCGCCTGCGCTAAGTGGTGCTACCCCAGGCTATTCTTTGTCCCAGGCGAACAACGAACATGTGCGCCTGCGCTAAAGGGAGTTACCCCAGTCCACTTTTTACCCCAGGCGCTTCGTTGCTTACTCGTCTGTGGTATCTGTTATACCGCAGGCGAACTGGGAATCTATTCGCCTGCGGTAAAGGAAGCGTGCCAGGGTCGGCCGTGGTTGGCCCTGCCACACTTTACCCCAGGCGCACCTGCTGGCGCTTCGCCTGCGCTAATTAACCCAGGCGCACAGGCTTTCTTGTTCGCCTGTGGTAGGATATACTGCTATAAGCAAATCTCTAGTAGTGTCAAGAGCATCCTTGTACTTATGGAGTGATGCATGTAAATGTGCCTCTGAGAAATCAAGCCAGGAGAGTACGGAGAAGCACGTTTACGTCAGAGGTTTTCTTCGCTATAAGCTATAGCTGCTCCTGCACGCCTCGCTTTTCCTTAGTCTCGAGGACGGAACAAACGAGCAGCTAGCAGGAAGCATCGAGGAAGATTAATCACCATATCCGCTGCATGCTGCTGCGTATATATTACTAGATCCCCGGGCGCGGCTTGCCGCGCGCCACCCGGCTTTGACAGTGGTATCAATTTGTAAAACGTAATGATTACTTCGGGTTGGGTAGTCTTAGCTTCTTCAACATCTCCTCGAGTAGGACAGTGGTCGCAATCTCGATAACCTCCATGGGCAAGGTTCTGAATTTTTCCTACAGTTATAAACAGAGCTAATGTTAAGTCTTTTAACCGATAGAAGGATACATAATATGTCAAACAGCATTGAACTAACAATCAGGGTACTGGTTTATGGTGGAGCTGGAAAACAGGGGAATGAAACACCTAAACGAACTTAAATAAACCTTAGTGGTAAAAGAAGCGGTGACTTGGTAAGTAGCTAAAAAGACAGTACCCATATCTACAATGAGCTGCACCATCTGGTTTTCAGAGTCCCCAGACTTCTATTGTATTCCAATGAATTTAACAAACGAATAAAGAGCCGGTTGTTTATACCCTAAAAAAAGAAGAGAAAAGAATCTGATGTACATCGTGTTCTCAGAAAGAAAAGGGGAAAATGATTTGACATAGTCCACTCACCTACAATAATTTTCAATCTGAGTGAATATAGCAAGTAAAACAAATTTATGCAGGATAAAGAACGGGATTTTCCCATGTACGATCATGGAACACGTTTTAGGAAAGCAAAATAAATCTGAGGCACGTCACGTCCATAATCGGCCAGGTCGACGAAGAGGGAGGGATAGTCGTTGCCCCACGCTAGAGCGAGAGCATTAAACACCACCAGTAAGATGTTGTGATACAGAAAGATGCATGGACCTATGTCGGCAGAGCTAATCGCCCCAGACGAAACTGCATTAAACACCACCGATAATACTCTGTCACACTCGAAAGACATGGAAAAGAGTCGTCGGCCGAATGAAGCAATCTGTAGGAGGACCTGTGTACTTATACTATCATAAACTTCATGGCCTTAACACCATTCACACCCATATGAAGAGAAGTCTTGGAACGGTCAATCGATCTAAAAAGAAATTAGGCCAAATGAGGCAGAAGGTATCAAGCAGAGCTCAAGAAACCATGTTCGATCTTTGTCATCACAGATTTAAGCTGACAGTACCATCTGTAAAAACAGGTTCATACATGATCAAGAGTCTTAAGAACGTTTGTCTCCTGACCAACATAAGTTGCTAACATACGCTAGAGCCATCGATAGGTTTAGCTAAACACCTGATACCATGTCAGGACATACACATCGAGAAAGGCCGATGTGAAGGAAGACAAAAGCAGCATCCACATAACGTGCACATGAGCATTGCCTCGACCGGCACTTAGTCTATATTTACAGCAGAATTACAAAAGCGACCAACAAAGCCTCTAGAGTCGATGGTAGGCAGATTAATAGACAAAGGACATCTGCTCCTAGCTTGCATAACCAAAAGCGCCCACACCTGATAGAAGAGTGTAACAATAAGGTAGACGCCAACACCAACTTGATAACGGAACAAGAAGACGAAGAATGGCAAGGCGACCGAACGGAAATTCAGAGCATAGACACAAGGATCTCAGAATGGCTGCATACCTAGTTCAAGTTCAGGTCTTCTTCTTCTTCTTGTTGTTACCACCCGCCTGCCCCTTTGCGGATAGCGTCCTCTGCCTACAGACATAGGCCACAAACCATGAACATAAGGCAGTGTGCAAACACATACAGCAGCCATAGCCATATGCAAACAAAAAGAAATACCTCTTCTCAACCGTAACCACGGTAGACGACAGCGGAGGTTCACCTGAATCCTGGATCAAAAGTGAGTACAGTCAGCTTGATTACCGGCAAAACCATGTAAATAGACGCAGAATTGATCCTAGACAATTTTACACACATATGCATATACCATGAAAACACTAACCTCTGTCATAGCTGCTGCTGATACTGGTGACAGGTCTACTGGATCATCAGGCAGAGTATTATCAACCTGCCACAACAGTTAGGTAAACCATGAGGAAAAAAATGTAATGAAACCATCAGAAGCAAATAGATTTACCATGCACACACTAACCTCTGCAGTCACAGCCTCAAGTGACTCTTCATCCACAAGTTCAAGAGGCGGGTCCTGGAACAGAGGCCTCTTAGCAGATGAATCCTTGGCTCCTTTCATGCTATCATACAGAACGATATAACACACATATGAGTTCATGTGGACATTAACATGTGTTATTAGGAGCTTAAAACATTTACACCTAGAACATACAAACATACCTGGTTGCGACCGGCTTTACAACAGATGGCGGCGTCTGGAGAAGAGTCGTTTGGTAAGGAGTCTGGTCATAACATTTGGCAAACATCAGAAAACATAGGGAAGGAGCACCAAAACAGCAAGACTCGGCATAGTAAGAGCATGGATATAACAACATCATGTAGCTACAACAGAAAATAAAGCAATATGAGTAAACTTGGACAACAGAAGTAATAAAGCACAATACAGCAAGTCTGAACCAGGACAAATGGAAGCGAACATATCAACAGGGAGAACCAAGCTCACCTTGGAAGTGTTAGCATCAATGGAGCCCTTCGCTGTAGAGAGCTGCAGGCCACTGTTTGAGGAAGTGGTTTGGCTTAACATAGCTAGATTCGCTAGAGCAATTCCAGATGAACTTAAGCCACTATCAGCAGAGGTGCTAGCTGAAGCTATCGCCAGCCCAGCAGGACGACGCAAAGCAGAAGAGTGAGGCTGCTTTCCATATTGCTCATCAATTCTGTGAACCTGGTAGGATGGTTTCCCTGAACCAGGTTCAAAGCTTTTTGTCGTCACGGAAACAACCAGACGATACTTCTTTGACACAACAGTAGCTAGTTCCCTAGGAGTAGACTGATCTGCACGGGCAGACTCCATGACCTGGTCCAAAGTCGTGTTCTGGGAAAGTCCAGCCCGAAGCAAAGTTATCAGTGGCTTGCCAACCAACTCTTTGCCCACCCTGTCGAAAAACACAAGCTCAACCTCGCCAGTTCCATCGGACCCAAGATAACAAATTCGATACCTGCATTAGCAACAACGATCAGAAAGAAGGAAATCAAAATGCAATATGTAATAACAATCTGCAGGTAAAGATGATCACCTAGGCATTGCGGCCTTGCCACCACATCCTTCATTAGAACACCTATACTCAGTACCAAATGGAAGCGTGGTTTTGTAACAGCTTGTACATGAAGCAAACCACCACCGCTGAGCAGGACTAAGTTTTGTGACAGTAACAGTGCAGAGGAACTTAGTTTTCTGCAAAGAAACAACACACCGGTCAAGAGCAAGCAAACACCTTAAACCCTATCAACAAAACAGAGCAATACAGATGCAGGTACATACTTCATGGTCCCAGATATTTAACTCGAGCAACTCAGAAACTGTCTTTGTTTCAAGATTGACCTGGGCATCAATCTCTGCAGCAGACTGTCCTGGAAGCGAAATGTTCTGAACAACAGGAATAGCATCCTTTAACCTAAGGAGAAGAGAGATAACCACAATCAGGTATAAAAAATGACATCAACGTGAAACAAATCCAACACCCTTGATAGGCTGGCAACACTTACCTTGCACGTAACTCGTTGATCTCAGGCAAGTCTTCATTAATGTACCAACGGCATGGAGCACTGCCACTAAGTCCCCTCTGACCTGTGGAGAATGGAAATCTTTCAGAAGAAGACTAAGTTCGGCTATATCGATAGCATATATATTCTGACCGAAGCACAGACCTTCGTACGGTTTCACCAAGGTACCAACAAAAATGGCCACGACTGGCTCCTTCTCAGCAGACTGGAGCAGATTTTCGCCGTCAAAAGCAAGAGCTCTTTCTCCCCATAGAATGATGCTAATCTTTTAACCACTATAGACATAGAAAGGAACAAATGGCTTAAACGATAGATCTAGCGGAGAACAGAATCTGAAACCATGTGAGCCAACATACTTGATATCACTGAGGTAGACAACCCTTTTGGTAGATGGAGTAGCATGAATAGCACTGTGGTACTGAGTAGCCGGAGAAACACCGGTGACTATGCCAAGCACGTCTGCACATGATAAAACAACAATAGTAACTAAAGATCCTGGTACCATCAGACAAATTAAGAAATCTCACTAAACAAAGGAAGGAATAACATAGATAATAGTCAGCAGCACCTGTAAAACATTCTGGCATGTCTGAAGGCCTTGGGAGCTCATCAATAGCAGTCAAAGCATAGGTGCATAGGGGATAATCCATGATGGTATCATGTATCTCTACCACAGATGTGTATCTACCAAACCTGATCATGTACTGACCCTCCACCGGTCTGTAGCTGCGTTTCTTTGCACCCACCAAGAACCTTTTGAGCTCATAGACCCGTCCCTCATGAATCCTTTCAATGAACTGGGCAACATTTGAATCTGAAATTTCAGCATACATATGGTTTCCCTGTATAGACGGGAAAAAATCAGCTCATACACAACAGGAATACAGACTAAGGGAAGCAAAAAAAGACAAAACAACTCTACACCTGCATGTCCAGAAGCACCATATCAGTGTGCTTAATAGGGCCATCATCCGTGCCTCCACGATGTTGCCACAGCCTACTAACATAGACCTGAACCGTCCAGTGGCGGCTAGTCGGATTGAGGTCACTCAATGGGTTCACTGCCATCTGGCCACAGAAAAGGCAGGACATCATTAGGCAAATTAGCGAGAGGACTGGCACACAGAGCACACACAATAACAGAGTACATGGACACAGATGTACCAACCATTGCAAAAGACATAAGACCCCAGAAACACAGAATAGACAAAAGCATCATAAACACGACAATCCAGTCGAGTATCAAGTGCACAGAGGCATAGAAAACATGTTCCTTACAAAAGAAATGTGGATGTAAACATGGGATAATAGACATGATATCTTAGCAAAGCAGCCACACATCCTAAGTTAAGCCTGACCTCCAGTCAGATAGCCATGTCCAAAACAATGCTAACAAAATAGCTATATAATGCAGGGAAGGAAACAAACTTAAGGACTAAATATGTACAGACATAACACATAGCCTCACAATCAAGCCAAGCCAGCAGCCTTAAAGACCTCACGGTATACAACATTTTTTGTTTGTGATCCACACGTCTTGTCCTCGTTTTGGATTAATATCTTCAAAGATTTTCTAGAAGTCGCACGCGACACGGCCACATATAGCTGACCATGCGAGAAAACCGGTGTTTTTAGGTACAAACCAACAGAGCTCAAAGTCTGGCCCTGACTCTTGTTTATAGTCATTGCATAACAAAGTCGGATAGGAAATTGCCGTCGTTGTAGAATAAAAGGCCATTTAATTTTCTTTGCTGTTAGCTCAATTCTAGGAACATACACCACATCTCCTATATGTGACCCTGTAATTATAACGGCTTTCAAGACACGGTCGGCAAGATCCAAGATAATCAAGCGTGTGCCATTGCATAGACCAGCGGATTGGCTTAAATTTCTAAGAAGCATTATCGGAGCACCATTCTTTAAAAACAGTTTGTGGCTAGGGAAATTAGGCACAGATATTGCATTTAGAACCTCAGGTGGGTAAAAGAGATCATCCTCCTGAACCGAACCAGCAGGATTAACTTTAGTATCCGAACTAAGATACTCCCTGCCATCAGTAGGCACCATGGCAATTATGTGCTCATTGATTTCCTGGGCTATATCATTTGTAGGCGCTAATATGGCTCGCTTACGCAAATACATGGAATCTTGGTAGTTAGAGAGAAAATCTGGGTACACAGCATCTACTATAGCAGAAATCTGATTGCCCTCGGTGTGAATGAGCAGGTCATCAGGAATATCTATCCAGGATGAACTAACATCGGTACCACGTGCCACTACGGGTAACTTTCCCTCCCCAAGATCAAGTACCCATTTGCTAAAAAGGGCAATCTCCTGCAGCAGAGCAATATCTGCATTTGGTACGGAGAGCCGCATGTTTTCCTTAAGAGTTAAAACAGTGACAAAACTCCACAAAGGTGAATTTGTAATCGTAGCAGCAACAATCTGTGGGCGAGAACCACCTTCGATAACAGGAAGTATCTGCCTAATGTCCCCACCCAAAACCATGACAACACCACCAAAAGGAACACTTGCAAGGCTAGAATTTTCAGCAGATAAAATATCACGCAAACTCCTGTCTAAGGCCTCAAAACACACACGGTTTGTCATTAGGGCTTCATCCCAAATTATTAGACACGTTTTTTTCAGAAGACCAGCTAGATGGGAACCCCTTTTGATATCACAGAAAGAAGACTCATCGATGTCAATAGGAATTTTAAAGCGCGAGTGAGCAGTCCGACCACCAGGCAATAAAAGGGCAGCAACACCAGAAGAAGCAACCGTGAGAACAATCTTCTCTTCCCCTCGAAGATAAGACACAATGGCATTCCATAGAAAAGTTTTCCCGGTTCCACCAAATCCAGAAACAAAGTAAAAACCCGGGGTTTGGTCCAGCACAGACTTAACAATTTGCTGGAATGCAGAACACTGACAAACATTAAGTCTACCATATAAAAACACAGCCTCCTTTGCAAGAGCAGCTGAATCATATGACATCTCCTCCTGAATCATCCTATTCTCATGAAAAGGGGCACTGCAAGTAGTTCTAGGTGGCAAATCAAAATCCCCTATCCTAGAACCGTTCCTAACAAAAACTTCACCAAGTTCAGTAAGCAACATATCCCTAAGTTGTTCATCAGGGACAACATAATCGAGCGTGCCCAGAGCTTGCCTCATGCCATATTGCATATCATCGGCCAAAGAAACCCAATATCGTTCAAAGAAACCCCTTGCATCATTCACTTTACAGTGAATGAGCATGGTCACAAATAACTGCCGCAAACGCGCCCCAAAACCCCACAGAACAGCTTCATCAAAGGCACGATACCACTCGGCGTCATCACCCAAAAGACCACGTGCAGCACAGGCCTCCTTGAAAGTAGGAAAAGTTTTATCCTCAAATGACCTAAGGTCCTCATAAGAAGTCGCTCCTTTGACAATCATGAGAAGCGTACGCAGGTAATACAGCTCACCAGCATTTGGATGAACATAATAAATACGGCCTATTCTATCGCACCTCTCTCTTTCATGCCAAGATCTACTTTCTGAATCCCAGGTCCATTGTGTTGGGAAATCACAGTATGTTAACAATCGAGCATGGGTAAATAAAGTATTAGCAACAAACCACTCTGTAAGCATGGTCTTTCTTAAGAAATCGTTGTCAATAATCTTAGTGAGGTCCGAATCTTGCCTTGAACCTGATAACATTCATGTCAGGTGTATGCACGGGTAATCTTTCAACAGATGGGGTTTTGCCATGTATAGTGTAACCATAGATACGCCATAATGCGTCATACTCACAAATGTACCTACACCGCACATACTCTTTAACTTCATCTATGATTACAGGTTTGCTGCTATCCTCGTGGATACCCTTCCCTTTGACCCTTTCTGGGTATACGTTCAAAAAATCTGGACCCTTGGTGACATACTTAAAAAGATATTTCATGACCTGTGTTTTGTTACACCACTCAACATTCATGTGAGCCTGGAACTGTTTTAGCAGGGCCATGTTATACGGTATTACCCACCGGTTATCAAGCCAATGTCCATTTTTAAACACACGTCGGCCATTGTCACGACGTCTATAGAGGGTAAAACCATTTTCATCAACAACTGTTTCTGGTTGGAAGTTTTTTGGAAAATGTTTAGAACAGAGACCTTTTTTCATACACACACATTTATCATTGAGCACACCGCAAGGACCATGCATCATGAACTCAGAAACTAAGACATAACCAAGCGGATCCTCAATAGGATCTGGAATCTCAGCAGAAATGTATGAATCAATCACCTCTGCGGTAGCCTCAGCGTCCTGCCTGTCTAGCCAAGTGAGGATATGAGCATGCGGAAGGCCTCGCTTCTGGAACTCAACGGTGTGGAGAACTGCATTAAAAAAACAGTAAGCACACTGCGGGTGAGCAGATAGAAGCATAAATAGCAAATTTAGAAAGAACCATTTCAAACAGTACCAGCTTTTATAGGACCGTAAGCACGGCCCGACTTAATATCATCAAGAAATTCATTAAGCTTCATGTTATAAACTCTAACAACAATATCTGCCCTGTCAGATGGCTTCTGGCCAGGTTCAAGCAAAAGGGCCTCGGTAATTTCAGGCCACTTAGGATTACAGGTGAAGGTAGAAAAGATGTCTGGGGAACTATGAACACGTGATATAGCAAGAGCATCCTGGAAATTCTCCTGGAAGTAACGACGACCTCCAATATGGCTAGAAGGCAAGATGACTCTTTTACCAACAGCTTCACCATCGACAAAGCCTTGACCAACAGCATCAGTGATACCTTGAAAGTGATCACTCCTAAGCTTATCCTGGTTCCTAAGAATGAACCATAAACGTGCCTCGTCTATGCTAGCACGCGCATCGACAACAGCTTGCGAAGAAAGAAGGGCATAACATAGGTATGGGTTGGGCTGTTCCAGCCGGTAATGGCACACAAAACAATAATAGTCTTGCATTGTCAAGGTGTTTCGCGCACTGCTACTACCTTTCTCTCCAATATACGGAATATTCAGGTGGAATCCTCTCTCAGCAAAAGGGAACAACAAAGGATACTGCAAGGACATAAAAGCAGGATGTAACGAACATATTTGCTGCAAGCCATCATCTTTGCTGTCAATAATAATATCACGGCAAGATGCCTCAACGGTAAAATCACCAACAACCAGAGCTGCCAACTCAGTAGTTGTTGGTAAATTATACTGAGGGCCATCTCGGTCAGAAGGAGCAACCAAACGTATAGAAACATGTTCATCTTCATTTCCTTTTATCCGTTCGCTAGCCATTCTAAACGTTTGTACCAAAGGATTACACCGATTAAGCATTGCAACTAAACCAGCAACTATAGACTCATCCAAGTTTGCATTGGTATCATTGTCCGGATTAACAGCATGGATCCTATTGCTAACCTCATTGCTGGTGTCATATATATATAGCTCACAGAATTTGGGGTTTTCTCTTTCCCCATCAAAGGTAGGGTAATCCTTTATACGTGGCACAAGACCACCCATCCGATGAGATACTTGGCCTAAGATCTTGAAAATATTTGGACCACGCGAGTTATTTATTGCCCTATCAATGTTTGCGCCCATAGAAGTGAAAGCAAACAAACAATTGTACTGACGAATCTTTGAGACAAAACGTTTTGCACGGTGGTTACCATCAAAGCGCAACAATTTGGCAAGAAAAGCAGGTTGTTTTTTGAAGGGTGGAATGTAGACCTTTCCACCCTTACAACAAAGGCTATACACAACACGCTGCAACAGAACAGAAGACTTGGATCTAACGCGCTCCGCAAACCAGAAGATCGCACCACAATGTTCACACCGATACTCGGGGGGGCCGTAATACGAACGCCCTGCGTAAGACACTAAGCACACAAAGCACACAGAAACAACCTTTAGCTCAACGGATGTAAAAAAACAGCCACAAAGAAGGACCCAGCCATAAAGAAACAAAGCAAGTACCTTTTAAGCTTTCGGCCAAAGCAACATCAAAACCAATCCAATCATCAGGCAACGGCTGTCTGATAACATGCTCTACGATAAAAGAAGGGTATACCCAGCTAGTAAGAAACAGGTAGAAGAAACAGCAAAAAACAAACCAAAAGATAAACCAGAACTCCAAAACGCACACCTGCATAATTAGTGCGTCTCAAAGCACGCGCAAGCTTCTGCCTTTTACGATTCATCCTAGTGATATTAGGACTGAGAAAAGGAAGCCAACCATCCCCTATATTTCATAGAGCAAGTAAAAACCAAGAGAAAAGAAAAGCGGAAGCTTTCAAGCAAGTAATAAGAAATCAATCCTAAGAACAACATACTCTTTCTTTTGTGCGGCGGCAATCCAGCCGGTGGAGGGGTCACCCAGTGAGGAACCGGCCGCGGAACAGAACGGCGCCGAGGTGCCATAAAAAGAACCACTAACAGAAACAGAACAGACTAAACAACATCCTGACATGGACATCAAGAGGGGGAAGAGGAACATGAACATTAAGGAAATGCTTCAATATACTCAGGCCAGAGCCATAAATCGTAAATAATGAATACGAATAGAAACCCTATTAAAAAAAGCCTGGAACCCGACAGAAGCTAAAAACACAAGTCACAAAAACCAGGAGAAGCCGATACAAACAAATGACCTGTAAAATATTCAAAAGGAAGGAAGATCCTCAGGGCATGAAATTTTACTTCTTAAGATTTACACGTGTCAATAATTTCTGATGTCGCCTCCACGATCAACCACTTTAAGCCATGTCCTCGTAACAATAAACAACATACATAAACAAATGAAGCGAAGAATGTCCCACAACATACAGAAGAAAGAGAAAAACACAATCCAAAATCAGCAAGAGAGACAAAGACGGTACATAGCTTGGCCTTCTCGCAGATCACATGAAACAATACCACAATTAAATGTTACATGAGATGAGATGAATAAACAATACTCTAAATGTTGTACACCAATAAGAGTAGCTGATTACATAGTATCCGCCACTGGACCGCAGCACGTATGCCATCTATGGTGCCAGAAGCAGGAAAACAACCGATGGGGCTAACAGCACGGCCAAGCGAGATCGCAAGGACAACATCAGAACGCGCGGTTTCTCTATAAGCTAGCATTCCCTCATAATTGTAGTCTCGGACTACAAACCCATATGAAGCCTGTAAAAAGCGGACAGACTGGAAAGCAGAATCTTCATAAGGACAGCGTGAACCAGCAGACGCACAGGCCCAAAAGAAAAGGCGTGCGGTAGCAACCTCGAGCTCCACGCCTCCAAGGACAGAGCCATCGCCACCTACCTCGCGTAGGTAAGAATGGAATAGCAAACAACACTGGGAAGCAACAATCTCCAGCAAAGCAACAGAGGAAGAGCAGACAGTGAACATCCTGCGGCAGACATGTACCAAGAAGAAAGAGAAAGAACACCAAAAAAAACACAACACCCATAAGGTAAACACTTATTAACAGCATGGTGTAGACAAAATAAGGCTAATACGCAATCAAAGAACAACAGAAAGGAAGTACAAAGTGGATGAAGTCCAATACCTGCCCGAGAGACGGAAAGCAGCACCGACTCACAGCAACAAAACACCTGGAACAAACAAAAGGAAAGCTGACTCTGTGACCCATATTATGAAAAGAGAAGCAGGCATGCAACTCTTAACAAAGCGAGATAAATACAATCTACCAACCCTAATTCACACAAACCATCTAAAAGCATGTCCCATTTAGGACAGTAGACACAACAAAGCATTAGTAACTTGGCAGACCAGCACCGAGATTTTCACCCTAATTTACCAACGCTAATTCATATGAAAAAAACCTGGGCCATGCCCTGCGAGGACAAACAGATACACGTAGAACAGATCAACCTATCAGAGCAATTATCAAATGAGTAGAAATGTATTCCATGCCTAAACAAAACCACAAAGGTACTAATGCCAGTCAAAACCAGTAAACCAGCTGAAACAATCATGTGTGAAGGCACGACAATCCTTGCGACCAAACAAAGTCGCCAAAAAGGACAACCATACAAATAAATAGACCAGCAGGCCACTAAAACCAGAAAGCGGGGACTATCAGCAGAACACACGGGTCAATCTACACGTATAACCAAAGCTTTCAACCCATAGATGCCGTCATTTAAATAATCTTCTATCAATATATTGTCCCCTTCTAACTAAAAGAATATCATTTTGGTCCAACTGTAGGTACATACAGGAAAGTTAGCTAGTTTTTTGTATATCATAAAAATCACAGAAACTCTCTAAAATAAATAGAAGACCGGAACTTAAACTAAAGTACTTTGATAGAAAGGCATCAAGTTTAGGCTCCGGATACCAAAGGATGCCATGTCTCTCTGTTGATCGACAGTTTGGTAAGACGAATATGATGTATGCATGTTTGGTAGAGCTCACTACATCCAGCTGATAAAAAACCAAACCAGACCAGGTTGCGGAGTATTACTCTGAACACTATTGCTATAGAACTCAATCTGGCCAGCCCATCTCGTACCTTGCACTAACACTTGTGTACACCTACAATCAGAACCCTCTCCCACACTCTAAAAAATCACCCATCCACCTGATAAAAAACCAAACCAGAAACTCCCAGGTTGCTGAGTATTACTTTCAACACTACTGCTCAAGAGATCAATCTGGCCAGCCCATTTCGTACCTTGCACTAACACTTGTGTACACATACAATCAGAACCCTCTCCCACACTCTAAAAAATCACCTAGGCTATAGTAACAATAAAGAGCCAACGAATTCATGCAATTAAATAGAATATCCACGTCAAAGCTCCTCCGAGACTCTGAATGGCATACATAAAAAGGAAAACGCAACTCTTCCTACTCTTGAGTGTCGGGGAACTTTTGTTCTACTGGATTTTGTTGGAGTGCAAAAACTCACTGGTACGGAAACAAACTGAACAGTACAGTATTCTAAGAAAGACGTGGTAATTTGTTTATTAGTCCAGTGCCTTACCACCTCAGTACATCTAACTGTAGATTACATATCTGGGGTGCTAAAGAATCGCTTTCGTCACTCTTATTTTGTGTTGTACCTCTCTATATATTGCATAGTTAGGTGATCTTAAGCACATGGAAGCAGACAATTCAACTGGAAGAAATAATATCCACGGCAAACACACGGAAACACAGTTCAAAGCTCCTCCGAGACTCTGAATCTTACCGACAACAGCAGTCTTCAGGCAGCAACCTCGAGCGACCGCAAGGACCTGCAAAAAAGAGCAGCACATATACGTGAGGTACAGACCAAAGCGTCTACAAGGCGAAAGCAAAGTAACGACCAAAAGAAGAAGAGTACAAAGCTGCTAGCAAGGCGAAAGCAAAGTAACGACCAAAAGAAGAAGAGTACAAAGCTGCTAGCAAAAAGCAGAGGACGAAGCGACCAAAAAGGAAACAGAGGGAAAGAAAGCAAATCAAATCCACACGGGCGAATAAAGGCTGCAAATCGAAGGAACCAAAACACACGGGCAAAATAAAGACAAGACGAAGGAATCGGAGCCTCACGGACGAACAAAAGCAGCAGACCAAAGAATAACCGGCAGAGGAAAGAGAAGTGCACCACCTTAACCGAACCCCCCAAAGAAGACACTCATGGCTTCAGATCTGGCCCGAGCCGGCGAGACGGCAGCGGATCTAGAGATCTTAACGCAGAACAGGACGAAGCAGGAGCTAGCGGAAGAGATGAAACCGGGTTCGGCAAGCGAGAAGAAAAGGGGAAAGTGAGGCGGAAGGAGCTGCCAATCCCCATCGAAGGGGGTATAGGGCCTCCGGTACAGTAGAGGCTGTACCCGCCGACGAACGGCGAGACGACAGCGAGCAGACCGGCCCGACGATCGGTCTACCACGGACGAGAAAACCCAATTTTACCCCTCTCGAAGGAGATATTATCCGCGGGCGAACTAACGCTTGCAACCAAGCTCCAGACCGAGCGTACCGACTGAGATGTGGACCTACCAAAGTACAGGCCCACAAAATCATTGACCGAGCCGAGTAAAACCTTGCCAGTCCACAACTCTCAGCCCAACGCAGCAAATAAGGAGACGACACACGTCCCACGCACGGCCAGCACTCCACGAAGGAACAACCAGCGAGACCATGCGACACGGTACCGAAGAGGCCTGCCCACCAGCCCCTGTGAAGCGGGTCAGACTGCGTTGAGGCCCAGGTGGCAGAGACGGTACATGATGCCACGAGAGTAAACCGGAAGAGGAACGGCCCAGATCACGCGGTAACTCGTCGATCCGACGGCCAAGAGGCGCTGAGCTATGAGGAAGCTCCTTGAGGTCTCAACATTTACCTCTTTAGATACCTTTTCTCTGTACCGTGAAGAGGGTTCGATCTGCAGCTTTGTATGGCGTCGGCAAGGGTTGGTATGCAGAAACTGACCTGGAGGCTATGCTTGTATAGGCGCCAACGAAATAATATCAAAACTGGTTCGTGCCAAGAGAAATCGATCTTGATTCTCTGGAGATAACAAACCTGTTGCCCACAGTACAAAATAAACAATCCGGCGGCATGATTTCACTTATGCGCCTAAGTTATTTTCTTTCACCGACTTGAGTCCGATTAGCTTCGCGCTCGAACTCAACTCGGTGAGGGGCATTTGTTCGACGAGATTTTGTACTACAATTTCTGCGAACTAAAAGAAATTCAAAAATAATGTGCATACTTGTCACATTATCAAATATCTAAAGAGGTAAATGGTGAGACCCCAAGGAGCTTCCTCAGAGCTCAGGGTACTTTGACCGTCCGATCGTGTGCCTCCCAGTGAATCCCATCCATCTGTTTTTTCACCGCGCGAGATAAAACCCGCAACTTCCGCGGTGGAAACCCTAGCCGCCACCCCCGCCTCTTTCATCTCCCGCGCTTCCTCTCGCGACCTCCTCCACTCTCCCGCGCTTCCTCTCGCGGCCGCCTCCACTCTCCCGCGCTTCTCCTCTCCCTATCCACGAACTCGAGCCACCGGGCATCCCACCGCGAGGAAGAGCCCGCAGTGAAGCGGCACTCGCATGCCTGATGGGTTGGCAATACCAGATCTGGCAGTGGGCAGCCAACACCGCCATCGTTGTCTCTGTAGCCGTCACCGGGCATGGCGCCACCGCGCCGTCCTCAGTGTCAAAAATAAGTCCATATACAGGTATGTCTTTCTCTCACTTATCCCCACACGAAAATCCTGCAGGGGAAGATAAATCCATGTCTTATCTGTGCTCTGGTGTTCATCATTGCCACAGCCGGCTGCTCCTCTCTCTCAAGCTCTCTGTCGTGTCGCCATCTAAATCGATGTCGTCGCTCGCCTCTGCTGCTCACCGCTTCTGCCGCCGAACCATCAAGTCAACGTTGGAGACACCTATTCATTTCGTGGCCGCTGAAGGTGAACGCGATTTCCTCTGCGCCGCGAATTTCTTTCCCTCCATGTAGGTTCAACTCTCCCAGCGTCCTCTTCGCTAACCTCTTCTCATCTTCCTTGATATCCCACAGGAAGCAGCGCGCTGTGCCTCATGGATAGGTCGATGCACGAGGCCGCTAGCAAGTTCGTCTGCGGACGAGCGACCTACAGTTCAGGTTTGTTCTCTGTCCGCCTCCCTCATTCCACGCTGGCAGCAGATAATTGCAAAACCAACACTCGATCATTCTACACTTCCCCTTTGAGACACAGATTGGCTATATGCTGCTACCAAATCAGAGCAATGAGAAGTTCTGTATCCCGGTTCTATGTGCTATTGTTTAGTGCATGTTTGCCTCAGATCTTCCCAAGCTTGTGGAAGGTTTGAAACATTTGGCGTTATCTTATCTTACAGTCATTTTTTCCATGGAAGAATCTGGTGAGCATATTATTGCTAGAGCTAGCTGCACTTTGAAATTTGTTTCGAAGGATATGCAGGAAGACTTCGTGGTTGGTGGTGAAACTATTGTATCCCTTTTGGAATAATGAATAGATGGTGCTATCTCACCAGGATTTTCCCATCAAATCCATTTAAAATATAAAACAAATGAAGGTATTAGTAAGATCAATTGAAATGATTTCCCCCATTTTGTTCTTCGTTATATTTCCTATATGGGAGTTATAGGCTTTATTTTGCCCCTTTTCATTTCCTTTATGCTATAATAATTAGCTCTGATAGGTATATGCCACTCAAATACCATTTGGTATGATATGAAGCATTTGCTTCATTTGATTCAAATATTTATAGGTACTTACTATATTGCAGGTTCATGAATATCATCTGATATACCCTCAAGCTAGCCAGCTGTGAGAGTTGTACCATATAATCTTTCTCTTATATGCGAGCGTGCTGGGTCACCTTGTGTAACACACACTGATCAGTTGTTGTGTGGTTTCAAATATCTAGGGCTGAATCATTATCCAGTGAAGACCATCAGTCTCAAAGCTAGAGGGCCAACCTTGCTTCTTCCAGGTGTAATAGTTGTGTAATGTAGCGTGCATAATATATTCAGCCCAAGCTTAACTTCTTTGACTCTGATCTAATACATATATGACCAGATGAATTTTTGGGCGTACAATGCTTAAGTGTTTGCCTTCTTTAGTTTATGCATAATTAATATGGTTCAACAATTATAATATTGGATGTGAACTAGTGCAACTTAAAAATGAACTCTTTGAAGCTGAACGTTTTTTTGGTGCTTTCAAAATTGGCAGTATGGCATTAATTCCACATGGCTGCCTCTCTAGCAAAATGTGTATTGTTCTTTTTAAACCCTATTTTGTTTGATTAACCCTCAAATAGTAATCGTCAAGCCTTTTCAAGGATCCATGAATTGCAACATTTGTGAGGATATTAAGATTTCCACTACGTAGTTTTGTAAGCTGTGTTAAAAGTTCAAAAGTTTGGATTGCCTGGGAAACAACTTCCAGGGATTCTTTTCTCTATCAGATCTTCTGAAACGATAAAGAACTTGTGGTGGTTTTTCGAATTTGGGAGTGCAAAGCATGAGTATGTATGATTTATCATGTTGTTTATATGTATGATTGCTTCACCGGTCGCTATTCATAGATGTTGTTTCTTATACAATCACTTGTCTTTCTTAAGAGTGGGCTATGTTTATGTCTTCTTGATTTCCACCATTCTCATGTGATTTACATTTTCTGTTTGTTTCTTGAACGAATTATGCATTAACATTATACTCTACATAGTAATCTACGATATATATGTGCAGTTGTGATCCCATTATCTTTCTGTTTGATCTCCTGCCATGTATTGACTCTAAGGCAAGCTGATTGAGAGAAGTTCATTGCCAACATATGAGAGAGATGATCTGAAGATAATAGAGATGGCTCAGACCCGAACATCTATCAGGGGCCAACACCTATTGGTTCCAGCTTAAAATTCTTCCAATTTTTTTTTGTTCCGTATCAGAGTACAATCTTATGTATCTTCTGAGTTGCTTGCATCAGATGTAATATTTGTCCATGTGAATTAATCTCGGAGATATGAATCTTACATACCATAGTTGCATTAGTTTAAAAGAGCATTTTTCTTCGTTGTTGACATGGTTAATTATTTTTCTGAGCGCGTGAGCTACTTTCAGTAGTACCGACCTATCATTGACATGTATAAAGTATTTTTTTTAATTTTCTGTCTTGCTGTTGAGATAAAGATTATTTTGGCTACTACCTTTAGTCCAAGACCTATACAAACTATTTGTAGTGCTTTTCGAACTTTAGTTATCATCAGGTTTACGGTTGATCTACAGAAAGCTTTACCAAACTACGATAGATGGGTGGACTGTGTAATATTAAGCAGGGTTCTCATACCGTTTTACCAATTGATCACCACTGCCAAAAGGAGGGTGGCGCGCGGCAAGCCGCGCCTGGGGATCTAGTTGGACATGAATACTCGTGGAGCAATGTGTGCCTAGATTGCTCATATTGTACATGCACCTCGTGTCTTATAAGCATGAGACGAAGTGGCGAATTAATATGCATCGTAGGGATGCAGATCATGGCACCATAGAAACAAAAGAAATTGAGCATGCGATAGACTTTAGCTAGCTCATTCACGTATCCATTCATGGATGCATCCTGAGCAACGCCTACACGGCTACACCGGTATAATTTATATTGTATACTGGTTCGACATGCAGTAGTGTCTCCAAGCCCCGTATTTGATTGATCAAACCAGGTGCATGCAGATGTGTGGCCATCACGTAGCTAGGTGCACTTGCGGACTCGATGGATTAGCAGTACAATCCCAAAAGAGATAAGCACAGGAGCGGATGACAGCGTGATCCAACCATGCGCGTCTCCATCTAACTAGCCAGGTCCGGCGCGGCGTCGTTTTTTATCTAATAACGCATCATAACAGATCAGTTTTTTTGACATGTGTAGTCGACAAAATATGGTAAGCTCGCGGAAGTAAACATGCGAGGCACACCGTAGTATATGAATTTTCACATTCACGACCAACCACCGCTACAGTAGTGAATTTTCAAAAATATTTTGACTTGGCACAGTTTTCCTTTCCGTCTAGTCGTGTCATACAGACGATGGTTCTTCCTCTCGGACAAGAGTAGTAAATACGTACATGCTCGCATATGCCTTTGCATGAGCATGAGTTCAGATTTAAGAACAGCGGCTGATGTTTTTCTCAGCTAAGAATATACAAGGAATATTCCACAAGAGTATCACATTTGAATGAAAAGACGAAGTGCCTAATTTTCTTTTATTAAACAAACTTGTACGACTCCATTAAAATGTAGATAGAAGTGAGCACCTATGGTTGGAGTGACAATAACTTTGATAATCTTCTCTTTTTGAAAGTTAAAAGGTGCGTATACATGACTGTGACTCGAGAACATTGCAATCAATTTCAAATCTTGGACGCACACTGTTCAGCACTGTGCTTGACCAGGATCCAGACAGACTATTCAAAAATTTCTGAATAGTTTTGAGTTTTTAAGTTAATTCTGGACCAACCATGTCCGTCAGATCACGACTGGATGGCTCTCGCTAGGGCAAAGTCACGGTAAGACTTTGTCTCACGAAGTCACCGAAGCTATGTTCCCTCTCAGGCTCTCGCCAAGGCGGCCAAACTCATAGCAGCGATTTCCTGCTACCGAAGTTCATGTTGTAACGCATTCCCTGTAGTATAGCCCCAACTTCTGTTTCAATGCTGGTCAGTCTCTCATAGGACAGGCTTGACGCTTCCCATGTATTCCCGAAGGTTCACTCTAGTGCTAGCAGCCCAAAATTCTGCAATGAAGAAAGCATCAGTGTTGACGTTTATAGAACCAAGCTTGGGCAATCTGAATCTTCTGGTCGGTCCTCAGTTCTGGTATTCTGACAGTTGCAGTACATATCAAATCCACATTTCTTACCTTTCGGGTCAGATCCCTATTATTTTCCATAAGGATAATCATCAACATAAAATAGATAGGAAATCCACCTTGCACATTATTTTTCCCATCACGGTGCTGATTGCAAATGATATTTTTGCATCAAGATGACAAAACTATACCTTTGCATCTCGGTCGCAGTAGCCCATTATGAAATGCTCTGCTCTTAAATGGCGTCCACTTGGTCATCTCATCCTCCTAAAAATCTATCTCATGCATGCCTTTCATTTTCTCCTCTTGTTGTCACTTACTCAATCATCAGTCTGAATCTCCTCAAAACAATGATTAGTTAAACTGATAGACCAAAACACCAAAGAGCTATAGATTAGAAGAACAACAAATCAGCATGGCACTAAGAGGAGTTAACTCTAATGAGCGGACTGCTGCCCACAAACTGGATCTGGCGCTCCAGAAAACCCAAGGTCAAGAAGGTCACCCATTTTGTCCAGTGTTCACCAGCTAAACAACATTAAAAATTTGCAAAGTACATTGTCTCAGTTTCTTCTTTCAGTAGTAACAAAGAAAAGAATATCAGCTAAATACCTCCTGAAATCTATAAATACTTGTATGCCAGCGAAGGTAAAACATTACTCATTTCTCCTCCCATTGGAAGAAATAAATAAAACAGACGTATCGGGCAAAGTGAAACTACCCTATCGAGGATCAAGGCCAGACGGAACAGGCATAAGAGTCTGTGATCTTCAGTTCCATGGCTAGGCTGGACGACTTTTTTTTCAATTCTTATGTTTTTTTTCTCATTATAAACGTCGTAACTGTAACACAAACAACCTTAAAGGTTGTAATGAAACTCATAAGGTAGAAACCTTTCCCCATAATAAAACCTACCATGTTCAAAAATTCATAGTTGATTTGAGGACAATTGCCTAATTCAAGAAACTATGCATTTGTTGCATCTACTGAGTCTTTCCGGATCTACTTGCTTACATGCCCCATGATCAGGAGAATTATTAAGTCCATATTAATTTTCAGCAAACATATCACAGCTAATTCGACTGTTTGCCTCCTATTATCTACAAATCATCTAATAACATTAAGCAAGATTTCTTCATACATACTGACCGTATGTGTGCCTATGCAATATCCAGTTCAGAGGCATTTTCATTTTCCACATCCTACATGAGGCAATGAAGTTGGGGAAGAGTTCCAAATTGATAGGGCATAGAGAGAGATGTGGAATAAACCAATATTAACATGGCTAACAATTTGTAAAAACAAAACATAGTTGATTCTCACTGCAAGGGAAATTATTCATTACGATCCACCAAATATATGCAAGTCAAACATGGACATGATAGGCGATCTGGCTCTGCTCGTGTGCAAAATGAACATTTTTGTTCTTTCACCAATATTAGTGTGGTGATGGTCATGTTTAGGATCTGTGTGTTATCAATGTTCAGTTTGAGCAAGATTAGGGAAAATAAGAAAGTTGGGAGCCAAATAATTTACGATATGAGAAGTCTTAATGTCGGATGCAGAGTGCAACCAACAAAACTAAATCTTGGTAACTAATAAGACTCCCTCCAATCCGATATATGTGTCGCTCGCAACAAACTAACCACGTACAACTTGTAAACATAATTTCCGACATTTGTTTGAGATCAAAGGGAGTAAATTACATCCACGCTAAAAGAGACTGGAAAGTAACAGTAGGTTAGTTGATTTAAAAAACTGGGCCAAATCACAATCACATGTAAGTTCCGACAATAAAAACTACTTTGCGTACCATGCAGGCATTTGCTCTTCGTAACTGTTGTATAAACCAAAAATAAAAAATAAATACTGCAGGTTTCAAAGCTGACAGATGCAGCAAAAAATTAGAATCACCATCTAGTAATAGTGTTTAACACCGCCTCAGTTCAGATCACAAAATAAATATTGGATAAGTTGATGAATTTCAGACCAGAGAACAAATTTAAAAAGTTTTCCTTTCTGCGAATATGATCTATAGCAATAAATTTGGCACATAGCACAGACAACAGACTGATTATATACCAGCACAACTTGTCTCAATGAGGGGTTTCAAAATTTACATATATATTTGTAGTGTTATCATAAAGGTAGGCAATACGAATTATGGGTTTAGATCACATACATTATCTTCACTAAATTAGAAAGTGGTCTACTTAGTCGGCACTCCAGCTAAATTGGCTTGTGATCTAGTGCAAACCTTCATCGTGACAATAATAAAGGAGCAATAAAGCTAGACATAGACGATACATCAAAACGAAACTTCTCCCAAGTCATCTGAGGTTACATCATTTTCTCAGAAAAACTAATTGGCTCAAACTTATCTTGAAGGCAGTTCACTGCCGACCTGCTAAAAGTAATAGCATCCTATCATTATCTAGGATTATTACTGCTAAATAGCTCAATAATATAATCAAATCACCATAGTCATCTTTCAATGCACACAACGATGCACCCTGCTACTTGTTGGCATATCAGTACATGGTCTGAAGGATGATTATGCATGGATATAGAATAAATAAACATGGAAACTACAATTCTGTAATTGAGTAAGACCGAACATAGGTGGATAATTGAGTCCTCGAATGCATGCCATATTTTTCTGCGTATTCCCAAACGCACCGCTTTGACCACCCTCTCTCCCGACATCTTCTCAATCATAGGTGATAGTTGTGTCATTTGGGAGATAATGAGAAGAGCATAAGCAGTAAGGTAAATTCTTGCTAGATATTAACTTGACAGCAAACATAGTATTTCAATACCTTACATGGCTTCTAATTCTCTGTTCAGCGTCGGTTGATCATTAGGCCCTCAAAACGAAGCTTGACTGATTATTACCTAAATGGTTGTCATAACACACCGTGCAAGGAGAACTTCGTCATCACAATACTGAATACGTTTTCTGTATGGTAACCTCATCTCAGACGCACTGAATCAACAAAAGGGAAAATCATGTGCTATCGAAAAACTTCAGCAGGCTAATTCTAGACTCTTTATCAATGGAAGTGCATAAGACATGAGAGATACTCTTTTCTAGTCTATTTGCCTCAATTAGGACAATATTCAATGAAACACCTGAACTACATGTGACAGCTTACATCGATATATTGAACTCAACTATAAAATCATAAACTCTCTTAATATAAACACATCATCGAGAACAAAATATTTTGAACTGAGCCACGGCCAAATGTATAACTGGTGCATTAATTAAATTATCTTTACAAATCACATGAGCGAAGTTGAAATGCCAGAACAGCACAGACTGGATCAAAGGCAAGGATAGCAAACTCTGTACGATAATCCAGCTATAAGAGTCAACCTTGGTGAAAATATGTACTATTCCCACTGAAAATATATTATTAGACTAAAACTTCATGGTATTAATTTAGCAGCTACATGTGGTTTGAATGAGGGAACTGACACTAAATCTGGTTCACATGGGGGTAAAGAAAGATTTAAATTGACAATGATAGCTTGTAAGCTTCACGGCGGCAGGTCAAATTGACCAATGCTGATGTTTTGCTGAACATAATACAATTGGACGTGCAGCTGTGGTCTCTGGTTGTAGCAAAAGCATCGCACTCAACGATGTTACTATCTGTAACTTTTTAGTATTACTATCTACCAATGTCCGCATTCCTGAAAGTATCCAGTTCTAAGAGCGCAAATAACAAATGAAATGAACCTAGCTACCTTTTCACGATCTTCTGATTGTGCAATTACTCGATCACTCTGGTTGGCGCCTTGAGCTTCTGATTCTCGTCGTCCACTTCGCGTATCATCTCCGGCACGATCTCGGCTGCCATGGTCCCCATCTCTGGCAAGCAAGAATCAAACAACACAAAAATTTATGTAAACGCTCAGATAATAATTCAGTTCAAGACGACCACGTGTTCCATAGACGATTTGTTGGTCGTTGATTTGATGGATGTATTAGGTACCGTACTGGCCAGATCATCGAAGAGGCATAAAGCCTTCTGCTCCGCCGACACACCTTGTCTCCAGGAGCCTCGCAACACTGTCGTGCTCGCCGGCTTCGGCGTCCTGCACGCTCCTAGCGGAGCAACCGAGCAAACGGCTGCACTTAGTAACCTCCCCACCCCGTGCCCGCAGAGCAGGTCCTCCTTCAGGGCAGTCAGCCGCACACGACCACGACGCTTTTGGCATGCCGCCCCGGTGCCGGTAGAGCGGAAAGCAAGCGACGCGGCAGCCAGGAGGCCAGTGAGCGGCCAGCCCAAGCGGACCACCCGGAAGTGGTGGTCTTCGCGGTGATTCATGGGAGGCGCCGAATCTTGGACCGGCGCCATTGACGACCGACAGGCGATGGCGCATACCCTCGTCAAGATTGCAGCACGTACGGACACCCATAAGAGTCACGATGGGAGAGAAAAAAGGGGGGAAACGTGCAACAGCTAGGCAAGTAGAGCTGTAGATGCAACATACCTCTGCTGAGAGAGCGGTGCAGCCATTACAGTGATGGCGACCTCCATGGCTACAAAGAGGCGGCATCCATGGAGAACAAGGGAAACCTTAGCGGCATGCCGCCATGAGAGCTAGAGTTTGCCCGCCGCCGCTACTGACTGCCCCTCCCTCAACCGCCGCCAGCCGCTCGCCCGCCGGGCTCCCACCGTCCAACGGTTGCGGCCAGACCCGAGGTCTCAGCCTCGAACCCGGCCGGCCGAAGAACTCGAGCTCCAAGTTGGGGCGTGATTGGATGGCAGTCCTCTTCTGTCGATGGATTAACGGAGCATCCGAGAGAAATCAAGAAAGAAAGAAAGAAGTGGGAGGAGAGGAATGGGCACGGGAGCCTTCGAGAGAGGTCGAAACCGAAATTGCTCTTCAACGAGCGCGCGAGCGCTCGCTCGCTCCGAACGTAGGCTCGTACAACGAAACCGAGCCCCCGAAACGTCATCCAGTGACGTCACCGGAGGTCGATCCTCACAGGGACCTCCCCAATCGACGAATTCGTCGATGGATTGCCGAATCAGAGGGCACCGGCTGAAGCGCTCGACGCGGCCATGCTCGCGCTGGGTGGCCGCTCCGCCTTGTGCCTCAACTTCGCGGACTCTGCGTGGCTCCTCGCCGTGCCGGCCGGGCTCGGCGACCTCGCCCACGTTCGGCGCGCGGCGCTCGCCTCCGTCGCGGACTTCCAGCGCCGGGAGGCTGCCAATTGCGCCGCGACCGTCACCGTTGACGAGGCCGACACCTCCAGCGCGTCCACGTTGTCGTCCACGGACAACGCCGGCTCCTCAGCGACCTCCGAGCCTTCTGATCTGGACGGACTGTTCGAGTTGCCGGCGGCTGCAGTACTGGGCAGCGACATGTTCGACTTCGAGTTCGGCATGTCCGGGGATATGTACTACGCTGAGCTCGCAGAGTGGATGCTCCTGGAGCCGCCGTCGCCGCCGGAATTCACCGAGATGTGCTGGGATGGCGGAGCTGATTACGCCGCGCTCTGGAGCCACTACTGAAACAGAGAGACACCCGACCCTGCCCACTGAAACCTACCTGCTCTGGACTCTGGAGAGTCCAAAGAGCGAAAACCTGCTTCCCGTCAGCATAGTAAAATCTGTGTTACCCTTAACTGAAATAAACAAAATTACGTTGACACACATACGAGCAGAGCAAGCGAAAGAAACACGAGCGGAAGGACACTGCTGCTGCCTGTCGAGTTCAGACGGATCGCATGAAGATCACTTCCCGAGAAGAGAAGGGTCCTGTCACTTCACCAGAAAGATCAACGCTGGACGAGGCGTGGTCCTAATTCGGAAGCTGTGGCCGAGAACCTATCCGAGGTCAGCCGGTTGAAGCTAGGTAGGGACCACCGGCGCTGCCTCTGCGTGCATGATGCGATGCGCGCCATTCCGCTGCCCAGGCGAGGACGCGCACTGCAGCGATGTCCCGCACGCGCCCGTCTCACACGTGCCGTTGCCGGCTGGGTCGAAGTTGCACCCGGTCCGGCCCCAGACGCGTCCTGACCACCCCACGGGGGCAGTGAAGACAATGGACTGACCAGGCCGTAGCGCGAACCCGCCGCCGTCGAAGCTCTTGCCGGGCGTCACCGCCGGCCAGATGTCTGTCTGGCATTGGTTGATGATGGTAAACACGCGGGCCGAGTCCGCACGCCTCGGTGCACCTGCCAGGTCACAATAACAACAATAAGATGTTTTATTGAATCAAAATGGGTTATAAATAAAAAGTAGAAAAATAATTTTATTATTTTTAGCAATGTTTTATCAACTTAGATGTAAGAATTTTACCAACCCGAAGACAACGATGACGTTCTCAACTGGTTTTGTATGAGAATTACCAATGTAAAGAATAATTTTTAGGAGGATACTGTTTTTTTACCAAGAGTGTTCAATGACAACTTTTGCACCAACCTTTTTTAGAAACTAATATATAGTATATTCCCAAGAATGTTACACTAAGAATGTTATCAACGGAGATGAATGGAAATTATCAACCATTCAAAAACTTATATATAATTTTCCCAAGAATGTTATCAACGGAGATGAATGGAAATTACCAACTTTTTAAGAACGAATATATATTTTTATTTCACAAGAAAGTTATCAAGAGCAATGAATGAATATTACCAATATTTTTTTTTAGAAACCAATGTGTAGTCTATTCCCAAGAATGTTATCAAGGGTGATGAATGAAAATTACCAACCCTTTAAAAACCTATATATAATTTTCCCAAGAATGTTATCAACGGAGATGAATGGAAATTACCAACCCTTCAAAAAGTTATATATAATTTTCCCAAGAATGTTATCAACGGAGATGAATGGAAATTACCAACTTTTTAAGAACCAATATGTATTTTTATTTCCAAAGAAAGTTATCAGGGGCAATGAATGGAAATTACCAACCTTTTTTAGAAACCAATATAGTCTATTCCCAAGAATGTTACCCTAAGAATGTTATCAACGGAGATGAATGGAAATTACCAACCCTTTCAAAAACTTATATATAATTTTCCCAAAAAATGTTACCCTAAGAATGTTATCAACGGAGATGAATGGAAAATAACAACCCATCAAAAACTTATATATAATTTTCCCAAGAAATGTTATCAACGGAGATGAATGGAAATTACCAACTTTTTAAGAACCAATATATATTTTTATTTCCCAAGAAAGTTATCAAGGGCAATGAATGGAAATT
Organism: Alopecurus myosuroides; assembly: GCA_028641055.1. Taxonomy (NCBI): domain Eukaryota; kingdom Viridiplantae; phylum Streptophyta; class Magnoliopsida; order Poales; family Poaceae; genus Alopecurus; species Alopecurus myosuroides. The sequence continues at coordinate 266,318,987 of CM054060.1, forward strand.
ACCAACCTTTTGTAGAAACCAGTATATAGTCCATCCCCAAGAATGTTATCAAGGGCGATGAATGAAAATTACCAACCCTTCAAAAACCTATATATAATTTTCCCAAGAATGCTATCAACGGAGATGAATGGAAATTACCAACCCTTTAGAAACCTATATATAATTTTCCCAAGAATGTTATAAGGGGCAATGAATTAAAATTAACAACCTTTTTCAAAAACCAGTATATAGTCTATTCCCAATAATGTTATCAAGGGCGATGAATGAAAATTACCAACCTTTTTTACAAACCAGTATATAGTCTATTCCCAATAATGTTACCAAGGGTGATGAATGAATATTACCAACCTTTTCAAACCCTATATATAATTTTCTCAATAATGTTATCAAGGGAGATGAATGGAAATTACCACCCCTTTGAAAACCTATATATATTTCTTTCCAAAGAAATTTATCAAGGGAGATGAATGGAAACTATCAACCCTTTGAAAACATATTTATAACTTCCCCAAGAATGTTATCAAGGGAGATAATGGAAATTACCAACCTTTTTTAGAAACCAACATATATTTTTATTTCCCAAGAAAGTTATAAGGGGCAATGAATTAAAATTAACAACCTTTTTCAAAAACCAGTATATAGTGTATTCCCAATAATGTTATCAAGGGAGATGAATGAAAATTACCAACCTTTTTTAGAAACCATTATATAGTCTATTCCCAATAATGTTACCAAGGGTGATGAATGAATATTACCAACCTTTTCAAAACCTATATATAATTTTCCCAATAAAGTTATCAAGTGAGATGAATGGAAACTACCAACTTTTTAAGAACCAATATTTTTTTTATTTCCCAAGTAAGTTATCAAGGCCAATGAATGTAAATTACCAACCCTTTTGAAAACATATATATAATTTTCCCAATAATGTTATCAAGGGGGATGAACCGAACCTACCAACTTTTTAAGAACCAATATATATATTTATTTCCCAAAAAATTTATCAAGGGCAATGAATGGAAATTACCAACCTTTTTTTAGAAACCAATATATAGTACATTCCCAAGAATGTTATATAGGGGGGCGGTGAATGAAAATTACCAACCTTTTGAAAACCTATATATTTTTTTTTCCAAGAGTTATCAAGGGAGATGAATGGAAACTACCAACTTTTTAAGAACCAATATATATTTTTATTTCCAAAGAAAGTTATCAGGGGCAATGAATGAAAATTACCAACCTTTTTTTAGAAACCAATATATAGTATATTCCCAAGAATGTTATATAGGGGGTGATGAATGAAAATTATCAACCTTTTGAAAACCTATATATATATATATTTTTCCCAAGAATGTTATAAAGGGAGATGAATGGAAACTACCAATTTTTTAAGAACCAATATATATTTTTATTTCCCAAGAAAGTTATCAAGGGCAATGAATGGAAATTATCAACTTTTTTTTAGAAACCAATATATAGTGTATTCCCAAGAATATTTTTTTAGGGGGGTGATGAATGAAAATTACCAACCCTTTGAAAACCTATATATAATTTCTCAAGAATGGTACAAAGGGAGATGCATGAAATTTACCATCTATTTTTAGAAACCAATATATAGTCTATTCCCAAGAATGTTATCAAGTCTAAAATTGGTTATCAACTAATATGTATGAAAATTACCAACTTAAAGAATAATCAAGGGATGCCTTTTTTTTCAAGAGCATTGAATGCCAACTTTACCATCATTTTTTAACCACCAAGAATGTTTTACAATCGTGATGAATCAAAATTACAAGGAGTCGGACAGTGGGAATGGGCCGGTGCCGTCGCAAGGAGTCGCGCACTTACCAGAGACATCCAATAATTTGCACAATAATTTTTTTCCTCCACAAGATGTTGGTAATTTTTCTACTAGATTTACAGTCTTTTTACACTAGTTGGAAGTGGAAAAATTTATACTAATTGGAAGTGGAATTTTCTCTACTAGTTTTTTTTTTGAAACGAGGCTTTTAAAAAAAAAATTGGAACGAGGCAAAACAGGAAGGACGAGGCCTAAAAAGAAAAAAGATACAACTCGAGTCGATGACCATGTCACCCGAGCAACCATAGCCGTCACTACCACTGCGGAGGCAACCTCACGCAAGTCGAAAAGACGGAGCCGCCGCTCTGACATCCACGCTGCCTCCAGGGCCACGCACGTAAACTAGACGCCGACCATGTCGTCCTAGCAACCAAAGCCGACACTACAACGGTGGAGATAAACTCAACGCGAGAAGAAACCCCGGAGCCACCGCTCCGACATCCACGCCGTCCCCAAGGCCGCGCATTCAAACTAGCCGACGATCAAGTTGCCCTAGCAACCAAAACCGACACTAAACACGGCGGAGGCAACCTCAAGGCAAGTCATCCGTAGCCGCCGCTCCGACATCCACGCCGGCCCCAGGACCGCGCACCGCCTAGCCGACGACGAAGATGCCGCCACCAACCACCAACACCCCACGGCCCCCACAGGCCGGTGGAACGTCCAAGGCGAGGCCCCAAGAGGCAAGCAACGCAGGAGCGCCGCCCTCGCCCGATCCCGCGAGGAATCTAGGGTTTCCCCCGGAGAACCCGGCGCGGAGAAGTGAAAGCACCGCCTCGACGACGCCTTCATGAAGGACGCGGCGCCGAGAGGCGTCGCCGTCGTCGGCCCCGGTCGAGCACCGGTGCAGGGCTTTCGCGCGGCGTTGCAAACCCCGCGAACCGCCCCATGGGGACCGGCCCGACCACCAACACGCCATGTCGCAGCACCTGCGGCACCTCCCGCCACGGCCAACGCCTTGCCAACTGCGACCCAAGCACAGATCCGGGGCCGCTGCCCCGGCTTCCTCTTCCCCAACCCTCACCACCTGCAGCACCTCCCACCAGAGTTGGGGCCCGGATGCCATCGATCCCGCGCCCGAAACGCCGCACCACGCGGAGACACCGGTCGGAGAGGACGTCGCCTCGCGGCACCATGCCGACAGGAGCTCCAAAGCCACCACCTCCGGGCCAACACAGCCTGCGCCCAGCGCCGGTTCGCACACCCAGCAGCAGCTCCGGAGGCGCACCGCCAGAGCCAACCACCAACCGGACCCGACGAGCCCAGATCGGGCCCGCCAAGCCCATCTGGGCGCGCAGCCTCCACCATACCGGAGTACAGCAGCAGCGCCCCAGCCCCGGTAACACCACCGGCGGACCTCTACCATCCGCCGCCCGAGCCCGGCGGCCCGGCCGCCACCGTCTCGGGCCGGCCACGTCCAACCAGGCGCATCACCGACGCCGTAGACCACGGCCCTCAGCAGCCCCCCACACAGCTTCTCCCTTGCTCCTCCATGCCGGTGACGATGGCGCCAAGCCACGCAGGTCGATGGAGCAGCGCCCGCCGCCATGCCCATCCGTTGGAAGAAAAAAAAACGCCGCCGCCATCACAGGGGCGCGCACAGCGGTTGTTCGTCGGCGCCCCTCCGGCAGCAGCGAAGCGGAGGAAGTGTATTTTTTTCTACTAGACAGTGGGATTTTTTACACTAATTGGAAGCGAAAAAATTTATACTAGTTGAAAGTGGAATTTTTTTCTATCTCCCACCCCTTTTTTTTTGCCCTAAAAAATCACTAGCCCAAAAAGAGAATTAATTGACTGACATCTTTTTTTATGCAAGTAAAAATAATAAAAAAGGGAATAGCAGGCATCAAATCTTGTCGGAAACCGATGAACAGAAACCTTCCAATCGCGCGCGCCAGGTAGACACACCCCATAATTATTTCTTAAGTCGAAAAAATTAAAAGGAAATGGACAACACTTACTATATGGTTTAGAAAAAAGGGAATAGGATTTTCCAAATAATTTTTTAAAGCTTTTATTGCACAGTATTTTTTCCACAATAAAAGTAAAATCTTTTTTTTTCATGAAACTGTGCGCTTGCGCAAAAAAAAAAGGGAATAGAATAGTTTTTGCACGTTTACTCTTTTCGTGAAACTGTACGCCCGCGCAACCAAAAATAGTGTACGTGCAAAATTATTAGTGTTACCTAATATTCATCGCACGCAAAGGGAATAGCACCGCGTACACCGCACGTAACCAGTACTTTCCCTTTTTGACACATCCCACCTGGTCGGAAAACGCTCGAGAGATTGGGATCGCTCGCGCGCGCGCGAGCTAGTACAGCCCGGTCGAAACGCGAAGTCGGGATAATCGCCTCGCATGGCCCACCACGACCAAGCGAACTCAGCTGGCCCACCATGACCACAATGCCAAAGGCCGCACGATGGAGTAACAACGCAGGGGACAGTACACGCGTCAGCGTCTAAAATATGGTCATGACTCATGACCATCAAAAATCTGTGGAAATCAGGATACCACGCGGTTTAGGATATGCATGAATATCGGGACCGGCCCAACCGTCGCGGCCGTCGTATCGCTCTATACCCTACCCCTGTGGCTGTGCCTATATAAAGACCTGACCCAAGGGAGGACGAGGAGAAGACGGAAGGACTGGAGATGGAAGAGCCGGCGCGTTAGAAGACCTGCTGGAGCACATCTCGTCCATGATGGTGGCAGCGAAATACACGCGCCTGGAGGCCATCGCCCGGCGGCCATGATCCGAGGGAAAGAGCGGGCGCGCTAGAAGACCTGCTGGAGCACATCTCGTCCATGAAGGTGGCAGCGAAATACACGCGCCCGGAGGCCATCGCCCGATGGCCATGATCCGACGGAAGCGGCGGCGCACAAGACAACAGCAATAACACATACATGCGCGACATGGCGACGAGTTCTCTGCCAGGACGCACCGTGCATGGTGATCCATGCAAGTTGAATTATCTAATCCTTCTCTATATGTCTCTATCAAATCTAGCAGGAGCTGTGCCGGCGTACGTACGTTCAGAAGCACCACACTGAAGCAAATACGCGCCCGGCCGGCTGGGCTGCAGATGCCCGTGCGTCATGGCCATGGATGATACGCACAAACTGGCGGCCGTGGCGTGCCGGACGTGCCACGACGCCGACGGACACGCGCTGGAGAACATGCCGACGAGCCAAGAGAAAAGACTAACGCCTCACGTCCGCGCCGGATGGCCGGCAGATCCGCGGACCCACGTGCTCAGGCGGAGCCGGCCTCCAGCAATGGCGCACGCACCCCATTGCGGCGAGTACGGCATGATCCTCTACCCACACGAAGAAGCCGAGGGCACCATGGATGGCGATCCCTGCACCCATTTATCCTTCTACCCACTACATGAACATGTCGTACTCTCTCTCTCCCTCTCTCTCTTATAGCAGGTCTTAGGAGACATAGGGGAGAACATCACACACACATAAGGCAGCGGCTGATCGTGCCGGGAGCAGCGAATGACACGCTCTGCCGGGCCGTGGACGCTCGCACCCTATGGCATGGATGACGTGCTCTGCCCGGCGGCCACGGCACCCAGGACGTCGTACTTGGAGAGCTCCGCGCCGGCGTGTGTATCCGGGGGATGTTACACCTCAAGGCCGCAGACAACACGCCCATGACGGCGGCCAAAACTAATGGCAGCATTGATGAGGCGCCCGGCGCCGTCTTCATCTTCAGGAAGATGCCGTCCGGGCGGCCGATGTACGGTTCCCACGTCTTCTGCTCCTCCACGATAGGCTGTCACTGCGGCCACCAACACCCTATTCATCTCGGCCGCGACGTTGATGGTGTTGTCGGCATACAGCCCAACATCCACTTCATTCCCGTGACAACGTCGACGAGCATCCGGCGTGCGGCCCGGCGTGATCTCCACTTCCGTGATGGCGTTGGCGGAACAGACGGTATGCAACCTGCTGTCATCGTCACCGCCGCACGAGCTTGGCCCGACATCACCTCTGTCCTTCATGACGACATTGACAAGGCTGCCAACATCAAGACAGCCGGTGTGCAGCCCGGCGTCATATCTATCCCAATGACAATGTCGGCAAGGCTGTCGGCATGCAGCCCAACATCATCTCCATCTCCGCGGCGGTGTCTACACAGCTGCCGGCGGCCAGCCCGGCGGTGTCTCCACCTTTGCCACAACGTCAGCAAGTCAGCCGGCGTGCAGCCCGGCGTCATCTCCACCTTCGTCACAACATCAGCAAGGCAGCCGACGTGCAGCCCGGCGTCATCTCCATCTCCACACCAACCTCGGCGGGATGGCCAGCGTGCAGCCCGGCGTCACCTACATCTTCCCGACAACATCTACGGTGTTGCCAGCGAGGCAGCCGGGCGCCATCTCCATCTAAGCCACAACGTCAGCGAGACAACCAGCATGCGGACTGGCGTCATATTCAACTCCGCGACAACGTCAGTGGGGCGGCCGGCATGCAGACCATCGTCATCTCCATCCCTGCGACAAAGTTGGCTGGACAGCCGGCGTGCAGCCCGGCGTCCTCTACATCTCGGCGACAACATCGGCAAGGCACCCGACATCATCTCCATGTCCACACCAACCTCGGCAAGGCAGCCGGCGCGCAGCCCGGCGTCATCTCCATCTTCCCGACAACATTGGCGGGGTGACTGGCGGTTAGTTCGGAGTCATCTCCATCTCCGCGATAGCAACACCAAGACAGCCAACATGCAGCATGGCGTCTTTTCCATCTCCACGACAATGTCAGCTAGGCGAGCGGCGTACAGTCCGGCGTCTTCGCCAACTCCACGACAACGTCGGCGCGGCTGCCGGCGTACAGTCCGGCGCCACCGTCTAATCATAATGGGAATTTGTCTTATTCGCAGGTACCAATGGATTAAAGAAGGCTCACTTCATCGTGGATGCCCAAAGTCAGCTCCGTTGCATGCCAACTTACCAGACGCCTCCAAGCCGGAGTTTCCACCGCCTCTACATCAACTCCTTGACGAGGACATCAGCTACATCGCCACCATTGCGGACCTCTCGCCTCGTGAGGTGGACCATCGTCACCTTCACAGCCTCTAGGAGTTCACACACGCCTCCACAAGCTCCACATCGCCAAGTTCATTTCGGCGTTAGCCAAGCCATACTGCTGCGCGGCGACGTTCAAGTCTACTTTGTCTTCTACACCAACATTCTTCCCCAACATCGTCGTAGCACCGACGACGCGAAGCCACTTCACCGACATGTCGTTTTCCGATGAAGCGAACCATTTCTTGCCGGGCACCGACGAGGCGAAGGCAAGCCATCCTGTCCGACACCGACGAGGCAGACATCACAAGGCCGGGCACTGACGAGGCGAAGGCCACCCACCTGTCTGAGCTGGCGAAGCTAGGCATCTTCATCATCGGACATCGACAAGCCGGAGGCATACGGCTAAGCATCGCCGGAGCGACGGACGTACCGCTCCGCCTTCCACTTCATCACCACATCATCATCATCGTCTACACCGAGCACTTGGAGAAGACGAGACTTGACGACGACGACCATTGCAGCAGCTTAATCGGAGGTGGTCCGTGACATTGACTCGCGGACGTAATTAATCGGGAGCCTTCCGAGGCCCCGTGAACCAGAGCTTCACAATCGCCCAAGTCATATTCGCCGCGCTAGCAGGCCACGGATGGCATAGTTATTGTAAAGAGATCATGTAATTTTGTTTCTCCGTTGAGAGATTAATAAAATGCAAGCTTCCCTATATTTTATTTTGTGTACTTAGTACACTGGCACGCCCGCATATTTTATTTTCCCCTGGAGCGTAGAGAGATAGTAATCCGTAACACGTGTTATGTTTATTATTATTATTTCTCATGTCAAACAAGGAGATCACACCGGCGGCGCCCCGCCGGAGTTTTCCCCCTCCAATCTGGAACTTCTGGTCTCATTTTTGGTGTTTCGGTGTTTCGGCGGCGCTCTCCTCCGTAAGGGTACGAGGGACCCTTTTTATAGTCGGTTTTAGGTCAAGACGGAGTCGGTAAGTCGAAGATGGAAGGAATTGGGGCCTGAAGGGTTCGTTGCATAGAAAACAAAAATTTTCCTACACGAGAGACACCCGAAAGGCCAAGATATAATCTAGGAGACGAAGTGCAACGGGCAACGAGAGGGTTAAGGAGAACACATACCCTTGAAGACTCAAAGTGGTACGAGATCAAATCTCGTTGTTGGCGTAGTCGTACTCACACCGATCCCGATGGCGAGAAGATGAGCACCGCAATCCGGCGGTGCATCCGTGATTGGTCACACGTACGGTTGATGACGACCTCCGTTCCCTCGTTCCAGCGGGGCGCGGAAGTAGAGGATCCCTCGGAACTCCAGCAGCACGACGGCGTGGTGTGGTGGAGAAAAACATTGCTCAGGGCTTCGCCAAGCGCACGAACAAGTGGTGGAGCAGCGGCAGGAGGGAGGAAGAGATGACACAAGTGTGTGTGTAGGGGAGAGGGAGCTCTCACCCCTCCTTTTATAGGAGGGGATGGCAGCCACGAATTTTTGGCTGCCTCCACCTCTCCCTCATCATGTGAGTGGAGTCTCCACTCAACCCACTCATTCTTCCATGAATTCCCACTCAAAATCCCAAGGGTTTTCTTTAATAAATAAATAAAACAATTTTATTTCTTTATTTTAATATTTGTTAATTCCATTAACAAACATTAACATATAACCCCTTGAGTTAGTTGTTAAATCTATTAACAACCATTTGATAAGAATCCCCTTGAACTATTTCAAAATTACTCGAAACAATTTCGGTGACTATTTCAATATTCCCCGAAACAATTTCGGTGCTGTCCAAACTTTTCTCCGATATTCCGTATCCTCTCAAATGCGTCATCGAACCTTAAGTGTGTCACCCTACGGTTCGCGAATAAGATAGACATGATCGAGACTCCTCTCCGATCAATAATCAACAGCGGGATCTGGAGATCCGTGATGACTCCTATATATTCAACGATGACTCTCGTGATCGTATGAACCAACAACGTCGTGAACTATTCCCTTTGTCTCGCGATATTTTACTTGTCCGAGATTCGATCATTGGTATCAACCATACCTTGTTCAATCTCGTTACCGACAAGTACTCTTTTCTCGTTCCCATGATATAACATCCTTGTGATCATATCACGTGCTTGCAAGCGGTTTCGATGTGATATCACCGAGAGGGCCCAGAGTATATCTCTCCGTCATTTGGATGGACAAATCCCACTCTTGATCCATGATCCTCAACTAATACTTTCCGAATACTCAACGACACCTTTATAGTCACCCTGTTACGGTGTGACGTTTGATGCCATCAAAGCACTCTTCCGGTATCAGTGATTGACATGATCTCATGGTCTAAGGAATAAGTTACTTCGTGTGTTTGATATAACAATGTAAACTAAATGACTTGATCGCATTGCTATATTCTCTTTGGGTATATGTTCATCACATCATTCTTCTAATGACATGACCCCGTTATTAACAACATCCAATGTTCATGATCAGGAAACCTTGATCATCTATTAATCAACGAGCTAGTTAAAAGAGAGGCTTTACTAGGAACCATTGTTTGTTTATTAAGCACACATGTATCAACGTTTCCGGTTAATACAATTCTAGCATGAGAAATAAACATTCATCATAAACAAGGAATATGATAATAACCATTTTATTATTGCCTCTCGGGCATATTCCCTTCAGTCTCCCACTTGCACTAGAGTCAATAATCTAGTCTGTAAGCACTTTAACACATATGGCGTACCAGTGTTATTACCATGCTTCGCATGCGGTAAATATCATCAAAAAGATCTGAACTGTTCAGGTCCTATTGTATTTGCATGTTCTTTGCGTCTACACGCATCACTCATTCTCTAATGAGATGGCTTTGTATATATATATATGGTCAATTGATGAAAACTTAATTCCTCAGCTTAAACTGATGTTACTAACATTGTGAAAATGTAGCTTCATAGTTTCAGCATTCTTGGAAATTCACCAAGTTCAACAAAGAACTCCTTGACACAAAATACGCTTATAATCAGTTGTTAACACAACAATATACTTTAGCCTTTGTTGTAGTATCTGTCACAATATTTTAATTTTGAAACTCTTTTAAATCCAGCATGGAACTTTCTTCCATCCTATTGTGCTACCCTTCATCACATATTTTATTTGAGATAAAATTACTTGAATAAATGACAAGACTATTAGTGTAACATATTACAACTAATATTTTGTCATTACTATATAGGAAAACATATCCTTAGCATTTCTAAAATGACACAATGATCTCTCCCACTGTCGTCTAATCATCATATGAATTATCCTACTATAACATTTTATAGCATAGGACTCATCTGGTTGTGTACATAGCATGGAAACATGACTTAGAAATCTCAATTTCAATGATGCTCATCATGTGTCAAAACACATGAATCTTGCTCAATTATTTTCCATGTGACAAGAACTCCTTCTTATCAATTTTATATTGACTTACTTTAATATTTCATCTATGTAATTTGGCTTCAATCATATCAGGCGCTTGAATCCATCTTTTATAGACATCGATGCCCAATATCTTCCAAGCCTTTCATCAATATGAAAATCTTAACCGTGTTAATTTAAAATACATATTTTCCAATCAACCATATGTCATCTACATAAAGTATTGGAAATATGTCATAGCGCTCCCACTTAATTTCTTGTAACTCTACAAGCATCTTTATCATTCATGATGGAATCAAACTCTTTTGATAACTTCATTAAGCTAAAGATTTCAACTTCGCTATGCTCACTTCAACCATTGAAGTGTGCATGCCTTTATAGCAACCTTTTGAATTTTACAAAACTCTCAGACTGTGTCAAGTACACATCCTTGATCAAACTGCCTCGAGAGGAGAGTTGGTTTTGTTATTCAACTGCCATATCATAATATGTAACTTTTTGCTAGAACTATCCGCAAAGACTAAAGCATTACTACGGAAGATCGAAATCTTGTAGTAGTCAACTCTTTGAACTTCGTCGAAAACAACTTTTCGACAAGTACAACTTTCAAAGGATGTAAAATCCATGTCTTTGTCACTATATAGACCCTTTTGCTATCGTTAGGCGTCAAGCCTATCGAAAGGACTACCAAGTCACATACTTGATGTTCATACAAGGATACTATGGCGGATATAATGACTCATAGTCAATTTTACGAAGTCAGGGCCCATCATTTGCTTCCTTTATAAGGTCCAGGTCCTTTGTTGTCAAAACAACACTTTATACTTAAACCACAAGTTGTTCTAAGTACAAAGTTTTTGGACTTTTCTGGTACAGTTCGCAAACTCATCCGAAGTATCTACAACGGATGTAGTGTCTTCTACTTTGTCAAAATAGTAAACCCCGGAACAACTTCCAGTGCTGCGCTACTCTTGACATGATAACGAAGATTCTCTAATCTCGTTGAGTTAGTACTGTGCTCCCACTCACTTGTTTCGCAAGAACTACTTTCTCGAGAAATCAACCATTTCTGACAAACAACATTTGTCTTTTGGTTCGGTGATAGGAGAAATACCCAATGTTTTATTTGGGATAACCTTATAAACATATATTTATCCTATTTTGGTTGTAAACATTTTACACATGCTATGCATACCAAAACTTAAGAAAAATGACAATTCGGGTCATTACCCAAACCATATCTTATATGTTGTCAATTTCAACGGATCATGATGGTGCTCTTTTCAGTGTAAAAGCGGTTGTCCTTAATGTATAAACTACAAAATTATAATGGCAATTTTATTAATCTTACCATGTCAAACATGGTTTGATTTTGTCTTTTGAATACTCCAATCTAATGTGGGGTATTCGAGAAGTATAAGTTGTAGAACAATTCTGCAACTTCTCAGATGTTTTGCTAAACTTGTAACTCAAACTTTATCCTTTATGATCCAATCATAAATACTTGATTATCTTGTTACATTGATTTTAACTTCATATTAACAACCTTTTGAACCAATTCAAAATGTTAAACTCTGTTCCCTTTAAATAGATATACTCACATATCTACTTAAATCATCGACAGAATTTTATGAAGGAAAAATTAATCCACCATACATGACTACACATAATGGACTATATACATCAATATGTATAATCTCCACTAAATTAGTCGTCCATTCTACTTTGGCCTAAGAACGGAATTCTAGTCATCTTTTGGAAGAGGTCTCACAAGCGTCAATAAAATGACTCCGGAAGTCCATCAATATGGAGTTCCTTCATGTTTTCCTTTCCGATATGAACTAAAATGGTGGTGTCACAATTTAAGTGAAAATCTTTTACGTCTTGCAACGTTTAGCATTCAGTCTTATAGATGTTTACTTTACCAACATGATTTATATTAATATATCCATCAATTATGGAATATGGTCATAGTTTGAACAATCTCATTTGTTCTCACAAAGGACTAGAACAAAATAATAATTTATTAAGTTCTTAAAATAAATCTTGAATGTTTGGTTCGATACGATAATGAACACAATAACACTTTATTTATGTTCTTGTCATAATCGATTCCACATCTATTACTAGTTCCTTTTAGGCCCTTGTATTTCTTGCATTGCGTTGCTTTGTATGACAACTCATACCAACCAATGTGGTATCAAAATACCCAAAAATACTTTGTTAACTAGTAATACATCTATAACTTGTATATCAAGTATATACTCCTGAGCTGGACTTTTCCAGTTATCTTCTTTTCTGCCATATATCTATTTGTAATTCTATTTCCAATATTCCCTTTCCTTTATAGAAGAATCATTCAACATCAAACAATGCTAGTCTTAGTAGCTCATTTTCTTTGGCGTGTTAGTCATATACTATCACCCATTGAGTCATACTTTGAGTTTGATTGTTCTACTAATATCACCATATTAATAGCATTCTTCTAGATTCCACTCTTAGCAATTTCCGAGTAAGGTAAACTACTTTACCCATACTTCTAATCCATCCCCTCATAACAATTTTATGATTAAGTTACTATAGCTCGAAGGAAGGGATTTAGAGGATAATTTTGAGCGCCCAACTTCTTGGAATATTCAAACGCCTAGCGTCTTCAATCATTGCATATATTCAGATAATATAAGCAAACATTGTCACGCTAAATTATACTCAGTCATGTTGCCACAAATAAGTTTCTGGATATCAATATATCTTTCACTTGATTATTTCTGAAAACAACTCTTTTCAGTTCCTAAATCACTTTGATCAACAAAACATTCTTTTGAAGATAAAGTGATACGAAAGCAACCATGACTCTGGATTCTAAGTAGGAATTATTTGCTCTCTAGATCAATCATTCATTAACCATATGGAGCTAGGTAGGAAATACCAAAAATCTACAATAGGACTTAATTTTAAATTTCACTAATACGGTACCAATCTTAAATGGTATTTACCAGATCATAACAGTTATATCTCAATTAAAAATCTAAGTGTAAGGTAGTTATGTGGATGCCAATGACTACTACAAGTTGTGCAAATTCACTTTGATTTGTTGTTCATGATAAATAAGTTCAAGTTAATTCAAAAGTAAACCATGAACTCCCACTCAAAAACAACATCCCTCTTAGTCGTCTTTAGTGATTACACGAACCAAATTCACTACACCAAAACCGATCATCACGTGAGATGATGTAGCTTAAAAGGCGAACATCGACATGTTCATCATATCATCCATATGACTCATGCTTTACCTTTCGGTTACGTGTTCCGAGGCCATGTCTGTACATGCTAGGCTCGCCAAGTAGAACCGTAGTATTGCATGTGTTTCAAGGCCATGTCTGTACATGCTAGGCTTGAAAACACCCGTTGTATGCGAACGTTGAGTCTGTCACACCCGATCATCACGTGGTGTCTCGAAACGACGAACTTTCTTAACGGTGCATACTTAAGGAAGAACACATTATTATCTTGATATTAAGTGAGAGGGATCATCTTATAATGCTACCAACGTTATCTAAGCAAAACAAGATGCATAAAAGGATTAACATCACAAACATCACATGTAAGGATAACGTGATATGATATGGTCTTCCTTGCACTTGATCTCCATCATGTGCATCATGGTATGATCTCCATCATTCCACCGACGTGGTACCAAGTACCATGGCACCCAATCTTGATTGTCCATCAAGAAGAAGACAATCATATGGATACCTTCCGGTATATCAATAATTTACAAAATAGATCATCTCATAATCAAATTTGTAATATTGACCATATCACATCACATGCCCAGCAAAAACTAGTTAGACGCCTCTAAATTATTTTTGCATATTTTACGTGGCTTAGGGCTTTCGATGATAGAACCGTTCAAACCTACGAACATCAACCACAACGTTGATAAACACATTTTTAACAACCCTTCGTAGATTAGATCTTAACTATAGTAGGAGAAACAGACACCCGCAAGCCACTTATGCAATACAAGTTGCATGTCAGTTGTGGAACAAGTCTCATGTACGTGGACATGTAAGGTTAGTCCGGGCCGCTTCATCCCACTATGCCACTAAGATCATAAAATAGTCAAGGAGGTAATAACATGATCATCAACGCCCACATACACCTATGTGTTCTACCCGTACAAAACATCTACGCATAGATCCGGCTCTGATACCACTGAAGGGTTCGTTGCATAGAAAACAAAAATTTTCCTACACGAGAGACACCCGAAAGGCCAAGATCTAATCTAGGAGACGAAGTGCAACGGGCAACGAGAGGGTTAAGGAGAACACATACCCTTGAAGACTCAAAGTGGTACGAGATCAAATCTCGTTGTTGGCGTAGTCGTACTCACACCGATCCCGATGGCGAGAAGATGAGCACCGCAATCCGGCGGTGCATCCGTGATTGGTCACACGTACGGTTGATGACGACCTCCGTTCCCTCGTTCCAGCGGGGCGCGGAAGTAGAGGATCCCTCGGAACTCCAGCAGCACGACGGCGTGGTGTGGTGGAGAAAAACATTGCTCAGGGCTTCGCCAAGCGCACGAACAAGTGGTGGAGCAGCGGCAGGAGGGAGGAAGAGATGACACAAGTGTGTGTGTAGGGGAGAGGGAGCTCTCACCCCTCCTTTTATAGGAGGGGATGGCAGCCACGAATTTTTGGCTGCCTCCACCTCTCCCTCATCATGTGAGTGGAGTCTCCACTCAACCCACTCATTCTTCCATGAATTCCCACTCAAAATCCCAAGGGTTTTCTTTAATAAATAAATAAAACAATTTTATTTCTTTATTTTAATATTTGTTAATTCCATTAACAAACATTAACATATAACCCCTTGAGTTAGTTGTTAAATCTATTAACAACCATTTGATAAGAATCCCCTTGAACTATTTCAAAATTACTCGAAACAATTTCGGTGACTATTTCAATATTCCCCGAAACAATTTCGGTGCTGTCCAAACTTTTCTCCGATATTCCGTATCCTCTCAAATGC